>CM070597.1:32168179-33568179 GCA_036346395.1 Hsuehochloa calcarea
ATAAAAACTTCTCCAATAAAATAAATGACCCTAGCGCGCAAAGTTTCTTGGATCAAACTTTAATACCTACCAAGTTTGAGCAAAGCTCAAACTTAGTAATTAGAACGGCTTTGTCATCATATCATCGGATTATCATGAGTACTTACTTTGCATACCTTAACATTACTTTGAGCAATGGCATATCTAACATCAATGTGCTTTGTTCTTTCATGAAATATATGATTCTTTGTAAGATATATAACACTTTGACTATGACAAAATAAAGTAATGCAAGAAGTATCTCTACAAAGCTCAATGTATAAACCTCTCAACCATGTGGTTTCTTTGCATGCTTTAGAAATAGCCATATACTCGCTTCATGGTAGATAAAGCTATAGTGGCTTGCAAACTTACTTTCCAACTCATAGCATAACCACCAATAGTGAACACATAACCTGTAAGTGACCTCATCATGTCCAAATCACCAACATAGTCAGAATTCACATAACCAATAAGTCTATCTCTAGATTTTTCAAACTGTAAACAAGCATTGAATGTACCATGCAAGTATATGAAAATCCATCAAACTGCTTTTCCAATGCTCTTTACGGATTAGCCATGAATCTACTAACAACACTTAGTGCATGTGATAAATCAGACGAGAACATACCATGACATACATAAGAGAACCAATCAGATTAGAATATGGAACTCTGCACATGTGCTCAACATTATCATCTGACTGTGGGCATAAAGCTGAAGATAATCTGAAATATGCAGCTAATGGAGTACTCACTGGTTTAGCCTCATGCATATTAAAGCGACGAGGGATCTTATCAATATACCCTTTCCGACTCGTATAATTTTTCGAGGGCATGTCTCTGGATATCTCCGATCAAGATTTTTTTTGCACCTAAATCCTTCATCTAAAATTCCACTTAATTGCGCCTTTAACCTTGCTATCTCTATTTTATCTTTTGTTGTAATCAACATATAGGAGCAAATATATAGCGTAACCATTGACAATTTTAAATAAACACAACTATCATAATCGACCTCTTAAAACATTGAGAAAGCATGAATGTGTCAAATCTCTTATACCACGCTTAGGAGATTGTTTTAATCTATAAAGAGACTTCTTTAACTTACAAACAAGATTCTCTTTTCCAGAACAATGAAACCTTCAGTTGATATATATATATATATATATATATATATATATATATATATATATATATATATATATTCTTCTAACTCTCAATGTAAAGAAAATACAGTTTTAACATCTAACTACTGAAACTTATAATCATGCATAGCAACTATACTGAGCAAAGTGCGAATTGAGCTATGATTAACAACAGGGGAAAAAACCTCATTAAAGTCAATACCTAGAATCTGGCTATAACCTTTGACAAATAACCTTGCTTTATACCTTGTCTCATCATTTGGAGAAAATACATTCTTTTCTCTTAAAACCTACTTGCAACAAATGTTTTTCCTCTTTGGCAACTTTACTTAATCCCAAGTGTCATTCTTTTCAAGTGACTCTATCTCATTATGCATAGTTATCCACTTATTGCAATCAGAGAGTTACAGTCTGTGGTGTGATGAAGGTTGTGTATTACTTTCAATTTCTTCTGCTACACTCAAAGCATAAGCAACAATATTAGTTTCTTCAATCAATCTATTGGGTAGATTAATATCCCTCCTAGGCCTATCAACTGCAATAGACCGTTGTGGTGGCTGCTCAACAATAGGATGATCCTCAACAATAGGTGCATTATGAACAATAAAATTTTCTTTACTTGATGTGTCACCGAACTAACAGTGCTCCACCTAAACACCTAAACACTTGAATTCTGGCAACTCTCAACAGAAATATTAGTAGCCAGTTTATCATGAAGCATAGCAGATTCATTAAAGACAATGTTTTTGCTAATCACAACCTTATTTGTTTCAGAATTCCACAACTTATATCCTTTAACACCATATTTATAACCAAGAAAGATGCACTTAACAGCTATGGGCTCAAATTTTCTATTGTCAACATGAACATAGGCAGTACAACAAAAAAAACTCTCAATTCTGAATAACTTGCTAGGGAACGCACTCATAGCTCAATTGAGGTCTTCTTTTCAATTGCAATAGAGGGTGACCGATTAATAAGATAACAAGCAGGGAAACGGCCTTCAAAAACGCCTATGCAATCTCGCATTTGACAACATGCATGAGCCTCGTAAATGATAGTCCTGTTCATACGCTCGGCTACACCGCTTTGTTGCAGAGTATGGGGAGCAAGTAGTGCCTAACAATGCCTTGCCTTGCAATATGATTCAAATTCATTAGAAGAATTCCATCTCATTATCAGTGTGAAATTTCTTTACCTTCTTTTCATTTTGCCTTTCAACCATAGTCTTCTATTTTTAAATACTGAAAATGCTTCTAATTTATGCTTCAAGAAATAAAGCCACACTCTTCTAGAGTAATCATCAATAATTGTTAACATATATCGAACACCTCCTAGCGATGGTTTGCAGATGGTCCCTATAAATCGAATACACATAATTCAAAATACCTTCTATGGTATGAACCAAAGTATTGAACTTCACCTCTTGTGTTTGCCAAATATGCAGGCTCACAAAATTTCAGTGTCGCGATATTATATCCTTCCAAAAGTCCTCTCTTACTTAATTCTGCCAAGTCAAGTTCACTCATATGCCCAAGATATATATGCCAAAGATTAGTAGCATCAGAATCTGATAACCTATTTGAAACAACAGTAGCATTACCTGTAACTGTCGTACATCGGAGATAATATAGACATTAAAAGCCCTTTTGTCACCTTTCATTACAACAAAGAGAACTTTTGGTGACCTTGAGTACTCCACCTCCACCTAAATACTTGTAACCTTTATCATCAAGAGCACTCAATAAATAAGATTTCTCTTCATGTCCTGAATGTATCAAACATTCGATAAGATTCTGATGGTGTCATCAAACATCTTGATCCGAGTAGATCTAATGACTGCTACCTTACACGTTGAATCATCACCCATCAAAACAAAACTAGCACTACTGACTGGCTCATAACAGGTAAACCAATCTCTATTCGGGCACACATGAAAAGTGTAGGCAGTATCAAGAATCCATTCATCATTAATTTCAGCACATCCAGCAAAAACAGAAACAAAAACATCTCACCATCAGAACTACTATCACGAGCTATATTTACAGTACCTTCATCTTCTGTTTTACCTTTCGATTTGTATGTGTCATTCCTCTTTTCTTTATTCTGTAACTTGTAGTATTTAGATATGTCGTGTCCACTTTTCTTGCAATATTTTGCACGACTGTAATTGCCTCTCGGATTTCACCACCTTGTAGCCGTCAACTTTGGCCGAGATCCATTGTTTGAGTTCTTCTCCTTTGCCGCAATGAATAAATAAGTTTTCGCTGTGAACTTGAACCTTCGTAAGACACTATCTGCTTTCATCTTTTCCTTGGCATGCAAGGCTTCATAAACCTCGTCGAGGGTTAGTGTATCATGACTATACAATATTGTCTCTCTGAAATTTGAGTATGAACTAGGCAGAGAACACAAAAGAATTAAACTCAAATCTTTCTCGTCATATTTTACCTCTGTTGACTCTAGGTCAAAGACGATCTCTTTAAATTATGAAAGATGATTCAACACATTACCTCCTCTTGCAACTTATGTAAGAATAATTTACGCTTGAGATGCATTTCTTTGGTGATATCATTTGTCATGCATATCTCTACCAGCTTCAAGCATAGAGCACCGGTAGACGTGATTTTCAACACCTCTTGCATAATATTATTATGCAGGTGAAGTTGAAGTTGGGACATTGCCTTACGGTCTTTTCTCTTTTCTTCATCGGACTAAGTATTGGCTGCCTTCTTTTGAAGCCATCCAGATCTCATCGGATCGGATTGCGCCAATAACGCCACATCTTAACTTGCCACGAGAGAATCGCGTGTCCCGATCTAGCAGCGAAAAATCATACTTTAATGACGCTATGTTGAACAAACTCTAGATTGAAATGGGCAACGAACGTAGCTCTGATACCACTTGTTAGAAATCGACAGGCAAATAACAAAGTAGATCAAAACCAGAAAGACACCGATTTTTACGTGGAAAACCCTTTTGTAAAAAAAATCATAAGCGCACGACGACGATCTTCACTATATCAGAAAAAAATGTTTCTTGTTCTTGGGGATTAGCTTCTATATTTATTCCTTGTTCTATATTATGCTGGAAAATTGGATTGAAAAGTGCTTTTGTTTGTGCTATAAAATTGGATTGCAAAACCAATTTATCCCACAAGAAGAAGTTTCTAGTGCTGCGTATATGCAGGGTCGCCGTTACGTGTTGACCGTCGTGGCGGTTAAGGCCTGTTGGCTACAATGTGGTTTTTGAAAAGCGGCTTCAGTAGTCTTGTAGGCTTTTCATTCGGGTTGAATGGCTGTGTTTTTCTGATTTGATGTTTGGCTGTCTAGCTTTTAGGTAGGCTGGCTGCAGCTTCCGAGATGTGAAATGTCTGAAATGCCCATGAGGACAGTAATGGCTTGTTTGATGTCGTTTAACTGAATTAACAACATTAAACGATATTTGACAATATTTAACGACATTTAAGAACATTTAACGATATTTAACAATAAAATCCTTCAAAAGCATGTCAAAATAATCTGGACTAGAAGATCAGTCCCTTGTACAAGGTTTAAATTGGCAAGTACTACATACAAAATGCTGCATATATCTTCCATCTATCCTATCGTCATGCTACCAAAGCCATTGCAATAGCGTCACGGAGGCCGTTCATGTCAACATCATCCATAACAGCTGTATCATCATGTGTGCTGAGGTTAGTGGACATGTCCCCGTCTACATAATCCCCATTCTTGTCTGCACGAGCAAAATCATTATCAATCAAAGCACTATCTCGAATAAAATTATGCAAAGCCATTGTTGCAATGATAATTTTCTTTTGATTGTGCTCATTGTAACTTGGAATTTTCAGTAGAATACGCCACTTCATCTTACAAATACCAAACGTACGCTCAATGACATTCTGAAGGAAAGAGTGATGAAAATTGAACACCTCTTTCAGTCCAACCGGTGTACCACTGTTTCAGAATTCAGGTACATGATACCTTTGGTTCTTGTATGGAGCTAGATAACCTTTGCGGTTTGGGTATCCAGAATCCACTAGATAATACTTTCCTACAATTCAAGTGGAAAAAAAACTATTGACCCCATACGCAAAGGTTGGAAATGTACGTGAAAATAACAAGGAAAGTACCTTCTAAAGGGTGTGGAAAGCAGTCCTTGTACGTTACCAAGGTATCAAGGAGTATGCGCGTGTCGTGTGCGGACCCAGGCCAACCAGTGCAAACAAAAGTGAACCTCATGTCGAAATCACAAATAGCAATGACATTCTGACTAGTGTATCCATGCTGGTTGAAATGCACTGGTCGTCTATCGCAGGGCACCGTCACATGTATATGTGTTCCATCTATTGCATCGATGCAATTATTAAAATGAGGGGAAAACCTTCCCTCCCGAAGTCTACGATGTATTGTAGAGAATTGAGGATCTGTAGGCTTTATGTTGTCAATACCAAGATGGTACACATTCCAAAACCTCTGCAAACTTCCTACTCATGGTTTCTTTGGAATGGCCAAACCGGTTCTTGACTTGGCAGTTGGATTGAGGAGCTCCACAAGTCCATACGAACATTGCGAATGCTTCCTTTGAGTTCACCTCCGCAGTTGATTTCAAGCCATAGTTATTAACAAGAGTGTCATGAAGGCAAAGAAAAACTGACTTTCGCATTTTAAACATGTCATAACACTCTTGTGCACTAGCAAGTGTATCCTCAACCCATTGGATCCCCATCATTGTAGGTATTTTGCTTGGCCTCTTCATATTGGAGTCACTATAGTTATCCATACATCCAAAAGCGGCAATCGCAACTAGCGGCAAGAACATATCCGGTCCTCCATCGTCCACCACAGCTTCATGAGTTGAATCATCATCACTTGAATCAGACGAACTTGAAGAACTCATCTGGCATACACAAATAACATAATTAAAAAAATGACCACTACAACACATAAACAAACGACCGCACATGGCATAAATAACACATTTATAAGACATGACATAAATAAATGACACATTTATAAGAGATCACTAATTAGCATACATAACTGACATAACAAGTCATATAGTATGTTACATGACACCAAGTAGCATACATAACTAACATAACAAGTCTTAGGAATATAATTCAAACTATCTAACGCCTCTTCTTCTCCTCCCATGTCCTTGTAAGCCATGCTAGCCGCCCTTGAGGTGTCTTTAGTGTGTGAAAGACATCTCGATACTCCTTCTTGATGAGGAGTTGTGTGGCATAGAAATACTCATCACTCCCTTCTTCGGCTCCAACCTCAATAACCAAATTAATCATCTCAGATATCTCTAGCCTAACAGGATCAACCACTGGACCAGGTGTATTGATCACAGAATTCTTGCTACCATGAGACCTCCCTATAATATCTACCAAACGTTTCAATTGCACATCTTTGTATGCCTTCTTCGGCCTCTTTCCACTTGGAGAGCCATGGCTAGCTCTCTTCTTGCCTTTGTCCACATGGACTGACTTCTTCGGTGCAGTGGTTCCCTCACTCTCACCCTCATCACCCTCACCCTCACTCTCGCCCTCATCATCTTCGAGATTGACATGGGTGGCATTATTTGCTCCAGGGACAAGAGAGGATTCATTTGTACAACTTGCACCATCAAAAATGATATCGAGCCTGTCCTCATGTTGCAAGGGTGCTTTTTTGTACTTGCTACATTGTGGCATAGCCTGCGATTAGAGAAATGCAAGAATCCATGAAATAGTTTAAACAATTGAATTCCAATACATATGCAAAAACATTAAAGATTACATACCTTAATCTGTTCAGCCCACCATTGATCACTTGCCTCAATGGTTCCAGTCTTAGGATCGATGCCTAGCCCCGATGCATGGAGCTTCAATGTCTTCCAATTGGAATAGTCCCTCTTCAAACTGTCCTAATGGTTCTTTAATTGCTTACGGCTGTACTCTTTGTTAGTGCGTTCTTTGAACTTGGTTATAAGGTTGTGATACCCTTTGTTGTTCAAACACTGCAAGGGTCTATTTTTTGCAATAACCTCTTCCACATAGATGTCAATGAACACTTCATTTGTGAATGCATCCCATACAGCAGTGTTTGCAGCTTGTGCTTTATCCATCTATACAGTATACCACTTTAGCAAATAATCAATTATGTATGCTGAAACTTTCTAGATTAGTGTATAAACTAAACACCACTAAACCTACTCAATACTATAGTGATACTCCGAATGATACTATTTAAGAAGGCAAACCGAATCACTTTGATAGCAATTGCATATATAAATTACTGGAATCCATAAACATAAATACGTAAGACTAGACTATATCCACTAAAATACCCCAAATCTGATACAAGGATTCTCCCATAAACCTTCATTAACATTCAAGAAATGCTACCGTTCATTGACAGGTATCAGCACCTAAAATTCCAAAGACGCTATCATACATTTCTCACATTCAACTATGAGTGCTCAGACAATGCTATCATTTAGAATTAAGACATCACAACCTCATCTAGCTGCAAAACTCAGTACAGTTTGAGCAATCTCCATGCCAAAATAAACAAGAAGCCCAGTCGTGCACGTGACGCCTTGAGGGCTCTGACTGGTAGCAGAGGTGGCGCGGACCTCTGAGGTTAGGTGGGTTCTGGGATGTGGGCGGTCCAATTTGGGGTCGGTGTCGTGAGGCGAATCGGTCGGCCGGGTGGGGTGGGTTCCGGAGCGTGGTGGCGGGAGGACCGGGAAGGATGTACTGTCCGAACCGGTGCCTTGAGGCGCTCGTGCGAGGGTGTGGAGGAACCGCGCCGTGGCGTGGAGTCGAGGCGACGCGAGATTGAAGCGACGCGCGGAAGCGGGAGGAGCGGGGGGAGAGGAACGAGCGACTTAAATCTGGGTATGAGGTGGGTAATTTTGCAAAATTTGGGTGTATTTCGGGATCTTTGGGAGTGGAAGCGGTGGAAGACCAGACTGGCTTTCGCTTCGGTTTATGTGTATTGATGGCTTTGAGCTTTCGCGAAAGCCAATAAAAACCAACCGTTTGTTTGACTTTCGCTTCTACCCAAAAGTTAAAGCAGAAATTATGACTTAAGTATCTTGAGATCGGACAAGGGAGATGAACGCTTTGGGCCAAACTAATAACTTGGGATTCATTGTGCACGCTGCATACTGCCAACCACGCAGAGCTCCATGAAGGATACCGCAGAGGATTCCAGCAGCCAAGAGGAAATGTGACGTCTGGAGTGACGAGATAACGATGGAAAAGTCATTGCACTGTGGCTTGAGCTTTCTAACAGCAATAATAATATGCCACCCACATGGGAGTGAGAGCTTTCAAACAGCAATAAATAATCTTGGACTTTTGACTAAGGTCTTCCTTGACCTCCTTGTCCTTGATAGGCAAGCAAAGAATAAAGAGATTATCGCTTATTGGACCACTAATGAGGCGAAATCCAATGATGGTGCAAGCGTATACGTGGGGAACTCAGGAAATGGATGGTACTGATGCGAGGGCATAGCAATACATTGCCAATTGTTTGTCTTGCTTGCATAATCTTGTATAGTTATAAAATTATTACCTCCTTCAATCACAAAAGGTAATGTTCGGATACTTGAAAATGATATTAATATTTTGTCTATAATGATACTCTTATAATATTATAATTTATTATGTTTTATAAATATATCATAATAAAAATTAGTGATCAAGTTGTGTTTTGGAGACCGTGTCGATATCCAAAACATCACTATTTTATAACTAGAGGGAGTAACTGATATATACCTCTCTTGATTGCAAAAAGAACAGTTTTTCTTGAATTTCGCATTAGATGCATCTATGGTTACATCACGCTACCTATTTATGCGATGTCTTCTTGACAGTACATTTCTATATGTGATATTTGAGAGAAAAAAAGGGTTTCTTTTGATGGTATACATATTTGTTCCTCTTGCTTGCATATGCATGTCTAGCTATAAAATTACCACCTGAAATATGTATATACCTCACTTGGTTATACGAGTAGTAAAAATGGGGTTTTCTTGAATTTTACGCAAGACATGTCTCTGGTTACATCATGCGACCAGTTTATGCGATGGTACCTCACCATCTGCAATCCTTATTTGGCTATTTGAGATATTTCTCTATCTGTGATATTCCACTAGTTTGGCAATTGCCAATTGCCATACAATTTTGAACTAATTGTCAGCCAAAATATCAATCCTACCAACTTAGCATCGTTCGATTATGGCACCGGGTCCCAAAATTGCGGGGCTACAGCCGATCCAGCTCTGCGATTATTGCCGCGAACGTAACAAGTGACACCACTGAAAGCAAACCCGGGGCTACGGTCAAATAGCTAGTGCACTCGAAATCGAAAAGCTACCGCTGGTCTCTTTTTTAGAAAAAAGGAAATGGAGAAATTCGAAAGGTGACGCCAACAGATATCTGCATTATAATTTTCTGCACGGGACAGAAAGTGTGAAGTAAAAGCATCGCTCGTGTTATAGTTAAACACGACTTCGGCTTTTCACCGTTTTAAACAATGTGAGGAAGTCAGAAGTTAAAATCCATCTACAGGAGTTTTTTTAAGCCCTCGCTTCTACTTTACTTCTAAAGTTGAGAGTAATTACCCGCTTTTACTACTGAACAAAGACCCTCCCACCGGTCTCCCACTCGAACCCTAACACTATTGTTGCATGCTCCGCACCACATCCTCCTCCTTCCTCCCTTCTCCTCCCACGCCTCCTCGCTCTCCTCTCCCACGTTGCCACCCCATCCCGCCCCTACCTCGTCATCCTCTCTCCGAGGCCCGCACCGGTCCTCCTCCCTCCGCGCTCTCCCCTTTTCCTCCTCCCGTGAGCGGGCCACCTGCCCTCTCCTCCTCCTCCTCCTCCGGTCGTCCGCCCACGCCATCCTCCCCGGCGGTGGCCGCCGCGCCTCCACCGACACCACCATCCCTTCTCCTCCCCGAGCCGCCACCCTCCCTCCTCTTCCTTCAAGCCACTACCCTCCTCCGCCGAGCTGCCTGCTGCACAGAGCTGACCCCGACCCGAGGCGCCACCGAACTCCCTTGCCACCGCGCGAGCCGCCACAACCCTAGCCACCACCGGTTTTCTCTTCTTATATAAATAATTTATTTATGTATTCATTGTTTATTGTAATAATTATTTATTGTAATGATTATTTATGTAATAATTTTTATTGTAACAATTTTTATTGTTAATTGTCGTTAATTACGCCTATTGTTTTAATTATGATCAATTGCGATAATTGCGGTAGTCATCGTGAATTGCGGTCAATTTTGTTAGCTGTCGTCAATTATGTTAGCTATCGTTAATTGATGTTAAACAACATCAAAAAAGCCATCATTTGACTCGAGGTATGTCGACATTTTTTTATCTCAAAAGCTACAACCAATTTATATAAAAACTAGCATACCAAACACCAAATCTCTTGCACCGCTTCAACTTTACAGCCTATCTGAAACCTGTTTTTTCAAAAAAAAATTGCAGTCGTAGCAAACAGATCCTGTAGCGCACTAGGGACATCGTGTTTTTTGTTTCTTTTCTACTGCGGATTGGGGCTCTCGCTGTCGAAATAGTTATAGTATTGTGCAGTATGTTTTTCCAACTGTTCTGAGCGATATTTGTCAGAAAATGGACAGTGAGTGCTTTACGACTATCATCAGTGATCTTATCTAGTATACACGCCATTGTCCCCACATATAGAAATGGGTAAAAAGCATTTTAACAAGGCCAGCTCTGCTTGCCGAACCCAAAATAAAATTATATATATAAGTGTGATCAACTTGATGGTGACATTCCTTAGTTATTCTGCATTTTTAAGAGTAGCATACACAATTTCAGTGTGCCGATCAAAGATAGCGTCTGACTCCTCTAGTGGTCAAGCAGCCGAAATAAATAAATAAACAAGGCCAAAGCACTGAAGCCGGCAGGCAAGATCATATGGGCCACCCCAAGCATAAATTATGGATTTGCCTGTCGATCAACGACGGTGTTGACCATGTTTCGGTGTTTTCGAATGGAGAAGGACAAAAAGAATGACACTGAAAAACAACTGTGCATGGGGTCTGCAGGCTGCTAAAGACCAACTCTTTCCCATTTTTTGAACCGCGAAAACCACTTGATCCACAGGAACAACACCCGATCAATTGTTATAGAGTATATTTCGAAACAACTACATAAATTTTATTGTACAAACTATCAAAACTACAGATTTTAGCGACTATTTCATGTAACTTCGATCCTAGTCGGCGGGAACTATTCCGAGTGGGACGAAGGACTTCAGTACCGATGCATTGCAGGAGGAGAAGGCACCAAGCTGCGAGGACTGAGCGAGATGGGCGCCATCTTTGACTCGTGGGGACGAATAGGAGGCGGTACTTGAGCGGACTACGAGCGAGAGCTCCTTTGTGTTTGTATAATATTTGTATTAAGAACCATAGCCTTGCGTGGCTACTACTGTAATAAAGATGTACAATTTATATCTTATTGTTCTGCTGCACAACTCTGATAAAAGGGCTTGCTATTCGTCGGAGCAGTGTTCTACTGGGCAGACGAATAGTAATCCGTGTGCCTAAGTGTGATTACCCTAGGGGTAATAACATAGGGCGTCACAGACTGATGCTCTGCAAGGGTAAACATGTGCTTAACCAAATAACTTCTTTAGCTTATTACGTTTTTTTTCTCTCCCTCCAAGCAAGCTTATTCGATAACTAGCTTTTTAAAGCAAATAGTTTTTAGAACAACTAGTTTAATTGATCTAGCCATGTTGCCAATAAAAAATCCAATAAAATTTACTAGAATGATAAGCTTGAGCGCGACCGAAAAGACCATAGTTAGAAGAAATTAGAAAGCTTTGCTAGTTTGTTGAATCATCCCAGAAATAGGTGCAATAAGTATGAATAGAGTATTTTTAGATGAATCAATCGGTTTTATTGGGACAAGAAATCAATGAATAATAGATCTTGTCCACGAATTTGTTGGTAGTATTTTGTTGGAGAGTTTGTGTTAGATCCTACAAGATACACACAATAATTATTCCCAAACAAATATACATGGTATCAGAGCCATCCTCGTGCCCATCCACCACCGAACCCTAACCCTAGTCCTCACGCACTCACCGCCGCCACTCCTCCTTTCGCATCGCCGTCGAGGCACCATCGCCGCCGCATTCGCCCCTCGCTCGCGGCGAGCCCAGAGTCGAATCGCGCGGCCTTCGCCGCCAAGGTCGTGCTGTTGTGCCTCGAGGCGTGAGGGCGCTAGTGGGAAGGCACCGATGCGAGGGCCGACAGGCGGGAAGGTGCGCGCCTCGTCGTCTGTCCGCCAAGGAGATCGGAGAGCCATTGAGAAGAGAGGAGGAGCCATAGCCACCGCTTTCTTGGTGCATCAAGAAGAAGGGAGTAGAGGAGAGAATCAGCCGAAAGAAGAAAAGTAGGGAAGAAAAAATAAAAGAGGAAAGAGAAGGTGTCGACCAATTGAAGAAAAGCAGGAAACAAGGTTCTGGGTTGGATTTTCTTTTCGTTGATGTCATGATTCTATTTCTTTTCGTTGATGTCATGATTCTATGTGATTTGGGTAACCGTAGAGTCAGTTATTAAGGATCTGCAGAACGTTGATGTGTGAAGAATTGTTGTGATCGTGAGAGATACACGCGGTATATCTTGGTAGTAATTGGTATTGCTCTGATTGTTTGAGAAGATGACTCCTAATGAAATTGAGGCTGTGAGGAAGGAGGAGCAAGAAGTCGTAATTGGGGCGGTAGAAGAGAAAAAATACAGTTGTTGAGACTACTTCCCTACTAGTAACTCAAGGTGACATGAGAAGCATGTTTCAGGATCTCTTCGCGGCGGGTATGATAGGTCTGATGGCTGGTGCAGGGTCATCTGATTTAAAGTTAGAGCAAATGCCGAATGATGTAAAATTGGAAGGAAGTAAGAATTACCTGAGTTGGTTTAGAAGAGCTCAGCTAATTCTGAGGACGAAGGGGGTGGAGCACTACCTGCGGGAGACTTGTGTTGAGCCTACAGACAAAGCGAGCATGGATTGGAGGATATGAAACACCACCAACTCGTGGTGGTAGCTTGGTTGTTAACTCGATGTCCCCATCCATCGCTCGGATGGTGGAGATGATGCAGAGTGCATCGACGATGTGGAAGACGCTGAGAAACATGTACTTTGGGGCAGAAAATGTGATGATGGTGGTGGAGATCCAGGGCAAGGTGGAGACCCTGAAACAGGAGGGAACACTGTCCAGGAGTATGCTAGTGAACTGCAGCAATTGTTGGCATATTTAGACCACTATTATCCACTGCAGTTAACATGTGCTGGTGATATTGAGGCTGGTAGAGTGTAGCTGCAACGCAGACGGGTTACACTTTCTCAAGTGACTGCACCCGAAGTTTGATAGTAGAAGGGCTGTCATGTTTCCTTGGCAAACTTGCCTACTATGGAGGAGGCTATTTCGGCCATGGTGTAGGAGGATGTTCGACTACGAGTAATGGGGGACAACAACCTGGTCTGATCTGCATTTTCCATACCAGATGATAGAGTGCTACAATTGTGGGACGAAAGGACATCTGAGCCATGCTTATCCTTCTCCATAGTATGGAGATCGAGGTGGAAGTCGTGGTGGTCGGGAGGCCGAGGCGAGACCGTGGTGGTCGTGGAGATAGAGGTTGAGGAAGGGGCCGAGCCGGCCCAGAGCTAACATGGCCCCGACAGAGGAGATCACGCCTCACATTCTCACAGTGAGCAAGCTATGCAATTGGAGAAGTGGCGCAGGAAAGGCATTGGAGACTTCTCATGATTCCACGCCCTTGGTAACTTTGCAAATTAGCTTACGTGAGCGAAGGTACTCGTGCACATGCACTTGCATCCACATATAAGCACTCTCATATTGATTGGATCATAGATTCAGGGCATCCAAGTATGTCACGGGTTCACTTAGTGTATTTGCATCTTACACCCCATATACTCATTCAAACTATCCAAACAAATTGATGAAACCTCTCACTTATTCAAGTGTATGATCCGATAAAGACACACCATCCATTGCTTTGTCCCACGCTTTGCATGTTCCTCTTTCCACCAACTTTCTTTCAGTTAGTTCTATCATTGACCAATTCAAATATACTACCACATTTGATGAGGATTCGTGCTTGTTCCAGGAGAAGAGAACTGAAAAGATGATTGGGGCTGGAATAAGACGTAATGGGTTATGGTACATTGATCAGTTGATGCGCATCGTGGGTCAGTAGGAGGAATCAAGAGAGAAATTTTGTTACATCATCGCCGCTAGGACATTTATCATTTGCAGTTTAAGCGGTTATACCATGATTTGTTCTAAAGGGTAGACAAGAGTAAACCGTGTGTGATGCTTGTGAGTTTGAAAAGGATACACGGTCTACATATAGTAGTATTGGTCTTCGGAGTTATGAACCTTTTATATTAATACATTCGGATGTTTGGGATCCGTGCTTAGTTACTTCGTGAGTGG
Source organism: Hsuehochloa calcarea (assembly GCA_036346395.1). Classification (NCBI taxonomy): domain Eukaryota; kingdom Viridiplantae; phylum Streptophyta; class Magnoliopsida; order Poales; family Poaceae; genus Hsuehochloa; species Hsuehochloa calcarea. The sequence continues at coordinate 32,182,858 of CM070597.1, forward strand.
TTTTAAGTGGTTTGTCACATTTATTGATGCTATACTGTATGACTTGGATTTATATGATGAAACACAGACCGAGGTCCTTTGGTGTTTTTGGACTTTCATAGGATGGTTGCTACTCGCTTTGATGCCAAGGTTCGATTCTTCAATGATAATGAAACCGAGTATGTTAACAAGGAGTTTGCAAGGTATCTCTCTAAGAGGGATACTTCATCGACTATTTGTCCAAGAACCCTACCTCAGAATGGAGTGGCTGAAAGGAAGAATAGATATTTGTTGAAAGTAGCACATTCACTCATGTTTCAGATGAATGTGCCAAAGGGATTGTGGAGCGAGGCAAGGATTTACAGACAGATCTCATCAATCGCATATCGCTCGAATACTTGGGATGAGGTCTCCAATGAACCTCTTTGGGTCAACGGAGTTTAAGGTGCCTTCCAAGGTGTTTGGTTGTGTGTGTTTTGTACGAGAACACCGACCAACGGTTGGCAAGTTGGATCCACAAGCGTTGAAATGTATCTTTATAGGCTATTCATCAAGTCAGAAGGGCTATAGATGCTGGAACCGAGTTGAATGAAGGTTGTTCGTATGGATATGACATTCCGGAGTTTGAGCATTACTACACGAGTGGATGTACCATTGATCGCTTTTGAGTTCTCTCCTATGACGTGGGTGACAATGAGAGGGTGAGAATAAAGAGAGTCAACGAGAAAAGAAGTCATTGTGGGGACAATTCCGTGCCCAAACCTACCGAATATGCGAGAGATGTAATAGCCCAAATTTTTTTTGAAGATTTATCAGTGAAGACGCTTTGGGAAATAGGGGGAGAAGCCGAGAGACAAGCAATCAACACCTGAGCCACTAATGGTGGAGCTTCAACCCAAGATTGCCACAACGAACGACCTTCCAATGTACCAACCTTGCCGCTTGATCCAATCTCAAATCCCTTCTCGTCTCTCCATCAAGTTCCTTGCTCGCTATTGGGGCAGTGGTAATGTTCATTCTAATCACTCCCATCTAGAGTTACCACTTGCACAATGTAGGGAAACTACAGATAATACAGGAAAACCTCCGGTCCGGTATGGTTTTGAGCATGACATTGCAAATTTCATCTTATATTTCTATATCTCACCTGCATACAAAGCATTCATTGTATCTCTTCAGATAGTGCATATTACAAAGGATTGGCGAGTCGCTAAGGTGATCCTAAGTGGAAGGATGCTATGAAAGAGGAACTTAGTGCACTTCAAAAGAACAATGCATGGGATCTTGTTCCACTTCCAGCAGAAAAAAGGGCAATAGAATGCAAATTGGTGTTTACAATTAAGCAAACTCATGAAGGCAAGATAGAGAGATACAAGGCACGACTGGTTGTAAAAGGTTATAGTCAAACATATAGGATAGACTATGATGAGACCTTTGCACCAGTGGCGAAGATGAACACGGTAAGAACGTTGATCTTCTGTGCATCTAACTTCGTATGGCCCCTACATCAGTTGGATGTGAAGATCTACATGGTGATTTACAAGAGGATGTATACATGGAAATTCCTCCAGGCTTTGAGAATAAGCAGACTGAGAGGAAGGTGTGTAAACTCAAGAAGTCGTTGTACGGTCTGAAGCAATCTCCAAGGGTGTGGTTTGATAGATTCAAAGGCGTACCTATAGTATAATGTTCTAGTGCAATGGAGATCATACTGTATTTTATAGGCATAGAGGATCACATATCACTATATTGTCAATCTATGTTGATGGTATTGTGATCACTCAAGATGATACCGAGGAAATCAAGTTTTTGAAGAAAAGACAGGGAGAGGCATTTGAGGTGAAAAATCCTAGAGCTCTTCGATACTTTCTTGGAATCGAGATTGCTCGTTCTTCGAAGGGTATAGTTCTCTCCCAAAGGAAATATGTTCTTGATTTGTTGGCGGAAACAGGTATGCTTAGGTGTCGCCCTATTACCTCACCTATTGATAGAAATCACAAGCTATGTGCTGAGTCAGGAGATCCAGTTGACAAGGAAGTTTATCAAAATCTTATTAGGCGTCTTATCTATTTGTGTCATACAAGACCTGATTTTTCATATGTAGTAAGTGTGATTAGTCGATATATGCATGATCACATAATGTAACACAAGGATGTTGTCTATCGAATCTCGCGATATTTGAAGAGTAGCCTGGAAAGGCTTTTGGTTCTGTGAAGAATTAACATGTGAATGTGGACGGTATTGTGATGCTGATTGGGCGAGCAGTGTGTATGACAGGAGGTCTATCTCTGGATATTGAATCTTTGTGGGAGGTAATCTTGTGTCATGGAGAAGCAAGAAGTAGGAGGTTGTGGCTCGCTCTACTGCAGAGGCATAGTACAGAGCAATGGCATTGAGTGTAAGTGAAATGATATGAAGGGTTTATTGTCCGAGCTTCAGGTATGGAGGAATAATCTCTTGGTGTTGCATTGTGACAATAAACCTGCAATCAACATTGCTAACAACCCAGTTCAACATGATCGTACAAGCACGTTGAGATTGATAGATTTTACATCAAGGAAAAGCTTGATGGCGAATATTGAAGTTAAAATATGTTAAATATGATAACAAGAATGGTTGTTTTACTAAAAGGTTAGGTTGAGTGTGCTACAATATATAACAAGATGGACATGATTGATATCTTCAATCTATCTTGTGAGGGTGTGTTGAAGAGTCTGTGTTAGATCTAAATAACAAATTATATTAGAGTTGGACTCATTTTTAAAAAGAGACTATAAATAAAAGATGTAAGATCCTACATGATACACACAACAATTATTCCCAAACAAATCTGCATATTCCTAAACCTCTAGGTCAGACAGTTCCGCACCTTACAAAAATTGTAGTGTAACCAGAACATCGATATAACTTATATAAATAATCTCGTTCGTGTTAGCTCTAAATAACGAGTTGTATTAGAATTAAACTCTATTTTATATAGACTATAAATTAAAAGTGTGGGATACACACAACAATTATTCCCAAACAAATCTACATATTTCTAAACCTCTAGGTCAGACAGTTCAGTGCCTTACAGAAATTGTAGTGTAACCAGAACATCGATATAACTTATATAAATAATCTCGTTCAACCTGCAAGATATTCATATCTGAACATTTTTTCCTGTCACAGCATCTACATTTGTTTTAAGTCTCAGATAGCGAAAGGATAGACTAGAAAGTCTGCAGAAAAGAGCATTACATGACATCAAATTTTAAAAAGTTCAGCTCCAGTGGAATCATAGCTTAACCTCGACATCCACACCGGCGGGGAGCTGGAGCTGCATCAACGAATCGATTGTTTGGGCAGTCGGATACATGATATCAATCAGTCGCTGATGCGTTCGTATCTCCAAATGGAACCTTGAATCTTTGTGCACGTGGGGAGAATTGAGCACACAATATATTCTCCGCTTGGTTGGCAGAGGAACTGGACCCATGGTCTTTGCATTGGTTGTTTTCGCAGCTTCAATGATCTTCTTGCAGGAGTCCTCGATCAATGGGACCCAGTAAGACCTCAGCTTGATTCTGATCTTCTGCTTAGGTGCCAGCTGAAAACAGGAAAATATTGACACTAAATGGTGTTAGTTCTACAAAGAATATCAACTTTTGCAGGTAAACTGAGGAAATACTAAATCAAAATATGCAATTGATTAAGGTTAATAATTAGGTAAGATAATGACAATTACGGTAAGGAAGTTGGCAATACTGAAACGAAAGCTTAAAAACTTCATTTTCCTGTATGATGGACACGCGTCATACTTTTCCATGAAAGTCAACTAATAGGGCCAGAAGAATGGACACCTTAACATTATAAAGCTAACTAAACCAAATATGGTAAGGTACGTACAGGTAAAAGCCCCCTCCATAACATAAATATTGGGACAAAGAATGTAATGTGTGGTTACATTTGTTCCAACAACCTTCTCTCACCCAAATTTAAGAAATTTCAGTACAATATTAGCCAACTCAAGCTGATGAGATGTATATCTATGATCAGCTCCTTCATAATATGCTTATATATTTATGAAATTCTAGAGCATCCTCCAATGGCACAATGTCATCATCAGAACCATGGACTGTCAACACCCTGCAGTTAGGGTCAATAGATATGCATGCACTCTGCATATCTGTCTTAAGACAATCCATCAGACTTTCTTTGGTTACACGGTAGATGGAATGTCCTGTTTTCTGTCCCACATCAATGAAACCATACCGATTTATCCTTTTCATATAATCATTTCCTAGTCGATCTCCAAATCCACGCTTTCAGATCAAATATTCCAGACATGTTAATAACACTGGATACATCTTGATACATGGATGCATAAAGGATTACCACATTTCTCCCTTAATGTGGCCAGCAATAGCACGGTGTCACATTTGTGTTTCTAAATGTAGGATTACATCACTCAAATCGCCCATTTCTCTGTTGTAGTTGCCATACTGAAATGTACCTTCATTCTCCATTGCCAGCTAAATCAAAACGGAATACGCTAATCTTCTCTAATGTTAATGCATCAGCAAGACCCAATATGGTTCTACTTTCCTTTGATGACCTAAATCCATGGCACAACACTATAGTATCCTTAGATCCAGCGCGCAAAACACCAACGAAGTTTCTCTCCATAACTGTTTGTTATCACTATTTTCTCTTGTGCTATACTGAAGGAATCACTAAAGGAGTGCAACTGTGCACAAGGCCTCGTAACAGTTTCTTTTCCGTAGTAGCACTAAACGGCAACTGCACACAGACATGCACAGTAGACATGCTTAACAAATGGAAAACGATAAGCAAGAAAGAAAGAATATAGTGATAGGAGTGGCCATTGGCAGATTACTATTGAGTATTCACCTAAGGTAAAACAAAATATGGGTCATAGAAAATGATCTTCAGTTGTCCAACACCAACAATATTAGAAGTTAGAACCCAATGAAAGGAGGTTCCAAGGAAGATAAACAAATAGGTACAAATTATACCTAAAAGGGTTTATCAGTTTTTGTGATAATTCATAATTTACTTTTTCTCAGTCCCACAGACCCCAGCAAATCAATCCTTTAGACCAAGATGTAACAGAAGCTAATAGCAGAAAGAATGCCCTAACAAATCGATATAAAATCATTTGCATCTATGCGCTAACATTGGAGGAACAAAAAAAGAACAGAAGATAATCAAAACAATGGGAATAAAATGGAAAATGGAAGGCAGATGGTTAGAGAAAATTCAGTAGACTAGTGACATGGAGAAACCTACAAGAGTGAGAGGATAGGGCGTTCAAGTGAGGTAAAGGGCCAAATTAAAAAATTAGTTAGACTAGAATCTTCCAAACCATTAATCGAATGTTCTTGGCAAAGCTCCATTCGTACCATCCTGTGGCCCAAAATTTGCTCAAAGCCTAGGCCCCACGTGGACGGGCACCCATGTGTAGCGGGTCGCTTGGGCTTCGCCCTGTGGCCCAAAATTCACTCAAAGCCCAACCCCATGCGGGAGGACACATGCATAGCACGCCGCTTGGGCTTTCATCCTCGCTTCGTCCAAAAGGGTTAATCTAGAAGTGCTACGATTTAATCCAGCGGACATTATATGAAAGTGTAACTCATTGTAAATTGGCAAAGTGGTACTAACGGCTGGGGTGTTATGGAGAACCATGGTACCATAGTTGTATCGAAAAAAGAGGTTAGCAACATTGTCTTCGCCATTGCTTTGGTTTTTCTGCTATGTAGAATATAAATGATCTCATATCTTCTTTTCATTAGAATAAACAATTGGGCTCATCTTTTTTCCAGTACCACCAAAAGTACCTTCGGCAATATATACCAAATTCCAAGGAGGAAAAGAACAGGAATGGACAGAAAACTTTGAAAGTGATAAAGGGAAACACAAGTAGTTAGCCCACTTTCATCCGGAAGGCATTCTAGCATTTGGTTGAACCTGGCAATCTACACCACTGTCGACCTTTAAACAACTTGCAGCATTTGCCACATATGACTTTGATACTTCCTTTCTCCGGTTAAAAAGGAAAGACTTCAAGGATAGACAGCACCTCATTTCATGGTTAGACAGCACCTCATTTCATGTACAATATCTTAGATAGTGTGCTGGCAACTCAACGTAACTCTTAACTCCCAAACATTAAGGACGTTACACTATGTAAGGTGACACTACCATATAATTCCAACATCCAAATCATACTCACACCAGCAATATTATACTATAAGTCAAACACCTTAAGGTATGTGCTGATTGCAACCTAGCCCATCGTTTGTCTGACCAATAAACCACGAAGAGTGTCCTCCACGTAATGTCACTACTCACTATGTTAAGTAGAACGCTGAATTACTTTTTAGCTCAACTTACCAACATACTCATGTATCATATACTGCTTTTCATTTGTTATGGTATACAAAGCATGAGGTAATGAATGGGAAACTGATGCTAGATGCTAACAATGAAATTTTGCAATACAACCGCAGCAATGACATTACTACAATCATATATTAGACGGTTGGATAAGGTACCTGCTCCCCATCATCCCCAATCGACGACGGCATCGGAATTCCTGTTCCTCCGCCGCCTGAAACAACAAGCATAACAATTCTAGCAGATGTGAACTGAACAAATGCCTCCATGTAATCGCACGTCACAAAATGGGAAAGTTTGGAAACGCACATATATAATCCACTGTATACATAACAATTCACAAGTTTTGCACTAGAAATACTCGAAAACACATGCTAATATATCAGGCTGGCTAGTCATGTACCGGAGGCGCGTCGGAGGCTTTGTCGTTGGAGAGGGTCTCGGTGGGCGGGGCTGCCCCGGCGGCGCGGGAGCGGAGCGGGGACGCGCGGAGGGAGGAGGGGAAGGAGAGGGCAGTGGGGCTAGAGCTTGCGGCGGAGCGGTGGAGGAAGAGGAGGGGGAACTGGGAGGAGGTGGAGGTGGAGACGGCCATGACGAGGGAGAGGAGAGGCCGGGTGGGGATGAGGGTGGAAGGAGAGCAACGAAGAGCAGATCCGGGAGGCGTTGGTTTTTTGAAGGCCTCTGCTTCGCTATCGTGGAGGATTATCCGGTTTGGAGGTGCCTTTTGCGTTTGAGCCCTTCGAGTTTGTTAAATTGGGATTTAACACGACAACTGTTCACTTCATACAGCGCCAGCTGTCTGGAACCGGGAAAGAATGGCAGTACTGGACGCTGTTTGCGGTCATATTTGTAAAAATAACACTTGTTGTGTAGGATGTATAGAAATAAAGTCTTCATCGCATGATCATCGTGCGGTAGGACCAACGAAGTCGACATGTAAACGCTACCGAGCCGACACGTAACGCCACCGACGCCATCGTGCGTGGAAGCCGAATCTTGACCGATTTGGTCAGATACGCACAAAATTCCAAGAATAGCCTCAGTAATCTCGAAATTCCAAATCTAGCCCTCTCAGACTCCACTCGCCGCGGCGGCACGGCAAAGAATGCCACCGACTTCGCTCCGCGTGAAGCGCCGCCGTGCGGACGACAAGACGCGGCGCCCACGCCACGCGCCGAGGTCGGGCGTGCGTTGGCCCGGCCGCTACGGTGGTAGCAACGACGGCAGAAGAGTTGCTCCCACCCGCCACGCGCCAAGCGCACCGCCGGTCGCTCGAGCCAGCCGCTCGCCGCTCGGCGCGTGCGTTCCGACTAGTCGCTTGTCGCCAAGGTCCATAGAGGCCGCAGCAACTCATTTGAAGGTCCGTCATGCAGCTAGCGAGCGAGAGAAGCAAACAGCCTCGTAAGAGGAGGAAGAAGCGAGGCCGTATAAAAGGTATGTGGCATTCGCATCCAGCTTGTAGTTATAGTTAGTTTTAGCAATGTGATTATGATGTAATTAGATAAATTATAGCAACCGAGTATTTATAATTCGCAGCTGGTGTATTTTGACTTAGTGTTCTGGACGCAAAATTGAAAGACGTGTGATTAGCAAGTAATTAGAAGACTCAGAGTTAGCATTGCGATTAGGCGTGATTTGGTTGACTTAGCGACTTATTGTTGTTAGTGTTGTCAATTTTATGTCGGTAAAAATTTCGATTGTCACGGACCGATCATAAAATATCAAAATATTCGAGGTCGCTCGCCAAGTAGAAGTAGAATTGAAATAGAGTCGCGATGGCTCCGGACCCACGAAACGTGTTGTCTATGTACTCTTAATCGGGCGATTGACCTTCGGTCCATGTACTATGCAAGAGATCGCCAATGACAAACGGGCCCCACTTGTCGAAGTTTTTATTTCGTAAATTAAATGACAAAGAATTTATGTAGTAGACCCCGCACACCTGCATGGAAACTTAAAAATGCTTTGGGAAAATCAAGTGATTTATTTTCGATCAGAATTCGAAGTTAGTTAAAAAACTTCATAAATATTTTAAGTGAACTCCAAATTTAGTGAAATCAATTTTGTTGTTGTTTTTACTTTAACTTGGAATAGGTTTGACACTTTGTAGTACCCTTAAAATTTTGATTTTTTATATAGTAGAAATGAAATTAACTTCAACCTTTCATGGATAGAAAATCATATGAACTCCATTTGGAATGAATAAATTTACGTTGATCTCAAAATTTTATTCCCTTGCAAACACGTAATTTTTGGGTCCAGAGTATTGTGCAATTTTTTCGTGAAATATTTAAACACAAATTGATCAACCTCGCAACCATGTAATTTTTGTGTTCGTGAGTATGTTGAATTACGAAGAAATTACGTATGTCGTGAAGTTGCTCATGTGTTAGGTACTTCATGGCGAGATTCAAGATCCGCTTGTGTTTCACGGGAAAGTCTCGACATGACGGATCGCGTGCGGACGCTGTTGCGATCGCGACCGCGATCCGAGCGCCGCCTCAAGGACATGGGCCTCTCGAGCTAAGGCGGTGTGCGCTCCACATTCGATCGCGCCATCGAAGGAAGAAGTCCGATCGAGACGGTGTATCCCTGCTATGGTGGTGCAAAGCGAGACCGCTTGACAACTTATGAAGGTCACATGTGACGCTCATGGGCCAATTACATGGGGTTGTTTGCAACCCCGCCGCGATATATGCGCCGGTCGATGGTCTACGCTCGCTGTGGAGAGGACGGGACATCCGGGTGGGTGGTTTCGTGAAGCGCGCGGGAGGAGCCTACGCTGGTCTCCGTGTTGGAGGAGACGCCGCAAAGACGTGGCGATGGAGACCTAAGGAGGCGTGTCGTCAATTTCGAGCCCAACGAAGGAGTGGAGAGATGGTGGGCACCGTATTGATTGTCACGAGTACCGCCGACCTGTGGACGAGGTGGAAAGCATGGAGGACGGGAAACAACTAGTTCTAAGACGACGAAGACGAGAAGCCGGTACGAGGAGATGCAGCTTGGTGGTTTTGTGACCACGACATTGCTTACGCCCCTCACGATTGGACGACGCGAACGACATCGCCGGTTCTCGCCACATCGGAGGGGGCCGAGTGGGGTTCAATGATGACACCGCTCCTAGGCGCCGCTTCTGACAAGAGCGCCGCCAAAGATGCTATTGCTAAATACGCCGTAACATCGGCCGGATGTATCGGGTGCAGAGGTCCAACCCCGACACCTACATCGTCAGTGTGTTAATGAATCCGCGGCGCAGCGGTTCATAGTCCCGGCATGGATTTTCGGATAACGCGCCAAGGACCACACATGCGAAGTTAGCCGAGCCGCTTCACGCACCGCAACATGACCTCCTCAGATGTTGCCACCGATAAGCCACCTCCATCGCAGATGTGTCCATTTCGCCAAACCTCCTCCCGGTAGAGGTTGCCAATATTGTGGGGTTCCTGGCCACCTACAAGACGGTATGGCAGAAACGCATATCGCCGAGCGAATGTTCTGACATTCAAGAGGCCTACAACCTAGTACCAAAATTTCGTGATCAAATCGCAATGTAATCTCGACATACATAAACAAGCTTGAGCGGTGCATCCGATGGAAGGGCCCAATTGTCTTGTTCTTGATAGGGTCTTCGGGCCTTCCGTCAGCAATCAAGCTTTCAAGCATTGTCGCCCGCGGCCGACGATGGATGGCACCTTCCTATGGGAAGTACAAAGGTACAATCCTCACCGCTGTAGCCGATAGTAATCACCGCTTAGTCCTCGTGGGCCTTCGCAATTGTTGAGAGCGAGAACACGGATAATCGTTGTGGTTCCTATGCAATGTGAAGCGACGTGGTCCAAGATCGACTGTGTGTGTGTCATCTCGCATCGCAATGCGGCTTGATGTCCGCGCTGAGCACGATCCAAAGCGGACGCACCGCTGCCCAAGGGAACGATGTAAGGAGCCGCTGGTGCATGAGGCATCTCGCGCCAACTTCCACACAAGGTTTCGAGTAAGGACCTCATGAAAATGTTCAAGAAGCTCGCATGCGTAACCAAAGGAGAAAGTTCAAGAGGTGGAGACACTGATGAGGAGACCGCTAAGCATGTAAGGGACTCGCGAATGCCGAGGCAAGGGCCGGAGGGTCCACGAGTTGGGAGTTCACACAGGGGTTAACTCGCACACACCGACGGAGAAATGGTCCTCGCCGCACGACAATCGATGGTGCGAGGTACGGATCATGACGACCGACATGCTCGGAGGTGTACAACGGTGTCCTCAAGGGTGTCCGCCCCGCCGATCACGGCGAACGTGGAGGAGAGCCGAACCGACTCATCGATACTTCGCTAAAAGAGCCATGATGGCCAAGAAGCAATTGGAGGATGGTAAGCAATTCTCCAAGTAATGCATGCCTACATGGAGAAAAAGATCAGAAGGCGCGATCGCACGCCACTGCATCATGAATGGCGCCAGCGTAAGTTCGAGATCCACCAGGAGAAGTACGGATGGGCCACGCCAGAGGGGATCGTAAGCGTGTCCGCATGATTGGTGAAGAAGCGCCAGCACCGCAACAAGTCGCGGCTTCGCACAAACCATGCTCCCATGTGTACGCGGCGGCGCGGGCGTATGCGCCTTCTGAGCGCTACATCTCCAAGTACTACGATATCCACCACCTTATGCGACTTGGGGTGCCGAGTTCCATTCAGACGGGCCGACATGCACTACGAGACCTCGCCGGCAGGAAGGGTGCCCAACGACGACCGAAACACCCCGCCGTGGAAGACGCTCACGACGCATCCGTAACGACATGGACGACAACAAGACGGCAACGGGTTCGCCCTGCTGCGATCGGTAAGACAAGAGAGCACTCCATCAAGAATGCCAAATGCACTCCAAGAAGCAAAGGCAATCGAGCGAGCAAGATATAATTACTAAGTCGTGATATCGCTTGCTTATTTTAATGCCTTGATGAGATGTGTTGTTGTTAATATATGCCTTTATTTACGATCGGAATGTTATGTCGCCTTGGTCTTTTGTTAACTCATTATGGTCATATGGGGTTGTTTTCTTTTGTCGATGTTTTGCCTTGTTTTCCGTCACACAATATGTTTTACATACGCACTAACATGTTTTTTCCTATCGCAGAGATGGCGAGGCTCCAGCTTGATGACGCTGACGAGCCGCCGCCCACGCCGATGGGGCACTGCTACAGCGTGGTCCGCCGCGGCGCCCCCGAGCCCGGTCCCGAGCGCCCCTGAGAGAGGTGGCCCCTTGACAGCGGACGTCCGCTGGCCGGACACCGACCTCCCGCCCTTGCCCACATGTTGGACATCCCGCACGCTGTAGTTTGACGCGCACTCTCTACGCTTGTGGACCGTGGAGACTCATACATTCCACTTCCGTGGGGAGATGACCATTACTCAAGGATGTAGCAATGCTTACATGTCCGCCGGCATGGCCTTCCAAGAGTGCCACCTCCGAGGGCGAGGATCGAAGGTGCGCTTGGCCGGCTGATTCGCCTCGCGATTCCCGCAAACGTGTCCGTGTCCCACATTCCCGGTCGCGGAGTTCATGACTCGCCTGCGGACGCGACAAATGAGGCGCCAGACACACCTCATCGCGCACCTTCGCTCTCGCTCGATGGATCTTGTTCCTACGACAGTGGAGATCGCGGTACCCTAGCTATATCCATCCGCAGAGTCTCCGCGACGCCGCCCGACGAGGTTCCACAAGATAGCTTGGCTTCCGCGTGCTCGCGCTACTTACCGAGGGTTGTGCGATGCCACTCGCACTACGGGCGGGAGCCGCCCCGTGGTTTGCTACACCGCTACAGCTTGTGGTCATTGGAGAACTTTCCGCTTGGCCGCCCTATTAACCAAGCACCGGCACCCTTACTCGATGAACGCCCAAGATTACGAACGCCTTCGCGACCACCCCCACGACGGCCTATAATGGGAACATATTGACACGTGGTACCCTAGGGTGGGCCAGGAGAGACCGAGGCGCATGACGCAGAGTTCCATAACCATTTCGAGACTCGACGAGACCGAGATCATCCGGGCTATGGATGTAATTGCCTTGCGACAGCCCTCACGGATTATCAACGCAGCGAATCGAGGACGATCCACTGATGACGACCGCCACCTAGTCTTCGCACATGGTCAAGCCGCATAATCCACAAGAGTCATGAGACGCTCGCTCGACCAAAGAGTGCCACCGCCGCGGACGACCTCTCACAAGGCCCCACCGATGTCATTTTTGGGTGTCATTTTAGCCGATACCGCTTTACATTTTCCGACATTAAAATTCACTTGTGCAAACGAGGAAAGGGCGCAAGAGCGACGATCGGAGGCGCATAGCAGCCGTGGACGGAATTGTGGAACGAGAGGGTTGACGGACGGGTGCACGAGGCACACGCCTACTTCATCCAGACGCACGCTATGCATTTGTAGTGGTACATTCCACGCACCAAGCGCACTTATCGGGCCGGGCCGCAGTCATTCAAGTGGTCGGCATGCACAAGGACATCGGACTAGTCGCCCGACCACCGGCAAGACGCCACGACGAGGCAGAACCATTCTTCATGCAATTTCCAAAGAGAACACGCTCGCGACTTACTCGCTTTCTTGCAAGATTACCGCATGGATCGATACAGCCGGAGGGTGCTGAAATTTACTAAGATGGGAACAAGAACACCTTCGATCGCCTCCTAGCGCGGCGCGCCATGACCGACGACGCGAGGGCTGCGATTAGAGCCATGACTTGTGGTCGCCACAAATGACGCACGCACAAAGATCGCGGACGCAGAGGGCATCCTCCACCCCTCCGCCTCAAGACTCTCGGCACCACCTCCGCACGCCCATCTCACCCGGAGTCGCTTGAGCTATGGTGGGTCGGCCCCGACACCGCCGGCCATGTGTATGTCATCTCTCGCCGATTCTTGTCGCCAATACCTTTGCATGCACTCATTTTCGACGATCCGACATTACCCTTTCTTCTAGCAGCAAGTACGAGGGGACAGCATCGATGCTACCATCATCATCACGAGGGAGGCGCAAAGACATGACTTCCTCGCGGCGGATAGCTTTCCCACCGCAGACACTCGACCGCCGCAAAGACGAGACGAGTGGTTAGGCTCATTGACGCACGCGCTCACTCCTAATGCGGAGCGCGACCCGTGGTTCTGGATACGATGGAGGGTACACCGCGCAACACTACACCGGGATCGCCAGAGGATCCTCCTCAAAGACAACAACCTACTCGTGTACACGGAACGAGTTACAACTATTTTCTGCATAAAACCAAGGACTAACTCACCCAAGACTCTTCCATGTAGGAAGAGCACCGTGGATTGACGAGATGCTCAGCCGAGCCGACTCCCACGCCGAGATCACGCAGCTTCATCTTCTAGGCAAAGACTCTACTATGGCCTTCGAGATGTGCACCACTCCCTGACCGGTTCACCTTCCCCGAGGATCAACTACGCCGCCGGCAAAGCGACACGACGATGCACCCTAGCAAATGTCATGGTCGTGAAAACGTGTTATGTAATGTCATTGTGCATTCTTCCTTTCGATTTATGTAATATCCATGTGCATTACGTTCATCGTGATTTATGTACACAAAATGTTCTCCAAATATTCAAGATAAACGACAATCAGATTCTCCCGATTTTAATTTACTAAACCGTAAATACATAACGCGAATGCCGCCGCACGATACATCCTCGGCCCGCACTCATGGACGCTAATTTTGTTCAACCTGAATTGCAATTTACCCGTAGGCTATATATATAGATGTTTTGTCTACGATTCCCATCACTCTTCACTTCCTCTCTCCTTTCTTGTCTTTGGTTTGCCATCGCTTGCCTATACACTAGGATGTCTACGCCCGCAAACTTCCGACCGAGCAAATAATTAGAAACACTACTAGATCACTTGATTTGCCCTCGTTGAACGGATCCGTGAATGTGTTCACCTCCCAAACGCCAACCAATCCATCCCGAGTGTTCATGAAGTGTTCAAATCTTACGGTAACTTCTACCGATCATCCCCAATGAATTTCCTTCTAGACAATTTTTTTCACTTGCAGCTGTAATTCTTTCTACGTAACACAACATGTCGGTTCGCCGGTCAATGAAGCAAAGGTCGAGGTTCGAGACATTGCAATGCAACTTGCTACTTTGCAAGAGGACACACGCCGTGGTCGATTTCATCAGGCCTCACCATCGGATCAACCGATGGAAAATACGTATAATGTTCTTAAAAGATCGGATGAAAGGATGGAAAGGGTTCGTAAATCGCTTTAAATTAGTTAATATAGCTAGTTTTGCGTTTGCTTCTATTATTTCTTGTTCTTGCCAAGTAGATTGTAATATCTACTTTATCTATGCATCCTCGCACTACATGATCCATACCTTTGCGACGTTGTTGTACTCCTTTGTAATGATGTATGCATCTGCTAATTCCTAGATGAATACTTTGTTGCGAATTAATCAAACCCTAATTTCAAATCCTACATTCCAAATTTTGAGACCTAAATCGTCCGGCTATGCATAATTTCATAATACTTACACCCACGCATCGCCCTTTTCGATCGAAATGACAAGACTCGCAAAGTAGGACGTGACAACACTCGCCACCACTTTTTCGATCAAATGACCCCACTCGCAAAGTAGGACGTGACAACACTGCTCGCCACTTTTCGCATCAAATGACAAAGACTCGCAAAGTAGGACGTGACAACACTCCCGCCATTTTTCACCAAATGACCGCGACTGCAAAGTAGGACGTGACAACACTGCCTCGCGAACTTTTCGCATCAAATGACATCACTCAAAAGAAGAACGGAAAACACTCTACCTCGTTAGCTTTTCGCATCAAATGACAAAGACTCGGCAGTAGGACGTGATAACACTCGCCGCCACCTTTTCGCATCAAATAACAAAGACTCGCAAAGTAGGACGTGACAACACTCGCCGCCACCTTTTCGCATCAAATGGCAAAGACTGCAAGGTAGGACGTGACAACACTCGCAAAGTAGGACGTGACAACACTCGCACGCCGCTACTCACGTCAATTTAACCACACCAAGCCAACCATGTGGCCTATAAAAGGAGGTGGAAGACATCTACTACACAACCAAACCAACGCTACACGAGCTTGCCGCTCTGGCGGATGGACAAGAGCGAAGCAATGGGGCGAGTTCCACGAGTTAGCTCGGGCTTCTGACGGCGAATGAACAAGCTAGAATCTTCGGCTCGGGGTGGCAAGAGGCATGCCGAGGATGGAAGCTCTCGAATGAAGCCGCTCGTGGCGCAACCCTGCCGAGCGTCCCAACGGCGTTCGCCGCAACACCCGCTAGAGGGAGCGCGCCCTCTGTTGGTGCGAGGACATATGCAAGTTCTTCAAATCCAAGCACCGACCCGCCTCGGCATGCGTTCTGGGTTGTCCCAACTACTCCTCGACTATCCGCCGTCGTGAGTACTTACGATGAAGTTCCGTACCAATTCTCTTTTGAATCGCACTTACAATCTCTCCCTCTACGTAGTCCCGGAGCCTTTGTGTGGCTTCCGCAAGTGGATCGACCTAGATATCCACCCACACGACCGATGGCGGCTCGACTTGACAGTGGAATACCGAAAGGGGCGAGATCCGGAAGGACATCGTCGGATGAAGAGCATAACAAGCGTATCCGAGGAGCGAGCTCATCTCGAGCGTCGGCGCAAGGAGCATGAGGCACGCGAGAGGAGCGAAAAAGCGGAAATGGCGGCCAAGGCAGGCGCCGGCGAGTACAAGCCGAGCTCGGAAGGAAGGGCAAATGGCTCTTCGCTGGAATTCGAAATAATCATTCACATTGACATCGATTCTTCTATGTTTTAGGGCATCTTCGTAATCACAATGTTCTCGCCCCTTTAGTTAAGTTCTCAGCATCTTGAAAATATGATCAAGAACCATAGCGACTAAGAGTACTCATGTGGTACTAAACTTCACATTTGAGTCACATGTTTCGGAAGAATTACGGGAATGCCATCGGACCGTGACATTGAGTTTGTCATCGATCTAGTGCGAGCGGCACCAATTTCAAGAGACCCTATCGGATGCCGGAGATGAACTTGTGGAAATGAAGAAGCGGATAGAAGAACTCTTGGAGAAAGGTTTTGTAAGACCTAGTTAAATCGCCATGGGAGCACCGTTTTATTTGTCAAGAAGAAAGATGGAAGCATGAGAATATGCATTGATTATCGTTCTCTCAATGAAGTTACCATCAAGAACAAATACCAAATGAAGTTACCATCGGTTACCATCGGTTGAAGATCTGTCTTAAGGATGTACCAAAGACCGCTTTCTCAACCCGTGCGGACATTATGAGTTTCTAGTCATGTCGTTTGGATTGACTAATGCCCTGCCTATTTCATGAACATGATGAACAAAGTATTCATGGAATATTTGGATAAGTTCGTAGTAGTGTTCATTGATGATATTTTGGTATATTCAAAGTCGGAAGAAGAGCATGCGACCATTTGAGATTAATCCTAGAAGCTCGAGAGAACATCCGTTGTATGCCAAGTTCGACAAGTGTGACTTTTGGAAGAAGAAAGTTGATTTTCTCGGTCATGTGATGACAACCAAAGGAGTAGCGATTGACCGGAAGGTTAAAGCTGTAATGAATTGGGAGCGGCCCAAGGCGGTTACTCAAATTCGTAGTTTCTTGGGAATGACAGGATACTATCATCGTTTCATTGAAGGATTCTCAACGATTGCTAAGCCTCTTACGCAATTATTGAAGAAAGAAAGAAGTTCATTTGGACTGACTTGTGAAGAATGTTTTCAAGAGTTGAAGAAACGTTTGACTTGACAGTGCTAGTTTCTTGGGATATCGTGAAGGATTTTGATATCTATTGTGATACTTCGCGTCAAGGATTAGGGTGTGTCCTTATGCAAGAAGGAAGAGCTGTCGCTTATGCGTCAAGGCAATTAAGACCTCATGAAGAGAATTATCCTAACCATGATTTGGAATTAGTGCCGTCGTGCATGCTTTGAAGATTTGGCGTCATTATCTCATCGTGTCTTGTGAAGTCTACACGATCATAAGAGCATGAAGTACATATTCACTCGATCGACTGAATATGAGGCAGAGAAGATGATGGAATTAATAAAGGATTATAATCTTGGAATCCATTACCATCTGGTAAGGCCAATGTAGTTGCGGATGCCTTTGAGTCGTAAGAGCTCTTGCAATGCTCGGAAGTAAAGAGTTGTGCTCGGAACTTCAAAAGGAATTCGAAGCTACGACTAGAAGTTGTTTCGAAGGATTTGTGGCGATCTAGAAGTGCAGTCTACTGCGGAGAAGCAGTTCGTGAAGCTCAACCCAAGGATTACGAGTTTGCGACCTCAAGAAGAAGATGGCGAAGGAAAATTTAAAGACTTTACGTGGATGATCGGGATATATTGTGGATCAACGGACGTATCGTGTTACGGATATTGATGGATTAAAGCGGTGATTCGAAGGAAGCCCATGACTCAAAGTATTCAATTCACCGGAAGTACTAAGATGTATCGGGATGTTAAGAATAAGTTTTGGTGGTCAAACTTAAAGCGAGGCGTCGCGAGTTCGTTGCCTTATCGGCGTGTGTCGAAAAGTAAAGCGAGCATCGAGACCAGCGGAGTTTGCTATGCATTGAAGATACCAAAATGGAAGTGGGAAGAGATCGGTATGGATTTTATTACCGGTTTACCCAAGACTCAATCAGGTTATGATTCGATTTGGGTAATAGTGGATCGTTTGACTAAGGTTGCCCATTTCTTGCCAGTCAAAACCACTTACTCGAGACCGCTTGGCGGAATTGTATATGTCAAAAATCGTCAGTCTGCATGGTGTGCCTAAGAGGATAGTGTCAGATCGAGGATCTCAGTTCACCTCTCGTTTCTGGCAAAGTCTACATGAAGCCCTGGGAACTCATCTGAATTTCGATCGCTTATCATCCACAGAGGATGGGACATGAAAGAGTCAACCGATATTAGAAGATATGTTGAGCACTGTGCCTTAACAAATGCTACCAGTTAGGATAAGAGTTTACCGTATGCAGAATTCTCGTACAACAACAGTTATCAAGCCAGTTTGCAGATGTCACCATTTGAAGCTTTGTATGGTCGTGCCTGCAGAACCCCATTAAATTGGTCAGAGAGAGCTGAACGTGTAGTGTTCGGGCCATATATTATTCAGGAAGCCGAAGAACAAGTTGCTATGATCAGAGAAAGACTAAAGATAGCCAGTCCGAGGCAAAAGAGTTATCCGATAATCATCGTCGTGACCTCAACTTTGAACGAGGATTTTGTCTATCTTGAGTTACTCGCTTCGGAGGTGTTAAGAGATTCCACACAAAGGAAGCTTGCCCCAAGGTATGTGGGTCCGTTCAAGATTTTGGAGCGAGGAGAAGTTGCGTACCAATTGGAGCTACCACAGTCGTTAGCAGGAGTGCATGATGTCTTTCATGTCTCTCAGCTGAAGAAGTGTCTTCGTGTGCCAGAAGAGCGGACCCCGTTGGAGTCAATTGAACTGAAGGAAGATCTCACGTACAAAGAACAACTGTCGAATTTTGGATGTCGAGCGCCGCACTGAAGCAAGACCGTTCATTTACGCAAAGTCGATGGAGTAACCACTCGGAAGGAGAAACAACGTGGGAGCGTGAAGAAGAGTTGAAAGCGAGTTCCCTAGCCTTTTCTCTAGCTAGCCTGAATCTCGGGTTGAGATTCGCTTAAGGGGAGGTTTGTAACATCCCAATTTTGAGCTTCAAAAATCTTTTAAATAGTGGTAGAGCGAAAATTCACTATTTGGATTTATTTGAATGTTAAATTAAAAAGCTTAATATGGACTTTAAGGACAAACTGATTTAAATGTGCTTAATCCCAACATCAACAATTGTCAAAACTATTTTATTTAGATTCTATATGCTTGAATATATTTTATAGAATTTTCAAATTTTTCCAAAGTCATTTGCTATTTTCTAATTGCTAATTGTATTTTCTGGATTTATTTAAAAGAAAAATCAAAAGAAAATCCTTTGGAACAGTGCTGGGCCGAAGCCCAACACTATTCAAGTAGCGCCCACTCATCTCGCCATTGCGCTCGTCGTTGGATGCTTGCGCTGCCCTCGTTTCCGATCGGACACACGCGCTCAACCCCGCCTTCCTCCGTTGGATGTTCGCGCGTGGCTTCGCCCGATCTCGCTCGCTCGCTCGCTCGCTATTGTGCCGCATGGGGCGCCACCGAGTCATCTTCTCCGCGAGCTTTTCTTCTCGTCGCCGCTCCGCCATTTTGCGGAACTTCGAGGTTCGTCCGACAAAACCGATTCGCTTCGATTCTTGCCGACCCCCCAAATCGTACTCGGTTGATTTCTTATCCGCTCCAAACCGAATCAAACCCGAATCGGTTTCAATCTCCCGAATCTCGGAAATTCAAATCGTGGCGTTTGGACCCGATTTGGGGTTTCAAATCTCGGCATCTCCGCCTATAAATACCCCTTAGCCGCCGGACCTCGCAACCCAAAGCCGCCACCTCGTCGTCCGATCGCTCTAGCGCCGCCAAGCATTTGAGTTTTAGGGTTTTCGAGCTTCTTCTCGATGAATTGCGCCGTCGTCGCCGCCTCTGCCTCACCGATGCACCACGTGATCGGCAAGTCTCAGCTACCTCGGCGCACTCCTCGTCGCCGAGCATCGCGGAACACTCTTCAACAAAACCCAAGCCTTCACCGCTTCTTCCTCGGCCGCCATGCCGTGTGCCTACTACGGTAGGGCACCCCGAGTCGCGCAATAGCACGGGAACAATCTGGTACCTCCTGCCGGGAGTCGCCTGTCATCGCGTGACCATCGGGTCCCGGCGCCCGCGCCGTTGTCGTCCAACTCGGCGCCGTCGACCTCGTGTTGGTGTAGCGTACGCGTGGCGCCAGGTCGCGCCAAGACATGCGTGCGTGGCTCGATCCACGCGCCAGATCTCTCGGTTCGTGCACTCGGCCTCCGTGAACCCGAGCCGACATGTGGGGACCACATGTTAGATTTTTAAATCTATTTATTTTTCGAAAATTCTCGGTAGCGCAAGCATTGCGCAATAATCCGATTTTTCTTTATAAAAATAATTCGGGAAAGTTCAACCCAATTGCAATTTACCCGTAGGGCTATATATATGGA
Organism: Hsuehochloa calcarea; assembly: GCA_036346395.1. Classification (NCBI taxonomy): domain Eukaryota; kingdom Viridiplantae; phylum Streptophyta; class Magnoliopsida; order Poales; family Poaceae; genus Hsuehochloa; species Hsuehochloa calcarea. The sequence goes on from CM070597.1 coordinate 32,203,401, forward strand.
TGTTTTGGCTACGATTCCCATCACTCTTCACTTCCTCTTCTCCTTTCTTGCAGCCTTGGTTTGCCATCGCTTGTCCTATACACGTGGATGTCTGACTCGCCAAACTTCCGATCGAAAGGCAGCAATTAGAAACACTACGACAAAGACTTGATTTGCCCTCGTTGCAACGGATCCGTGAATGTGTTCACCTCCCAAACGCCAACCAATCCATCCCGAGTGTTCATGAAGTGTTCAAATCTTACGGTAATCCTCACCTGATCATCCCCAATGAATTTCCTTCTAGACAATATTTTTTTCACTTGCGCTTGTAATTCTTTCTACAAAACACAACATGTCGGTTCGCTGAATGATGAAGCAAGGTCTTGGAGGTTCGAGACATTGCAATGCAAATTAGACCTTGCAAGAGGACACCGCGTGTGGGTCAGATTTTGTCAAGTGCCTCGACCATCGGATCAACCGATGAAAAATACAGATAATGTTCTTAAAAGATCGGATGAAAGGATGGAAAGGGTTGAGAAATCATTTCGAAATTAGTTAATATAGCTAGTTTTTTGTTTTGCTTCTATTATTTCTTGTTCTTGCCAAGTAGATTATAATATCTACTCTTTATCTATGCATCCCTGCACTACATGATGCATACGTTTGTGATGTTGTTGTACTCCTTTGTAATGATGTATGCATCTGTCTAATTCCAGGTATGAATACTTTGTGTGCGAATTAATCAAACCCTAATTTCGAAATCCTACATTCCAAATTTTGGAGACCTAAATCTGTCCGGTTGCAGATAATTTCATAATACTTACACCCACGCATCGCCAGCTTTTTCGAGACCGAAATGACAACACTCTGCAAAGTAGGACGTGACAACACTTTGCCTCGCCAGCTTTTCAGACCGAAATGACCGCACTCTGCAAAGTAGGACGTGACAACAATCGCCGCCAACTTTTCGACAAATGACAAGACTGCAAAGTAGGACGTGACAACACTTTGCCTCGCCAACTTTTCAAACCGAAATGACCGCGACTCGCAAAGTAGGACGTGAAAACACTCGTCTCGCCAACTTTTCGATCAAATGACATCGCTCTCAAAAGAAGGACGTGACAACACTCGCTCGCTAGCTTTTCGATCAAATGACAAGACTCGCAAAGTAGTACGTGATAACACTCGCCGCCACTTTTCGATCGAAATGACAAAGACTGCAAAGTAGGACGTGATAACACTGCCTCGCCTAACTTTTCGATCGAAATGACAAGACTCTGCAAAGTAGGACGCGACAACACTCGCCGCCACTTTTCGATCAAATGGCCGCTCAGAAGGTAGGACGTGACAACACTCACGCGCTACTCACGCTAATTTAACCACACCAAGCCAACCTTGTGGCCTATAAAAGAGGTGAAAGACATCTACTACACAACCAAACCCAACGCTACACCGTAGCTTACTTCGCCACGACGGATGGACAAGAGGCACAAGCAATGGGATGAGATCCGCGAGTTAGCTCGGGCTTCTACGGCACGGGCTGAACAAGCTAGGGATGCTGTGGCTCGGGACTGGCAAGAGCAGCGTGCCAGGATGGAAACTCTCCGCAATGAAGCCCCCATAGCAAGAACCCCGCCAGACGCCCCAACCGAAGCGTTCCGCAACACCCGCCGAGAGGGAGACGCCCCTCGTTGGTGCAGGACACATGCAAGTTCTTCAAATCCAAGCACCGACTCACTCTCGGCATGCAGTCTCGGGTTGTCCCAACTACTCCTCCGACTATCCCGACGTCGTTGGGATACGAGAACTCATCGGCAATGGTAAGGAGTACTTACAGTTAGTTCCCGTACCAACTCTCTTTTCAGAATACGCACTTACAATCTCTCCATCTACCTGTAGTCCCCGGAGCCTCTGTGTGGCTTCCGCAAGTGGATCGACCTAGAGATCCACCCACACGACCAGTGGCAGCTCGACATCGAGGAGTGGAATGTCGAAAGCGGACGCGAGATCCGGAAGGAGCATCGTCGGACTGAAGAGCACAACGAGCGTATCCGCCGGGAGACGCAGGCCCATCTTGAGGCGTGTAGGCGCAGGGAGCGCGAGGCACGCAAGAGGAAGCGCGAAAAAAGTAGGAAATGGCGGTCGAGGCCAGGGCGCCCGGCGAGGAGTACAACGCCGAGCTCGGAAGGAAGGGCAAATGGCTCTTCTGCTGGAATTCCAGAAATAATCATTCACATTGACATCGATTTTTCTATGTTTTAGGGCATCTTCGTAATCACAACGTTCTCAGCCCCTTTAGTTAAGTTCTCAGCATCTTCGAAAATATGATCAAGAACCATAGCGACTAAGAGTACTCATGTGGTACTAAACTTCACACATTTTGAGTCACATGAAATAATGAAACCTAATTTTGAAACATCGAGCACATGCGTGCGTGGCTCGATCCACCGCCGATCTCTCGGTTGGTGCACTCGGTCGCGTGAACCCGAGCCGACATGTGGGGACCACATGTTAGATTTTTAAATCTATTTATTTTTCGAAAATTCTCGGTGACGCAAGCATTGCGCAATAATCCGATTTTTCTTTATAAAAATAATTCGGGAAATTCAATAAAATCCAAATTAGGGTTTTATTTGATTTTCAAACTTCCAAAGCCCATATCTTTTGCATCCGAACTCCGATTGAGTCCATTCAAATTTGTAAATTTATATAAAATCAAGATCTATTTAATGGTGAATTTTATTTGATTTTTGGAGTTGTTTTGCCTCTGTTATTTATTGTTTTGTTTCTTTTGTCTCGTTTGCGAGTAGACGTCGATACTTCGGGGAATTTTGCAGAAGAAGGAGCACCTCAAGACCAAGACCAATATCTAGATCTATTGCAAGGTAAGTTATACCTTTGATCATATTGAACCCAGTTTTCAAAATACTTGTTTCAATGTATTGCATTCTATTTCAAGTATTTATTTAAATGCTTTTGGGATAGTTATTAATCCAATTTGTTATATCCACATTGTCTATTGTATGCCATGATCTTTTGTTACCCTAGGTTGGTTCATTATTAGTTGGTATTATCGTAGCACCAACGTGGGTTGGTTAGATACGATTAGGCGCTTAGCCATGCCACGAGTCATCATTTCATGTGAGTTGCAATTATAAACTTGACTAAGTGATTATGGGCGTGTGATGAAGCTGTGGGTCTTTGTGTCTTGTTACTCGTGATGGCATGTGTTGCACTTAACCAACGAGGTGGGAAAAGATTTAGGCTGAGCAAGTGGTGAATCTGTGTGAATGGTGGAACTATGTGCTATAAACTTTGTGATTTGGGTTAAAGCGGAAGTCTTGCCTTGGTCAATTAAGGACTTAACTTTGTGTGCCATTGACTGGGCCTTCTTATGCGACCACATGTCTAGTATGGTGGGCCGACTTAGTAAGTTATGGAGTCTTGACATTGACAACTCGGGTTGTATTTAAGCGTGTGATGGTTGGAGGTGTGATATGTCACATCGCGGGACGTTCATTGCATCCACGTCCCAACGGTGTGTGTCGTTCCAAGGCGTGTGTACAAATTAGGCGGCGAAAGCACATCGGAGTGTCATTGTTTGAGATGAAGTCTCGAAAGGTTTTGTTATGGTCGATCTTGGCTACTGATTGTATCGTGTGGGTAAAGTGTACAACCTCTGCAGTGTTAAACCAATCTATTGAATAGCGCGTCCTCGGTTATGGACATGCTCGGAATTTCACACGGGTAGATTTTCATAAAACATTTGGGAAGGGTCATTGTGTGAGATAACTTGTGCATTGTGTGAATAATTTGATTAGACTGTGTGTCCTTTGTGAAATCAATTGTTAACTTATTCTTGTCTATTTGTTTTGAATTATGCTTTCAATCTATTATTTGTATTCAATTGCAAATGTTGCATTTCATAAAATAACCACGAAGCCATTCCTTTGGAATAAGCCATCATGTATAAATGCATTTTGTGGTATGATTTGCGAGTACGGTGTGTACTCACTCTTGCTAAACAAATCAACAGAAGAGGAGTCGTCGCCTGCTTTTGAAGAGGAGTTCTACGAAGGTTGATCGTTAGGGTCTTGATCGATCGGTTATGCGTGGTAAATTGATGGGAGCCCACGGAGTTTATTTCGTTTCATTGCAGTTTATTTCTTTATTATCGACCTTGCATGGCTTAATAAATGTAAAACTCGACCGTAAGGTCCCAACGACTATTTGTTATTTAAAGGTACTCGTTTATTCTTATATTCGTTGTATGGATGTGATATTTCATCTATGCCGACATGGCTCATTTGACCGTGAACTAAATGAGTCGTGTTGTCCCGATCCACGTGTCGGACGGTCTTTCGGACTGTGCCATTTAGCCCAATGGGCCGATTCTAACCCACTTAGCCAGTTAGGCCAAAAAACAAAAAAAAACAAAAAATCATAAAAATATGTAGAATTCAAAAATACATATAAAATTGTAAAAAATAAGATAAACATATTGAAAATATAATAGAACTTTTATTAATATTCAAATAGCTGCCTCGTTAAAACATTTGTCATTTAGCTCATAAGGAATGAAAAATTAAAAAATATTTAAAACAATCCTAGAATATTAACAAAATATGCTAAAACCATAGACTCTCTTGCAACTTTTTGTGTGGTTCAGCATTGTAATATCTTATAATTAGTATACCCAAAGTGATAAAGGAGTATATCAAATTCTTTTAGGTGGTATATCGGATGTGAGAGTAACTACACGAGTAGAAAGTATTAATCATATATATATATATATATATATATATATATATATATATATATATATATATATATATAAAAACCAAAATAAATTTATATATACTTATAAAATGAACTATATAAAATCTTAAAACTACAAAATAAAACCATATAAGTATTGAAAAATAGAAAGAAAAATCATATAAATATTAATAAATGAAAATAAAATCATATGTATATATCGGTGTGCCAAGCACCCAGAGCTATCGTCTATGTCGGTCGGCCGTGAATAGTGCGAATCATACCAGTCTAGACGAACCAACAGTGTTGTGTCTCGAACTGACTCAACAGACACAACCCGTTTGACCAACTCTAGTGGCCCGGATGGGGACGTCCAAGTTCTGGCTGGGAGTCGTCCAAGTTCGTTGCAAAAGGAGCTACAGTGCAGCCACCCCTCCCCCGCACGATAGTCGTACCACAACGTTACAAACAGTATTAATACGACCAAAAATGCAAACTCTGGATGTTATTTCCCTGGCCTGTGTTATCATCTTCAAAGAACATTGTGAAATTGTGTTCCCTTAACTGGTTAACTGGTTTGTTGGGGAAAAAATTAGCTGAAATCGTGAAAAATATCATGTAAAATTGGAAATAAACTTCATGCAGGAAACATATTTGGTATAGATTGTTCATACCAGTGCTCAAATGAAAATCTATGACATTTCATTCCACGAAACATGGTGAGAAAGAAATCAATTCACACGCTAACTAATTTGAAACTAGTAAAAATTCCAGCACAGAAGCTAGTCTGGAGTAAAATTTTACAGCGTCAATATGATTCACGAGAATGGCTATAGGTAACCAAGTTTAACTCAACTAAACATCTATATTTACAAAGCAGCTTTCCTTTAATTTCATTTTAAACATAAGCAGCTGCAACCATTCACTTCCCCTCCTTATCACGGGCATCGCCACCATCCCCAGCACTCCTTTTCCCACGGGCAGCCAGAAGGCCAAACTGCATTTCATGAATCCTAGAATACGAGGACCCAGGTGCTGGCGCCGCTTGCTTAAGCTGCCACGGTACAGGCTGCCTATTGGGAGGAGATGGAAGCACCTTTGATTCATTTAACCATCGATCAGCAAAGGTTGGCTTAAGTGTTATGTCTGCCTTTTCAGAATCCATTGTGCATGTTGCCTCGTTAAGGTTAATCCCACGAATGCTTGTTTCCATCTTGTCACGATCTGATTTTGAAGATGATAAGAACGGAACATTTGGCTGCCAGAATGCCTGGTTCAAATCATGGGGTTCAGGTTTTGCAGGCGGTCGACCAAGTGGACCAGTTTTCCTGTCTTCCTCCTCTTTTACAATGACCATGTGATCAGGCTGTGCAGTTTCAGAGTTTTTTTGCTTAATACTATCCAACAGCTTATCCTGGTAAAGATCTTTGCCACTCGACGAGCGCCCTGAATAGATGGTTGTCGTTGGGAAAGCTTTCTCTAGCGGAGTAGCTGGTGTGTAGTTAGGGGGGAGCAAATCGTCCCAATTCTCCAACAGTTCTTTATACACTTTACGCAGAGTGACCTCTGTAAGGCCTGTTACCTTACAGATCTCTGCCTGAGTTTTGCGCTTGTCTTCGAGCTGACATGCAAGGTAGATAGCAGCAGCAGATATGCTTATGGGATTCCGCCGTGTGCAGAAGCATTTATTGACAACCACCTCGCCAATATGGGCTGCAAGTTCCTGAGGAAATGACAGATGATATGTTAAAAGCCAAACTTGGTTTTATGCATAATGTTTCAGGTTTGCAGCCCATCTGATACCTGAGCAGATTTATTGAGCTGGAGGAGGCTGCAAAACCGAGGCATATGAACTGCTATTGAATTGCTATTAAGTGGTTGGCTCAGTTTCAAAGATTCGCCAAGTATTTTGATGTATTTTCCTATCTCTTTCTGAGGAAGATTGCTAGCAGTGGAGATTTCCTGGACATGCAGTAAACAGAAGATGAATAAGTGCTAATTGATAAAAGTAGCAATACATAGAAATGCTGCACCAAGTATTTACACAACACCAATTGCATGTTCCATGGCTGACTCAACATTTGGTTCAGTTCTTTGCCTATGAAGCATGACTAATGTTGATTTGTTCAGATGAATGAAGGTATTCTCAACATGGTTAAAGTTATCCTAATCTATAATACCTTCAGCACAAGTTCACATACAGTAAGGTAATTCAAAGGCAGATACTTATCTAATTTTACCCCAAAAATGCAAATGTGTTTTTTCCTTGCACCAATGTTAAGAATCAAGCAAAATATAGATTGCTTTGTTATCCTCAATCCACATAGGTTTAAGTTAACACGATCAGATGCTCAACTAAGAAAGGGATATTGAGTAGAGTGCTTTGACACTAAATTGACTTGGTGACTTAGGTCCGCAATTCAGTATACTGGAAAGCAGCATATCATCCAACAACAATTCTTTCCAGACAGCAATAATCTGTTGAGTTGCTTGGAAATTTAAAGTACTAGCTGATTAGAATTGATGAACAAAATTCCCAATTTCCAAGCAAACAAATCTTGAATAACATTGTGGAAATCTCCATTTCAGAGCATACAATTGCCTGGCTAGCCCTAAATCCTAATTGCTTGGAGAAACACACGCCTACACGGCTATGCCTATCTATGTCTGCACGAAAGCATTTCAACAAACACATGGCGAGCATGAGCGCATCACAAACCTGCAGCGTCCTGGGCTCCTGGGCCTCGCGGATGGCTTGCACGAGCGCGGCGGTAGCCAGCGCCTCGACGCTGCGGTTCCTGAGGCACGTCGCGGAGGAGCAGTCCTTGAAGAGCTCGAAGGCGTGGTCAGCTATATCCCGGTCCAGCCTCAGTATGGACGCGACGTCCACGATCTGGAGGTAGGCGCGGAGGCTGTCGACGGACACCATGGGCCCGGCGGGGTCCGGGGTGGAGGAGGCGGCGGAGTCGACTGCGAGCGCGCGCTCGAGCTCGGCGAGGAGGCCGGAGAAGGCGGAGGCGGAGCGAGCGAGCGGACGGGGTGGCGCTCGAGGAGAAGGCCGAGAAGGCGGAGACGAAGCCGGCGGGGAGGAAGGGGTCGTCGTCGTCGTCGGGGCGGAGGAGGGCTGGACGGCGGCGAGGTCAGGGGGTGACGAGGGGAGGGTGGTGGGAGGGAGGAGGGGAAGAAGGGGTGGGTGTGGAGGTGGCGCTCGAGGACGAGGCGCGCGCAGGAGGAGCACTCGGAGACTGCGCGGGAGAGCGGCGGCTGCGTCGTGGTGCACCGCGCCTGGCCGGACGCGCGGCAGTAGGGGCACTGCGCCGGCTGCGACATAGAGGCGGAGGCGCGCGTGCGGAGAAGCAAGCTTTGGGTTTGGTAATTGGTGGGCTCCTGGTCAGTGTTCTGTATTCTCTTGGCTACAATTACGAAAGACTTGAGCCGGGAAGGCTTGGAAGTTGCAACTGGGTGGCCGACGAACCGAACAGCATGGCTTATGTTTCCTTTTCCCAATTCTTCATTCTTTGTTTATTTTCTTTCTTAAAGTACACTTTGTTTGTTTCGTTATGATGATCTAGTTATAACTATGAGTTTTCTTCTATTTTTCATAAAGTCAAACAGGAAACAACGGATTTGTATCCTCTTCCATTGCATGGTAGCACCAGAGGTGAACAGGGATGTATCCACAAACAACACATGAAGCATCGTAAAGTTATCGATTCATCTCGAACGCAGAAATTTCATAGAAAACAGTTTGATTCCAACGGAAATTGGGCAAAAATTGGTGGTGGGGGGGATCCATGTTCCAAACGGAGCCTAAAAGAAACAAGAGATCAAACGAAAAGAGCCGATCGAGTACATAACAGCAACAACGGGAGAAGTCTATAGGCCAAGCGGTACCTAAAGCTGTCGACCCAACAAATCGCTTCAGCACCCGCAGCATAATAACAAGGGAAGAGATCAGAACAATACTGGTATCAACCCGCATCTGCTCGTATGCACGAGGGCGGCTTTAATCTTCACGACGATGCAAGTTATACAATGGGGATTTTGGCACATACAATAATTTTGAAATTGTATTTGCGGGATAGATCACCCGAAACCGTATTTGTAAATTTAGTACGATTGCGTACAACCACCCGTGCGAGCGCTCCCGCCCGCTATCTCATCCCGTTGCGCGCGCCGCCGTGCGGCAACAATGCCACCGCCGCCACGTGTCACGACAGGGTTAGTTAGAGTTTCTGAAATTAGGGTGTCGCGGTGGTTTGTACAAATTTTTAAATATAGCAAACGAGTTTTAAAAATTATAAAATTTTATGTAGAGCCTTCAGCCTTGCGTTGTACTTGCTTGTGTAAAATTTCTATAATTCAATTCCTTGAAATTTTCCGTAATTTTCATATAAGTGTCTTGTTTGTACAAATTTGTGAGTCTGTGATCATCCGACAAATTACCTACCGCATCAACCGCATGCCCTCCCATCGTTCTTGCATGCGCGACCATTTGTCGGTGGCCCTCCCCCGTAGCTATCGTTGGGATATGCTCCGAAACCCAGGCCCCTCCCCCTAATTCCATCGTCGCTCCCTTCTACGCATTTGTCGCCTCGTCTCAGAAATTCCGCGCCAACACTTACGAATTCTCGCGTAACGTTTTGGCTCCTCCTTGCGTCGGCTATAAATATCGAACTCTCGCAGTCACTCTTCGCTCATCTCAATTGCATTTCGATTCTCGTTCTAGCGCTCGTCGCTGAGAACTCAGAGGACGTAACATAATTAATTTTATTGGGAGATTAAGTATTTTCTTGCTTCTCGTCGCTCGTCGATCGACCTTTTTTGATTGCTTTCCCTCGAAGGGCAGGTAATTTGTCAGATGCTTTTGCCGTTATTACCGTAGTTGTAAATAATCAGTCTTAGTCAGCTAGTCGTAATTAGTTAGTTTAGAGGTAATTAATTAATCATAATTAGTTAGTTTACTAGTAATGAATTAGTTTAGGGGTAATTAATTAGTTTACTAGTAATGAATTGGTTTAGGAGTAATGAATTAGTTTACTAGTAATGAATTATTTTAAGGGTAATTAATTACCGTAGTCGTAAATAACTTATTGGAAATGAAGTGGTATTTTTTAGTGGTAATTAATCAGTCATAATTAGTTAATTTAGAGGTAATTAATCAGTCGTAATTAGTAAGTTTAGCGATAATTACTTACTTTGTTGGTAATAAATTAGTTTAGTGCTAATAAATTAGAGGAAATAAACTACTAGTAATTTATTTAGTGATAATTAATTAGTTTATGGGCAATTAATTACCATCACTTTCATGCAATTTATCGTATTTAATTACACATATGGGTTGGACCCGATGGGTTGGATCTGTTAGTGTTTTAGGTAATAGCGGATGGCGTTGTTGTGGCTTTAGGTATTTTTGAACGTGCAAGACTTGTTTGTATTTTGCGGCGATAGTCTTGTATGAGCTGGACCCGATGGGTTGAACCTGTCGAGATGCCAGTACAAGGTGGTCCGGGCGGAGGGGCTTCATCCGATGAATATTCATGAGTTTAGTTTGTGTCCGGGAGGGACTTCATCAGCGAGGCAATGGCGAAGAAAGTTGTGATCGAGGCGATCACTGCACGAATTATGTGTGGGAGCTCGTCAAGGTGAATGGAAGCATATCATAAAGGCGTTACATGGAGATTGTCTCGGCCCGGCGACCATTCATGGGAAGCCTATGGTGTACGTGAATTTAAATGCGAATGGCGCCGGAAACCACGATGATGCTAGGGCCTCTAGCGTGGCAGAGGCACGAAGATGGTAGCCGCGAATGTCGCGATCGGAGAAAAGTCTCGCGCTAATTTTGTGCCAAATGAGAGGAGAAATGTGGTGGTCGACTGCATTGGCCGCGCAGTATCTACCGGACGAGCCTCTCGGGTTGGAGTCCGACGAGGCCGCCAGGCAAGCTTGGATGGTAGCGACGAGACACACACAAGCGATGATCAATCGGGAAATGCGTCATCGGAGGTGGCTTCGTGGCATCGAGACTTGATGATATCACGGTGTGTTCGCTCAAATCTTGCCACAAGAAGAAGGCTCCCAATGGGGATTGATCTGAGCAACCTCTTAGTTGGGCGCTTCCTACAAAGGTGGTCGTGCAACAAGCTATAACACGCAGTACGTCTTATCCATTAGCCATGTATATCGAGTGCACGGTCTAACCCGGAAAGTATGCGATGAAGTGTGTAATAGAAGGTCGCCTCGCCAAGTCGGTACTCACCAAGCAAAGATCTTGGCTCGATCTTCACGGTCAAAGCGGCAAGCCACACCTGCGAGCTTAAGCCCACGTGGCGCATCGGATAGTGACTTCGCGTATGTTGTAAGCCTCATCACACACCTAGTTGAGCGCGAATGTGTCCATCTCTCCCAAGATGTTGATGTGAAGTCACCAATCAGTCAGCCTCCACTGTCAACTTCTGAGAAGGTCTAACGAGCCAAGCGAAGGTCACCGAGTCCATGTAGGGGACATACGAAGGCGTACAACCTTGTCTGAGATTGTTTCACGGTTGCGAATCAAACCCGGCAAGTACATAAACAAGCTTAGCAGTGAATCTTGAGAAAGGGCACAACTACTTCATCTGGGCCGGGTGTTACGGGCTTTCGCTCGAGCCATCGAGGCTTCGGTTAAATGGTTCGTGCTAACAATGGATGAAACTTTCCTCACGGGAAGTACAAGGGCACCATCCTCACCGTGGTGGCGACCAAGCGTGAATGATCGGCTTCTCTGGTGGCATTTTCCATTGTGGTGGCGAGAACACATCCGGTGGATGTGGTTCTAGCGAGCGTGAAGAGAGAGCGGTTGTGGGAGACCGCCCAGCGTCTGCCTAATCACGGACCGCAATGATAGGTTGTTGCCGACCATCAACACCATGCGGCGTGGGACGGATCCATCTCGCTAGTGGAGCGGCGTGCAATCCAGTGGTGCGTGAGGCATCTTGCATCTAACTTGTTCATGCGGTTACTGCGGTTAGGAGGTTATGAAGGCGTTCAAAGCATTGTGCTTGCGAACTACAGCGAATTTGATTCCATTTGGAGAAACGGAACACCGGATTACGAGGCATACAAAAGAGTCCACTCGGAGAGCAACCCACGGTAGTGCCATAAGCTTCTCAAGTGGATTAGCAGGTGTGGATTTCATGTGGATATGTTCCGGATCTTAGGATGATGTGACAATTGGCAATGGCGTTTACGGTTTGTCGTTTCAGCGTTTTCGACAAAGTTACTGAGCTTCTTTGGCGAGGCGGTCGGTCGCGGTCCTTACCGCAGTGATCGGCCAGGTCCCAAATCGGTCGGGGAAGCCATGTAGAAGCGATCGGACCGGCGATGACAAAGTGGTCAAAATGAGTGGGCCAAAAATAGGTGTTGTAGGCAAGTGAGGATCCCAATGCACTTGGTCTCATAATTTTTGGAGACTCGATGAAAGTTCTATTCGTTTGTATTTTCGAGAAGGTTTGAATTTAGGGGCTTGAATTTCGCTAAGTCCCAAGGCGGATCCGGCCGGAAATCTGAGGAGGCGGTCCGGCCAGAGCCAAGGAAGCGATCGCCGACTCACTGGGCCGGTCGGACGGTTTCTACTTGAACGTCGGCCAACCGTGGCGATGTTGTTTTGTTAGGTCAAAGTCATTGGTTTCATGGCATATGATTTGCATGATGCATGTTTTGACTAACATGGGTCAAGTTGTGAAGAACTTGTTCCCGAATCGTGTTTGCTTGTCTATGGTTGTGCGGTTGCTTGGTGGTCAACGACGGTCAGCGGCGAGGAAGATCGGGACTAGACTTGGAGAGTTGAGGTCGAGCGATTGGCGATGCGGGTGAGGTCAACGACTCAAGCGTGACACAAGATGGACAAGGGTGACCTATTGGCGAATCCATGGCGCATGGTGGGCGATTTAGGTCAAAAGGTTAAAAGCGGCGCTTTGCGAGCGTGCGTGTGTGACCCGTTTGTTAGTGGGCCTTAGGGAGCCCAATGGAGTCAAACCCTAGGAGTCTAGGCCTCCACTATAAATAGGGAGGTGGTGGTGCACCATCTAGTTTTTTTCTCTCTCGCCTCTTTTGTTGCAAAACCCTAATTGGCTTAGGGAGTTGAGGTGGAGGCTAGGGCTCTTTATGGTTTGAGGAGAATTTCGTGATCTTGGATTGACCAGCGATCCATGATGGCGTGGGTGTAATCAATGACGATCACGTTCTTAATCAATGCAAGGTTTGCTTGAGATAAGTCTCTTTTTCGTTCTTGCTTTCAATTTCGTGATTTTAGGGCTTTCTTTGATCCACGAGTTTTGATTGATTCCTTCACGTGGATTAGCTTGCTGTGATGTGTGGGAACCCATCTAGGATCAATTTGATCATCAATCACCCACAAGCAAGCGATTGGATCTAGTTTTCACTTTTGCGGTTTGCACCCTTCTTCAATCGGATCGTAAAAGATATTTGTTCGTCCAAGAATTATCATAATTGTTGATTGTAATAGGTCCTTAATATCATAGAAAGGTGTGTGCAAAGTTTCGTGAAGTTTGGAGTTGAGAATCAAAAGTTAGACCTAATTGCAACCGTCATCGGGTGTGTTTCTTGTTGCGGAGCTGCTGCAGGTCGGACCGCTCCACATCGGAGGTCGGACCGATTTTTGCTGCCGTCCGACCGCCCCACACAGAGGACCGATTTTGGTGCGGTCGGACCTTGCGTATAGCGATGGAGCCGAGCGACCTCTGTTAAGATTTGATTCTTCTTGATTTTTGTCGCATTGCTTAGGGTTTAATTGGATTCAATACTAGTCTTCCATTTGTCTTGATATATTGATCTTCATAGCTTCATCATAGCTATTGGGTGAAATTGTGTTGAATTCATATTTTGTGAAAAAGTGAGCGTGCTCCTATTCACCCCCTCTAGTCGCCTTTACGGTCCAACAAGTGGTATCGAGCCGGTTAGTTCACTCTTGATCTTAACGGTCCTTGAACTTTAGCGATGGATAGATTCACTACAAAACCGCATATGTTCAATGGACAAGACTATGCCTATTGGAAGAATCGTATGCAGTATTCCTTGAGAGCGAGGACAAGCTATATGGGGCGTTGTTCGATCCCGCTCATTATTCACGAGGTTGAAACTCACCTTACGTGGTTCTTTTGGCTAACAACAACAAGGCCAAGAATCTTTTATATGGTGCGCTTAGGTAGACAAGAATATGATAGGATTTGCAATTTTGCATTGCGCCGAGATTTGGAGCACTCTCGAAACATATCATGAGGTTCGTCCCAAATTAAGAAAGTCGCCAAACAATCTATAAGCGTGATTATAACAAATTTGAGATGCGTCACGGAGAGAGCATCGATGACATTTCGATCGTTTTAATAAAGTGATTAATCAAATGAAAATTGTTGATATTGAATATTCTCAATCTGAAAATGCCACCCACCTCTTGGTGCAATCAACACCAAGGAGTGGGAGATGAAGGCTCTTGCTATAGAAGAGAATGTTGATCTTCGAGTCTTACTTTAGAATTGCTTTATAGTAAACTCAAGACTCATGAAATTAAAAGAGTTGATCATCCCAAGAAAGATAATTTAGCTTTGTGTGAGATCCTCACAAAAGGCTTTTGATGACTCTTTTGAATCTTCTTACGGATTTTCATTTGCTTGCTTATCTGCGATTTACGAGGAGGAGCTTGAAAATATTCTGAGACGAGTTAGCCCTTTTAGCTAAAAAATTCACACGGGCTTACAACAATGTGAGAAATAAAAGAGAGGTGGTCTGTTACTTGCTATGAGTGTGGAGAGCTTTACCACATCAAGACCAATTGCACCAAGCTAAAAGGTAAGGGTAAGCAGGGGAGGAGAAGCGACTTGGAAGAAGCCTCATGATAACAACTCGAGTATGATCTTTGTCAAGCTCATAAAGGCCGCTCAGGGTCCTTGCCGCTTTTGGAGAGCAATCCATTAGTGATGTGGACTCGGGAGCGAAGAGAGAAAAGAAAGGGAAGGCCAAAGACTTTCTTGGCATGTGCTTCATGGTGACTGCAAGCGACATTGATAATGATGAGGTATCTTATTCTTGATGAGCTTTACGCTAAATATAATTCTATAGTTGAGCAAGTGCTTAGTCAAGATGAAGCGCTAGAATTTGTCATGACTAAAAATAAGAAACTAGAGTCAAAAATTGGTAAACTAAAACTAGAACTTGCAAATGTTAAGACTCTTGAACTCGATGAATGTTTATCTTGTCATGATATGCACTCGAATTGGCTAAGCGCAATCTGCTCACAATATTGCTTTACAACAACTTGAAAATGCTAGAACCGAGCTAATTGAAATTAAATCTGCTCCTTGTGAAAAATGCTTAGAGTCTAGCAAGTTGATTGCTTGATGTGATTGATTCTAGCCCTTGCACTTCATGCTTAGAAAAAGAGCGTGAAATCAAAGATATCTTAGAAGTTGCTAGAGTCAAATATGCTAAACTTAAGGACAATATTGAAAATACTACTTGTGCTTCATGTTAAGCTCTTAAGCTTGAAATTGCTTTGTATAAGGAGAAATCAATGGATAAAACTTGTCATGCTTGTGTTAACTTGAGAAAAGAAAATGCTTACCTTCATGATACATTAGAGAATTTTCTAAAGGTAAGAAACAATTAAACATGATTCTTGACAAGTCTAAAACTCCTTATAAGAAGGAAGGTTTAGGATTCAATTCTTTTCAAGACAATTCAAACCCAAAAGTCATTCAAGTCTTGGAAAAGGTTTAATTGAATTCAAAACTCAACTTTGCAAAAACATCTTTTAAATCTGCGAGTTTTGCCCAACCTTGTATCAATTCAAATGGTGCTTCTTCTAGTGGTACCAAGTACCATTGCACTTATTGCAAGAAAAGTGGGCATTTGATTGAATTCTGTTAGCGTAGGTTGAAAAATGATAGGAAAAATCTTGATAGAATTTCATTCATGCAACCTAGAGCTATTATGAGACATGGTAACACCTGAAAGGAATAAACCGGGATTAGGATTTTCTCACATGCTAATCATTATGTTTCTACATATCCTAATTCTCATGTTCTTGATGCCAGAGTCGGCCATTGTCTGCTCACGGTCGACGAGGTAATTAGTGTCGGTCGGCCTTGACTACTGCAAATCAGTTGGCCGCCCACTGAGCGATTTAATTCCCATGTTAACTTAAACATTGCTCATAACGAATTTTAGATGAAATCAAGGATAACATACGCTTTGCATACTACTCGCGAGGCGTGTGTCTGGATCTTGGGTTCCCAAGTCTTGTTTAACTAACCCCAGTATCGAGACACATCGTTCTTCTGTGCCTTGATTTTCAGGATTACCGCGGAAAGAGGAAGGGCACGTGCTTTGCGGACTCGATTGTTCACATCATATTGCGAGAGACTCAAGATGGTTCACCTCCTTCACGCGGTCGACGGGTCTCAAGCATCTCGAAGAACTTCCATCGCCAGCCGTTAAGCTCTTATTCGTACTTACACTCTACTCTCTTTGTATGGCATTTGATATTCCTATTCTTTATCCTTGTCCATTCGGGGTTTTCTTATCCTAATTGTGCGGGTGCATGTCGGCTAGATAGGAAGAGTACCTCAGAGCTTGTCACCCACTAGATTCTTCTCTTGTATCTTGTTTTTATCCCCACCAAATCTTTAGACCCAACTAGGTTTGCCACCTTGAAGCGAGTTAGGGTTATTTATCCTTATGGGTTGGTTTGAGGGGTTCGATTTTTGATCTTTCCTTGTTCTTTTGATCTTTTATTGTTCTTTTAAGAACTTAGTGATCTTTTTGAACTTTTAAGTTTTAGGCTTTTATTTGCATCTCATTGTATCATATTACATTCATATGAAAAATCCAACAAGTGGTAACAACAAGTGGTTCTGACAAGTGGTATGAAAAATCCAAAAGATGCATTATAATATAAGTTTTTACCTTATCTTTTAAAATTGATGGAGCTTTGCCTATTACCCTTTGGAGCTTTTGTATTTCAATTCTTGCTCAATGTCATGTCTAGTTCTTTGACTTGCTAGAATTATCATGCTTTTACATGTGTAGCTAAGTCTTTGCCATATGAGCTAGAACCTTTTAAACAACTCAAATTAAGAAATTGCAATTTGTGGATGTTTTAGCGAGTTGTGTAATTAGTGCTCCTCTTGTGACATTGGCCCTGTCAGAATTGCTTTGTTAGCTCTTTGATCTAAAATTGACCATTACTTGAGCTTTTGTGTTCTTGAGATTCTAAAAATGCTCTTGTGAAAAATGAAAATCAAGATTGTCTTATGCTTAAATTGTGCCAAACTATTCTTACGAGGCCCTTGTCAAATGACATGAACTTGGAGATAGTTTGATGAACAGACGATCTCATGGGGATGCTGTCGAGAAATGACATGAACCTCAAGACTTGTCGCCGGTAGAAGCTTAGAAAGAGTTTGTGGATGGCTCCTAGTCCAGGATCTTCTTTACTAAGATATACTTTTAATCAACTTTTGGTCGAAGCTTAGGATGAGTTTGTGGATGGCTCCTAGTCCAGGATCTTGTCACTAAGTTAGATCATTAGTCAACTTCAATATTCAATGCAAATGAGAAAAATGTTGACAAATGGGCGTTTACAAAATATTGAGCAAAATGATTCAATACGGGACTTGATTGACTCTTGTTGGTCTTTGTTAGATTTTTGATCTCACTTTGACATTTGACATGGCCAATTTCACTTTAGGATCCTGTTGATGAACTTCTTTGAATTTGAGCGTTGCTTAAATTGATCAAATCTCTTGCTTTACTTTTGAGCCTTTGTGCTTAGCTTTGATATATATGTCTTACCATGATCTTGCTAGCGTTATCGGGCTTGATATCTTTGTTTGTGCAATATTAGAGAAACTACATTGTTCTTTTGGGTAATCTCAAAGCTTCTTATCAAAAAATTGAAAAATACAAAAATTGAAGCCACTCCATTGCACTTCATGCATATTCCTCTTTATGCTTCTTTGTGTTTTGCTTCTTTCTTTATTCTCTATTTGTTATTCTGGATGAGAGGAAGGCGTGATTCCTTGATGAATCCATTGTCAAAGGAGAAGATGTGTTAATTAATGAGAAGATATTTCTTTGGGAGAAGATGTGTAATATTTCTTTGCTACTCTTATTTGGAGAAGATGTGTTAATGAGAAGATTGGGGAGAAGTTTATACAAAGGAGAAACGAAAATTTGAAATTTGATGATCATAGTGAGGGGAGTTCTTGAGTTGCATTCTTATTGTCTTATTGAATATTACGAACTTGAATTGCATTCTTTTATACTCAAAATGATCATAGGTCAATTGAACAATTGTTCTTTCATATGGACCTCATGTGAGAATTTTGACCCTTTTAAAAATCAAAGTTTTTATGCTTTCTTTTGCCTTGTCTCACATGCCTATACTATTACGATGCTAGCTTGGTCATGTTCATTGATTTTTCTTGCTTATGGACCAAGTTGTGCCTTTGTCTTGAAGTGCGAGTAAACTCGTTTTCAAACCTCTTACTTACATTTTACGGATAATTGCCAATGTGTTCATCAAGGGGAGATTGTGGATTTCATGTGGATATGTTCCGAGATCTTAGGATGATGTGACAATTGGCAATGGCGTTTACGGTTTGTCGTTTCAGCGCGTTTGCGACAAAGTTCTGAGCTTCTTGGGACGGCGGTCCGGCCGGTCCTTGCAGCGGTCCGACGGTCCCAAATCGGTCCGGGCCAAGCCATGTAGGTGATCCGGACGGCGATGACCAAAGTGGTCAAAATAAGTTGGGCCAAAAATAGGTGTTGTAGGCAAGTGAGGGATCCCAATGCACTTGGTCTCATAATTTTTGGAGACTCGATAAGAAGTTCTATTCGTTTGTATTTTCGAAGGTTTGAATTTCGGGGCTTGAATTTGGCTAAGTCCCAAGGCGGTCCGACCGCTCACGAGGGCGGTCCAGAGCCGTGAGAAGGCGGTCCGGCCGTCTCACGAAGGCGGTCGTGGACGGTTTTCTACTTGAGCGTCGGCCAACCGTGGCGATGTTGTTTTGTTAGGTCAAAGTCATTGGTTTCATGGCATATGATTTGCATGATGCATGTTTTGACTAACATGGGTCAAGTTGTGAAGAACTTGTTCCGAATCACGTGTTTGCTTGTCTATGGTTGTGCGAGGTTGCTTGGTGGTCAGCGACGGTCAGCGGCGAGGAAGATCGGGACTAGACTTGGAGAGTTGAGGTCGAGCGATTGGCGATGCGGGTGAGGTCAACGACTCAAGCGTGACACAAGATGGACAAGGGTGACCTATTGGCGAATCCATGGCGCATGGTGGAGCGATTTAGGTCAAAAGGTTAAAGACGGCGCTTTGCGGCGTGCGTGTGTGACGTTGTTAGTGGGCCTTGGGAGCCCAATGGAGTCAAACCCTAGGAGTCTAGGCCTCCACTATAAATAGGGAGGTGGTGGTGCACCATCTAGTTTTTTCTCTCTCGCCTCTTTTGTTGCAAAACCCTAATTGGCTTAGGGAGTTGAGGTGGAGGCTAGGGCTCTTTATGGTTTGAGGAGAATTTCGTGATCTTGGATTGACCAGCGATCCATGATGGCGTGGGTGTAATCCGGTGACGATCACGTTCTTAATCAATGCAAGGTTTGCTTGAGATAAGTCTCTTTCGTTCTTGCTTTCAATTTCGTGATTTTAGGGCTTTCTTTGATCCACGAGTTTTTGATTGATTCCTTCACGTGGATTAGCTTGCTGTGATGTGTAGGAACCCATCTAGGATCAATTTGATCATCAATCACCCACAAGCAAGCGATTGGATCTAGTTTTCACTTTTGCGGTTTTGCACCCTTCTTGATCGGATCGTAAAAGATATTTGTTCGTCCAAGAATTATCATAATTGTTGATTGTAATAGGTCCTTAATATCATAGAGAGGTGTGTGCAAAGTTTCGTGAAGTTTGGAGTTGAGAATCAAAAGTTAGACCTAATTGCAACTTCGTCATCGAATGTTTTTACGTTACTGAGAACTGCCGGTCGGACCGCTCCACATCAGAGTCGGACCGATTTTCTTCTTGCGATCAAACGCCCCACACAGTCGAGGCCGATTTTGGTGCGGTCGGACCTTGCGTATATGACAGTCGAGACCGAGCGACCTACATGATGATTTGATTCTTCTTGATTTTTGTCGCATTGCTTAGGGGTTTAATTGGATTCAATACTAGTCTTCCATTTGTCTTGATATATTGATCTTCATAGCTTCATCATAGCTATTGGAGTGAAATTGTGTTGAATTCATATTTTGTGAAAAAGTGGCGTGCTCCCTATTCACCCTCTAGTCGCCTTTACGGTCCAACAACGGGCATGCCCCGAATTGGAGAAATTGTCCATCCTCTATGACACAAGCAGGTGCGAGTGCGGGATTATGACGACCAACATGTCGAGATCTATAACGGCGTCCTTAAAGGTGTAAGGTGCCTCTCTACCACGCGATCATCTAGGATGACATGGACTCGCACTATTGGTTATTTCTCAATGAGCTCTAGTAATAAGCGACGGATGGAGGAAGGTAGGCAATCGTCAAAGAACATACATAGGCACATGGACCGGAAGATGAAAAAGGCCGAATGCACGACATCAGAGTGATCGACAACCTCGGTGGTAGTACGAGATCGGACTTTAGCGAAATCGTCAGAGGTCATGCCCGGGAAAGGAAAAATGCATGTATCTTGGGTGATGTGGCGACATGCACGCCAACAAGCTGAAGCTCCTCCACAATTCATGCTCGCATGTGTACAAGGCATGTCGCAATGATGAAGCGAGATGTCTCACGTCATACAACTCAAGTACTACGACATGTAGCACCTTTTTGGTACATGGAGTGGAGAATTCCACTCGTACTTTTGGAAATGAACTACAATGACCTTTGGATGAACATAGTGCAATGGGGTCCCAATAGAGACTTTAAGAGAATAGGGAAGGCGACGGCGGTGGCGGCACTTCGAGAACGAGCATGGATGCCGACCAGCGTACGGTGTTAGTGCTGCATATCAAGTGCGAGGATATGCAAGATCCTGGGCACTCAATGAAGGATTATCCCAACGGATGAGCTCGTCAGTCGTCATTCGATGTCGTAATTTTATGTATTATTCGACTTGTTTTGTGATGTACAGCGAAACTTCTCGAAACCCGGATATGTCGGACTCATCGGCAAACTTCACGAGGATACGCGAGAAGCGCAAGTGAAAGCTGCGTAGAAGGACAAACATGTACAATACCAGTTATTCAATGAAAGATGCTTGGTACCACTACGGTTCCAGATCCGCGGTGTGTGTGCGCGAGTCGACGAAAATCATTCAGACCACGCACCCAGACACATCCACCCGGGAGTACTACACGTGCGGGTATCACCTCGTAAGCGTTTCTTTTGCACGCATCAATTTTCCTCTCCCTACGTTGAATTCTATAAATTTTTAACTTCATCCCCATGTAATGGCGGCAGAGATCTTGTTGCCACTTCTTCTCGTGGATCGACGGTAGAAGATGTATGACAAGGCGTTCATTCTTGATACATGTTGAACTACTCGATGCGGGCGAGACCTTCGTGTGGTGGAAACCTTACGTGCGGATCCTGTTGAGGAGGCAACGAAGGATCCCAGGACTCGCCCGGGAGTAATCCATATCGATGACGTGAGTTATTAAAAATTTACATTCTTGTTACGTTTTTTTGCTGTACAGTGCACTTACATCATGGAATCGCGGGACATGGATAACCCGACATACTAGCATGGCGTGAAGAGTCCCGCGACAAGGGGAAGACTCCTTCGACTGAGATCGGCCGACGTCGTAGAGTATCTGGCCGACCGGACGCGCTCCGTGTCGAAGCGTGAGTTATATACAAATTACATCAAGGTTATGCTTCTTACTATACGATCCACTTACATCATGGAATCGCAGGATATAGGCGACTTACGACTCGCCACCACCGTGGGCAGCCCGAGACAAGGGACACTCGCAATGGTACAGTAGAGACTAGTTGCACACATCGTTAAATAACAACTCGAGATAAGGGACACTCACTATTGGACTTTATATCATGCGATCACATCCAACTCCAACGTGGCTGCATCAACATTCCTGTAGATACAACGGAGTTTCATTTCCTAGTATTAACCTAAGTAACAACTTGGATTGCATCAACATTCATGTAGAAAGC
This sequence comes from Hsuehochloa calcarea, assembly GCA_036346395.1. NCBI lineage: Eukaryota > Viridiplantae > Streptophyta > Magnoliopsida > Poales > Poaceae > Hsuehochloa > Hsuehochloa calcarea. Next base: position 32,225,361 of record CM070597.1, read on the forward strand.
AACGTGTCTAGAAAGCGTGGAATCTGGGAAGACAACAACAGGTGTATACTTGGCTTGAAAAACCGCTAACACCAATCAATATGCATCGAAGGTGCTACTATGTGATGAGTTGAGCTACCAAGAAAAGGATTGCTCGCGAGACTAGTTACAAACACCTATTTTTATGCTATAGGACACTCTTTGTTAATTTATTAGTTTTCTATGGATGATATTGTTTATCTTGTATTGTACCACGTACTAGGTAAGCTTATACATGAACTAGCGGGAAATGCGTGGCGTGCGAGATCATATAACGATGTATCGTAGCCTTCGAAACACACACGAGTCGGAGGTTATGGTACATCGTTATATGATCTGCATGCTACGTATTTTCCTCAGTTGGTTCATGCACAAACTTATCTAGCACGTGGTTGTCTGATATAAGAATATCATACAGATAAACTATAAATTAGAATATCATACATGATGATTGCTAAATTAACAAAGAGTGCCCTATTTCATCGGGTTACATGTGATAATACTCCGTCCTCCTTCATTCTGTTTCATGCACAAGCTTATCTAGACTTTGGTATATCCCGTGTTATGCCGTTATGTTTGGGTATATTTATATTCATATTTTATTTTTCTATATTTGTACATGTATTTTGGTTGTTATATGTGTACTACAAGTCATATTGTATATCAACATCTCGAATATAGTTGCAATGCAGCTTTTTTCAATAAATTCTAAGTCACATGAAATCATGAAACCCTAATTTCTGAAACCTAAAATCTAAATTTTTACAATTCCAGAACACATATCAAATTGTCCAAACAATACACATTCAAGTCCACTGCACGAGGAGCCTTCAAAATAGAATTCAAAATTTTTGAAGCTCAATTTCTACATTTGCAAATCCGTACAAATAGTACATTTATATGAAATTTCGAGAAAAATTCTAAATGAATAAAATTATAATTTTTTTTACACAAACAAGTACACTGTGTCGAGAGGCTTCACATAAAAATTTGTGATTTTTGAAACTCGTTTACTGTATTTAAAAATTCGTACAAGCAGATGCAAAACCCTAATTTCCAAAACCATAACTAAACCCTAACCGAAGCGACACGTGGCGGCATGTGAGGCGTTGCCACCGCAGTGGCCGTCTGACAACCGTTGCCTTACGACCGATCGGTGTGGCAACGAGGCTAACATGGCGAGGGGTGGGTGGGGAGAGGCACATGGCGCGCGGTGACGGTATTGCGCATAAGCGCCATATCGGCAATGGGATAAGGTGACGGACGGAGTGCGCTCTTCGCGCTATGGCCGTACGGCAACGGTGCTAAATGTGAAAATACCGTGCCGCGGTGGACAATCCTATAAATACAACGTCAAAACGTGTTGTATCCGCCAAATAATCTACAATGGGATCCATTCCCGTATGTTCTATCAGTAACACTTCTGATCTTGCTAAAAGGAAATACAATGTGGATATTTGCGATGAATTATTGATCGTAACCTACCTCTAATAGTACAATCAGCAACAGAAGAAGAAGAAAAGAGGCAAAACAGATGTTAAACTTCCAGTTCCAGGAGTGCCTTTCTACACATGATAAACTGGTCTTCTTTATAAAAGTATCTCATTTACCTGAGATGCAAAATGTTAAGTCAGCAAAATGAATAAATACCATTTCCAACAAACATCAAGAGTTCAAGACGGTGTATTGCATGTGCATTCAGGGTTATTGATGTATATCATTTTTTCCAGATGAATGATACGGAAGTGTAGGTACCGCCGAAAAGTGAAAACATAACACCGTAGAGGTAACACTAACTCCTATAAGCATATTTACAAAGCAGACCCAACGCCATGTGCAAACAAATTTAGTGTAACTTCTGTAGCAATGAGAACGAGGCCATTCGAAATATGACATCACGACTTTGTTTGTAAGCATTTTCTTTACATAGGGCCAGGGTAAATGTCACAAGTTAAAACATAGCTGTGTGTGTAAGACACAGGTAAAGGTAAAGATCAATTTACATGCGGTAGATTTTCAGGTTGTGAAAATAAACTTACCATAGTTTTGGTATTTCTTTGAGAAGTTATAGAAGGCTTTCACAATGGCACCATATTTCATTGATTTCAGTGGTCCCATATGCCTGGACAAGAAAAGGTAGAGATTTTTCAATGGTTCAAAAATAGATAGCAATATTAAATTGTTCAGTCACACTTCAGGTTGAATGATCTTAGCATGTGATTGAAGCAAGGTATTTTCTGCTGTACTAAATATATCCCTTTGAGGATTACTAAAATGTACTACATAAATCCCTTTGAGGATTACTAAAATGGCTCGAAATCTAAAGAAACAATTCCTAGATAATACCACTACTTTGGGATAAAACGAACTAAACATGACCATTCACATCAATTTGGATACTTAACAGCTATTGAATTAAACTATATACGGCTGGATGCATTTAAAAGCAAAAAAATGGAAAGTTTTTTATTGCAAAATTTGAGAAAGTTTGTTTGCTATAATGACATAGGATAGGAGTATAATAAAACTCCAATGACATTTATTTTTTAATCATAAGGTGACTGTAGGTAAGGGCAAGAGTTCTTTGCGTGTTATAGAGTGATAGCATGTGTCTAAGTTCAGTATTACAGGATCAATGCAACAATGAGAACTAGGAAGAATAACATGATGGCAAAAAAACTTACATAATCTCAGTATACCGCAATCTCCACGCAGGAAAACCTAGATGGCATCTAGCAGGACCATACACAAGAAGAAGATCAGGTTCTGGTCCAGCACAACCTAACAGACAAAGCAGGAGCTTAAGTGCTCATCTAGAATTATAATGATATAAATGATAAAATCACTAACAAATGATAAATGGGTATATCAAATATAGCATCCATGAAAAGCTGGAAACTTTTACAAGCATACCTACAGATTTCAACGCATTGGCCATGTCAGCTTCTGTAAATACTAACTCACTTTTGTCATTACCATGAGTATATCTATCACCATAGAAGTAACTGGAGCAAAGTAAGCTGGCTGCTTTAGCAATGCCCTCCTTGCCATCAGAACCAGAAATACACTCTATATTCATCTCTCTATGACTACAGTGTAAAGTTTTGATGTTTGCACGGCATCCTACAGGTTGCCATGGCCAAATGAAACCCAACAAGGTAACCAGCAGGAAATAGAGAAACTGTAAGACTTTAGGCAGAAAGCGAAGCAATACAAAGCTCAAGTATGTAACTTACCAAAGTATCTCCTGAATTCTCATCTCTTGAGCCATTCATACCAGGTTCAAATGATTTCTTCAGCACTCCTATGGAACAACATAGAATGGTAAGGTACATTTCTTGTGTACTAGTTAGTATTCATGCTTCAATAAATATCAGAAGCTGAAATGTAAAGGCAACATGGCTATTAGTTTGAATTGTTCTGCCCCTGCCCTCCAAATATTATGGCAGCCATGTATTGTTGCTTAAAGCTTCTTGATTTCTTATAACCATGTTCATTTTTGTAAAAAGAAAGATGTTATAGGTAGATAAGTGGTCGATGAAGATAACTTCAGACTGAAAACAATAGTACCTACAAATTCACTGAACTCATTGTCTTACCGTCAATGTCGTAGAGACATACATACTTCACACCAATAGTTGAGAGACAACATAAAAGCTGCTTGATCTTCATGGTGTTCATAGCTTCTCTGCTATCTACCACGATGGCCAGGTACTTGAGTCTCTCAATTGGAGATTACGATACTTTCAACAACCCAGATGAAATAAGATAGCATTCTAGATTATAAATCAGATGGAAGCATAAACTGAGAAGGCTGATTGCTAAGTCGATAATGCACCAGAGCAACCCCAAAGTGAGCTTTATAATCATTGATGGTGGAGACATCTGCACATCCAGGGAGAAACAAAACTTTTAAGTTTAGTGTTCTTCCACCAGAAATGCATTAATATTGAGAGATGTATATTTATTATTTAAAGAAACAAACAAATATCCATTTCTGTTAATCGGCTTTGGACTCGAAACCTTAATGCACTCAAATAATCTGATGACAACATGCATGTGCGCTATTGTACATTGAATGACGACAGTTGTCTCAATGGCACCATGCACATTGCTTATGCATCTAACTCTCATTTGCCAAACAACACATGAAAACTGAGGACATGGATAAGCATGAAACAAATAATTTGCCTGATATATTTCAGTAAATAACTTTAAGGGCTTGGATCAATCTAAAACAGGTTGCTTCAACAAGACAAGAATTATTGCAAGCGAACATTGAAGCTTAACATGATTGGAATTTTTTGGCAGGGCTAAGTCAACGCTGAACTTTCAGCTAAGATCATGAAAAATATAGGACTAGGTCAACAATTAAACTTTCGGCTAAGGTTATGAGAAATGTTCCAAAGAGACAACTCACAGAAATCTTCTTTATTAAGCAATTGCACTAAAGAAATCAAAGAAAACTACTGCAAAAGAAGCAAAGGTATTGTTTCTGCTGTACTCTTCTTCCCCTTTCTAGAACAATGCAATAACTTATCTATAACGATAAAAACTACTTACTAGTTTGTTTCTGCACGACTTATAGGTACCCACCGCTATTCACAGCAAGCATTCACTTGCAAGAATTTAGTCTCTACTTAAACCAGTCACACTCTATAAATAAGAGGAAATAAATCTAGCGAGAGTGGCAAAACAAAGACACAAATTCACCAGCGTACATACATGTGGATGAGGCTTATTCATGAATAGGGGATCTCATTGGCCACAAATGCCTCCTGTACAAGAACCACAAGATTATTATTTTTCAAGAAAGAAGGAAGAAGAGGACACTGTACATCCAACGAACTCTGTGAACACCAAATTTAGAGAAGTTAAATTCAACTTTTCTTTGCCCATTTTTACTTTTTTTCTGAACAAGGAGTTACAGTAATACCTAACAAATGGCACGGGGGTAATGAAATAGAAAGAAAGACACTGCTGCAAGGAAATGGAATGATGAAATTAGAAGCAAAGGCAAACAAACAAATCTAACATGGCCTTGGAATCCATGACAGTCGCAGCTGGAATGAGAGAGATGAGGAGGAAACAACCGAAGCACCAAGAACCAGGTGTGCGCTATCAAATGATAGAAACAGAAATTTGTGGCCGGACTGGGCAAGGACTATAATCACACAAAGCTTATGAGGTGTGTCATATCACATCACTATACTGAATGTGCTATTGACCTTGTTTGTTTGCTAGAGACTAGAGGCTTCACAGAACCCCTCTCTCCTTTTGTTTTCTAAGGCATATTATTCCTCTCTTTTTTTTAAAGCTTCAGCCATTGAGCGATAGCCACGGCATGGTTGCAGGTACTTGCTTACATTTGCACATGTAACATCAAGCACTAGTAGACTAAACTACAGCCCCAGCATCGAACGCGTGGTATTGCGAATTCAAAGGCGAGTACGATAATTTAATCCATGCACATCACAACCATCTCGCGCAGTTCTCTCCAAAAGGACGGTGCAGTGCAGTGCGGTAATGCAGGTGAAGTGGTTCAGGACGAAAATAAACTACTTGCGGTTCTTGCCACGCATTTCCGCAAACACCTGGCATGCGACCCACGCGCCCGCGCCAATTGTTTTCCGCGGAGAGGAGAGGGGGAAGGGTGATGAGACCTGCCTGCCACCGCTCGATGCAAGCGACGCGCCGTGCCGCGCTCAACGGCCGCATCGGCGCCGCGATGCGGTGCAGACCGAGGCGGAGGCGGAGGCGGAGGCCGGCGATAGGGAGTGGTTACTAATTCACGATCTGGACTCGCGAAGTCGTATGGTAGAACAGCGGCGACCAAATATTGACTATAAATAAAGAAGTGGGCCTTAACATGATGGGCCTAGTCTCCGAGATGCAGCTGGTGCGGCCTATCAGCGTAGTCTGCTTGGGAGTTGGGATTTCCCGACCCGCCTGGCCCATTAGCCGTCCTATCCCAGTCCTAAAATGGTGGAAGCAAATCGTAGAGGAGGAGCGGAGGCCGGAGCCGGAGCCCCTACCCCACTGAATTTTCCCCCAAAAATGGTGACCACCTATCACTCACGAGAAGCACAGATGATTCGGGTTTGATTGCGGTGAAACGTTACAAAAATGGAGCCACCGCTTTGCTGCGGAATAAGGAGAGGAGGAAGAACCTGATCTGAATACGGCCTCTAGGTGGTGTCATGTTGAGGCATTGTTGCTGTCAAGCCTTCTTTAACCCTGTAGTGCTCCTCCGATTCACATAAGCCTGTGTGGTCGTCGTGATCACGTTTTCATTCGTGTTTGCCTCAGTACTAGTGATTTCGCATTTTAGTGGACCTAGTATCTATCGAGCCCAATAATGGATTAATTGGGTTATGAGATACCCCCTGCCTATCTTGGATTACACTATCATGCATGTACCCCACCGTAGCATTATTCTACCGTATTGATGTGTTTCTGGACTTTAAGATGCCAACTTGTTGTACGATTTTTTTAAATTCAAAAAATGCTTATGTTCAATGTGATAAATAATGATGGCATGCTGTCCATCAAAAAATTTTAGAGAGACGTATCAAATTGGATCTAGCCCTTTAAAAGTCCGCCGACCGAGTACGACATCTCGATTCTCGAGTGCTCCAACGGAAGACACCGAAAGGAACTTGGAAGGGGACAAGTGCTACTCACACTGTCACACAGTACATATGCTTGCATTTCCTAGCAGCCTTAGACGGGAAGAAAATGTGTGACATTATGTTTAATGACACTGAAATGACAGCATAATTGTCCTTCCACAGTGAAAGAGCATCTTGGATTTTACATTTTACTACAGACTGAAGACGAGGCCGTCCTCTTGAACAGTGGTATGTAGAGAGACAATCTCGAGAGAGAATAAAGTTGAGAATTCTCCTTTGGTGAAAAAAATTTAGCGTGTTGACGCATATGATTCAGACGTACCAACTGTTAGAATTTGACCCTCATTTGTAAAGTCATATTCATTCCTAAATTTTAAAACATGTACGGTTTAATCTCATACTGTCTAGTTAAATAATGAAAGAAGCAATTTATAAAGTAGAGTCCTTGCCACTATATGCATACATATGATACATATTATGAGGTGACGATAAGTGGATTATAACTAAAATCACATATCGCGCATAGCGTGTGTATTAGATAGTTGGCAATCGTGTGACTTGTGACACATTGCCACGATCGTCAGCGTGTCGTGAATTAAGTTCACCTTTCTTTTCTTGATTGTGCATTTCTCTCTCTCGAAACAAGTGTCACATATGACCAGGTGAGAGTTTTCCTTAGACCTCCTCTTAGACCTATGTAACATCTCAATTTTCTTAGCTTTAAAAATCTTTTAACTAGTTACTAGTGGGAAAAATTCACCATTTGAATTTTTATTGAATTTTATTTAAAACTTAATATGGACCTTTTAGCATCAAAATAATTTAATATGATTAATATCAACATCAACAATTGTCAAAACTATTTTATTTGGGTTCCATGTGCTTGGATATATTTTCTAGAATTTTTACGAGTTCATTTGCTATTTTCTAAGTGCTATTTGGATTTTTTAGTATTTTCTAAAAGAAAAATCAATTAAAAACATCCGGAGCAGTGTTGGGCCAAAACCCAACCCTATTCCGCCGGCCCGACAGCTTGGCCTTTTCGCCCTCGCTCTGTCGCGTATGTGCATTGACATCACGGGTCCCGTATGTGCGACCCTCGCTTCCTTACGACACGTGGGCCCCTGGAAGTCGTCGTCTCTCGACTTCGGTTTCTTCCCTCGAGGCCACACGCGTCCACCATTCTGCGCTCCTCGAGCTCAAGCCGAACAAAGCGGATTCTCCAACTAAAATCTCCGTTTCGCTACAAATCTTATCTCAGATTCTCGCTTTGCGTATCTACTAGCAATCGGGGTGGCGGACTCTATCTCGTGATTCAAAGAAGCCGAAAAATCGATTGGGACTCCCCCATCCCACGCCTCGACCCTATATAAGGCACCCGGCTCGCCTTATCTCCACACCCAAAACCCTTCAGTGCCGCTTGATCACTCTGTGCGCCGCGTTGGAGGTTTAGGTTTTCCAGAAGGTTAGGGTTTCGCAAATTCCGTCATGCCGGTGGCGCCTTGCGTGTTCGCTCGTTCGACTTCCTCATTCAGGAGCTTCTCAGAACCCTTTGCCGGAGCCTCAGGGCGATCGTCGAACAAAACAGTTGCCTCTGCCAGCTCTGAGCTAGCCGCCAGCCGCTCCGTGATCCCGGCGTTGGTAGGCGTCATCGGATTCGCAATAAGCTGCAGCTACATCCAGTACCACTCACCGTCGGCGAGACACGCATCATTCGCCGTTCCGTTGGGTTCGGCCTTGCCATGCGTCAATCTGGCGTGGCAAGTCGCATCGACAAGCGCCAAGTCTACATGTCACCCATGTGGTGTTTCGTCCCATATGTCGATTTTCTTTTAATTACATTATTTAAATTATTTTGATGACATCACATTGCACAATAATTCGATTTTTCTTTAGAAAAATAATTCGGATAAATCAATAAATCTTTTTAGGGTATTTTCTTTAGATTCAATCTTCCAAAGCTCGTATCGTTTGCATCCGAACTCCGATTGAGCCCATTCAGATTTCTAAATTCATATAAATTCGAGATCTATTTATTTATGATTTTTATTTAATTTTTGGAGTTTGTTTTGCCTCTGTTATTTATTTGTTTTATTTATTTATTTCATTTTGCAGTAGCGTTAATTCTTGAGGACTTTTGAAGAAGGAGTGCCTCAAGATCAAGATCAGTACCTAGACCTATTTCAAGGCAAGTTATACATTTGATCATGTTGAACCCAGTTTTTAAAATACTTTGTTTCAACATATTGCATTATATTTCAAGTATTTATTTAAATACTTTTGGGTTTAGTTATTAATCCAAATTGTTATACATCTACCTTGTCTATTATTATGTCATGAACTTTTGTCACCCTAGGTTGGTTCATTATTAGTTGGTATTATTGTAGCACCACCGTGGGTTGGTTAGATGCGAGTAGATTGCTTAGCCATGCAACGAGTCATCATTTCATGTGAGTTGCAAATATCAACTTGACTAAGTAATTATGGGCCCATGTATGATAAAGCTGTGTGTGTTGTGTGCTATTACTCTTGATGGCTTGTGTTGCACTTAACCAATAGGGTGTGAAAAGAATTAGACGAGAGCAAGTGGTGGATATTGTGTGATGGTGGAAAGCGTGTGAATGGGAATATATGTGGTGACACTTAGTTAGAAATTGAAAGTCTTGCCTTGATCAATTAAGGACTTAACTTTGTGCGCCATTGAACCAGGCCTACAGTATAACCACATGCGGTATGGAGCAGGCTTAACTTAGTAAGTTATGAATATTGATTTTGATTACTCAGAGCGAGATAGGTTAGGGCGTGTGTAGGTGGAAGGTGTGTACGTGTGTTGGGTCACATCTATGAGCGATTTGTCGTTTCGGATCAACGGTGTGTGTCGTTCCAAGGGTTATGTGTAGAAATTGGACGACAATAAAGCACATCGAGAGTGTCAATGCTTGATGAATTTCACGAAAAGTTTTGTTATGGTTAGTGTTGGCCCACCGATTATATCGTGCGGGTAAAGTGTACAATCTCTGCAGTGTTTAATCAATCTATTCGAATAGCGTCGTCGTTGTCATAGACATTTGCTCAATGATTTCACACATGGGGTAGATTTTCAAAAATATTTGGGAAGGAGGCTGTGTGATCTAAGTCACATGTCTGTGTGAATAATTTGTTTTAGTGTGTGTCTTTGTGAAATCAAATGATAATGTAATCTTGTTTATTTGTTTTGATTATGCTTTCAATCTATTATTTGTTTTCAATTGTAAATGTTGCATTCATAAAAGAACCACGAAGCCATTCCTTTGGAATAATCCATCATCTATAAATTGCATTTTGTGGTATGAATTGTGAGATGCGGTTGTGTACTCGTACTTGCTTCAAACAATCAATGAAGTGGAGTCTTCGAATGCGCATTTGGGAGGAGTTCTACGAAGGTGTTGATCGTTAGGGTCTTGATCCCAGTCAGTTGCATGTGGTGAACTGATGGGATCCCTCTGGAGTTTATTTTCATTCTGATGTCACTATTTATCTATTGTTAGCCCTGCGTGTGCTTAATAAATGTAAACTTCGACCATAAGGTCAAAAACATTATTTGCTATTCAAATTAATCATTTATTCTATTAATCATCTTGTGTGTATCAATATTCATCTATGTTGATACTGTGTGCACTAGCGTGATCCTAGACTAGTGCAGAATATATAGAGGGTCTAGAATAGCATTTTTTGGTCCCAACAACCTCTTCGGTAGATCCTCTTGGACCTCCCTTGGAGATTTCTCTTGGACCTCCCGAGAGATCCTCTTGGACCTCTCCGAGGTGTGGAGATCCTCTTGGACCTCTAAGAGATCTTTTGGACCTCCTTGGATCACTCTAAGAGAGTGTGGTGAACACTTGTGGTCTCCTTGGACCTCTTGGAGATCTTTTGGACCTCCTTGGATCACTCAAAGAGGTGTAGTCTAAATCTCGTAGTTTCATTGGACCTCTTGGGAGATCCTCGTGGACCTCCCTTGGAGATTTCTTTTGGACCTCTTGAGAGATCCTCTTGGGCCTCCTCGGAGAATGTGGTCAAAGGCGAAGACCAGCGTGTAATCGAGGATATAATAAATACTACTTAATTACCATTAATTAGTTTTAATTAGTAGTTACCAATGTTCTAATCGTGCTTTATTGAGCAGTTACTAGAGAGTAATTAACTCGACCCTTAAAGCGTTTTGAGAGGTCCGGACCAAAAGAGATCAATTTTTCATTCCAATTCTTCTTCTTCTTCTTCCTCCCTATTCTCTTGTGTTGGAGGGTTGTCTGTTTAGACCAAACCGTCCCTTCTCCTCGGCGTGCACTAGGAAGGAGGGTGAGTGGTATCTCCAAACTATTGTCGCGAGTTCACTGCATGGGCGGCAATAAGATTTCTGGCAGGCCATCTGCGCGACCATTTGCTACTTCTTGACGTCTATGATCACCTTTGCATCGAGTGCCACTTCGCTTCACTTCTTCATCGACCTATATTGTGAGTTGTGTATGCGACCGGTATATTACATTATAATCATGATATTGAGTATGTTTAGAAGTTCAATGTGTAGCACTTTGTTAGTATCGATTTATGCATAATTAGTTATTTGTGATCTTTACCTCATAATAAAATATGGAATTAAAGTATTGTCCATATTTTCAACAATTGAAAAACTTTTTGTATATATTTTTGTGATCTAGCAATGGCTAGTGCTTCGATGCTATGAAACACAGAGATTTTCTAGTCGAACTTTCGTAGATGGCGGACAAAGGTCAAGTTTTGGGTCATATCTTTGAGGTGTGGTGGGTGATCCATACACAATATCAAATTACGGATGAGCAGACAGAGCGTTTTGAAGCAGATAACAACACAACCCTTGGATGCATACTAACCATACTATCCGACTAGCTCCATGATGTGTACATGGACTTCAAGTCCCATACGAGTTGTGGGATGCACTCGAACACAAATATCTGATGTTGAGGTGGTCGGTGGCTCTATATGTCGAGTAATTCTTCGACTATAGCATGGATGATGTTAAGTCAATACTTGCATATGCTCATGAGCTCGATTCTTTGGTTGGAGAGATTGCACATCTGGGTTGTGTTTTGCCTCCTAAGTTTGTGGCTATGGGCATTATTGCCAAACTTCCTGATTCATGGCGGGGTTTTGCCACTAGCTTAAATCACAAGAGGGAAGAGATATATATTAAGGATCTCATTCTTTGCCCTTGATGTGGAAGAAAAGGCAAGAGCAAAAGATGCACCAAGCATTTCTAGTCGAAACAATCGGATCAATGCAAATGTCATAGAGAAGAGATATGGCAAGGATAACAAAGGCTTTAAACCAAAAAGACAACTAGCTTTTAGAATAAAGCGAGAAGGATATGAGGAACATCACTCGGTTTGTGTGTGGGAAAAATAGTCATATGATGAAAGATGTCATTTCGCAAGAGCAAGGATGGTGTCTGACTAAAGAAAAGGTTGTTAACGTGATCATATCGAGGCCTCAACAGGAAGGTATGGTAATCCACCATTTGTATTTTTAGCATGTCAATCAACGATTGGTGGGTTGATCTTGGAACTAATGTTCACGTATGTTATGATATTTCCTTCTTTTCTTCTTATCGAGCGTAGGGCTTCCTCCGTCCTAATGGAGCAGTCGCATGCTTACATTCTTAGTGTTAGTACGGTGGATCTGAGTCTTACTTGAAGGAAGATTGTCCACTTAAGAGCGTGCGACATCGCCAACCATAAACAAGAATCTTGTTGGTGGTTCTCTCCTATCTGAGAGATGGGTATAAGCTAGTATTTGAGTTGAATAAAATTGTAGTGTCTAAGTTTGGCAACTTTTTTGGTAAAGGTATGAGAGTGGAGACTTGTTTTGCATGAGTACTTTAGAGTATAATCTGAATGTTGCAAGCCGTTTGAATAAATGTGAGGCCAATATATGGCGATGTCGTTTTTGTCATATTGGTTTTGATAGTATTGCTAGAATGTTCATATTAGATTTAATTCCAAAATATAAAATTATCAAAAGATCAAAGTGTCAAACTTGTGTGCAAGCAAAAAATCTCAAAACCCTTTAAGGGTTCTGAGGATGAAAAGAACTTGGCACCTTTAGATCTTGTCCATTCGACTTGTGTGAGATAAATGGATTGTTGACCAAAGGAGGTAAAAGATATTTTCTAACTCTTATTGATGATGCATCACGATATTGTTATGTGTATCTACGAAAACAAAAGATGAAGTTTTAAATTGCTTTAAAATTTATAAGGTGGGGTTGAGAACCAACTAGAAAAGAAAATTAAAAGACTAATGTAATACCAGAAGGTGATTCGAACATTAGAAAAAGTTTCGGAAGAGGAGCTAATCGAAAAACCAGAATCATCTTTTCACCGGGGGTTTAGTGATTTCATGGCAACTTTGGGCACAGGCCATGGCGGGAGAGGCCCATGTGGTGGCTGACCATAAGAGGGGTTCCACCCCCAAACCCTAAACTCCACATTTCTCTCCTCCCCCCTTTGGAGCCGCGCTTGTCCCCCTTGCTGTGCACCGCCTTGTATGTCAATTTTGGGTAAGATGCGTTCGTTTTCTGTCCTGTCCATCTCTTATAAAGTTGTAGGTATTGTTCTTAGCTTTCCATAGCCACCTATATCACGTGATTCCGCCTTACAGTTTAGGAGATATGATTTTTTTAGTGCGCACTGTTCATGTCTGTCGCGAGAAAGATCTGTCGGCTTGATCCTAGGTTTTGATTTAGTTAGAGGCATTTCCAGAACCTCCACCCAAATAAGTTATTGTAGCCCTTTAAATTATCTTTCAAAGCTGATAAAGATCATCTCCATTGTATCTGTATAATGAAAGTTATGATATTTTCTTTACCACTGTTCTGAATTAGGGCAGATAAATGTTAGTGTTTTCATCTATTATTTAGACTACTGTGAAGACGAATCTGGGGTTTTCCCTTCTAGAGTTTTATTCTTGGGAACGTTAGCTTTCTTTTGGCACTGAGATCAGGAAAATCCGATCTGTAGTTTGGGAGATATGAATTTTTGATTACGAACTGTCGGTGCTGTCTGAAAACTGAGTTGAGTGGGTTTGTCCCTCGGTTTTGTTCAAATTAGGGGCCGAATCAGAACCTTCACCCAACTAAGTTATTTTAGCCCTTAAAATTATATTTCCAAGCTGTTAAGAATTATTCTCATTGGATCAATAGGTTGAAAGTTACGCGTTTTCTTTATCTCGATCGTATACGGACATACGTAGATGAGTTGTGTTTAGCTGTTAATTAGCCCTCTGTTTTGGCGAATCAGGGATTCCGCCAACTAATGTTTTGTAGCCTGATCTGTTAAGATTCAGTGAGCACTGGTTTCAGGTCTTTTGGAGTTACAGATAATTAATTGTGATTTTTCTAGTATCGCTGCCAGTTTAGCGGTAATCGAGTCATTGGGGTAAACTTGGTAAAATTGATCCCATTGTTTGGGTGGGAGAGATAGAGGATGGAAGGGCTCTTGTAGCAATATCATACCTTGTTATTCTTATTTGATTATACATTTGTGTGGCGGTGAGAGGCGGTGAGTGGAGGGGCATCTTCGTGTCCTCCTATTACGTCACATCGCGGAGAGAGCAAAGTACCCTATCTTTGTTTGGTGATGTTTCCAATTGTTTGCTTGATGTTGGGATAAATTGTGAATGCCTTTTCTATCCATCTGATGTTTATTTCATTTCAAGAAGATTATTCTTGTGATTAAAGAATTAGCATTCATTTGGTTGTTGCATTCCATTACATGCAACTAACTTGTGGCATCCTTGATATATTATATTGTGTGCGAATGCATACTCATACTTGTTTACATATGTTGTTGAATGCCATGTGTCTTTTCCACTAATGTGTGATATTCATTCATACCATGAGAAATCATCATGTTCATTCATAAAATTCATTATGACCACGGAAGTGGATTCTTTTTGGTAAGTCCCATCAATTCCAGTATGGACATTTGAAAGACCCATCAATTCCGGCATGGGCATTTGAAAATCCACCATTCCAATGTGGGTAGTGTTGACCACCATTCCAATGTGGCAACTTGGACACCGTATAAACGTTCTTCATACGGTGATTGGGTCCGTGCTTTCGAAATGCGGGCTTAAGTGAACACCGGCGGGTGTATCACTCGCTATCTACTGCGATATATCGGTCGATAAGTCCATTCCTTCAATGCATTCTTTCATTCCATCCATTCATGTATTCATTCCATTCAATCATATATGTGTTCCAAGATTTGTTCGTAATTCAAGCTGGATTGTGTTGTCCACTCTATGTTTGATTATTCTTGTATGTACTTGTGAGTCTTGACTCACCCTTGCTTTGTATGTTTTAATTAGGTAATTGAGGAGAAGACAAGATGATTTGGTGGGGTAGTTCGACTGCGCACTTCATTTATCCAACGAATAATTATTATTACCTTTCAGTCAAGCCAACTTATTAAATAAATTTCAGTTGTAATAATCCAACTTTGGTCTTTTTGCTTAGTATTCGTGGTTATTATAACTGTTTATCCATTCTTTTCCATGAATCTGGTGATCGTTTATTTTCATTCTTTAGAAATTATTGTTGATTGAATCTGTATAATCCAGCTTTCATGCTATTCTTAGTAGTTTGATAGTTTTGCGTGACATCTTGGGTTCAGAATAGCCATGGTGTTACGATTGGTATCAGGCGGGCTTTAGGTCCGTGGTTCATTCAAACATATTAAATTGACACCTTTGTGCACATTAGGAGGGTTGGGTAAACTATTGCTTCGCATTTTCATTGTGGTGACTCGAGTATTGAGTCGTTGTTAAATTGTGTTGTGCTATGATGTGTTAATCCATGATATGATGTGATAACCTCTATCTATGAAATTATTCTATGATCGTCATGAGATGATCCGATATAAATATATATATTCATAATTGATTGCATTAGTTATGCGTTTAAGCTATGGCGTTGATCGATTGAGTTCGTGGTTGATGTCACAGGTTTTGCGGGCCACACCTTGTTTGTAGTATGATATTAGAGAACTTCTTACCTCTGTTCCATAAGCTCTGTATTGAGCATGAGCTCATTGATGAACTGGTTGCCTTTCTAGAACTGGTATCTGGTTTCCTGGTTGTAGTTTCTGGCAGTTCGTGAAATTCTTTTGAATTTGGGGTTAATGTAATAGCAAGCCCCGTCGGTTCGACCGATTCTTTGAACCAATTGGTGTTCTTTCGATTATTGTGAAATTTCTGCTCCACGTGGGCATAGTTCCATTGCAAGATTTATCTTTTCACAAAAGACATGTTTTACCCTTGTTGGAGAAATTTAACTCATTCGTTCGTTTGGAATCTCGGTATTGGAAGACTTCTTTTGCAAGTTCTTTATCAAGTGTGTATTGATATTGCATATTTCTCTTGGGCTGCTTTAGTAAGTCATTCTCTTCCTTGATTTTGAATTTGACAAATTCTTGTCCGGTGGCGATTGATGAATTTCTCTTGGGTTCATGATTTTGGTAGACGAGTTTAAATAGGCCTTTAATGGTACTCTGAAAACATTATTGTTTTTCGATTGTCGAATTATTTTTACTACGAATGATCTTAGTAAATTGGCAACATTGATATTTTCATGGTTTTTCTTTCTTTCTCATTGGAAAAGAGCGACTCATTTACTCGTTTGATGGTTTGCCTAATGAGAATTCTTGTTGCAAGATCGTTAACACGAGAAAGCATTGACTCAATGTATTCCTTTTGGAACCCTCTGCTTGTTGAAATTTGATGCATCTCTTTTCTGAAGAAGAGCGTTAAAACCCTTTTGGAGTGCTTGGTTATGCTTAAGTCGGGGGTTGCACCCAAACAAAGATTGTGGGCTACGGGTTTCTATTAGACCCTATTTATTTTTCAAAATAGTTTCTTGCCTTTAAATTTGCGGAGCTCTTATTCTTTGGTTGTGAGCGTTATTCTTGATAAGATCGTTCTCTTTATGTTAGCCCTATCTCTCTTGTTGATAAGAGGCAGCTCGGTTATCCGTTTGTGATTCGGAGAATGAAAATTTCCTTTCACAAAGTTCATTGAAGAAAATTTCGACTATGCTCATTTCTTTGGAATATTTGGAGTGTTGGAGTTTAGAACCTCCCTTTGAAAAGAAAAGTGTCGATACCCCCTCTCTCTAGAGTTTTGTAGTGCTGGGTGTGACGTTTGTTCAACTTTGTGGTTTTCGTACCAGAATTCTTTTCTAGAATAAGTTGTTATTACAATTCCATTTGATGCTTTGAAAATTTTTATGACCCGATTTGTCATGTTCCCTTTAGAAGGTTTATTGACACGATCAGTAATGTGAGAGTAAGGTTGATTCTTTTATAGAAAAAGAAGTTTGACCACCTTTCTTGATGTTTCCAAAATGATTCAATTTCGAGTTTTGTGTTCATGACCTATTGGAGGTCCCGATTAATTATGATAAGCGAAGTTTGCCACGTAAAGCGATTTGTTGCGGAGTTATAATGGTTCTTGGTGATGCGGCGTTTTGATCTTGAATGCTCGTTGTTCTTATCTGTAAAGATCCGACATTCTCTTCTTGTGAGTCTCATGTTTTCAATTGTGGACTCCACCTAGATTCAATGAGTTCATTGCCTAAATTTTACGCCCTTTTCACTCAAAAGATTTGAGTTTCAATGTGTAATCTGTTTTCTTATCGGTTGTTATTTGCTATTATCTTAGGAGGAATGTATTCCCTCAACTACGAACTTAGTTTTCGTTTTCCAAGATCACTTTTAGCGAGATATTCCTTTTGGTTTCTTGGCGTAGTGGTGAGCAACGCTTTCTGTATGAATGAACTTGTTTTTGTTCGCCTCTTCCTTTTAAGAAAGGATCACAGTTTTGTGTTGCGGCGTTTGCAAGGTGAAAGTTTGGCTTTGTTTGGTGGTGGATGAGTAATCGTAGCGATGATATTTTGCTACCAAGTTATCGGAGTAGTAGAATATGAAATGGTTTTGATCTGTATCCCTTGGAGAAATTGATTCACTTGAGATGTTTGACTTGAAGTAAGTCCGAAAAGTGTTCACGGTGATTAACACAGTTTAGTGAAATTCTAGAACTTCAATTCGAGATTGAAATGTTGGTGATTATCGGGTATGGAAACCTTCATTGAATTTTTAGAGTAACATGATTGGATAGCATTGCGAGATGGTGTGAGGTGATTTACGATGATGTCAATGAGTGAGTATGTTAGAATGGTGGTAATGTTGGAGATTTAATTCGATGATGTCACTATCGATTATAAGAGCAATACATTGTAGAGGTTTTGGAAGTTAAATCTGGGCTTTGCATTTGTTTATGCTAGACCTTTGTTCACCCAGTGATTGTGTGTAGAGGTGGAATAAATGAGTTTCCAGAGCATGTTTATGCTAGGACCCTTTTACAGATACATTAGCATGTGTCTTGCGATTACGAGTTGTTCTTGAAAATTTGAGGTAATATGATTGTGTGGTATCTATCTGTGGCGCTTTGGGTGCCTTTAATCAAATTAAGGTTGAATAGTAGAGCGAGATGTCTAGTGCAATTGAAAAAAAATCAATGGAGTCTCTCCACCATGGTGTGGATGATGTATTTCAGTTTGAGCATAGTTTGATAATGTTCAATTAAGAGGTTTAATCTCTTGAGGTATGCGATGAATTCGAATTCCAATATTGGAGAGAAGTTTTACTCCTCGAAGAGAGAAGCGGAAGAAAGGATGTTTCCTCGGAAAATGAGGCGTTTCCTTGCTTCTCGTTTGGGTTTTGTCTTTGTTGATAAGTGTTTTACGCACTTTGAGTTGGGGCCGTGTTGGCATGGTGAATCTTTCGATTGATCGGAGTAAAAAAATATTTGATTTGAGTATTCAAGCAAATTTCTCTTTTAGTTTTAAGTAGTGTTCTTTACGCAAATTGATTCATTGGAAGTGGAATTGCTTTACTGATGAATAGTCACATTTGGAATTTAACCTTTTTGGTGAAGAGTTAACATTGCGTGGTTGCGATGAGAACTCTCTATTTTCGATTGGATTGTCTTCATTTCGCGATAGAAGAAATTAGGAAGGCTGGCTTATCGCTTTGACCGTCACGGGTACATACGCTGTGAATGCATAGCGTAAGGTGTGTCTTGATCTTTGAGGAAGCGAAGAGGACCATTCAAAGTTTGAGATTAAGTTAAACCGTTGACCATCGAGTAAGGCCTTACCTTGATCCTCTTACGATGAGTGTACCTAGAAAGTTCAAGTTGATTGTTAGGTCGGGCGTCGCTTCACATCTTTTGCTTTGTGGTTTCTCTATTCCGAGAGGAGGCTACTTGAGAGATAGAGTCTGCATGCGCTGGCGATATCGAACCCGTTTGTTTCTAGTACATGTTAAATCCGTTGAATTCAACTCCTTGGAAATTTGTTACGGTATTAGTTGCGGTTAGAATTGAGGTCGAATTCCGTTAAGGGGAGTAGAATGTAATACCAGAAGGTGATTGAACTTATTAGAAAAAGTTTGGAAGAGGAGCTAATCGAAAAACCAGAATTATCTTTTCACGGGGTTTCTGTGATTTCACGGCAGCACTGGCACAGGCCATGGCGAGGAGGGCCCATGTGGTGGCTGACCATAAGAGGGGTTCCGCCCCAAACCTAAACTCACATTTCTCTCCCCTCACTCCCTTTGGGCGCGCCACCGTCCCCCTTCTGTGCACCGCCTTGTGTCGATTTTGGGTAAGATGCGTTCGTTTTCTGTCCTGTCCATCTCTTAGAAAGTTGTAGGTATTGTTCTTAGCTTTCCATATCCACCTATATCACGTGATTCCGCCTTACAGTTTAGGAGATATGATTTTTTTAGTGCGCGCTGTTCTGTCTGTCTGACGAGAAAGATCTGTCGGCTTGATCCTAGGTTTTGATTTAGTTAGAGGCATTTTCAGAACATCCACCCAAATAAGTTATTGTAGCCCTTTAAATTATCTTTCAAAGCTGATAAAGATCATCTCCATTGTATCTGTATAATGAAAGTTATGATATTTTCTTTACCACTGTTCGAATTCGGGCAGATAAATGTTAGTGTTTTCATCTATTATTTAGACTACTGTAGAAGACGAATCTGGGGTTTATCCTTCTAGAGTTTTATTCTTGGGAACGTTAGCTTTCTTTTGGCACTGAGATCAGGAAAATCCGATCTGTAGTTTGGGAGATATGAATTTTGATTACGAACTGTCCGGTCTGTCGAAAACTGAGTTCGATGAGGTTTGTCCTCGGTTTTGTTCAAATTAGGGCCGAATCAGAACCTTCACCCAACTAAGTTATTTTAGCCCTAAAATTATATTTCCAAGCTGTTAAGAATCATTCTCATTGGATCAATAGGTTGAAAGTTACGCCGTTTTCTTTATCTCGATCCGTATTCGACGGGACGTAGATGGGTTGTGTTTAGCTGTTAATTATCCTCTGTTTTGGCGAATCAGGATTCCGCCAACTAATGTTTTGTAGCCTGATCTGTTAAGATTCAGTGAGCACTGGTTTCAGGTCTTTTGGAGTTACAGATAATTAATGGTGATTTTTCTAGTATCACTGCCAGTTTAGCGTAATCGGTCATTGGGTAAACTTGGTAAAATTGATCCCATTGTTTGGGTGGGAGAGATAGAGGGGATGGAAGGGCTCTTGTAGCAATATCATACCTTGTTATTCTTATTTCGATTATACATTTGTGTAGGCGGTGAGGCGGTGAGTGGAGGGGCATCTTCGTGTCCTCCTATTACGTCACATCGCGGAAGGCAAGTACCCTATGCTGTTTGGTGATGTTTCCAATTGTTTGCTTGATATTGGGATAAATTGTGAATGCCTTTTCTATCCATCCTGATGTTTATTTCATTTCAAGAAGATGATTCTTGTGATTAAAGAATTAACATTCATTTCAGTTGTTGCATTCCATTACATGCAACTAACTTGTGTGGCATCCTTGATATATTATATTGTGTGCGAATGCATACTCATACTTGTTTACATATGTTGTTGAATGCCATGTGTCTTTTCCACTAATGTGTGATATTCATTCATACCATGAGAAATCATCATGTTCATTCATAAAATTCATTATGACCACGAAGTGGATTCTTTTGTAAGTCCCATCAATTCCAAGATGGACATTTGAAAGACCCATCAATTCCAAAGATGGGCATTTGAAAATCCACCATTCCAATGTGGGTAGTGTTGACCACCATTCCAATGTGGCAACTTGGACACCGATGAAACGTTCTTCATACGGTGATTGGGTCCCGATTTTGGCACGAGCTTAAGTGAACACCGACGGTGTATCACTCGCTATACCAGTATATGCAGATCGATAAGTCCATTCCTTCAATGCATTCTTTCATTCCATCCATTCATGTATTCATTCCATTCAATCATATATGTGTTCCAAGATTTGTTCGTAATTCAACTGGATTGTGTTGTCCACTCTATGTTTGATTATTCTTGTATGTACTTGCTGAGTCTTGACTCACCCTTGCTTTGTATGTTTTAATTAGGTAATTGAGGAGAAGACAAGATGATTTGGTGGGTAGTTCGACTCTGCACTTCAATTTATCCAACGAATAATTATTATTACCTTTCAGTCAAGCCAACTTTTAAATAAATTTCCAGTTTGTAATAATCCAACTTTGGTATTGCTTGATTGTGTGGTATTATAACTGTTTATCCATTCTTTCCATGAATCGGTGATCGTTTATTGTCATTCTTTAGAAATTATTGTTGATTGAATCAGTATAATCCATTTCATACTATTCTTAGTAGTTTGATAGTTTTGCGTGACATCTTGGCTTCGAATAGCGAGGTGTTACAACTAAGGTCTAATCATGGAGGAAGTATATCTCGATGAATTCTCCTAATTTTGTGTTGAACATGGAATAGTTCATGAAGTTACACCGCCATACTCACCTCAATCAAAGCAGGATGGCTAAGAGGAAAAACCGGACACTAAGGACTTGGTGAATGCTATATTGGTTAGTGCGGTATGCCTAAGTTATGGTGGGAAAGCTATTTTGACAACAATTTTCATTCTAAGAGTAATAATCACTAAAAGTTATGATATTACTCGTTATGAGGATGAAAGGGAAAACCAATGTAAATTTTATGCAAACTTGGGGATGTTTGACAAAGTCAATATACCATTGCGAAAAGAGAAATCTTGGATCTAAAACAATCGATTGTGTCTTCTTGGGATATGCTCGTAATAGCACGGCCTATAGATTCTTAGTAGTAAAATCGAAACTCCGAGATTATTGTTAACACAATAATAGAGTCAAGAGATGCTTCATTTTTTAGATATTTATCCTATGGATTGATCGATACTTCTCGGCCGAGGATAATCAAACTATGAATAATTGTAATTTTGAACCTACCACCATTTAACCAATGAGTGCTATACCACAGTTTATTTTTGAGGAAGATAACAATTTAGTGGAAGAAGCTCATCGCAGAAAGCGACAAGGGTTGAAAACCTTTGGTAAAGACTTTATTGTATATCTCATGGATGGTGTCAAATACTCTTTCGAAGACTTATGCATTACGATGTTGAGTATTGGAAAACTTCTTCGAGATGGATTCCATCATGGCTAATGGGACTTGGAGATCATTGAGCGTCCTATCGGGTATAAACTTGGAGCAAGTGGATCTTTTAAAAATAAGGCTGGGTACTATTGATAAGTACAAGGCAAGACTTGTGGCTAAGGGTTATACCCGAGAAGAAGGTGGGAATTATTTTGATCAGATCTCCTTTTGCCGATTGACCACCATTTGTGTGCTTATTGCATTAGCTTCTTCCAATAGTCTACACATCCATCAAATGGATGTGAAGACAACTTTCCTAATGAAGAGTTGGAGGAAGAAATCTATATGGAGCAAGGATGGCTTTGTGATTTCTAGCGAAGTAAGGTATGCAAATTAATCAAATCCTTGTATGGTCTAAGGCACTAAACAATAGCACAAGATATTTGATAATACTTTAACTCGCTAGTTTTCTGAATGAGGCATATAAGTGTTTGTATTATCGTTATGGTGGGGTCAAGAGTGATTTTGTGTTTGTATGTTGATGACATACTTATATTTGGGACAAACACTCTTGATTATTGAGGTCAAATCTTTCTTATCTAGATGCTTTGATATGAAAGACCTAGGAGGCAGATGTTATTCTTAATATTAAATTGATCATAAATGAGGATGGGATCACTTTGAACCAATCCTATTATCTTTGAGAAAATCTTGTAGGATCGGTTTGAGAACTATAAGATTCCCCAACCCTTGATGTTAGTGTTAAGCTTAGAAAGAATAAAGGTTAGACAAAGATCAATTGAGATATTCATAAATTATTAGGTCCCTATGTATCTATCGGTGCCAAGACACAATACTTCTTGAAATTAAGTCGGTTATTTCTAATCGGGAGATGATCATGGGAGGCATTTGAGAGAGTGTTGCGCTACTTGAGAACACAACCTCATATGAAATTCACTATACTAGGTATCCATCGATTAGAAGGATATAGTGATTCAAACTGGATCTCGATGCAGATGAGATCAAAGCTACAGTGGGTATGTGTTTACCTTTGTAGGTGTTCGGTTTCATGGAGGTCATGTAAACATACCATATTTGAGGTCAACTATGGAAGCAGAACGTGCACTAGACATAGCTACTATTTGATTGAATAGATTAGAGGATTCACGGACGGTTTGAGAAACCAATCGACAATTCTAATGTCTTGTGATATTCAAACAATGTCGATTAAGGTTACAAGTATTAAGGATAACATGAAGTCCTCCAAACATGTGAAGTGTATCAATGATGAAAACTAAGAAACTCGAATATTTGAATTATATCAAGTAGAAATCTGAGACCCTTTCAAAGGTCTAGCAGAGCGATTTTCGTTGCGTCATGGACATGAGAATGAGGTACATTGGAGTTACAACTCAATAGTAAACATACCTTTTGATCGGAGATCCGTGACTTAGGCAATGGGAAAATAAGTTGATGTTTGAACAAGAGTACATTTTAATAAAATATGTACTCGTGTCTAAGACAAAGTACTCTCAAGCTGTGGAAGAGGATGATTTAAATTCTTTATGTATTCTAGTGTTCAATGAGGAAAAGGTATTAGCCTACATGATACTTAGAATGAATACACCTACTTGAACTTAACTAAGGTAAGTTCACAAGAATAGGGCATTCTCTAGAAAGCTCATAAGAGATAAAGGAGCATGACCAAATAAAGCTCGTTAGGCTTGGTTCTTTGTGACCTATTATCGTTGAGATTTAAATCTAATCACGAAATCTTGTGAATTCAAGGCATAGTCCATTCATCGGTTTGAAAAATAAATCTTGTTATTCTATTGGTTCAACTATCTTGGACTTACTTTGAAGGTAGTATATTAACAACTCTTTAACACAATAGTCTTTATCTTCCTCTTTCTTTGCTTGCCTTGGAATTGATGGAGGATTGTTAGAATGGACCCTTATTTGTAAAGGCACTTCATTCTTAAATTCCAAAGTATGCATAGTTTAGTCGCATCTTGTCTAGCCAAGTGGTGGGAGCAATTTATAAAGTGGAGTCCTTTACCTTGATACATGTGATACATATCATGATCATCTCATCGTCTACTTTGCTTTATGTTCTTCATCGACTTATCTTGTAAGTTGTGTATACGGCGGTATATTGTATAATCATGATATTAAGTATGTTTAGAAGTGCAATATGTATTTTGTTAGTATCGATTTATGCATCACTAAGTATTTATGATTTTATCTCATAATAAAATCTAAAATTAAAATATTATCTACATTTCCAAACGCAACATCTCCTGTTGTTGAATTCCCGAACCCTAGAAGAAAACTTCAATCTGACATATATGCAAGCTGTAAAGCTAAATAAGTGTACCATAGGTTACTCCATATATCTTTACAAGCTTGCAGGTTCGACTAATCGGGGCGCGGCAACTGATGCTCAATAATGATACAACCTTTTTCCTTTCTTTCGAGAACCGATGGAAGAGAGTTGGAGTACTATTATAGTCTATTGAAGACTTATTTGTTACCTAAAACTCGTTTTGTGGGTAGTAATTGAAGTGACAATTAAAGTATTAGATATAAGCTAGAAATAATCTATTAAAGCTTTTCTATTATTAGATTGATTGAGTACTATCGCTCTTCTTAATAATGAGTTAAAAATAAATTATTGTAGATAATCTTACACACAGGTAAAGGCAGGTAGGAGCTAAGGTAGCACGCGTTCACGTCGCACAGGGCGGCCAATCCGTTTTCCCGTCTTTCCCCTGACACCGTGCTCGCGCCCAATGACGCCGCGGCTCAGTGCAGGAGCCACTCGGTCAGGCGATCGCTGTCCGCTCCTCTCAAGTCTCAACCAGAGCATCCGAAGATGTGCGTACTGATTGATCGCAACGGCTGATTGACGCAAGTGGGCGGGCGGTTTTGGTGATTCTTTTAATCCGCGCGCCTCGCGCGGTTTACAATGATAGGTAGCGCACGCGGGTGGCTGCTTATTCCGTCGATCTCTAATCAGCTTTAGGCGCATTTCACGGCAGGATCCGCAAAATGCCGTGATCTGGTCGCTCTTAATTGCGGGCTCCGGCATTATTGGTGCGAGGCGCATTCCGTCGTACGATCGCCTTGGAAGAGTGCTAATGCCTAATGGTGACGACTCGCACGTATCGAGCTCGATCGGTTCATGGGATCGAAAGGCAGTTGCGAGCTCAAACTTTTTGGGTGATCTCCTAGCCATCATCTGCTTTTCCTCCACTAATGACGCTGAAAAATAATTGCGCTGGATTTGATTACTGCGTATTGGGATCAGAAGGATAGGTCCTACCATAGCTCGTATGAATCAATGTGCGTCCTTTAGATTTGCAGGGATAAGAAGATAAAGGCAGCTCTGCAATCATGTACCTTTTTGTTTGTTTGTTTTTAGGTCCAGTTGCAGGGAGACGCGGTTTCTTTACCGAACCCACAGCACATACGTACATACTTATTAGCAAAGGAGCACAGATCAGAACAAGAGGCATGCATCATGATTCATGACTGCATACATCCTAGCAAAAGGATCAGAGGACTGAAAAAACATGATCAAATGAGCGAACGCGCTAAGCAATCAGAACTTGCTTTCCGACGCATCTTACAGCTTTTGAGCCGTCCATGGCTCCATGCACAGTGCAGCATGTCACATCTGATAAACTCTGCACTCTGCAGTGTTAAAAATGATGTTGTTTCTCGTATCCCTAGAGTCCAAATCATTGAACTGCAAAGTATAACGAGCATCTCATGAGCTATTATGTCGTCATGAGCATTGCTAGAAGTCGTATAGAACTCGAGCATTCCAGTTCGATTGATCTTGATAAGCACTTGTTGCAGCATGCCAAGAAAGGCCTAGCCATGATGCAGTCAAAGAAAGAATGTTGAATGAACCATCTCCTTTCCCTTGCAAAGATACATCTATCCTCTCCTTCCAAACTTTTATGCCTCAAAGTTGCCTTTATATGATTCTATATCCGCAGCAAGCTGCGAAAACGATACCAGTTTTGAGGGCACACGGCCAAGCTCGGCACCTTATGAGCGTGTCCCCCCCCCCCCCCCCCCCCCCCCCCCCCCCCCCCCCCCCCCCCCCCCCCCCCCCCCCCCCCCCCCCCCCCCCCCCCCCCCCCCCCCCCCCCCCCCCCCCCCCCCCCCCCCCCCCCCCCCCCCCCCCCCCCCCCCCCCCCCCCCCCCCCCCCCCCCCCCCCCCCCCCCCCCCCCCCCCCCCCCCCCCCCCCCCCCCCCCCCCCCCCCCCCCCCCCCCCCCCCCCCCCCCCCCCCCCCCCCCCCCCCCCCCCCCCCCCCCCCCCCCCCCCCCCCCCCCCCCCCCCCCCCCCCCCCCCCCCCCCCCCCCCCCCCCCCCCCCCCCCCCCCCCCCCCCCCCCCCCCCCCCCCCCCCCCCCCCCCCCCCCCCCCCCCCCCCCCCCCCCCC
Source organism: Hsuehochloa calcarea (assembly GCA_036346395.1). NCBI lineage: Eukaryota > Viridiplantae > Streptophyta > Magnoliopsida > Poales > Poaceae > Hsuehochloa > Hsuehochloa calcarea. The sequence continues at coordinate 32,252,022 of CM070597.1, forward strand.
CCCAAAAAAAAAAAAAAAAAAAAAAAAAAAAAAAAAAAAAAAAAAAAAAAAAAAAAAAAAAAAAAAAAAAAAAAAAAAAAAAAAAAAAAAAAAAAAAAAAAAAAAAAAAAAAAAAAAAAAAAAAAAAAAAAAAAAAAAAAAAAAAAAAAAAAAAAAAAAAAAAAAAAAAAAAAAAAAAAAAAAAAAAAAAAAAAAAAAAAAAAAAAAAAAAAAAAAAAAAAAAAAAAAAAAAAAAAAAAAAAAAAAAAAAAAAAAAAAAAAAAAAAAAAAAAAAAAAAAAAAAAAAAAAAAAAAAAAAAAAAAAAAAAAAAAAAAAAAAAAAAAAAAAAAAAAAAAAAAAAAAAAAAAAAAAAAAAAAAAAAAAAAAAAAAAAAAAAAAAAAAAAAAAAAAAAAAAAAAAAAAAAAAAAAAAAAAAAAAAAAAAAAAAAAAAAAAAAAAAAAAAAAAAAAAAAAAAAAAAAAAAAAAAAAAAAAAAAAAAAAAAAAAAAAAAAAAAAAAAAAAAAAAAAAAAAAAAAAAGTGCAATATCATAGGCAGTTCCTATTAAGAACCGTCTGCGATGGCTCGTAGATTATAGACAATTTATATTAAAAACTGCATGACTTGGAATTTTATCATGGATTGTGTGCCCGGCGAGGCATGGCGGAGAATGTGTGCCATGGCGGAGGATTGTGTCCCGGCGAGAGTTGGTGCAAGCGGAGGATTGTGCTCTGACGGAGGATTGTGCCCTGCGAGGATTAGCGCCCGACGAGAGGATTGTGTGCCATGGTAACATCAAATTTCAAGCCATGGTAAAATCAAATTTGAAGCCATGGTAAAATCAATTATTAAGAATCATCTATGATGAGATACTTATCACGAGACGGTTGATGATCTGAACCGTCGTGATATATCGTCATAGATGGTTTTTATGAAATCGTATGTAATTAGCGTGCGAGTTGAAAAACTTTGAGCAGCGTGCGAAGCAAAATATTTTGGTATTGTACTTATATATTGAGCATGGAGAAGGAGATCGAGCGGAGGAGGATCTTGCCGGGAGGGTGCGGGAGGAAGTCCATGAGGTCGGCGTCAAAGTCCGCTCTTGAGGCGGTGGCGCAGACAAGGTGGTGGTGGCGGTGGAGAAGGAGGAGGACATGATCTTGGCTTTGGTTCCATCTCGTGCAGATGCCACTCACGGTATGTAAAACTAATCTCTTGTTGGTTCTTGTTAATTCTGATTTGATAAAATCATTTGCTCGAATAAGCGATTGTTCCTTATTCTTCTTGCAGGCAATTTTCTATCCATTCCTTTCTAATTGTTATTGTGTTTAATCATAGGGCGATGTTGTGGGCAGTGAAAGGATCGTCAATTGTTGATGTGGAAGACGTGCGAAATCGGCACTCTGGTTGGTGGGTTCCATCTTCTTCTTCTCTGGCTCCTTTTCAAGAGAGACCACCTTGAGGCATGCACAACTGCTACACTTTTACCTAAAATTTCTACTTTGTTGTTTGTTTTTGTTGTTGTGATAATCTTGTAAAGAACAACGTTTGCTAAATGTAAAATCTGTGATTGTTGAAATCTTAGGTATTGCTTGTTCTTCTCTTGATTGCTAAATATGGTAGTGCAGTTCTTTGTATGGAGCTTCTAGCCATAGGTACAATTCGATGCATGAAGCACAAAGTAGGCAATCATTCTTTACATGACCGCAATTGATTGGTTTGGCTAAAAATCGATTTTTTTTTTTTTTTTTTTTTTTTTTTTTTTTTTTTTTTTTTTTTTTTTTTTTTTTTTTTTTTTTTTTTTTTTTTTTTTTTTTTTTTTTTTTTTTTTTTTTTTTTTTTTTTTTTTTTTTTTTTTTTTTTTTTTTTTTTTTTTTTTTTTTTTTTTTTTTTTTTTTTTTTTTTTTTTTTTTTTTTTTTTTTTTTTTTTTTTTTTTTTTTTTTTTTTTTTTTTTTTTTTTTTTTTTTTTTTTTTTTTTTTTTTTTTTTTTTTTTTTTTTTTTTTTTTTTTTTTTTTTTTTTTTTTTTTTTTTTTTTTTTTTTTTTTTTTTTTTTTTTTTTTTTTTTTTTTTTTTTTTTTTTTTTTTTTTTTTTTTTTTTTTTTTTTTTTTTTTTTTTTTTTTTTTTTTTTTTTTTTTTTTTTTTTTTTTTTTTTTTTTTTTTTTTTTTTTTTTTTTTTTTTTTTTTTTTTTTTTTTTTTTTTTTTTTTTTTTTTTTTTTTTTTTTTTTTTTTTTTTTTTTTTTTTTTTTTTTTTTTTTTTTTTTTTTTTTTTTTTTTTTTTTTTTTTTTTTTTTTTTTTTTTTTTTTTTTTTTTTTTTTTTTTTTTTTTTTTTTTTTTTTTTTTTTTTTTTTTTTTTTTTTTTTTTTTTTTTTTTTTTTTTTTTTTTTTTTTTTTTTTTTTTTTTTTTTTTTTTTTTTTTTTTTTTTTTTTTTTTTTTTTTTTTTTTTTTTTTTTTTTTTTTTTTTTTTTTTTTTTTTTTTTTTTTTTTTTTTTTTTTTTTTTTTTTTTTTTTTTTTTTTTTTTTTTTTTTTTTTTTTTTTTTTTTTTTTTTTTTTTTTTTTTTTTTTTTTTTTTTTTTTTTTTTTTTTTTTTTTTTTTTTTTTTTTTTTTTTTTTTTTTTTTTTTTTTTTTTTTTTTTTTTTTTTTTTTTTTTTTTTTTTTTTTTTTTTTTTTTTTTTTTTTTTTTTTTTTTTTTTTTTTTTTTTTTTTTTTTTTTTTTTTTTTTTTTTTTTTTTTTTTTTTTTTTTTTTTTTTTTTTTTTTTTTTTTTTTTTTTTTTTTTTTTTTTTTTTTTTTTTTTTTTTTTTTTTTTTTTTTTTTTTTTTTTTTTTTTTATCTTCTATTGTATGCGAAAATCGAATCGAAACCCGAATGGACAAGATGGCGAATAAGAATACCAAAAGCCATACAAGAGGTAAAGTGTAAACACTCGAATATAGCGCGGCTTGGCGATGGAAGTTCTCGAGCGCTAAACCTCGCACAGAGCCGTGAAGTGGATGTCGGTCTCGAGGCGTCGATTAAGGGAACCGATCATCTGCGTACTTGCGTTGATCAGGCTTCTCCTTCCTCATCGGATCCAAACAGGAAATCGCCATGGGGGTGGAGATGAACTGCGATACCCATGTAAGCATTTGGCAGCCTTTAGTGTCCTCATCGATGGATGAAGATTCCTTCCTTGCATTGCTTGATTTGAAGCCCCAAAGTAATTGAGCTCCCATCATACTCATCTCAAATTCACGGACATAGTCTCGAAAAGGAAACAAGAGCATTAGAAGAACCACAGATAATATCATCACGTAAATATGAGCAAGTAGGAAGTCATTACCACGCAGAATGAATAAAGTTTTGTCTACCTTACCCATCTCAAAATCATTCTTAAGTAAGAAGGTCTTAATTCTATCATACTAGGCTCTAGGGGCTTGCTTAAGACCATATAAGGCTTTGGATAGCTTGAATACATGATGTGGGTACTGGATTCTCAAAGCACAGGGTTGCTTAACATAAACTTCCTCTCGATGAAACAATTTAAAAGACACTTTTAACATCCATCGATATAATCTAAAGCCCTTAGATCACAAATGCAAGGTATCTATGGCTTCTAGTCTAGCAACAAGAGTCTCATCAAAATCCAACCCTCAACTTGGTTAAAACCACAGCTACCAACCTAGCCTTGTTTCTAATTACAGAACCATCCTCATTTTGTTTGTTTTAAAACCATGTGTTCCTATAACATTATGGCCACTAGGAGGTTCTACTAGGTTCCAAACCTTATTCCTCTCAAAATTCTTACGATGAGTCCGAGGCGAACGATAGGTTCGAGGTTTCGAGGCGTTGAGCTTGAGTCTTAGACCAGGGATCGTCACCTCGAATTGCGTACACCCGAAACGCTATCGTTATCGACCACTTGCCGATCGACCTTACAGAGGTTATTGTTCCGCAAGCAATCAAGCAACTCACAAGAACAAGGTAGATGCAATCGAATTGTATTGCGGATGGATGGTTCACAAGTGGGGTTCTTCAAACCATTCGTGGCAAGCGTAAATAATCTAAGAAAAACCGTCTCAAACTATGCGCTTAGATATATAGGAGAGCGTGAGGAGGTCGACTTTGCGGAGTGGGATGAACGTACACACGGACTCCGCTGCTATACAAGTCTTATTAGTTTCAACGATGCGCAACACCTCGTGCGTTTACTCGAAGATCGTGTCGTACTGGTCCTAGTGGTCTTGAGGAGTCCATTATCTTTGAGCGTGATGTGTCCAGCGACTATGCTCAGTTCTCGTGTAGATTGCTCCAATCGAATCAACTATTCGTAGGTCTTCTTGTAGTGGTCGTAGATCTTCTTGCGGATGGTCGTAGACCTTTTGGAGGTAGTCCTAGATTCCAGTACAAGTAAATCATCTCCATTAGCACATCATAGAGTTCTCAAATAATCACGACTAGAACGACTTTACCGATCGAAAGTGCGTGCTCTAGCTCTTGTCATAGCCGTTAGTTCGCACCGGATCGAGGGTCTTGTGTCGATGCGGTATCAGAAGGAGGATGTCTCATCACTAACTCCTCATGCATAGCATTAACCTAGCTAGAATCCGATAAAGCATGTGATATATCACGGGTTCAAGAAGAACAAAAGCGAATGAGTAGAGTTTGGATCATTATACTTGGGCAGTGATGTCATGAGATTACCTATTATCGATCCAGGAGGTCTTCCTTTGAATGTAGTAGTATCGGAGAAAAACATCCTTCAACCTCCACAGGTGCGGATGATGAAGATGCAAGAGCCTCATCTGAAGGCGAAATAGTCACACGTTCTTGTCGAAATATGAGCATCGAATAGCAGTGGGAGAACAACATCGCCTTCATCATTTTCCTTTATAAATATGCTCTTTCACCTATGTATTACCTAAAATATCCGATCTAGCTGTAGGTAGTCTCATCAAAAGTGACATTACATGTCTCTGAACAAGATTAGTTTGACATTAAAAACCAAAACCCTCGAATATGCAGGATAACCCAAATAAACCATCAAAGTTATTGAGAGACCATGTGAGAGGTCCTCCTAGTGATGAGTATTTGACAAGTGTGTTGATTAGATTGAGAGTTGAGGTTGGTTTGGACTATTCGGTAGTCGGAAATCGGAACTCAGTGTATGGGCGAAGTTGATGAATCAGAACTACGTGTTGGAAATAGGAACTTCATTTATCGGTTTTGCTTTTAAGAAATGAACTTCCGCAAAGTAGGAGTGTCAGATATTCGACATTAAGTGTTCTCGAGATACAAATCGAATTAAATATCGAAAGTCTTGTTCGAATCGAATACTCATGATTCGGAACTTCAATTCGAAATTTGGATAGTTCGAGAATCGGAACTTCAGGGTAATCTTGAACTTCCGATTGTGTCGATGTGCGAAGAAGGTTAAATTGTGATTTTGATTTTGTATGAGTTTGAGTCTTATACAAATATTGATGCTATGATATTGTGCAATGCTATGTGATGTGTGTTATTGTTGTTGCGGGCATCAAGATGGAGTCGTGGCTACACGTGGACCTAAGCGAGGCGTTGAGGTCGACGGCGGATGTGTAAGCGGCGTGAATCTTGAAGCGGTTGCAGTCGTGCACAACAAGTGTCGGAGGCTTCGGAAGTCAAAGAAAGGTCTTTCAAAGCGACAAAAGTGGAGGCGGTTGTGGGTAGCGGGCTTAATGGGTTGAGGCCCATTAGCCAAGCTATAAATAGGAGAACCTCGGTTAGGGTTAGACCTTTGATAGAAAATTAGGGTTAGCTCTAAAGTGTGGTTGCTTTGAGAGCTTGTTGGTTTGAGAGAATGATCAAATCCCATGTAATCTTCCTCCTGTGTTTCCACTTGAATAGCGTTTGATGTCTATCAATGAAACTAGAGTCTTGATTACATGTTTATGCCCTCTTTATTCCCTCTCATTATGTTGAATATCTAGGGTTTTGGCATATATTTTGTTCGTTTATGAAATAGCATGAAACTTCATATCTAGAATCGTTTTGGTATTGCTATTACTTCCTCAAAGTTTCATGCTCTAAATAGAATCTTATTATTGTTTTGGTCTTTCTTGCCTTCTTCAAGAAATCCGATTTTGGCTTATTGTTGAATCTTTGGTTGCGATTCTTCCCATAAGGTCAAGATGGTGTTTAGGATGATGTCTAAAACTTGACCTCGAGAAGAGCATTCAAGATTAAGTAGTTTGGATTTTGGGCAAAAGCGAGTGCTCGTTCTGTCGGATAATCAGACTTGATTTTGTGCGTGAACCATAGCGAACTTCGCTATACAAGAACTACATAGCAACCGCATCTCTGCGGAACTTCCGATTTCGAAAACGACCAAACTTGTTTTGATTGTTTGATATGCTTCATTTACTTTCTTTAGATCTTCAAAGATCTTTGTAGGCTAGTTTTAAATCAGAGGGAGTATTAATTTTAGGCACCATTCACCCCCTCTGGCCATTTGGTCCTTCAATTGGTATCGAGCGGTTAGCTCTTCTTGATAGATCTTACGGCGGTTGACATCTCGGACAAGTATTCCACCAAGCCTCCATTTTGATGTCGATTACCTTCGAAGAGCGATGAAACATACATCGGCTCGGATGCCATGCGGAGAAAGGTGAAGGTGAGATTTGCGATTCCTCTGAAAACATCAATGGAAACATGCACGATGTTGAGGCAATGCTAAGCTAGGAACATCATCATTGAGTTTGGAGTAGTTTGATCGCATTTCTCATTTGATTACGACACATGCAGGTGACCTCGATGCATACCATGAGGCACCACCATTAAGGCAGCTCGACAAGACCAGCAGCTGAATCTGAAAATTTGAGATGCTCTGGTGAATCTCTTGATGAGTGCTTTGGTCGTTTCACAAGATTTTGAGCAACCTCCGGCGATCGGTCTTACATACCCGCTCGATAGCGCCGACGGATGCTTTAGACTGATCTTCGTGTTTGGGAGATGAAAGTGACTACCATCAAAGATAGCCGACTCTCGACCACTCTTGATCGCTTATCGCGTCTCAAGACTCAAGATTGACATGTCTCTCAAGGTCGAGTCACATCGATGGCTTTAGTCATGATCCTATACGATCTTCTTACGAGTCAATCGGTTTCTCCTAATGCTCTTGACATAGCGATGATCGATTGAGGCACGAGGATAACTAGCCCTCTAGCTCGGAAGTTTTCCATGCTTACAAGAGGAGGATGGTAAAGAAGAGTCTGTATTTGTTTGAGTGTGGTGGCGACCACATCACGACAACTATCCAAGCTTGGAAGGGCAAAGGTGACTATGGCGGTCCAAGCAAACGACTACATCGACAAGAACCCCACGAAGCCCTCGGCTGATCAAGGCAAGAAGAAGTTCATACTTTGGGAAGGCAAAGAGCTGTTCCATCCGTCCTCGCGCTCTGAGGTCTGGACACCGAGGTGGAGGGTGGAGTACGATGATGGGAAGGCGATCATGATCCCAGGCGGGCAACTTCTCGATGTGCTTCATGGCTCGGTCGTCGGCGTGTACTCGATTCGATGAGGTTAGTCCACTTATGACCGGTAATGATGCTTTTCTTAAGCTAGGTAGATTCCATGCTAAGTCTAGGGCTAAGTGTTCGTGTTGGAAGGAGTAGCTAGACTATCACGGAGGCTTACTTTACTTACATCCTCCCTCGTGATGATTGACACTTTTGCTTTGCTTGATGACATGGAAAAACTAAGGACCTTGCAGATGTGTCCTCTAACTTGACATGATTAAGGTAGAGAACATTAGCCTTCTTGGAATTAGAGATGAGTAGGGTAGCACCTCCTGCATCCACTACTATTGAGGCTCTGCTTGCACCTCATGTGAGGTTAAGGACAATGTTTAGAGGTCTTTATACACATTTGCGATCCTGAAACTTGTGAAAATTGTAATAATCTCAAGATGAACCTAAAGCAGAGATCACAAAATTTGAATTCAGTGCTGCTACTAGAGCCTATTGTTTCTTGTTTAAACGCCTAAGTTATGTAACTAGAATCATTATCTAGGTTTCAGAAATGATTGATCACATAACAAATTGGCTCAGTTCTTCTAAGGACCTTGTTAGCTCACCTTGCAAGCATTGTAATAAACTAAAATGTGATTTGGTTGCATTGGATGAAAAATGTGTGAAGCTAACTAAGGACCTTCTAGAACACAATCATCTGCTTGTATTGTGTGTCTTTGGGAAGAAGACTAAGGGTTTGGTAGAGGCGCCTAAGCGTGAACCAATACATTAGCGATGGATTGTTCCCCAAAGTCGGTGTGCGTGCACAAGCCAATCTTTCCTCTCTTGTTGGTTCTTCTTACGCTCCCTTACCTTCTTTGTCTCTTCTTCCCCTGCTCTTCTTGCACCTCTCTCTTCGGAGTGTCAGATCTTATGAACACTCTCGAGAGGTTTGTAGGAGGCAAGAAGAAGCTCAATCTCATTCTAGACAAATCTAAAATTTGTGATTTAATCGGTCTAGGATATGATATCCGTGGAGGATATGAGGAAGCATCCACCGTCGTGCTCAAAACCATAGCACTGTGTGATCAAAACTAAGCCCAGGATCGAGAAAGTAAATTTTAAGTCACAGGTTTTGTTCAAAGGATTTGACAGAAAGTGATCCCACTCGCAATTTACTCGTAGGCAAGTATCATTGCACCTTCACGTAGAAAGATGGACATTTAGTTGATCATTAGCTCAAGCGCTAAGATCGCTGTAGAGACCATGTTGAGTCTCTTAGGCACATTCTGGTCACCTCAGATCTTGAGTGCACCTAAGACCAACACGAGGTCTAGGTTTGTTCTATTCGATAATTTTGGCAAAGATCGAGGACTTGGTTTTTCCGAAGTTTTCGAAGTTTCATTCTCATGCTCCCTTTGATGCATCAACTTCACTGGCCCCGAGGGTAGATCTCGTTTTCGCTTCGAGATAGCTACCAGGGCGAGATCAAAGATAATCGCATCACTCGCTTCTTCAATAGTGATCGGATCCAAAGAATAGGTGAGATCTTTGACTTGTTGAGTGACAGAGAGCGTGGGGTAGATAGAGGTCGGTCTTGCTGGCTTCTACCGCATCTGCTCGCCGTGTTACTCAAAGATTGGGTGCCAAAATCTTTGTTGATTCACCCCAAGATCGAGACTTTACTCTCTGTTTGACTTCGTGGTCGGCGGGCCGGGAAGGGAAAGGTCCTGGATTGTAGACTCAGGTTGTTCACGCCATATGACTGTGAGTCTGCGTTGGTTTTCTTCCTCAGCTCGCGCTCTGTGTGATGAGACGATCACCTTCGGAGATGCTTCATTTGTAGGCGCGTCAGCTTAAAGGTAATCGTGAGCATTAATGATTCTTTTATTTTAAAAGATGTTGCCTTAGTAAATAAGTCGCATTATAATCGCTTTGGTCTCTCACCTCACTGGTAGCGGTTTCGAGGTGAGCTTTAAGAAAAACAATTGCAAAATTCTTGATTCTTCTGTAGTCTAGTTTATGCAGGATTTCTCGTTATGGGAGGATCTTTCGTGCTGATTTTTCCGGATCTTCTCGGTGATCTCTCCGATGTTTAATTGCTACGAATCCCGCGGATTTGTCTTTCTCGCATAGGAGACTTGGTCATATAGGATTTGATCATCGGACCCGAAAGTTAGTGACCACGATCTCATTCGTTTCTTGTCAAACTCAAAATGGTCGAGGATCTTGTTTCAGCTCCTTGCCTACGGCAAAATAGTTGCCGCTTCACATCCTCCAGCTATATTGACTATGATGATGCACCGGGTCAAAATTGCCCCATATATGGACCGCGATAGGACCAGCTAGAGTGCAATCGAGAGGAGGGAAGTAGATACGTGCTTATCGTGATGGATGACTTCTAAAGGTATTCTTGGGTGTTCTTCTTAGCCTCGAAGGATGAAGCGCTTACTCTTTTTAAGTGGTCTTTTTAGTAGGTTTTACATTGAGCTCCTGTGTGCATTCTGAGCACCAGACTTGATAATGGCACCGAGTTCAAGAATTCCTACTTTGAGAGTTTTGTGTAGAGATAGTGTGAAACAGGTTCTAAATCTCCATACGTCCCTCAACAAAATGGCGTTGTGGAGAGGAAGAACTGTACTTTGGTCGAGATGGCTGTGATTTGCTTGATGAGTACTCTACACCTAGGAAGTTTTGGGTCAGAGGCAATTGCATCTTGTGTCATGTTTCTACAGAGTTTTTCTTCGGCACTCTTGCATCGCACTTCTTATGAGTTGAGATATGGGCGAAAACCCAGCGTCTCGCATTTAAGTGTGTTTGGTTGCAAGTGTTTTATTCTCAAGTCTGGGAACCTAGATAAGTTCGAGTCACGATCTTGTGATGGGATCTTCTCGGGTTACTCGACTTCTTCTAAATACTATAAAGTCCGGAATCATAGTCTCTATAAATTGTTAGAGACACGTGAGGTGACTTCGATGAGGCCCGTCAGGGACTAGGCCCGATATCTCGTGTTCCTTAGACGAGGCCGAGTCCATCTTTGTGACCCGATGAGGAAGACGGAGATGATGGTTGTTTACTGATCCAGCTTCTTCTCCTCCTCTTGAGGTGCCTTCTTCCACCTTTACCTCGAGGAGATCAGACTCTTACCTCTCCTTCTCTTCTCAAGCTAGTGGCTCTTCCCTATCTGCGTCTCGCTAATGAGGTAGAGGCCACTTCATCCTCTCACCCCGACCTCCAAGACACATTCAAAGGACCATCCTTCAGAGCGTATCATTGGAGATCTCTTTGAGCGTGTCACACGCTCAAAGGCCGGTTTGTCTCTCTTCTGTCTCCATTCTCGCTTTGTTCGCCTCATTTGAGCCCAAAGACGCTTGTCATGCTCTTTCCGACGGAGTCATGGACTAACGCTATGCATGAGGAGTTGGAAAACTTTGAAAGAAACAAGATGCTGGTCTCTTGTTGAGCCCCTCAAGGTCACAATATCATTGGGACCAAATGGGTGTTCAAGAACAAGCAAAGTGAAGATGGGTTAGTCATTCAAACAAGGCTAGAACAGTAGCTCAGTGGTTACTCTCAAGTTGAGGGTCTAGATTTCAAGAGACCTTGCCCTCAGAGCTAGACTTGAAGCCATTAGAATCTCGCTTGCCTGCAGCCTTCTAAGGGTTTCAAGCTTTATCGAATGGATGTCAAGAGTGCCTTCCTCAATGGCCTTATTGAGGAAGAAGTCTATGTCGAGCTGACCTCCACAGTTTCGAGAACCCCAAATACCCTAACCATGTCTACAGGCTTTCCAAAGCTTTGTATGGACTCAAGCGAGTGCTCCTGTAGCTTGGTATGAAAGACTTAAGTCCTATCTCTTTGAGCCATGGTTTTGAGATGGGTAAAATTGACAAAACCTTGTTCATCCGCCGCCTTGGCACGATCTTCCGCTTCGGCCCGCATCTCGTGGATGACATTATCTTTGGCGGCTCGCATGCATGCTCGCTTCCGCTTTTCCGATGTCATGAGCTCTGAGTTTGAAATGAGCATGATGGGCGAGTTGAGCTTCTTCCTTGGCTTCCAAATCAAGCAGACTCTGGAGGTACCTTTCTTCATCAAGGCAAATACACTCGAGACCTCCCTGCTGCTTCGACATGAATGATGGAAAGCGATATCAACTCCAATGGCATCTACACCGCCCGATCGAGATGAAGACGGCGAACTCATGTGACCAAAAGGATTTCAGAGCATGATTGGCTCTCTCTTGTACCTCACGGCCTCGAGACCGCACATACACTTTTATGTGTCTCTGTTCTCGCTGTGAGCTTCTCCTCACAGATCTCACCGTCAAAGTGCTTGGCGCATCTTTCAGTACCTTCGAGCTACCATTGACTATGGTATCCGTACTCTTCCTCTTCTTGTCTATCTCAGAGCCTTCTCCGTCTCTGATTTCTTGGTCAGAGGATAGATAGGAAGAAACGCTTCCGCACTTGCCAATTCATTGGCGCTCTCTTGCTCTCGTCGCCGAGGAAGCAATCCGGTGTTGCGCAATTAATTTGCAGAGAGCCGAGTACGCTGTTCGCACCTGGCCCGATTCTGTAGCCAAGTGCTTCTGGATGGTCTCGACCCTGCAGAGATTTCGAGCTATCTATCGATCGCGTTCCTCTCTCTGCGATAACTGCGTCTCACGATTTGCATTGCCAAGAACCCAAAGCAACATTCTCGGACCAAACATATTGATATCGATATCACTTTCTTCGAGACCATGTAGAGAAGAGTGACATTGTGCTCCGATTTGTGGAGAGTGAGCACCGAGCTGGTGACATCTTCACTAAGCCTCCGGATGGCTCTCGGTTGCCACTCATGCAGAGAGAGCTTTAGGTGGTTTGTCCTTACGGATCACTTGTGAGGGGAGTTGTGCTACCATCGTATTATATTATATTATATTATATTATACGCTTACTCCTTTCTCGTTTCATTTCTTTTAATATTTTTGTCAAGTCCTTCCAAAGATAGGTTAGAGTGTTTCTCTTGCCACATTGCTTTGATTGCTACTTCTTGTCTTGTGCTTCTAGGATGTCGCTTATTAGTGCCTCTTCCTCTCTAAGTAAGAGCTTACTCACTTCTTATAGGTTCTAGCAGGGCGGGCCACCCTTGGGTAGGCAGGGATGTTGTGTTGCTCCTTAGTGTCTGTGTAGATCACCTAATAGTCCTAGAATCATATAGGGTAGATAAGAATCCGTCTGAGCGATAGTTTTCTCTATATCTTTTCTATGCTCTAAAGAATTTGCCTTTTCCGGTTTACTTATCGATTCTCGCTTTTGTTCCTTTGGTTCTGGGGAGTTATTTTCTGGTTATTCCATATTCTTAATTGTGTCATAACTCAACTTTGAATTAAAAGATGCATCTCATTCAAGGGAATCTGGATTTTTGTATATTTCATCAAGCATTGCATGATAATCAAATGGAGCCTTGTTTATTATCCCATATGATCTGTTTTCACTGCTTTACATCTTGCCATGATTTATGCTAAATCGCTAGATCTATCATGACTTTTTATGTGTAGTTTAGTCTTTGCCATGCTAAGGTGTTTAAAAATGCTAAACTTGAATTAAAATCTTGTCATGATAGCTCTTGAGACTAATCCAGTTGAAACTATCCTTTTATGATTTTCGCCATATCAAGTAAGTTGAGTTGAGTCCCGAATCTCTTTTGAACTTTTGAGTAAGCTTATGTCGCTTTGTTAAGAAACATGACTTATCTCTAATCAACTTGGTCTAAAACTTCAAAAGCAAAAATGATCTCTTTTGTGCGAAAAAGCGATCTCACCAAATCTTTCTCATGGGACGGACTTGCCATTGCACTAGAGCATGAACTCTGGGGAGCCTTGGATGACCTAAGATCACCTCCTTAAGTCCGTTGCTTGGAGTGGTCGCATAAGGCTTGAGATCTAGCACATGGCTAAAAAAAATGGTTGAAACTTAGGAGGCAAGTGGATGGACTTTTAGTCCGAGCTTGCTTTATCGAGATAAAACCATAAAAAGTCTTCAAAAAAATAATGCTAAAATTGCTTATCTCTAAAAGAGACCAAGTCACGGATAAAATGAGTCCTTCTTCAACTGGTAGCACTCTAAACTGTTCAAGATGAGTCTTCTTGGTTTCAACTTAGATTATTTGACATGGCTTGCATCATCCTTGGATATCTTTAGCTAGACTTCAATCTTGACTTATTTGACTGCTAAAGAATTGGATCGTTATTAATCGATTATGGACCTTCTGTCTTAGCTCTTCTATACATGGATTGTCATGATCTTGATAGCATTCTTTTTGTGTTATGGCTTGGTGTAATACTCAAATAGTCATTTTGGATAATCTACATGGCTCCCTAATGCTTAAAATAGACATCATATAGTCTTTTCCTCCTTTTTCTACATATTGATGATTTTATTGCCAAAGGGGAGAATGATTGTGAGAAAAGCCTTCGAAGAAAAGCCTTGAGTTTTGTGCGAAAATTGCTCTTTCATCTCATCTCAAGTCTTTCTCTTTTGTCAACTTGGGTCTTGAGCTTAATTGCTCTTGTTTAGACCTTGGTTGACCGGAATCTCAAACTCATCTTATGCTTTTTTTGCATTGTCAATATACTCATCAGGAAGGAGATTGAGAGACCATGTGAGAGGTCCTCCTCACGAGTGATGAGTATTTGACAAATGTATTGATTAGATTGAGAGTTGAGGTTTTTGGTTTGGACTATTTGGTCGAATGTTTCGGAAATCGGAACTACATTTGTGTATGGAGCGGAAGTTAGATTAATCTAACTACGTTGTTGGAAATAGGAACTTCGATTTATCCGGGTTTTGCTTTGGTGAAGGAAATCGGAACTTCCGCACAAGGGTAGCTGAGTGTCCGATATTTCGGATATTAAGTGTTCTCTCGAGAAGTCAAATCGGAATTGAATATCCTGGAAAGTTTGCAGTTAGGAGATCGGAAGTACCGCAGTTGGTGAGCGCGAACTTCCGATATGTCCCGACAGAAATCTTGGATAGCCGGAATCGGAACTTCCGCCGTAGTAATGCGGAACTTCCGACAGTGTCGAATCGTGCGAGAGAAGGATTAAGTTGTGATTTTGATTTTGTATGAGTTTGAGTCTTATACAAATGTTGATGCTATGATATTGTGCAATGCTATATGATGTGTTGTTATGTATGTGTTAATGCAGGGCATCAAGATGGAGTCGTATGGCGACAACCATGACCGGACTAGGCGCAGGAGGCGTTGAAATTGTAACAGCCTGGATATGTAGAAGACGGCGTGAATCTTAAGCGGTTACGATGCGTGCACAACAAGGTGTACGGAGAGGCCTCGCAAAGGTGCGCAAGGCGAAGGGTCTTTTCGCAAAGCGGCAAAAGTGGAGGCGCTGTCTGCTAGGGTGTAGTGAGCTTAATGGGTTGTAGGCCCATTAGCCAAAACTATAAATAGAGAGAACCCCGAGATTAGGGTTAGACCTTTTGATAGAAAATTAAGGTTAACTCTAAAAAGGGGTGTGTGTTGCCTTTTGAGAGCAAGTGGAGTTTTGAAGAGAATGAACCAAATCCTTGTAATCTTTCCTCTTGTTTCCACTTATAAACATTTGATGTCTATCATTTTGACTCTGAGTCTTTGATTACATGTTTATGCCTCTCTTTATTCCTCTCTGCTCATGTTGAATATCTAGGGTTTTGCATATATTTTGTTTCGCTTTTATGAAATAGCATGAAACTTCATATCTAGAATCGCTTTGGTATTGCTATTACTTCCTCAAAGTTTCATGCTCTAAGAATCGAGAATCTCGCTTATTATTGTTTTTGGTCTTTCTTGCCCCTTCTTCAAGAAATCCGATTTTGGCTTATTTGTTGAATCTTTGGTTGCGATTCTTCTCCATAAGGTCAAGATGGTGTTTAGGATGATGTCCTCGTGAAACTTGACTCGAGAAGAGCATTCAAGATTAAGTAGTTTGATTTTGGGCAAAACCCGAGCTCGCTCTACGATAATCGAGCCCGATTTTGTGCAATGGAGTACTTAAGCTTAACTTCCGCTTATACACACATGGATCACTGCAGTTTTAACTTCCGCGACTCTACTGCCTCCTAATCCGATTTCCGGTAAGAACACCAAACTTGTTTTGATTGTTTGATATTGCTTCATTTACTTTCTTTAGATCTTGAGAGATCTTTGTAGGCTAGTTTTAAATCTGATGAGGAGTATTAATTTTTAAGGCACCATTCACCCCCCCTCTGTTGCCATTTCGGTCCTTCAGTTATTGACTCAAATTTATCTAGATTTCCTGTTTTGAGAATAAAACACTTGAATCCAAATACTCGAAAGTCGAGCGAGAGGGTTTTCTACAAAATCGAAGCTCATAAGCGGTCTTGCCCAAAGAAGGTCTCACAAAGACACGATTAGCAATATGAAGCGATGCTACGACTTGCCCAAAACCTCCTCGCGTGCTATACTCATCTAGCATCGTCCTAGCCATCTCGACCAAGGTCTGTTCTTCCTTTCCTAACGCCATTTTGTTGAGGCGTGTGGAGAAGAGAACTAATGCTCAATTCATCGCTCAGCACAAAAGAAGCAAATGAGGCATTCTTGAACTCCATGCCGTTGTCCTTGGGATCGCTCTCAAGGCACCCAAGTTTAGAAGCCAAACGAACAACAAAATCATGATAATAATCAAAAGTCAAGCCCACCATACAAAAGGTTTTAGCCTTATTGTTGTTAGCCAAAAGGGTTTCGGCCGGTAGAAACCTCGAGCACAACAAGCGACTCAACAACCTCCCATATAGCGTAGTATCACTCAAGGAAGTCTCTGCATGATTCTTCCAATAGGTATAGTCATGCCCATCGAAGATATGAGGCTTTCGTGGAGTATCTATCCATCGCCAAGTCCAAAGGACCTAAGATCAAGATTGAACTAACTGGCTCGATACCACTTGTTGGACCGGAAAGGCAACTAGAGGGGGTGAATAGGAGTACGCCACTTTTTCACAAATAATAGATTCAACACAAATTTCACCCTAGAGCTATGGAAGCTATGAAGATCAATATACCAAAGACAAATAAGACTAGTATTGAATCCAACCTAACCCCGAAGCAAAACAACCAAAGATCAACACAAGATAAAACAAATCTCGCAGGCGGCGCTTCACTGCTGGATCAATGGCACGGACCGATTCTCGCTGTCTCGATCAGACTCCTATTTGGCCCGATCACCATCAAGAATGTAATGTAAAGCCCCGATGACGGTTGAAAATAGATGAAACTTTTAATCTACAATTACAAACTTGATGAAACTTGGAACACACGCTCTCTATGATATCATGAACCTATTCCAATCGAAGATTGTGATACTTCTTAGAAGAATAGTGATCTTTTCCATTTGATTGAAGAAGGGTTCAAAACCGGATCAAAACAAAAAACTTGATCCATAATCTTGCTCGTGGATGATTGATGATCCTAGGTATGTTCCCACATGTCACAAAGAAGTTATATCAATGAGAGAATTCAATTAAAAACTCATGATCAAAGAAAGACTCAAAATCATCAAATATAGAGAAAGAACGCGAATGAGACAAAACATTGATCAAACTTTTCTTTGATTGATTTGATATGATATGGGCTTACAACCTCTCCATCAATGGAGGACAATACTCAATCCAAGAGTATGAAAATCACATCAAACTATCAAGAACCCTAGCCTCCACAAAAGCTCTCCTAAGAAAATTAGGGTTTACAAAATAGCAAAGAGAGGGAGCGGAGGTGCAGCCACCTCTCTCCCTATTTATAGTGGAGGCTTAGATCTTCTAGAAGTTTGACTCAATTGGGCCCTTAAGGCCCAAAACAAATGGGACACTTACGCACGCATTTTAATGCGCCGTCTTTATCTCCCCTTGACCTAACTAGCTACACCTTGCACCATCTTGCGCCTCGGATTAGCCAATAGGTCACCCTTGTCCATCTTGCACCATGCTTGAGTACATTGACCTCACCCGAAGATCGCCGATCGTTTCGACCTCAGCTCTCCGAGCCTAGTCCCGATCATCCTCGCTGACTGTCATTGACCAACAAGCAACCCGCACAACAAAAGACAAGTAAACCAAATTTGGGAACAAGTTCTTCACAACCTGACCCATGTTAGTCAACACATGCATCATGCAACATATATACCTCAAACTCATGACTTTGACCTAACAATCGAATATCACGCCACGACGGGCGATGATCCAGTGAAAACTGGTCAAACCGCCCTGTGTACGCCCCGACGACCATTCCTAGCGGTCTGGCCCGATCACCATCGTGATACGGCCGACCACCAAGAAAGACTTAGCCGAATTCCTCTCTGGAAAACTAAAACCTACTAGAATTTTAAAACGAATAGAACTTTTGACTGGAGACTCCAAAAATTACGGGATCAAGTGCAATAGAATCTCCTCTCTTGCCTACACCCTCTATTTTTGGCCCAGCTCAAAACACACTTTCGGTTACACCTGACTGCCGCTATGGTCTGGCCGATCGAGCTTGATCGTCTCCATCACGCTCTCGCCGGCCGATCTGCTAAGGCCCGACAAAGATCGTGAATCGCGGTCAAACATGTGAAACAACAAACCGTTAACGCCATTGCCAATGGTCACATCATCATAAGATCTGGAGTATATCCCCATGATATCCATAGAAGGGTTATGGAAGGCTTTCATAACTGGAAGATTGAGGGAAATTACTACGATTTGAGGGGGTTTCTGTTCCCTTGTTTCACAAAAGAGATAAGATTATGTGTCTGTATTAATAAGGACATGGTTTAGGGCCCTAGCATATAAAGACCAAGAGGTAAATAGTAATGCGGGTTCATGCGAGTCTTTTTAGGGCTTTGGCAAGTATGGCTTTCAGAGAGAGAGTTTTTCGATGCTCTTCCTAGGGTTTGAGGGGTGTCATGAGAGAACTTGTGGAGACACGTAACATGATTGAGAAATATTTAATCGTGTCGTTTCAAAGAATTTCACCATCATTGGCGGTTTGTGCTTCTACGATTGTGCTCGGCTTGTTCCAGTTTATCGTCTTCGATATGTTCTTCTATCTTCGACCATCTCTCGTGTTGATCAGTCTTCGACTAGTTCCTGTTTTGAGAGGTCTTCGACTCGTTCTCGTCCATCGTCATCAATCTGCTTTTGTTCTTTGCAACGCGTGAATCTCCCGAGTCGGAGGGTGGAAGAAATCACATGGAATCTTTTCGACCAGGTGAACACAACTTCTTCGACGAGATCAATTTCACTGCCTTTGATCACTTGTTGTGTTGTTCACCCGGTTGTCGACAATAGTTGTGACTAGCCAAACAGATCAGAGTTGGTTCTACCTCTACGACTAGGTGCAACCTCGTACGAGTACGTAGTATTCAGTTGTCAGTTGAATCCAGAGTAGATTCTTCTTGGTAATTAAAAAAGAATGTACTACAATCATTCACCCCCTCTGATTGTCGTATCCGATCCTACAATTAAATACAATCACAAATGCTTTTAGCGATCGTCGCTGAGCCGATCGCACTAAAACCGTATGTGAATAAGTAATATCACGCATCGGCTCGTGTTGAAAATCGTCAGGAAGTATCACTGACGGTTTTAAACAAGAACCGCCTCGTGATACTACTAAATTCACAAATGGTTTTTTATTGGAACCATCTCGCGATTGTATTTACCCAACAAAAAAGAAGATATGTAATCCAGAGGCACCTTGTTCCGTATCATATGTAACTTCACTATTTTGACGTGTAACTTTCGATCAATAGAATGATGCGTATACTTCACGCGGATCGATCGATCGGAAGTTACACATCATAGACAGTGAAGTGCTCACATTGCAGGGATCGAGATGAGAACACTAAGAAGAAATGGAAGTAAGAAAAGATGGGAAGTTTGTGAGTGATTTTTTTGTTAGTTCTGCGCACGCCCTTCTGATGGCTATTTATAGGGTTAACAACTTGTGGCAAGATTAAATTAATGAATAAAGACGGAAGTTCAGATGATAGGATTTATTTGAATCGCTTCCTAATAAATCGCTGGTAACCAAAGCATTACCATCTTTCCGAATTATTTTTCATAAATACTGTTGACACTCTTTTTCCTATGTTTACAATCAAATCGAGAGCTCATCACAAATAGATTCTAATAAGAACCATCTCGTGATTACATACTACGCATGTATTTTAATAAGAATCGTCTGTGATTACATACTTCACAAACGGTTTTTAAATATAACCGTCTGTGATAATTCAATCTTTCGGCTCCTGCACGATGCATCTCTTCGTCTCACACGTTGATGTTACGTACTATGTGTCTCTTCGACGTTTTAGAAGAATGATCATCGTGCGCCATGGTGAGCACGCATGGTATTGGTGGGCACGCAGCATGACGGCGAGGACCAAGGCAGCGGTGATGTGATCGCCGCTTCCTCACGATGTCGTCGTCCACATCGATAGCCTTGTGTCCGTGAGCTCTCCTCAACCCATTGCTGACCTCTGCAGCCTACGAGCCACATACATATTCTGTTCTCTTGTTTTTGGTAAGTCTGAAAGAGTCAACATTCTGTTCGATTTTTGTCAGTTTCTGAAGATGACTATAGCGTATCATATCCTAGTTAATTGTTAAAAAGCTTTAGGTGTTCGTTTCGGGTTCAGGTTCTGATAGATAACTTGATTGTAATTCCTCTAAAAATCTATAAAAGGGGAAAAACCAAAAAGTTGTATCAGTTGATACATCAAAAAATAATCTCGTGTTGATTTCATTTGTGTCCATTATCAGATCCAGCTTCGCACTAAATTTGACTAGCAACAATGACCTTAATTTGGCCCAGCTTTTAATTTTGTCTTATAGAGTAATTCTTGTATCAAGATTCTGTCGCCTTGAATTTTATAGTTGCAAGGCCATGTACAAGGTGTCCAAGGAGCGTGCCGTGGGGAGGCGCATGGTGCTGGAGCGGGAGGAGGCGATGAAGTGGTAGCACATCGAGCGCTACCTCGCCGTCGTCAGCGACCTGGTCTGGCCAAGAACCAAGGCTCGCTTCATCGCCGGCCTCGCGCTTGTCTTCATGCCCCAAGACATGCAGCGTAACCTCGTGTTCCTTAAACGGGCGACCGTCGCTGGCCACAAGACCGCGGCCTACGACTCGGCCTCCTCCTTTACACGGCTAGCGAGACACGTGCCGTTGGGAAGCACTATATTAGCCAGGTCGAGGGTGAGCCAGCCGGTGGCGGGTGTGACGTTGGGAAGCACTACATTAGCCAGGTTGGTTGCTGATACATGATGCCACTTCTCGATCGGAGTACTGCGCTGAAGCCATTCTCCGAATATAGCGATGTCCAATTACCCATCGATGGCATCCCGGTAATTGGATGTCCACATGCTCTTCTGACAGCCATACTTCATGAAGTTGCCCGTGGCTGCTGTCTCATCCTCCTCATGCTGCGTGGACGACCCCCCGAAAGTGGTTGGGGGACTACAAACAATATATATAAGAAGTCTTGAAAGGCATAAGCGCCATCGCTATGACTTTATAGAAGAGTCATTATAGACGGCTTGTAGATGAAATCGTCTATGATACATCGCCTATCACAGCGGTTTCATCTACAAACTATTTGTGATACATAAGCAATCACTGATTTGTTTCATCTATAAATCAGATGTGATAGTATGCATCACCGACGGTTCAAAACCGCTCTGGTTGACTTCATATCATTACACGACCCATAAACTTAGATGGCTTACGGCAACCGCTCTGTGATGATATTTTTGAACCGTCCGTAAAGACTATTTCTGTAGTACTGGGGGGACCCTCATTATGTTATGAACCCACGTTGGTCCAATTCTGACCCTGGTCGGATGGTCCCTTGCCACTTGAAAATTTTGGCTCGCTTGGGCGTAATGTTGGGGATCCTCATCAACCTTGTCTACTGCACGACCTCCACAGGTCTAGTGAAAGATCCTCGAAGCATTGACATTCTTGTTGAACAAAATAATGCTCTACTCGCACTCAGAGCGTGCATCCATCTTAAGTTCTACGTAGTCTGTCAAATCGAACCAATTCTCCTCATTCCATTCTCCTGCCATGAAAGCATTAGAGTAGAAAAAAGAATAAAACTTATCGAAAAGGAAGAATTGGAAGATCCCCACGGATGACGCCAATTGTCGACGATCTAGTGTTGATCGTATGAATGATTATTTGGGGGCTTCCTTTGAAATAGAACCACACAGAAAAACACACGGAGATTTAGACAGGCTCGAGCCTTATCCGAAGAGAATAATAACTAACCTTGCGACTAACCCCGATTGTCTCTCCCCTCTGCCTACTGACTTCAACCATTATATATCGTGTGAAGGAGTGTCAGTTACTCCATGCCAAGAGACGCCTCAACGCTTAATGAAATGCACACGTTGATGGTAGTTATTGTTAGAGAAATTGAACCCCACATCGCCTTGCAGTTACGTCAAGGATAGAGGCATAATATGTGCAATTATTCCAGAATAATCTGTATACTAACTACTATGTGTATTGAACAGAGCGTATAAGAGTCCCTAGTCTATTGGGCACACATGTCTGTAGGCTGTATCGATTACAGAGTGGTTGTCGCTGACCTGGACGTAGTAAAGCTTACGACTAGTAGGTGGTCGTAGTAGGACTTACGACCATGGAGTGATCGAGAAAAGCTTACGACTATGGGGTGCTCGAGAAAGGCTTACGACAACACAAACTAAGCTCTTGATTTACTAACAATAAGTGGTATACTTATGAACAATATGAAGATATTACTATCTATAGTAGCAATTATAGAAAAATAGTTAATTGAGGATTATATCCTCATCATTGTCCATTGATGTGTTGAAAGGTTGGGTGTTTCGACAATTTGATGTTCAAAATGCATTCTTGCATGGTTTCCTTGAAGAGGAGGTATGCATGGGACAACAGCCTAGATACGAGAATAAGAATCATCCAAGTACAATTGTGAGCTTGGCAAGCGCTATATGGGCTCAAGCAAGCTCCACAGCGCATGGTAATGCCTAACTCAAATTTCCAAGCTTCAAAAGTTTGGATCTATGCCGCCAGGACCAATACATCACCGCTTTTGGCTTTCATCGAGTAGGGTCATAGTGTATATACTTGTATATGTGGATGACATGATTGTTGCAGGCCTCAAAGACAAAGTGCACCAAGGTCATTCTGGAACAACTACAGAAAGAGTTTGCAGTAAAGGATCTTGGTAAGTTGCATTATTTTCTTAGCATAGAAGTTGTTAAGGGTGAACATGGTTTAACTTTGACACAACGAAAGTATGTAAAAGAGCTACTCCATCGAGCAAATATGGAAAATTGCAAAGAAATTTCAGCTCCAATAGCATCAACAAAGCGACTGTCCAAAGGTGTTGGAGAATGCGTGACAGCCGAAGAAACTTCATGCTACAGGAGCATGGTTGGAGCACTTAAGTAATTGACTCTTACCAGACCGGATATATCTTACTCAATAAGGTTTGTCAGTACCTTGCGTCACCAACGAGTTCTCACTGGAGTGCAGTGAAGCACATCTTATGTTACCTCAAGCTAACTACAGCAACTGGTTTAGAAATTTAGAAGTCATTCTCTTCAGTGCTAAGTGCTTTCTCCGACGCTGATTGGGTCGGCTGTCCAGATGATCAGCGATCAACCAGCGGTTATGACGTGCTTCTTGGTAAGAACTTAGTCTCTCTGAGCCCTGTAGCAAGCGCTAGATCGTACCCGCTCTAGCACGGCGTAATATAAGTCATTGACGATGCGACTGTAAAACTCATTTGGATACAATCTCTACTGAAGGAGCTAGAAATATATCAAGCAAGACCACCTAGCCTTTGGTGTGACAATTCAGGGGACACTTATCTATCAACAAATCTAATATTTCACGCTCGCACAAAACACATTGAAATAGATTTTTATTTTGTTCACAAGAGAGTGGATATAAAGATGCCTGATATCATGTTCATTTCATCTCAAGACCAAGTAGCAGGTATATTCACTAAACCTTTGTCGAATAAGTTGTTTGCTAACTTCAAACACAATATCAATCTTGTGTCCACAAGTTTGGATTGAGGGAGGCTATTAAACGACATAGTTTGGTGTGATTTAGATTTGGTAGTTAGTATGTTGAAATACTGATAATGTAATATGCAACCATTGTATGCATTCGGTTGAACCGAACCTTTTAATATAGCTTATCTGGCAACACCGAAGGACTTATAAATACATACAACATGCATCTATTTTGGTACGATGGAACAAATATTATCTTTCCAATATACTAAGTTTTACACCCTAAACTCTTCCAAAAGTTCAAAAATCAATCCTGAACTGCTAAACCAGATACCCAACCCCCATAACTATCAATACCATTCACTTTACCCCCTAAGTCCATTCCACTCCGGTTTTAAGTTGACATGGCGGCGGTTTTGACATGTAGGTTAGACGTGGATAACACTTCGATGATATGTCAGCTACTCAACAGATAAAAATTTATGGGACCCACCTGTCATCATCTCATCTCATTTCTTCTCCATCCCCTTCTCATTCATCTCTCTTTCTTCTCTCATCTCTCCCTCTCCTCCCCCGTCTTCTCCAAGTCTGGCACTGGCAAGGGTCGGGCTAGACCATGTCGTGCGTCGCTGCTCATACACTTGTTGTCAATGATCCGAACACGGGGTTCCCTATCGAGATTATACAGGAAAATGATGTGAGAATGATATAAAAAAGAAGACCATTTATTGTTGTGGACACTGAGTGTTTGTATGATAATACAATGAATGATTGTAATGATCATGAATGAAAATGTTAGCACTTACAGAATGCATGATATATGTTTACAGAGTACGTGGGCTACCCCCTTTATAGTTATTGAAAAGGTGGCAGTTATTGCTGCTAAAGACGCATCTAATCTTCAAACATATTCTTCAGTAGAGTCTTGAACTGTCACGTCCTTTAGCCAAATGTCGGAAGTTGCTAGATGCACCAATAACTGCTTTCCTGTTAGGCACATGGAAACTATCATGTTGTCTCGACTAGCTTAATTGGTCGAGAATCGCCCAAAACCGCATAGTTGATCGAGCAAGGTGTCCACAATCGGTTGTCTTGACTCAAACTGGTCGTTGACCAGTTGGGCCATAGTAACAGGTATTAAACTTACTTTAAATAACAGTTGTAAATTCATAACTGTTATAGAGGCAGCCTCTGACAGGTGGGTCTACTTTGACAGAGACTCTGACTTTGACCGAAAAGGTTAACCTAATCAAGAATCCTCGTCACCTTATGTCATCGGTCCCTCTCCTCGCCCTATGCCTCGAGGTCACATCCTCCTCATCAATCGCACCATTTGTTGTTGGCTGCCTGATCATCGCCGCGGCAGTGAACTCCTCTGCCAGGTTGTGGCGACATTGATTTGCATCCAGACCCTCTGTGTATTATGAGCTAGTCCCATGATCAGTTGCTAGCTCACACAGTACAAAATATCAGCAAATATCACATCCATACAACACATACATAAACAATACTTAAATTTTATTACAGAACATGGTAAACGAGCCTTAAGGTCAAAGTTTAGATAACGGGTCGAAATGCCAAATAGTTTAGAGTAGCAGAGTAGCAGTGGAAAATAATCATAGTAGCAGTGGAAAGAACTTCAAAAGAGTGTGGCCTCCTTGCATTTGCACAGGAAACCTATTGGGGCTGGGACCTAGTTAATGTCGTCTCCATATTCAGATGCATAGAAATATATATACACCAGGTCTTTAGCTTTATAGTCTGAATCCACATGTTTGAGCAATCATGAGTACATAAGTACTCAACAAGCCTTCACCGTAAATTCAATTATATAGATGCAAGGCTTCCAATGGAGGGGTTATGTATTTATTTTAGCACAAAGCCTATTTGCTCAAATACTATAGTTATTTTCCAAACCTATGACTTAGCAAGTTAACTTTAAATCCAAATCTTATTTTGTATAAGCAATTGTTATCACCACCATGCTTAAACCAGCATGACCACATCCCTAGCGACCATGCTTAAACTAGCACATCGCAACTCCACCCAATATATCTTCAATTATTGGCGACCATGCTTAAACCAACATGTCACGTGCACTCAATGACCATGCTTAAACTGTCACATCACAATCCACAAAGACCATGCTTAAACCAACATGTCTCTTACTCGATGGCCATGCTTAAACCAAGATGTCCCATCCTCAACGATCGTTCTTAAACCAGCATGTCGCAACTTCACAACCACCAAGCTTTCCCAATCTGTAACTTTCTTCACAATGCCCGTGTCTCGGGGCACGGCTATTTGAAAAGATTTTTAAGACGCACTCTGTAGAGGTTGTACATATTTACCCACAAGATATGATCAACTCATAATGTCGACCATGACATGCTACCATAGGTGTGTGATGGAGACGGTCATAACAAGGCATTTACAATACCTCACCATAATACTACACCATCCAATGGATCAATCTTCTAGCATTTACACATTAACTCCAAAGAAACCACCGCTGAGAGTACGTGATCCGACTTAGTACCACCACAATGTTCAAGGAGTGCGTACATAGAGATATTTCCCCTCTCGCCCAGGTCCAATGGCCCAACCCAGGCTACCCAGAATTTGTCAATAGCATGATAACTTGGTAAATTATTCAGCCATGTATATCCCATACTAGACATATGATTGCACGGCTTAGTAGTTTAGAAGGAAACAAATGATTCGATCATTAATCGATTCAGGGGACATAATTCACCAATCTATTGCGTGCACATAGCACCAATCCCAATCAACCACTCGCCCAAGTCTCAACCATTTATAAATACATTTTCTTGTTTCCAGTGGTCACCTATGTTACCACACCACGGTTCAAAGTATCCAAGTTCTCGTAATGACAATGTTTGTATCCTAACCATGTTTAGTTACTCAGCAGTGTATAAGCACAATCAATAGTCCATGTTCATTTAACAACGGGAGTTTTACTCAGGTACTAAATATCCTTAGGGTGACAAGGTATAATGGAGTCAATAAACGAGGAAGGGATTCATAATGATAATCAAACTTTGGTATAGCTAAGCATCAACATTTAATATAGTATTTCATATATAATAATAAGCATGAAAGTAATACCTTAAATTGAAATACTTTGCATTTAAAATGTAGGTTCAACATGATCAATGGTAAGGACTTGCCTTGCTCAAATGTGGACGGGTCTTTATCTTGACTTGAAGTAGTGACGAGGTCTTCGGTGACGTTCTAATCTATTTAACGGGAAAACAATGACTTTAAATAAATATCTACAACACAAATAAATTAAAATGAACTACGAAAAATACGATTTTGGTATCGTTGGAAAAGATCTTGAATTTAGATCAATGTAGAAACAAAAACCAATTGATTTGGATTTAAAATGAGGGAGAATAAGTTCTCCAAAGTTTGACCCGAGAGAAATTCCAGAAAATCAAAAATCTTTGACAGGTGGGTCCCACTGGGATTTAATTTTGTTTTTATTTAAGAAATTCTCTTCGTGGATAGTCAGCGGTCCATCGGGTTTTTATTTTATTTTCTCTTTATGTTTAATTGGGAAAACCCAAGAGGCTGACAGGGGCCACGGTCCATTGGATCAAGTCCACCCAACGGTTCACAAAGGATGGGGACCACAAGTCAGAAACTAGTGGTCCACGAACTCGGTCTACATACTTTCTATACTAACCTAACGTTTTAGCTTAACTTCCAATTACGTCGAGTCCACTTGTCATACTCCAACTAACTAACTAACTAATTAACCATAAACTACCGATTTAACTCTAATGATGTCCACATGGCGTACGCGCCACCACGCCACATCATCTTCTCCCTCAGAACAGAGGAGTACACATGGGAGCTTCTAGGCTGGCGTGGTGAGGCTGGCACCTGGGAGGGGCAAAATGGAATGTGGTGGCACGTCGGGAGGTGACTCTACTATTGCTACGGAGCACACTACTACGGAACACGCCATCACAGATGGTTGGAATCGTCATCACAGCATTTTCGAACCGTCTATATTTGTTCGTCTGTGATAACAAGAAGTTATCACAGACGGTTCAAAACCGTCTGTGAAGGCTAGTATCACAGACGGTTTTTAATTAAAACCGTCTGTGATATGTAAATATCACAGACGGTTGTAATTAAAAACCGTCTGTGATAAGTAGATATCACAGACGGTTATATTTAAGAACCGTCTCTGATACTAGAAATATCACAGACGGTTTCAACAAAAAACCGTATGTGGTAGTGAGTCATCCAAACTACATTTTTGCTGTTTTTTGGCTAGCCTCAGGAATTGCTAGCCATGCCCTCTGAAAACAAGCATGTACAAAAACAGATACATCACAGATAATCAATTGTTGACAACTCAAAGTGATCATTACTCAAAATAAATTACAAAAGATCGAATTTATTGAAGTATTGTCGCTATAGTTACAATTGGATTACAATTGAGTCAATATTTGCGTGAAACTCTAGGTCGGCGATGGCGTGAAACTCTCCTTTGTTAACTATTTCTGACATGATAAAGGCGCATAGCTTCCTTCGAACATCCGCGATGTCGTGCGCAACGAGTCCATCTAAATCTATTATCAAGTCCTGTCGCTAGGTCAAGAAAAATGGTAAGCATATATATTTAAATTTACAATTAGAAAATAATTATTTCGAGATTGACAAACCTCGGGATTCTTCATCTTAGCACTCATGATTTTCTCCATATGATGGCAAACGTAGAATGCACATAGCTCATCATTTTTTCTTTGTCAATGCAATTGCAAAAATAGAATTACATATATACATATAGTCGATTGAAGACATATTATTATGAAGTATGATATAGGATTATTGTGTTGTAGCGCGCATCGAAATTTCTCATCCTGTGTTAGTTGGTATACCGATCCATTGTATTTTCCTTGTTGGCTAACATAGGAGATGAACGAACTACATGATTGAAGAAAGTTATCATCGGGCATTTCAAACGAAGGAAGACTACAATAGAGATATGTATGGAAGAAATGAGCATACTTGTCGAGTATTCCTTGCACGTCAAGTCGTGATTGTTTCTGAGTAGCGAATCAAGATATATCACATAGTTCCTCCCGGGTATAATGACTAAAAGGATCCAGTGGTACCTACTCATGTATGTCGCTATAGTCATTAAACCTAAGTACAAATGAAATTTGTATAGCAAATAGTGAAGCACTTACCCTTGGTTGTAGGGCACCAGTATGTAGTTCTTGCGGGTCTGAAGAAGCAATGCCGCCGTTATGTAGTTCTCGACGAGGTCGGAGTCCGCTTTGATGGTTTGCATAGATACCACGCGTGGGTCGAGGAAACCCAGCGGTTCTCGCCCTTCCCGCATTTTTCATCATGTATCTATACATAAGCAATGAGTTGCGATATTTATCGGTATTACGTGAATGTAGAACTTGATTGTACACACTACGATGTCCAACATCGTGAGAGCGGCGCCGAGGGCTTCTAGGTTGAATAGGTTGAATAAGTCATTGAAGCCCAGGCGACGGTTGCCCAGTCCGCTGAAGAAATGCTCATCCTTGTATCGCGACGGTGATTCCATGATCGCACCCCTTCTTTCCTGCTTTCGCAGTACTGTGCATGCAAAGACCGACAAGCAAATCCAACATACGGGCTAATTGTGCGTTAGGGCACAAATTTTCGATGGAGTACTTCGGACTTCGGGACTTGGGAGGCGACTTAATGTTCGCCGATTTCGATTTGGCCTTAACGATTGGCGCCGTCTTCTGCGAGACAACTCGAACCGATACGATAGCACGCTTGTCTTGTTCCTTCGGCTTCTCCATAGGAACCAATGAGGTGGCCTTCTCGAGGCGAAATGTGAGGTGGAGTCTTGGAGGGTCCGCTGGAGAGGAATGGTCCTGTCGAGATTGCCGCCTTCTCTGGGTCCAGGACGATGTCTGTCTTGGGCCATCGGATAAAAGCGTACCAGACATCCCCTAGTGTTGTTATCTCTTCGTTCTCGCAAATCTCTAGTGGGGCGGCCATGAAATGTTCATGTACCATGTCCACCTCCACCTGGGCGTAACCATGCGCCACCCGACACCGCGGCTACCTTTGCCCCATCCTGGTATGGATGCACCATCCCCGCTTGACCTCAATAGGAATAGACCCAACTAACCTCGCTTGGAGCTTGCATCTTCGGCTCCTACAAAACGATACGCAGCTTAGCTAAGGCGCCCTATAGGTCTATCTTTGGTGCACTCCATAGATGTACATTACCTTAATGCCGTCTATCGGTGGTTGGTACGTCAATCACGCTCAAAATTATGCGTGGACGCCGACACTACTCCGATGTCGAGGAGGGTGGTTCCCGCAATAATCGGGCGCTTGCATCGTTGCGGAGTACTTGATTCGATTGATCCCGCAAACTTGCTATCACGTCCTTGAAATTGTTGTTTTAGCGCTTCCAACCCATTGTCGTTACTCGACCTTAGATCTCTTCCTACTTCTATACATGTAGTAGTCGTCTGCGAATCCATGTAGCCAAGATGCGTTAACACCCTTGCCTCGCGGTGCGACCGGGTGCTCCTTGTTTCCTAGGGCCGTAGATAGTATATCCTTCTCCTGTGTGCTTGGAAGGAGCCTTGAACTTTGGGCAATCAATTCACGCGCAAGAGGTTATCATGTTATTATAGACACTATGAAGTTATGGACTTATAAACAACTAGGTAGTTCGACATATTTACCACACGTTGGATCACTTCCTGGTCCGCCGGGTTTGTGAAAGAGACGCTTCCATCAGACGAGACTTTTGCCCTCGCTTTTACCACCTTAGGAACGCGGTGGTCGTGATATCGAAATAGATTTTCCTCCTCCGCCTCCCATTGCGGGGTTTTAGCCGTGTACCCAGCGGTGTCGAGTCTGTGGGGGTGAGTGTTTCGTGCCTGGATTGCTTTGTGCGCCGCACTTTGCTTCTTAAATTCGTCAAGTCGCCTTCATAGCCACAAAGAGCGCCCCATGTTTCCAGCGTCAAGAATGGAAACTTCGTGAAGGGCGCCTCACTCTTGTTCACGCATCTTTGCGTGATAAGAATGCTCTTGAAGGTCCTCCACGCGTGACACATCGAGAAACAGCGCATGCCGCTGCACGCGTGCCATGTGCTTCGGATAGTGAACTTGTCTTTAAGGTCTTCCCACAAAGACGCCTCTCGATCATCTGTCGGACACTTCCACTTTGGTGTGTAATAGGGACCCGTTCCTTTGCAATTATCCATGATGGTCCGGAATCTCGCCGCTTCTCTCTGGGACTCAGAGGACTCCAAGGTCACCGACCTGCTGTGATGGTCGATCGGCCCGCGAGCAATTCGATATTCCTCGGCCATCTCGCTTACGATCTGCGACGTCGGTGACGGCGTCGAAGGCGCCTACGCCATGTGCGGTCGGTGAAGGCGGTGAAGACGGCGCCTCGCCATCTCGCTTACTTGCTATCTATATAAGTTACATACGCTCAACATGTGCAATATTAGCAAATATTCATAATTAATTCCAGCATAAATATGAAACAATAAAGCATAAATAAAGCAATAAAGCAAAGTTTGTGCTCTCGAGAGGAGAGTTGCAAAAGAACAAGTCTTTGCCATCTCAATCCTATTGTCTATACTCTTCATGAAATGAATATGATAATATAAATTCAAACTATGAGCTCTAAATAATAGACAAAGGAAAGTGATGAAGTATATCCTCATCATCTCCTTGTGACCATACAGTAAAAAGAACCTCCTTGAACAAACAAGATGAAATATTGATTTCTTGCACATGAACCCTAGATGCAACCATTTCTTAGGTATCAAGAGGTAAATCTCTCGAGCCACACCACAAATAAAGGCCAAGAAATTTCCAAATACATCCCCTCCCGGAAAGTGCATTACCCGACAAAGCCAGGCAATGACCCGGCAAGTGCATCCCCCTTCCAGAGCTGCACCAAGTTCATCTCCTATTTCCCATTCTCAAACTCAAGCAAGCAAGCCATCGGCCGGCGAGAGACAAGAACCAAAGGTGGGTTCAACCTGCACTGAGCCCAAAGAAGCCCGAAGGAGCCACCGGGCGATGGCGGAATAGCGGCCTGAGGGGCGGAGGAGCCACCACCAAACGGCCGCAAACTGTGGGAGCCAGGGAGCAGAAGAAAAGGGAGAGCACCAGCCCAAGCCATCACTGCCATCCCCTCTCCCAGCCTAGATCCATCAAGAGGTAAACCCAGCACACATCAGTTTGCATTGCACACCATTCCCAAATCACTAGATTTCCAGAATCACCGGATCTTAGTAGAATAGTCTAGTAGCTACAGTTCACCTCAACAGCAGCGTAGGAGTAGAGAGGGAAGATCGTAGGGTTTACCCGAGGAGAAGGCACGGGTGGAGTAGGCCGAGGGTTGGGCGGATCTGAGAGCCAAGCGCGCGAGCCGACCGAGAGGAAGGAGGCGTCGAGCCGGCCGGAGGCGAGCGATCCAACGTGGCTACCGAGGCAACGGAGGCGACGCGCGGTAATGGCCTTCCGGCCGCGTCGGGCGAGGAGGCGAGATCTCGAGGAGAAGAGGCGGAACCGAGGCGGGCCGGAGGCGAGGAAGCGGCCGCCGAGGAACCGGAGGCGAGGCGGCCGGACGGGCGAAGCGGTAACGAGCCCTAGAAGGAGGCGAAAGATCGCGCGGCAGCAAAGGGCGCGCGGAGAGGTGAAGAGTAAGAGCAAAACCCTAGCGGTCCTCGCTTTATAAATAACATCACAGACGGTTCTTTCGTAGAACCGTGCGTGATATGTACACATCCTGACGCAGCGTTCTTTCCTAGAACCGCTCAGAAGCTTCATATCACAGGCGGCTCTATTCTAGAACCGCTCGTGATATCCCCACAACACCATGTATGAATGCTGGACAAGCGATATGATGACAAGTTCATAACACATCTCCAAAATAACTCCAAATAATTTGAGTTCAAAAATTCATATCTAATTCAACTCAACATTACCATGAACATCCACATTGACATCAATATTAAAGATCACAAGTCCATAATACATTAACACATGACAATGGAATAAATTAATTAATTACAATGGAGTACATTCTTAATTAAAATACAGTCCTTCATGATGATCGACGCGCATATAGCTAGCTTCCTCACTGGGTTCTTCCTCGAGCCCGATCTGTCTCCGAAGGTGGCAACTCGTCAAATTGATTGTATTCTTCCTCGTCCACTACATTCTCAACTCCGACAATCCTCCTTTTTCAATGAAGAACTACGTGGCGCTTCTTATTTGCCTGGTCGGTTACATAGAAGACTTGAACAACTTGGTTAGCCAGTACGAATGGTTCGTCTTTGTATCCGACACGTTCGAGGTCCACGGTAGTGACCGTGCTTGTCGACCTTCACTGTGGGAGATGGACCCAACGGCAGAAATAGGGGATCTTGAAAAGCACGTAGTCGAGCTCCCATATCTCCTCTATTTGCCCATAGTACGAGCTTCTCGACCATCGGTACTAATTGCATCTATGCGGACACCCTGCTGCGGATTGTGCTCTTCCTATCTCGAACTCTAGTATAAAATGTGTACCCATTTATATCGTATCCTTGCCATGTGACAATTGTAAATTGTGGCCTCTTGCCAACCATAGCGGCG
This sequence comes from Hsuehochloa calcarea, assembly GCA_036346395.1. NCBI lineage: Eukaryota > Viridiplantae > Streptophyta > Magnoliopsida > Poales > Poaceae > Hsuehochloa > Hsuehochloa calcarea. The sequence continues at coordinate 32,285,196 of CM070597.1, forward strand.
TATCATCACTTGATGACCTCCCGGTGATTCGCACCTTTAACCATTCGTTGAACCCGCTGGTTGTGCTTCTCGTGATCCAAACCTCCGACCGTGCGGATTACATTGGCGTACCATGTCTTTGTGCTCGTCGATGTCGGGGACACTTGGGTCATGTGTTGCAAGACCGTGAAATGGGCTTGGCGCACGTATCCAGATCGGGGTGATTAATTTCCTTCGATGGTCCCGATACCTTCTAGTCTCCCCTCATGACGAGATATAGACACACCAATCGGATCCACGAGCCATGTAGTCGACGCAGAACTCAATGACCTCTTCCGTTGTATAACCTTCGATGATGCCCTCGGTCGAGATCGATTCCGTCACGTAGGACTTGAGAATTCCCATGTACCTCTCGAGCGGGTACATATGACGTAGAAACACAGTGCATATCTTTATCTCTTTCACAAGGTGAACAATGAGATGGACCATGATATCGAAAAATGACGGAGGAAATACATCTCAAGATGACACAGTCGTCACCACCTCGGCCGCAGAGCATCTAGTCCTTGGGGATCGATGACCTTACGAGCAATTGAGTTGGATAAATAACACGACCTCAAGATTGCCACTCGGGTCTTGTTCGAGCAAGATACTCCTAATTGCAACGAGAAGCATTTGTGTCATCGACACGACAATCATGCTACTTCATACCAATTAATTTTAAATCTTGCATAGAAACAAGTTTCTTAATGTTAGCGGAGTAACCAGACGGGACTTTCACACCATGCAAGCTCTAGCACGCTTCATTTCTCGGCCTTGGACGAGTGTAGCAAGTCGGGGAAGGTACGTTAAATCTGTATCGGTCTCTTTCGGTGCTAACTTCGGTCCGTATGTTCATATCGACCAAGTCACGCCATGCGTTAACACCATCCTTTGTTTTACCACTAATGTTAAGCAAGAGACCAATCAAGCTATCACATACATTCTTCTCTACGTGCATGACGTCGATGCAGTGGCGAACTTCTAAGTGCTCCCAATAAGGCAAGTCCCAAAAAATTTACCGCTTCTTCCAGATGTTCTTCTCACGGGTTCTTAATTTACGTCCCTTCCCAAGCACAACATCGATATCCTAAACCATATCATAGACCTCTTTCCCACTAAAAGCCCTTGAAAGCGAACCGTCCTCCTTATTTCAAGTCGAATTGTTTCTTCATCTTGCGGTATGGGTGACTCCTGGGAAGGAACCTACGGTGACACATATACACAGTTTTGCGCGAGTAATTAAGCCATACACTCTCCGTAGCATCTAAGCAGTGCGGACAGGCTTTGGCTCATTTTGTACTGAAGCCCGACAGGTTACCAAGGGCAGAAAAATTATTGATGGTGCAGAACAACATGGCGTGTAAAGTGAAGTTCTCTAGTTTGTACGCATCCCATACCTGTACCCCTTCGTTCCACAGTGCCACAAGATCTTCCAGCAATGGTGCTAGGTACACATCAATATCATTCCCAAGTTGCTTCGGCCCTTGGATAAGTAGTGACATCAAAATGTACTTCCGCTTCATACACAGCCAAGGAGGAAGTTTGTACATACATAGATTCACGGGCCAGGTGCTATGTCGGCTGCTAATGTTACCGAAAGGATTCATTCCATCCGTACTTAACCCTAACCTTATGTTCCTCGGTTCCTGCCGAACTCTTGAAGCTCCGATCGAAGTTTCTCCACCGGGTAGAATCGTGAGGTGTCTTAGCTTTCCATCTCTCTTACGCTCCTCTCGAGTGCCAGCGCAGCAATCTTGCCTCCTTTGGGTTCGCAAATAAACGCTTCAAGCGTGGGATTACAGTGATACCACAACATCTTAGCAGGAGGTCCTTGCTTCACCTTAGCGATATTTTGACGCTTGTATCGGGATGCTTTGCACACAGGACATACATGCATGTCGCATACTCTTTACTGTAAAGGATATAATCGTTCGGACATGCATGTATTCTTTCTACTTCCATTCCCAATGGACAAATAACCTTCTTTGCTTGATAGGTGGTCTTTGGGCAACACGCTTCTCCTCCGGAAGGATGTTCGCTAGGAGACCTAACAACGCCGTGAAACTCTTATCGGACCAACGATTGCTTGCCTTCAATTTCAGCAGTTCAAGCACGGTTGACAACCTTGTGTAACCGGTTTGCGGCCCAGGGAACAAAGGTCTCACCGAGTCCTCCTTAAGCCCTCGAATTTACAAAACTCTCTCTCACTATAGTTCTCTTCTCGCATCGCGTAGCATCCGATCCGATTGTCATCATGCCACCTATCCTCATCAAAAGCAGATCCACATCGGCAAATCGTTGACTTCCTCGGCGATGTCGTCATTATTAACCACGTATAATCTGCTCTTCACCGTGGTGGTCCAACATGTGTACCCTTTTTGAAACCCTTGAATCAAGTGCGCTCGATTCTGCGCGTTGTTAAACATCTTCATATTACCGCAATCAATGCGCAGACGAGACATAAATTTTATCCTTCTTCAATATATCCCGCTTTCGTGCTCTTCTAAAAGCAACCACGCCATTAATGTACTCTTGACTCACGGTTCACACCGCACATCCAGCTTCAATCCATCTACACTACGCATGTAACAAATTAGTGTCTAATTGATTAGCGATTAATTTATAGCAAAATAAAGGGTTATAGATCGTTACCCTCGGAGCTCACGAAGAAAATGCCTAATATCTCTCTCTACAATCCTCGCCTTCTCCTCCTTCCTCTCTATCGGCAAGACAATGGGCTTCCTATTTACCAAACATACTTAAATTGATTAGCGATTACTTTGGACTAATTAATTTGACCTACACCAAGATTGTTATTTGCCTACAAAACCACATATGCCTTTTCATACACATTATAAAGAAAATAATCATATGCAATCACCGAGTGGTATGTCACTATTTACCTCTAAAGACCCGATACCTTCACAACCAATGAGAGACTTTGGATAGGTTTGAGCGGTCTGCAGAGGCGCAGGCAGGAGGCGCGGAAATGGCGCGAGATGGCGCGAGAGGCTGGCAAATGTGTGTCGCAATGGCAGAGGCATGGCAGAGATGTGTGCCGGTAGCGCTATATATAGGGTGAGGATATCACAGACGGTTTTTAATTAGAGCCGTCTGTGATAACCAATTATCACGATACGGTTCTAATTAAGAACTGTCTGTATACTATCACAGACGGTTATTAATTAGACCCGCTCGTGAATGGTCGAATTATCACGACGGTTTAATAATAGAACGTCAGTGATTCACGACGTTCTATTATTAAACCGTCGTGATAGATTCTTATCACGAGCGGTTCTAAATAAGAACCGTGCGTGATAAACTTCGTGACGGTGGAACATTACCCAACACGAGGCGGTTCCAAAAGAACCGTCTGTGATGGGCCATCTACTATAGCCTGTTTTGTAGTAGTGGCAACTACACTATGCGTGAGCCACCACAAGCTATGGCGACACTAACTACGGCGGCATGCTAAACGATACATGTGAGCGGTGCGGTGCGGTGACTGCGGTGGAAGAAGACGATCGACGCACGACGAGCGCTATACTGAGGTCAATTGGCTAAGATGACTAGCCTAGAAGGTTTTGGGAGCAAGGAACATGATATGACATGAAGAGAGGAGGAAGGAACTCACCGAGAGACAAGAAGAGGAAGAAGGGGCTCGACAGCGAACTGCCCGGACGACGAGGTGAAAAGGTTCCAACGCTCCGATGCTCCAACCGAAAAAAAGAAGGGAGCATCGGAAGATGAAGCCGAGGCGATCTTGAGGGCATGATCTTCAAAGTCGGACCTCACCGCTGCGAGCGAGGAACGGGCAGAGGCTCGGTGCTCGACTTCTTCCCGATGATTGAGCAAGAGAGAGAAAGAGGGAGTGGGTGAGGGCAAATGACCGAGGAGGATGAGGTAACCATGGTGACGCTCGGGAGGGCTTTATAGCCGAGGAGAGGGGAGGCAAAGGCGGCAAGGTCGCGGCCGTCTCAATGAGATATCGCGATTGCGCGCGAATTTAGGGCGCTAGCGACTTGCAGGTGATGGGACAAGGTTGCAGCGGGGGAGGGGTGTGCTCGAGGTCAGCCTTGCAAAAGCACTCGAGTGCCAGCGGCATTAATGGAGAGGAGAGAGGAAATTGGGCGAGCTAGCACAACGAGAGGGGAAGTGAAAGCAGTTGTCGAGAGCAGCGACGGGTGGGGCGAGGGGCCACTGGTAGCAACAGTGCGGGCAAAGGGCGAGGTGGGCTAGCGCTGAGATGAGTTGCGCTAGCTAGTCTGCAGCGAAGGAGAGAAGGAAAAAGAAAGGAGAAGCAGGGCACATGAGCGGGTCAATGAGAGAGATGGGTTGCTCGAGAGAAAGTGGAAAAGGTGGACCAACTAATAAGTTTTGCATTGGAGAGGAATAGTTCTTTGGCTTTTGTTTCAATTAATCTTGAGATAAATTTGAGTGATGATTCAAATTTAGAGGATTTTGCACTTAGATTTTCTTGTAGATTTTATTAATTCCATTTAGGGCATGGATTTTGATTTTATTTTGAAATGCAACCAAGTTTTTGTAGAGTCCATGAAATGCAACAATTTTTTAAAATCCATAAAATTCAACCAAGTTTCAATTGAACATAAAATTGAGTTGTTACACGAGGTTATCGCCTCGGTGTGGACCTGCGGACACTCCACAAGCTCGTCGGTGCACCACGGCCGAGTTGTGCGCTTCCTCCTTCGAGCTCGGATAATCTACCATCTCGACCACTTCTCATCGAGCCATTCGCATCACGATGTGTGTCTTGTCGTCTTGAAGTCGAATCCCACCTTCTTTAACCTCCCAATCGCCTTAGGTCGCCGCCGTCAAGCTCCTCCACCTTGCCATGGCCGCCACCATCAACAGCGTCCTTAGCGCCTCCTCGACCCCAAAATAGAACCCACATCCGGGAACAAGCCATGCGTATGTGATTTTAGTCGATTCCCCAATGCTCGCTTCCTTCAGCCCAACTACAATGTCATTGCCGCGTTTATGCCCGTTCTCAGCCACCTCTACGCCATATCCTAGAAGGCTTCGCGCACCAGTCACTGTTGTTGTTCCATCCATACAACGTTGTCGTCCTCTCTCTCTCTTTCAATGTCTCTGCCTCACTTCACGGAAGAAGAGCATATATTGTTGTTAGTTGAAAGAAAAGGAATGAAATTGATTTGGGAGATGAGTTAGGGAGATGTGTTACACGCTTCGTGTGGTGGTTTTGAGAGACTCATCGGGAGGGAGATCAAGCGCGTGATGCGACAAAGCTCGGCGTAAGCAATGACACAATCTCCCTTAGCTTGCTCTCGGGCAAGGAGAAGAGGAGGGAGGGAAAGAGATGTGCAGGGAGGAGAGGAGGGCATCCGGTGCTTCTCGTCGTCAACCTAGGCAAAGAGAGAACGGGAGGGAGAAGAAGATGAGAAAGAATGTGATTTTTTTTTGATACACTTGTCCACGTAGGTGGTAAGTAGGTGTCACATTAGCAATTTATTGTCTACATGTTGAAAACACTGTAAGGTTAATTTAAAATCGAAGTGAAATAGATTCAATAGGGTAAAATAAAAGATATTAATAGTTGAGGAGATTGAATGTCTGATTTAACCGTTCATGATTGATTTCCGAACTATCCAATTTAGTGGTGTCAAATCCACCTGAAGAAGGAATTCGTGGCAGACGCACTTCTGCTTTTTAGCTTCCATCTAGGCAGGCCATCAATTGTCATCCTCGAGGTGCGCACTACATACGACACAGTAGATATCGGTCTCGAGTGAATCCTGCACTGATTAAAATGCGTTACTGATTAAAATGCGTTACTGGTTAAAAGGCTGATCATATCATTGTAGTTGGGATTCAGGACGCTAGTAGTACCATCCTAGCTCTCAAGCCTATCAACTTTGCAACTTTGTTGTTACACCAATCAGGCATCCTAAAAAAGACTGTAGCATAAAGCCGGAAACAGGTGATCCGTCAAATCGGTTAAAAGTTAGAACGGCTCTATCCCCAGAGAAAATAAGCATACCGTTCTGTCCTGCCAATCATTTCTTAATCCCCAATGGGAAGGGGGTTTACTGTGCTTGTCAAAAAAATGAAAGATGTTCACTGTGCTTCACACACAAAAAAGAAGAAGAAGGTAACTGTTCTGCTCAGATCCAGCTAATCTTTCCTGAATCTTTTGACTCAGTCAGTGGTTCCCTGTCCTTGCTTCCTGCTCCCATGTAATGTACAGCCGTACAGGCAATCCTCCAAGATATTTTGGATGGTTCTCTGCTCACTTTTCTTGATCAGCATATGCCTCGTTGGCGTCCTCATCAGTCTACTCACGAGGAGAGAACCATGGTGAAGTAGGGCCGTGAAATAGCCCTGAGTTTTGAATATTTTAAAAAAATTGAAACTTTTGTTCAAATTAATTCTTTCCGTTTTAAAAATCTTCACGAAAACCCGCTTTCCTCTTTGAAATCTGATTTTCTCACCAGAGCGCCTTTCTTCAGTAGCTAGCCTCCAGCTCATAACATCCCATCTTCTCTCCAGCGTGGCTTTATTCAATCACCGCCGCCGCCGCTGCTTTCACCGCCACCTCCCGCCACCTCTCTCTCGAGAACCTTCCACCGCCTTCACGCTTCCACTGCCCGCCCACAGCCACCTCTCCTCTCGCCGCTCGAGAGGTTCTCCCGCGCCACCGCCTCACGCGCGACCACCTACCGGCGCGCCGCCTCTCCCGGGCTATAAAGCCCTCAGGTGGCTAATCTCACACCTCCACCTCCAACTCCTCCCTAGCCTCCTTCCCAGGCCGGCGGATTGCGGAGATTTTCCGCCGCCTCTTCCTTCTGCCGGCGAGTGGCGCTTGGAAAAATCCATGCGCTCCTCCTCCCTTTCCTCCCACCTCCGTGATGGCACCGCGCATGCCGCCAACCGCTTCCCACCTCGCCCCACCAGCCCCTCGCTGAGCTCGCGGCCGCCGTGCTCCTCCGCCGCCTCCGATCGCCCGTCGCCACCCCATTTCCGCAACCCCTGCCTTGCTCAAAACCCCAAATGGAACCACCTCGCCTGGTGATGCTCCGGTCAATCGCCCGCGTAAATACCGCCACCGCCGCCTCGCAAATGTCGTCGTCGCGCTCGGGCAAGGTATGAGCCTGCCTGGCCAACGTTGGAGACAGTTCGGCCCGGCCGAACCGGAGCCTAGGGCGCTCTGATGTAAGCGGCCTTTGCATCGTTTATCCATTTCTACCTAGTACTATTCATAGCACGAATTTCATTTCATCGTTCATTCACCCAAAAACTACTATTTATCTGAAAATCCAATTTTACTATTCATCACCATGAGCAGTGATCATAATACTATTCACCACTTTTCAACTATGAATAGTAAAATGTCACTATTCATTATCTAACACTATTCATCCAAAACCCTAATTGACATCTTATATACATTTTATGCATTTTGAGCCTAGAAACCCATTTCTCCACTCCGTTCAGTCAAATTAAACCCAGATAAATTCCCACTCTCCCGCACCCCCTTCTTTATGTTTCTTTTTCATTTGTTTTTACTTGCATGTTGTTACGAGCTCATTCCTTGTCGTTTGGATTTTACTTGGTTGTTTTATTATTTTGTTTCTCGTTAGGTCACGATCTTGAAAACCAAGGCTGCAGAAGAGCGTCGAGACAAGACCGAATCTACAAGACTTTGTGCAAGAAAGTAAGCCACATTCTTTGATCATTTTGAACCTACAGTTCTTATATTTAATATTGCTTTCATTATTATTTGTGCCAATTACTTCAAATATTGAAATAATACTTTGGAATGCCATGAGGTTTAGATAATCCCAATTACCTCACATACAAACCCACCTATCACTTGTAGGCCATATTCACCTTGACAGTTAAGATTTCTTGTAAGCCATATTCACCTTAACAAGTCCATATAAAATATTATCTATGCTAATAGCTTGGTCACCAAAATTGTGGATATCAATCAAAGAGAGTATTGGCGGTTACTTGATGATTTTAGTTTGAAGTTGAGGGTTGTGTCAGAAGTTGGGCAACCCAATAGACTTGTGTTGGAAAAAGTGAGTCAGTGCGGCAAGGCTTGGAGGATAGACGGCCACGTGTTCTTTGTTGGTATATCGTCTCTTGTGAGATTAGTAAGGACAAGAACCTTGTGCCAAAGTAACTTGAAAATCGCTCAACCAGGTGTGGTCATTACTCCTAGCCTAGTACCTTTTGCTCTTTGGTTGAATATCTACAACATCTAGAGTGGGACGGAGTGGGCCTATAGGACACTTCTTGCTGGTCTTCATAGCGGTATGGTCTCATCGGCATCGGGGTAAAAGATCCATAACGTGGCCGTGGAGTCTCCCAAGGGTTTGTATGAAGTAAGGACCTCTAGGGTAGAGACTAGAAAGGTTGGCGGTGAAAAAGCTTTGTTATCTCGACATATTGCGCTAACATGTTGCGTGTCTATGATCTGATAGTCGAGCATGAGGTATCTTGTGGTTAAGGTGAGCAACTCTGCAGAGTATATCAAAGGGTATTCGAATACACCGTGCTCCAGGTTAATGAAGTGTGTTCTTGGGTGATTCAATACATGAGGCATAAGTAGAGTTTTTGATATGTGAATCTGGTTGGTGCGATTGTGGAGAAACCCCGTTGTTATTATTTATTATTGTTTCTTGTTTTAAAGTTAAACTATTTTAAATCGCAAAAATACATCCACAGATGCTGTTAAGGTAAACCCTAACCATCCTTTGAACTCCTTGCATGTAATTATTTAGCTTTTCATGTGGCTTGTTGAGTACGGTAGTAGTACTCATTCTTGCAAAATCTGCAACCCTCCACGAAGAAGATTGGGAAAGTCTTTGAGAACCCCGATGAAGCGAGGATTTTGGTGGGCCCAGAAGCGGTGACTACTATTTTAGGTCTCGATCGTGCCCAGCGTGCAGTGGTGTTTTTTCTTTTGTTTTGTATTATATTAGCTTTGGGCTTGGAAGTCGCTGTCTGCGTCAAGCGGTTGTTAAACCTTTACTCTTATATAATATAAGTTTCTTGAGACATCAAGCTTTCTTATTTCGCACATGCCGTTAGTGCTTGTGAAGAGTTTTAACTCCGATTTTAGGGCTGTTACAGGCCGTGTTCTGAGTAGATTAACTATGCACGATGATGCAAGACGATTGGCAGATGAGCAGGAGTATCATCAGATAACATAGGTTCCTTGAGTAAGATAAGATGGTTGCTGCAGAGCTGCGTGCATCCTTGGACAAGCTAGGGGAAAGGCTACACTATATTGTGGGTGGAGTAAGATGGTGGTAAAGCTGAAACACCGGATAGCAAAATTTAATACTCCTGCTAATGGTAATGGATTCAATCTACTAGCTTTGAAAAGTTGATGCTGATAGTGAACTCGGTGACTACGCGTAAGGGAGCAACGCGTGCAGACTTAGTGGCAGGCCCAACGTATCAAAAAAATTCGCGTCTTTGGCCCGAAATATCAGAGAGGTAGGTACGAGTTCACTAGCTAGCTAGACTCTTGAAGCAACAGGATAAAGAGGTAACCTAAGAAGATTCCGCGCGTTTCGGCGAGCCAATAACTTGGTGCAGCTAGCTGCAAGCCGATCGATCGATCCGGTCGTGTTATCGCAATCTGGTGAGAACCCGATGAAAAGAACGGAGTAAAAGCAACGGAGTAAGAGCCACGCATGCAACAGTATAGGCCAATGGACAGTATTGGGCGGGTTCGTCCATGTCCTTGCTCTGGTCGGCCGGGCTGTCGCGTCCCTTTCGGTCGGCACGGGAAGTCCACATTACCGGACACAGCCGAGGCTAAACGCCACACGCGTCGCTGCGCTTTCCATGGACCACTTGTCTTCTGTTCTTCCCTCTTTCTTCCACCAGTTTTGCGCACGGCCGTCTACGACCACACAGTACCGGTGATTGTCACACAAACAAATACCTGGCAGTACTGAGTTGAAGTATTGGACAAGTTTACTATAGCTATGGAAAGCTTCATATGTACACACCAGTAGCTAGGTTTTAGTTCATGTTGATGAATGATGAACAAGGACTATTTGTCGGTGCCAATCACTTCGATTGATTTGCATTCGAGAAATTAAGTGAGCGATTAACGGCGATGGTAACCGGAGGAATAAGTCGCTGGATGTCCATTGATGATCGAATGCGGCCGCTGGAGCGATGGAGATCGGTGTGGGCAATGGGCAATTGGGCATACGTAATTTGATCGGATTGCTGCGCACATCCTGATCACTCGGTATGGACACAATAAAGGCGTGAAGATTGCACTTGGACGCACAAGTTTGTGATGGATGGATCGATCGATGTAGCAAAGCACAACAAGAGGTGGTAGCTAGACGCCTAGCAAAGCACAAGGCCTAGGCTAAGGTGTGTTCTAATGTTGCACGGTCTCGATCGATCTCAAGGGAAATGCCGAGGAAAAACCTGTAGCACGGTCTCGATCACATGGAAATACTGAATTAATAGTGATAGGTGACGTACAGAGTAGTGGAAGATTTTATCTCAAAAGAGGGGGGGGGGGTCAGCAGAGAGCCACCAAGTACATATAAAGTGGTATCTTTTTATCTCAAAACCAGAGAAAAAGATAAAACTTGTAGTGGCAAACGAGCACCGGACGGCGCTGTAGACGAGATGGTGGCGGCACGTGTGAGGATCAAACCTAATGCAACGGTGACGGCAGGTTGACGCAGCGGAACAAATGCGCGCGCGCGCGGAGTGGTGAGGACCGGCGGTTGATGCTGCATGTCATCAGGCATGGAACGGATCACTGGGAAGGATAATGTGGTGGGATGTGTGGACATTGAATCCACAGTAGTAAACATGCTTGTCCTAAACACCAGCTATGGAATGTGGAATATGTTGCAATGTTGCACTCTCTCTCTCTCTCTCAATTTTAGAACATATCCTATAAGGGCGTTTCGATTGTAGGGCCGGGTGAGCTTTAACTCCACTCACCAGTCATCACCGGAGTAACCTCGATGCTTTTCCAGTTAAGCTACCCAAATTACTACATCAAACCACCAATGCTTGGATGTATAGAATGCTGCTAACTTGTTAGGGATCATCGTTTCCCTTTCAAAAATGTATATTGCGGCCTTGGAGGCTTTCTTCCATATACTGCTGAGGCGCTGACCCGCCGTATACCACTAAAATTGACCGGGTCGTCGCCATGGCTTGCCGACTTGTCACCTGTCAGCAGGGCCATACGATTGGGGATCAATATATGTGCTTCACTAGGTCATTGATATGACGCGGCATCATGAGCTCATGACCAAAATACAATACTCTACGGTATATCAAATTAAGAGCATGTAGAGACCATGTGGTTTGGTCCTAGTCTAGGTGATGAACAATTGACATCGTTGTCAAAAAGTCCGAGAGGTGAATTATCTGTTTGCAAAAGTTGGCATGTTGTCGGGCTTGGACGATCGACCAACCATAGGGGCGGTTTGTGGCGATGGTGCGAGTGTTTGGTCAAATGAACACCAAACACTTGTGTGTGAGGAGTATTTGGGGATGTGTTTGCATCGGATGCAGCTGAAAATAGAAACTAGGCGCCAAACTAGATAGAGATTAATTGAAAGTCCAAGAGGGTTTTTTTACGTTTTGTGAAGAGGTATGCCCAATCACTCCATGGTGGTTGACCATTGGAGGTCGAACCATGCATGCCTTATTACTGATGGGCACGTCAAACCGGCGATGGTTGGTGGTCGACCGCTTTGGTCGAAGTCCGGCCACGTATGGCGATTCGATACAGAGGCGTCTTGAATTTTGTGTTTGGTCAAAAGTCATGGAATTATTGCATATGTGTTGCATGATGCATGTTTTGTCTAACGTGATAAAGTTCGAAGAACTTGTGGCTAGAATCGATTTCTTGGTCTATTGTTGTGCGAAGTGGAAGTCGACTCACGGTCAGCAGCGAGGGACGATCGGGACTTGGTTTGGTGAAATCAAGATTGAGAATGATCAAGGATCCGGTGAATTGGTTGGACTCAAGCAAGGCACAAGATGGACAAACGAGAAGTTTAGTGCAGCGGGTTGCATCAAGTGGCTTGATCGGTGCAAAGTGTTGAAACTTGATGCAGTGGGAGCCGGATGGGATAGACTTGCGGCATGAGGAAAATCATTGATGAACCTACGCATGGTGAATCATAATATTGCTTCACAAGATTGGAATCGGTCAAGTATGGAAGGATCAAGAAGGGGTATTTTGGTATCTTCACTAAATACTAGGTTGGTGACCTTAGAGAAACCGTGACACGTGGCGGCGACAAAAGAGAAGCGGGTCGCAAGGAGGACAATATTACAAAGAGCGGATTCGGAACACGGATCGTCATCCACTTTGAGAAGTGTGCGTTAGTGAGAGACCCGTTTGTATGTGGACTTTAACGGTGCTTGTTAGGTTTCTATCTAGACCGACCTCCACTATAAAGGGTGGTGTAGAATTTGCACACCAACTATGAAGGGATAAGGGTAGGCTACACTAGATGATAATTTAAAAATTCTACCACGTAAATCGAGGATGTCATACAAGCAAGAGATCATAGATCGTTACCACGGGAGCGACGATGTAGCGGAAGAAGAGTTGGGCGGCGACCAGCGTAGAGTGCATCGATGAAGTGGTCGAAGTCAATAGTCGAATGTAGCCAATCGTCCTCGGTGGCGTCGTCCTTCGATAACCAATCGAGTTCCTCGCCAAGGTCGTGGATCGTCCTCAGTGCAACATCAACCGTAGTAGCGCCTCTACGGTATCCACATGTCCAGAAGAAGGAACATCGTGCGCCGGTGTGCTAGCACCAACTCGCCGCGGTAGGGCTCTCGAGGAAGATGGCGGCTAGGGGTTGGTGAGCAACTCACGTCCACGTCTATCTTATGTATCCCAACGAACCTCATGCATCTCCTTATATAGTGCCCATGATGAATCCTATCTGAACACGTTTGTTCTAACCCGTTAAGTGTGTGACCCGTTAGGTTCATGCGTAGTCGGTTGTGACTCGAAAACCTTTTCCGATCACGAGTCGTTAGTGGTTCCTAGCAGGGCATAACGATTCCCGGATACACACAAATAATATCGGACGAACCTTAATACAATATGATCTACGACCAGATCCTTATCACTAATGACCAGCTCGTATCTCTATACGACTAGATCATATTTAGTCTCGACACGTTCGTAACTCCTTATGACCAGGTTTAGACTACTTAGTGATTATGTTCGAAGCGGCTCACGACTAGCTCGTATCTCCATACGACTAGTCCGTATTTGATCGAACTAAACGATCTGCTTGTGTATTCCCATTTTGATTCACAATATCTGGTTGATCTCCAGGTGAGATATTATGTCATCCATGGACTATTCAATACTTTCTTGATCAAGTGTCAGATAACTTCATGTGGTCGAACTCTTCGACCACTAGTGGCATGACCATGCACTTTCTTTATCCAACCATATCGAGGGGCCCAGAGATATCTCTCTTGATAAGTTAGCAGGGGTAAATCTCATATCTGACCAGTCACATTCCTCCGCATGTTTCATAGCATACTTGAAAGCTACCTTTATAACTATCCAGTTACGGAGTAGCGTTTGGTAACCCTAAAGTGTACTATTACACATGTAGAAAATCATGTTGATCTCAAGTCTAAGGATTATATATCATCATTGCTTGAGACCAACGATGACACATAAAATCATAACAATCTCAGAGAGCGTCTCAAGGTGGGTCAATCCAACACCATGTAATCTAACATGTGTTCACATTATTGATTTGATATTCATATATCCATGATCGGTGAAATATGGTCATTAATCAATACATGTGATGGTCGATATAGTCACTAGTGTTCCAACCAGTGATATCCGACTAGGGATACATTTAGAACGACATCATATAAGTTAAAGAGCTTCACCAACTTGTTAATCTTTATCAATGATGATTCATTCGAGGAATAAAATAATATTTATTCAATAACTCATAAACATAGACATGATATAATCATCTCTATGATTGCCTCTAGGGCATATCACCAACAAACTAAGCATAGGAAACCCTAATTTGATATTTGGGAAAAGCGGAGAGAATAGAGTAGTCTAGAGTTTAAGAGATGTATTAAGAGAAAATTTGTGGGATTGGGTGCTCCTTAGTGAGATTTTGTCCTCTATGGTGGAGTGGTTGTAAACCCTAAATTCTTTAATATCAATCCAATCAATTTCGTACAAAGATTATTTGTATCTTGTTTTTGCTCTCTTTCTTGATATTTTGGGTTCTTGTGTCCTAGCGGTTTTGCCTTGATGTTTTGCTGTGATTTAGCTTGCTAGGACTTGTGGAAGTTGGTCTAAGGTCATCTTGATCACCTTTAATCCACGAACAAGTTTTTAGATCAAGTTTTGGTTTTCACACGTTTTTAGCCATTTTACACTCAATCAAAAATTCATAAAATCTTGGCTTTGATCGTCTCGATCTATGTTTGGAATAGGTTTCTAATGTTCTTGTTGAGTTATATCCGATATATTCAAGTGATTTGGACTTATAGATCAAAAGTTATATATTTTGTGGATCCAAAATTGTGCTAATTTTTCTATCACCTGAGGAATGGTCGGACCGCCTACCTCTTTGTTGGTCGATCGGTCGGGAGGGTTGTTACTTGATTTTCTTAGTTTCACTCAATTATTAGTTGTGATTTTGAGACATTGGTCTTCGTAGCTTCACATAACTATTGAAGCTGTTGAAGTGAAAAAGAAGTAGAATTCGATATGTGAAAAGTGAGTTCCTCTCGTTGGCTAACACGATCCAAGATTTTTGGCTAATGTAGCACCTTTTGAACTGTATTTATAGGATTAACCACGCACAAAGCGTATTTACACATCTAGCACCGTTGTCTAATGGCCACCGTGGGAAAGGCCTCCTCGCCCACCATGTAGCATCCCGCAGCCCTCGCTATCCACGGGCGCGCTGTGTGGCAACAGTTGTCACCAGCGGCGACACTTGCAACGCCCACGAGCCACCACGTGTAGGGTTTAGTTAGGAGTTAGGGTTTAGTTAGGGTAGTTAGGGTTTAGTTAGGTTTTTGGCTGAAGTTTGTACAAATTTTAAAATATAGCAAATGAGTTTCAAGAATTATAAAATTTTATGTAGAGCCTCTCGACACATTATACTTGCTTGTGTAAATTTTCTATAATTTTATTCATTCAGATTTTTCGCTATTTCATATCAATGTCTGTTTGTAAGAATTTGTAAATGTAGAAATTGTCTGCAAAAATTATGAATTTTATTTTGAAGGCTCCTCACGTGGTATACTTGATTGTGTACTATTTGGACAATTTGATATATGTTCTAGAATTGTCTCAAAAATGTAGGATTTAGGTCACTAAAATTTGGATTTTAGGATTCAAAACTTAGGGTTTCATGATTTCATGTGACTTGGAATGCATGGAAAAAACTACATTACAAATCTATTAGAGATGTCGATATACAATATGACGCAGTACACACATAACAACCAAAATATGCGTACAAATATAGCAAAACAAAATATGAATACAAATATACCCAAACATAATCGCATAACGATACAACATGGCTCACTGTCGAGCCACGCTCTTCTGCACGCTCACGCTTGCGCGCATGCGTGTATTGGTCTTGCGTCGAGCATGTCCCGTGGAATACATCCGATCCGGAGAGCGTGTATCGGTTGCCGGAGAATACGAAGCCCGTTGAGTGGGCGGGGTGGAGGTGGACGATGGTGACTACGGCCTAGCGAGCCCCGGTAGGCGTACAAGCCGTCGTGATGAGGCATGTCGGCAGGGGACACCTCAAAGAATTCGTTAACGATGGAATCCATAAAATCAATCTCGAGTGCGATGTACGTTCAACTCGGTTGCGCGATGAGCTCGTCCTGGACATACGGGGTTCCGGTGTACCTAGAGGCGAGCTCGGCCTTGAACGTCTGATGGGCGTGAACCCGAAGGAGCTCGTCTGCGTCGCTCCAAACCCGGGCGCCATTGTCCTTACCACAGCGCCATGTCTCGCACTTAGCAAGAAGGTGGGAAGCCGTGTCCTCATCATCGGTCGACGTGGTGGATGTCACCCCAGTCATCCACCCCATACCATACCGAAGGGTGCAAGGCGAACGATGTTAGTACCAATAAACACTCGGGCGTAAAGCGAGAACCTTGTACCTCTCGGATGTCGGTCTGCGGATGACCAGGGAGCATCGGCCTATGTCTGAGAGTGCGGATGGAAGAAGTGATTCATCCCGATGGACTGCGCGGAGTGAGCGACATGATGCTAGCGAGAATATAAGGCATAACATAAAAACAAAATGTAGATATGTACATAACTTACCTTCCCTCCAGCTGGTCGCGGATGACCGATAGGGAGCGCTCACGCCATTGTTTGGACTCACTAGATCGTGGTGACCTAGCGGTGAGCACGCCTACTTCATGCCCAATCGCGAGGACATCGTCCGTCGAGCAACCATGACTCAAGTTCTTTATTAGCTTCTTCGATCACTACGAGATGTACTTCAAATTTTTGATATCCCTTGATGTTGTGTCGAGTTGTGGATGACGCCTCCGATGTGCTTAAGATGCAATCGCTCACTCGAACTATAGTGACATACATAACGAGTTCATTAACGAAGAAGTCGGATATCGTCAATGAAACGACAAGAGGTTGTAAGTGTCTTACGGTGTCATCACGCGCGAAGCACTATGGATGATTGATGCACGTGTGGAGCCTCTGCGGTCGCGTCTCGGCCCCATCACCTCCTCCGCGCTCTAGTTGAGGAATAGTGAGTCTTGCACACGCTCATAGAGCACGAACTACTCCATGTACACACCGTCGTCTCGATGTCGTCGCGGATGCCACCGAGCTCATACGAGACATCCAAGTGCGCCCTCTGTGTCCATGTCATAGTCCACTAGTCTTTGCCTTTGTCGCTTGATCCACGAATATGTCCACCTTGTCTCGATTACCGCATTTTGGAAGGATTGATGTTAAAAAGAAGGTGTAAGAGCATAAATATTACTTGGATGAAATTTCACTCACAGTGTATGGCTCGCGGCGAGGACCGGATCGTCCGGGGAGACACGACTGATACGCGCTAAAGCTGTCGTATTACGCGTCGGTGCGTAAGGCTCCACCATATGTGCTAACACAAGGTGGCGGTATGTCGCCGCGATGCTACGTCCCGCATGCATTGCACGAACGGCCGTCGGCGCTCTCGTGTGCACAAACACTCAATACCATGGATTCCATATGATGTAAACTTTCGCGTGCAATGACTCAAACTCATTGTGCACAACGAGTAGCACCTCTCCGATCTTCGTTGGCCCAAGCGAGACGGCCATGAGTCCTTGTAAGCCCATGGTGGGCTGTCTATCGATCATGCGAGCGGATGCGGGTGCACCGCTCTTTCGATGGACGGCCGCCCAGCGAAAGTGCTCCCAGCTCACAGTGCGAGCCGCGTAGCGCACGGCAACGGTGGGAGTATCACCGGTGCGCTGCCGTGATGCATCACACAACCCGAAATGTTGCATAAGGACGATCGATTCCACCAGATGCGAGGCGTCGGCTCGACCGTGTCAACCAAAGACTCGACAGCGAGGCGGAAGGCGGTAGTAGCAAAATCGTCGTATGTGGTTGGAAACAGGACCCAACCAAAGAGGTGAAGAAGGTAAGCAACGAGATGCGTCCTAACGACCTCATTAGAAGCACCCTGCGGGCACTGACTGAACTGCCTCAGCCAAGTTTAGGGGACACGACGTACATTTTCCGGGATAGGTTGACCGAAGCTGCTTTGCTCGGCTCGACCTTCGATGCACCGGAGGCCGGAACAAGCGGCTCACCGCGGATCGTGAGACCGTCAAGAGCGAGACGTCCTGCAGGTGACCGTCATCTCACCCCACCCGAAAGTGGACGGTGTGCGTCTCAGGTCTCCACCTATCGATAAGTGCCGATAGCAGGCTGGCATCTAGGGTGATCCGACGTCCGACGGACACTAGCCTCACAAAGGGTGACGAGGATTAAAATCTCTATGTATTACTTTAATACATAATTAAAGGATCATATGTCTTTGTGGTAGTAACCCCTAAGCCTACGACCATCGTGGTCGTAAGAGTCGTAATCTCTAAACCTACAACCTCCGTGGTCGTAAGAGTTGTAACCCCTAAGGCTAATAACCACGATGATCGTAAGGATTCGGATGTTACTTATAGGTACCCTAGTTGGCCAAGGTCCTATACCTAATCCCACGACTGGATGACTACTAGTACAAGCAATGGTGGCATCTGGATTTTGCTCAAGCATACTCCTTACCGTGTGATGAATGGAGTACATGTCATATTGGCTTCATACCACGTGATGTTTTATGGTTCCAAGACACTAGCAATAAACTACGCGTGCGGTTTAGCGTCTCACGGTATCAACCGAAGCGGTTGATGCTTCATCAACCGTTGCCTCGCTTCGACCGATCGCGACGCTTCAAACAGTGCCTCTTCCAGGATTAACTACCGCCACTTCATCAAATACTTAAGAAAGAACGCGAACAACGGAGGATAGATCGAAGGACAAGACAATCCAATTGGAAGATCAAGAGATGATTGGATCTCATCAGTAGCATTAGCATAGAAAGCACTACGCTTAGTGTAATTAGGATTAGTCCATTGCCTTGTCAAAGAAACCCCTATAAAGGATCCAGTTCATAGCAATAAAGTGGTCTCATTCTCTCCCAGAACTATTTACCATTTTCCTCTATTTTATTTCGTAAGATCGCGACTCTATCATCGACAAAGGGCAACAAGCCCGTGTCGGGAGGATAGGGGCGTAGTGATCGCCCGGCTCGATAGTCCCTCTCGCCCAGAGGCACTGGGCGGAGGGCTATCGGTGTCACCTGGCGATCCACGGCTTGCACGGTGGTCCTCATCGCACAAGTGTTCGAGAAACTCTGGCAGAAATATGGCTTGCAACACATGGAATAGAGGGAATATTAGTGAGAAGGTGGCTAATGACCATAAAAGATTGTAAATTAAACATGCTAGCTTTTTAATTGCAAAGTAGTTTCTGGGGTGATAAGCTAGCTTAATTAGATTATGCTCTCTGTTCTTGGTGAATGCATTTCTTATTACTTGATTTCACTTTACGACCAGACTAATACTTCAAATTAATGTCCACTAATTTACTGATTAATTACTAGTAATTATTTCGTAACTAATTAACATTGTAAGTTAAAAATTACAACTAAACTACAGTGAGCAGCGGTGGTAAATAACGCTGAAATGTCCAAAAATATATAATCGATGAGCAAGAGAGAGCGAGTGGAAGAAGCGGCGATCGCAAAATGAACGACCGAAGAACAAGTGAGAGCGATCGACTACAAGCGAGAGAACGAAGCGGCGAGATAGGAAACTTAATCGCTCTCGCTCGCTATTTATAACCCTCTGTTATCTCGTTTATCTCTGCATCATATGCATGCACATGCATGAGACATGGATTAGACAGGAAGGGATGGACTTGATGGGAGGAGTGAACAGGAGGAGTGCTTTGGTGGAAAAGCACTTCACACGTCGGCGGGACGAGAGCCCTCACATTTTTCGAGCGACCACGTTTCTCCTTTTCCGGTATTAACGACACATGAAACTAATACCAATTAGCGAGAAAAATTGTGTCGAGGCTCCACATAAAATTCCATAATTTTAAAACTTATTTACTATATTTTAAAATTCATACAAACTTGATCGAAAACATAACTAAACCTAACTCCTAACTAAACCCAACACGTGGCGGCTTGCGGCGTTGCTGCGCGGACGGCATACAACAACGGCCGATGTGCGGTAGGGCGAGGATGCTACGTGGCGGGGTATTACGCCTGGCACCCGTGCACAGCAACAGACAGCGGGTTGACGTATCGAGCGAAAGGCCTCTGCGTGTGGTAACGATACTAGATGTGCAAATACATTTCACATGTAATTAATTTTGCAAAAGATACTAAATTAGTCCAAAAAAAAAATCCACGATTCAACAGAGCAGTACACCTACCAACCTTTCTCTGGCAGAATACGCAAATTTGCCGCTATAGTGAACGTGCACTTATTGCTCCAGTTTTCTTTTCTGAACAGTCACCAGCAGCTCCGTATATAAAGAGGGCCGAGGACTAGCAAGACCACACACCACACCACCACCTCACGTAGCTAGCGGTCAGGAGCAAAGCTGGTACGCTCATTTGCTAGACCTAGAGTACAAACAATAATAGAGAGCTAGCGCGAGAAAAGTGAGCAAGAGGCTGTTACACCAAGACTCGGCCGGTTAACTTCGCCGGGGAGGCGGGAGCTACATCAAATTAACACAACAAATCAGCTCCGCACAAACCATGAGCACCGACGTCGTCCCGGTCGCCGTGGCGCCGGCGAAACGCCCTCCCATCAACAAGTACGCCTTAACATGCGCCCTTCTCGCCTCCATGAACTCCGTCCTCCTCGGTTATGGTACGTTCGTACGTGCATGGACGTGCATGTCCACCTCTAACTACCACCATGGATATGCTAATGACGTTCTTGATCTGTGTGTGTTCGTTCGTGCGCGAGCAGATATCTCGGTGATGAGCGGCGCGCAGATATTCATGAAGGAGGACTTGAAGATCACGGACACGCAGATCGAGATCCTCGCCGGCGTCATCAACATCTACTCGCTCTTCGGCTCGCTGGCGGCGGACTGACGTCAGACTGGCTGGGACGGCGGTACACCATGGTGCTCGCGGCCGCCATCTTCTTCACGGGCGCTCTCCTCATGGGCCTCGCCCGAACTACGCGTTCCTCATGGTCGGCCGCTTCGTGGCCGGCATCGGCGTCGGCTTCGCGCGCATGATCGCGCCCGTGTACACGGCCGAGGTGGCGCCCACCTCGGCCCGCGGCTTCCTCACCTCGTTTCCGGAGGTGTTCAACAACAGCGGCATCCTCCTCGGCTACGTCTCCAACTTCGCCTTCGCGCGCCTCCCCGTCCATCTGAGCTGGCGCGCCATGTTTCTCGTCGGCGCCGTGCCGCCCATCTTCCTCGGCTTTGCGGTCCTCGCCATGCCGGAGTCTCCCAGGTGGCTTGTCATGCGGGGCCGCATCGAGGACGCGCGCCGCGTCCTCCAGAAGACCTCCGACTCGCCCGACGAGGCCGAGGAGCGACTCCTTGACATCAAGAAAGTCGTCGGCATCCCCAGACGCGTCCGACGCCGACGACGTGGTCGCCATCGTCCGCGCGAACAAGGGCTCACACGGCGAGGAGTGTGGAAGGAACTGCTGATCAACCCAACCCGGCCGGTGCGCCGCATGCTCATCGCCGGGCTCGGCCTCATGTTCATCCAGCAAGCCACGGGCGTCGACTGCGTCGTTTTGTACAGCCCGCGGGTGTTCGAGCGGGCCGGCATTAAGTCGAAGACCAACTCGCTGGGGGCCTCCATGGCAGTGGGCGCGTGCAAGACGTTCTTCATACCGATCTCGACACTCCTCCTCGACCGTGTCGGCCGAGGCCGCTTCTCCTCGCCAGCGGCGGCGGGATGACCATCTTCCTGTTCACGCTGGCCACGTCTCTGCTCATGATGGACCGACGCCCGGAGAAGGCGACGGCGCTAGGCGCGGTGAGCATCGCGGCGATGCTGTCGTTCGTCGCGTCGTTCGCCTCGGGGCTGGGCCCCGTCGCGTGGGTGTACTGCTCGGAGATCTACCCGCTTCGGCTGCGGGCGCAGGCCGCCGCCATCGGCACGAGGCTGAACCGGATGATGAGCGGGGCCACCACCATGTCCTTCCTCTCGCTCTCCAACTCCATCACCATCGCCGGGAGCTTCTACCTCTACGCCTGCATCGCCGCCGCCGGTTGGGTGTTCATGTATTTCTTCCTGCCGGAGACCAAGGGCAAGAGCCTGGAGGACACCGTGAAGCTCTTTGGCAAGGACGCGGACGACGAGGACGTCGGCCACCATGAGCGCAAGAAGTCCACTGAGCTGAGTGCTCAACAGTGATCGAGTAAGCTATGCACGTACATACACATGTCGTCCGATCCGTGTGTGGTCGAAGCTGTTCCGAAAAGCTTCGATAGTATATGTTGTTTAGTGATTCTTCAGATTCTGGCCACTTAGGTTTGATTTCTACACTTTTGGATCTTGGCCTTACCAACATGTAGGGACATTGAGCGCTTTACGGGGAAAAGGTCACCTGGTGTATTCCACATGCGTGACGAATCCACGTAAAAAGGTCGGCGTCGCGGTTACGCAACTCGTGACGGATCTTTTCACCCTGCAGAATTCGCCGGTGCGAGGGCTTTTGTTGGCAGCGTTGAGATCCAGGAGGCCATATGGATACTCTGTCACTCTGATCGATGTTTGGAATGTAAAATTTTATCGAGTGTACGTGACTACGTGTTCCCGTTCTAGTGTTACTGTGGCAGCGTAATACTTATGGGTAAGTAGTATATCTACTGATGTACATTGCTGTTATATATATACGACTGAGCCATCTGTGTCCTTGTGTGCGTGGTTCCTTGCTTAATTACATGGTTTCCTTTTTTGTTACTGTAGTGAGGCAGAAACCTACATGTTCATCGGATCCCAGCTTGTTAGTCTTGTACAGCTTGGGTCTAGAGGAATAGTAGTTTTGATTAAAAGAATTATATATTAGGGTGAATGGATCGATGATAGTGCGTCATAAGGCAAGTATTCTTGCAGTAATTTGTAAATAAATTTCACCCGAAATTCAATTGTAAACAATATAATTATTCAGCTTCTCACTATTTCTGACTTTGAGGTTAAAAACTCTACTTTGTAAATATCTTTATATTCCTTTCTGGTCCCTTTCTCTGGCAGCTGCACTTCATACGCCCTAATCTCATACTCCACTACGCTACACCTACACCACACACAAGTGATCCCAAGCTGGTCGATCGCAGATCCAGAGTAGCCAACCTGTTGTTCCTTTAGTTAGATGCAATGTATTTTTACGGGATGGCAGGTGAGCTACTAAATGCGCAATATAAATGTGCCTTTTATTATACTTGATAGTTGATACTTCCTCAAGTACTACAAAGTGCATACTAAATCTAACCTTGGTTTAGGATATTATGAACACTTTGTTTTAAACCTAAACTGTTCACTAGGGTTGGAGGTTGTTGAATTGCTCAATTATTTCTAGAAGATTAATTGTGGTGCTTGCTATACTAGTAGATTTCACATGACTCTTATCGGTATACATGGAGATCTGGTTGTTTTCATCATCCCATTAGCATTACATTGTGCATCACTTGTATTGGATTTGAAATCTCTTTTCATATCTATTCGACAAGATTGCTGGCAGGTTTTCATATATCTTGACTTTTCGCAGCGAATCTGTTCGAGTAACATTGGTTTCTTCTTAACCACATTACAGGTCCCAGTGAACCATATTCAGGCCCCAATTTCACGTCAGCAGATGACACAGAAGTTATTAGACGCGTGCAAGATTCTACTGGCAGTACTATAGTTACTCCTTTCGTCTTGCTGATGAGGCACCAGGCTAATATCCTAAAAAACGTGCTTATCTTATTTGAATCTTCCTAGGGCGCCATTGGATTTATATTCGATCAGAAGAACGGACCCAACAAATTTTGTATGTACCGGATTTTTCTCAAGTGGTAGATGTTCTGTTTCTCATACTATATGCTCACATGTGAAGAGTTGTTCCTTGCAAATGATTGTACTTGTAGTACTATGTAATCTGCACACGTCCCGAATCCAGACAGAGGCATTGTTGACTTCAAGTCTCAACTACCAGGGCAAAACAAAAGCTCGCTAGCTGGACACTCCGGCCGGCCGGCCTGACTAGCTAGCTAGTCTTGTGTGCAACTTCCAAAACTGTTGTCTCCTTTGGAAGAGAGAGAGAGAGAGAGAGAGTATATATGAGTGTATGTACGACTTAAGTCCTGCCATCCTGGTAAAGGGTACAAAGAAAAACGGTTCTTCACACTGAAGCACAGAACCTTGCAGCCGTTCTACTACTCCATTATAGAAGCGTGAAGCCGTACTCCATTTCACGGGAGAAAATAGAAGAGCAAGGCAATTATTTCTGAAACCGCAATCATTAGCAAAGAGCCATAGACCATGTTATCTCGCGTATGCTAGACCCTGAAGAACATCAGGAGTTCCATCATCGTCTGTGATATTGAGCAGTCCTGAATCACTCCTACGTACACGTCTCACAGGAGCTCCGTCAATTCAGTGTCAATTCTACGCCAAGCCTAAGCAGGCAGCCAGCCAGCCGGAAGACGAAGGAATAGCTCTAGTACTGTCCTTGGAAAATGAAGTTATTCCTCCCTAGTCATGCTGATAATCGATCGCAACATTGAAATTGCACTTCACCTAATCGATTGGTAGGAGGGCAGGCCAAGGAGACTAATCGAACAAGATGACGCATGCTTCCTGAAAATTACAGGCACCGACCCGTGGTACCCTTTTTTTTCTGAAAACAATTTACCACGTCAATTCCGATATCTTCGCGGCACCAGGCTGCCACCGGAGCCGCGGTCCGGGCCGTGCCTGAGAAGACCTCTGAGCTGCAGGCCGGGTCGGGTCTGGAGAAGATGGCCCGGCCCGACCTGAGAAGACCTCTGCAGTCTTATTTCGTCGGACGGCATGAGCCGTGCGCGTGGAATGTGCGCATTCTATATCTCCAGAGCGCAGCAGCATGCCCCACCACCACAGAGAGAGAGAGGAGAGAGAGAGAGAGTTCCCCTCTCTTGTCAACTGGTGCTGGCTATTGCTTCAATGTTGCTTGACCCAAGAAATACAAGCGACCAACGGCCTGAATAGGAGATCGCAACACCAATGAATCATGCACACTATCCTAACGAGTAAGGAGGAACATTTGTAAGCATCTATGTATTGTTCAAAACCCTATCTTTATTGCTTTGTTAAGTCAAAGTACCTATAATTGTAAATATAGAAGGAAGGAGTTTTGCTGCATCGTTTTAGCCGTAGTGGTCGGGGGAAAAGCTAGCGAGTCTCAACACACTTGGTGGTGGTTTCAATCTCAGCAATTAGAAATAAAAGATATTAGAAAACTGGTTTTGGTAGGATTTTTAGGAAAACCAGTTTTAAGTTGTTATTATGTTATTGTTGGTTTTTAGATTACCTTATTTGGATTATAAAAACTAAAACTAGTTTTGATTTATACTCTGTTTGGTTGAGTTAAACACCAAAATACATACAATACTGTTTAAATGTGAAACCTTTTAGCCATTAGATCAAACTCCACCGCCATCCGTGATCCACCCGATCTGTCTGCATCAACCACTCTCTCATCACCTTGACTAGAGACACTGACTTTTCAAAAAAAATTAAATAAAAATTATTATTTTAAAAAATTATAAAAAATAGTGAAAAAATGACAAAAATAGGTTATTATCGCCATGATATTACAAATAATTCAACACCACATCATCACATATTTTGTCGACAAATCACAATGATATTACAAATAATTCAGCACAACGCACTACTACAAAACATGCTATACTAGATACTCTTAACGTCTCGTGATAATGTACTCATCACGACGGTTGTATATTATCACGCATCGTTCTTTTAAAGAACCGTCGTGATATATTAGCATTATAAGTAAAGCCGAACGCCCCTTTCCATTAATTCCATTTGAGCCGCCACCTCTCTGGCCGCCTCTCCCCATTTTAAGTCATACCCCGCCTCATCCTCTCCCATTTTGAGTCATTACCCGCCTCATCCTCTCCCATTTTGAGTCTTACCCGTCCTCCTCCCCACCCATTGCGACCTCTCGCCTCCTCCCACATTGCGCCACCTTGGAGAGAAGGGTAACGATCGATCAGAACTCTTTATTTTTACTCTAGACTAATCACTAATGTGTAACGATCAGAACCCTTTATATTTGCTATAGACTAATCGCTAATGTGTTTGGTCATTATGAAGGGTACTTGCGGTTTATTAATATATAATTTAACACTAATTAATTTGTTACGTATGTATACGGTAGATGGACCAAACTAGATGTACATTGAGAACTGTGAGTGAAGAGTATATTAATGGCGTGTTTTCTTTTAGAAGAGCCCGAAAGCGATATGTTGAAGAAGGGATAAAATTTATGTACGCCATGCATTGATTGCGTAATATGAAAATGTTTAACAACCCGCAGATCGAAGCTCACTTAATACGAAGGTGTTTCAAAAAAGGATATACATGTTGGAGCAGTCACGGTGAAGAGCAGATTATACCGGAAGTCAGTAATGACGACATCGCCGAGGAAGTCAACGATATGCAGGGTATGGAATGTGCTTTTGATGAGGATAGGTCGCATGATGACAATTGGATCAGATGCTACGCGATGCAGAAGGGAACTACGGTGAGAGAGTTTTGTAAATTCGAGGGCTTAATGGAGGACTCGGGGAAACCTTTGTTCCCTGGCTGCAAGCCAGGATACACAAGGTTGTCAACCGTGCTTGAACTGCTGAAATTGAAGGCAAGCAATCCGACAAGAGTTTTACGGCGTTGTTAGGTCTCTTAGCTGACATCCTTCCGGAGGGAAACGTGTTGCCCAGCACGACCTACCAAGCTAAGAAGGTTCTTTGTCCATTGGGAATGGAAGTAGAAAGAATACATGCATATCTGAACGATTGTATCCTCTACCGTAAAGAGTATGTAGACATGCATGCATGTCCCATGTGCAGAGCATCCCGATACAAGCGTAAGAATATCGCTAAGGCGAAGCAAGGACCTCTCGCTAAGATGTTGTGGTATCTCCGTGATCCCACGCTTGAAGCGTTATTTGCGAACCGAAGGAGGCAAGATTGATGCGTTGGCACTCGAAGGAGCGTAAGAAAGATGGGAAGCTCGGACACTCCGATTCGCCAGGAGAAACTTCGATCGGAGCTTGAATAGTTCGGTGAGGAACCGAGGAACATAAGGTTAGGGTTGAGTACGGACGAAATGAATCCTTTCGTAACATGAGCACCGATATAGCACTGCCCGTGAATATATGTATGTACAACCTTCCTCCTTGGCTGTGTATGAAGCGGAAATACATTTTGATGTCACAGTAATCCAAGGGCCGAAGCAACCTGGGAATGATATTGATGTGTACCTAGCACCATTGCTGGAAGATCTTGTGACACTTTGGAACGAAGGGGTACAAGTATGGGATGCGTACAAACGAGAGAACTTCACTTTACGCGCCATGTTATTCTCGCACCATCAATGATTTTCCCGCCTTGGTAACTCGTCGGGTTCGATACACAAGGAGCCAAAGCCTGTCCGCACTGCTTAGATGGTACCGAGAGTGTATGGCTGAACAACTCACGCAAAATTGTGTATATGCGTCACCGTAGGTTCCTTCCCAGGATTCACCCATACCGCAAGATGAAGAAATAATTCGACGAAAATAAGGAGGACGGTTCAGCTCCAAGGGCTTTTAGAGGGAAAGAGGTCTATGATATGGTTAAGGATATCGATGTTGTGCTTGGATAGGGACGTAAATTAAGGACCCTCGAAAAACATCCGGAAGAAGCGGACAATTTTTGGGACTTGCCTTATTGGGAGCACTTAGAAGTTCGTCAACTTGATCGACGCCATGCACGTGGAGAAGAATGTATGTGATAGCTTGATTGGTCTCTATCTGAACATTCTGGCAAAACAAAAACGGCGTTAACGCACGGCGTGACTTGGTTGATATGAACATAAGAACCGAAGTTAGCACCGAAAGAGACCGATAAAAGACGAACGCATCTTTCCCCAAATTTGCTACACTTTGTCCAAGGCCGAAAGAAATGAAGCGTGTCAAAGTTTGCATGGTGTGAAAGTTCCGTCCGTTACTCGCCAATATTAAGAAACTTGTTTCCATGAAAGATTTGAAATTAATTGGTATGAAGTCTCATGATTGTCATGTACTGATGACACAGATGCTTCCTGTTGCAATTAGGAGTATCTTGCCAAACAAGGTCCGAGTGGCAATCTTTAGGCGTGTTATTTCTTTAACTCAATTGCTCGAAGGTCATCGATCCCGAAGGACTCGACCTCGCAGCGAGGTGATGACGACTCTATGTCATCTTGAGATGTATTTCCTCCGCTTTTTGATATCATGGTCCATCTCATTGTTCACCTTGTGAAAGAGATAAAGATATGCGCCGTGTTCCTACGCCATATGTACCCTTCGAGATACATGGAATTCAAGTCCTACGTGACGGAATCGATCTCGACGAGGCGATTCATCGAAGGTTATGCAACGAAGAGGTCATTGAGTTCTCGTGGACTAATGGCTAGTGAACCGATAGTCCTTTATCTAATTGAGTAACTGGAGGGATCGACTGGGAGGAAAGCACTCATCCCTCATCTACGGTGAGCCCGTTTACGCTTGAATCAACCAAGCCCATATGAGCAAAACACCTCATTTGGAGTATGATCGTGAATCAACCCCTGAGATGAACAACCCGAATTGGATTCATCTCATTTGGAGCTATGATGCACTTTCTACAATTTTCAAAGCCTTGAAATGAGCAAAAGTAAAATGCATAAGTAAGCTCATTAATAGAGAATCCAACAAAATTAGATTCACTCAAAAATAGTTTACAAAAAAGTTATGCATTTTTGAATTTAATTGCACTTTCGTTAACAAATAATCCTTCTCGGAAAATCCAAAATTAAATCGACGTGGATGAACTTGGATCGTTGATCTTGGATCCAACGGCCCAAGTCCACAAGACAACACAGACGGATCACAAACCCAAGTTTTTCGGAACTTCAATGATTGATCTTGGAATATGAAGAAAAGAAGGAATTGTTGTATTTTACTCCAAACTTTTACACAATCAACCAAATAAATACATTTGGAGTATTTCCAACTTGTATAGCCCTTGAAAACCCAAATCTTAAATAGTTTTTATAAATTAAGCTTTTGGTTTTCTCAAATGAAACATATTTTCATGAAATTTTCAAAACAAGCCAAAATGAGCAAATAAAGAATTTTAAAGCATCCAATTGCATGTATGAGTCATAAATACCATTATGGACCTATTCATGTGAATAATTTTAGCTTATATGGCAAAACTCACGTAAGTGCTAGAAAGTGACCACTTAAGTCAAAATAGTATTTTGGATGAGTTTCAAAATCAAATAACTTTTCCTAGGTTAGTCTTTTGAAAATCTTTTGAATACCAAAATGTTTAGAATAACCAACTCTAGGATTTTCTGTTGGAAAGATTTTCAAATTCCTTGTAAGGTAGATTTTACATATGGGATGCGATACAAGCGAGAGAACTTCACTTTACGCGCCATGTTATTCTCGCACCATCAATGATTTTCACGCCCTTGGTAACTTTGTCGGGTTCATACACAAGGAGCCAAAGCTCATCCGCACTTGCTTAGATGGTGCAGAGTGTATGGTGAACAACTCACGCAAAATTGTGTATATCGTCCACCGTAGGTTCCTTCCCGAGATTCACCCATACCGCAAGATGAAGAAATAATTCGACGAAAATAAGGAGGACGGTTCGGCTCAAGGGCTTTTAGAGGAAAGAGGTCTATGATATGGTTAAGGATATCGATGTTGTGCTTGGATAGGGACGTAAATTAAGGACCCCTCAGAAAAACATCTGGAAGAAGCGGACAATTTTTTGGGACTTGCCTTATTGGGAGCACTTAGAAGTTCGTCACTGCATCGACGTCATGCGTGTGGAGAAGAATGTATGTGATAGCTTGATTGGTCTCTTCTTGAACATTCTTGGCAAAACAAAAAGCGGCGTTAACATGCGGCGTGACTTGGTTGATATGAACATAAGAACCGAGTTAGCACCGAAGAGACCGATAAAAGACGAACGCACCTTCCCCAAATTTTTGCTACACTTTGTCCAAGGCCGAAAGAAATGAAGCGTGTCAAAGTTTGCATGGTGTGAAAGTTCCGTCCGGTTACTCCGCCAATATTAAGAAACTTGTTTCCATGAAAGATTTGAAATTAATTGGTATGAAGTCTCATGATTGTCATGTACGATGACACGGATGCTTCTGTTGCAATTAGGAGTATCTTGCCAAACAAGGTCCGAGTGGCAATCTTTAGGGCTGTGTTATTTCTTTAACTCAATTGCTCGAGAAGGTCATCGATCCCGAAGGACTCGACTCTGCGGTAGAGGTGATGACGACTCTATGTCATCTTGAGATGTATTTCCCTCCGTCTTTTTGATATCATGGTCCATCTCATTGTTCACCTTGTGAAAGAGATAAAGATATGCGCCCTGTGTTCCTACGTCATATGTACCCTTCGAGAGATACATGGGAATTACGAAGTCCTACGTGCGGAATCGATCTCGGCCGAGGCGATATCATCGAAGGTTATGCAACCAAGAGGTCATTGAGTTCTGCGTGGACTACATGGCTCGAGTGGAACCGATAGGCGTGCCTCTATCTCGCCACGAGGGAGACCGGAGGGTATCGGGACCATCGGGAGAAAGCAACCACTCCCAATCTAGATACATACGCGCAGCCCATTTCACGGTCTTGCAACACATGACCCAAGTGTCCCCGTCGTCGACGAGCACAAAGACATGGTACGCTAATGTAATCCGCACCGGCCGGAGGTGCGGATAATGAAGAGCACAACCATCGGTTCAACGAATGGTTAAAGATGCGATTCTTGGGAGGCCATCAAGTGATGAAAGCGCTGCTATGGTTGGCCAAAGGACCAAAATTTACAATTGTGACATGGCAAGGATACGACATAAATGGGTACACGTTTATATCTGGCATTTCGGGATAGGAAGAGCATCCGAAGCAATGGTGTCCGCATAGATGCATTTCACGAGGGTTCAATACTGCGGGGCACGCGTTGAACTCGTACTATGGGTTCGTAGAGGAGATTTGGGAGCTTGACTATGTACTTTTCAAGATACCCCTGCTTCGATGTCACTGGTTAAACCTCCGCGGGCGTGAAGGTCGACAAGTGCGGCGTCACTCATGTGGACCTCAAACGTGTCGGATACAAGGACGAACCATTCGTACTCGCTAAGCAAGTTGTTCAAGTTTTTATGTAATGACCAAAGAAATAAGAACAAATGCACGTAGTTCTTCATGGGAAAAGAAGGATTATCGGAGTTGAGAATGTCGTGGATGAGGAAGAGTACAATCAATTTGACGAGTTGCCTCCTTTCGGAGACGGCATCAGACTGGAGGAAGTTAGCTATATGCGCATCGATCATCATGAAGGACTATATTTCAATTAAGCATGTATATATTCCATTGTAATTAATTTGATGTTAACATGGAAACACGTCCACGTGTTATGGGCGATCTAAATCGGTCAATTTGCCTCGATCGGTCGTGTGAGACCCGGTTTATCGACTTGTAATGCAAAAGATATGAGCAAAACACCTCATTTGGAGCTATGATACAGTGAATCAAGCACCTCATGAGATGAACAACCCAATTGGATTCATCTCATTTGGAGCTATGATGCACTTTCTACAATTTTTCAAAGCCTTGAAATGAGCAAAAGTAAAATGCATAAGTAAGCTCATTAATAGAGAATCCAACAAAATTAGATTCACTCAAAAATAGTTTACAAAGAAAAAGTTATGCATTTTGAATTTAATTGCACTTTTCGCTTAACAAATAATCCTTCTCGGAAAATCCAAAATTAAATCGACGTGGATGAACTTGGATCGTTGATCTTGGATCCAACGGCCCAAGTCCATAAGACAACGCTGCAGCGCGGATCACAAACCCAAGTTTTTCCGAACTTCAATGATTGATCTTGGAATATGAAGAAAAGAAGGAATTGTTGTATTTTACTCCAAACTTTTACACAATCAACCAAATAAATACATTTGGAGTATTTCCAACTTGTATAGCCCTTGAAAACCCAAATCTTAAATAGTTTTTATAAATTAAGCTTTTGGTTTTCTCAAATGAAACATATTTTCATGAAATTTTCAAAACAAGCCAAAATGAGCAAATAAAGAATTTTAAAGCATCCAATTGCATGTATGAGTCATAAATACCATTATGGACCTATTCATGTGAATAATTTTAGCTTATATGGCAAAACTCACGTAAGTGCTAGAAAGTGACCACTTAAGTCAAAATAGTATTTTGGATGAGTTTCAAAATCAAATAACTTTTCCTAGGTTAGTCTTTTGAAAATCTTTGAATACCAAAATGTTTAGAATAACCAACTCTAGGATTTTCCTGTTGGAAAGATTTTCAAATTCCTTGTAAGGTAGATTTTACACAAAAATCTAGTTTTGATCAAGAACAAGATATTATGATTTAGAATTTTGGCTAGAAACTCATTTTTACTTGAAATAGATTTTTCTAGAACCAAAACCTTTTGAAAACCTTTGAAAAACACTTGTATACATTTTGCAACAAGTTTTTCAAAGAATTACTAATAATTATAGAATTTTTGACTTTTGGCTAAAAGGCTTATTTTTTAAAAACAATACTAACACTTAATTTATTTGGGCAAACTTAGCGATGTGATATACATGAATATGACTTATCACCCCCCCCTTAATGTACCACATCCATCTTGCTCAAAATTTTAATAATGAACATTATGAATAAAAGCAAGAACACTCTTTATATAAGATTTTCATGGCATGCAATCTACACAAGGCATAAAGGGCTAGATACTTCAATGTAAGTACTTGTTACCGAAATGGCATTGTCTTATGAAATGACATAATCATCCTTAAGCTTGTGTAACATCCCAAATTTTCAGAGCTTTCGAAATCCTTTAATTTAGTTAGTAGGAAGAAAATTCACCATCTGGATTTATTTGAATTTAATTTAAAAGCTTAATATTGGACTTTGGGTAACAAACAATATAATATGAATAATTCCAACATGGACAATAGTCAAAACTATTTTTATTGGATTCTATGAGCTTGGTTGTATTTTCTAGAATTTTCTGGAATTTTTCTAAGCTCATTTGCTATTTTCCATTGCTTATTTGGATTTCTGGTATTTTCTTAAAAAGAAAAGCTATTTTAAATCTCCAAATAGTAGTTGGGCCGAAATCCTTCGGCCCAGTCCTGTTCATCTCAGCCCGATCCTTCGTGGCCGTCCGATCTGCATTGGACGCTTGGATCTCCGCGCGCTCTCTCTCTCCACGCGCTCCGTTAAACCTCGGTAGTTGATCGCGAAATGACGATCGATCTCCGCTCTACGCGCTCCGCCTTCTCTCGACGTGTGGGCCCGCCGAGGTCATCGCCCCGAACCGTTCTTCTTCGTCTCCGCGTGAACGCCGCGTCCGCCATTTTTGCGTCATGCCGAGCTCCGTCAAACAAGTTCGCGAACGCCCCGATTCTTCGCACGGACGACGCCTTCTAGAAGCCCTCTCGTCCCCGGACTCTTTCAAACACTTTTGAGTTCAAATCACGCCGCTATCCCGTTTTCTTCGCGTTCGCTTTGGACTCGTTAAACCCGCCGCCATCTCGCCACTCTCATCCACCCAGTGGCCTACAAATAGGTCCTGTGGATCGCCAAGACTCTCCGCTACTGAGATCCGCCAACCACCTCACCCCAAGAGCCCTAGAGCCGCCAGCGGTTTAGGATTTGGGTTTCGTCACCGAAACCCTAAAACTTCAATGCTGCGCCGCGGTGACGCCGCCTCCGTGGAGCCTGTCGCCAAGTCCGCCGCCCCAGCACCTACCTCCAGCTACCACCCACGCCGCTGGACCTCACCGAGTAGCCACCCGACAAACCCGAACGCCTCGCCGCTTCGAGCTTCAGCCACGGCCACCTCTCGTCGTCCCTCTTGTGCCTAGACCAATACCAAAGGTTCGCATCGAGTGAGCTTCCGGTGCCACTCACTCACGCCGGCGATCACCGCAGCCAGTTGTCGGCCCGGTCTGTAGCCGCCAGCCGTTGTCGTCCGTGACGTGGAGCCGACGACCACCACCTCACCTCTCTCGTGCGTGCGTGTCGACTTACGTGGGCCAGCGTCGGCACACGCAGCGACGGCGCGCCAAATTTCGGCCGACCAGATCTCGAGGCTCGGTGGACTGGTCCACTGTGTAGTCAGTCCACGGACGTGTGGGCCCCACACGCCGATTTCTTTATTTATATTTTCCGGTTTTCCGTGACGTCATGCTGATGTCATGTTTACATTAATCCGATTTTTCTTTTGAGAAATAATTCGAATTCCAATAAATCCTATTTTAGGGTTTCTTTTGTTCCAAACTTTGGAACCTCATAACTTTGCATCCTAACTCCAAATCCATCCATTCAAATTTCTAAATTTGTATAAAATCAAGATCTATTTATTGGAGATTTTTAATTATTTTATAGGAGTTAATTGCTTCTGTTATTTATTTATTCTTGTTGTTTGCTTTGTTGCGAGTAGACTTCGATTGATACTTCCGGAGGGTTTGAGGAAGAAGGAGCTTTCCAAGACCAAGACCAAGACTGAACCTATTCCAAGGCAAGCTATACCCTTGACCATCTTGATTCCCGGCTTGCTAAAAGTATTTTAATTTAAGTTCGCATCTTAATTCAAGTATTTATTTAAATGTTTTGGGTGTAGTAGTTAATTCCATATTGTTATGCCTTCCTTGTATAATTGTTATGCCTTGATCCTTTGTCACCCTAGTTGATATTTAGTTGGTAAATATTGTAGCACCAACGTGGGTTGGTTAGTGCGATTAGATTGCTTAGCCATGCCACGAATCACCATGTCATGTGAGACTCGCAGCTTATTAAACCCGACTAAGTGAATATGCAATCTGTGTGGTAAAATCTGTGTGTACTGTGTGCTGTTATGGCATGTGTTGCACTTAATCAACTGGGTGGTAAAAGGATTTAGACTGAGACATGTGGTGGATACTGTGTGAAATGGTGGATCGTGTGAATCGTGTGCATGGGAGCTAATCTGTGTGGCATAGTTAGCAAATGGTAGTCTTGCCTTGGTCAATTAAGGACCTCACCATGTGTGCCATTGAACTGAGCCTATCTGCACAACCACATGTCTGCTTTGAGACGCCCTAGCATAGTACGATGCGGATCCAAAATACTTTGTTATGGTTAGTGCTAGCTACACTAATTATATCTTGTGGGTAAAGTGTACAACTCTGCAGAGTATAATATAATCTATTCGAATAAGCGCGTCATGATCATGGGCATGCTCGAATTTCACACTAGGGGTAGTTTTTCGTAAAGCGTGTGGGAGGGAGCCGTGTGATATAAATCATCCGCTATGTGAATAATCGGTTTAGCTAAAAAGGCGTCTTTGTGAAATCAATTATCAAATTATTGTTATCTAATTGTTTTACATGTATCAATGTATATTTATTATTCAATTGCAAACATTGCATTTATGCAAAAGAACCATCGAATGCCTTTCCCTTGTAAAAAGCCAAATGTATATATATTGCATCTCTGGTGTGGCTTATAGTACGGTGTGTACTCACGCTTGTTTTGACGAATCAAGCAGAAGAGGAGGAGTCTTCACCAGCTTTCGAGGAGGAGTTTATCGAAGGTGCCTAATCGCGAGGTCTTGACCCCAGTCGGTTGCCTGTGGTGAATCGATGGGGTGCCACCGCCGCTTATGTTTCATTGCTTTATTTCTCTGTTAGCCTGCGTGGCTTAAATAAATGTAAACTCGACCGTAAGGTCAAACCTTTATTTATTTATCGCTTATGCTATTATTCGCTGGTGTGGATCGATATCCACCTTTGTTAACACTGTGTGCACTAGCGTGATCCTGGACTGGTGCACGAAACACAGAGGATTCCGAATCGGAATTTTGGGATCCGACAGCTTGGGTCTAATTTTGCACATGGTGGAATCCATCTCTTCATGTAAGCCAAACTTCTAATGTTTCTCCAAGTACCTATTAAGCGTTTAAGCGCATTTTGGTACCCAATACTTGGTTGGGTCAATGAATGTTAGTCACAACTGATTTGGGCACCCAAATGACCCTAGTAATAATCTTAGGTGAACTAACAATTCTAGAAAACACATTGACATAAATATCTTTCCTAAGCAAATAATCATTATTATAAATAATAGGCTTAGGAGTGATACCTTTGGGACATTGTTTACTAATATGTCCCCTTTCCCAGCAATTGTAGCAAGTTGGCCTTTTGCTTCCTCTACTTGTCTTCACTTCTTGCTTCTTGCCGGTTTACCTCATTTTTGAATGTTTTGTCTTGACATCCATTTGATTCGGGTACACCGAGGCATAATGGCCCTTTCCATTCAGTTCATGGCACCTGACATATTTCTTCGTATGTCTTGCATTGTGCCTTGTCGAAAAAACCACCACGCTCTTGCGGTGGAGCGGGGTAATACTTAGTAGAGGCAGGCAAATGGGCCACGGGAAGGGTCAGCCGACCACACGATGACGCATAGGTCGAAGCGTGGGCGCCCGAGCATGGCATCGAAATTGCCACGGGCGCACAACAACTATTGTGCGGAATAGCCGGTGGAACGAACAGAACCCACGAGTAGTCCACAGCACGCCGCACGCACGAGTTACAATCATCCACCACCATTCGCAAGCCGTCCAAGTTTTTGTAGCCCCAAATTAAAGCCCGTGACGGCCGCCGTGCCTTGGTAGCTTCACGCCACGCGGCGCGATTTGAAGCCCTTCACACTGCACGGCAACCCCTTGTGTTAGTTTTCTCATTTCGATCAAGCCGATCTCTGCGGTGTGCAAAGTATCGCCAATTGTCGCTCACTGCGTTGCTTTTGTCAAGTTAGATACTACTTTATCCAATCATGTTTTACTTTTTTCAAGAAATGGTAGATCTGCCAATATCTCTACTAATAAAAGATGGGGTTTACCCCGCACAGGAGGACAATCCTCCGCACAGCTCCTCTTGTGCAAACAACACCTGATAGGTGGCCCTCTCAGCGTCTTTGAGCAAAAACCACCTCACCACCTCCCGCCTCCAAGAACCGCCTCGCACCTCTTCCTCCATAGCTAAATGTCGATCCACACGACCCTTAACTATCCCTCTCTCTCTAGCACTAAATCTCATAGCGATTTCCTCCCGCTCCCAACCGCCTATTCTCACATCCCAATCTACATCTTTGGCCTCCCTCCTCCCTTCTCTTCTCCCTTCGTTTCTATATTTGTGCAATTCAATCGGTGAGGCGAGACGCAACACCGGATCGGAGTTCGATGATAGTAGCTTGGGGCTCTGGTGGCGGTAGGAGGTATTGCACGAGGAGAAGGTGCAATGATTGTGGAAGCCACTCTGCGCACGGACACCGTGCCCATGGACGTGTTCCTTCGGCATGTTTGCGCCACGCCCGCCGTGAGTTGCGTTGTTCGTATTTAGTGTAGTGCGCCGAGTTGATGTTGTGCGAGGACGACCGAGTGTTGTGGAGGCGCGGAGCTTGGAATGATGTCTCATCGCTCTTCACCGAAAGCATGCCAAATATGTCAATATCGTCCATGGTCCATTGCCTCATTACTCTATTGCAAAAAATTATATTTTCCTAGCAATCATTCTTTTTCCTATTCTCTAACCTGATTTGCTTCGTCTCTTTAGATGGTCGATCGAGAAGGAAAGATACTAAGTCCAGGAGAGTGACCTGCAGGCTAACGCAGCCCAGGGACACATTGATAGCTCTGCGGTGATCTCATTAGTGACACAGCCTTTGCCTCCTATGCAACATAGGTCTGATCCTTCCTCATCTCGTTTCTTTTTATTTAGGGATGTACTGCAATTGTTTCATGTGTGTGTGTGTGTATGTACCGATTTGGTTCATATGCACTTTGTCATCTATCTGGATAGTTATTTTTCTTCGTTGTTGGCATATCCTAATTTCATGTGCTTTCTTCATTTCAAGTTGATATCATGTCCTATCCTGAATACGTGGATCATTTGATTGGCACCATCCAAGATAAATATATAGCGTACCATTTCGTAGGTATACAACGATTGGTGTACATGACCACTGTGATCCATGTCTTGTTTGATCATGCTTACTGTTGTTAGCTTATTCTCTTTTAATATGAAGATGATGTAAAACAAAAAAATTAGGTGTGATTTTTTATACTTTAGAAAGCTGAAGAATTTTACTGAATAGGAGGAGAGATCATATCCTGAACCATATCTTCCTGCAACCACCTTATGTCAACTACTGTTGACACAATACTAGATAGTGTAGTTAAAGAAAGAACTCTTCTCAAAGAAACCTTATTAACTCCCCAAATAATTTTGTTGCACATCGGTCACTTAAGATGTTTCCATGCAGAAGAATGAGGCAGCAAGAACTGAGGAGGACAAACTCCACAAGGCATTTAAGTTGGCTTCAACATAAGCCTTCTCTCTCTAAGTGTGTTGTATAGTCATATGGAAAGCATATTTCGAATTTATTTGCAAAATTTCTTAGCATGAATCCTGTTTTTGTTTTTACATTTTATGTCTTCACATGTTAAAATAGCCAAGCATTGGGCTTCTCAAACCTTGTCATTTGCTAGATTTAATGATTTGGTAGATTCTAAGCTTAAGGATATGGAAGGATGTTATGACCACTTGTTGCCAGGCTGAAGATGAAGAACTGAATTAAGCTTCTTCTTTTTGTGAAACCTCGTACCTTTCGGTTTGCCATCTTTGTAACTGATATAACGATCCTTGCCCTGTTTTAAGATGATTGCCAGTGGTTCTGTATGGGCTGTTGTGGTTAGGCATGTAACTAAATAGAACTCAGTTAAATTTATAGGATGGTCTATTTAAATTGAAGAATAAAAAATATTTTGTTTGCTTCACAGGATGAGTGCACAATGGCATGAAGTTTGAATTTCCGTTGAAACGTATCGTTCACTCAGCTATGTACGTGCATAAAAATTAATGTTCACTGTACGATTTGAGATTACGTTTGATGATTATATATCACCTTTTTTAGACTCCATTGTAGCGCATCCGACCTTGCTAGTTTCATTAAAGAAGAGGCCGCCCCAAAAGGCCTGAAAAGCCGAAGAGGCCGAAAAAAACGGAGAAGAAAAGTGCGGCGGATCAGGTTTTACTATTAACAACAGCAGAATTTTCACTTATACCGGATTTTTCGATCTGAAACACCAAGTACATGGATGAAGTTCGTTCATTTTTAGGCTGAAAAACTTTTCGCGTCTACTATATATATAACTTACCCTGATTAAGGCTTGCATTGTGGTACCGCGAAAGCATCCTAGCTAGAGAATCTGTCTAGTACTATTCCAATGCTCTCATGCAAACAAAATTGCATAAATCTGAAAGCAATATAGCTAAAGTGCAGTAACAAAATCATGCTTTCAAAATGAACATTAGCAATCACAAGACATATCTTATTCTTCATGAGTCCATCCAAACGATGAGTTTGATG
The DNA here is from genome assembly GCA_036346395.1 of Hsuehochloa calcarea. NCBI lineage: Eukaryota > Viridiplantae > Streptophyta > Magnoliopsida > Poales > Poaceae > Hsuehochloa > Hsuehochloa calcarea. Next base: position 32,324,577 of record CM070597.1, read on the forward strand.
GATATATGAATATCCCACTCCAGTGTGCAGCCCACCTCACTGCGCGTCTGCGCCACCCAGCCCAAGTGGCCAACAACGCACGGACACACAAGCCACAAGACTACAGCGAGCTACCACCTCTCCGTCGTCACCAGGCCACGCTGCGCCCATGCACGGACACCATGCCACGATCTCCCACGTCGCACACGCCACCCATCACCGAACCCTGACCAGTGCCTACATATGAAGCGCCGAAGCCTTCCACCACTTCGCACACCGCGCGAGGGCGGAGTAACATAGAGTGGAGACATGGCGGTGGCTCCGGCTCGGTGGCTCGTTCTGCTTCTGGCCGTCTCGGCCGCGGCGCACGAGAAACGGAGGCTGAGCGGCGGGGTGGGTGGCCAAGTTGTCGAGAAGGAGAAGCGGAGGGTGGTTGCGGCAAGCGAGGCCGGCCGGCACGGTTACGGCCGTGGATGTTGCCGACGAAGCGGGCACGGCGTACCGGCTGCAGTTCATCGCGATGGATCCCGGCGCGCTGTTCCTGCCCGTGCGGCTGCATGCCGACATGGTGTTCTACGTGCACAGCGGTAAGTATCATGCATCCATACATATGTGATACGTACTTAATTTAAGAAATCTACATTGTTAGTACTTAGATGTACTTGGCTAGCTATTTTCTTTGTAGAAAAAAAAAAGTTTAGAGCAATGCGGAGTAGTTTTTTTTTCTTCTAAAAGTACACTTGTTAATGTGGCTAATATTGTGATTTGTGGGGGCAGGGAGGGGTAAGGTGACTTACATAGAAGAAGGCAACAGCGAAACCGGTTCCCTCGAAGTGGAAAGAGGAGACGTCTACAACTTGGAACAGGGAACCATCCTCTACATCCAGAGCTACCCCTGCGCAACGAGAGAGCGTCTTCGGATTTACGCCATCTTCGCTAGCGACGGCACCGACACCGATGATCCCTCGGTACAAACATATCTTTCCTCGCACAATTGACTCTCCTGCCTGCTTGCCTGTTGGTGATCTGTCAATTTGTTCATTCTAGTGATGAGTATTTTGCATCCATGCAGAATCCGAAGTCGGAAGCTTACTCGGTCGGGTGTTACTGAAAGGATTTGAAGTTGTTAGACCATGTGGCTAAGTCTAATATAATTTAGCTGATGAATAATTGACAATGTTATTTACTGATGTTATTTGAGACGTGTGGTGTATGTAGACTTATGTCGGTCAAATTGGGAAAAACAACATGTATGTCTTGCCATCTAGAAATTACTACATCGACTATATTAAATTGTTCGTCTTCCTAAGGCTCCTCGTGAGGTGGTGGAAGCGATCAAATCGACGCAGAGCCCACCATCGATCATACCTTACAATCCAGAGGACAAGGACGAGGAGTTAAATTGGAAGGAAGACATCTTTGATGCGCTGTGGGGTGTCCGAGACCCGTACTTCTTGAACAAGAAGAAAAAGAAGGATAAGCATAAGGACAAGCATAAACACAAGAAGGACAAGAAGTCCAAGACCAAGACGTTCAACATCTTCTCCGGCGAGCCCGACGTCGAGAACTGCTACGGGTGGAGCCGATCAATGACCAATGAAAACCTCCAGACCCTGCAGGGATCCAACATTGGCATGTTCATGGTGAACTTGACCACGGTGAGCACATTGCACATTTATCGCTCTCGCTGCATTTAGTAGCTTTTCAGTTCTCGTGCTACGACAGAAAGTTTCCTCTGGTCAATTTGCAGGGCGCCATGATGGGGCCTCACTGGAATCCGAAAGCGACGGAGATCGCCATTGTAACCGACGGTGAAGGGATAGTACAGACGGGCTGCTCGGATAGTACAGACGGTCTGCCCGAGCAGCCCATCGGGTCGAGCGAGAGCAAGAGAGGGCACCACGAGGGTGGTGGTAGTCTGCCTGGTGGTGATCACGGTGAAGGCATCAGGTGCAGGAACTCAGTATTCAGGGTGAAGGAAGGCGACGTCTTCGTGGTCCCGAAGTTTCACCCGATGGCGCAGATATCGTTCAACAACGACTCGTTTGTGTTCGTCGGGTTCAGCACCGACATGGGGCTTAACCACCCGCAGTTCTTGGCCGGGAGTCGGTCGGTGCTGCAGGTCATCGGCAAGGATATACTGGCGCTGTCGCTGGGCCAGAACAACCCTACCGCCGTGGAGAGGTTGCTATCTGCGCGGCGCGACTCGACCATACTGGCGTGCACCTCGTGCGCAGAGGAGCTGGAGAAGAAGGCGGAGCAGGAGGAATGGAGACGTCGCAAGGAGGAGGAAGAGCAGGGGGAAGGGAAATGGAAAGGGGGAGCAAGAGCAGGAAGAAAGGAGGAGAGAGGAAGAAGAGTGGAAAAGAAGAGAGGAAGAACGGGCAAGGCAAGAACAGGAGCAGCAGGAAAGGAGAGAGGAGGAAGAGAGGGCAAGGAGGGAGCAAGAGGAGAGCAAGAAGAGGAGGAAAGGAGGAAAGAGCCAGAGGAAGAGGGCGGGGGAGGAGATGAACCGAGGAGAGAAGAGGAGGGAGGGGAAGGTGAGTGGGGAGAACCGCAGTATCGCTCGTCCAAGAATTTGAAGAAGCGCTACCGTGTCCGCAAGGGTGGCGTGTTCAAGAGCGCGTGAGCAGTGTTCCCGAGTCTTTCCACCGTATTGCCGTATAAATAACGGTGGCCACAGTCGTGTAGAGGGCGAGTCTTCTTGTGTGTCCACTGTGTTTTGCTGTAGCTGGTATACGAACTGTGAAGTGCTTCAGTGCTTCGCCCTGCTTGTATTAAGTTGTGACCATGAGCTCCTACCTACTTTTACCATTGGTGGTCCGAGTCTTCGTGCCTTATAAGATATTGTTCGCAGGTTGCAGCATGCGGGAAACTACATCTAAGCAACCACCATGGGCTCTTGAAGGCCGAATGCAGTCAAACTAGCCATAGATTGTTAGGAAGACACATCAAGAAGCAAGGAGCTCGATCGAAGTTGAATGCCCACATAGCGTGTCCTATCAACGATCAAGTATGCCAGTAACCATCGTTGGTATTTAAGAACGCAATGGAGGACCAAAGAACGGAAGAATGAGGCTACGAAAGAAAGGCTACAATCCACCAGGAAATAACAAAGGTAGTAACATAACGGATTTCAGTTCATGTTTCGTAGCCACCATTATGCTGCGGCCCTGATCTGTCCAGCAATGAGCGTGTACGGTGTACCTAAACCCACTGAACACCGGGGCACATGGCTTGGGTAGGGCAGCATTTTCCACCCTGATTTAGCATCAGATGATTGATTGTATACCAAAATTGGTCCCCAAAGCTCATGACTAATACTTGCAACAGCAAATATCTGTACAAAATGTTAATCCGGGAGGTGTGACCACAGTTCTCACAGGTACCATCGAAGCAACTGGATGGACAAACTTCTTCACACAGGTATAGCCATTCCCTTGCTTGACATGCTGTCAAGGATGTCGTTCAGCGCTTGGCACAGTCCAGCAATCTGCGAGTGTCAAGTGAGTGCAACCGAGGTTTAGCAATCGATGGATTGATTTTTCTAGTAACTAGTTGCATTACATTGCATGGACTTGCGGAGACAGATTTGATGCCGAGGACGTGCAGGTGAGTGTAAGCCACCTTTTTTACTTGCAAAGCTAAGAAGCAATGAGAGGCTAAACTAACCTGTTGGTCCCACTGCTGCAGCTCTTCAGTGTCGTCCTCGAAATGTATCACAGCTTCAACCTGTAGAACAAAAGACATGAGCGAATCTCATATCAATAACTCATAATTATACCACAAAACAGTACATCATGATGATAAGGTAAAAATTTCAGAATTCTATGCTTGAGCAGCAAATAGTGCAATGCTGAGAAAACAAAGGAAATCGTTAAAATACCTGATCAATTGAACCCCGCATTCTATCTTCGTAAATCATTCGAGATGCTATCTTCTCAGCCTGCCAATATCGATGTCACTAGTAAGAAGGCTCGAATTTAAATGGTAGCAGAGCGTATCCCAGATTCTAAGTTTGAAGGATTGAACAATACATGCCAGCTGTTTTGTACCTCATATACTGTAAAAACTACATGCACGCATAATCAAGCAAACCAGTAATTGTATTTTTTATTTTTTTATACCAGTAGATACTGAAATCAGAATGAGTCAAGCTTAACATACATGTGCATCTTCTGGTTTGTGAAATTATTATGTTTCCTTTCTTGCCTTACCGCAATTTTAGGTTTTCTTTTACAAATCAAAAGCAAACTTGGCAGGCAGACCCAATTGCTGGTAAAGTTGAGGGAAATGAAAAAATCAACACATTTGCAAGGAAACATACCTTCCTAGGGTCAATGCCCAACAATGTTCCAAGCTCATCAAAGCTGCAGAAATAAGTCGATGGTTTGTTACAATGAATGAATCGAATGAATCTAGAAGAAAAAAAAGAGTGAATCAGTTAACCTGATATTAGTGTAAAGTTTGCTGGCACTAAGGAGATTATGCTCAATCATCGCCCGGTCAAGCACAGTAGACTTATCTGGCAACAGAGCTTTCTGTTGAACAATAGAAAACTCCAGTCAAGAATATCCCAAATGACAACTTATCTTGCAAGAGGGTATGAAGGTTCACTTACTTGATGCGGCCTCAACTCCTCCAAAATGCATCAATTTCTGGTTTCCTCAAAATCCTTTCAAGATAAACCTGAATATTTGAATAAAGTAGAAAGCCTGTCAATAAAGAGAACATATGTTCCAAGATATATTGCCAGGGGAGTATTTCGACATCAGATACCTTCTGCAGTATTGGGTATATCTTCAGCTTCGAGCATCTTTCATCCTGAAAGGGGCAAACAATAATAACGTAATTTAAGCGTCATTATGATAAGTTGGATGCTATGCAAAACAAATGTGTTTCAGATAACTAAAATACTGTAGATACAACATAAGTGTTGGTTTCAACTTTCAAGCCTCGTAGCGAAGACAAAATATAATCATTTGGAGACCAGAAAAATGTATAGATTGCTGGCATTGGACATAGTCTGAAACCGCCCACTGAAATCGGATGTTAGGATTTTTTAATTAATTTTAACAAAATAATTACCAAAAAAAGCCTAAAAATAACTGGACAAAGGATGTTGATAATAGTAAAACAGTATCAAAGTGGATACTTTCACAGAACAGGGTGTTTTAGACCTTGGATGAAATTATCCAGCACTCAGTTTAACAATGAATTTCAGGAGGCAATTTAATTTGTTTTACATTACATTGTTCTTTTTATTTTCAGATAACAGGAAAACTGGTAATCTGGTGAGTACCGTGATGGGGAGTTTGGTTTGGGAAACCGGACGGTGAATGGACCATCTGATCCTAGCTCCCAACCTAACCACTTGTTTGGTTTGAGGAAATGGAATAGGTTGGTCCATCACCACTTCATCCTTCGTAAGCCCAAGGCTAATACAAAATGAGGGATTGGGTCATCCCACCCATGGATGAAAATCCCGGCCGGTTACCGCCGTCCGGTAACGGAAAACCCGGCCGGTTTTTCCCCGTTTAGCAAATTCAAATTCTAGTTTTCAAATTTTGACTGGTTTTTAAGCAAATTCAAATGAATTTCATCCGGGTTTTTTTCCGGTAAATCCGGTAACCGGCCGGTTACCGTTACCGGCCAGTCACCGGTAAACTGGCCGGTTCCGAGATTTTTATCCTTGATCCCACCTCAACTGAGGTGGTGATCCCTCAAACCAAACACCCCATAAATTGAAATTTGTTTTCACCACCAAAGGGAGAAAAGGAAACAGCCGCAAACCGCAACTCATGCTAGTTAACAACTTAACTCGGTCTGTCTAAAACTCTAAATATGTGACAGCTCTAGAAAGTTGCATGCCATTAATTGTTTCCGATTGACAAACACAGGATGGGGAGAGAGCTAAGACGATCATGATGCTAGCAGAAGTTATTTCAGCAATAAATGAAAAGAGATATTGAGATGAGCCTAAAAGGCCAATACCTTGTACAACGAGCAAGAACACGAGAGTTGTGGACCAGCACCAGCCAATATTGTGCACGTCACAGCAGCACTAAGAGCTTGCTCCAAAGCATTTTCATCGATCTCTCTGAGCATCAGTTGCAGATACCATTTGTTTAATTAATCTCACGTAGCCAACATGCAATATCTAAAATATGGCTAGCAAGTAGGGCAATTCAAATACATGCAATATGTAAAATATTGAAATATTGCAAGGGTGTAGAAATAGAAAATAGGCACCATCGCACCAGCAAGACAACAGATGACCATACAAGACATTTTTAAGAGGTAAGAATAGCAGGCAAACAGATTGCGAAGGGGAAAAAATCTGAAACTGAATGGAGAAAGCCTTACTCATCTCCAATTTGGCGTTGTTCAATCTGAGAGATATCGTAATATCGAGTGCAGCTTCCAAGAATCTTCGCTTAGATCCAAAATTCTTGCATAACATACCTTGAGACGATACAAAACAGAAAGGTGAAGTAAACCTTTTGTTTTTAAGTAGGCAAAAAATTGTTCAATTGTTTCTGCACCAACAAACCTTGTACTGTAAGTTTAGAACTTCATGGTGACTGTTTGTGACCAAAAACGAAGCTTTGTTGATAAAAGCTTCAGCATTCACTGCATCGTCATCCTACAAAGATCTACATTAGTCCAGCGGACACTATGCAATGATGATAACAACAGCCAAAGAACAGTAACCTCCAAATAGAGTCGTGCAATCTGGACACATTTGGATAATTTGTTTGTGTCATCAAGCATCCTGATTTAAAAGAATGGTCAGAACTCCCATTACTCGGAGAAAACTCTGTTCGCATGTTTGGAGAGACAAAAGTCAGTTTCTACCTGATTCCTGAGTCCAAGTCAATCCCACTAAGCATTTGTGCTGCTTTCACCATTGTTGTTCAGATTCATACAATTCTGCAAGCTTCTCTCTAATCACTACTACCTGTGAATACATAACCAGCGAAGTCACAGATTAAGAACATTACACAAGTTCTCTACATAATACTAACAAAGTTCAAACACGAAGTAAACCAAAAGGAGTTAATTCAGATACACGAAGTAAACCAAAAGGAGTTAATTCAGATACTATGAAGTGTAGAGAAACTAACATTATATCAGTTATGCGTGGTAGAGAAAAACCGCCAAAATTGGCATTCTCTAGAAGACAATTTACATGCAGATACTGAAATAACAGTAACATTATCACATAAAATCACTGGACAATTTTCTTCCACATACATGAATGCATAAATTCTTCATACCTTTTTTCTGCATGATTATACATCAAACAGCTTTGATCTTTATGTTACTTCCAAAAGTAGGAATTTTGTAAAAAGAACTAAAACATTCCAATTTTCTTTGGACTTTTATAATGGCTATTACCTAGGAATGAACAGCTAAGACCACTGACATAATTACCATAATTGCAATCAAGAGAAACAACATTACTCAATTGCTAGCTTTACTGGGTGCTTTCAGCAGCTTGACAAAGTTCAAGCCCATCAAACAGTATAAATTGCAATTGGAACAAGAACTCTTAATCAGTAACATATATGGATATTTAGATTTCTGTAATGCAATGCATACAAGCATGGATCATGTGGCATGAAGCAAACTATAGATATTTATATTTCTGCGATGCAATGCATATGGGCATGGATCATGTGGCATGAAGCAAACTATAGATATTTATATTTCTGCGATGCAATGCATATGGGCATGGATCATTATTGCCTCTACTTGTAGCCACAATTATGAACTATGAAGGAACAAAACCACAAAGAAAAATGTTACACAGAATCTGCGGGATCAAGGTTACACAAAACAAAATGATTTGTTCCAAAACTCAGCATAGATGCATCCTAATCAATTGCACTGCCAACTTTTACTATACAGTCAGTGTCTGCATCCCCAGCAATTCAATGCTTACTAGATTGATTACTAACTCGTAATATAAAAGGTCCCGAAAATATACCAAATTCACTAGAAGATTATATCCATAAAAGTAATTATATAAGAACACAAGTCCCTCAATGGTGGCGGCAGCAGCATGAATTGCATTTTCCTCTAGTCTTTCCTGGCAACATAACTTAATCAAATGGACCAACAAGCTTCAGGGCAATAGTCTTTCCTGGCAATTTTACTCTTCCTCTCTGATCTCTAAATACCACGAACTTAAGTTAACTAATAAGGACTTGTTTGATAGGAGGATTAGACCAAATCCCTTTGGATTGGAAAGTCAAATTTGCAATCCATCCAAAGGGATTAGACCTAATCCCTATCTAACCAAACAGGCCTTCAGGGAATTAACCTTCCTCATGTTCTCTAGTCTTGAACTACCACCAAGTACTCAATATAAGTTAACCAATTGGGCTAACAAGCTTCAGTGCATTAACCTTGCCCTATAATTTCCCATTTCAGTTTGATCCCGTGCCACATACCAAAGCCCCAGACCTATAGCTTGTAATTGGCTGGCTGACCTAGCACAAGTGCTTCATATTGGCTGATACGGCTTGTGATTGCCCTGTAATTGCATAAAACAGCTGATCTATCTCCGTGGCTCCCCTAAAAAGTTTGCTAGGTATAAATTATGATGCTAAAGGACATCAGCAAAAGTGCAAACATTATCCTCACTACTTGCCCCTGCTTACACAATCTAAAGCTAAAACTACACGAATGAGCTAACGTGATGGCATCATCTTCACGCATTGCAGACACCCTTGTAGTATCATTAGCCTCACAATCCAAATTGCCCATTCAAACCAATCTCACAAAAACAACAGAAAACCCCATTACATCAGAGACTCCATACATACAGGGCGAACCTGCCATTATGGCAAGCTCTGGCATCCGCCAGAGCTTCCTCCAATCCGGAAACACCCCTACCCCCTGGTCTTTCCCCCCTGCTTGCCTCCCTAGTACCACAGATGCCGGAGAAGAGATTTGCTCCGAGCCTTCGTTCCTGCTCCGACCTTCAAGCCTCCCACCCTCCATTGCTGGCCCGGCCATGGGCTGTCTTCATGAATCGCGTCCCCACCCAGCCCAACCGAGTATGCCTCACTGCCTCCACTCCAGATCCAATCCCCATTTCGGCATTTCCCAAACTCCCAACTCCCACTCTCTCTCCCAACCCTAGCCCTAGCGGCGGCAGTAGACCGCGGGCGGGGCGAGGCGGCCAACGGAGCGCGGGCGGGGAGTGGGTGGCGGATGGAGCACGGGAGAGGCGAGGCCGCGAACGATGGGGCGTCGAGCACGGGCGCAGGCATACTAGTCATTAGTAGGCAAAAATAAAGTATGACATTTTATACAAGTTCTACAGACTGTGCAGTACAACATACAACAACTATTCCAGTGCTATCTGGGAGTTAAAATTAGATGTCACCGTAGGAAAACAAGGGTGCGTACCTGCTCCTCGAAGGAGACCACACGAGGCTGGATCTGCGCGAGCGCGTAGTGGGCGACATCCTTCTGAGCGTCGGGCTCCAGCCTCCCCAGCTCCTGCGCGAACGTCTGCAGCAGCTGCCGCGACACCACGAGCGGCACCTCGTCCGACACCACTGCACTCTCACCAATCCAACCATTAGACCCAAACCAAAACTAAAACATCCAGACATCTACGTTTGGGGTTTGGGTAGAGCGATTTACTGTGGTCGAGGAAGCGCTTGGCCTGGGAGATGTCCGGCGGGGAAGAGGAGAGGACGGAGGCGAGGATGTGGCGGTACTGCTCGATCTTCTGGCGTTGGTCGGCGATCGCCGCCGCGCTCGCCAGGGCGCTGTCCATGGTTTCGTCCGCCTCCGCTGCCGCTGGTAGCCGGAGGGGTTGGAGGTTGTCGCCGTCGTCGGAGATGGAGGGGGCTAGGGTTTTGGCATTTGATCTGCGGAGAAGATGGGAGGAAAAGTTCTAGAATTGGATTTCACATGTTACGCATGAATTGGCTTGGCTACAGTCGGCTGGAGAGTTACACGACGGGCCGCCTTCTCATTTGGGGCTAAAGTTTTGCTGTGTTCTTATGTCTCTACGGGCTTTACATTTGTTAGACTCAGCCTTAGTTTGTTTAGAAATCTAGCCCGCTAAAGCCCAGTTTAGATGGGCCGGTGTCGAGCCGATTCATGGGCCATCCAAAGTGGACCGTATGAGCAAAAGTTCGTTTTTTCTCCCTTTAAAGCACTGTTAGGCCGATGGGCGAAATCCCCTCCCATCAGTATTAGGGTAGATGAGGGGAAATTCTAACGACGGAAAGATCTGCTGTTAACGTGTTCATCACCTGCTACGATCACAGACTATCCCTTCCGATGATAATGCCTCTTTTCTCTTCGAGGTTCCTCCTAAATCTAAATGGCAAGATCTGCAGTGGGCAACGAAGTGGCGACGGTGCTACCCGCCACGAATTTGTCCGCAGGCGTGGTGCGTTGGGCAGGAGGGTAGCTGGCAACGGCGAGAACAATGAAAGTAATTCGGGGGAGCAAAGGTACGTCGACTATATGAAGGGTGACCGGTTGAAGCATGGAAGACGGCCACCACACCAATGGAAACGTGTTTTCGACATGCCGCAGTAATAATATGGGTGAACAGTATTATAATATCACGTACGGCTGTCGGATTGAAAAATAAGAGGTTGAGATCAAAATCTGCACTGCACCAAAAGTATTACAAAGAAAATATCGAGAACAAGATCGCCCATAAATACTATAACATCACTGTACCAATTGATCCGCGCCGCTCTTCTGAGATTCGTCGGATCAGATTCACCGTATGTTATGCATTGTTCACTGTGATATTCCGACGATGCCAATCCTACACCAATTTGTGCAGAGGAGTTAGTGAGGATGGAGGGAAAGTGGATGCGTCGTTGCCAATTTGGGGAGATGGGGCTAACTGTGTGGACTTGATTGAGCGCCCTCTTTGTAATGTCAGAGACGATGTGTATTTTATGCTGATGGTTAATAGGTGTTCCCAAGAAATTGATGAAACTGTAGTCTATCTCAAATTTATACAAGCAACAAACTGTGCTTAGATCTACCCTGTGTTATGGTGGACCTTCAACAACTATAGTGTACAAGTAATAAAAAATCCATGAGGTATAGTGTAACACCCCAGACCAACTTGAGCCTGTAATGCTACCACACTAGCATAACTACAAATTAAACTAAGATATTTCTTTCTAATTTTTGACAGAATCTCCTTTGAATTACTAACCATCATGAAGTTCACACAGTGAACAATAATAATAAACAATTATCCAAACGCACAGTCTAAAACAAAATAATAAAAGTAACATCCATAATACGCTATCCAACTCCAACAGAGGTTATCCAAGACATAAAGCGTAATGAAACAAATGTCAAGCAATTTATTCAAAGTCTAAGTTATCGCTCAAATGGTTTATTCAGCGGAAAGTTTGTTTGTGCCAATGTGCAACCCTGCATATTCCTACTCCCTCCCATGCAGGTCCACAAACGAGGTACCTAAAATCAAAACACCAGCAAGAGTGAGTCAAAGACTCAGCAAAGTACAATTAGCAAGACAATAACATTTGCAACTGTAACCATCACCATCCAACCCCAAACCTCAATAATGATCTTGCCATATGCTCATGCTATGCAAGTTGCTCAAACGCACCTTTCTTTTTTCTTTTGCATATACAGGTATTGCGGAGTATGCATCCGTCGATGCATACCCATACATGTGCCTTCTAGCACAGAGACCATAGCTCATACTCCACAAGTATGGGGACCAAAAGCCCGTCATATTCTTGACGGGGACCTCAATCAATACTTGGTCATCACGTGACCAATCCTCCAATATGATATCATGATGCACATGTGCAGAACATTAAACCATCATACAGAAATAAACTTACTCATACTTCTAGCATTCATGATTATTGACATTCATAACATTCTAGCATCCATGAACAACGCAAAATACTCATAATATAGCAAACATGACAATTGCTCATAAATAATCTACTACTAACTGTACTTACATTTTTCCGCTACGAGGCGCGAAGAAGAAGGGATGAAGCCTCCACTCTGGAACTCCGCCCCCTACATAAGAATAGTGCTAGCAATAAATATGCTGAGAAAAAGAACTTCGATTACACTCCTCAACCCAAATCCTCGAGACCTAGGGCTCGAATTGAGGTTCTACCCAATTCCCCCGACAATCTAGCATAAAACTCCCTGGGACAGCAGTGCTAAAAATATCATAACTTTCACTACGAAACTCGGAACAGGGTGATCTTAGTCTCTCTAGAATCTGACAGTCAGAAAACAGCGGCGATAAAAATTCCATAACTTTTGATTACCAACTCTAAAAATTGTTTTCTTTATCAACTTGGAAATCTTGCGGAATTACCCACAAATTATGTGTTGGGTGACCTTTGTGATTTGAGCTCTAAATAATTCCTATTGGCCAGACAAGCAATCTGCTAAATTTAGTCAGCCCTCCTGGACAGTCGCACGAAAACTACCATAACTCCTAAACCGTAACTCCAAATCAACTGATCTCGGTGCCTAAAGAAAGCTAAGGACGAGCCCTACAACTTTCTAAGAGGCGGATAGGTCTGAAAACATACGCAATCTACCCAAAATAGATGAGCAACAGTACTAGACCAAACAGATCTGCTACTGACAGCACTAATGCAATTGAAAATACTACCGATCTATCGGGGATCGAAGTTACCCTTGATGATCCGCTAGGGAATGGCACCTCTCTACGTGCAGGTGCTCCTTCTCCTCCCCTTTCCTTCTCTTCTTCCTTCCCTCCTCTTCTTCCTCTCCTCCGTGCTCCTCCTCTTCGGCCGGCCCTCCAAAAGACGCCTTCTCGCCTTTCTTCCAATGAGCAAGAAGAAGGGCCTTCACGGGGACGCACGAAGGCGCCATTGGGATGATGGTGGCGCAGGGGGAGGCGCAATGGAGCAGGGTGGGGGCGGCCAAAGGGCAGGGGCGGCGGCTATAGGGGAAAAAGAGGGAGGGGGAGAGGTGGGGCTAGGGTTTTGGGGTGGAACCCCCCCCCTGGTCGGCCACCTTGGTGGGCTTCCCCTGGGTCGCGGCCTGTGGCCCAGGTTGTCGAAATAATATGGAAAACCCCTTCTTGTTTCAGAATTCCTACTCCTTTCTTTGCCCTTTCTTCTCCCGGCTGAGTTTCTAATTACCCGATTCAAACCGATTTAGTTTCGGGGTATTACATTCTACCCCCCTTAAATAGAATTCGACCCCGAATTCTATCTGTCGTTCTACTCAAAGGACATCAACAATTAGCATGTGGGACTCCAGCTCCCAATTTGTGGGACTCCAGCTCCCAATTCGCTTTCTGTTCGGTCTGATGCGACCATCGCACCTTAACGTAACTGACGTATTACGCTTTATTACTCGTCCCGATTTTTTTCCAGAGCCACTCAACAGACAGGACTCGAAGGCACGGTCTAACTCATGGATCAACGGCTCTAATGAAACCTCACACTCCAGATGTCTCAAGTACCCCCTCGACACTGGGTCGCACAAAACATTGTGTACTCTGCGCTAGGACTCGGGACGGTCTAAGCGATACTCTACCTTCCCAAAATCACTACAACTTCCAAAAAAATTCAATGTACCTTAGGCCAAACTCCCCTTCGGTACCAAATTACACAGCCAACACAAAACAGATGGAACTCTTGTTCCACGTCACAATCAGTTCCTTCACCTTGACAAGGAGCACAACCTTTAACTAGGAACGCAAAACAGAACTCGTTTTTAAACAAACTATTTTACAAACAGAACCCAACTTTAAAATAAAAGATTCTCATTGCAACCACGCATTACCAACTCCCTACCAAAAGTGCTAAATCCAAAATTGAAGATTCATCTCAAGAACCTTTCCACTTCCCAAGTAGACAATTTGCAAAAATCCATGAGGTATAGTGTAACACCCCAGACCAACCTGAGTCTGGAATGCTACCACACTAGCATAACTACAAATTAAACTAAGACATTTCTTTCTAATTTTCGGCAGAATCTCCTTTGAATTACTAACCATCCTGAAGTTCACACAGCGAACAATAATAATAAACAATTATCCAAACGCACAGTCTAAAACAAAATCATAAAAGTAACATCCATAATACGCTATCCAACTCCAACAGAGGTTATCCAAGACATAAAGCGTAATGAAACAAATCTCAAACAATTTATTCAAAGTCTAAGTTATTGCTCAAATGGTTTATTCAGCGGAAAGTTTGTTTGTGCCAATGTGCAACCCTGCATATTCCTACTCTCTCTCATGCATGCCATCCACAAACGAGGTACCTAAAATCAAAACACCAGCAAGAGTGAGTCCAAGACTCAGCAAATTACAATTAGCAAGACAATAACATTTGCAACTGTAGCCATCACCATCCAACCCCAAACCTCAATAATGATCTTGCCATATGCTCATGCTATGCAAGTTGCTCAAACACACCTTTCTTTTCTCTTTTGCATATACCGGTATTGCGGAGTATGCATCCGTCGATGCATACCTATGCCTGTGCCTTCTAGCACAGATACCATAGCCCATACTCCATAAGTATGGGGACCAAAAGCCCGTCATATTCTTGACGGAGACCTCAATTAATACTTGGTCATCACGTGACCAAGCCTTCAATATGATATCATGATGCACATGTGCAGAACATTAAACCATCGTACAGAAATAAACTTACTCATACTTCTAGCATTCATGATAATTGATATTCATAACATTCTAGCATCTATGAACAACGCAGAATACTCATAATATAGCAAACATGACAATCGCTTATAAATAATCTACCACTAACTGTACTTGCATTTTTCCGCTACGAGGCGCGAAGAAGCAGGGATGAAGCCTCTACTCCGGAACTCCGCCCCCTACACAAGAATAGTGCTAGCAATAAATACGCTGAGAAAAAGAACTTCGATTACGCTCCTCAACCCAAATCCTCGAGACCTAGGGCTCGAATTGAGGTTCTACCCAATTCCCCCGACAGTCTAGCATAAAACTCCCTGGGACAGCAGTGCTAAAAATATCATAACTTTCACTACGAAACTCAGAACAGGGTGATCTTAGTCTCTCTAGAACCACGACAAAACCGTCTACGAAAACCTAGTTGGGAAAGTCCCCTGATTCGACATCCTACTAAATCTTGTGTTCGGGTAAAGTTTCTGTCTTTGCAAATCTGACAGTCAGAAAACAGCGGCGGTAAAAATTCTATAACTTTTGATTACCAACTCTAAAAATTATTTTCTTTATCAACTTGGAAATCTTGCTGAATTCCCCACAAATTTCGTGTTGGGTGACCCTTCTGATTCGGGCTCTAAATAATTCCTATTGGCCAGACAAGCAATCTGCTAAATTTAGTCACCCTCCTGGACAGTCGCACAAAAAGTGTCATAACTCCTAAACCGTAACTCCAAATCAAGTGATATCAGTGTCTAAAGAAATCTAAGGACGAGCCCTACAACGTTCTAAGAGGCGGATAGGTTTGAAAACGTACGCAATGTACCCAAAACAGATGAGAAACAAGATCGACCAAACAGATCACATCGACAAAGACTAATGCGAATTGAAAATACTACCGATCTATCGGGGATCGAAGTTACCCTTGATGATCCGCTAGGGAATGGCACCTCGTTACGTGCAAGTGCTCCTTCTCCTCCCCTTTCCTTCTCTTCTTCCTTCCTCCCCTCCTCTTCTTCCTCTCCTCCGTGCTCCTCCTCTTCGGCCGGCCCTCCAAAAGACGCCTTCTCTTCTTTGTTCCAATGAGCAGCAGCAAGTGCCTTCACTGGGGACGACGGAGGCGCTGCTGGGATGATGGTGGCGCAGGGGGAGGCGCAATGGAGCAGGGTGGGGGCGGCCAAAGGGTAGGGGGTGGCGGCTATAGGGGAAAAAGAGGGAGGGGGAGAGGTGGGCTAGGGTTTTGGGGGTGGAACCCCCCCCCTTGGCCGGCCACCTTGGTGGGCTTCTCCTAGGTCGCGGCCCGCGGCCCAAGTTATCGAAATAATATGGAAAACCCCTTCTTATTTCAGAATTTCTACTCCTTTTTTTGCCCTTTCTTCTCCCGGCTGAGTTTCTAATTACCCGATTCAAACCGATTTAGTTTCGGGGTATTACACATAGAGGGGGAGAACGTGGAAGGATGGGACTTCAAAAAGTGGAAATTTGTCTAGAGTTCAAGGGCTGCTTGGATTGTGCCCTTTAAGTTGCCTAACTAAAATTTTGGCAATGCCCAAATATAGGCAATGCCAAATTATTGGTAAAATAATGTTGTTTGGTTTGTGACTAAACCAGAGCCAAATACGTGGTAAAGTTGCTTGGGCTATTGTTTGGTTTGAAGGTAAATAGATTACCAAAATTTTTGAAAGGTTGTTTTTTATTGTTTGGTTTGCAGTCAATTAGAATCCGGTCACCCCACCAATGTAGGGGTGAGATTGCCTCCTTGCACTTGTAGCAAGAATTGAATGAGCAGACAACAGGTTGATCAACTAGAACTGAATGAGTTCCAACTACCTTCTTGGACAGCTACAACCTTCTCCAGCTTACTTCTTTTCTGAACCACATTGTCGTACATGTTTTGGCATTGCAGTTCCAACTGCAAAGCATGATCAATCCTTGTCCATTGTGAAGTCAAGATGGACATTCAAACAGGATCGCAAATGTGGATGACAATCAAGACTAAAGATGATACCAAAACAAAATTTGTAGAGTCAACAACATATAATTAACATGCAGTTTCCATCAGCAACCAGCTGTCACCAACTGGTTTTCCATTCAAGGATCAGTTAGCATCCAGTTTTTTGATATCCAAGACAATACAATAATGGGGAGTAGCTAGATAAATTACAATGGGTTGGAACACAACACTAGATCTTGAGACTACATCTAGAAGCAAGCAAAATAGAATTAACATCAAACAACTACTAAGCATCCTTTTTTACATGCATCACAAAATATCCTTGTCAACCTAGGTACCACCATGAGCATCAGACAGAGCCAAAATCACCCCCTCCATATTTGTGTTCAAAGTGGTCTATGACCCAGGCTTGTAAAGTCACGCCACTTGCAATGCTAAGGTAACCGCGGAAGTGTTCCTGTTCTAGCTTGGCAAGAAAGGTTGCAGTGTTGATCTTGTCCTTTGCTGTGATGGTGAGATTCTTTGTACGCTTCCAGAGGTTAGCATTAGGGTCTAATTGAGCATTCTGATTAACGGAGACATCAGGGTTAGAACACATAAGAGAGTTCGCAAGCCTCATAATACTAGTTGCCATCTCATCGTTAGATGCTTTACCGCAGCTTCATTTATCTTCGACTGCTTCTTGCCTGGTGATTTGATACGCTTGTGCTTCTTACTCGAATCGGTGCCTTCAGTTGTCGGACTATTGCAAACAATGGTGTCAGAGTCATTACAACCATCTTCCATTGTCAATGAATATGCCTCCAACTCTTTCATGCTCTCGCTGCCAGCACTTCCACTTGCAACATTGACAGTGGACTGGTCAAGAGCAAGTGAACCATCAGCTTAGACTGAGTCCACAAATAACTCTTCCAATAGATGGAAGAACTTGATAGGCCTAGTAAGGTAGTTGTATTTCACTGTTTGTCATATGAAACAAGGAAAGTAAGGAAGTCAATACATTCTAGTGTCATAGTACTTTATGGATGAATGCCTAGTTGTAATAGAAGTACTTACACTAAGATTTTTGGGGTCTTTATCTGATGGATTGATGTTGAATTTGCATGCTGGTGCATCAAAACCAAAGCCACTTTTCCCCCAAAGCTGTACGTATCCAATTCCATTTCTCCTTGCATGACCTAAAGTGCCGATCGACTTGGTTTTCTAGTGGCTCCAATTCCAAATCTGTCATTCAAAGCATCTGCACACTGAAGATGGTGTTGTCCGAAGTGAGGAATGTTGATGGTTGAATAGCTTTTTTGGACATTTTGGGTCTTGGGGGCCCAGGAACTCTTGTATGTGATAGCGAACACCATGATAGGGCGGCAATATACCCAGCCTCGTAGCATACCCAACATCAGCCAAATAAATACAAGCCAGATGTAAGGGATGAAGAAGGGATCTAACTAACATCACAACAATCGGCAAACACGTAGTCGGCAAATGAATGCCAGGTGTAAGGGATGACATGAACGTACCTCACGTGCCCAAATCCACCGAGAAATCCGAACGCCCCAACCGATTTCGCCCAAATTCATCCAAAATTCTGAAATCCTGAACGGATGCCACCCAAATTTGACCCCACCTCAACTTCCGAAGGGGCGTCGACGACCAGGGGACGTGCACCGATACCGCGGGAGGGGACAAGTAGGGAGGTGCAGCTCCAGGAAGATCAAGCAACAAACCCCTAATTAACATCATGGGCACAAGAATCAGCAAAGAAATGAGTCGTCAAATACATGTCAGATGGAAGGGATGAAATAAATGAACCTCACGTGCCCAAATCCACCGAGAAATCAGCAACCGATTTCGCCCAAAGCCACACAGAAATCCCACATCCCCAAGCGATTTCGCCCAAACACACTCGGAAATCCCATATCTCCAAACGATTTCCCTCAAGTCCACCCAGAAATCACAGATCCTCACTCGATTCCACACAAATGTCTACCCATTTTTCGAAGAGGTGGCGACGAGCAGGGGAGGTGTGCCCGAATGGGAAGGGGGGGAGTAGGGAGGTGCGGCTGTGGTGAGAAGGGGGGAGGAGGAGCAAACGAGCTGGGAGAGGAGGAGGGAGCACGCGAGCTATTCGAGGCGGGGAGAGGAGGGAGCTTTTTTATTAGGGGGGTTGACGAGATGCCTAGGCTGGGCCTCACCAAAAACCCGGATTATGTCAAGAAAGGGTTGTTGAGGACACATGCATTACCGATTTTTTTTATTGTAGTACCACCATTTGGCATCAAATCAAATCAAGCTAAAATGTATGAGCAATACCAAAGATTGATTTGGTTCAATTCGGTTCCAAACCAGTCCCTGAAATCTGGAATCCATCTTACGCCTCGCAGTACAAGCATTGCCCTGCTTTAGCAACCCTTCTTCATAGCAGCAGTAGTACTACTACATGCAGCAACAGCAACAGCAACAGCGCCGTATTGTTCAACGACGACGGCCGATTCTACTGCCAACCTGCAGTTAATTCCCGCTTTGGGCCGGGGTGTACCACCCTGCGCGGCAAAGAAAGAAATCCGACACACCCACCACCACCATTCCACCTGGTGCCGCCCCGCCCCGTCCCGTCCCGCCTGCTACTCCCTGCTCATATTTTCTCGCCCCCGATAAAAGCTGCACGCTTCCTTGTCCGAACGTGAAAACACATAAATGTGCATGTAGCCGTACGGTCAGGCCCAGCACTCACTTCACTCGGCACTCAGCTGCAGCAGCGAGCGATTACTCCCATCCAATCACCCGCGCGAACGAGTTTAATGCTCGCGTCTGTCCGCACGGCGCGCACATGCACCAGATCAGGAAAAACCAGCGGCCGCCGCCCGGCCGTGGCATGCTCGCGCTCGCCACGGGATTCAACCGTCCGCCCGCCCGCCCGCGCGTGGGTCCGCCCCCGTGCGCGCACAGGTGAAAGCGGCAACTCTTTGCGCGCCAGCTGCCGCGGCGTGCGTAGGCGCAGAGAAACCGCAGGAGGCTACAGTGCCCCCCGGCACCAGCGACAGCAGGCAGGGCCTATTCTGCAAGCACAAAAGGCGTTCGATTGATCGGTGACAGCCCAGACAGGGGTCGAATTCAAGTGCCCACTGCTCGCACGCACAATATCAGAAAACAGAACGAACAGTAACCATATCCCCTGCAGTGGAGAACAGTGACCACCATCGATCGCGTGATCGGACGGTGGGTCAAGATCTGCAGTTCTGCACAGCATCCAGCATCTAGTTAAGCCTCCAGTGTTAAGGAATAAGGATACGATGATGACATCTCCCTGGGATTTTAGTTCATTGCTTTTGACTGTATAGGTGGGCTTGTCAATTATTTGGTTTGCGGTACAAGTTTTACCCAGGAAGGGTGGACCATTGGTAGCGCTGGGAAAAAGGAGCGGTGGTAACACTGTGCCTGTGAGCTAGGTACTACTAGATTTTTCGTCAAGATTTGCAGTAGTGAGGTGATCAGAATAGTGAGCTGGAGTTTTTTTTTTTCTTTCAAAAATTGGAGTTAATTGAGTTGTTGGATCGTTGGACCTCAAGTTACTCCGGGCTGTTTGGCGCTATCTTTGATCGGTCCGGGAAGACCAATATAGCTCCTAAATTGTGCAGTTCTGCTGCCGAGCATTTCTAAGAACATAAATAGGACTTCAGTCTGAAAGTAATCATAGAGTCGTTTTACTAAAAAAGAAGGCGGGGTAGGAGGGAAGAAGCTTTTACACCAGATTGGCAAAAAAAAGTTACAGTATCGGATACACGGTGAATCCCGGGTGACGTCAGTGATATATACACGAGATAGCAAAAAATAGTCTTAATATATCTAATCTAATGAAACGGAAATGCTCATTTCTACTACTTAAAAAATCAATTGGTGGTAGTCCATCCTTCAATTATCTTCGGCGTCTGTCCGATCAACGATCAATCGACGGCTCAGATAATCCACGCGGCCGACATCTGTTGCACCCACGACCACATCCCACTCCCCCCTCCCTTTCCTCTCTCTCCCTCACGATCCTACCCGCGCCGCTCACGCTCCCTCTGTTGCACCGCCCTCCCTCCCTCTCGTCTCTCTCACCACCGCGGATCCAACCTTTTCCCGGGCGCCTCGCCCCAGTGGTCGTCACCACGCCGTCCTCGCTCGCCGCCACAACATCCTTGACTGCCGCCGACCCACCCTCACCTGCATCCATCGCCCCTCACCTATCTCCCCCGAGCCGCCCTCGAACCTCCGCGCCACTCCCCGTCTTCCTCCATCGAGCCATCCTCGCCCCTCGCCTGTGCCTTCCTTGGCTCCAACCGGTTTGGTGGTTAAAATTGGGGATTTGTAGGCCTCCTACTTCTTCTAAGACAGACCTCATGCCGTCACAAAGACTCGACTATGCCGCCTGCCGTGCCTTCCCCTCCAAGGTTCGTGGACCCTTATAGTGACCCTACCCGCCTCCCCGCCCCGCCCTACCCCAACCCTAACTCCCTCCACGTGTCGTTTTCAGTTGCGCGACCCCCGCTTCTCCGGATGCGTCCCCGCCACCGTCCGCCACATTGCCCGCTCTCTTCATCGACGGCATCGAGACCAACAACGCGAGCCCCTTGGTCATGACCGAATTGGTATGTATTTCTTTTGATTTTGTTTTTTTGGCCTGTTTCCTGTTCCAATTCTTGCACAGATTTCTCAATATTGATCCGGTTCAATTTGCACAATTCCAATTGGATTCCATTCTTTTTCCATTCACTTTCGCATTCTCGTATCCATTTCTTGGAAAATCTATATGTTTCTTGGAACAAAATCCGATTAAAATTCAATTTCTTTTCATGTCCGTTTCTTTGGAAATCTCGAGCATTTCTTGCGAGTATTCGATCCTACCGCCAAAAGGAATTTCTATGCGAATTTACCGTCAAAATCCAATTCTTCTCATGTGCGGTGTTTCCTAGACGAGATCTGCGCCTGGAGCCGCAAGAATCCGACCTGAATTGTTATAATTTCTCAAATCTCAAGTTTTTTTCTCAAAAATTTTGCTTACAATTTTCAGTGTAGTCTGGGTGAGCACGCCATAATGGAAAACGGGAGGCTCCAGAAGCAGGCATTACTGCCGCCGAGGAGCCCGTTCCCGGTGGCGACGGCGTCATCGCCGCAAGCCGAGCTTGGCCCGATCGTGCGGCCGAGGGACGCGCACCACCGGCATGACCACCAGAAGTTGCAGTTTTGCGTTGGACATGTGAACTTCAGAGCAGTTGGAGTGTTGTGGTATCTTAACTACTAAAAATTAGAGTTTATCACGCGGGAAGAAATCGTCCCACTCTGCTACGAACCCAACCCACGAAACAACCGCCAACCACGTTCTCTATTGTCGCCATGTCCCTCCCTCCCATCTACGTCGCGCCCCATCCTTCCCTCTCACTTGCAGCCCCTCGCCCACCCCCTCCTCCCATCTCAGGCCGCGCCATCCTCACCCACCACCGAGCCACCTCGCCTCCCCATCGCCCGCCCCATCCATCCCTCCCTCCCATCGGCGCCAGCAGTTGTGCCCTGTCCCTCCCTCCTCCTATCCGTGCCGCATCGTACCTCTCTTCCATCAGTGCTGCACCATGCCGCCCTCGCTCGCCACCGCGACCCCTCGCCCCTAGCATCCCCACCTCACCCCCGTACTCGTCCCTCCCTACCATCCGTGCCACGTCGCCCTCTCCCACCACCGCGCCTCCCTTGCCCGCCACCGCAACCCCCTGGCCCGCCTTCCTCGCCCGTCGCCCATCACCTCCGCGCTCGTCCCTTCCTCTTCACCCATACAGGCGTCCTCGGCACTCCGGTGGCTCCTACCAATGAACTTCTGGAAAGATGCCCTCTCTGTTTGATTCTAGATCATGTTTCTTGATTTACTTTTTTTGCTATGCTTTGGTGATTTATTCATGGCATTTTGTGTTGGCAAGTTTGCTTCGATCTGTGGGTTGAGACCTCTCCTCTGAACTCCTCGTTGGTGATCTATCCATGGCAGTGCAAACTTCTCTCACCACTCACTCCTCGGCCTCGCCTCCCAAGGCCAACACCACCACCTTGAACTTTGATGTCTCCAAATGCAAGCGGGGGTTCCGAAGCCCCACCCCCACCCTGATTAAGGAGGCAGCAGCTGCCGACGAAAGGTCACACGATGATGGAGATGTGGTAGGCCTATAAATTCTCAGAAGCAATACTTGCTCATGTGTGATGCATCTCTCAATTTGTGCTTCCTCTTATGTAATTTATATTGCTTGTAGTCATTTTTTCATTCCCAGCAATAGTTGTAGGTGGATAGGTATCCATTATTCACAAAGTAAAAGTGGGTGAGTGAGTGGGCAAAGATGATAGGAACCCAGAACTAGTGGAAACAAAGACATAAAGCAACAAAGGTATTTGAATTCAAACCAAGGTGTGTAGCATCCTAGATGGTGAAGAAGAGGCTAAAGAAATTGAATGCCAAGGAAGCACTGGAGTTCTTGAACCAGCCATGGTGGAGCAACCCTTGCCCCCTTCTTGATTCCACTTGGCCTTTTTGCGTGGTTCGTCGAATGCTGAGTTGTGCCATCCTGTAATTGGGTTCCCTCTACGCACGCTGCTTAGGCGACAATTTAGGTAGTTGTTTATGCCATGGTGTTCGGATGAACTAATTTATAGGTTGTGATTAATTTGGCTCATTTGTTTGATGTCATGTTGAATTATTTGGAGCATGGTCTCTAGGTGAGCCTTTAAATGATACTTTGTAATTTGGTGTGAACTCTCGCTTGTTTCTTGATTAGAAAGTGCATCAAAGTGGGATTCACACTTAGCTCTCTAATTTCTGATTTGGTGGCTATCATGACTAACGTGTTCTCTCCTTCACTTTTCTGTTTACCACTCAGATTTGGCTTGTGGCGCTCACTCACCGAAGGTGGAATCACTCTATTCTTCCCTCGTTCACTCTCACTCTCTACTTTTGCTTTCGTCTTTTTCACAGAATTATTTACAATTTTAGCAGGGGTAAGTGGTTTTAACAACACATCCTTGTTGTTTCACTTGAATTTGTAGCAATTGCTGCGACCATCATATATGACAGCATGGTCATATTGCCATGGTCTACCCAATAGTAGATGACAAACATTCATAGGGACAATATCACAATCAACGGTATCACTGTAAGTGACAATATGAAAGTAGATACGCACCATGTAGGCCTCCTGCTGCTGCATCGATACCTGCAAGTCCTTCGTCCCACTCGGGATAGCTCCCGACCGGACTAAGATCTAACAAAGGAGAATACTAACAAGGTTGAGTACAAAAGTACTCAGTAAGCATTAATAGCAAAAGATGCACTGCATGACTGATCTCTGGTCTTTATCACATTTTTTAAATCATCTATTTCTGAAAATGCTCATTAAAACATTAAGTGGCAAATTTTAATTCTGAAAACACTACTAGTCACTCGGAAAGAAGAAAAACCCCTAGCGGTTCCCGTAGACTCCAATCCAGGAGACTGGCATGAATTCATGATTTGATATAGCACTGCGCAGGCTTGCACCACTTTACCCATAGCTACTCTGAACTCTCTCTGAGCTAGGTCCATCGCATTTCCTTTGATGCGACTTCAAGTTCGTAATACGTAACGCTTTCGAGTGTTACGTGATTATGTCTCCACCCATTACTTTTCGTCGGTGTTGATTTAGTCACGGTGCTGACCTCGTCACACACCGAGTTCTAGTAATGTTGGTTGAGGCGGCTCTCGTCCGTGCCCAACACTCCACCTTGGGGCGGCTCTCTTCCGTGCCTAATACTCCAATGTGACCCGTTGTGGAGAACTTAATTACGTAACAAGGTAGCATTTTCTGCCCGTCGAAACGGGGAAATGGTTGGCACTGAATTACGGCTCCCGACCGAGCAAAAGTTTTGTTAGTCCTTATATTATAACCATATGTAAAGGGGTCCCACCTCTTACCATCATCATCATCGTCTCGTTTCCCCTGCCAGGGTCCCCTTTACCCACCTAGTAATTATCATTCTCATCTCATCTCATCATCTCTGTTCTCTTATCTTTCTCATCATCTCAATCCAATTTGATTTTGAGAAATAGTTTTGATGCAATACATATATGATAGAGCAATATACGGTTTACATTTAACATAACTATATTTATGTTCAAGAGGATAGCTTGCCTTTGGAGTTGTAGGAAAGGTCGGCGATGACGAATCTCTGATCAGCTCCTCCTATCGGCACTGGTTTGCCCTCTGTAGCAAAGCGGTAGCACGAATAATATATAAATAAATACTTAGTTGAGTTTGAGTGATAGTAGACGCATAAAATGCTAATACAACTCCTATGTTAGCCAGATTTTAATTTAATAAAACTTTTCGGAACCCGACCCAGTTAGCACTCTCCCGCTAAAAATCGTTCTAGGGTTAAACTCGATCTATTGCCGACATCGCCGAACTCGCGTTCTATACTCGACACAAACTACTACCAGATCTTACACTCTGCTACGCCTACAAGGATCTACTCGAGGGCACAAGACTACCAACACCTCTGGCACACCAACGGGTTACTCTAAAAACTGAACAAACGCTAACTATACCGACTCCTAAATTTCCTATACTCAGAAACCAAACAACTAGTTTCTAACCCTAATCTCTAATCAACCAACTAACTACTAAACTCCCTCTCTCTGGCGCTCCTTGCTGCCGCCGCATTCGGTTCTTCCTGCCTCCAGCGTAGCCCGACGCCGACTCCGCCGCCTCTGGCCCTCTCCCTCGGAGATCTCCGCCGCCATCGCCTCCAGCCGGCCCGCTCCGCCTTCGGGAGTCGCTCCCTGCGCCTCCAGCCCCGCCTTTGGTCTCTGCGCCGCCTCCCTCGGCTACGGCTTCGCCTCCTCCTTTGCCGGTCGGCCAAGGCTGCACCGCCATCTGCGCCATTGCTGCTCGCCGCTTAGCCGGTCGCTCCGCTCCCCGACTTCGGCTCTGGCGCCTCCTGCTGCGCCGACTTCGCTCCGCTCGGCCCCGGCACCGCCCGGTGTCACCTCTACTCCACCTGCTCGCCCTCGGTCGGCCCGGCCTCCCGGCTCTCTCCTCCCGGCGCCGATGCGGCCCCAGGTGCCGCCTCCTCTTCCTCCTCCCCTGAGCTCGATCTGGTAAGCTCCGGCTCGGCCGGCTCGGCCCTTCCGGCCGCCTTTGCTCCCAGATCCGGCCTGGCCCTGCCTTGGTCTACCCTATTCGGTTCTCTCCCTTGGGGTAAGCCCTCACCTGACCTCCCTCTCTACTCCTACAGTGCTCTGTGCTGAGGGGAACTGATAGCTACCAAACTATTCTAGTGAAATCTAGTGATTTGTGAATGGTGTGCAAGTGTGCCATGCTTACTGATGTGTGCTGGGGTTACCTCTTGATGGATCTAGGCTGGGAGAGGGGATGGCAGTGCTGGCCTGGGCTGGTGCTCTCCCTTTCTGCTCCTGGCTCCCTGGTTGCGGCTGATGGACTGGTGGCTCCTTCTCCTCTGCTCCTGGGATCTTTGCTTTGGCCTTCTACTGAGATGCAGAGTTGAACCCTCCTTCGGTTCTTGCTTCTGCTGGCTGTGGAATGGAATGGATGGCTTGGTTGGTTTCGGGCTGGTGGCTTGCTTGCTTTGTGATGCTGTGAAGGAGAATGGCTTCCCGGGGGAATGAACTTATGATGCTGCTGTGTTTTGGGGGATGGATTTGGGCTAGCCTGAGCTGCTGGTTTTGCAGGGGGAATGCACCTCGGTGCTGCTGGCTTTAAGAGGGGAATGCATTTGCTAGTCAGGTTCTTTGGTGCTTTCTTTGGGGATGCATTTGTGCCTTTGGTATCCTGTGCTTGATATTTCACTGGTCGGGCCGGCTTGCTCGTGTGAGAGGGGCTTGGCCAGGGGAGCTGCACTGCAAGAGAGGGCTCGAAATGGTTGTTTGCATCTGTGACGCTTGACTGAGGGTGTGGTGAACTGGGATATGCATTGAGGGTTTATATTGGGGTTTTGGCAATTGCAAGAAGTGGGTGCTGGGTTCTAACAATGCCGGATGAGGAGACCCACAGAAGTGACAGATGCCGAAGGATCTTGAGTGGTCTGGATACCTGGACGATCAAGGGGCCGACTAACTCCGGTTGGTATGGGGATCTTGATGGTCAAGGGACCGACTACTCAGGTTACTTTGGATACTCTACTGCACTTCGGGAAATCTGACGGCCACTTTCTATACTCTAACTCCTATACACTACTGCTCACAAGAAGGCTCTCAACTAACCTGATCCTAATGGCAATGTTATGTCTTTGATGAAATCGTGAAACCCTAATTTCTGAAACCTAACACCCGATCCCTAATTTCCCTACAACCCAAACCCTAATCCTAATTCCTCCTTTATCCTGATTCCAATAAACCCGATTATGTATCAAGTAATGCATGTAACCAAACCCCGCAAAACATGTAATGTGCATTCCGAAATGTTGTCAATTTTATCTATCAAAAGCTACATTGTAACTCCATTTGAAATATCGACACTCCTAGTTCTCTGTTTTCATGTGAATATAGCGCAACAATACACACATAACATACAAAATATACATAAAAACATAGCGCAACAAAATCACATATCATCTGTGTAGTGCAGTTACACAACGGGAGACAATATGGCTCACTCGTCTGAGCAGCTCTCTGCTCGTTGTGTCCGCGTCTGTGTGTGTATCCCAGTTTTGCGTCGTGCATGTCCCGTGGGATAAATCAAGTGGTCCGAAGAACGCGTGACATTCTGGATGGGGTACAGAGACCACTGAGTAGGTGGAGGTGCACCAGTAAACTGACTCTAGCATAGCTGAGTCTGTCCAACGTCGATGTCGCCCAGCTGAGAGATGCCGAACTGGTTACCACCTGCCATCAAGTTGAGAAATCCACCCCCGGATCATCTCGCCCCCAAGGTACTATGTCTACAATTATGGTAGTGCGGAGTAGCTTTGGCCTTGAACTTGCGAAGTGCCAGCGACCCCGTAGGAGCTATGTCCTCCGTACTGGCCAACGTATGAGAGGTGTGGATGCCCTGCTTCCCACGGTCAAAACCCTATCGCTGTGTACTGCTCCATACAGTAACTGGGATGGGTGTCTCCTCATCGGTCGACGTATGTCCGTCACCCCCACCCTCAGCGGAAGGCTGCAAGATGTAAGGATGTGAGGGCACGTAAATATCTGGAACATGAACTAAACTTCTCGTACCTACCAGATGTGCAGCGTAGATGATTGAGCGAAAGCGCCAGCCTGAAGGGGTGCAGACGGCAGAAGAGATGTGTCTCGGCAAACGTGCGGCTGTAGGACAACATGACGTTGGTACAACATAAGGCGTAATATAAAAATAGGACATAAATTTGTATGTAACTTAGCTCCCCGCCGATGTGTTGCATGGACGACCTAGTTGGAGCGCTAGCATGCCTGTCAGTTCGACTAGGCTGTGATGAACTAGCATGTGAGCACGGTCCGCCCACTCCGTGCGCGGTGCGTAGGACGTCGTCGCTCGAACGGCTGCAACTCATGTTCTTCGATGCATTATTCCCCTCGGGGAAGATGTACTTCAACGTGCTCAGAAGCCTTGGTACGATGTGCGGGCTGCGGATGGCGGTCTCCGATGTGCTTACGATGTGTTGCAGCCACTCGTGCTTAAATGAAAGAGAACACATGTTCAGTAACAAACATTATAAATATCAGTAGTGAAACAAGCAAAGAATGTCAGTTCTTATGGTCTCGTCATGACACGAGATGCTGTGATGATCAAACAAGTGACAGAGCTTCTCCTGGTGCATCACATGCTCCGGACGCTGTGGTGGAGGACAAGTCAGTCTGGAGCGCGACCGTGTAACGTACCAGTCCATGTACTGGTGGTACGTCTGTAAGTCGTATGATCTCTGCTCCTGGACGACCTTGACATTTGCCGTCTTCGTCCAGGTTGTAATCCACTCGTGCTGGACTGCTTGCTAGTCCTCGGCGTGTCGGCCTGCCCTGGATTGCCCGCATTCAAGAGTGATTCATGTCAGAACATGGAATGTGGGTATGAAATTCAAACAATTCTCGGATGGAGCTGGACTCATAAGTGGATGTCTCACTGCAGCATCCTGTCATTGGGAGGGGGCACGACCTGGGACAAATCAAACTGACGCATTATGCACTGCGGCCCGTAAGGCTCCACCCTGTTGGCGAACACTAGGTGGTAGGTCGTCGTCCATAGTCAGGCATCCTGCAGGCATTGCACGGACAGTCTGTGCGGCCCTACTGTGTACACAAACTTTGGGGTCCATAGAGCCCATATGATGTCATTGTCATGCAATGACTCGAACTCGTTGTGGAACAATGAGTAGCACCTCGCTGGTCTGTCCTTGGCCCAACATAGCTGGACGATAGTCCACTAGTAGCTTATAGTGGGCCTGTCGATCGATTCGTGCAACCCAGGGTCGGGGCGCACAGCTCCCGCAAAGGCAGGCCACCCAATAGGGAAGTGCTTCCAACTCCACAGCTGCACGAGCATGTGAGAGAAGAGTCTCGCACGCTTCCTCGGAACTTATAGTGCGAGCGAGAGGAAATTGCCCACCGCTAATGATGGGAGGGAGGGAATCGCGCAGACACATGCATGAGACCTTGACGCGATGGAATGGACAGGGAATAAAGGGAGGCTGTTACGCGGTGGAATAGACAGAAAATAAAGGGGAGACCGTGACGTGATGTGATGGAATGGACCCTGATAGAGAATAAAGGGCACTCCTGGCAGGGCGCCGCCATCCTTCCCTCGGGCAGCCGTCCGAAGCTCCGCCCCTCGTGTGGACGGACACACGGACGTTGTTCATCCCATGGACAAACGCCCGAGATAGTGCCACGTGTGCTTACTCCGATCGACGGCACTGCGGACAAGGCACATCCGTCCGTCCCTCGGACGAACACACACTTGATTGGATCCTCACTGACCACAAAGCAAAGATCGTCGAACCCACAATTCCCAATGGAAAAAGCAGGAACAATCCTTGGTTCTGAACGTCCAATTCTCGTTGTTTTGGCTATGAGCCTCTAGGAGATACAATCATATGTTGTTCGAAAAATAATAGATTAAACGTGGTCTAAGGGATACAGGGGGATCACGGTGGTATTTATGGTATTCCCCTAACTCACACACCAAGGCCTAGGGCCGGATCCTAATTGATTCGGCCAAAGGATTCTGAATTCAACCCTTAATCTAAACATAGTGTTTGGATTTACTATTCATGATATGTACTATTCACACGAACCGCTGTTCACACCGAGTACTGTTCACACCTTGGGTCTCCACGCGGTTTGGTTTCTTTCTCTAAGTGCTGGGTTGCTTGGACCTTCCCCTTTAGCGCTGCATGGCGGCATCTACTCGTAGACTCCGACCAGCGTTCCCTGCCCTGCACGACTACAACCTTCGGCCAAGACCTGGTCGTGGACCTGGTCACGACAACGAACTTGGTCGTGACAATGGACTTGGTCGTGACAACGGACCTGATCGTGGACCTACCTTGATCTTCCATGGTTCTCCTCTATTGTTTTGGCTTCGGCCTCCCTCTCCTCTCTTTCGGTTCCAAAGGCTTCACAATGTTCAAACCTGAGAATACACAATGTATTTGCATGAGGTAGTATCCCCTTCGCATCAAAGTCAATTAGAATTTCTTTTTAAAAACAACAACACCTGTTGGTTTATAAGCTTGGTTCTTGCTCTAGTCATTTTATCCTTTGGTTCTTCATAAACAGCCTCATGCACAGTTGGATTGGAGATGTAGTAGTCGTAGGGATGTCCTCATCATCTCCCCTATCTTGAAAAGGAGTCGTCCTCGACTCTATATCGTCTTGTCCAAAGAATGGTGACAAATCAGTAACATTAAAAGTAGCACTGACCGCATAGTCATCGCATGTAAGCTCAGTATTATATGCATTATCGTTGATCTTGGCAAGAACTTTAAAAGGGTCATCACCACGTGGCATCAACTTGGATTTACACCTCTCCGGAAATCGTTCTTTGCAAAGATGAACCCAAACTAACTCACCAGGTTCAAAAAGCATTTTCTTTTTAGTTTTGTTAGCGTTGGAAGCATAAGAATGTACCTTCGCCTCAATTACCTCTTTAGTATTTTAACAGAGTTTCTTTACAAAATCAGCACACTTAGAAATCTCCATATTTGCACGCTCTTGCAATGGAAGTGGTAGCAAATCAAGTGGCGTGATCGATTTGAAGCCATACACCACCTCAAATGGGAACAATTAAGTAGTAGAATGCATTGCCTGATTATATGCAAATTTCACATGGGGTAAACAATATTCCCACTCTTTTAAGTTCTTCTTGATCATTGTCTACAACAACATTGAGAGTGTACGGTTCACCATCTCTATTTGTCCATCGGTTTGTGGGTGACAAGTTGTCAAAAAGAACAACTTTGTCCTAAACTTGGCCCACAAAGTCTTCCAAAAGTAGCTCATGATTTTCATATCATGATCTAAAACAATGGTTCAAGGCACACCATGCAATCTCACAATTTCCCTGAAAAACAAGTCAGTTACATGCGACGCATCATCGCTCTTATGATAATGAATAAAGTATGTCATCTTAGAAAACCTATCCACAACTACAAAAACAGAATCCCCCCTCTTAGTCCTAGGCAAACCTAAAACAAAGTCCATGCTAATATCTTCCCAAGGAGCACTAAGACTGGAAGTAGACTATACAAACCATGTGAATTGAGTTTAGACTTAGCTTTATGGCATGTAACACAGTGCTGAACAAACCTCTCAATATCTCATCTCATCTTTGGACAATAGAAGTGATCGGCCAATGTCAACAGAGTCTTTTCGTGTCCAAAATGGCCCATCAAACTACCTGCATGTGCTTCTTGCAACAAAAACAAATGAATAGATGATTCTGGAACACACAACTTATTAGCACAAAAAAGGAATCGAAAAATCATGATCAGCTACATAGAAATCACACAAACTTTCTAATCCAGGAACTTGGACGCCTACTTGAGTTAATAGTACATTTTTTCTAGATAAAGCATTAGCAACCATGTTGTCCTTCCCCTTTTTATATTTTACAATGTATGAAAAGATTCCATGAACCCTACCCATTTGGCATGTTTACGGTTCAGGTTTACTTGGCCCTTTAAATACTTCAATGCCTCATGATCAAAATGAATAATTAACTTTTTAGACCTTAAATAGTGTTGCCAAGTTTCTAAAGCACGTACTAAAGCATAAAGTTCTTTACCACAGACTGGATAATTCAATTAAGCACCATTCAGTTTCTTGCTAAAATAAGCTACTGATCTACCTTCTTGCATTAAAACACCGCCAATAGCAAGTCCATTAGCATCACACTCAATTTCAAAAAAAATTACTGAAATCAGGTAAAACATGCAACGGTGCTTCAGTCAAACGTTTCTTAAGTTCAGCAAAACCATTGTCTTACGCTACCCCCACACAAATTCAATAGCCTTTTTAGAAAGTTAATTCAATGGGGGCAACAATAGTGCTAAAATCCTTCACAAAGCGCCGATAAATACCAGCGAGACCATGCAAGCTTCTAATCTAACTTACGTTCATAGGAGTTGGTCAATTTTTAATCACTTCAATTTTAGATTCATCTACTTCAACTCCTTGCGTAGAAACATCATAGCCCAAAAAGATGACACGATCTTTACAAAATATGCACTTCTCTAAGTTTCCAAACAGCTTAGCATCGCGTAAAATTTATAGAACTTGTCTAATATGGTCAATGTGTTCAGATTCAGTGTGACTGTAAAACCAAATATCATTAAAGTACACAACCTCGAATTTACCAGTCATATACCTTAAAACATGATTCATTAAATGCATGAATGTACTAGGTGCATTAGTTAAACTAAAAGGCATTACCAACCACTCGTACAAATCAAATTTTGTTTTAAAGGCTCTTTTTCCACTCATCCCCTTCATGCATCCTAATTTGATGGTAACCACTACGTAAATCTATTTTAGAGAAAATAACAGCACCACTCAATTCTTCTAGCATATCATCTAAGCGAGGAATAGGATGACAATATCGAATAGTTATATTATTAATCGCTCTACAATCTATGCACATACGCCATGAACTATCTTTCTTAGAGACTAAAATAACAGGAGCTGGACAAGGACTAAAGCTTTCACGAACGTACCCTTTGGATAGAAGCTCTTGTACTAGTTTCCAAATTTCCTTTGTTTCCTCGAGGTTAGTGCGTTACGGTGATCGATTAGGTAGCAATGCTCCTGGAATTAAGTTGATCTTATGTTCGATCTCGCGAATTGGTGACAGCCCAGTAGGTACCTCCTCCAGAAACACGTTGCGGAATTCCTACAAAACATGAGCAACACCACTAGGAAAAGGAAGTTAAGTCATTAGCAGCAAGCAATGCATCCTTGTACACAAGTACAAAGTGCATCAAAGTGGGATTCACACTTAGCTCTCTAATTTCTGATTTGGTGGCTATCATGACTAACGTGTTCTCTCCTTCACTTTTCTGTTTACCACTCAGATTTGGCTTGTGGCGCTCACGCACCGAAGGTGGAATCACTCTATTCTTCCCTCGTTCACTCTCACTCTCTACTTTTGCTTTCGTCTTTTCCACAGAATTATTTACAATTTTAGTAGGGGTAAGTGGTTTTAACAACACATCCTTGTTGTTTCACTTGAATTTGTAGCAATTGCTGCGACCATCATATATGACAGCATGGTCATATTGCCATGGTCTACCCAACAGTAGATGACAAACATTCATAGGGACAATATCACAATCAACGGTATCACTGTAAGTGCCAATATGAAAGTAGATACGCACCATGTAGGTCACCTTCACCTCTCCATTCTCACTTAACCATTGAATATGGTAAGGATTAGGGTGTGGAATAAACTGCAGTCCCAGCTTGGTGCATAATTCTTAGCTCGCCAAATTGAGACAACTACCACAGTCGATTATCACTTTGCATGCTTTTTCCTTTCCCACTTGTGCACGGGTGTGAAACAGGTTGCATCATTATTCCATAGATGGTTTGGGCAGCACACTTAACACCTTTTGCATGCAAATGACAATAGGTAGATTGACAGTACTGCACACTAGTTACCGATCTCCATCCTCCTCATCCACACCATCAAAGCGATCAAAATCAGTAAACGGATCATCTTCATCTTCACTAGCTGATGCATACTCGTCCGCTTCAGTGTACAACATGGTTTTGTTATTTGGGTAATACTTTTGCATATGACCACGTCTCAAGCATTTGAAGCATTATTTATCACGAGTTCTGGCAGTAGATCCCACCAAAGAAGTGTCACTTGCAGCTGGTTTTGCACTTATCCATGCTAGGGATGGAGGCTCCTCCTTGCCACTTGTTGCACTCCAGAAAGTTAAACCACTAACTGGAGATACGCTCTAGCTCGGGAAAGGTTTAAGCACAAATTTGTCGCGGCCTGAAGAGCCACGAGTAAAAAATCGTGCATCTTCCTCCAATTGTTGCTCAACTTTTGTTACTTGGTGCACCAGCTCATATGTGTTGTTATATAGTTGAAAATTGACAATGTGCTTTATATTGTGATTCAGGCCAACAAGATAGTGTGCCATGGTTTGCTCTTCATTTTCGTGCACTTTGGCATGAATCATAGCTTGCTCTATCTTTTTATAATACTCCTCTACAGATTTAGCTCCTTGTTTCAGATTCTGGAGCTTGCTAAAAAGAGGGCATGTATAATGCTTTGGCACAAAATGAGCACGCGTCTCTGTCTTCATATCAACCCAAGTGGCCACGGGTGGTTTTCCCTGTTCGGCTCGTTGACGCCCCCCTTGGTCCCACCACACAAGAACATATCCATCAAATTCCACAGCAACAAGGTTTAATTTTCTGCCTTCGGAACATCACTACAGACGGAATAATTTATTCACTTTCAACTGCCATGTGAGGTACTCTTCAGGATCAGTTCCTCCTTGCAATTTTGGAATGCTCAACTTGACCTTTCCCAAATCATCATCATCATGCTGTTGGCGACGATAATTATCATTGCGGTATAAGTGAAGGTCATTGTCCCAATCAATATTGTATGCCGCAACACCACCTTGATCAAAACCGTGGGCATGCCCACGACCACGTCCAGGGTCACAGTGTATTTGCTCAGCACGTGCAGCGAACTCAACATGGGTCTCATCAGCTTTTGAGCCGTCCACACATCCAACATCTCCTTGGTTACCCCCAAGCATCTCCTTGAGTTCAGCAATGCCTTGGCGCAAGGTATTGATCTCATCAGCAACTCGCAACTCGCGCTCTGCATGTCCTCGTCAATATTTGCAGCCACACCATATAGGTTCTTCCTAAACTCCCGTTACCACTCAGCGCGCAATGCATCAAACCGGTACTGCGGGACTGATGTAGTAGGATCCTCTACCTCCGCTTTAGATTCTGCCATGGTTAGTGACACACACAACAAAATATAGGTGGATATATGTGGGGATCACTCAACTCACAATATGAACAAAGTGAAGTTTCTTTACTGTTCCGAAAAGAATTAAGATCAACAATACTTACACTTCAGGGTAGCATAAAACACAAGGTAATGTGTGAGCAAATTTCAAGAGCGAAGCTATGCACGACACATGAGTTTATTGGAGCTTGGTTGTGTAAGAGTATACCTACTCAAATCTACAATTCTAGGATGCTAAGCTAAGTGATAATCCAATCTAGAAAAGTTTGCTTAGGTGCTGATCCACAAGGTTTAAGCGAAGTGTATGAACGCACACGCAAAGAAAATGTGATTTAATGTAAACAAGGAATGAACTAGTGAGATGCAAACTGAATTTGAGATTGAACTAGTTCGTTTTGCACGAAGTACTAAGAGAGATGCTAGCCAAGCATAAATGTTTATGTAAGGACACCAGATTGCTCAAGAAAAAAATGAAATGCACGATCCAAAAATCTGGATCGGCACTGTGGCAACCGAAAATGTTCTCTTCCACTCTTTTCTTTCTCAAAATTCATGACTCTGCACTCTTTTTTTTTTTTTTAGTATCAAGCCGTGGATTTTGTCTTTGCGGCTACCTCTTTTCTCTCTTCTTATGCACCTCGGCCGAAATAGGGTATGTATCAAGTCAGAAATAACAGCAAGTGTATAATCTCAAGAGTAGCCCTAAGAGCACAGTTCAACATCTAGTCTCCAAGGAGAAAGGGTATAGATGAAGCTCGAATTTAACCAAAAATGTCAGCTGCTGGGGTGCAAGTTGGAAACCATAAACAATCCAAGACTTAACTTTAGAAAATGAAAAATATTGGATTCAAATATAAACTCTTGGAGTCGGTTCAGACACTTTCCTTACCAATAGAATTCGAAAAGGAAACCGGTGGATCAATTTCGGACAGCAATGATTCTTATCCAACTCCATGAGATTGAGATCCATTTGGTTCTTTCTCAATTGGCGGCTAGGGTTCCCAACCAGCCAACCAGAGAGAGGTGGCTAGGGTTTTCAACCTTCGGGCCGAAACTAGAACTGAGATTGAAGATGATATTTTTGTATGGATTATGTGGACGCAAGGATAAAGCTACGCAAAGGAACATGATGATCATCCCGTAAAAAAATTCTAATGGACTAAAACGTAATGAAACTCACACAAAATAACATATTGAACTACGACTAACCTAAAAAAATTGTTTGCGGCTTTAGCTAAATAGGACAAAAAAGAAGAACAACCAATTAAAAGGATAATGGTTCTACCGAGTGCTCCTGACGATCTGATACCATATGATGAGGGGGGTGCCCGATCTTCTCGACGCAAAACTTCTCGATAACTTGTGTATCCTGACGAACCGCTAGCTGATCCCCCGCACCAATGCACAGACTTGCAGCTCTTTGCAAAATTCGCCTAAACACAGACTTGATTAGACCCTCACTGACCACAAAGCAAATATCGTCGAACCCTCAATTCCCAACGGAGAAAGCAAGAATGACCCCTGGTTCTGAACGCATAATTCTCGTTGTTTTAGCTATGAGCACAACAAGAGAAACAAGCATATGTTGTTCGGAAAATAATAGATAAAACGTGATCTAAGGGATACAGGAGGGTCACGGTGGTATTTATGGTGTCCCCTCTAAGTCACGCACCAAGGCCTAGGGCCGACTCCTAATTGATTCAGCCAAAGTGTTTGGATTTACTATTCATGGTATGTACTATTCATGTCGAGTACTGTTCACACCAACTGTTGTTCACGCCGAGTATTGTGCACACCTTGGGCCTCCACGCGGTTTGGTTTCTTTCTCTAAGTGTTGGGTTGCTTGGACCTTCCCCTTTAGCGCTACATGGCGATATCTGATCGTAGACTCCGACCGGCGTTCACTGCCCTGCACAACTACAACCTTCGGCCAAGACCTGGTCGTGGACCTGGTCGCGATAACAGAATTGGTCGTGGACCTGCCTTGATCTTCCATGGTTCTCCTCCATTGCTTTGGCTTCAGCCTCCCTCTCCTCTCTCTCAGTTCCAAAGGCTTCACAATATTCAAACCTGAGAATACACAATGTATTTGCATGAGGTAGTACCCCCTTCGTATCAAAGTCAATAGGAATTTCTTTAAGAAATAAAAGCACCTATTGGTTTATAACCTTGGCTCTTGCTCTAGTCATTGAACCCTTTGGTGCTTCACGAACAGCCTTATGCACACTTGGAGTGGAAGATGTAGTAGTTGTAGGGATGTCCTCGTCATTAGGGGGCATTCCTGTCATTGCATGTTCAAAAGGTGCCAATTAGGGAAATCACCATGGCTGTGCATGACAATTGATAGTAGGAGGAACCATACGTACATAGAATAACTCTCTGGGCAGTGGTCGTTGACTCGCTTACCAGTTGCCACCCGACCGCTGGGGTCGATATCTCGAACGTTGGATCCAAAAGGATGGCCAAAATCACATGAAATTCACCTGTCGAAATTAATCCTTTGTGAGAAGAGACATCAGAAACATCCACGGGTACCACGATGGATCTAGCTAATATATTTTCATTGCGTCATTTATGTAACAGAACATCGAGGAGTTTTTTTTTGTCTTATTTGGTCAGTTTTTTATGAAATAGCAAATCTAGCATTCTTCCAGAACAGCAGGTAGCATGTCAGGTCACTTGCCACTAGCCCTGGTAATCGGTTGTATTAGAATTGATGAAACGAGTTGGGTTTCAATTCAGGTTGGGTTTGGATGGATTCTAATGGGTTGAGGCAGCTAATGGCTTGGTATGGGTTGGATTTGCATAGAAAACGGGTTGGTTTGGTTTGGTTTGGTTTGGGTCAAGAAATTTTGGGTTCGTACGGTTTCAACCCATAGTTTAGACTGGGTGGGTTGAAATGGGTGGGGAGGCGAGACTAAGAGGAAAAGCCACATCACACGGCCACGTGGTCACAGCGCATCACGCATTCACATGGGCCGAGCCGGGGAGGGTGTGACTGAGGGAGTTGAGGGGTGACCGGGTGAGGGGCTAGGGTTCCCTCGCCGCCGTCAACTCCCTCCTCTCCCGCTCTCTATCGCCGCGCCGTCAAGTCCCTTCTCCTCCCCCACGGCGCCGTCGAGAGGCTAAGACCCGAGAGGGTGACCCCGAGATGGCTGTCGCGTGACTGCGTGAGGGCGTGACTGAGGAAGTGAGGGGCGACCGGGTGAGGGGCTAGGGTTCCCTCGCCGCCGCTTCACCGTCGATCCCCGCTCTTCGCCACCGCCGGCTGCCATCCAGAAGCTCAAAACAAGACAATGCATGAATCCTAGTTGATCATAATGGCACAAAAATAGTCTCTCAAGCTATTAGCCATGATCTCTCTTTATAGTATGACATTTATCCTATAAATTTAATCTTTTCTCCAAACACCGAGGTTGGTAAAAACTACAAAAGGATTCTTAGGCTATATAATACCTTTTGTCTTGATCCATGTTGATCTTTCACCACAATAGCCTTGCCAATGACCTTATCACCAAACAATCATCAGAATTTAACCTTAAACACATCTTAAGACACATGTTAGTCCTTTAACATAATATTATCATTAATTACTAAAACCAACTATGAGGGCCTAAATACTTTCAATCTTCCCCTTTTTGGTAATTGATGACAATCCAATCAATATAAGGAGATGAAAGATTTTTGAATATACTCAAGATTGTATATTTTTGTTTTAACATTTGATTTACAACAATTTTTTAGATGAGCTCAAAGGAGGAAAAATGTTGCTTTCAAAGTCAATCAACAAATAAAGAAAGCTCCCCCTAAATATGTGCATCAAAGTTCATGAAGTTATTTTCATGCACATATGGATTATTGAAAATTTTGACAAAGTTTTCTTTATTTATTTACTACGAGGAACAATCTTCATAAGATCATTCACGCAATAATCATAGGTAATAAGTAAAAGATGCTTGAGATACCATTAAGCATAAACATTCAATACATCATAACAAGACTTCAAAGACATAAAACACATTGTTCCAAATAAATATAATAGCTAATAATAAAATATACCCAAAATATTCTAAGCTCCCCCTAAATATTTTAACCTAGTCTTCAACCTTCTTAACCTTCTTCTCCCCTGTTGGCATCAAGGAGCAAAAAGGTATTAGTCTTGAGGAGGAGCGTTGAGACGATGGCGGTCATAGCAAGATGGGGTAGACAAGGATTGTTGGAGAGAGTGAACTTGATTTGTCAGGGTTGCAATCTGACTGTTCATTCTGTTTGAGCTTCCTCTAATCTTTATTGATTTTGCTCCAATCTTTGTTGAGATTCTCGAATTTCCATCACAACTGAAAGCATTTGAGAGAGCGAAGCTTGATCTTCTAGAGCAGCTGCTGGAGGCTGAGGAGTGTTGGTGAAGCAGGAGGTGGGATAACTGCGGGAACTGGGGCTCCTTCCCTAGGCTTGCAAGCCTTGTGCACTCCTGGTCTTGCTCCGCTAAATTGAGTCATTCTCAAGATGAGTGCCATAATATATGGCGCAAAGTAAATTCTTTTGACTCTATCATTCTTGGAAGCACTGATTTCTCTTATAATGACATCAACCACATCAAACTTTCTACCATTCATAATATTATCAATGATGTTCCAAGCATACACTCGAATTGCATCAAATTTTCACTCTTCAGAAAGAAAGTATGGTTGATTATTCTGTTGATCAAATTGGGCAAGGGAAGAAGACCTCCAATCATTCCAGGCACAAAATTGACATCTTCATTATAAAACTGTCTGTAAGCCGGAATCCTTAGAGCATCTCTGTCATATAGTTTTTCTTGAGGTCCCCATATAAGTTCTAACATCTCATTCAAAATCAGCCTTGGAGGCTTGATATCTTTGGGTTCCCATCATCTATATCAAATGATCAAAAGATGCTAACACATGTACAATGGTATAGAATTGTTTTATAATTTCCTCACTGTAATCACATTTCAAGGCCACAATGTCATGCAAACCGACTACCTGAAATAACATTTAGGCTCCATCATATTTATCGAGAGAGTGCAAGTGAGCCAACTCCACATACTTGTGATCAACAAATTGTTGATTCTGACCGTAAAGTTGAGCAAACACTTCTTGCTGAAATCTAGTATGAAATCTTGCATCTGTTGAATTTCTAAGCTTCTAATGCTAATTGACATGGCAAAGAAGAGCATATTTCTCATTTGGAATCAACATGAGGTCTACTTGAGGCACTTTGGCCTCGCTCATCTCCTCATCACTAGCAGTTTCTTCTTGAGAGGATCCCTCATTATTGCCATTAGTTTCACTCTCAGGCTCTGCAGCCTACTTCCTTTAGGGTGTCCCTTGTTCTCTTTTCCTCACAGCTAAGCGAAAGGATTCTGTCTCTGAGTCGCTAGCGTCCCTTGGAGGTCTTCTTGTTGTTGCCTTCCTTTAAGGTCTTTTCTGGAGAGAAGGTCCAGCGCTCGAGGCTGGAGGATCATAACGCTCTTGGAGATCTCCATTGGGAGTGGTCCCTCTGCAAGAGAAGTTGTCTTCATCATTGGCATGATTGCTAGATAATAAGAGACCATTAGAACAGGTTTTATGCAAAAGGGTATGATTAAATCAACTTTTCTATTCTGGAGCGGTAGTACCGCCGTTCACATCATATTATTACTGCAAGTCAGTAGTACCGGCGACCACAGGGCGGTAGTACCGCAGTTCCAGAAAGATTAGGGTTCTCCTTTGATTTTGATTTTAACTAGTATTTGACAGGCATGAATCCATAGAATTGACATAATAAGTCATCAAACACTAATTACTACCAATTTTCTCAAGAGAAATTGACTTAATCATGCATATTTTGATTCAAACCCTAGAAAAAAGATAGATCCAAGAAGTAGATGAGAAACGAGTGAATCAAGGGAAATACCTCACGGATTGGAAGAGATTCGATCACAGGAGACACTTTCAACAATCGGATTCAAGAAAGCTCCACTTAATCGAGAGATTTGAGTAAGGTATTCTCGGAGGAAGAACACGGGAGAGAGAGTGAGTGAGAGAGAGAGATGTTGGGTCAGCAGAATGACCATTCGGTGAGAGACGAATGGGTTAAGTCCTGTGTGGAGGCAGTTAATGCAATTCACCAACCAATGCGGTAGTACCACGTCTTCGAGTACGCTTTCGACCACGACTTTGAGTACGCTTTCGACCATGCTTTCGAGTATGTTTTCCACCACGCTTTCGAGTACGTTTTCGACCACACTTTGGAGTACGTTTTTAACCACGTTTTTTAGTATGTTTTCATCCACACTTTCGAGTACGCTTTTGAGTATGCTTTCGAGTACATTTTTTAGTACATCTTTGAGTACGTTTTTGAGTACGCTTTCGACTTGGTCTCTGGTGACTGCTTCGCCAACCCACACAGATGAACGGTAGTACCTATAAGTGTGGTATTACCGGGCAGTGGTAGTACCGGCATTAAAATGCAGTATTACCATTTTGTCTGAACACTCAACAAATAATTTAGAGGATCATTATGCATGAGATAGATAATAGAAACTCAAATGAATATAGCTTTTACTCAAATAAAGATTTTAAGAAAGATTTTGAAATTATTTTCATAAAAACATCAAGAGAACTAAATGAAAGCCATTTTCACGAGGCATGAGTTTCAAGTGATATTAGAATGATCTATGACATTTAACTCATTCCTCAAGGAGCAAAAGCGGCTTTCATCTAATAGCTTGGTGAAGATATCGGCTAGTTGGTCTTCGTTCAGAATGTGGCTAATTACAATATCTCTCTTGCTCACATCATCTCTCAAGAAGTGGTGGCGTATATCTATATGCTTGGTTCTTGAATGTTGGACCGGGTTATTGGCTATCTTCATGGCACTATCATTATCACACAATAGATGCATTTTATCGAATTAGATTTCATAATCCATCAAAGTTTTCCCCATCCATAATAATTGAGCACAACAACTACCCGCGGAAACATATTCGCTTGGCGTTGGAAAGGGCTATGAAATTTTATTTCTTGGAATACCATGAAACTAAAGACCTTCCTAACAATTAACAACTTCCGGAGGTGTCTTTTCTATCCACTTTAAAACCCGCATAATCGGAATCCGAATATCTAATTAAATCAAATTTAGCACCTTTAGGATACCATAAGCCGATGATAGAGGAATGCTTTAAATATCTTAGAATTATTTTTACGGCCATCAAATGACACTCTTTTTGTGATCCTTGAAAATGTGCACACATGCAAACACTAAACATGATTTCGGGCCTACATGCGGTAAGATAAAGTAAACTACCAATCATGGATCTATAAAGCTTTAAATCTACCGGTTTACCTCCCTCATTGAGATCAAGATGTCCATTTGTCGTCATGGTAGTCTTGATGGGTTTTGCATCCTCCATACCAAACTTCTTGAATAAATCATTCACATATTTCATTTGGCTTATGAATGTTCCATCTTTGAGTTGCTTGATTTAAAGTCTGATCATGGACATTTCAAATTCTATATACATTATATCACCAAACTCTTTGCAAAAGTCTTGGTTAGTAGACCCAAATATGATATCATTGTAACACCCTGGCTATTCGGAAGCCAAGATGTCACACAAATCTAACAAAGATACTAATAGTACACAACATTACCAGGTTAATCAGGCTCAATCATCAATATCCCATAAGGAACGACGATAAACGATTAACAGTTTCATGGGAAGGAATGGAAAATAGTCATAAAGCGACGTCTGATAAGCATTACCAAAATTGGATTATTACAATCTGGAAATTTATCAAATAGTTGACATGACTGAAAGATAACATTAGTTATTATGGTTTGATAAAGGTGTTGTGCAGCGTGCTGGACTACCCCACAAAAGGTATTGCCTTCTTCCTCATTTACCTAAATAAAACAAACAAAGTAAGGATGAGCCAAAGACTCAGCAAGTACATTTAACGAATAACCGAAACATCAAGAGAACAAGGTAATCACAATCCACTTGTAAACACTTCTCTGAATATTTATGAAAATGCATGGAATGGAATAATGCAATGAAGGAATGGACTGCTCACAACTTATACCGGTATAGTGAGTGACACACCCGTCGGTGTTCACTAAGCCCGTACTTAACAAAGTTACGGGGACCTCAAATACCGTATGAAGAACGTTTCATACGGGTGTCCAACATTGCCCACATTGGAATGGTGGGTCTTACGTGCCCATTCTGGAATTGATGGGACTTAATCAAATTTCCACTCCGTGGACTAAACGAAGCATGCATGAATGGAATGAATCATGTATCACAAGAAACATAAATATTGAAATCTATCCACATCATGAGCACAACGCAAGAACAATCATATATTCGACACATCATCATGCATTCCTTTGAAAACAACACAAATTAACAAACAGTACTTGCCTTTCGCGTTGCGACGCGTTAGTAGACAACGAATGTGTTCCCACACGCGATGCTTCGCCGCCTACACAAATATATTCCCGAAATAAGAAATACAATATTACATTGCTACCGGTGTTCTACAATATCTTCTAACTATCCAATATACCGCACAGACTCGACTTGAAAACAAACTATTCAGCCGGATTTCGGCCCTTCTGATCAGCGGTATGAGAAAAATCGTAATTAAATATACGTAACTCATAATTAATTGAAACCAGTGCTCAAATAATCTTAACGCACCAGGATACAAAACTCTAGTTGGTGGAATCCTTTGATTCGGCCAAAACAATGGCCTAAACAACGTTGAAAACACTAATGATATCTCCCTGATTTCGAGCAGTGGTAAAGAAAATGATGTAAATTTTATTGTACTGATCCAATGGAGGTGATCTTTATCAACATGGAAATATAATTTAAAGGTCTACAATAACCTATTTGGGTGGGAGTTCTCAATCTGACTGTAACTAGATCAAAACCGAGGAGCAACCGACAGTCTCAAAAATCTCTAACAGACAGAGTAGTGTGCGGTTAAAAATTCATATCTCCTAAACCACAGGGTGTAATCTCATGATCTCGGTTCCAAAAGAAAGCTAAGGAAACCAGGAACATAACTCTAGGAGACGAAAACACGAGATTCGGCATCTAAGTAATTCATACTGGCCCGACAAGAAAAATCTGCCAAAACACATCAGCTATCCTGGACAGTCGCGGTAAAACTACCATATCTCCTAAACCGTAACTCCAAATCAGATGATCTCGGTGCCTAAAGAAAGCTAAGATCAAGTGATACAACTTTCTCAGAGGTGGGAAGATCAAAAAACGTACGGAACTTACCCAAATCTGATGAACAAATCTGGCGCACGACAGGGAGGAGGGTGGCGGCCGGTTGGAGAGGGGGAGGAGGGGTGGCGGCTTGGGAGGAGTGGGAGAGAGAGAGGATAGGCTAGGGTTTGGGGATGAGGAAACCCCCCCCCCCCTTGGCTGGCCCCTCTCATGGGCCCCTCCTGGGCTGCGGCCCAGGCCCAGATTGTCGGAAGATCGCTGAAAACCCCCCGCCGATTCAGGAAATTTCAGTTCTTGTTTACATTTTCCCTCCCCAGCTGCTTTTCTAAATACCCGATCCGAATCCGGGGTATTACATTCTACCCCACTTAACAGGATTCGACCTCGAATCTGCACGCCAATCTAAATGTAAGGAAACTACGACTGGAATGAAACAAATGATATTCCAAGCTTGAATTGCTCGGATACTCGCTTAACACTCGAGCACACGGATGATGCGTGCCGATAAGGACCCGAGACGGTCAACGCGATAAGCC
The DNA here is from genome assembly GCA_036346395.1 of Hsuehochloa calcarea. Classification (NCBI taxonomy): domain Eukaryota; kingdom Viridiplantae; phylum Streptophyta; class Magnoliopsida; order Poales; family Poaceae; genus Hsuehochloa; species Hsuehochloa calcarea. The sequence goes on from CM070597.1 coordinate 32,369,485, forward strand.
AACATTCTCATTTCTACAACTTTCAAAAACGAAGAGAATCTAACTAGAAATAGAGAGTCCTCATCGCATCCACGCAATGCTAACTCTCCACCAAAAGGTTAGATTCCAAATTTGACAATCATCTCGAAAACAAATCCATTTTCTAAATAAGCAGTTTATAAATGAACACCACGACAACCAAAGGAGAAATCACTCGAACGCCCAAACCAAATACTTGCGGTTTGTCTGAATTTAGAAAGAATCAACACGCCAACACAGCGCCAACTCAAATTGCGGAAAATACAAGTCAACGACACAAAACTCAAACGAGAATCAAGAAAACGCCTCATTATCCCACGAATCATCCTTTGCCACAGTTCCTCGCTTCTAGGAATAAAATTTATCTCGAACATTGAAATTCGAATTCACTGCCTGCCACATGAGCTTAAACCTCTTAGTTAAACATCCTCAAATTATGCTCAAATTGAAATACATCATCCACACCATTGTGGAGAGGCTATATTGAATCCACCGAATACTCTAAATAACTCGTTCTACTAACCAAAATTGATTTGATAGAAGGCGTTCAAAGCAACACAGAATAGGTCCCACACAATGACATTACCTCCAATTTCCAAGAACAACAACTCAAAATTCTTAGCCCGCACGTTCATATACTTCATCAGAAGGGTTCTATCAATTATCATTCCACTGCTCAGGAAACTCTATTATTCCACTCTCTCTACACACAATCATTGAGTGACCAAAGGTCTAGCATGAAAATACAAAGCCCAGATTTAACCTGCAAGACTTCTACTACAAATTGCAATTATAACAGATAGGGAAATCAATGGATTGAATCTACAATATTCCCACAATTCTAACATACTCACTTATTTACATCCTAAAAAATTACCCACATAATCTCGTAATCTTATCCAATTGCGTTACTCTATAAAATTAATCAAGGTCTCCATACCTTCGATAATCCTCAACCTTTTAACATGAACTGAAGTTCTGGAATTTCTCTATACCATAGGTTCTACTCAATCGTAACACTATTCAGACTTACTTCGAAGCCAAACATTCCATGTGAATCAATATTTTTTCCTCAAGAGATACAGATCAAATCCATTTCACATTCTTCTACTCCTCCAATAACTTGGTAGCAAAATATCACCACTACCAAAACTTAACCACCACCAAACAGTTGCCAATAAACGCTTCGTAAAACCCTGCAACAAAACTTTTGGGTCTTTCTCAAAAGAAACAGTCGAATAAGGACAAGCTTCGTCACACATAAAAACTGTTGGACCGTAAAGGCGACTAGAGGGGGGTGAATAGGAGCACGCTCACTTTTTCACAAATTATGAACTCAATACAATTTCAGTCCAGTAGCTATTAGAAAGCTATGAAGATCAATATACCAAGACAAATGAAGACTAGTATTGAATCCAATTAAACCCCTAAGCAATGCGACAAAAATCAAGAAGAATCAAAGCAACACAAGTCTTGGCGGTCGACCTCAGATCTTTGAACCGGTCGGATCGATTGTCGCGGTCGGACCATTATTATCTTGGCGGTCGGACCGCTCCAAATCGGTCGGACCGTGATGACGGGCGATCGGACCGGCGATCTACGTAACCGATCCAAACAAGAAATCACCGATGACGAAGATGCACTAAGGTGAAACTTTTGATTCTTAACTCCAAACTTCACGAAACTTTGCACACACCTTCGTTATGCTATTGAGGACCTATTCCAATCGAATATAATGATAATTCTTGGAGAGATCCTGAATAATTGCCAATCGAACAACAGAAGGTCTAAAACCGGGCAAGAACGAAAACTTGATCCTAATGCTTGTTCGTGAGTGATTGATGATCAAGATGATGCTAGATAGATTCACACATATCACAGCAAGCTAATTCAAGTGAAAGAATCAATCACAAACTCGCGGATCAAAGAAGGCCCTAAAAACACGAAATTGAAAGCAAGAACGAAAAGAGACTTATCTCAAGCAAACCTTGCATAGATTGATTTCGTGATTGATGCTGGATTACATCCACACCATCATGGATCCGTGGACAATCAAAGATCACGAAATTCACCACAAACCATCAAGAGCCCTAGCCTCCACCTCAACTCCCCTAAAGACAATTAGGGTTTTGAAACATAAAAAGGCGAGAGAGAGAAGGTGCAGCCACCACCTCCTCCTATTTATAGTGGAGGCCTAAAACTCTCTAGGGTTTGACTCAATTGGGCTCCCGTTAAGGCCCACTAACAAACAGGTCACACACGCACGCTTCGCAAAGCGCCGTCTTTAACCTTTTGACCTAAAACGCTTCACCATGCACCATGGATTTGCCAATAGGTCACCATTGTCCATCTTGTGTCACGCTTGAGTCGTTGACCTCACCCGGCATCGTCGATCGTTTTGGACCTCAACTCTCCAAGTCTAGTCCCGGTCCTCCTCGCCGTTGACCGTCGTTGACCACCAAGCAACCTGCACAACCACAGACAAGTAAACACGAATTCGGGAACAAGTTCTTCACAACTTGACCCATGTTAGTCAAAACATGCATCATGCAAACCATATGCCATGGAACCCATGTACTTGACCTAACAAAACAAAGATCGCCACGGTTGGCCGATGATCAAGTTATTACGGTCTCGACCGCTCCAGTGAGCCGGTCGGACCGCCTTTGGCTTGGCGGTCGGCCGCTCCACGTGAGCCGGTCGGACCGCCTATGGGACTTAGCCGAATTTCAACCCCAAAATCCAAACCTTCCGGAAATTAAAAACCAATAGAACTTTTTATCGAGACTCAAAATTATGAGACCAAGTGCATTGGGATCCCTCACTTGCCTACAACACCTATTTTTGGCCCAGCTCGTTTTGAGTACTTTTAGGTCAACGCCGGTCCGACTGCCCCACATGGCCGGTCCGACCGATTTGGGACCGGTCGGACCGCCGTGCAAGGACCGGTCGGACCGCTTACAAATAAGCTCAGTAGCTTTGTCGAAAACCCGTGAAACGACAAACCGTAAACGCCATTGCCAATTGTCACATCATCCTAAGATCTGGAACATATCCCCATGAAATCCACAAAAACGTTGCTCATCCCAACGAGCATGAATCCAAAAGAATATTCTGATAATGGAGATCTTGGAAAACGAAAGCTGAGTTCACAGTTGAGGGCACACATCCCTCAAGAGAGAATAGCAAATAACATCCGATCTGAAAGAAAGACATTGCGATTGAAACTCGACATCTCTTGAGCGGAAAGAGCAAGAAGTTTAGGAACGATTCAAATAATCACAAGTTACAAAACTTGACTCAAATTATCAAATACTCTACTGCACTCTTTCCTTTAACACAACAATTAGTTCTTGAACTAATAACACCTTGCCACATGAACAAAGTAAGTTCTTTAGTTCAACCCACGGAACTACTTAAGAACAAATAAAATTTTTCAACACGCCAAATTTGTCCGAAACAGTTCATCTACTCATGAAACATGTAATCCAAATGACCTCAGCCACAAAACAAGTATTTTCCTTTACAGGACTTCACGGAAAGCAAACGGATTCTCAACGAAAGCGACGAAAATTTCCTTTGATTGCAACCTCACTTTGCGAACTCAAACCAAGGAGCCTTTAGGACTAAATCACACGAAACTCTTAAGAAGCAATAGGATATCCCCATGCACCATTTTACTTAAAACAATTTCAGTTACCAGAATATTCACGAACTCCAAAAGGTCACGGAAACTAGACTTGAAGTATTCTCATTTAGCCCTGATAATCTTATAGGTTGTTGGCCCAAATAAATCGATATGTAAGAGCTCTAATGGCCTAGAAGTTGATATGATACTTTTGGAATGATGAGAATTTGCAACTTGCTTCTCGGCTTGGCAAGCGCTACATAATCTATTTTTATCAAACTTCACGTCATTCAAGTCAACCACTAAGTCATGTTTGAAGAGCTTTTTGAGTTAAATCATACCCACAAGACCTAGCCTTCTATGCTATAACCAACCGAAAGAAGTTTTTTCAATTAAACAAGTTTTTAAACAAGAATCAGTGGAAGAGAAATCAACTAAATAAAGATTTCCAAATATAAATCCTTTGAAAACCAATTCATTCTCTTTTTCCTTTGAAATGGTTATTCCATCTCTAGAGAATGAGCATGTTAATCCAAGATCACATAATTGTGCAACAGATAGTAAATTGAAATCTAATATTTATACAAGAGATACATTGGAAATAGAAAGGTAATTTGAGATAGCAATTTTACCCAAACCAAGAACCTTCCCTTTGCCATTGTCTCCAAATGTGATCTTTTCATTGCTCCCATTTTCAAAGTTGGTAAACATCTTCCGGTCATCGGTCATGTGTTGGGTGCAACCACTATCAAGCACCCAATGCCTTCCACCGGTCTTGTAGTTCACGTAAAAAAATAAAATCAAGTTTTTTAGGCACCCAAATTTGTTTGGGTCCTTGGAGGTTAGTAACCAAGGTTTTAGGCACCCAAATAGCAATCTTTTTAGCGCTTAAAATTGAAGTACCAATAAATCTTGCAATAAATTTACCATCCTTAGTTTTCTGAAGCATATAAGATGAATCATACAAACCTACGGATGGAGTTTTACCAATAGGACAAGTTTGTTGCAATTATCCTATTTTCCGACACTTATAGCAATACTTATCGTTTTGTTTAACAAATCTTTGTGTGCTTGTTTACCGATTTCTTACCTTTCTTGGGCACATACCCAAGTCCTTCTTTATTGAATGAGCACCTTTGCTCACTCAAAAGCTTGTCAAGGGTGGCCTTACCCTTGAAGCACCGTTCCAAGCTTTTGCTTAGCTTGGTTACTTACTCCTTTAGCTCATTGTTTTCAACAACAAGCTTTGTATCACAAGACTTAACATTTTTATGATTAGAGTCAATATTAGAACAACATGGCATGACAAGTAGATCATCACATGAAGTAGATGCACTAGTTTTAGCAATTTCTACACTAGGTATTTTATTAAAAATATCACATGAAATTCTAACACTAGTGCAAGTCTTGCTTGAATTTTATTGGATAAGCAAGTCATGAGCTTACTTTAGCTCCTCATAAGAGTCTTTAAGAGATAGATGCTCTTTCTTCAAGACCTTAAATTTTCTCTTTTCTTTTCCAGAGATAGATGCTCTTTCTTCAAGACCTTAAATTTTCTCTTTTCTTTTCCAAGATATTCATTTAATTTTTTTCAACATATCCATGAGCTCATCATATGAAGGATCATCGTCATCAAAGGATTTTACCTTATCTCCTCTTGCCATGAGGCATGTAGGATACGAGAAGAGTGATGGAGCCTCCTCGATGGCGATGCCCATAAGTCTCTTCTTCTTGGGGGACTCGTCCTCATCGAGTCGGAGTCGATGTACTCCTCAATGGAGTTCCACTCTCCAATATGAGCTTCATTTTTCCCGTCCGTGTGAAGTTTCTTGAAAAGCTTCTTCTTGCCATTAAATCCCTTCTTCTTGGATGATTTTCCCTTGTCATCCTTCTTTGTGGGGCAATGAAAGGCAATGTGCCCCTTCTCATCGCACTCATAGCAATGGATGTTTCTATAGCGCTTGTTGTCTTTGTAGGAGCGCCCATTCTTGCCTTTTTCATGACTAGCACTTCGGTATGGGCGCATTTTCATAAATTTCTTCATTCTTCTCACGAGGAGAGTCAATTCCTCCTCGGAATCATCCTCATCATTTTTGGACTCACACTTGACACCGCTTTGGTTTTGAAGGCGGTGACTTTCTTGCTCTTGGAGGTGGATTGTTCCAAAAGCTCTTCCTTGTCCTTCTTATACAACTTATTGGTTATGAGGTTGCCCAAGAGTTGTGTTGGTATCATCCTTGTCAACTCGGGAGAGTTGAGAAAGAGTGTCACCAAGGTATCATACTTCTCTGCCAAGGTCCTAAGTATTTTTCTCAAAATATCAACATCGACTAGTGACGTGCCTAGCCCTTTGAGTTCATTTACAATGTTGTTGAGGCGAGAGTACAATTCATTTATATCCTCATGTGGCAATATTATAAATATATCATACTTAATCCGGAGCCTATGCAATTTGTTCTCTTTGACCGTGGATGTTTCCTCATGGATTTCCGATGGGGTAGTTCAAATATCATGAGCGGTTTCCAAATTGCTCACTCTATTGAACTCATCCGCGTTCAAAGCACCAAAGAGAGCATTCATTGCTTGAGCATCTAAATGAGCATTATGCCCCTCAAGTTCCATGGGATGTAATGGATCAAGAGGTATAACGTACCCCATATTTATGATCTTCCATATGCTCATACTCATGGCCTTCAAATAAATAAGCATCCTAATTTTCCAATAAGCATAGTTTGAGCTATCAAATAAAGGTGTCTTTCCTATAGCAATTCCGTCACTAGCCATCATTTTCTCTCTTAGACGATTAAGTCCAAATCAATGAGATACGAAGCTCTGATACCACTTGTAGGATCAAGTATAACCGACTAGAGGGGGGTGAATAGGAGCTTTTTAAAATTCTTCTACTAAATTACAATTTTAACATAATTATGAACTTGACAAAACTAGATACAATTCTAGCTAAGCAATTCTACACAAGTAAAATGCTAGAATTGTAAATACGAAAGAGTAAAGATAAGAAATTAAACCACAATGGAGATAATTATGTTTTCCTGAGGTATCGAAGACTTGCTGGTCTTCACTAGTCCACATTGAGGAAGCTTGAACGAATCAAGCCGACTCCACAAATTAAGTCTCAACCTCGATCACTAGAGTTGCTCTTTCTTCGCTCCAGAGTTGGTGAGCACAACACCAATTCCAAACCCTTACTGGGTCACTTCACAAGTCTCTTGAAGTGATCACCGCGCAACTTCTCTAAGCCATCTAAGTGCCGGCAAGCACCAAGAGTAATGAATCACAACGCTTGCTTGAAGACTATCAAGTGCCAAAAGATCAACTAATGATGCAATGCGCTTGACTAGCTCTGAACTACCTCAAAGAGTGAATTGAATGCAAATGAGTAGAAGTGAGAGCACTAAAGCCCCAAGAGTATTCAATATGGCCAAAGGTTCTGAGCTTGGTGCAGGTGGGGGTGTATTTATAGCCCATAACCACAAAACTAGCCGTTACGACCACATTCATGAAAAAACAGGATTTGTGGTAGTACCACCGTTGAAATCCGGTACTACTGATTTTTGGCTCAACAGTCGAAACAGTAGCATTTAATGATCTGAACTAGCTATTACACATAAAGTTATGGTACTACTGCCAACTAGAAATTGGTACTACCGCATCGGGGTCGTACCACTCAGCTAGAACGGAGCTACCGTTTTTCAGAGCTCAAGATTTCTAAAAAACACCTTCTTTGGAAAACTCGTACCGCCATGTAAACATCAGTACTGCCGCACTCCAGTAGTACCTCTTAAGGGATTGCGGTCATACCAATTCATGGAAGATCAAAACTTCCAAAAATATGCTATATGTAATATACGTACCGCCATATAATTTTCGGTAGTAGTACTGCAGTTAAAGTGCGGTCTTTTCGATTTTCAGAGATTATCAAACCACTCAAAACACGCTCTCTGGAAAATACGTACCACCATACAAATATCGGTACTATCGACCTGCGGTAGTACCACTTATCAATAGCGGCCATACCGATTTTCAAAACTGCTTTTTAGAATCTCAAATCAAGACAATGCATGAATACTAGTTGATCATAATTGCACAAAAAATAGTCTCTCAAGCTACTAGCCATGATCCCTCTTTATAGTATGACATTTATTCTATAAATCTGATCTTTTCTCCAAACACCGAGATCGATAAAAACTACAAAAGGTCCTTAGGCTATATAGTACCTTTTGTTTTGATTCATGTCGATCTTTCACAATAATAGCCTTGCCAATGACCTTATCACTAAACAATCATCGGAATTTAACCTGAAACACATCTTAACACACATGTAATTCCTTTAACATAATATTATCATTAATTACCAAAACCAACTATAAGGATCTAGATACATTCACATGTGCCCCCACTCCCAGATCTCCTTTGCCCCCATAGCCAGGCGCACTTCTCTTCGAATTCTTTCTTATGTGTTGCTTTTGTATAATGAATGAATTCCGAGGATTGGAACCCATAGTCATAGAACAAGTGCTAAGAACCAATGGATCTAGACATACAAGCTATTTCTCATCCTCATCCGGTCATCCTTCATAACTGGGATGAGAAAAATGACCTAACCCTGCTCCCACATACACAAAAGAGGTTCTAAATGTGCATCTTTTCTATATTTTTTTACTATATATGCATCTTTTCTAGTTTTCTAGATGTTTAATTGACTTCTTGTCATCCTTAGACACAGTCACCTGCATTGGACAAGGAATCTCATTAGAGTATTGATACAGTCTGATCAAACTTCCACATACATAGGTTGCAATCCAAAAGAACAATTATCCATCGACTGTACCCAAAGTTGATATAATCTGTGAGCTTTACCATTCTATTCCAAATTTGATCACAGAACTGCATATTCATCCCCGGCTCAACCTAAGTTTTCCTACTGATTTTTGCATTGTAACCGCTGTTGCTCCCTCTATGAACATGAAATTTTGCTAATAAAATATTTACTTTGTGAAATTTGATTGGCCTCTGTAGCTACTGAGGGAATTCTCACTTGTCACGACTCATGGATAATTTCTAATTCTATCAGGAACGTGATCCCTGCCTGTCAAGTTTTGGAGTAATGAACAATAATTGTGACGGAAAAAGTACACAGCACCAACATGGCTTGCACCCCACTAGAGTTTCTACGAACCGGTAAGGACTACCACATGATCCTTGCTAGTAGATTCATGAACCACAAATTTAAGTGGTTCATGAATAAGTGAGCTTATTTTAAGCTTATGAGATATAGGTTAATTAGTTGGTACTTATGGTACCCACTGACCACAAATTTAAGTCATGCAGTCATATAATTGTTTGCATCAAAATGTTTGCAGTTTTATCTTCATAAGCTTAAAATATACTTTGCATCAAAATGATGCAATTATATCTCATGATTAGCTGATACTGTTAGTGTTTTCCAGTGTAAATTTCTTGTTTCCTAAGTGTACTGAGTATCAGTCAATACATACCTTGTGGATCGTGGTAAATTGTTAGCAGTTTTTCTTTTCTTTTTTTTATTCCCAACTACTACTTAACGTACGTTATTTGGACTGCATTGAATAACTTATGCTCGATTCTTGTACGACACGCAGAGTCATCCCCGAGAGTGTGATATACAGCTACGGAACAGTTCTGCTGGATCTTTTGAGTGGGAAACACAATCCTCCTAGTCATGTATGCTTCATTTGAATAATCGGATCTTTGGTTTTTCTCAAGAAGACATCTATCACTAGTTTTGGTTATCAGTTCCCTTGCATCCTGGATAATACTACAACAATTTTTAATTATTACCAAAAATTTTTAACCCAAAATTTTGTTTTCCCTTTTTAACCCAAATTTCCTTAAAGTAACCCCATTTTCCCCCCAAATTTTTAAACTTTAAAATAGATACTTTGGCACCCAAATCTTTTTAAATGAAAATTATTTAAATTTTAAACCCTGGCCAATTTTTATGAAAAAAAAGTTTTCGTTTTTTTCCCTTTTTAACTTTTAATTTTGGTTTATTATTTAATAAAAGCTTTTAAAAACCAAAACAAGGGTTTGGCCCTTTTTAAAAATTAAAGTTTAAAATTTTTGTTAAAAATTTTATATTTTGGAACAAATAAAAAAATTAAAAACAAAAATTTAAACTTTTGGGCCCTTTTCTTTAAACTTTTGCATTTGGTTTTATTTTGACATTAAAAAATCCCCCCTTTTTAAAAAGGGGACCAAAATAGGGGAAAAATTTAATTTTCATTTTAAATTTTATTTGGAAAAGATTTTTTCCCCAAATGGGTTAAAATTTTTTTTGTTTTTAACTTCCAAATGGTTTTTTAATTTTAATTAATGACTTGGGTTTGGGGGGAGTTTTAAAAAACCCCCGGGGCTGTTATATGAAAATTAAACCCCAAGAAAATTTTAAAAGTTTCCCAATAAGTTTGAAAGTTGTTTACGTTTTAAGTGGGCCAATGTTTGGAAATGGGGGTTGAAATGTGTGGGTTTTTAAAACTTAAATTTTAAATTTTTAACTTGGGTAAATTTAAAATGTAATGTAAACCCAAAAAAGATAAAAATTTTAATTAACTTGTATTATTAAAAAGGGCAATAAATTTTCTTTAAAAAAAAATTGTTTTTTTGTTTAGTATTTTTAATTTTTTTTTTGTTTTAATTGGGTAAGATTAAATTAATTATTATTTTAAATTGATTTCCAAAATAGACCCAATTTTCGGAACATGGGGGGTTTTTAATTTACTTTCCTTTTCCCTTAAAATTCCTTTCTTAGGAAATTGGGGAAATTTACATTATTTAAAAATTTTTTCAATTTTAAAAAATTTGGAATTTTTTAAAAAATTTAAATTGGTTTATAAACAAAGGGAAACGTTAAATAAAAGGGGGGTTTAAACCTAAACAAATTTTGCTAAAAAACGGGGGGGAAAACCCTTTATACTCAAAAAAAAGAATGGGGCCCTAAACAAAAAACCCCATCAATTTAAAAAAAGGGATCACCCTATTTAACCCGGGGTTCAAAAACCATTCATTTTTTTTAATATCCCGATTTTAGGGTTTTTAAAAATGCTTTAAAAATTTACTTTTTTGGAAAAAAAGGATTTTTAAGGAAAAAGGGGTTTAAATTTCCCCAAAAGTATTTTAAAGAAATTATAATTCTTAAACGGGAGCCCTTTTCCCTTTTTTAAAAAACCCCCTGGGAAATTCCAAATGCTTTTAAAGGTTTATTAAAAAATTTTTTTAAAATCCATTAACAAGATAAAAAGGCGTTTTAAAAAAAGAATTTTCCCCAAATTGGTTGTTTTTTTTTCCCCCTTGGGCCAAAACCCTTCGGGGTTGGGCCGGTTGGGATTAATTACCCCCCATCAGGCTTTAAACCCAAAGGGCCAAATCCCAAAATAAGGGGGCCCAACAATTTGTGGAAGGCCCAAAAAAATTTTTTTAAAGGGTTCTTTTCCCAAAAAAAAAAACAAGACCCAAAAACCCTTTTCAAATTTTTCCCCCTTTGAAAGTGCAACCAATGCCTCAAAATAATGAAAAAATTCAAGGGTTCCTAAATTTAAAATTTATTTTTTTAAAAAGTAGGGGGAACGGTTAAATTTTAACCAACCCCGGGTTTAAACCAAAAAATTAAAACCTTAAAAATTAAAAAAAATCAAAAATTTGGTTTTTTTTCCCCAAAAATTTAAAAAAAGAAAAAAAAAATTGAAACAAATTTTTCCCTTCAAATTTAAAAAAACTTCCTTGGTAATCAAATTGGTTTTTAGGTTTTCTTCCAAAATTAAAATTGGGTTTAAAAAGGGGAAAAAAACAAAAAATTGGGCAAAAAAACCCAAAATTTAAAATTTTTGTCGAATTTTATGAAACTTTGAATTCAAAACTTGGATAAAAAAGGGTTTGGGTTAAAAATAAAAACCCTTTTTTCCTTTTCCCGTTTTTATAAAAAACAATTTTGGCAAGCGGGGGAAAAAAATAATTAAAACCCTTTTGGGGGAATTTTAACCTTTCCCGGGTGGGGGTTTGGCAAAATTTTGGGGTGGGGACCCGCCATGGTGGGTTTTGGGCGGGCCTGGTTAAAGGGGCGGGGCATGGAGGGGGCCAAGGAACCGTTCGGATGCCGGAAATGACAAGCCGGGCCCAAATTTCCAAGGAATTTGGAGGCCCCGGGGGGAGGGGCGGTCCGGGGGGGGGGGGCCCGGGGGGCGGGGGGGGAGGGAAAAAGGCGGGAAGCGGGAAAAGGGGGGGGAAAAGGGGAAGTTTTGGGCAAGGGGGCGGCGGGTGGAAGGGGGAGGAACAGGGGAGGTTTGCTTGTTTGTGATGGTTGTAGGAACTGGAACAAGGTCGTGGTAAGGCAGACTAGATTGAGATTAGGTTAGGAGAACCAAGGTCCAGAACGATCAAGGTGGTGCTGGAAGATGACTGAGGCTAGCGGGGTGGTTACAAGTTGAGAAGACAAGGAATCGGAGCGGGAGCTACCGGTGATGAACATGACGGGCAACGGCAAGGTGGACTAGGACTATGCTCGAGGAGGAGTTGAGGTCCGGACTAGGCTCGAGGAGGAGCTGAGATCCTGAACGGTCAAGGAAGCCTGGTGTAGTCATGGTGAGACATGTGGTGCGCCAAGTGACTTGGTCACAGTTGCAAGCGAGGACGGTTTGGTGGGATCCGAACATGTGAGAGGTTTGGCGGGAAGTCATTGGAACCACATGGATGATGACGGAGCATGGGAGATGCTTCGAGGCAAAGGAATCGTCAAAGATCGGTAGAAGGGTATTTTGGGAAATTGCCCTATACCAAAAACTAGTAAGTGGTGGTGTGTGAAACCACCTTCTTAGCCTTAGAGAAACCGCGGCGCAAGACGACGCAAAGAGAGATGGTTTAGGTCAAGAGAAAATGAAGACGACGATTTGAGAAGCGTGTGTGAGTGAAACCCATTTGTGTGTGGGCTTAACGGGTACCCGTTTGGGATGTCCCTCTAGAGCTAGGCTACACTATAAAAGAGGAGGGCGCTAGTTGTGTACCCCCAACCCTTATAGCTTAGAAACTCTAATTTGTGATTTAGGGATAGGAAAGAAAAGCGGAAAGGCTAGGGTTCATGAGATATGGATTGATATGGTGTTCATGCGTTGAGCTTTTGTTTTCTATGGTGGAGTGGTTGTAACATACAATTTCTCTTATCATGTCATGCAAGATTTGCCCCCCCCCCACCAAGAAGAGTCCTATCTTATTCTTGCTCTCTCTTTGATGTCTTTTATGATTTTTGGTGGCTCTTAGGTTTTTATTTGGGATCTTGCTGTGATTTTGCTTGCTGGGACGTGTGGGATATGATCTAAGGTCATCTTGATCATCATCCACCCACGAGCAACTTTTGGATCAAAGTTTGATTTTGCCCGATTTTAGTGAAATAAATGGTGATTTTATGGGTTTTGCTCTTGAGGGCTTTTGACTGGATTCTTTCTGCGATTGATGGTATGGGAGACCATTCTTAACTATCTTGGATTGATTCCTTTCACGAAATTATCTCAACCACCGTTTTCGTATTTGGCCCGATTTTGAAGAAATCTTCACTAAAACAAAAAATATTGGAATTTTGACAATTATCTTCACGATTTTTGATTGGAATATGTTCATGTCATGCTAGAGGATGTATGTTTCAAGTTTTGAAGTTTGGAGTCGTGGGTCAAAAGTTAGATCAATTTATGATTTTGAAATCTAGTTGAAATCCAGTTTATGTACTGATTTTACTGTTTACTGATCTGACTATTACTATTCATCTGTCTGGTCAGCCAGTGGAGATTTCGATAAGTTTTGATTCTTTTATTGCCTGGTTCTTCGTAACTCCGTATGTATAGTTATTAGAGTGGAAAAACTTTGAACAGACGAAAGATTTTGTAAAGATCATTTTTGTGTGGCACATATTCAACCTATCTCATCTCTTCGGTCGGTCCAACACATACAGTGCGGCGGCTTTGTCTGTAATGCGCGTGCTTGATTAGCCCCTAGTACTGTTATCCTCGCAGCTTTACTTGGATCGGCGTGCCGTCGCCGATAGTTCAGCTCACTCCGGCCCCACTTTACAGTCCACAGCCATTCGCACGGAGCCAAGTTCGCAGTGTGTTTTGGATCGCAGACGTGCATATGGTTCAGGCGTGCAGACCGCGAGCTAAAGTCCAAGTGGGTCACCGTTCCTACTACTACCAGCGTTCTAGACGTGTGACTGGGAGCTTGTGACCATTTATTGGAGCAGTCAGCAGTCAGACTTTGTGGCTAAGGGCGGAATTTGGGTCCGCCTTGCCCCCTTCTTCTCACACGCGGACAAGGGCAGACGGTGAGCTGATCCAGGGTCTGGCGATTTCCATTTGCTGCTTTAGCTCCATCAGTTGTATCTCAGTTACTCCTCCATGGATGCAGTGACAAATGGGAGCGTGCTATTTCTGTTCAGCACTTTCTCCATTTTGCAACTTGCAAGATGCTTTCATTTTGGTCCTCGTATGGTTTAATCATGCCACTAGGCCAGCCACGGTCGGGCATCTTTTATGTTCCTTGGTAAACTCGTGTAAATTACTGGAGTAGTACTCCATTAGTATATTACTGTACATGTTCGTATTTCCAGCTTTACAATGGAGGGTTCAAAACAAAAGGCGGGAAAAATATATATATAGAGGCAAATACAGCACATGGTAAATTGGTAATTGCCAGTGTAACCCAGAATTTGGCGGGACTAACGCGGGTGAAAAGATAACCAGGCCCAACTTCTGCCGTGCAGGCATTCGGTCCCTACAGAATGGAGTTAGAACGCCCAGCGCGGTCCGAGCGTGCCGTTGTATTCGCTCCCGAGAAGACGTCGTACCAAAGCTCCTCCTTTTCCGCCGAGGTCACGTAGCAGGTATCTTCCGGCCGGGCTCAACGACGCCACGGTACTCCGCACGGCGCACATAAATCTCGGAACTGTACGAGTTGGTTACAATCTCATCTAGCGCCTGGCACCTACACGGGGCCGCGCGCGCGCGCGGGGGGCGGAGGCACGAACACGCACGCCGTTTATTGGCACATTCGCAGGCGTGCGCGCACGGGCGCTCGATCGGCAGCAGCATTCACATGCAACCTGTGACTCCGGTCGGTCAAATGCGTCAGCTCGAAGTGAATGCTGCTTCCACGTCAGGTCGTGTGGTCGGCAGTACGTAGGAACTAGTAAATGCCATGCTGCCCCACCCACCCATCTGTCAGATTTTGAATGCGCTGTCCGACTCCGGCCGGTGTCCATGGCCACAGGCAACCTAGCTAGCGTACGTAGGATAGTGTAGATGGATGTGTGGATGTCGATGCGACCTCGCCGATCGCGGTATCGTGCCGGGTGTGGCCTGGTCTTCCCTTCCGTGTGTGCTCAGTCGGTGCCGGATAAGGCCCGACAATGTTGACGCGCAGACCGTAAAACTTGCACCTTGCGACCTACCCGTGACTTGCATGTACGAGAAGCATGAGCCTGGTTATACGAGATCTCACTATTGCAACATGTGGCGACATAGGAGCTGAGCCTGTCTAGAACTAGCCGCCTACGTCGACCGTCCATGCGTTATTTGCTCGTATTCGATGCATGTGCACTGTGCACAGTTCGGGAAGTGTGTGTGGGAAAACGTGCAACGGCTCGAGTTGCGTGTCGAAACTTATCAGGTCATTTATTGCTTCCTGATCCTTCATTACGACCGAATAAGACTCTTCTCGTAGCATTCATGTTCGTGTTTAATGAGTAGAGCTCACTCCAAGCCTTCCCTTCAAAGTTGCGTTACGTAAGAGCATGCATATTGCACTGAATGCCAGAACGATAGGCGGCGCATCATTCTTTACGGAAGAAAGCAGGCATGGTGCATATGTATAGGCCACTGCCGTCTATATATCATAGATGTGACACCCTTTTTAATAGAGATTCGTCGGCATGCAGTTTGAGGCTGAGTTCTGTGAATCAATCATATGCGTCGTTCTTGCCAGTGGGGATAACTTACGTTGGAAGAACTATCTTCCATGTGTTGAAACTTGGACCTATAAACAAGACCCAGAAGCTGGAATAGTCTTCCCGCCGTGCGGGCGTGCGGCTGCGGTCACCAGGTCCGGGGGGTCGGAATTCAGAGTCCCACATTGAGTCCTCGACTGAACTTGTAAGGTTCATGAGAAGTTGAGTAATCTATGTTGAGCAGGTTTTCTTTCGTATCAGGGAGGATGTCGCTGCAAGGAGAAAAGCCTTTTCAATTATATGAATAGCTTTGGCCTTGGTTGTTTCGCCGTTGATCTTCTTGCTGTTTACTTTTTACTTAGTTCTTTTGTTTCTTTCTGTTGTTCTTGTCTAAGGACTTCTCTTTCCCTTATTTTGGTAAGTTGATGTACTATATATCTTGTAACAGTAATTGGCATAGCTCCCGCCGACTGCTATTATATATATATATATTCTGCGTATGTGGATTATTTAGTACGTTAAGAGGACCTCAACACTGACTGGTCAAGAAGAGGTACAAATAGCACAATCAGTGGTGTGTGTGTAACTGTGGAATGTGGATGCTCGAAGGAATTAGTTATTAATTACACCTAAGAGTTGATTAGATTTCAAATAATTAGCGGGGATAGCTCAGTTGGGACAGCGTCAGACTGAAGGTCGCCTGTTCGATCCACGCATGCTCACCGCATGAACGTAGGAGTAGAATCTTGGCCCAGCCCAGAAAAGTAGACCCGACAGGCAATTGTGGGCTTTCCCATAGCCAAACGTCGCCATAGCAGCCAAAAGTCTAATTAGCGAAGGATGCGGCATTCGACGGTTGGATCAAGACGAACTGACACCAAATCCAACTGCCGACCCAAGAGCACTCCAAACGTATCCTCTCGCGGGCTTTAAACCGCCATTCCGCATGCACGCATCAACCCACCGGGCACGTACAGGACAGAGCACATGGACGGAGTAGGCCGCTTCCACTGGCCATGGTTCCGACGTCGCCGTCCTCTCCAACGTCGGCGTTACGTCGAAGCGGTCCCCCGAGGCCTGCGCGTGGTGTTACCGGCCGTGGGCACCGCCAATGGCAACGAACACAACATGTATAGGCCGGCAAAGGCGATGCACCGTGAGCTCGTGCCCATCTTTCTCCGTCGCCGACGGCGCGGACTCCTCCAGAGAGTGGCATCGGTGGGGTGTAGGCTCGTTTATCAGCTCCTCGGCGGACTAGGTATGTATGCGTTTTGACATCACTGTGCCACCTCTCCACTCTCCACCTGTGAATTCGATCGGCATGTGTAGTGTTCTCCAGCACGGGCCAACAGTGCGGTATGTGACGCTGCAGCATTTCGTTTTACTTGTCCATGGGTACGCTGTACCGATAAAAACGTTAGGTGAATAAGATCAATCATGTTTCTACGACTTGTGTCAGTTCTGCACTCTGCAGTTTGCCACCGGGGTGGCTTTTTTTCATTATTTTCAGAGATATGGCTGAACAAATAAAGGAGCGCCGGCTCGCTAGTCTTGGTCAGATAAAGAAACAGACGAATGTCTGTGTCTTACCTTGGCGCCGTTGGCGGGCTTAGAAATGCATCGGCACAATTAGTTTTTGTGAGAAAAAAGAAGAAGAAAACAAATTCAGAAATCAGGATTTTTTTTGTCTTTGCTTTGAAGTTTTTTCTGAATCCAATTAAAGTGTAGTAATCTGTACTTATTCAGAAGAGAACATTTCCGTGTTAACTCTTCTCACCAACAGCAAACGGATCTCCTTTGATTTGCCATAAATTTGCTTTGAGAAGCTTGCTCATCTCATATTTTATTTGCCTGTGTCTGGACTTCCAATTAGGTCTGCGAACATACATATATTTGCTTCAGTCTAATCTTTACTACAGGTGACGAGGGAGCAATGATGCACCTTGAACTGCAGATTTCATGTAACACGTGAGTCAAAACATGTTGGGCCTTCACGAACATTCGGGCTTTTCGTACCAACCGGCCTAGCACCTGCTTTGCTTCCTATAAATTTCCGCCATGAGGCCTGACCCACGACCCACGACCCACTAAGAGTTCAACGTGGATTGCCTGCACAGCACTGAGGCACGGCCACTTTTCAAAGCCGTTTTTCTAAAAAAAAAAACGTATCAAAACTGAAAGCTGAAAGCCAACCGAGGCTTTCCACAATCCTCGTTATATATTTACCCTTAATGTTCGAAGTTATTTACCCACCAAATACCACTCTATATAACCCCCACACCAACTCTCCTCGCACGTTCGCGAGGCTCCCTCCTCCACCGCACGCTCCTGCTCCTCCCAACTTCCCCCTGCGCCCTCCTCCTCCTCCCTGCCGGCCCCCACCTCCTCCCTGCGTCAGGCGTTGCCCCTCCTCCTCTACGCCGCCCTCCTCCACCTCCCTCCTCTCTAGCGCACCTTCTTCCGCGGCGCCTCTTTCCCCAACTCCATCCTCCCCCGATGTGGCGCCTCTTTCCCCGACTCCGTCCTCCCCCGTCGCTTCCTCCTCGGGCTCCCTCCCCGACCATCCCCTGGCGTGTCCTGATCCGCACCGCTCGACCTCCCCCTCCCCCGCGCTGGGCCTCCTTCTCCCCCACGCCTCTCGGCCTACTCCTCCTACACCGCCCCTCCTCCTCTGGCGCCAGCCCCCACCTCCTCCCACACTGGCGTCACTGCCCCTCCTCCTCCCCACTCGCCACTGACCCTTCTCCTCTGCAACAATTTGTTGTGCAAAAACATTGTTCACTCATTCTTGCAAGCTTCACGTGGATGCTTTCATTTGTGTAGTTGTTATCCATGTTCTTCGCTATGTCTGTGTGATTGAAAGCACAGGGTATGCAAGCTTGTTTGTGTGTTGTCTATTTTGATGATCGAGATGGTAACTATCCACCTTCCAATTGCACACTGGAACAATTCATGTATTCAATTGCCAGTTGCACTTTGCATCGCTAGTACGGATTTTTCAATGGCCATTGACGCATTGTAGATTAATGAATGTATCACCTGCAAGTTTTATGGACTAGGTATAGTTGACTTGAGATATTTTCATTTCACTTCATTTTATTTGTGGTTCTCCTAGGCTGTGTGGTTCAATGACTCGATTATCCTCTACTTGTGCTTGCTATTACTTCTCTGTTTGTCCCTGGAAATGTTGCCTTGTGCTTGCTATTACTTGTCTGCTTGTCCATTAATACCATTTTGTATCAGTATGTGTAGTTCGCATTAATGTTTAACTAGATGTGTCAACTTGGGAAAATGATCCTAAATTCTAATTTGAACATGTTCATAAGCATAAATGCACAATGTTATTTTAGTCCTCTGGCTTTATTTGTTGTAATGTCAAGTATATCCAGTAGACTCTATTTTGATGCAATGTTTGCATTTTAAAGCATAATCGCTTTCCCTAACATGAGCTATTTGTCATTCATTTTTTCCTCAAAAATAATTATATACATACATGAGCTAGCTATCTTCCCTAACATGAGCTTTGTTTTGTTCTCTTAATTATTATCCTATAAATTTACATGGAGGGGTAATTTGATGTACATGAGCAAATTTTAGTTTTATTTTTTGGGGTAAGGGTGGGGGTGTCTAACACTGCCGATGCCGATCCCAAGCCCGAAAAAGTGGAGGGGACATGAATTATTTATGTAATAATTATTTTTAATAATGATCTATTGTAAAATTTATTCATTGTAATAATTGTTTTTAATAATGATTTGTTGTAATACATATTTATTGTAATATTTATATTCATTATTGTTGTAGATGAAATAATTGTTGTATTCATTATTCACTGTAATAATTGTGTGTAATAACCACTTATTATAATAATTATTTGTTGTAATACATATTTATTGTAATAATTGTCGTTAAATATGCCAATTGTGGTTTATTACGTTGTTTACGATATATTATCGTTAATCGTGGTCAATATCGGTAGTTGTCGTTTATCGAGGTAGTTCTCGTCAATTGCGTTAGTCGTCGTTAATAGCCGTTAATTGTTGTTAAATATCGTCAAATATTGTTTATTATATTAAATGATATTAAATAAGCTATTATTGTCCTGGGGTATTTCAGATATTTCTTATATCGGAAACTTCAACCAACTCACCTAAAGGCTAGACATCCAAATAATGAATCATATAAGTTCAACCGTTCAACCTGTAGCCAAAAAAACCATACAGCATAGCTAAAAACTGCTTTTCAGAAAGGTGCAACCATTCCAAACATTGCCTGATGCCGCTCTTCCAGCCGCACCGCTCGGCCCGCCCCTGCTGCGACCTGGAACTGGAGCGCTTTCAACCATTTCCGAAGTCAGATTACTTTCAACCATTTCGGCACGGCAGTATGTGGTCTGCCTCCTCCATTCTCATGGTACCTCCAAAACGAGCCGTCGAACCATGATGATTTTGCCTCGTCCCAAATGAGCTCCTCAAAATCAGGGGGCATTTCCAACTTTTGTGGCATCAGGAATCGGGGAACCCTCAGCTGGCATTCTAGGAAAGACCATGCGGTCTACATGACTGCCAACTAATGCAGTAACGCGTGGCTGTGTCCTTTGCACCGTGGTAGCAACATGGGTCCCCGGAAGCGGCTACAGGTCGCCACTTTTGCTACTAGCACTTAGACACGAGAGTGGGATTGTGCCTTTCCAAGCTGACACGAGGCCCTGCCGGCATGACGGGCCAGGCCAGCAATAGCACGGTATGAAAAATTAGGTCACGCTTGAGCTAATCAAAAGCGGCACGGTGGCGGCACAGAGGGAGAGGGACGGGCCTCGGCATAGAGGGGGAGGAACGGCGGCGGCGTCCTCTCCCTTCACCGGCCTCCACCTGCCCACAATCCACCGCCACCTCGCGGTCACCTCCAACGGCTCGGCCTCACCACCCCAGCCCGTGCTCCCACCTCCACCCGTCCACCACCACCTTGCGCTCGCCTCCATTGCATATGCCTCCCCACCCCTGCCTGCGCACCCACCCCTGCCTCGCCAACTTCGCTTGTGCGTCGTGGCCCATGTGAGGTTGCCGACGTCGCGAGGTGGAGCTGGCGCGTCCAAGGTCGGCGTGGCTCGAAGGTGGAAGAGACGGACGGGGGAGGCCCGGTGCAGCGAGGTGGAGTCTAGGGGAGCCCGAGGGAATTGGGCCGGATCGTCGGTGCTACGCGGTGAGGAGGCCATAGGGGACATAGGGAATGTGATACGGAGGCAGCTTGTGGCCATAGAGATTGGGGGATGGAGAGGTAGGGAGCAGCGCCCATAGGGGATGGGGAGGCAGGGAGTGGCCACTAGGGAATGGCGATGAGGGTAGAGAAGCAACAGGCGGTTCTTGTGATGTGGGGGAAGGTAGACATGACTAGTGATAAGACTGTTGGCATTGGCATAGATGAAACGGGTGGGGAGGGAGAGATGCAACGGCCGCTTGTCCCATTTCAGTGACAAGACAGAGTAGGGAAATAAGGCAACATGCAAATGTGAGATTCTTCCTCTCTATGCCTATAAAACCGAACGCATTTGCTCATTTCTTCACCCTCGAAGCACATCTTCTTTTATTTGATTCACTCTTTGCTCATTTCTTCACCACCGATCAAACCACAACTTCTCTTCTATGATTCTCTCTTTGCTCTACTCAATAGTCTCTACATTAGAAATAATGCTGCTAAGGAGTCGATGCAAGAAGTCGGCAAAGGGAGCGGCCACATTGGGTAGAGCTATATTATCGAGGAGTCGCAGCATGAAAGCAGCAGCGGGGCTCAGCCGCGGATGCTCCTGCCGCCGCTCCCCATGTCCTCCTCCCGTCGCCTCTCCCATCGATGCTCGTCGGCTCTCCCCAGGCTTGGGAGACTATGGTATGGAGAACTATCATATGGATGGTATGGATGGCTACGAGGAGTACCAATGCAGTCCGAACCCGATGGGGATGCCAGACTTCGCTACCCCATCCATAGATGGCAATGTCATGGGTCAGAGCCCACTTGCAGCGCCGGGCGAAGAGCGGAGTATTGGAAGCACATGACCTAGAGCGAGGAAATTTAAGACGGTCAAACCGTAGAGATCACAACTTGTAATTATTGCAAAGCTCAATTAATTGCTCGTACAGGTGGAGGTACGGGGTACTTGAACTGACACTACAAAGCATGTTTGAAATGGACGGGGGTGCACACGCAAGGTGGAGGAGTCCAGACGCAACTGAAATTTGAGGCCGATGGCTATGTAAATACTTGGGCATACAACCCTTATTTTGCCCGTGATGAAATTGCTAGATATATTATTTTCGAAGATCAACCGATTAGGATGGGAGAAAGTCCCTCGTTTGAAATAATGATCCAACGCTACTTTTATCCACAGTACCAATATGTCAGTAGAACTACCTCATCTGATATTGTAGAATGTATAGTAGGGGGCTAGCAGCACTAAAGTACTGTTTTGCTTTAACTTCAGATATTTGGACATCATCACACCAAAAAACTATATACCTTAGTGTTGTAGTTCATTATTTAGATGATGAGTACAAGCTAAACAAGAGAGTCATAGGGTTTAAGTTAATTATTGAATCAGGGAGAGGCCATTGCCGAGTGCATACTAGGGCCAATCGAGGATTTTCATATAGAAAATAAGATCATTTCTATAACTCTTGATAACACATCGACAAATACAATGATTATGAACATCCTCACCATAAGGTTGCATACATATCTTGAACCTCGTTGTGCAAGATGGTATGGAGGAGATTGACATTTATTTGAACAATGTCTGTGATGCTCTTCGTTACCTCTCAAGTTCAATACAAGTGGTAGCCAGGTTCGCGGAGTACTGCATAGCCAACGACAAAACCCTAAGAAAATTCAGTCTTGACATGAAAGTAAAGTGGAACTTGACATACATCATGTTGAGAAAGGTACAAGAGTAGTAACATATTATATTTGTCTTTGTCAGTGCTAACTCTCAGAGTAATAAGTTGATAGTTACTAACTCAGGTTGAGAATTTATTAGTCATTTTCGAGAGTTCCTGAGACCTTTTTAGAAAGCTACTAAGGCTCTATCCAGTATTTAGTTATAGATTATATTTGGTTAATTGGAAACAAGTTTGCTAAATCTAGCAGCATCCCCTTTTAGGCCATTGTTGTTGCATCAATGGAGGAAAATTATGTTAAATATTTGGGATCTATTTCACACCTATATTGCTTTACTTTCATTTTGGATCCTACAAAAAATTTATCCGATTTGCAAATTAATATGGAGGGAATAAATGAGTGCCTCAGCCTTGATTTCTCCAAAGCATTCAAACATGTCAAAAAAGAGTTTGGCCGTGTTTTCCACTTGTATCATGACAAGCTTGGCAGCAACACGAGATTGGAGGCCTCATAGCAAGTGCATCAAGGCAAAACAAGTGTGACAGCCCACTTTTGGAAGAAGATGAATGGCAGGTCTAGTTCTTCATCCTCTTAGTCTCAGGCGTCCCCAAGTGGAATTCTACCTCAAAGCTGAACCACTACCTGAAGCATGATTTTTGCAAACCTCGATCTTGATCTATCTGGCGGGGACAAGGTGGACTTGCTCGAGTGGTGGAAAAACAACAAACAAATATTCCCTGTGTGGTGTCATTTCGTGCAGGATGTTCTACTAGTTCTGGTGTTTTCTGTCTCTTTGGAAGTGACGTTCAACATGGTAGGAAGAATAATTGAAGAAAGGAAGTCATCCCTCATGCCCAAGATGGTGGAGGCAATCACCTACCTCAAGGATTGAGAATTGGCAAAAGGGCGAAATCGGCATGAGCTGGAGGATCCTGAGATCGTGCAAACGTACATTGATCTGGACCTCATGAACAGTCTCGACATTGGGGAGTAGTTAATACACATACATACAATTACGTTACTCTTTTCCTTACCGGAGGTAATCAACACTGGGTGTAAGGTTTTCAACAAGGCAGTAACTTTGTATATGACCCAATGATGAATAACATTTAGTTTCTTTTCCTTGAAATATTTGTGTGCCTATAGTCTACTACATTATTTTTCATCATCAATTTTTGTACGATTCTTTATTTTTCTTTGAAAATTCTGTATCTCTCATCTTTTTTATAGAGTACACCTGATTTATAGAAGGAGAACACTAACACAGCCTTTTCTTTCCTTTTCTTATTTCCCGTTTCTTTTCTTATCTTTTCTTTCTTTTCTTCTTTTCCCCTTTCCTTTATTTCCTTTCCTTTTCTTCTTTCCCAATTCCTTTCTTCTTTTTTGTGTTGCGGCTCTGCCTCTGTCTCCCTTCTTCTTCCATGACCCCAATCTCCCCTCCCTTCCTCCAAGCAACTCCTCCTTCCTCCATCCAAGTGTCAAGGACTAGGCGAAAAGCGGCACAATGGCGGTGGTGAGGCGGGCGGAGGCGGCCGAGCCGAGTGGCCGACAAGCTACACGCTGCGTCGTGCCCGTGCTGGCACAGACCAGCGTGCCATCGTGTCATGTCAGGCCCGCTAGTACAATCATCCTCTTTACGCTTAGACCTGCTCATGGGCAACCCAGCAAGGTGGCCCAACCCGAGCCCAACTCAAAGTTTTTGGGCTTGAGGTATGCCGGGCCCGAATTGCGTTGGGCTCGAGTCACAATTTTTGGCCCGCAGGCACCGATCCGAAGCCCAAAAAAGTCCGACACTAGCAACAAAATAAAAAATATTAATAATTATCTTCTCAAAATGATTTGATTGTTAAAATTTATTCCAAAAAGGAATTTTGATAATAATATTTTGACCAAAAGCATTAATTTTAGCCCTTTATGGGCTTCGGACCTAGACTATGTTGAGACTTTTAGGGCTGTTTGGGAAAAGCCGAAAGCCGTCTCAAACTGGCGATTTTTTGCGCGGCTTTTCCCGAAGCCGGAAGCTGGGTGCCGAGGGGCAGCTTCCCGTTGCTTCCCACCCCTCCCCTTCCAACTTTACCCCCGAAGTTTGGGCTAAATTTCATGCTTTTGCCCTCGCACAAAATCCTCCAACCCAGCGCCCGAAACCCTTTCCCCCCGCGCTCGCCTGCCTGTTGCTCCCTCTTCCTCCGACGTGATACGGGGTGCCCAATCTTCTCGACGTAGAACATCTCGATAACTTGTGTATCCTGATGAACCAGCAGCTGATCCTCGCGCCAATACACGGACTTGCAACTCTATGGAAAATTCGCCCAAACACACACTTGATTGGATCCTCGCTGACCACAAGTGAAGATCGTCGAACCCTCAATTCCCAGTGGAAAAGCAAGAACGACCACTTGTTCTCAACGCCCAATACCCTCTGTTTTGGCTATAAGCACAACAGGAGAATCAAGCAAAAGATTTGACAATATATTAAACGTAGTCTGTCGTTACAATGGGGGTCTAACCCTCAATATATAGTGCCCTTCTCCTCCTCATAGCTGGCCAAGAGGCCCTACTCCTACTATAATTCAGAATTAGAACTTCTACTCCAATTCTGACTCAATCTAAAACAAAAAGGAAACTCTAATTTTACAATCATCATATTTTTTTTGTTATATATTTTGACACAGAAGGAATTTTGGAGTGAGGGAGGATCCGTTGGATCGGTCTTGAAGTTATCTTTCCAACAAGCCAAAGAACAGTCGAATCGGACTCCGTTTGTGAAAGTTATGACCGTTTTAATCCAGACTGTCCTGCTAATTCCGAATTCGAATTGAATCCAAATCTTCCTATCTTCAATTTTATTAATTGAAATGATTTGAATTCGTGTGAAACTTGAGAAAGAGACTCTTGTGAACCTTTGAAAAGTCATGGCATAGCTTGATATCCTCCCAAGATGTTGTACAAGCCACGAAATCATCAACTTTGTCAACTCTCGCGCGTTGGTCGGTCTGAATGTGCAGCATATACTCGAATAGCCATAACTTGTGGTAGAAAGCTCCAAATCACATGCCGTTTGATCCATTGAAAAGTAAACTTGATAAGCTTTCCAAATATATATATTGTGTATGCTAGATCCTTCCGAGTTTCTGCGAAGATCATCTTGAATTTGAGAAATATTGTGTTCTTTGTCTTCCAATAAACCTTCTTCTTCAAACCTGAAAACAAGCGATGACCCGCTATTAGGTAGTATAATATTCTCAACTAATTTAAAAGAAAATTCAGGGGACAGATTCACATGTTGGATAAGCTTCTCTTATTTTTCAACTCTCTTAGTAAGCTCATGTTGTTCTGAGGTATTTAATGAATTGAAAACATTATATAAAACATAATAGCTAAGGATGTCCGCATCACCACGCCTCACCCCTCTTCCTCCCCAGCCGCGCCCCTCCCCCTCCTCCCCCCACGCGGTCGCCGGTGTCCCACCTCCTCCCTCCTCCCCGACTCCTCCTCCCTAATCCGCGCCTGCGCCCCACCTTCTACCCTCAAGCCGCCGCCGCTCTCCTCCTCCTACTGACGCGGCCACCACCCACCTCCTCCTCTTCTCTCGATGCGGCCGCTGGCACCCCACCTCCTTCTCCTCCCCAGATCCGCCCCAACACCCCAACCTCCTCCCTCCTCCCCCGAGCGGATCATCCATTGGTTAAAGGTCCCCATCCATTCAATCCCCAAACATGCCTCCTCCACTTGGCCACCCCCAAGCTCCGTTCCCACCGCTCAAAGCTCCTTCCCTGTCTCTCTGTCTCCCCAAGGTCGACCTGACACCCCAAGGCCTTAGTCTCCCCCAACTCACGCCGTCCTCCTGAGGCCCCCAGCCACCTCCCAACCGGTGCCTACGCCACCTCCAACCCCAAGGTACATCACACCTCCATCCTCTTTACCATGAATTCGCCACTTCTCCGTATGACTTCATGGTCATTGATTAGGTTGATTGATCCAAGTTTGACATTTTTTTCGTAGTCGATATGTTCAGATCTGTGTGCATACTATTATTTGATTAGTTCTCCAAGGTTGTAAAAAATAGTTACATCATGGAGTGGGATGCACTAGATGAACAAAGAATTCAAGTAGCTATATACTTCCGGTTCATTGTTGATTGAGTGTCTTAAATTGGCATGATTGGGGATGTAACTCCCAAAAGTTTGCTATATTTCTATCGTTTTTTTAGTCTTATGCATTTTATTATGTACATATCTGATCTTGCTTGTGTTTCTTATTCTTGTAGTTGTAGTTAAACCAATGCCTATACGCATGGAGTCAACAATGAGGCGATGAACTGCTTTGTTTTAATTGCTCTCGTAGGCAACATCTTGTTGTTCATATATTATTCATTTAGCAACTACATTGGCTGCATGTGCTTCTTGCGCTAAAATGTTATGCACATATAAGGCTGAGATTATGAACATGTTACTGAATTTGTACAGGATCCAAATGTATTATGTGAGCATGAAAATTGTAAAATTATGTGAGCCAAATGCATTGTGTGAGCATGCAATTTTATGAAATTGTGAGCCAAATTTCATATTTGGTTAATTCATGCATGTGGATTCTTATTCTACATCAATTCAATGTAAAATATTAATTGAAATGAGTACATGTGATTTTGGATGGTTAAAAATGTTATTAATTGTGTTTAGCATCGTTAATTATCGTTAGTTCTCACTAAATATTGTTAATTGCGTTAAATGACATCAAACAAACCGTTACTGTCCTTAGGGATATTTCAGACGTTTTTCATCTCGGAAGCTGCAACTAACTTACATAAAAGTCGACAACCAAACACCAAACTTTTTCAACCCACCCGTTCAGCCCACAACCGTTTAGCTCTGCAGCACAGCCAGAAACTGCTTCTCAGAAAAGCCACGGTCATTCCAATCAGACCCTTAGAGCCGGACTTCTCCGGAACCAGCCCGAAGCCTAGCATTTTTTAAATAATATTTTTAAAAATAAGTTACAAAAATAAATAGTCGGCCAAAAATAGCAAAAATGGGGTCATGTCGTCGGTTTCCTGTCGCCAGTTCAACTGGTAACAGGTACCCTGGCCCCGTGCTGTCGCCAGTCTGACATCCTGTCGCTAGAAATGAACAGTCACATGTCTCCAATTTAACTCGCAACATGAATCCAGCTATAAAAACTCCAAAAAATCAGCACAAACCCATTTTAATTCCAGAAAAAATAGAAAGAGAGGAGGAGAGGGAGAGAAGAAAGGTAGCGAAGCTCTACCAATTAGTCGCAGAGGGGAGATAGACAGAGTATTGGATCGATCAGCCATCTGACAGGTATATTTTTTCGAACTTTGTACATTATGTTAAAACATTGTCAGTTAGCAAACAAAAATATCGATATAGAATTTAGTAGATTAGATCAACGTAGTCCAATTATGTAGTACATCTTTTGAGCAATGTACATGGTAGGTAGAGGGTAATATAAGTAATATCAGTTTTATTTAGCTCCCCATTTGTACGCGATAATTATATTGTTAACACCAAAAATTATTTTTTAAGTAGGAAACTAGCATGACACGTTTTAAAATTGAAAGAAAAATCTGTAGCAGCTAATTCGGGTAGGTAGAGCATAATCAAATTAATAATAGCTTTATTTAGCTCCCGATTTGTGCGCGGTAATTATATTATTAATGTTGGGAATTAATTTATAACCAGGAAAATATCATGACATGTTTTAAAATTACAAAGAAAATCCAGAGCAGCTAATTAGGGTAGGTAGAGCTTAACCGAAAAAATCACAGCTTTATTTAGCTTCGTAGGTTAGGTAGAGCGTAATCGTAGCCATATGACTTGTTTGATTTGTATTTGTGGTTGGTAATTAGTTTGCTAATGTGGTTTCGTATTATCTTTTTACAAATTTCATAGTATTTACAATGTATACACTGAATTTTCAAGTATGGCGGACCCAGACCACTCTGCCGACTGGTCGTACGAGTTGGTTGACCTAGTGATTGACCTACATCACCATAGCCGCCTCAGTACCATCCTCCTCCAGAAGGGTAAGGCGCCGATTGAGCTTGGCGCGTTGCGGCTACGCACACCCATAAGGGCCTGGAGGTTGCAACCCAGCTGGGTGCCGAGGTACGTGCCATTGCAATCTTCATGTACTCATTTGTGGCTTGACTACTATGTGTGGACTAACGTTCATTTGTAACCTGCCCCGACGCAGGTTGAGAGCGGCATGCCTCCTTCCGCTGGCATGGATGGTGGAGGTGATGTGAGAGGACGACCAGGACCACGGTCTTGGTCATACGTCCACGCGTTTTCCATACGACCGAGCCCTACTGACGGCGTTGATCGACCGCTGGAGGCCAGAGACACACACGTTTCACCTCCCATGTGGGAAGATGACGCCGACACCGCAGGACATGAGCTTCCGGATGGGATTGCCCTGCGCAGGATTCCCCATGGTGGCGTACGAGATCTCGCCCACGTGGCACACGGAGTTCCTGACGAGGTTACAAGATGTGCTGCCACCGGGCAGCGATTACCACGAGTTCAGCAGCCCGCACGGGGTGACGCTGAGATGGGTCTGCCAGTTATACGTAGGTCTTCGTAACTATTGTCCTCTCGCATCAATTCATTTGAGAACCTTGCTGATGTGTATATGTCTTCTTGTAGTCTGAGTGCATGGCGAAGGATGCACCCAACGAGACAATGAGGAGGTACTTCGAGGCCTACCTATCGTGGTTGTTTGGGTGGGCCATATTCCTGGGGTCCCACGACGACAGGTCGATAAGCACTACATCCGCTACGCATGTGAGCTTGCAGACTGGCCGGTGGAGGAGATCCACCCCTACGCGTGGGGTCCAACCGTGTTGTGCGTGACATACCGTGCACTGTGCGACATACCATGCACTATGCGACGCGTGTCGCTGGCCCCAGGAAAGCTCCATCGTCTTCGGATGCCCGCTACTTCTGCAGCTTTGGTCCTTTCGACGCTTTCAGATCGGACGTCCATAGCTGGACTTGGGAGCGTATACGGTCAGCGTGTACGCCGAGGATGATGACGTGGACCGGCCTACTATGGGCAAGGTGTGGTGCCGCTGACGGGTTAGTTTCGTGAACATTTACTATTTTCTCGTAATACAATAACAATTTCATGTGCTCAACGTTCCTTTGGTCTATTTCGCAGGTGACCAACACACCAATCACCATGTAGGGGTCGTACTCGTCCTATGTCGTGATGTTCAACCAGCTGACGAATGATCGTGTCATCTGGAGACTGTACACGGATGAAATGGTGTCCGCGCGTGTGCCTGGAGGACTGTCCAGTATTTGCACGCGAGACCACGTGTACTAGTACACGAGGAGGGACTTGATGCAGGAAGTATTAGTGGAGGAGTACCAGGTGGCATGAGTTATGAGCTAGTTTGGTCTGCAACAGCAAGTCCCAGTCCTCTCGACGAAGCGGCTGCCGGCCCACGTCTATGAGTTATTTTGCCTTTAATTCTTTAGTACAATCTGCGTTACATACGTACCAAATGATTGTCTTGACGTTCACAGGTACACTAGGAAGGGAGTACGTGGTACTAGCACCTGGACAGAGAGGATATTCCCTTGGGTTGAGGGCTGGCTCAGCGCCTACGCCGACGTCGTCTTGGAGGACGCTCCCTACGACCCCACGGAGTGTGAGGAGTACATGAAGTGGTACGGCAGTTGGACGAAGCTCCGCTGCGTCCAGCTCGTGGTCGACCCACCACGACACGAGGCTGCGACATCCGACATGTACCCACACAGCCGAACTCCCCATTCCACCATGTGGTACATATTCAACGGTCGATACTTCATATTTAATTAGCTAGATTTAGGTTTCCAACTTATTGATTACATGTGCAGGTGGATCTACACTGGGAGATCCTCGAGTTGATAGGCTAGATGCAGCAGTTGTCTCTTCGGGAGAGACCAGAGGGATCTTACAGCGTATCGCGGAGAAGGCGAGGTGAGGGATCCAGATCGCGACTTGTCGCGGGCCGATGAAACATTCACATTCACTAGTGCGTGGACGAGGGGGCAGCCATGTTGGCTCACGGCCACGGGCTCCTACCCCAGATGTGGCGAGCGGGTCCTCATGGCACCATGGTGGGAGCTCCTCAGGATAGTTTGCAGGTGAGTATGACACATTCACTTTTGCTACTTTTTTCGAACCTCACTAGTTACTAACAGCAATCTTCTCTTGTAGATCCTCAGTTCTACTAATACACGGTGCAGGAGTACGCGTTGTCATCCGTGGCTGCCTTCGTGCCACCAGGTATGACCACCCTGTTTGATTTTGTGGCTTTCCTATGATTGCATGCGAAAAGTAATATTTCACAGGTCGTGCACCGAGTTGGGACGAACCAGATTTGTTGTACGACGAAATATTCACCGAGGACTTCCACTCCTCCCAAGACCAGGCCTCTCAGTTGCCAGGTGAGCCGAAGTCGATCCTACCGACCCCGGAGCCGACCCTATCGATGTCGGACCTCGGCGTCCCAACACCACCTCCGGCTCCTCGCGACGGTCGGGTACGTTGGTCGCCTGATCCTTTGACGTACTCGTATCAGCGCCGACCGCGGCAGGGGGCGACACGCGGGTACGCCCCAAGAGGGGCCGCAAGTAGATGTCATGTAAATATTAATTTTTTTACAACTATAGTAATGGTAATATAGTATTTCATTATCTCTTTTTGTGGATATCGTGGGGATATGTGCATGATCTTAGGATGATGAGTCAATTGGTAATGGCGTTCTTGGTTTGCCGAATCTCGCATTTTTGGATAATCTTCATGGCTTCTTTTGCTAAAGTTCAAAAACAAAGCCATTCCTTCATGCTCTATCTTTTTCCATGCATCTTGATGAATTCATTGTCAAAGGGGGAGAAAGATTGGTAAAAATGTGGTTTTAGAGCTTTTTGGAGTCTTAGGGGGGAAATGAATTTTCTGGAATTGGTGATCATAGTGAGTGGGAACATTCATATCAATTGCATCCTCTTGGTCTTATTGCCTTTTTCTGATTGTATTTGCAATTCTAGAAGACTCACAATGATCAAAGGTTAAATCGAACAAGTGTTCTTTCATATGGATCTCAGTGAGATTTTTGGCTATTTTCTGAAATTGAAACTTTTTGTGCTCTCCTTACCTTATCTCACTTGCCTATGATATTCTAAAGCCAGTTTGGTCATTTTCTAGGCTTTCTATTGCTCATGGATCAAGTTGTACCTTTGCGCAAAAACAACGAGTTTTTTACTTTTCAAATCACAAACTTATATTTTTTTTGGGGAAATGCCAATGTGTTCATCAAGGGGGAGATTATGGATATCGTGGGGATATGTGCATGATCTTAGGATGATGATTCAATTGGCAATGGCGTTGTTGGCTTGCCGAATCTCGTATTTTCGGAAAAGCTTCATGCTGTCAGGTTACAGCCGGTCAGAACGGCCAAGCCACCGGTCAGACCAGCCGTGTGGAAGTCCGACCGGCAGGCATTGCTGGTCCGACCGACCACGGTTCTTGATGGAATTTGGAGCTAGACCAAAAATAGGTTGTGTAGGCATGAGATGGGAGTCTCCTGGATGTGGTCACATAATTTTTGGAGCTCCCAGTCAAAAGTTCTATTCAAATGAAAATTCCAGAGAGTTTCAGATTTTCAAGTTAAAAATTTGGCTAAGTCTTTTTGGGCGGTCTGACCGGCATTATAGAATCGGTCAGACCGGTTGTGAATCGGTCAGACCGGCAGGGTAGGGCGGTCAGACCGGCTTCCACTTGTTCGTCGGCCTGCTTGGCGACGTTGTGTTTTGATTGTGTCTATTGCATGAGTTTCAATTCTTTATTGTTGTATATTGCATTGTGAAGCTAATGTGCGTCAAGTTGTGTAGAACTTATTCCTGGAAACAATTTCTTTGTCTATTGCTGTGCAGGTGGCTTGCAGGTCAACGACGGTCAACGGTGTGGAGGATCGGGACTAAGCTTGGAGAGCTGAGGTCCAGAACGATCATGGATGCCGGGTGAGGTCGTGTGACTCAAGCATGGTGCAGAATGGACAAGATGGTTCGAACGGGCAGTTCGTTGCAGCTGGTTGGATCAAGCGGCGCGAGGGTCGGTGCAAGTACCTTGGAGGTTCCGATGGGATTCGGACAGGAGAGACTTGCCGACATGATGAGAGCCGCTGATCAACCTATACGTGGTGAAGCAGGCGATTGCTTCAACAGATATGTGTGTGTGTGTCCCATTTCTATTGGGCCTTAATGAGAGCCCATTGGAAACCCTAGGCCACCCTATAAATAGAAGGGGGAGATGAAAAAGCCTCCAAGCATTCATTTAGAAAAACCCTAATTTTTCTAGGGTTTAGAGAGGAGAGGAGAGGCTAGGATTTAGAGATAAAATTGTTTGTGTGCTCTTTGATTGAGCTCTTGTCCTCCTTGAGGGAGTGGCTTTGACAAGCAACATCTTGAATCAATCTATGGATGTGTGTTCAAAGATGAGGTCTATTGCTTTTGCTTCTCTCTTTTGATGATTGTGGTGCTTCCTTGATCCGGTTGTTTTCGGTTGGTCTCTTGACCTCTTTTACCTTGCTATGATGTGTGGGAATACTCATAGAATCATCTAGATCATCAATCTCCCACAAGCAAGATTTGGATCAAGTTTTTCATTTTTAAAGGTTTTGAACTCTCCCTTGGTAAATCCTAAAAATGTCAATGCATTGACGTGGATCTGGACGATCGTTGCTAGGAATAGGTCCCAAATATTCTTAGGGAGGTGTGCTCCAAGTTTGGTCAAGTTTCATCGGGTAAATCAAAAGTTGGACCAATTTTCATTTTGGATTTGGGCATTGTGCAGTGGTACTGGACTAAATCGGTTTGACCGATTCAAGAATGATCCGATCGCCGACTTTTCGGACCGCCCGGTTGGCCGTCGGTCGATCGCACCTTCGACCGCTTGATTGGCGTCGGTCAGACCGGTCTACCTGAGATCAATTCTCCGTTGTTAAGTCTTGTGGTTAAGGGGGTAATCAGATTCAGCACAAGGCTTCCTCTGTGCATTTACTGATCTTCTTAACTTTCATAGCTATAGGAGAAAAATACGTGTTGAATTTGATCGATGCAAAAATTAAGAAAGCGTCTATTCACCCCCCTCTAGTCGCCTTTCTGGTCCTACACTTTTCGACGTGCACTATAGTATTGTTCGTTTCAAGTACCGTTGGCTTCGAGTATTGGTGTCGAGTACCGCTGACAGCTTTGAGCTGCGATGTGACCCAACGAGATAGCTTTCCACATTGACGTTTCCCAATGAGACACGCTTTCAATGACATGACCCAATGAGTCAGTTTTCCGCAGCGACGTGACCCAATGAGACAGCTTTACGCAGCGACGTGACCTAACGAGTCAGCTTTGCGTAGCGCTACCTCACGTACGCGAATTTCCGTCAATCGGATTACAATTCAACTGTATATGTAAGTTCGCCTCGGCCTATAAGTACTACCCATTCCATGGTGGATTCTCCTGCATCAACACTTCAACACAATCTCACTAAGATGGACAAGCGGACTTGCAAGGCGTGCTGTGGCCCTGGACGAACAAAGGGCGCATGCGAGGAGGGCACCTAACTGCAATGACGCCGCCCCCCAAAGCAGCATCCCCGTCCCGAACATGCCCACCGAGCCTTCGTCAGAGGGGCCACCCGAGGGGGAGCCGCCACCTCCCTATTGGTGCATAGACATATGCAAGTTCTTCAAGTCCAAGCACCGAATAAGTCTGGGCATGCGTTACTGGAGTTGTGCGAACTACTCCTCGGACTATCCGGACCACCGTTGGGACACGAGCAGCTATCGACAATCGATAAGGACCAGTTTCAAAGTACGCACTAACAATATCTCCCGTCTACTCATATTCCTCGGATCCGCTATCTGGCTACCGCAAGTGGATGGACCAAGAGATTCACCGATGCGACCAGTGGCGTATGTGGTACGAGGAGTGAGATGCCAAAAGGGCCCACGAGATCAGAGAGGAGGAGCGTCGCAACTTTGAGCAAAACAACAGTATCCGTCGGGAGACGAAAGCTTATCTCGAGGTGTGCAACCGCAGGGAGCACGAGAAAAAGAGGGAAATGGCGGCCAAGGCGAGAGAGGCTGGCGAGGAGTATAACGCCAAGCTCACAAGGAAGGGTAAATAGCCCTGGTCCACGCAGTAAGTTGGACTATTCCGTATTAGTCCCCCGTCCTGCCCTAAAGGCTTGTATACTTACATGGTCCGGATGCTTGTGTCCTAGTGTACCGTAGTAGTAGCAAGGATGACTAAAGCAATTAGTTGAACCATTATGCCATGTGAACACGTGTAATGTTCTTCTTTTTGCGGACTCTAATGTATTGGTTTCGAGTACTGTTGGTTTCGAGTACTGTTGGTTTTGAGTACTGTTCGTTCCTCCCACAAGTTGTGAAGGAAGATTAAATCATGCGAATTTGTCATTACTGAAAACTACAACATGTTATATTGATATTACATCACATTGAGTGAAACGTCATAGCACTTAGTTTTTTACAAATGAAAGTGATAGTTAAGAACATTGGCAATCACATATTACAACTTTCCATGATTTCCCGTCGTAGTGGCCTCAATGTCCCCCATGTGGAATGCCTCAAGTCGGGCGACCGGATGATGTCCCAGCAGCGACGTCCGTAGTGTCGGTGTCTCCTTTGTCCTAAGGATTTCTCGTTGGGTATTTCTTGAAGGTGCACCCAGAGTCCCTGCAAATGGAGCACTTCTTCATACTACATCCGGCTTCTGTTTCGTCCATGTCATTCCTGATGCGTAGTACCTATCACCGGCCAACCTTTTCCTTCAGCCTTTTAATGCCCACGGCCCAGATTAGTTGCTCCCAGCTTGGATGGCCAGTAAAATAGTCAACCACAGTGTAACCTTACATCTTTGCACTCCATGTTTGCATCACCGCCTCCTTGTTGAAGTAATCGAAGAGGTACCGCCCAGGATGCTACGCCACTGTGGAACATGCGGCCATGATATGGGAGCATGAGCCTATGCAGAAGAAGGGGTTTGTTGCAAGTGTATACACAACTAGAGCGGCGTAGCGTGCACTCGTGGGTAATCCTCACGCGGTTCGTCTCGCGGCGTCCTTTATCCTTGCACATTACCTCGAAGCGTAGCTCCTTTGTGCCCATCTTGAATTCGCGACGCATCTCACCCTTCTTGCTCTTATCCTCCATGTACTTGGTGATCATGGTGGGGTAGAGTACTCTGTCATTTGCCACGGTGAGCGATGTGTTGTTGCTTGTGTCAACAAAGTAGTTTGTCATCCCGAGGAGAATTGCCTTCACAATACCAACCAAAGAGAGACACCTTGCGCCGCGCATGATCCAGTTGTAAATCACGGCAAGATTTGTTGTCATTTCACCATATCGAGCACCACCCCTGTCATGCAGCAGCGACCACTTCTCCTTAGGCTCGTGCTCAATCTGGTCCGAGAAGCATTTCATCTGCGCCCCCATCCTCCTTCTCAGACTGGGACCATCTGTGGGTAACTATGGTAATGCTTTGGGGGTCTGATCAGTGCTTGGGGTGACCCTTTTCGCTGCCTCCCTTCTGTGCGTTCGTGTCCGCTCATCTTGAATATTCCAAAGTGCTTCAAACTTTCTCTGCAGATTCTGGTTGCACAGCCGCTTGAACAGGTTTATCAGGTCCTTGTTGAGGAACTCTTGTATAAGTTTACCCCCAAGTTCCTCTACACCACCTGCTCTGCAGATCTGCCCATGCAAATGGTTCGTTATCTCCTTATTGTAGTTGGGTTATTGCACTGAGCAGGACGACATGCCGATCATGAATGATGCATACGTTTGGACGGCCTTGTACAACAACAATCCTCACATTCTTCAGGAACCACAACCAGTTGTCTGTGTTCTTGCTTTCAATAAAGAAAGTGCCACAAGAAGAACTTGATTGTTCTCGTTCGTCGCTATCCCTTGTACTTTTCAGTCAGGAATGTGGCATCTACGCGCAAGATTGAATGGCAGTGCCGGAATGCATTAATGCATGGACCAAAAGCAAATAATGTTCACTGCAGTACCCTCTTATCGACCCACTTTGGATGAGTGGCATCTTGAATGTCGACATGAGTGTTCGGATTCCTGTCTTGTATGACTCGGGGTAGCACGGGGAGGTTGTGGTAGGAATCCTCAAACGTGCCGAAACTTGATTCCACTGCCTTCTATGTTGCTCTCCAAGCTTTGACATAGCTGATTATGTAGGAACGTAAAGGCGACTAGGGGGGGTGAATAGGCGCTTTCTAAACTTTCTCGCCTAAATCAAATGCAACACGAACTTTACTCCTTTAGCTATGAAAGCTAAGAAGATCAGTAAGCGCACAGTGGAAGCCTTGTGTTGGATTTGATAAACCCCACAACCACACGACACAAATGGAGAAAAGAACTCACTGTTCTGAACTGGGTACTGGCGGTCTGACCGGCTACCACGGGCGGTCTGACCGACAGTCAATCAGCGGTCGGACCGGCTACTAACTGGCGGTCGGACCGTTGAATATCGGTTCGACCCGGCAGTACAAGCGGTCTGAAAAGAGGGCGGTCGGACCGCCGTTGCACAACCGGTCAGACCGGTTCAGTCCAGTACTGAAAATCAAGTCCAACTCCAAAACGAAATTTGATCCAACTTTTGATTCAACCAAAGAAACTTGACCAAATTTCGAGCACACCTCCTTAATGATATTAGAGACCTATTTCTAGCGACGATCCTTCAGATCCACTCCGCAGAATCGATCTCTCTAGGTTTTACGGAAGAAGTGCACAAACCCTAGAAATATGAAAATCTTGATTCAAGACTTGCTTGTGGGGGTTGATGATCTTGATGACTCTAGGAGTATTCCCACACATCAAAGCAAGATAAAATAGGCCAAGGGACCAAGCATAAACCTTTGAATCAAGGAAGCATCAAAATCATCCAAAAGAGAGAAGAACACAAATGGGACAATTGATCTTTCAATTAAGCATCACAAGATTGTTTGATCACTCTAGATGCTTACAAAGCCTTTCCACAATGGAGGACAAGAGCTCACACAAGGAGCACACTCACAATCTCTTCAAACCCTAGTTCTCCTCTCCTCTCCTCCAAACCCTAGAAAAAGGAAGAAGGGGCCAAATGAATGCTTAAGAGGGTTTTCCATCTCCCCCCTTTCTATTTATACTAGAGACCTAGGGTTTGACTTTTGGGACCCAAATACACATGGGACCCACACACACATAACTATTGAAGCAATCGCCTGCTTCACCACGTGTAGGTTGATCAGTGGTTCTCATCACGTCGTCAAGCCTCTCTTGTCCGAATCCCATCGGAACCTCCCAGAGACTCGCACCGATATCCGCACCACCTGATCCAACCAGCTGTACCGAACTACCCGTTCGATCCATCTTGTCCATTCTGCACCATGCTTGAGTCACACGACCTCACCCGGTATCTATGATCGTTCTGGACCTCAGCTCTCCAAGCGTAGTCCCGATCCACCTCACCGTTGACGTTTAGACCTGCAAGCCACCTGCACAGCAATAGACAAATAAACCGTTTCCGGGAACAAGTTCTTCACAACTTGACCCACGTCAGCTTCGCAATGCAATACACTACAATAAAGCATTGAAGTTCATACAATAAACACAATCAAAACAACTCAATGCAAACTTGGCTAACCTCCAAGTCATCGGCGGTCTGACCGCCCCACAAGGCCGGTCCGACCGATTTCAGGCCGGTCCGACCGATCCCACAACGGCGGTCGGACCGCCCGAAAGGACTTAGCCAAATTTCCAGCGTGAAAATCCGAAACCTTCTGGAATTTTCAATTCAATAGAACTTTTGACTGGGAGCTCCAAAAATGATGTGACCATATCCAGGAGACTCCCCTCACTTGCCTACACAACCTATTTTTGGCTCAGCTCCAAAAACCACTTTTCAAATTTTCGGTCGGACCGGCCACCATGGCCGGTCGGACCTCCACGCAATGCCATCGACCGCCGACACAACCGGCCGATCGCTTTGTGGTCCGACAAATTTGAGTAAACCCGAAAACGCGAGATTTTGCAAACCAACAACGCCATTGCCAATTGACTCATCATCCTGAGATCGTGCACATATCCTCACGATATCCACAGATTGTGTACTGAAATCTTACCTCAATCGCACAAATGATGGATCATGGCTCGAAATCAAGATTATCCACGATCTCACCGTACACACGGTTGGCAATGAAGCCTGATGGCAGGTTCCTGTGGAACTGCACTAACTCAACAACGACGCATGTGTGCGGGACTACTATAGAGCACTTCTAGTAGGTGTCCCACTTAGACTGAAATGCGTGCACCCGCCAAGGGCATCCCTCTATTTCGCTCTTCACGTCATAGCATCTTGGGTTGGACTTGACCATTGTGAATGTGCGCCGTACCGACAAGGCCCAGAATTTGACCGCCTCCTGCATGACCTCCTTGCATTTGTACACAGCTCCCTGCCTACCTCTCTCTAGTCGTACTCCCACAGCACACGGGAGCCTTCATCATCGACGAGGTTATCGAACTAGTATGTGTTCCACTCGGATGGAACTGCCAGCTGGTCCATATCATCCTCGTCGTCGGATCCTTCATCTTCTAACATTGCATTGTAGTACTGGGATTCCTTGTCCATCCTTTGCACAATGGCTTCGAGCTCCTCGCCTTGTTAGCAAGCCCACTAACCTGCTTGATTGAAGGAGCTACCTCTTCAGAGTCTTCATCGACAACATCAGCAACTCCAGGAGCTTTGGCAACTGTGTGCACCGTGCTGTGGCTGGAGTCACTGACTTCTTCTTTGGCATCACCACCCCTTCTTGTTCAACCGCGGATGCAAGAATGAGTTTTGCATATGCTTAGGCCAGAAGGACGAAATCCCATGCTCCCTCCCTCGCCACACGTAGATATGACTGCCATGACTTTGTTCTCTTCCGTTGCACTAACTCCAAATATGTGAACTGTGTTGTTTGAGGGAT
This sequence comes from Hsuehochloa calcarea, assembly GCA_036346395.1. Classification (NCBI taxonomy): domain Eukaryota; kingdom Viridiplantae; phylum Streptophyta; class Magnoliopsida; order Poales; family Poaceae; genus Hsuehochloa; species Hsuehochloa calcarea. Next base: position 32,409,051 of record CM070597.1, read on the forward strand.
AAGGCAACTCAATCTCAAATTATATATATCACATTCCACTTGGAATGTGTAAAACAACCACCGCATCATAGTGCCCCATGTACGTCCCTCTGCTCTTGGCAGGGGCATGGTCACTGATTGAAAATAACGTATGTCAATCACCTCGGACCCTTCAGAATAGTCTCCGAACTGTAGTAAATTTTGAAATTGGTGACGTTCGACATAATTGACGCACTGCACCATGAAGAACATTTGCATGATTAACCACATATCTAAAATAAGACTACCCACCGAAAATAATTGTGCATAACACGCTACACCATGCAACTGTACATCCAAAACCTTGTAATACATTCGGTTCAAAAAATTACCTCACAGGTGGAGAACTGAACGGGTAGCGCTTCACTAGCTTCTCTCCTGCCCTCTACTCCTCTCCCTTCCCTCCTTTGTTTTTCTAAACACAAATGAATCATGTGTCGAATTTTATTGTTTCATCGAGCTTTTATAGGTGTAGAGTTTATATAGCCGATTGAACTATCGATAGGAAGTCGGACTGACGACGACACGAAGTTAGGGTACATATCGCCAGTTTAACCGACGATATGAACCTATTTTTGCTATTTTTTGGATTGATTATTTATTTTTATTGTTATTTTAAAAAACATTATTTTAAAAATTGAACTTTAACGGGTCTATTTACGCTCCAGCGCGTCTCGACGTAAAGGCAGGCCGGCATGTTCTCCTCTCCGTCCGCTGCTCCCATTAGACAAATGGACCGCATTGGAAATGCCAGTGTACTACTATGTACTTAAAAAGGTGTTCTATTCAATGTGTCGACTAGCCGCTCACGCAAGTTTGTGACGAAATTAAACATTACCGAAGATTGCCTTAATTCATGAGATTTGGCAATATACAGGCACGTACTCTTTTCAAAATTTGGCAACAAACAAAACACATAGCCAATGTGACTAACGTAAATAAAATTCCGCTAACGTTAGCCTAACACCAAACAGTCCCTTGATACGAAAAAATATTTTCAAAATAGGTTCTGCACATGAATATAATAAGCTTCACATCCCATATTTTTTTTCACATCTATCTAACAAACTCCAATATATTGCGTATAGCCCCAGTATGTGAATTCAGAACACGGGTCGAGCATTAATTTGTACTAGTACGTACTTATATGAATTAAATATACGTACCGAATCAGGTATTTACGCGAAGAGAAGTGGGCATGAAACAAAGTCGACCGGAAACAAAACGTGGTTCAAATTTTGAATTAATATTCGGCCGCTATAAACAATCCGGACATGAACACGCTCAGGTGATCCGCATGCATGCACTAATGTCACAAGGTACGTACGTATCATCTCGGTCGGTAAGGAGTAAGGGCGACTAAATTTCTGAGTGACTGTAGCATTTCGGTGGATACATTTTTTTTAAAGATCGCACTTCAGTAATATGAGTATAAAAGAATGATTAATATATAGGAATATACTTCCCCTACAAAACCGACTCGATTAATGTAAAGGAATATTCATCTTTTAAAAACCTGTAAATCCTCACGCATTTTGTAATTACTTTCAGGATTTAACCAACCAAATGGTTTGACTGTGTGTATCGGCAAATTGTTAGAACGGAGACGGTAAGATGCTACTATAGGTGCTAATTAACCTAGTAGTACTGTCTTGTCACTCCCCGTGCGCATATTTCGGCTTTGCTGCGCATAGAAAATTTGCTGGGTTCTATTTTGGTCATGTTGTTTTACCTTTGTGATTACGGAGTTTTTTTTTTTGAGGGAGTGATTACGAAGATTTGATGGCAGGTAGCCGTTTTTTATTAATTAATTTTTTAAAATTTTATTTTAAAGTTAATTTGTGCAAATTTTATTTTCAATTTTAACCCTTTTGGTTACGCCACCTCCCGTGATGTGACAAAACAACACTGTCACACCAAATCGCATCTAGATAAACTCTTGTCACACCATCACACGTAGCGTGACAGTGTTGTTTGGTCACACCACCATCAGTGGTGTGATAAAAAGTATTATTTTAGTGAACTTATCTTATATCGTAGCAATGTTGTTTTATCACGTTACGGATAGTGATGCGATCAAAAGAGTTAGAATTAAAAATAAAATTCGCAGAAATTAACTAGAATTAAAAATAAAGTTAGCAAAGATTAACTTTAAAATAAAATTAATAAAAAAGTTCTACAAGGCATGGTGTTTTTTCTTTTCGTTTGAAAACTGTATACTACAAAGATTTAATCTAAGAGTTACCTGACTTAATGACTTTTTTACGAACTTAGAAGAAACAACAATCAATCTGCTCTAACAAGCAAAAAGATCAGACTAATCAAGAGCGGAAGGAATCCAAAACTCTAGGTCAAGGGGCGCGTGAATAAAGACACTTTGAGATCTTCAAACGCTAACGCATGCACAAGGGTACTAGTAGTCTGTAGTCTCTTACAATGTATGTCGTATCAAATCATATCACATCAACTGTTTGCTTTCTTTCTACACAGGCCTTTCCGGGCAATTAAATGATCCCCAGATGTGAAATGTTTCTTAAGAACACAATGCAACAGGATAACTTGGATAATGTTTATTTTTTTTTTGTATAATGTTGATAATTTATGTTTGCGGAGCTCATAATAAAGACGACAGTATACCGAGCTAGTACTACTAGAGCATGGCAGAGTAATAAGCCAACCTTTTTAAATTCACTTTGTGGATTAAATTATTTGTTTTCTCCGTATGGAATATAGTAGTGCAAGGTGCATATCACATCATTTTCAGTCATATGACTTATCGCTGTCTCCGATCATGGAAGAAAGATGAAAATAAATAAAACGACAAGCACTTCAATTATCTTTCTTATCGTGTACTTTCAACCACGTTATACGAAATCCCTCATAACGCAGAGAGAGAGAGAGAGAGAGAGAGAGAGAGCTGAGTTTTTGCTCGTAGATACAGTGCAGATTTTTTTTTTACAGAATAGAAATCCTAGAAATTTTTATGGAGCAACTCGCATTGTCACAGAATTCGGAGAAAATAAATGGACTGAGATCGAGAAATAGTACAACTGAACACACTCATTTCACGTCCTTTCACATCAGAGACCCATTTCCATATTACAAAGAAGTAGGAGTAGCATGCAAGTAAACAAAAGGAGCCATAGCCGCAAACCCAAAGAAGAAACGTAATTTACAACATACGTCTACGTATGTACATTTATAATCACATTTTACAGAACAAACAAGCGCATTTGCCACTGATAAACCTACCTGTTACTGTGTTATACACTTGTACTGCTGAGACATGCAGCACATGCTACGCTTGCAGCAGCTTGCAGGCTCGGAGATGACGGCTCCGTGGGACGGCGGGTTGGAGAAGACGGCCCCCCACACGTCGCCGAAGGCGGCGACGATGTCGCGGCGGTGGCGCTGGTCGTTGAGCGCCAAGAAGCACCGCAGCAGGCGCTCGAGGCCGTCGGCGTCGTAGATGCCGCGCCCCACCACCATCTCCGCCATGGACCGCCGGAAGTCGACACGGGGATCGTCGGAGCGCTTCACCACAGCGAAGCTCCCGGACACCACAACCTCCCTCGCGACGCCGCAGCTCCCGCTGGCGCCCGACGAGGACTCCGCCGTGGTCGACGTCATCAGCATCTCCGCCTCGCCGGCGCAGCTGCAGCTGTACGCGTAGGACTCCTCGTCGCTGCTGAACCACCCGCTGTCGCCGGACGACCCGCTCGCCAGGGCCGCCCTCCGGTGGAGGCGGCGGCGGCGGCGAGAGCGCCGCAGACGGCGCCTCGCGTCTATCTTGAGGCGAGGCGTGTCGTCGCCGTCGGTGGCGGTCTCGATGACGTGCCAGTGTGAGCTCTTCAGCCAGCGGCAGCCCGGCGTTCCACGTGCTGGAGGGAGGTCGTCGGCTGCGTAGTCAGCAGCGCAGCCTCCGGCGCCGCAGGCTGCCGGTGGCAAAGGGCGCCGACGAGGAAGGCGGCGTGGGCAGCATGCGCCGGCGGGTGGCTGGACTACCGGTGGGTGGTGGCTGGCGAGGAGGGTGGGGGTGGGGGTGACCACGGCGGCAGCGGAGGAGGAGCGGCAAAAATGGATGAGGCGCTTGGCCATGGAGGTCGGAGGAGCAAAGCAGACGGTGGGACGACGGAGGTTGGAGCGGGAACCGGCGAGGGGGTCTGGTTTTATTGGCGTAGAACTGGGTTGGAACTGGGGAGTGATCTGTGATAGCGACTGTATTTGACTATTTCTAGAGTACCGTATGCATCATGCACTAGGATTTTCTGTAGTGCTACAAATATGTGGAGTCTGCTGTTGGAGACTAGTTCCGTGGCGAAGCTCACATTAAAACTTAGCTAACCGTGTTTCAAATCCTAATAAATACTTGCCAGTTTAATACTTAATTAGTATATAAGTAGTAATAAATAACACTTCACAATGAAATATCAATTTGAAAGGGGTCATGGCCCTTAAGCTGCGACCTTGGACTAGCTATTGCTAAGAGAACCGTTCATGATCCAAAAAGTGTAAAAAATTATTGTTGATGTAGTTGATTTCATGGATATAAAGATATTTGCCTGTGTCAAGCCATTATAAGTTCTTCGTGGCTAGCAAAACCAAAGGTGATCATATGATTGCTCAATCATCAAAACATGCGTGGATGTATGAGAAGATGCAATTTCACCGTTTCTTGTGGTATTTTCGCTATGGACATATTGGGACAAGGAAAACTAGATACTCCAGTTTTGAAGTATTTGATTTTTTAAAAAAAAATTATAGAGAATTTGATTTAGGATGAGGAACAAATGGTTAATTAGCTCAACTAGGTAGAATAAGTGAATAACCATAGCATAAAATAGCGACAGAACAGTGATGTTTAAACTATTTAATGTGGATGTTTCAAAGGCAACTCCAAGAGTGAGACCTCGGACGTTGGTTAGCTCGCTGCATCAGCTCAAATTCGAGTCGGAGGAGAGAAGAAAATTTGTGGCTTCCTCACGCCTATGATCGCTCCACGCGAGCCAACGCGCGAAGAGACAACCTCGCGCTCTGTTGGAGAGGAGTCGTCCGTTGCCCACACGATTTGCGGGGCCCACGCGGTGGGGTGACCACGGCGTGGTGATGAGTGATGACGATGACGACCGCGCGGCCAACGCGGTGGCGAAACCGGAGAAGGTATCGGCGGCGATGCACACAAGGGCGATCGGAGATCGCTTGATCTAGTTGGATCCGGCTAGATCCAACACCCACAAGCTGGATCTAGCCAGAACGTCGACAGTAAACTCGGTCAGGGATCGCGGTGATGACCAGGGAGGGAGGTGGTGGCAACGATAGAGGTGGCGGTAGACGGTGGGCGGAGGGCAGCACGGTGATCTGCAGACGATATGTGAAAGGTAGCATCATAGGATGGAGAAAGTCAAAGGCGACACCTCAGCGGTTGGGTTTGCGCTGGAGAGGGAGAGAGGAAATTTAATAGACACCTACGTAGATCTTGTGGTGGAAAATAAAAATAAAACATACTACTATATTTACTGTGATGATCATTTTTAAAAGTTAATTTATTGAAGTAGATATGTAATACCGTTGGTTAATGAAATAAACATAAAAAAAATACTATTGTACATGTCATAAAACTTACAAATGGCCTCAAAGTTTCATTCGTCAATACAACCAGCCATCCAACCTTGGCCCTTGGGAGTTGGGACGTCCCCAACCTTGGGGCTCTGGTGCAGAGAATCGCACGCACCTGATGTTTCCATACTTCCATGCTTGTTTCAGTTGGGATTCGTGCACGAAGTGCTGGGCAGTTTGTTTTCTTACTGTGATCTCTGTAACTTGAAGTATCCCGCTCGTCTGCTAGCCAGTACAAGAGTATTTCACAAAATTGTGAACGTGAATTTTAATTTGTGAAGTCTAGGCTTTCTACAAGAACAGGATGATTGAAAAGTCTGGATATAATGGGTAATAGTAGCGATGGTTCATCAAAATACTTGTTTTCGATAAATTTTAGATGCTGTTACAAGCTGCGGGCAGGCCGGTCAAAAAGGTGACTGTCGAGTTTTTGATCAGGCCAAAAAATAAAGGGTGTATGCAAGAGAGATGATTCTTTTGCACTTTATTTCATAATTTTTGGAGTATCGACTAAAAAATTCAATTCATTTTAAATTTTCAGAGAGGGATCAGATTGTTATAGTTAAAATGGCTAAGTCCTTGCACTAGCGGTCAGACCAGCCAAGCTAGGTGATCAGACCAGCCACGGGGGGCGGTCTAACCGATTTTCCCTATTCGCTGGCCGGCGAGGCGACGATGTTCGTGTGTTAGGTCAATTTCATGGTGTTAAGTGCATATATGTTGCATGATGCATGTTTTTTTACTAACGTGGGTCAAGTTGTAAAGAACTTGTGTCCGAAATCGATTTCTTGGTATATTATTGTGCAGAAGGTTTGGAGGTCAACGATGATCAACGACGGGGATGATTGGGACTAGGCTTGGAGAGCTGAGGTCCAGAACGATCGAGTATACCGAGTGAAGTCATTGGACTCAAGCATGACACAAAAATGGACAATGATGACTGAACGAAAAGTTCGGTGCGACGGATTGCATCAAGCGGCGCGGGGTCAATCACTACTACAAAAAGGCTAATATTAGACGCCTCATCGCAAACGGTTGACCAAAACCTTCTGTATTAATACAATCACAAACGGTTTTGGTTTAGCGACCGTCTGTGTTACTGGTTGCGCTAAAAACCGTCTGTGAAGAGGTAATATCATAGATGGTTTGTATTAAAAAACCGTATGTGAAGTATCAGAAACGATTATGAACAACTACTATCTGTGACATTACATCACAGACGGTTTTTGTTTGAAACCGTATGTGATTCGCAGCACAGGAGGGCGAAAAAATTTCAACGCGTGCGCAGGAGGTGAAATGTTTTGGCGTTGTCCTTATATATTATAGCCACCCCCACCTTGTCTTCAACCAGTCTCTCCATCTCCCCTCCCCACGCCGAGCTCCGGTGACCGCCCTCGTTTGCCCGACGCGGTTCGGCGAGAAGACGCAGTCTGTTGTTTCATGGCTCCTCCGGTGAGTGAGCGTTACGGCTCGACCAGTACCGCTAGATCTGGCCGCCCCCATCTTGGCCTCAGATGAGCACGAAGTTTTGCCCCCAAATCCCCGTCTTGGTTTCCTTCTCACTCTAATTTTGTCCCCTGCATCCTGTCATATTTCGTTCTCAATGAGGAACCCCTGCTGTAGTCGATAAGGGAGGTCGATTCGGTTCGAGAGGGATGCCTCTACTCGACCTCGTCCTTGTCAGGGAGTGAGCCATTGATTGAGAGAGAGAGTATTTTAATTACCTTCTTACAAACAATCGAAAGTGCATATGGAAACAATTGTCCAGCAATTGATTGGTTTGACTCAAAATTTGAATTTTTTTACAATAAAAAACTATCACATACGATTTTTACTAAAAAAAAACCGTATGTGATAGTTTATTTTCACAGACGGTTCTAAACAGGAACCGTCTGTGATAATTGACTATCACAGACGATTATTGTTCAGAACCGTCTATGATAGTTTCTTTCACAGACGGTTTAAAATCGTCTGTAATGACCACATAGTATCACTAACCCATAAAGTCAAACGGTTCAAAAAACTGTTTGTACTGTTGATTTTGTACCGTCTTTGAGTACCTTTTTTTGTAGTAGTTGATGCAGGTGCCATGTGGTTTCGGTGGGAGCCGGATGAGAGAGTCTTGCTGATGAGAACATCACTATCATGAAGGCTTCATTTACATCATCAGATTCACACAACATTGATAATGACAAGAGTAGTGTTAGTCCTACGGCTCAAGCTTTGTAAGAATTGTACAAGGGACCAATCACTCAAGCTAGAGCAAGGGGACTCACTAAACATGTGAATCTGATCATAAGTTCATTTGATTTTATTAATCAGGACAGCTTACTACCTAATGCTTCCACATTGTGTATTCTTAGGTTATTAGGTGAGTACGAGCTTGGTGCTACCAAGCGGGAGGAGAGGGAGGCCGGCGCACCAAGAGAGGGTCCAAAAGGAGGAGACGAGGACCGTTCACTTATATCAGTGGGAGAAGCCACCAAGTTGTTAGAATCACGTTTTCAAGCTTCGGATTGAGTATTGGAGAAGACAACGCTTAGGAAGCTCAATTATGTCTAGTTTTGAATTCTGAGCTCGTTTGGTTTTTTTGGTCAAGTCCCATTTGTTATAGGCTGGTTTGTATCTATATTAAGACATATTATAAGTGTCTTGGGCTTTAGTATTTTTTTGGGTTAGCTTTGAGGTGATGCAAATGCCGAAGCTTCAAACGGGTTTAAAATGAATACTTGGGACGCAAAGGAAGTTGGGCTGTAGCCAAAGGAGGTGTGAGCCACCCTCATGTTCCAACAACCATGTGGGCCCACCTCATGGGTGCACACACCAAGGTCCTCAGCCAGCAACTTCGTATTACTTTATGTTTAGGTTAGGTTTTCGTTTGATGGTCGATCAGATCAGTGGGGACAGCTATAAAGCCTTGGCCGCTGCCCCCCTATAACGGTTGAGCGTTAATTTTGAGTATAAGCATTTCTTGCTCTTTGGTTTATGCTTTGCGATGCCACGAGAGGTGGAAAGCCGACTAGTTATCGTTCCACCAGATTACCGGTTACCAGTATTCTTGTTGTTCCTCACAGATCAGCAAGGTCGTTCTTCTTGGCGTGGTGAGAAGATTGAGATCCAGAGCGTGTTGTTAGTTGAATTCTGGTACACATGAGTCTATAATCGAGATAGGCAATCGTGTGCTTCTGTTCACCAGAATTCACCGGATTTCAGGTTAGCCACACATAAATCCATAAAGGGAGATCCTACGTCGTGAAGATCAGGTACCCCCGTATCATCTTGGTATCGGAGCGTCGGGTTAACACGGTAGGATCAATCTTTAACCCTAGTTTAGTTCTTATTTCTGTCCTATATACAAAAAAAATTTGTAGCCCTAGTTTTCAATCCGTTTGCATCTTGTGAGTTTTGTTAGTTTTCAATCTGTTAGTTTCAGTTGCATAGTTGTTGTCCATTGCATATAGTGTTTCCTTCGCGTTGCTTGATCATTCTTTTAGGGTTCTTAGTTTCGCATCTAAAATAAAAAAAAATCATGGGTCAGAACTCCTCTAATCCGCACAAAAAATATGTTCTCGTTTCCACTTCATCCAATCTGTGTTGCTTGCTGGAGTTCAAGTCGGTTTCACCACTAACCCAAGGGGGCTGCTTTGTTCTGTTCTGAAATCCTTTGAGAGAGTTAGTGTCTGAGACCAGCGTCTAAACTTGGCTGTTGTTTGCGACTTGCGAAAAACCCTAGGGCCGGCCAAACAATAGAAGCTAAAGAGGCAGCCGTATAAACAAAAGCCGCGATATAATAGCAAAAAGAAAATGATGTTGACCTACATATATCCACAAGCTTTCACAAAAATTTGAGCAAGTTTGGCTCACGGGATTGAAAGATAAAACAGTTTTAAATTGAGCCCGAGTTAGTTTTGAGTTGAGTACAAATCCAATTCCGAGATACCTTCAGTAAAATAGCATAACTTTTGAACACGGAGTCTGAATTTGACGTTCTTGTGCTCGTTGGAAAGCTAACAATGAGGTGCATCCAAAAGTACCAACTAGCTTGTGCTAGTCACCCTCTAAGACCCCCAAAATCGGCTATCTTCAGCCCCGAATTTGCGAGTAAGTTTTCAGTTTTTGTTTTTGCCATTTCTTTCGATCTTCCCTTCAGAATTTGGGATTCGCCTCAACGGCAAAGTTGTAGATATTGTTGAAACATTTCAAACGAGCATATATAAGCCATACAAAATTTTGCTATTTTATCTCTTGGTACTAGATGTTGTGTTCTGCTTAAACTAGAGGGTTATTTACATTGCACATTATTCTAATTTTGTGCTCCATATCGTGTTAACAATCTTGTGCCCCTACAAAAAAGTATAAGTAGTGGGCTAGCGTCTCTCCCAGCACTTGGTGTGAGGTTTTCCTTTTCTTACATCAAGTCACATTAATCGGTTGCGTGTGTGTGCATTACTTATATCTGTGTGGACATTGCAGTTAGGCTTTTGATAACTGTGTGGACTGTTTACTAGCCTTACAACATCTTGTGCATCTGAATTGTGGTAGGATTATACACTAACCCTATCCTAGCTCCACATAAACTTGGTAAGTGCAGCTCCTATGTTTGATATTCAGCTTGTGATACCTTTGGTTTGTTTTCTCACCGCCCAGGTACGTGCTATTGCTATTCGTAGGAATTGACAAGATACTTGGCCGGTGGTAGTATTAGGTGTTCCTTAGCGTAGTATACATCGTTTGTGTTGTTTTCTTGTTGTGCTAACATGTCAGGGGATAGATCAGCTGCGGAGAAACCACTTGGTGATTGCTTTGCTAACATGGATGACATCAAGCGAATTGTGGAGGGGTTTAATGAAGTGCTTGAACAGATTCGTACTGACTTACAATGACTAAAAGAATGGTGGAGCAATTCTATCACTAACCCTGTTGTATGTGTAAACACAACGGTGCAGCACAAACTCGATGAGACCGACGCTGAGATGGCTGCCTGAGCTCAATGAGAGGAAGAGCAAGCTCACCTGCAACGACAATCACGTCTACCTCGCGTGCCACAGGATGTACATCTTCTTCCACCGGGAGCCACACGTGGGAGAGCCACTACACGTGGTGGCGCCCATGGAGGCTTCCTAGGAGGAGGGCTTGGTCGCTACGGGCCAGACTTCGACAACTATGATGCACACTTTGCTGGCACCTTTGAGGAGGACTATGACACAAACTGGGCACTGATAGATCGCAGCAACTTTCGCGGCGGTGTTGGACGTGTCCCGGTACCCCGCGAGGATTGAGATCCTCTCACTAAGATAAAAATTACTATACCTAAATTTGTTGGTGGGGCAGAATTACTATGCCTAAATTTGTTGGTGGTGTAGATATGGAAGTATATCAAAAGTGGGAGATGCACATGGACAAGATCTTTCGTATGCACGATATCAGCGAATACCGTAAAATAAAGCTTGCTTCATTAGAATTTGAGGACTATGTGTTGATGTGGTGGGAGAAAGTTCAGAACGACCACAAGGACAACGGTCAACCTCCTATCATCATGTCGGAAGCAATGAAGTGAGAGATGCGTACTCATTTTGTTCTGTATATTTTCGTCGAGATGTTTTTACTCAATTGCAGGAGCTAAAGCAAGGCGCACGATTCGTCGAAGACTACTACAAGTAGATGGGGAAACTCATGATTTGGGGCCGAGTTCAGGAGGACAATGAACAAATAATGGTGAGATTCTTGAATGGGCTGAACCGCAATATTCTCAAGCTAATCAACTTTCAACCATATTCCACTATGACTGAACTGCGGCACTTAGAAGATCAAAGCGGAAAAACAGCTCAAGGATGAGGCGCTATTGCAATCCAAGCGTAGCACCTTCACGCCCAGGCCGAGTCGTCCATCTACCTTGACATACACGCCCAAGGATAGGCCCAAGATAGACATCAGAAAGGTATATTCAACAAACCTTTGAATTGCAATACACAATTACATGATGTGTCTAATGCTTCGAATGTGAAACTTGCTCCATCAACTACTGCTAAATCTGCTAGTTCTTTTAGATCATTGCAATCATCCGCTGGCTCTAACACTAAATCAAGATCAATTCAATATTTTCGCTGCTAAGGACATGGTCATTATGCTCGAGAATGCCCTAATGTTAAGTCTATGATTATAACCGAAACTGGTTATGATTTTGCTTCTGATTCTAAAACTAGACCTATTTCATGTGATGATAATAGCACTAAGAATGAATATGATTCTGATAATCAATGTCCTGGTGAAGGTGAATTTTATTTAGTTGTTACTCAATGTTTATCAATGCTTGTTAAAGAAGACAGCACATCTCAACGTTGCAATTTGTTCATGAACAGTGCTAAAGTGAAAGATACCAATGTCAAATTGATCATTGATAGTGGTCCATGCCAAAACCTTGCTCGTGTTGATATGTGTGAAAAGCTTAACATGAAATTACTTAAACATCCTGATTCATATTGTGTGCAATGGCTTCGTGTGGGAAGTAAAGTTAAAATTCAGCACTGTGTGGAAGTTTCTTTCAAGGTTAACAAGCATGAGGGTACCGTTTTATGCGATGTTGTGCCTATGACGATATGTCATTTACTACTTGGCCGTCCATGGTTATTTGATCGCCATGTACATCATGATGGATGAGCCAATACTTATAGCTTCCAGTGGGAAGGTAAGAACAATGTTTTACTACCATTTACTCCATTTCAAATACATGCCGCTGACCAGAAACGAAAAGATAAATCATAGCATGTTGTCCAGCACGGTAAGAAAAAGGTAAGCACTGCAAAGGTTTTGATTGCGACAAAAACAAATTTGAAAGAGGTGAGAACTGATCCTAGTATTATGCACTTTGTTCTTGTTTATAAGGACACTATAGTTATGTTTACAACTAATGATCTAAACACTCTGCCTAGTGTTGTCCAATCGTTGTTGCAGGCATACGATGGCGTTTTTCCTGATGAGACGCCACCCGAACTTCCACCGCTTCGTGGGATTGAGCACCAGATCGACTTCATACCGGGTGCCTCGTTGCCGAACCGACCCGTACCGCATCAATCCCGCTGAAACCAAGGAAATACAGCAGCAAGTGCAAGAGCATTTGGACAAAGGGTATCTACGCGAAAGCCTTTCTCCCTGTGATGTCCCTGTTATTCTTGTTCCTAAGAAATACGATACGTGGAGAATGTGTATTGATTGTCTTGCTATCAATAATATCACCGTTAGATATCGTCACCCTATACCTAGGCTTGATGATATGCTAGATGAGCTTACTGGAACACACATATTCTCAAAAATTGATATGAAAAGTGGATACCACCAGATTCGCATGAAACTAGGAGATGAATGAAAAACTACTTTTAAAACAAAGTTTTGATTGTATGAATGGTTAGTCACGCCTTTTGGTTTAACTAATGCACCTAGTACTTTCATGCGCTTGATGAATCATATTTTAAGAGCTTTTATTAATCACTTTGTGGTAGTATACTTTGATGATATTCTGATATATAGCAAAACTATAGCTGAACACATAGATCATTTGAAACAAGTGATAGATGTGCTTAGAACTAAGCAGCTCTTCGCTAACTTTGCTAAATGCATGTTTTGCACTAATAAAGTAGTGTTCCTTGGGTTTGTTGTTTCTGCACATGGAATAGAAGTTGTGACTCTAAAATTGATGAAATTAAGAATTGGCTTGTTCCTATAAATGTGAGTCAAGTGCGTAGCTTCCAAGGTCTTGTTGGCTTTTATCGTCGCTTCATGAGAGATTTTAGTACTATTGCTGCCCCGTTAAATGAATTAACAAAGAAGGGAGTACCTTTTGTGTGGGGCGGCACAACATAGCGCTTTTGATACTTTGAAAACACATCTCACACAGGCGCCTCTATTAGCTCTACCTGATTTCACTAAAACTTTTGAGATTGAATGTGATGCTACTGGAATATGTATTGGATCGGGACTAGACTTGGAGAGTTGAGGTCCGTAACGATCGACGATGCCGGGAGGTTAATGACTCAAGCGTGACACAAGATGGACAAGGGTGACCTATTGGCGAATCCATGGCGCATGGTGAAGCGGTTTAGGTCAAAAGGTTAAAGACGGCGCTTTGCGGCGTGCGTGTGTGACCCGCTTGTTAGTGGGCCTTAACGGAGCCCAATGGAGTCAAACCCTAGGAGTCTAGGCCTCCACTATAAATAGGGGAGGTGGTGGTGCACCATCCACTCTTTTTCTCTCTCGCCTCTTTTGTTGCAAAACCCTAATTGGCTTAGGGAGTTGAGGTGGAGGCTAGGGCTCTTTATGGTTTGAGGAGAATTTCGTGATCTTGGATTGACCAGCGATCCATGATGGCGTGGGTGTAATCCAATGACGATCACGTTCTTAATCAATGCAAGGTTTGCTTGAGATAAGTCTCTTTCGTTCTTGCTTTCAATTTCGTGATTTTAGGGCTTTCTTTGATCCACGAGTTTTGATTGATTCCTTCACGTGGATTAGCTTGCTGTGATGTGTGGGAACCCATCTAGGATCAATTTGATCATCAATCACCCACAAGCAAGCGATTGGATCTAGTTTTCACTTTTGCCCTGCTTTGCACCCTTCTTCAATCGGATCGTAAAAGATATTTGTTCGTCCAAGAATTATCATAATTGTTGATTGGAATAGGTCCTTAATATCATAGAGAAGGTGTGTGCAAAGTTTCGTGAAGTTTGGAGTTGAGAATCAAAAGTTAGACCTAATTGCAACTTCGTCATCGGGCTGTTTTTACTGTTCTGGAGCCTGCCGGTCGGACCGCCCCACATCAGAGGTCAGACCGATTTTGCTGCCGGTCCGACCGCCCCACACCAGAGGTCAGACCGATTTTGGTGCCGGTCAGACCGCCCGTATAACAGCGGTCAGACCGGCCAGCCTCTGTTAAGATTTGATTCTTGCTGATTTTTGTCGCATTACTTAGGGTTTAATTGGATTCAATACTAGTCTTCCATTTGATCGATATATTGATCTTCATAGCTTCATCATAGCTATTGGAGTGAAATTGTGTTGAATTCATATTTTGTGAAAAAGTGAGCGTGCTCCTATTCACCCCCCCTCTAGTCGCCTTTACGGTCCAACAAGTGGTATCAGAGCCCGGTTAGTTCAATCTTGATCTTAACCGGTCACTGAACTTTGGCGATGGATAGATTCACTACAAAACCGCATATGTTCAATGGACAAGACTATGCCTATTGGAAGAATCGTATGCGAGTATTCCTTGAGAGTGAGGGACAAGCTTTGTGGGACGTTGTTCGATCCCCGCCATTATTCCCGAGTTGAAACTCCGCTCGTGGTTCTTTTGGCTAACAACAACAAGGCCAAGAATCTTTTATATGGTGCGCTTGGTAGACAAGAATATGATAGGATTTGCAATTTTGCATCACATACGAGATTTGGAACACTCTCAAACATATCATGAGGTTCGTCTCAAATTAAGAAAGTGCGCCAAACAATCTATAAGCGTGATTATAACAAATTTGAGATGCGTCCTGGAGAGAGCATCGATGACATTTTCAATCGTTTTAATAAAGTGATTAATCAAATGAAAGCTGTTGATATTGAATATTCTCAATCTGAAAATGCCACCCACCTCTTGGTCGCAATCAACACCAAGGAGTGGGAGATGAAGGCTCTTGCTATAGAAGAGAATGTTGATCTTTCAAGTCTTACTTTAGAATTGCTTTATAGTAAACTCAAGACTCATGAAATTAAAAGAGTTGATCATCCCAAGAAAGATAATTTAGCTTTGGTAGCGCATCCTCTCAAAAGGCTTTTGATGACTCTTTTGAATCTTCTTACGGATTTTCATTTGCTTGTTTATCCGCTATTCATGAAGAGGAGCTTGAGAATATCCTCGAGGTTGAGTTAGCCCTTTTAGCTAAAAATTCACACGGGCTTACAATAATGTGAGAAATAAAAGAGAGGTGGTCCTGTTACTTGCTATGAGTGTGGAGAGCTTTACCACATCCGCCAATTGCCCCAAGCTAAAAGGTAAGGGTAAGCACAGGAGGAGAAGACGACTTGGAAGAAGCCTCATGAGAACAACTCGAGTATGATGTCATCAAGCTCATAAAGGCAGCCACCGGGTCCTTGCCGCTTTGGAGAGCAATCCGTTAGTGATGTGGACTCGGGAGCGAAGAGGAAAAGAAAGGAAGGCCAAGGACTTTACTTGGCATGTGCTTCATGGTGACAAGCGACATTGATAATGATGAGGTATCTTTTTCTTATGATGAGCTTTACGCTAAATATAATTCTATAGTTGAGCAAGTGCTTAGTCAAGATGAAGCGCTAGAATTTGTCATGACTAAAAATAAGAAACTAGAGTCAAAAATTGGTAAACTAAACTAGAACTTGCAAATGTTAAGACTCTTGAACTCGATGAATGTTTATCTTGCCATGCTATGCATTCGAAATTACCAATTTACAATCGCTCATAATATTGCTTTACAACAACTTGAAAATGCTAGAACCGAGCTAATTGAAATTAAATCGCTCCTTGTGAAAAATGCTTAGAGTCTAGCAAGTTGATTGCTTCGATGTGATTGATTCTAGCCCTTGCACTTCATGCTTAGAAAAGAACGTGAAATCAAAGATATCTTAGAAGTCGCTAGAGTCAAATATGCTAAGCTTAAGGACAATATTGAAAATACTACTTGTGCTTCTTGTTCGCTCTTAAGCTTGAAATTGCTTTATATAAGGAGAAATCTATGGATAAAACTTGTGATGTTTGTGTTAACTTGAGAAAAGAAAATGCTTACCTTCATGATACATTAGAGAAATTTTCTAAAGGTAAGAAACAATTAAACATGATTCTTGACAAGTCTAAAACTCCTTATAAGAAGCAAGGTTTAGGATTCAATTCTTTTCAAGACAATTCAAACCCAAAAGTCATTCAAGTCTTGGAAAAGGTTTAATTGAATTCAAAACCCAACCTGCAAAAACATCTTTTAAATCAGAGGTTTTGCCCAACCTTGTATTAATTCAAATGGTGCTTCTTCTAGTGGTACCAAGTACCATTGCACTTATTGCAAGAAAGGTGGGCATTTGATTGAATTCTGTTGGCGTAGGTTGAAAAATGATAGAAACAATCTTGATAGAATTTCATTCAAGCAACCTAGAGCTATTATGAGACATGGTAACACTGAAAGGAATAAACCGGATTAGGATTTTCTCACATGCTAATCATTATGTTTCTACATATTCTAATTCTCATGTTCTTGAGTCACGGCCGATCACCGTGGTCACCGGCTCGACCGATTTGGTCGCCGGTCCGATCTTGACTGTACGCCGGCCGACCGCCTCGACGCTTTAATTCCCATGTTAACTTAAACATTGCTCATAACAGAATTTTAGATGAATCAAGGATAACACTTCGCTTTGCATACTACTCGCAGACGTGTGTCTCACAATAGGGTTCCCAAGTCTTGTTTAACTAACCCCCCAATATCGAGACACATCGTTCTTCTGTGCCTTGATTTTTCGGGATTGCCGGGAAAGAGGAAGGACACGTGCTTTGTCAACTCCGATCGCTCACGCATATTGCCGGAGACTCAAGATGGTTCACCTCCTTCACGCGGTTGACGGGTTTCAAGCATCTCCGAGAACTTCCCATCGCCAGCCGTTAAGCTCTTATTCGTACTTACACTCTACTCTCTTTGTATGGCATTTGATATTCCTATTCTTTATCCTTGTCCATTCGGGGGTTTTTCTTATCCTAATTGTGCGGGCTGTCGGCTAGATAGGAAGAGTACCTCAGGCGCTTGTCACCCACTAGATTCTTCTCTTGTATCTTGTTTTTATCCCCACCAAATCTTTAGACCCAACTAGGTTTGCCACCTTGAGAAGCGAGTTAGGGTTATTTATCCTTATGGGTTGGTTTGAGGGGGAGTTCGATCTTTTCTGATCTTTCCTTGTTCTTTTGATCTTTTATTGTTCTTTTTCTGAACTTAGTGATCTTTTTGAACTTTTTAAGTTTTTAGGCTTTTTATTTGCATCTCATTGTATCATATTACATTCATATGAAAAATCCAACAAGTGGTAACAACAAGTGGTTACAGCAAGTGGTATGAAAAATCCAAAAAGATGCATTATAATATAAGTTTTTCTGCTTATCTTTTAAAATTGATGGAGCTTTGCCTATTACCCTTTGGAGCTTTTGTATTTCAATTCTTGCTCAATGTCATGTCTAGTTCTTTGACTTGCTAGAATTATCATGCTTTTACATGTGTAGCTAAGTCTTTGCCATATGAGCTAGAACCTTTTAAACAACTCAAATTAAGAAATTGCAATTTGTGGATGTTTTAGCGAGTTGTGTAATTAGTGCTCCTCTTGTGACATTGGCCTGCTGAATTGCTTTGTTAGCTCTTTGATCTAAAATTGACCATTACTTGAGCTTTTGTGTTCTTGAGATTCTAAAATGCTCTTGTGAAAAATGAAAATCAAGATTGTCTTATGCTTAAATTGTGCCAAACTATTCTTACGAGACCTTGTCAAATGACATGAACTTGGAGATAGTTTGATGAACCGGACGATCTCATGGGGATCGCTTGTCGAAATGACATGAACCTCAAGATTTGTCGCCTTGTAGAAGCTTAGAAAGAGTTTGTGGATGGCTCCTAGTCCAGGATCTTCTTTACTAAGATATACCTTTAATCAACTTTTGGTCGAAGCTTAGGATGAGTTTGTGGATGGCTCCTAGTCCAGGATCTTGTCACTAAGTTAGATCATTAGTCAACCTCAATATTCAATGCAAAAGAGAAAAATGTTGACAAATGGGCGTTTACAAAATATTGAGCAAAATGATTCAATACGGGACTTGATTGACTCTTAATGTGGTCTTTGTTAGATTTTTGATCTCACTTTGACATTTTGACATGGCCAATTTCACTTTAGGATCCCTGTTGATGAACTTGCTGAATTTGAAGCGTTGCTTAAATTGATCAAATCTACTGCTTTACTTTTGAGCCTTTGTGCTTAGCTTTGATATATATGTTTTACCATGATCTTGCTAGCGCTGTCAGGCCTGATATGCTGTTTGTGCAATATTAGAGATACTAGCCTGTTCTTTTGGGTAATCTCCAAAGCTTCTTGTAATCAAAATTGAAAATACAAAATGAAGCCACCCATTGCACTTCATGCATGCTCCTGTTTATGCTTCTTTTATTTCTGCTTCTTTCTTTATCATCTATTGGTTATCTCTGGATGAGAGGAAGGCGTGATTTCTTGATGAATCCATTGTCAAAGGGGGAGAAGATGTGTTAATTAATGAGAAGATATTTCTTTGGGAGAAGATGTGTTATATTTCTTTGCTATTTTTATTTGAAGAAGATGTGTTAATGAGAAGATATTTCTTTGTTGGGGGAGAAGATTAAACAAAGGGGGAGTAACTGAAAAGTTGAAAGTTTTTGAAAATCGAGGATCATAGTGAGGGGGAGTTCTTGAGTTGCATTCTTATTGTTTTATTGAATATTCTGAACTTGAATTGCATTCTTTTATCCTCACAATGATCATAGGTCAATTGAACAATTGTTCTTTCATATGGACCTCATGTGAGAATTTTGACCCTTTTCTGGAAATCAAAGTTTTGATGCTTGCTTTTGCCTTGTCTCACATGCCTATACTATTCTGATGCCAGCTTGGTCATTTTCATTGCTTTTTCTTGCTTATGGACCAAGTTGTGCCTTTGTGCGAAAACTGCGAGTAAACTCGTTTTCAAACCTCTTACTTACATTTTCTGGATAATTGCCAATGTGTTCATCAAGGGGGAGATTGTGGATTTCATGTGGATATGTTCCAGATCTTAGGATGATGTGACAATTGGCAATGGCGTTTACGGTTTGTCGTTTCACGCTTTTCGACAAAGTTACTGAGCTTATCGATAGAAGGTCCGACCGGTCCTTGCACTGCGGTCCGATCGTCCCAAATCGGTCGGACCGGCCATGTAGGGCGGTCGGACCGGCGATGACCAAAGTGGTCAAAATGAGCTGGGCCAAAAATAGGTGTTGTAGGCAAGTGAGGGGATCCCAATGCACTTGGTCTCATGATTTTTGGAGTCTCCAGTAAAAAGTTCTATTGGTTTAAAGTTTCCGAGAGGTTTCTGATTGTCGGGGTTGAAATTGGCTAAGTCCCAGGCGGTCCGACCGCTCACAGGGAGCGGTCCGACCGCCAGGCGGTCCGACCGGCGCACTGGAGCGGTCGACCGGTATTGACTTGAACGCCGCCAACTTCGTGGTGATGTTGATTGGTTAGGTCAAAGTCATTGGTATCGTGGCATATGGTTTGCATGATGCATGTTTTGACTAACATGGGTCAAGTTGTGAAGAACTTGTTCCCGAATTCGTGTTTGCTTGTCTATGGTTGTGCGGTTGCTTGGTGGTCAACGACGGTCAACGGCGAGGAGGATCGGACTAGACTTGGAGAGTTGAGGTCCAGAACGATCGACGATGCCGGGTGAGGTTAATGACTCAAGCGTGACACAAGATGGACAAGGGTGACCTATTGGCGAATCCATGGCGCATGGTGAAGCGGTTTAGGTCAAAAGGTTAAAGACGGCGCTTGGCGCAGCGTGCGTGTGTGACCCGCTTGTTAGTGGGCCTTAACGGAGCCCAATGGAGTCAAACCCTAGGAGTCTAGGCCTCCACTATAAATAGGGGAGGTGGTGGCTGCACCATCCAGCTCTTTTTCTCTCTCGCCTCTTTTGTTGCAAAACCCTAATTGGCTTAGGGGAGTTGAGGTGGAGGCTAGGGCTCTTTATGGTTTGAGGAGAATTTCGTGATCTTGGATTGACCACTGATCCATGATGGCGTGGGTGTAATCCAATGATTTATCACGTTCTTAATCAATGCAAGGTTTGCTTGAGATAAGTCTCTTTTAGTTCTTGCTTTCAATTTCGTGATTTTAGGGCTTTCTTTGATCCACGAGTTTTTGATTGATTCCTTCACGTGGATTAGCTTGTCGTGATGTGTGGGAACCCATCTAGGATCAATTTGATCATCAATCACCCACAAGCAAGCGATTGGATCTAGTTTTCACTTTTGCCCGGTTTTGCACCCTTCTTCAATCAGATCGTAAAAGATATTTGTTCGTCCAAGAATTATCATAATTGTTGATTGAATAGGTCCTTAATATCATAGAGAAGGTGTGTGCAAAGTTTCGTGAAGTTTGGAGTTGAGAATCAAAAGTTAGACCTAATTGCAACTTCGTCATCTGGTCGCTTTCACGCTCGAGCTCACGGTCGGACCGCCCCACATCGAGGTCGACCGATTTTGTCACGGTCCGACCGCCCCACACCGTAGGTCGACCGATTTTGGTGCCGGTCGGACCGCCAGATAATAACGGTCGACCGGCCACCTGTTAAGATTTGAT
The DNA here is from genome assembly GCA_036346395.1 of Hsuehochloa calcarea. NCBI lineage: Eukaryota > Viridiplantae > Streptophyta > Magnoliopsida > Poales > Poaceae > Hsuehochloa > Hsuehochloa calcarea. Next base: position 32,430,090 of record CM070597.1, read on the forward strand.
TCTTGTCGATTTTTGTCGCATTGCTTAGGGGTTTAATTGATTCAATACTAGTCTTCCGTCAGATCGATATATTGATCTTCATAGCTTCATCATAGCTGGTGGTGTTCTTTTGCAGGAAGGTAGGACAACTGCTTATTTTTCTAAGAAATTTAATGGAGATCAATTGAATTATCATGTTTATGATAAGGAGCTCTATGCACTGGTACGTGCTTTTAAAACTTGGCAACATTACTTATGGCATAATGATTTTGTCATACATTCTGATTATGAATCTCTTAAGTACTTGAAAGACCAATCTAAGTTGAACTGTAGACATGCTAAGTGGACGAAATTCATAGAAACTTTCCCATATGTTGTTAAGTATAAGAAGGGCAAAGATAATGTTGTTGTTGAAGCTTTGTCTCGAAAGAGCATTTTTTACTCAGTTGGATACTAAGGTGATTGGCTTAACAATTTGAAAGAGTTGCATGTTGTTGATTGTGATTTCACTGAACCATTTGCTTGATGTTCACATGGGAAAGGATGAGATAAATGTTCATGATGGGTTCTTGTTTCGCACTAACAAACTTTGTGTTCCATATTCATCTGTTCGTTTGTTTCTTGTACAGGAATCACATTGTGGAGGATTGATGGGGCATTTCGGGCGCGACAAGATGTTAAGCATGCTGGCCGATCACTTCTACTGGCCGAAGATGAGAAGTGACGTTGAACGGTATGTACAGCGGTGTATGACATGTCACAAGGCTAAATCGAAACTAAAATCACATGGTTTGTATACTCCTCTTCCGATTCCTACAATTCCTTTGGAAGATATTAGTACGGATTTTATTCTAGGATTGCCTAGAACAAAGAGGGGACAAGATTCGGTATTTGTTATGGATAGATTCTCCAAAATGGTGTATTTTATTCCCTGCCATAAGAGCGACGATGCGTTGCATATAGCTAACTTGTTTTTCAGAGAGATTGTGTGTTTGCATGGCATACCGAAGACTATTGTTCATGATCGTGAAGTTAAGTTCATGAGCTACTTTTGGAAGACATTATGGGCTAAGCTTGGCACGAAGTTGTTGTTCTCCACAACTTGTCATCCACAAACTGATTGGCAAACTGAAGTGGTGAATCATACTCTTGGAACGATGTTGCGAACCATGATAAAGAAGAGTTTGAAAGAGTGGGAAGATTGTTTACCATATTTTGAGTTTGCATACAGTAAGGCGGTACACTCTACAACTCAACTCTCTCTATTTGACATTGTTTATGGTTTTTAGCCACATACACCATTGGATTTATTGCCCTTGCCTTTCATTGAAAGAGTTAATATTGATGCTTCTAGATGTGTTGATTTTGTGAAAGTGTACATCTGAAAACTAAAGAAGAAATAAAGAAAAAACATGTTATATTGCTGAAAAACAAAATAAAAATTGAAAACAAATGATCTTTGAACCTGGTGATCTTGTTTGGTTACATCTTCGCAAAGATAGATTCCCGGAGAAAAGAAAGTCTAAGTTGATGAGTCGTGGAGATGGACCATTCAAAGTGCTTGAATGAATAAATGATAATGCTTACAAGTTAGAACTGCCGGCGATGATTATGGTGTTAGTTCTACATTCAATGTTGCAGATTTATCGCCTTTCTTTGGTTCTACTAACCCTGCAGAGTTGAGGTCGACTCCTTTTCAAGAAGGGGGTGATGAGGACATCACTATCACGAAGGCTTCATCTACATGATCATCACCTCCATCATCAAATTCACACAACATTGACAATGACAAGACTAGTGTTGGTCCTACGGCTGAAGCTTTGCAAGAATGTACAATGGATCAATCACTCGAGCTAAAGCAAGGGAACTCACTGAACAGACGAATCTGGTCCGGAGTTCCTTTGATTTTACTGATTAGGATAGATTGCTACCTAATGCTTCCACCTTGTGTATTATCATGTTATTAGGTGAGCAAGAGCTTGGTGCTACCAAGCGGGAGGAGAGGGGGGCCGGCGCACCAAGAGAGGGTCCAAAAGGAGGAGATGGCGACACTTCACTTATATCAGTGGGAGAAGCCACCAAGTTGTTAGAATCACGTTTTCAAGCTTCAGATTGAAGATTAGAGAAGACAACACTTAGGAAGCTCAATTATGTCCAGTTTTCAATTCTTAGCTCGTTTGGGTTTTTGGGCAAGTCCCATGTGTCATGGGCTAGTTTGTATCTATATTAAGACATATTATAAGTGTGTTGCACTTTAGTATTCGTTTTGGGTCAGCTTTGAGGTGATGATAATGTCGAAGCTTCAAACGGGCTGAAAACGAATACTTGGGCTACAAAGGAAGTTGATATGTAGCCAAAGGAGATGTGTGCCACCCTCATGGCCAGCAACCACATGGGGCCCACCGCACACACCAAGGTCACCTTGGCTGCCGCCCCTTGTAATGGTTGAACGTTAATTTCGAGTATAAGCATCTTGCTCTTCGCTTTATGCTTTGCGCTGCCACGAGAGTTGGAAGGTCGACTAGTTATCGTTCCACTAGATTACTGGTTACCGATGTTCTTGTTGTTCCTTACGGATCAGCAAGGTCATTCTTCTTGGCGTGGTGAGAAGACGGAAATCCAAAGCCTGTTGCTAGTTGAATTCTGGTACATAGGAGTTTGTAATTGAGACACACAATCGTGTTCTTTCGTTCATCAGAATTCATGGGATTTCAGGTTAGCCACATATTAATCCGTAAAGGGAGATCCTACATCATGAAAATCGGGCACCCCTGTATCACTTGCTGACATGAAGAGAACCATTGATCAAAATACATGTGGTGAAGCATGAGATTGCTTGATAAATATTGGACTCGATCTTTGGATAAGGATCGAGAGAGAGTATTTTGGTAATCTCAGCCAGTGGCCGACGGCGGCTCAGGCAAGGGCTCACCGGTGCTCGCGCCACGGCGAGGCGAATGTGGGTGCGCAAAAGAGAGATAACATGATGCTGAACCTGGTGCACCTGGTTGCGGCGCAGAACACGATGAGATGGCCAGTAGTGAGGAGTGCGGCGGCGAGATGTGGTCGAAGTCGGCGATGAGGTTCCGATGGATTCTCAGCAAAGGTTAGAAGCGCAATGTGTAGAATGTGGCCGTGCGAATCCGAAGGTGGAGACGTTGGCGAAGGAGGACCCTTGCTGGGAGCGCAACCGTCGGTGGGAGTATCTCCGGCCGACACGGTTGAAGCTTAAAATACGGCAAAACGTTGGCGATAGAGAATAGGGTCATGAAGGGAAAAGAAGGAGGAGGAGGAGAGGCGTCTGGTGCTCCCCTTTATAGAGGTCAAGGAGGAGAGAAGGAGGAGGTAGACGACGCAGGGCATGGCGCGGGTCGGCAGGATTCACAACAAGAGAGGAGGGCAGGTGCGGGGATGGGCGCGCAGGGACGAGCATTTAACGCGTGTTGACGAGGTGGCCTTGCGAGCGGCGAGGCGACGGGACACGTGAGGCGCGCTAACACGGGCACGGACCGGCTTCGCTTGGGCGAGCAACGGGAGGGAGAAGATGACTAGGCAGACCTGGCCAAACGGGCGGCCCGGCCCAGCCTGACACACGCCCGACTAGGCACGACCCATTCCGGCCTGGATACTATTCGTGTCGGGCCAGGGTGGCAGCCCAGGCACTGCCTGTTGGGCATTCGTGCCATGCCGGGCTGGCCCGAGCCCGTTTGGGCCATCAGAATGAAAAAAAACTCAAGAAAAATTAGAAAAATGTGTAGAATTCAGGAGTATATTCAGGAGTAGAGATAAAAATTGAAAAAAATGAGACAATTATATTGAAAATGTAATAAAGAACTTTATTAATGTCCAACTGACTACTCGTTAAAACATTCGCCAAGTAAAAACTCAAAATGAGAAAACCTTGACAAAGGAAAAGGAGTATAGCCTATAGCTCTATAATTCTACATACATGATACATCATTGTTCTATGTGTCGGTGTCATTGTCTAAGTACAAATTTTTGAACACCTCCGACAACTCTGAATTTTCCACAGAGTGTTGTGTTCGTGAATCAGCCTGTTCCCAGTCCTTCACAGTTAGAAGGATCTCCACCATCTCACTTGTGTTATTTGTTCTTCTCTCCTCCAATATTCTTCCGAAAAGACTGAAAGTAGACTCGGAGGAAACAGTAGAGACGGGAATAGTTAACACATCACGTGCAAGTATGGTAGCATGTGATATGTCAACTTATGGGCTTGCCACCATTGCAAGATGCCGAAGCCTTCTGAGTTGAAATCCACCATATCGCTGTCCAGATAGGTGGATAGTTCTCCTCTCCTTGTGGGTCTTGGCTAGGCAGGCGTTGGTGTACAAGAAGAAGAAGAAGACCTGCACCTGCACCTAGAGGAAGAGGCACCGAAGATCGCACCCTACATATTATTCTTCCCACTTGAGGTGGGGGCTACTAGAGGTCGTTGCGAGCGGACTCCCCAGAACTTATTTTCATACCTTTGGTAAACCTCATATAACCGAGAACGAACTTCTGCAAAATAGTTAGTATAGTCTAGCCCCGTAGCATCACTAAGAAGATCACGTACAATACCAAATTCATCATTTTTAGCCCTATGATCTAAAAGAAATGCAAATGCATATAGGTAAGGGATTTCTCCTCGTTCCGCCGAGTGCCTACCGTTCTTCCCCTCCCGGTCTTGTGCTGCCCCCGCGACCCCGCCCTTCTTCCTCCACACCGGCGTGGGCGCGCGGCGCCGCCAGCTCTTAGAGCCGCTTGGGGCATGCTGTGCTTGCCTGTTCGTGCTGTGCTGTGCTGGGCCGGCCCATCGTGCCGAGGTGGCGACCAAGGCACGACCCATGAATAGTATATGTCGTGTTGTGCCTAGGCCGGACCTACAGTGTCGTGCCTCGTGCTGGCCCGGTAGACCCGACCCATTTGGCCATCTCTATGACCAGGGGAGAGGCGTCGACAGGTGGGACCCACCTGGCGGTGAGATGGAGAGAAGGGAGTGGGTTGGCACGGGCGAGCTGGGCCGAGCGTAAGCGGGCTGGGGAGGAAAAGATGGGCCAGGAGCAAAGGCTTTCGACCCAAAGGTATTTTTTGAATTTTTTAGGCTTTAACAATTATAGAAATGAAGATAAAGGAAATAGGTTTTTAGAAAGGAAGAAGTCCATTCTACCCCCCTCAAGTATTGACATACGTACAAGTGACCCCCTACATTAAAAAATCGGTCCGTTGACACCCTTAAGTTGCAAAACTGGCCCTTTGCTGGCAGTCTTTTTTTAGGGTTTATTTGGTGTTTTGTCCGGTTTTGCAACTTAGGGGTGTCAAAGGGCCAATTTTTTTAATATAGGAGGTTACTTGTCCCCATGTCAATACTTGAGGGGGTAGAATGAACTTCTTCCTTTTATAAAATAGCAAAAGGAGTTGAAAAATTAAGGAAACATTTGTAGAAATTACCTAACTTATTTTGAACTTAATAAAAATATTTCCAACTCATAATTAGTAATTAAATTTGCAAATAATTTATTTTGGCTTTAAACTAAATAGGGATTTTAAAAAAATTCCATAAAATTCTAGTAAAATAAATAAATTTTGTTTTTAACTGAAAATAAAATTTTGGGCTATAAGAGCGCTCCTTTTCCCCTCTGCCTCCTGTCCTCCCTTTCCGTCAGCGCCGTCGCTCCCTCCCTCTTCCTCCACCACTACCCCTTCACTCCCCAGCCGTCGCCTCGATGCCTCCCCTCACGTCCATCCCCTCGCCTTGCGTCCTCCGTAGCTGCTCTATCGACGCTCTCCTCTTCCCCTCGTCCTCCTGCCCCTTCCTCTACCGCCGCTCCTCACTCCAGCGCCACCGCGCCCTACCTCTCCCTCCTCCCAAATACCTGCTCGACCATTGTTTTCCTCTTCCCCTACGCATCATGTCCCTTCCTCCGCCACCGCTCCTCTCTCCAGCGGCATTGAGCCCCTCTGCCTCTCCGCCTCCTTTTCCCCTCCCTCTCGCTTCTCTGCCTCGCTCCCTCTCCACCATGTGGTCCGACGCAGACAAGGGCGGGATCGAGCTCATTCGCAGCAAGTTCAAGGATGCCAAGCACAGCTACCTCAGCATCACTGCCGCCATGAAGGACATACCCAACATGAATCTGCAAGGTCTTGATTACTCTTCCCATCCGCCTTATTCTTATTGCTTTCGTGTGGCAAATAGATTTTTTTACAATTGGTGCGTGTGGCTGCTTCGCTGGTTTCAGGCATCTACATGAGCAAGAGGCCTAGCTTTGGATCGGCACATGCTCTCCTTGATCCGTTATGACTTTGAAGACGCTGCCTTAGCATCGCCGCAACCATGAACAAAGCTCACAAATTCGATTTAGTAACATATTTTTCAACATATTTATCTTGCAGCAACTCATTGAAAATGTTGCAGGTTAGATATCTGGCCCGAATTCAGTAGTCCCTAAAATTGTGCTTTGGGTTAAGTATGGTACAGTCCAAGGTGTTTGTGTATTATAATCCAGTGAGTTCTTAACCTAATATACGCAAGTACTTTTAGAGTGGCAGCGAGTAGAGCTAGATCTTTCGAGTTGCAAATCATCCTTATATGTTACATTCCCTACCTGTTTCTTCTCCCATCCTCCAAAGTAGATGCATAGTATAGTTCAACAAATGATAGTATTTTGTTAGGTATTGTAATGTTATAAACACACACACACACACACACACATATCTTGGCAAAGCATTCTTTGATATTTGGTGCTGTTATTTTTTTAAAAAGTACATAACCAATATTGCACTCGGTATAGCAGGTGTAGTTTATAACTACCTTCATATTTTTGCATAGAACAACATTGAAATTCAAGATGGAGCATAATAAAGAAATAAAGCCACCGGCCAATGCATATAAATGGGCAATTGAAGCACCTCTATTGTTCCACCAAAAGTGCTTCAAAATGCTAAAAGTACGTATGAACTACTGGACAGTCATGTTGAGGATTGCCTGGTCCATAGCTATTGCTGAACAAATTATTATTACCCTGCTTCGCGGACTTGGTATTTTTAGTATGAATGAGATATAATGGGATGAGACTACTATATACACCATGTTGTCTCTATAAATAATAGAAAGGGTTAGCATGATGTCATTTTCCTATATTTTGGCTTACCAAATTATTAACAGGTATAAATCAATTAATAAGAGCATACTTCAATATAACTGAAATCTTGATTGTTTATATCCACCATCAATCTATTGTCGGCTTCAGCTCGTGATATTTCTCGAGGCATGTGCCAATTGCTCTTACTATGTGAAGGGGAGGAGGTGTGCGAAGGGTACATATGTTTGGTTATGTCAAAGAAGCATAACGAGCACCCAATCTTTGTGTATAGTCAAAACAACCTGTACTCTAAAAACACGCTGAAAACAGCGACGCGGCGTAGCGCGAGATTTCACCCTAGTCAGCTGAAAAGGAGCTAAATTGCGTCTGCCTCGCTTCCACCGTGGTGAGGACTGAGAAGTGAGAACTAGTCTTTCCATTCCGAAGCCTGTAGATGCTTTGTAATAGCTGTGGTCCCTCCCTTCTCACCCGGACTTCCTTGCAGCTTTAAAAATCATGATCCACTTGCTTTCAATGAACCATGATTCTTGTCAACTCTGTCTCACCATAGTTTCCTTCAGCTTCGCCAGTCAGTCGACGACAATCCAGACCGCCTCAGCAGCAAATGATCTTCTCAGCTCTGAACTAGATTTTGAAATTGAGAGCCCTCCTTGCCTTCCTACTCTCCGCTTCCACTGCACGTACTAGATATTGTCCTAGATCTTCTTATGTACAGAATACACACCGATCCGCCCTCACCTAACGCTGGTACAGAGTAATTACTACATGGAACTCGCACGCACCAACCTTAGCTAAACAAGCCGTGTCCGGAGATTGCTTCCCTGCACGAGGCGTGCGCGCCAATGGCGTTCTGGCGTTTGCCTCTTTGTGCCATGCCGCTGCCGCCCGTGGGCGCGCGCGTGATCACATGGCGCTGACTGTCGAGCCAGAGAGCGCGGATAGTGCGGTGCTGCCGTGCGGTGTCGTGCGGAGTGGACCGGTGCTCAGCTCGCTCCGCTCTCCCCCGCGAAAGCGAGAGTGCGCGCGTAGGTGCGGACCGAATCGATGCAGCCGGTGACTGCGCCGATGCGCGCTGCGCTGTGGTGGATTTGATCGGAGCAGGTAGCACACGTGCGTGCGGATGCGGTCGCGGGCGGCCCCTGACCAATCTGTCTCGGGTGCTGATCTCGGTCTTGACTCCACCGGCAGATTCGCTCAAATTATGCTACGCGACTCCTACTCCCTAAATCTTTTTTTCCCTATATGACAACAGTTAGAACCGAATTAGTAGAAATGTTGTGGTCGTGATCGTGATCGTGGCCGCAAATGCAAATGCAAATGCAAAATTACCTCCCAAATCCGTCCTAGGTTGCGCGGACGCCCACCGTGCCATCACCTCAACGTCGTCCACGCCACGGGCGTTCGGATATCCCTCGTCAGTAACACTGTGGACGCCTCATCCACACCTCCCTAATGCGGATAGGCACTTTTCATATATCCTCTGCACCTCTTTGGTGTAGACGAGCACTGTTCCTCGTATCCGCCTGTCCGTGGTTCGGACAAGCCACACCCTGTAAGGCACCTAAAGCGAAAGGCTCTCCTTTTCGTTATGTCTCACGTCATTCCGTCACATCGTGTCTTACCCATTAGTTTATCTTCTAGCTTTTATGTCACATCGTATGTTGTTGTCCCCCGCGCAAATCCACCTCGACGTCCCGCTCTCTCTTCATGCATACAAATGGGCGTGTGAATGACATTCTTCGCTCGCCGTCATTGTCACTCGCGCTCTCTCCCAATTTTGGTTTTCTTTCCGCGGTGATCAAGTGTTATTTTGAGTCGTCATTAACAGTTACATTAACAGGTAGTTTTTATTAAATATGTAGTTAATTAATTAATCGTAATTAATTGGTTTTAGTTATTTAGGCGTAATTAATATAGTCCTATCATGTAGGCCTTATTAAATTTGTATTATTTAGCTAGTTGCGATTAATTATGTCATAATGAATTGGTCGTTGTTATATTAATCGTGCATATTTATCCGTGGTCTAGTTAATTAGTTACTATTTAATTAGTCCTAATTAGTAAGTGTCAATTAGTTAATTAGTTGTAATTAATTATTTACAATTAATCGTTTGTAGTTAACCAATCATAGTTATTTTAGTGGTTGTATGTAGTGCTAATTATCTATCTGTAATTAATGTGTTGTAAATAATTACTCGAAACTAATTTAGTGGTATTTATTTTATTATTAAGTTGTAACTATTTTTTGTAATTCATTTGCGGTAATTAATTAGTATGAATTAATTTAGAGGTTTTTAAATACTCGTATTGATTTAATCCTACTTAATTAGTCGTAGTTAATTTGGTCGTAGTTAATTAGTGTATATTTCTTGTGTTCGTGTTTAGTCCTATTTTATAATTTATAGTACTTCGTCGTCATTATTTATTTATTTATCACTAATATGTGTCTTTGATCTCTTGCAAGTCATGCCTCTACCGGAGCTACCGAAACCCTTCTACGACGAGTATCACCGGTGCTAGCTGTGGATCATCGGGCGCGCGAATGGCCCTCCACCCATGATGCTTCGGTCTGAGAAGCATTATTGAGAGCTCGATGATCGCTACGTCCCAATCCTTTGGGGGCACGGGTTTGTTGCCCTTTGCGAGACTGCTCTCGGTCGAACGATACTTCACCCTAGACGGTAGTGTGATGTTGGCCCTTGTCGACAGGTGGAGGTCCGAGACTCACACATTCTACTTTCGGTGGAGAGGGATGGTAATCACTCTCCAGGATGTCTCGTTCTTGACCGCGGACTCCCGATTAGGGGCGAGCCACATGTTTTTGGCCGTCCACCGGCGGACTGGAAGGCCCGATTGGGGCATCGGTTTGGCATGACTATCCCGGATAGCGCCCGTGGTGTCACTCAGACCTTGTTGAGGAGCTTTAGTCAATGCCCGCCGGATGCACCTGACGAGGTTGTTAGCACACACCTCGTCTCGTACCTTCAAGCATCTCTTCGGTTGGGCCATGTTTACCACCACACAGGGCGATTGGGTGTACCCCAGCTTTGTTTGTATCGCCGAGTCTTTGGCCAACACGGAGGCTAGGACCATGCCTCAGTACAGTTCGGGGTCAGCCATCCTCTGCGCCATGTACAGGTGGTTGTGTGACGCTTCGCAGCGCCACACCAATGTGAGACCGAACCTTGTTGTGTGCTACGTGCTTCTGTAGCTATGGAGTTGGGAACACTTCTCTGTTTGGCGGCCCTCCTTCGAGACAGCAGTGCATCCGTACCCCGAGGTACACGACCCGATCGACGGGTCCACTATTGGCTACCGGTGAACTGCCAGTCAGTTACACTGGGCCAAGGACAGACCGGCGAGGTGCTGCTCATTGTTCCAGAACGAGTTCCAACCGTTGCACAACAACGACATCATATGGGCTCCTCCGAGCCCAACCTAAAAAAGAATGGTGGACGACGCTTAGTTTCGCCCCACCTATCCCCTACCCTCGCAAGAACGTAGGGCTCCCTCAGAGCTCTATCTCAAGAAGTACGTGGGATGACGCTCGGTTTTGCCCCCACCCATCCCCTACCCTTGCACATATTACTAAACTCCCCCGGAGCACCAAGCGCTAAAACAAGAGGCGAACCAAGATAGCACATGCATTCTTACCCATAAGACGATTTCATTCGTGACAATAAGTTACAAATCACAAATCACAACACGCAATGAATGTTCACCACACGAAGTTACAAATCAATTAAACACGACGTGCAAGGGATACATAGCTAATAAAAAAACAATGCGATCAAGGCCTAGGACTCATCAGCGTACAACACGTCGATATACAACATCCACTCCATCCGCTCCTCGTCGGAAGGCCTCATCTCCATAAACTTCAGAAGATCCCTCTCCGCATATTTATTGTGTCCTACCTCGGAGGTGGAGGGGGCCTCGTAGCCCGGGGCCAGGGCCGCATATTTGGCACACGATGCCGAAGACCCTTCCTTGGGCGTTGTATAACTCTGCTGCTCCCAGAAGCGAGCCATCTCGAAGCGCGCCGCGACAGCCTTGCGCTAGCGAAACACCGCAAACTACTCCATGGACTCATTTGGGTTCACCAGGCGCCAACGCTGTCACTTCACGCTATGGTACACTACACCCTGGTAGCACACTGTAGCACCCAAACAGAGTGAAGGCAACGCTCCATCTTCGACTCGCGCCAACGGGCAGTGACCTTCGTCACACGACCCTCGGACGGTCGGAATCCTCGGCCTCCAGCGCATCAAAGTAGCGGCGAGTCCACCTGCACAAAGCACAAGCCCAGAGTTCATAACGGCCAAGCATGCTAAGCGAATCACACAAACCCCGCATCAAGAGACTTTTGGAATCAAACATTTTTCATTCAAAAGCGGATTTCATTACAAAAATATGGCAAACCCCTCATTTAATCCCCTCGGAGCGTAGGACTCGTAGCCTAGCTATAGAAAGCAACAGATCTAGGCCACCAGGAGCGAGCCGAGGGTCACACCTTGTCTACGGTGGTGCCCCCCAGTCACCGGCACCTTCATCCTCCGTCGGAGCCTTCCCCTTCCTCTTCTAAGCCTGCACCGCCCGGAGGGAGTCCATCGCGGCATCACGGCCGCGCGGAGCCCAGAAGTACTAGACGAAGACATTGCCCGCCTTCCGTATCTAGCGGTGTCCAGCTGCAACCTCCTCCGCGGGGTCGCGGGCGTGAAACGGCTCGCGAGGGCGTCAACATGCCAATAACCAGCCTTCTGAAGGGTAGTGAAGGCTGCCTTCCAGGACACCTTCACACAGTGATCCCTGTAGGTGTGAGCCGCGGGCAGGCACGCCTCTCTAGAACCACGAAGGTGCCCCAGGGTGATGTTTATCTCCTCTGCGCGGTGGCTCCGCGGAGGGGGCACCTCGTGGAGCTCTGTCACAGTGCCCTCTAGGGCCTCCATTGCCTCCCAAGTCGCCTACACCACGGAGTTGGAGAGCCCCCGCTCCGCCTGCACCTCCGCTTGGAGCTCGGCCCAGACGCTCTGGAGCGTCCGCACCTCCTCCCACAGCCCATGATGCTCACCCTCCAGCTCCGCCACCTTAGATTCCAAGGCCCTCGCCTTGTCAGCAAAGGTCTTCCGCTCGGCGCTTAGGGCCTCGCTCCGCGCATGCTCTGAATCCACCAGTTTCTAGATCTCATCGAAGCTACGCAGCAAATCGTCCTCGAGCACGTGCGGTAGCATCAAGGTCTACAAATTGCCAAGTGTCAAATAGGTACTCATGAAGCTAACACAATCAAAGCACAAGGAGCGTACCTTTGCAGCATTCGCCTCGACAGAGTGGAACATGCCCTTAATGGGCATATTTTGAAACAGGTCCCCAATGTAGGAAAGAGCGGCAAAGCGCACCACCTCCTCGCAAATCTCCACCGCGCCAGTGCTCACCTTAAAGTCTGCAGGACAAAGCAGACCTAGGTCAGTAGGGGCCAAGGCAGGAACGGTCGATGGCGTCACCCCAGAGCTTCACCACATAGAGCCCCTTCCGCTCGTCTCCTCCCATCGCTCACAACTACGAAGCAAATAGCACAAGTCAAGACGTGTGCGCACGAAGGACAATACGCAGCCAAACACGTGACCAACGAAAGAAAGTCTTACCGATCACATCACGCATCCGAAGGCCCGCGTTGAAGTACGCCACGGAAATAGTCGTCTCGTCCGATCGAGGCACCGACACTGTCTCCGACCTAGGAACGTGCGCCACGTCAAGGGACTCCAACTTCCCATCTTGCACGAGGCGCCAAAGCATGCTCTCCGTCACCGTCAACCGTCCGAGGCCATTGGTGTAAAACACCTCACCACCCTTGTCCTTGCTTCGCTTCGTCATAGCAAGACTCCGAAGGTCACGACTAATGGGTAGAAGGGGAAGCACAACGTGCGAGGCAAAATGTGCAAAGTGTGTGAAGCGAAAAGCAAAAGGCCAAGGGTTTTCCAAAGAGAATAATAAATCACATGAGCAAAATGAGGGGGGTCCCTCCCTTCTTATAGGCGCCAGGGGCACAAGAAGACAAGGAACGGAAGTCGAAGTGACACAGAGCCAGTTACAAAGTGACACATGCCCCACTCATAGCATCCCACATACCATCAATTGACATGCGACTCGAGGAGGCGCCATTACTGCCAACCATTAGCATAATGGTGCACACCACTCAACACAACACAATAATAGCGACGGCGGCCGCATGCCACTCGAGGGCCCGCACCAAATACGCTTCGCCAGGCCGAAGGGGATAGTGTGTTTGAACCCTGCGGGAAAATGCGTAGTTTCAGCTATGACGAGCGGGACCTCGACCGCGATGGGCTTGTCGTAGAGGTGGCCCTTCGCCCCAACGACCAGGCAAAAGCCATGGGGAGGCCCCCGAGGGCCAGAGCCAAAGGCACGGTTTGGTGTCTTCTCGAAGGGCACCAAACATGCTTTCGGGAAGGCCACAAAGGGCGCGTAAAGGCCACCCGAGGCCCATGGGGATCAAGGCCGAATGTGTGACTATGGGCCCCTGGAAGACACCAGGTGTACCTTCGGTAGTGCTCCGACGGACACCCGAATGCCACCATGAGGCTCCCAAGTACCATAGGCAGAAGACACATTTCCCTCGAAGGGTACAAAGAGTACCTTCGAGGGGCACCGAGGGACGCCCGAAGGCCATCGGGAGGCTCCCAAGGACCATAGGCAGAAGACACGTTCCCAAAGGGTGCAGGAAGCCCCTAGGATCCCTGCCAGGGGCCACCTGTTGAGCATCGAAGGGCGTCCAGGGCCCTTCGGCCTGAGTAGGGGTGGATAACGAGCTGACTTGGCTCGGTAAAGCTCGTTATGAAAACAATCTTGGTTCAGCTCGGCTCGGCTCGTTAAGATAACGAGCAGAATACCGGGCTCGGTTCGGCTCGTTAAAAAAAACTCAAACTCGGCTCGTTAGGCTCGTTATTAATAAACATAGTGAAAATCTTAAAATGTCTTGAAATTTTTAGAAAGCACATGTAAAGAACAAATCATCCATGCATATCACAAATAAACATTTATATCATTGCAGATCCATGCAGATGCAGACATGCCATATCAACAAACATCCATAGCATTCTAGTCTTCAAAATCCACACATGCAGATCCATGCAGTCCAGACTATAGATCAATAAACATGCATATAGATCCATGAACATAAAACATCCATACAAAGCATTCCAGATCCAGATGACTGATCCATCAACCATGCAATCCACTCCAGATACATAAACATGCATTGCATGCAGTCCAGATACATGCAGTCCACTCCAGATCAATAAAGATGCATGCAAAGCAATAAACATCCATGAAAATTCCTACTAGGCTGGGTCAGCGACGCTGGTGATGTGGCGAGCGGTGAAATGTAAACGAGTTAATGGACAACTCGCGAGCCAGCTCGGCTCGTTAAGGGACCGAGTTCGAGCCGAGCCCTTAACGAGCCGAGCTGACTCGCGAGATTTGAGTTTTTTTCCACCCCTAGGCCCGAGGGGTATCTTGCATGATGCGAAGGGGAAGAGGTGTTAGTGGACCGTGCGTATCGATCAGATGGGCTAGGACCAGAGGGTCCACTATGAACCGAAGGCTACGCAAGGAAGAAGGAAAAGTCCCCATAGCCCCTGCAGATGTAGGGTCTTTTATGGGTAGAACTGTAATCTCGTGTGCCATGATCGAAAGGGCAAAAATATTCGCCTACCCCTATTTAATGAATGTGGACTTTTTTCAAAATAATTATCACACACTTCTCTTGGCATCAGTCCCCTTCCCTGAGAATCTATTGATTCCCCTCGTGGTAACTAGAGCCTCTTTTTTATATTGTATGGTCTTTTTGCCACGACAAGTTTTTATCTGAAAAGTCACTACGTTGTTTTGATATGGAAAACTCGCAGCAATGTTGGTGTTTGGATTCACATTTCATCCTTGACTCTTTTTTATAGAACACATGTTAGCATATCATCTTTGACTCGATTTAGACATGTGTTGCTTCAAATTGATTTGACAGTATGAATGAAATTTTTAATTCTGTTTTGTTTAGTGTTTAGGAGGGAACTATCTGAAAAGTAAACTAATTTCCCTCCATCTGATAAAATAAATAATTAGTTTAAGATATTAGTGTGCCGTAATCTACTGCTTAAAAAAAGAAGACAAAGGAATGATTCATATTCAGTCAACGGGAGTAAGTAGCAACTCTAGTCATCTTTGCCCGTTTGTTCGCGCTCGCTTGTCGCGTACGACCGTATCGTGCCGCGCCTGCGTCGCGGTCGCGGGCGGTTCTCCAAGTGGATACAGCGGGAGTCGTCCGGGTTTCTGGGTTTGGTGCGTGATCGTACGTCGGGAGACGGCGTCGATCCAGATTCCATCCAGGCTGCGGTGGTGCATTCGCATGAAAAGCTAGCACGACTTCTCCAGATCACGAGCAGTCTGTATTTTTCGATTGGAGCGCCTGTCAATTGTAGAGTTTCGAGTTTAGCTGTCGTGTCAGTCATGATCATGCCTGGGCGAAGCGCTTGTTCTATTAGAAAGAAAAAAAATCCATGCAAGTTGCAACCAGCAACATGTTATTGGGTGACCAACAAGTAAGGCGTGTTAATTTTTTGTCAGAAAAGTTAGGACGGTTGACCTCGAAACTAGATCGTTCCTGGGCTACCGTCTACACTAGCTTCTCGTTACAACAAAACAGTTTCAGCCCGAAACATTTATTGAATGGGCCGAGCGGGCCAGAAAATTACGGGCCGTCTAGGGGCTTTAGTGGCTTGATCCATGGGCCACTCCATCCAACCTGCACGGGTAGCGTTTAATTTGTGGAGTGGAAGCGGCAAGGGGCGAAGTTCGCCTTCCTAATTCTAACAAGGGTTGGCTCGCATTTGATACCTATTGCCTCTTCGTGTAATCGGGTGTCCTAACACGAAACAGACGATCGATTCAGCCTTTCTTGTTTAAGCGACAATACTTTTGTTAGGTAAGACGCGTGCTTGAGCTAATAATAAATCTGTGCAAATCCGGGTGGCAAATGCAGTATGACATGCCATAGACCGCAGCCTTGGTTTTCCCCGCGTGGATAGACACGAAAGGTCGAAAGTTTAGCCTTCTCAAACAAGGCCTATATCTCTAAAGATTGTTTTTAAAGCTTTTAACTCGTTTACAAAACTTTAGACAGCATCTCCAACAATTCATCTATAAAATCATTCATTTTCAACCCAACTTACTCACTACTTACAATAGTTTGTATACTTAAAAATTGTGCATGCTAGAAACACACACGTCATTATATTCACAGAACTAGGTATGCCTCAGAAATCCAACAGGGAACACTACCCAAACCTCCAAACTGTGATAAAGTCACAAGAACCCAAACTACGGCATACCACAAAACTCTCAAGATGCAAATTACGAAAATCAAAGGCTTCGTTTGAAGCAGATGAGTGGCATCAGATAATAAGCGGAGTTGTTAGTCCACACTTCAAAGATTCAGTGTGTAGGATAAGATTGTTTTCTACATCACATGCCACCCTCTGCTCCATACGAAGATTCATAAATTTGCAAAGGGAAAAAAAACAAAACAAAGTGCGCGACTATCTCTAAGGCATCAGATAATAAGCGGAGATTATTAGTCCACACATGGAAATTTCCATTGAGCGTGTATGATATAGATTTGTACATCACTTGCCAGTAGGAAGAAGTGCATAATTCGGTACTTTCAAAACCAACAGATAAGCAAAGCTGGAGCAGACAGATTTCTACGAAAAAAATCCAATTAAACCATTTGACTCCACAGCAATAGCAAACGCTGCAAAGGGTTGGCAAGTTAACCGTCTCACTATCTGCACCCGCTTTGTCCTCTCAGATTTAGGAAAGGAACCCCATCCAAGAAGGTAAGCTAAGTGCCAACATGAAGAAGAAAAAAAAGGCAAAAAAGAATCCTAATTGTTCAGAGCTCACGGATTGATGCATAAACCAATCACAAATATTGATCTCAGATGTCCAGACATAGAAATAATAAAGCATCTTCATCACAGCACCGATTGTTGGGGGATAAGATATATATAAAAACGTAGGTGAAACAAAAACAAAAGAAAGAAAAGGAGAAGATCGAGCAAGAGATTTTGCTTTCCCTCGGATGCCAACCAAAAGGGAAGGCATGGAAACTGCAGACATATCAACACGGCATCAGATTCAGACCGCCCGTCTGCTTTGCACTCTTCATCGAGAAAGATCAAGCGACAAAACTTTAATTAAACAACCAAACGAAATATACGCAAAGCATCTACAGAGACCCGAGGAAACGAAGGGAGGACGAACAGACGGCGCCGAGGAGAGCAGCTGTGGAGGGGCGGAGGCGGCCGTGCTTGGTTGGGGTGGGGGCGTGTATATAGAGGGAAGGGGAATTTAGGGTTTCGGCTGCTACTTGCAAGCGAAATAAACGAGATGGGCCTTTGGCCCAAAGATTACGGGAGCAGGTTGGCCATTAGTAAGAGCCTACTATTAGATTGGCCTTTTATCGGAAAGATCGCGATCGCATGCCGCGAAAATGACTTGTGCAGCGCAAAAGTGTCAGTTTTCTCGCAGGACACGGCCGCAACGGACAAGCAAATCCAGGCCGCCGATGGGGGCGGCCGAGCGAGCAGACGCCGCTGTAAAAACAGCAGCCACGCGAAACTCCCAGCGCCGCTCCCCGCCACAAATCCGCCCCACCTGCTCGACCATTCGCCGCTGCCACGCACGTGGCGACCAAAGCAAGCGAGCTTCACCATGGCCGCCGCCGGCGCGCCGCCGGACCGCGCGCGCAGGTCCGATGTCGACTTCGCCGACGTCTTCGGCGGCCCGCCACGCCGCTCGTCGGGGCACGACCACCTGCGGCAGCGGCGCTCCTCGCTAGACTCGTCGTCCGGCTCCGCGTCGAGGGCGCGTAGCGGGCGAGGGAGCGGGCCCGGGGAGAGGCCCGTGTTCGGGGAGCGCACGAGCTCGGACCGGAGGAGGCAGCTCGGTGAGGAGTTCTACAGGGACATATTCCCCGGGAGCGAGTCGGCTTCGCCGAGGCGGGGCGCCACCGCCGGGGATTGGGATGTGTTCGGCGCGCCAGCGTCGCCCGGGTCCACGAGCGGCCCGCGAATGAGGTATTTCGCTTAGTACTTAGCGAGTTTTTCAGTGAAGTGATATGCGAGGTATTGGGAAGTGATATCAAATTGGACAGCTTATGTTTACATTTCTCTGTCCCAAATTAAATCATTTACATTGATTTTACTTGTATCTACTTCTTGCAGCTTCTCCATGAAGTTCACCGGAGGCGTGGATAATTCAGTACCTACTTCTCCATCCCGGCATACATCCAAGAGAAACGATGATAGAACATCCTATGCTTACAGCGTTCCGTCTTCACCGAATTCATCCACGAACAGCTTTCTAGCCCAAGGGGCACCCCAACAGGATTCCAGGAAAAAACCATTTTCATGGCATCGCTATCCCTTCCTATCCCGGTTTCGTTCTCAAAGTGGAGAAAAGAAGGACACCTCTCACTCTCATTATGTCAGCTCTATGGACAGTGAATGTGAAGGGACTCCTGTTAGCTCGGAAAGTTTCATTGCCAATAACAAGTTCCATTTTTCATTCTATAAGTGGGCGGGGAAAGGAGCCTTCTTGATGCTGCCAACTTCTCCACACGAAAAGGCTGGAAATATTATTGGAGTGAGGAGCTTCCCTCAAGTGGTTGTGCAAGGCATTGACCTATTTGATGAGGAAGACAGCATGTCAACAGCCACTGGTGCATCCAAGAGTCAGATTGACTACGAAGATTACAAGTCTGCCAAGGATGGCTTGTTTGAAAGAAAACATAGTACAAACTCAACAAACAAGGAGGGAACTCTTCCTTTAGTGTTTGATGACTCCATGCAGGGTGATAAAGCCGAAGAAACAGGTGTCCTTTTCTTCAGAATGCCGCACACATGTCATTACTGAAGCATATTCTTAGCAGCTAATAACACTAAACCTGTCGTCTTTATATATATATATATATATATTTGTTGGTCATTTGCATTGGTTAGAAAGTGAAGAGTAATTTGGTCTTTATTTGTTTTTATTCAGCTTATCTAACTTCTGTAATAGAAAAGGGCATGCCTTTTTCTTTACAATAATCTAAACTGTTATTTGTATCCTTTTAATGTACATATGTGAATAGATGGATTGAAACTGATGTGATTTCTCTGCAGGAACAAAACATAGCACCAATAATGCAAAGAACAATGTATCAGCAGCTAGCCCCAGTGCTCAAAGTTCTCTGTCACCTTCAGGAGAGAAAAGTCGTGGTAGTAGAGTGAAGGAAAAAGTAAAGGACTTCATTAAAATATTTAGTCCTGAGAGTTCACCGAAGCGCAAAGGAGCACCTGAAGCTCAAGATCAGACATCAAGTGGGAAAAATAGAAGCAAAGGTGAAGTTAAAGATAAATTTAGCATATCCAGTTTGGAGGTCGACGAGGACGTGAAAACAGCCAAAATGAACAATCAGAATGCATTTTCCGCGACACCTTCTCCAGTAAGTCAACTCTGAATGATCATATTACCTTGATACTTCCGTGAATACCGACCAATATCTGAACTATAAGTGTGTGAAATTTAGTTGAGTACTATCTTCAACAAGATAGGCAGTTTGACATTACACAGATTTCGTTACACAGATACACCTGTCAGATTAATCTTTAAGTTGTTTCAGATGAGTGAAGTGCAAGATAGGATGGAGAGACCGGTCCTACCAGTGGATACTGAAATGCAAACCAGAACAGGCAGATTTTTCGGAAGAAAAGAAGCTACACCTCCATCTTCTGATGGTAAATTAAGTATATACCTGTGAATGAAATAAAATATTTGTTTCACTTTCTAGAAGTAACTATATCAGTAAAACCATCGCATTGTTTTTTTTTACTCCTGCGGGTCGGTCTTTCTTAATCTTTTGTTGTTTGCTGTAAACATTTGGGGGACTTGCTGCAAGGAGCATTAGCAATAGTCAGATTGTAGTAGTGGGATTATTGCAGAATTGTTTGTTCATATTTGGTCTATAAGTTTCTCCATAAGTTGATTTATAAGAGCGTGTTTGGTATGATTGGTGTCGTCTTTTTATTATCTTGTTTTGCTAGTGTATTCCCGAGAACTCACCGAGACAAAATTTCTTGTTCTGTTTGTTAGAATCAATCCATGCTGAAACAAAAGAAAAAGTGGGCTACACAACAGATTGTGAGGAAAGTCATGTAGAAGATCTTGACGGATGTGTGGTATGTGCAAAGTCTTTGTATAATTCAGAATTAATTATTCTAGGCTTAAACAAATACAATTGTGAATATTGGCCTGTCCATTAAACTAACCATTCTAACCCAGCTAGTTTGTCAACTAAAACTGCATCCATTAATTTATCGAAACCACGAAACTGCTTCCGTCAATTGGTATCCTTGGAAATTGAACGTTGGACTGGGATACTGCTAGGTAGGGATGCAATCGGAGCGGATACGGGCGGATATCACTCATCCCGTATTATATTTGTAGGATGGGATACGACAATCAGAGAGTGAGTGAATGAGTATAGGGCTTCTTTTGCAACTTACCGAGAAGACTCTGCTCTGGATTCAACCGACAACTGAATATTGCGTACTCGTACGAGTTGGTCTCCTCGACATAGTGGTCGAAAATGCTGTGATCGGTTCTGCCAATCGATGCTATTGTCGACAACCGGGAGAACAGAGCTGACGAGGATCTAATAATCCTCATTTTATCTTTTATCTATAATCCTTATTATAGGTGAATATGATGTCACATAGTCCCCAGAAGTACCCCTTATATTTATAAGGGAGAGGTCTACCAAGTGATTGTAAGATCTTCTACAATTACCCCCATAGTCGTAAGTCTTACTACGACTATGTCATGGTCGTAAGTCTTTCTACGACCACTACATGGTCGTAAGTCCTTCTACGACCACTACATAGTCGTAAGTCCTTCTACGACTGCTACCTGGTCGTAAGTCCTTCTACGACCAAGTAAACCACGACCACCTTATAATCAAACCTACAGGCAAGTGGGTCCAATTGATTATAGAATCCGAACGGTCTACACGCACTATTATTCCGCGTAGTAATGGTGCGTAAATACCCCATTACCTCTGGAAGATAATTGCCAGACGACGTGAAGAAGCCAATGCGCGGTATTATCGCCATCATGCGCCACATCGTATTAATTAGGCGCATCTTCCGCAGGACAAAACGGCTACTCCTTCACGACTATATAAGGGCATCAATCAGAGGGATGGAGAAAAAAGAGAAGAAAAAGATAGAGCGAGTCAAGGAGAAACACAAGTAATATTCTCTGTAATAGTCCTAGCTTCTTACTTGATCATCAAGAATACCATACACACACAGGATTAGGGTTATTATTTTCTCTGGAGAAGACCTGAACCTGTCTAAACATCCCGTGTCAACCACTCTGCGTGATTTCATCTTTAGGAGACCCTTCGAATCAAATAATATTTACGTAAGATCGGTTCTAATACACCGACAGTTGGCGTCGACCGTGGGGATCTTCCGGTAATCTCTTGTCAACATACTCTTTTTTTTCCAAATCTCATGCAATCATGGCAGGAGAATGGAACGAGGAGAACTGGTTTGACTTGGCGATTCTGCAGACGTCGACATGGATGCCGGGTTTCGACTACGAGCCGAGTGATGCATCCGCTGATGGTGATGTTGCCTTCGGAGATCATTCTCCAGGAAACCATCCCATCAATGGAGTTGAGGAGGGATCCTTATCCCCCACAACGATACATCCAACAGAGGAGCCAATTCCCTTAAAGGACAAGGGTCAATCCGATCAGAACTGCACCCAGGAGGACTCACAACACGACGAGAGTTTTTCCTCCAAGTGTTCAAGTCCCCCTAAGGCGGTCCGACCTGGTGAGACAAGTTCTGGGAGCCACCATTCCAGGACTCCACCAGCATCTAGTGATCCTCTCTCTCAGGGTAACTCCGGAGAGGTGGAATCAAGCATGCTTTTCTGCAAATTCGACCGCCTCTCCGCAGATCTCATTTGCGAACGGAGACGATTATAACCCGGAGTTCCCCTACTTGGAGGGGATTACTCCAAGTCGCCAGATGGTGTCTCTCGAGCACTCCTCAAGCGGGGAGGCCTTGAGCGCAAGTGAGAATCATCAACGGGAGGTCTTCGTCCTTCCCTCAAATCAGGGTCAGCCTCATGGAGGCCGAGATAAGAACACTCCCCGAAGATCACACACCGCGCCTCGTGGTAATGGCAAGGGCACCACCGGTGACTCGACGTAACCAACACTTTGATGAACGCGAGGAAATCCTCGACATTCTCGCGCTCCATCGAGAAGACCTCAAAGACCGACGAGGAGGATTTTGAGGTCATCCAAGAAAGAAAATTGCGCCCGTAAGAACTCGCTGGCGCATTCAACATCGATCGGAGGAGGTACAAGAACTCCGGACATCAACGACTTGCTCGAGAATCCCAATCAAGAGCTTGCTCGAACGCTAGGGTACGATCTCTTTGCTGAAGAGATTGCGCAAAGGCTTCGAACTGTGATGACAAGACTGGAAGTTCCTCGTCGACAACATTCGTGAGTCGTAGCAATGCGACTTCCTCACTACCGACCAATCGAATATTTCTCGTAGGAATCGACACAAGTCGAATCGATCCCCTATTCGAGAAATACTTTTCGATCGGTGATGATCAAGAAGCCCCTCGGAGGTGATCATTCACCACTTCGCCAACGGGTGGAGTGCGAGTATCCCCTCGTAGAATCGAGACCTACTACGGGACGAGTCACCTGTTCGGGTATCGTCGAATCGATCACTGGTGATATTAACCCTTCTTTCTTACAAAGAAGGCGTCAAGTGATTACGGATGCCGGCATTTTCGCCGACCTTCGAGCGCCATTCGCCACCTCATTTTCGACCGGTGAACATGGAGAAATTTGATGGATCTCAAAATCCCATCAATTTCTTGATCTATATAACAAAATTGTCCGAGCGGCGGGAGGAGAGCATGTAATGGCAAATTACCTTCCAATCGTGCTCGAAGGATCCGCTCGATCGTGGTTATTAAACCAACCACTCGAGTCGATCTACTCTTGGCAACACCTCTGCGATCTTCTACAGGCGAATTTCCAAGGCACATAAAACCGCCCTGGAAAGGAAGACGACTTGCACCGGATAAAGCAGAACAACAACGAGACTTTGCGCCAATTCATCAAACGCTTTAGTCGGTTCGTAACTCAATTAGGAAATTTCGACTCCTCCGTGATCGTGGCTTTTAAGCAAGGAGTCCGTAATAGAAGGATAGCAGAGGATATTGCTTTGAATCCTCCCAACACTGTTGCCGAGCTCTTCGAGATGGCCGATCGATATGCAATTGCTTCTGAGGCAGTCGAGTGGAACAACACTATCGATCGAGAAACGTACACTCCTCGAGAGCCAGGTGAAGTTGGTAAGGACAAAAAAGCAAAAAAGTCCAAGAAGAAAATAAAGAATCAAAAACCACAAACCAGTGGTTTCAAGGAGGTCTTGGCCGTGAAAGATAGAGAGCCCCAAACCACCAAGTCGTACCCTGATCAAGGCAAAGGTAAGCGCCCTGATCGTAGGAACGACAAACCAAGGTGGTGTCCTTTTCATAAAAAGGAAGGACATGACCTCCGCAAATGCCGAGTTTTCCAAAGAAAGCTCGAGGACTACTACAACAAAAGCACCACTCCCTACTCTCGAAAGGGTAGGACATACGAGTGACCAAAAGTCGTCGGATGATGAGGAGATGCTGCCCAAGATCCGCAACATACCGTTGAGCACGCCTACGGAGGATCATCGAGATCGACTTCAAACGACAACTTAAAGTCACGGACGAGAGTAAATTCCATACATACTCCTCTCGTCAATAATTTACCGAAGTGGTCGGAAGTTACCATCTCTTTGAGAAGGATGATGCCGATCACTACGAGTCGATCAGTCGATATCCGATTAGAGTCGAACCCACCATCAACAACTGTCGGGTTAATCGAGTGTTGGTTGATGGTGGCAGTTCCTTGAACATACTATTTACTAATGCCCTGGACGAGATGCAAGTACCCAGGACAAAGGTAAGGCCGGTACGATACTCCTTTCATGGAATCGTCTCGGTCTTCTTAAACCCATTGGCCAAGTTTCTCTTCCTTTAACATTTGGCTCACCAAGTAATTTCGTGACGAGAAAGTCTCCTTTGATGTGGTCGATTTCGATACGGCATATAACGCCATACTCGGACGACCAACTTTGGCAAAATTCTTAATGGCTACTCATTATGGGTATCAATGTCTTAAGATGCCTGGTCCCAAAGGAGTGATCACAATTCAATGTGATAAAAAGATGGCGTATAGTCAGCACCGTCGATCCTCGAGATGGTTGGTCAAATACCAACTCGAGATGAAAGTCACCGACTAGCAAGTCGAAGCCTAAAAACTGCACCAAAGCCGAACGACCAAGTCAAAGAGGTTCTTCTGGACGCAGAGGAGCCCTCGAAGACTGTTCGCATCGGGGAGACTTCCGACCCCAAATAGGAAGACGCCCTCATTACCTTTCTCCGAGCTAACGCAGATGTCTTTGTGTGGCAAGCATCCGACATGCCCGGAGTCCCCAGGGAGGTGATTGAGCACAGGCTAGCTTTACGGCCTGATAAAGTACCCGTAAAACAAAAATTACGAGATTTGCCTGATCGACGAGATGCTATTAAATCAGAATTGGATAAGCTACTTAAAGCAGGCTTTATAAGAGAAGTCAACCACCCAGTGGTTGGCTAACCTCGTAATGGTCAAAAAGTCAAGCGGCAAATGGCGTATGTGCGTAGACTTTCTCGATCTTAATAAAGCTTGTCCAAAAGATGATTTCCCTTTACCTCGTGTCGATCGGTTGGTTGATTCTCTGCGGTTGTGAGATATTAAGTTTTTAGATGCATATTACGATACCACCGGATCAATATGTGTCTAAGCGATGAAGAAAAGACCGCATTCATTACTCCATTTGGTACCTTTTGCTATGTCAAAATGCCATTTGGTCTAAATAATGCCTGGTGCTTCTTTTCAACGCCTAATGCAATCGACTTTTCATCTCAATTAGGCCGAATCGAAGCCTATGTTGATGATCTAGTCGTAAAAAGCATTAAGAGACTTAATCATATCAGCGACCTACAAGAAACATTCGACAACCTCGTAAAGCACCGCTTAAAACTTAATCCGAGAAGTGTGTGTTTGGAATTTCTTTAGGAAAATTGCTCGGATTCCTAGTATCCGAGCGAGGAATCGAAGCAAATCTGAAAAATAAAGGCCATCCTCGGATCGTCCTCCAACCACAAAAAGGAAGTCGAAACTCACTTTGGATGCATGGCGGCTTTAAGTCGTTTCATCGCATCGACTAGGAGAAAAGGACTACCTTTCTTTAAACTTCTCGGGATACATGAAGGTTTTGAGTGGTCGAGCGAGGCAAACACCGCTTTGAGGATGTCAAGAGGTACCTTTCGAGTGCTCTGTGCTCGGTTTCTCCAAAGCCGGAAGAGACGCTCTTAATTTACCTAGTGCCACGCCACGAGCAAAGAAGCGCGATCTTGGTCGTAGAACGTGAAAGCGATACAGCGGCCAGGTTTACTCGTCGGCCAGTTTTACCGGCCCTAAGGCGTTACCCTCGAGTCCAAAACTTCTATATGCCCTCCTCATGTCTTCGAGAAAATGCGGCATTATTTTCAGCGCACAAAATAGGCGTGCCGTGCGAGTTTCCTTTGGGAGCAATTCTCCATAATAAGGAAGCAATGGACGCATGGCAAAATGGTCGGTCGAACTTGGGGAGTTCGACCTCCATTCGTGTCGACGGCCATAAAATCCCAGATCTTGCGGACTTTGTCGCGAATGGACAAATCTCGAACTGTTCGGGATCCCGATCGATTCCCACCGACTGGATGATGTACTTTGACGGGTCACTTACTTTAAGTGGCTCGGTCAGGTGGTCTGGTATCTCCTAGGAGAAACCTTAAAGTATGCCATACAATTAAACTTTCGGGCCACTAACAATGTGGCGAGTACGAAGGTTTGCTAGGCGGCATACGAGTGCGAAAGCACTCTCAATTCGCCGACTACTCGTGAGAGAGACTCAACTAGTCGTGAGTCAAGTCGGAAAGAGTACGGTGCTCTAACTCGACAATGTCTCGGTACTTATCGAGGTACATAAGCTAGAAAAGCATTTTTAGGTTTCGAGGTACAATTCATCCCTCGAAGGATAATTTCCTCATGAGACCAACTTGCTCGGATGGCTTCTTCCGATCTACGGTACCAAAAGGAGTTTTCTTGAGCAACTCCAAAAGCCGTCTGGTCGAAGAACCAGAGACACCTCCTATTGAGATGGCCTCATTAGACTACGAGGATACCTGGATGACTCCCATCTACGAGTATCTTCGCAAGGGTTCCGTACCCGAAGATGATCTTGAGGCAGATCGTTTATCCCGAAAAGCCAAAATGTATACTTTGGTCGAAGGAGTCCTCTATAAACGTGGAACCCAAGGGATACTCATGCGATGCATTCGCAAAACGAAGGAATAACACTCCTTCACGATATACACAAAGGCATCATGGGACACATGCTTCCTCTGAGAACATTGGTTGGTAAAGCCTTTCGACAAGGTTTTTACCGCCTCTGACGCACTGCGATGCTAAGGAGGTGGTTAAAAAGTGTATCCAGTGCCAATTTCATGGTAGACAGATACACCAACCAACTCAAGCATTACAGACAATACCTCTTTCTTGGCCTTTTGCGACTTGGGGTCTTGATATCCTAGGACCGTTTCCCAAAGCTCCAGGAGGTTTGAATTCCTTTTGTGGCTATTGACACGTTTACAAAATGGATTGAAGTGAACTCAGAATCGGATAACAACAGGCGACAAAAAGGTTCATGATGAGATGCGTAATTAGCCGATTTGGAGTTAAGTCGAATAATTACGGACAATGGTAAACAATTACAAGTGCAAAATTTCGTGAATTTTGCGGCGAGTTGGTACCAAGTTATGCTATGCTTCGCTGCACATCCCCAAAGCAACAGGCGGTCGAGCGTAAACGGCCAAATAATGCGAGAAATTAAAACCGAGTCTTCGACCAACTTGTTAAGCGCTCGGGGCTTGGGTACAAGAATTACCTTAGTATTATGGGCAGATCGTACGACCACCAGTCGAGCAACAAGAGAAACACCATTTTTTCTAGTGTTCGGGTCGAAGCCATGCTTCCTCCGAGCTAAAATTGCGGTCGACACGAGTTGAAACCTTCAACAACTCGGACCAGAACAACTTCGGATGATATTAACCTACTCGAAGAAAGGAGAAACCTAGCCTTAATCCGTTCGGCGGTCTACCAACAAGCCTGCTGCAGATACTATGATCGTAAGGTCCAACCTCGCAGCCTTGCTGTAGGTGACTTGGTATTGAGGCTCTGCCAAACCAAGTCTAATCGGAATAAACTTTCCCCCAAATGGGAAGGTCATTACACAGTGGTCGAAGTAACTTCGGCGAGTCGATCGACTAGCGATGGAAGACGGACAGGTTCTCTCAAACTCTTGGAACATCGACCAGTTACGCAAATTCTATGTGTGACCAATTTCTCAGGCAATAAAAGTCCAGGTTCTTTCTACCTCTCTTGCCTTATTTTTGAGTAGTGCTTTTTAATCTTTCGACTATGATACAAAACACCCGCTTTTCACTTCGGTCGGCGAGTAACGTCATCTAGTCGAAACTTCTCTCTCTCGCATGTGGTTACGCCCGCTAGAAGGAATTTCCTAGCATCGACTCGTTACTCATTTTTGCTACCAATACAAAGAGCTCGGGTTCTATCCAGTCGAAATGTTTTCAAAGCCAACTCTCTCAATCTTAGTTTATTTTTTCAGTAATTTCAAAAAATATTCTAAGTAGAGTGCACTTTCTTATGTTTATTCGACCACCTTGGTGTACTGATTCGTTTTAACTGGTCGAAGGAAGAGACACACCTAGTCGAAGTTTTTCCTCTCTGCACGTGGTCCTGCCCACTAGAAGGAACTTCCTAGTGTCGCTCAGTCTCCTACTTTTGCTACTGGAAAAGACTTATCGAAGTCCACAAAAAAGGGCGAACAATTACTAAAGTCCTCTAAGACGTTTGTTTAACTCAAGTTCTTTGTTTTGGTTCGATTAAACCAATCGGAGATGGTAACATCACCTAGTCGAAGCCTTTCCTCTCTCGCACGTGGTCCCGCCACTAGAAGGAACTTCCTAGTGTCGAGTCGTTTCTACTCTTTCGACCGATGCTTGACAACCGTAACAAAAACTATAAGTTAAATAAACATCTCTTTGTTTTTAGAAACCCCATTTCAAACATTATTTACTTAGATTGTCTAAACAAGCTAAGCAAATAGTCGGGGGCTAGGATAAAGTTATTAATTTAACTTCAATTCTTGATCTTTCATTCGTCTATTATCTTTTGAGTTACTAACTACTCGACAAGATGATTTTCAGGAAACAAGACGGATCATATATTACTCATCAATGTAAATTGTCGCCTTACAAAGTAGTTACAAGATTACTCGAAGGGGAGAGCCTAGTCAGCATTTCCTCCACCTTTTTGCCAACCGATTGCATTTCCTCAATCGAGACGATTTGCCTATGATTGAGCAATCGAACTCGGCTTCAATTGGTTGCACATTAAGCGGGTCTTGAGCTTTAAGTTTCGCTAAAGCGTAACTTACTCCGACCATTGCCTCCTTATTGATTCAACTTGATTAGCCTTCAGAGTGGTCACCATTTCTTGCAAGTTTCCGACTTGTTCCTCAATGGTACTTATGTGAGCAGCTACAGTATCTTCTCGATGAGTTTTTCCCTCAGAATGTAGCTCACTAAGCACATTGTTCAGGAGTGTGATATTGCCTTGAAGACTAGTCTTCATCGACTCCATCTCTGTTGGGTACAAGTCGAAGCCTCGCTGAAGTTTCTTGTTTTCGACCACTTGTTCGAAAAGAATAAAACCGGTCAAACAAAATAAACTTCTAGAGGAAGATAACCAAAGATAATTGTAGGTAAAAGCATTTCTTACCTACTAGTTGAGAATCCAGTTTCTTGACCTCTTCTTGATGGGAAGCAACGGTTTCAGCATGCTTTTTCTCCCATGCTCTGATGTCCTCTGCATTCATCTTAGCAATGCGGACGGACTCATTGTAGATCAAGGTCTTCTCTTGGATTTCACCTCGAGGCTTCTCAATTCGTGACAATTTACGAACAAGAAATTGGCATTAGAAAAGGAAAATACTCGAAAGGACAACGGTAAAGAATTACTTACTTACATTACTTGAGTTCTCGCACTCGAGTTCTTGATCCTTATCCTTGGTAATGCGAGAAAACTCCTGAATAACCAAAGTTTTTTCTTGAACTTCGGTCCGGAGCTTCCGCATCTCATTTTCTTTATCTGGAGAAGAAATGAGAGTTGGGTAAATGTTAAAATTCAAAAGCAGTCTTAAGTTCAGCACTTACTGTTTATTTTTTCCTGCAATCTTTTAGATGCAGAGACAGCCTCTCGAAGTCTATCCGAGAGGACTAATACTTCGTTCCTTAGCTTTCTCGACTCCTCTTTTTCATAGTCGAGTGAGTCAGCTAAGGTCTTCGTGTCACTGTTTAACCTACAAAGAACATAAACGAAGATAAACATCAGCCGATTAGTTGTAAGTACTTCTACAACCACTGACACTGTTTAACCTACAAAGAACATAAACGAAGATAAACATCAGCCGATTAGTTGTAAGTACTTCTACAACCACTGACCTAGTCGTAAGTTTTTCTACGACTACGATATGGTTGTAAGTCTTTCTATGACCACTACCTGGTCGTAAGCTTTTTACGACTAGTACTTTGTCATGAGTTTTTTCCATGACTATTCTCGTAAAACACTATACGAGTAGTTAAGTCGAAAACAATTATGAATAATAGTGACTTACCATCTCTCTGCCTCTGCACAGAGTATCTCTTTCTCCTGTCTTAGCTCTAAAAGTTGTCGATGGTACTCACCGACAACAGCAATCTGCTCGAGCTTTACAAAAAAAAACAAAGAGAAGAGAAGGAAAGCCACATATATAAGTATTCTAAAAATACTTACATTCATAGTCGACCTAGCAAAGATCGAATATACAAGATCCGGGTTCTGCAGTTTATCTATCCTCGCGACTTTGTCCCACCACACCTTCTCGAGGCGCTTATTATCGAAGGTATTCTCCCTGTTGGGAATATCTTTGGGATGGGGGACTCGGTCACGAGATCTGAAAGCAGAAGACCCTACGACGGAGGCAGCCCAAAGAAGTCACCACGAAGTTGAAATATTCTTCTTACGGTTACGTAACTTCTCTTTGGGTAGGGAAAGAACGCCTCCTCGATTTCCTTCCCGAGCGGTGCACAAGCCGGTCACCACCTTGACCGAGGCTTCCACACCGCCTCTGTTGTTTCTACGACCTCGATAGTCGTAGGCGCCACTTCAACGATGAATACCGCTACTTCAAGCGTCGTAGCTACAACCTCAGCAGATGTAGGAATCACTCTGGAGTCTCGACTTCATCGGCCACCTGGGCCAAGGGTGATTCTTCGACCACCTCCATTGATACCTCTCCGATGGCGAAGGGGTGGCAATGGGCTTCTCAACGAAACATTCCTGAAATTTGAAGGAGTCTGACCAAATAAAGAAAAGCAAATCAGGTTGTGAAAAGAAAAAGGTAAATGTTGTTCTTACACTTTAGTACATTTCACATACCTCTGCACCCTGGTCTTAACCAGGAATTTTGGAGCAATCCTCCCAACGGAGGACCTCTTCTTCTCCACGACCACGTCTGGTCGAGGTTCAACAATTGGCCCAGCTACGACCACGTCTGGTCGTAGAGTTTGGACAGGAACCAGGGCTCTGGTTTCCTGATTCTCTGGATGGCGAGATCGGTCGACCATTCCAAGAGCAAAGACCGCCTCCAGTGCGAGTTGTCTTTGATGCGACATCGTCCTTCATAAAAGACATAAAATCTTTCCAGTTCTCCTTTTCCAGTTGCTTAACAAAACTAGGAGTGGCAGCGACTGCGAAAGATTCCTTGTCATAATAGAAGGGTACCTTAGCCTTGCGAGGTTTGCGCTTAAGAGATTCACCGCTTCAACCTCTCGGCCGATAGTGCGACCTCGGCCGGATATAGCTATAATTTGCCAGGCTTTGTAGAAGTGCGGTCGAAAGACCGAGCTCGAGCTTGCTCCTCCCTTGTCGTGATTTTACAAGTCGGCGTCTCTTAGAGGAGGAGCCGAGCCTTTGTCTTTCGACAACCCGGCGCCAATAGTCATCGAGCGACTTCTTCGTCGTCTCCGACGATTTTCCATGCCTACTTTACGTAAAGCAAAGCGAAAAAGAAGAATCACTAATCGATCGTAAGTTTTTCTACGACCGGTGCCAAGTCGTAAGTTTTTCTCGACTCTTTCTTGATCGTAAGATATTCTACGATCACCATTAGTCGTAAGTATCTTCTACGACTATAAAGTCCTAAAGAAAGAATCAACTTTTGATAACCTTTAGGCGCTCTATCCTTTCATCTGCGGACAAAGCCGCAATGATTTGAGAACCGCCACTCGGAGTGGCGGAGACTTCGCAGATGAGTCGACTCTAGAGTCAACCTCGGCTGTGAAAGATCCGTAAAAGCAGATAAGAATATTAGACAATGTTGAGAAGGACCAAACCGAGAGCTAAGTCGACGCTACTTACCCTCGTCGTAGTCTCTGGTTGGGTCTCTCTCCCGAGTATCTCCACATAGGAGATGCTCGCTTCTTCAAGAGACTAATTCGTGTGATGAAATCCTTCACCACATGCCATCCGGTCGACCCTTCTTCCTTCAAGTCCTTAATGGCTTGAATATAAGGGCTAATCATACCGATATCTTCGAGAGTTGAATCCCATGAAGATTTCTTTTCTACCTTCCCGAAAGAAAGGCGTCTTCAGAGTGACCTTCCAATAAAACCACCTCTTCCTCGGCCCGCCACGAAGACCGGGTGAAACTCGAATATACTCCTTCGACTTCGAGTCGTGGAGCTTGATCCGCATGACTTCCGCGATTCCAGTTTGTCGAGCCATCCCATAATAATATTGGAGCAACTCGAGATCCGCGGAATCCCCAGATACACCTCGCATGCACACGAACACACTTAACATGGTAATGGAATTGGGACCTAAGTTCACCAATTCCACCCCAAAGTGCTCGAGTACCACTGAAAGAAAAAGGGTGAAGCGGCAATCGAAGGCGCTCTCACAATACGCTTGAAAGACGGGATTTTCCCATTTTCCCCGATGGCGATCTTTGCCTCGATAGCGGAATCCACTTTACGAGCCTTCTGCGAATCTTCCCACATCGACCAAGATTTTGATCTTAGCCGCATCCATCTCCGATTCTTTCCATTCGAAAACTCTCTTGGCCATTTCGCCGTAAGCAAGAAGTTTTTGATTGGGTTGGCGGCGGAGAAGATGAAACCTAGTCGAGGACGGAGAAAGCAAGAGCTCGAAGAACAAATGAGTGATTTGAGGAAAAGGTAAAACCAAGTCTACCCCGGTAAGTTTTTATAACGCACGGCCATGGCCGCTTGAAACCGCCTCGTCTATAGGTGCAGTGGGAGTTGGTTGCACCGCCGAACCGCTTCATCGGACAAGTCCGTGAAGAACCGGTTGCAATTCCCGATGGTCCGCTTCGAGAAAAATTAGGTGCGTATTGTCACCCCTGCGAAATTACTTTCTTGACCAAGTCTTTACGGTTGAAGGAAGTATCAATCGGAAGGGTTTTTCTCCGATTCCCGCTCACGACCTCCAGGGCGGTCGTAGGGTTTTTACGACTTTTGATAGTTGTAAGCAACCTTTCTGACCAAGCAAATTCCTAGTCAAAATAGCATTCAAATGTCGAAGAGTTTTTCCTTCGACCATAGTTCTACGACATTTTCATAGTCGTAAGTCCATTCATGAATCCTTCACCAAGTAAGTTACTTTCACTTGAAGCTGGGGGGCTAGATGACGAGGATCTAATAATCCTCATTTTATCTTTTATCTATAATCCTTATTATAGGTGAATATGATGTCACATAGTCCCCAGAAGTACCCCTTATATTTATAAGGGAGAGGCCTACCAAGTGATTGTAAGATCTTCTACAATCACCCCCATAGTCGTAAGTCTTACTACGACTATGTCATGGTCGTAAGTCTTTCTACGACCACTACATGGTCGTAAGTCCTTCTACGACCACTACATAGTCGTAAGTCCTTCTACGACTGCTACCTGGTCGTAAGTCCTTCTACGACCAAGTAAACCACGACCACCTTATAATCAAACCTACAGGCAAGTGGGTCCAATTGATTATAGAATCCGAACGGTCTACACGCACTATTATTCTGCGTAGTAATGGTTCGTAAATACCCCATTACCTCTGGAAGATAATTGCCAGACGACGTGAAGAAGCCAATGCGCAGAATTATCGCCATCATGCGCCATTCATTGGATTAATTAGGCGCATCTTCCGCAGGACAAAACGGCTACTCCTTCACGACTATATAAGGGCATCAATCAGAGGGATGGAGAAAAAAGAGAAGAAAAAGATAGAGCGAGTCAAGGAGAAACACAAGTACTATTTTCTGTAATAGTCCTAGCTTCTTACTTGATCATCAAGAATACCATACACACACAGGATTAGGGTTATTATTCTCTCTGGAGAATGCCTGAACCTGTCTAAACATCCCGTGTCAACCACTCTGCGTGATTTCATCTTTAGGAGACCCCCCGAATCAAATAATCTTTACGTAAGATCGGTTCTAATACACCGACAAGAGCAATACGTAATCGAAGAAGACGAAGTCGACCTGGTTGAGAGAGTTACGACCACCCAGTCGAAAGAGTACGACTATCAGATTTCTTACATCCTTCGGCTTGGGAGATTCGCGCACTGCAATGCACAAAAACAGATCGAAAACAATGGACGAGAACAAGTCGAAAACTGATCAACACGAGAGCTGGTCGAAGACAGAAGAACATGCAGTTGGCGATGAAGGAGAAAAAAATCGAACACAATGTCTGGAATCACACACCAGCAGAGATGACAAATTTTTTTGAAAGAGATTTGATCTGTTATTACTCAAACATATTTTGTGCCTACAAAGTGCTCTCGCAGTACCCCTCAAACCCTAGCAAGAATGCACTAAAAAAGCTCTCCCTCTGCTGAAAGCTACCATCGCAAAAAGCCCCAAAAAGCCTCCCACCAGCGTACGTTACTCTTAACCTCTTCGGCCTTTATATGCTAGGGTCCTGAACCGTATCCTTATCAACACGAACACAATCCTATTCCATTCATTAAATAAAGGAATCGAAACCCCTCAAATCACGACAATATCTCTAAACCTTCCAGCTATGAAACACATTTCATAACTCTTCACGCTTCGAAGCCTCTAGGACGACACCTACATCATGCATTCAACTTTGATCTCCATGTGCCCCAGCGTGAGCACGATCACCTCGTGACATCCACGACTACCTGAACCTTGGATTTTCCCCTCCAAGTTTTGGTCTTTCTTGTCATCGACCATGACTGTCTCCACGCTCAACCTGCACATGCAAAGATCAAAGAACATTTTCCTAGCACAAGTTCTCCAACTTTACTAATATCAGTTTACACACGCATATCACACTCATATCCATCAATAAACACGAATCAGATCATCCACGACCATAAATTTTAACTTTCAGAACATAAATCGAGACTACTCTGTAAAACCGGTCGTATTGCTGTGTACACACCGGTCATACCGCTGGCCAACCGGACACGAGTACTCAAAGTATTCGAAGAAAACAAGTATTGAAGCACTCAAAGCCTACGACCACTTGCTATAAGCGTACAACCACCGATCAGAAACCTACAACCATTGATCGCAAAGGCTACGACCACTCAGCACGAAGCCCACGACTACTGATCACGAAGCCTACGACTACCGACCACGAAGCCCACGACTATTGACCAGTCATTGTAGCTTCGACCATCGACCATGCACTATAGCTTCGACCGCCCTTCGAACTCGATACACATCTCGACTTACGACTGAGTACATTACTCGAAGCTCCACCACTCGGTATTCGAAGCTACAGTACTCAGAGCTACAGTACTCGAAGCTGTATTACTCGGTACTCGAAGCTACAGTACTCTGAGTCCAGTCGAAAGGATCATCGAGAATCACCAATTAGACCATCCGATACAAGGCATGATCTGACCACTCACACTGGCAATCCAACAGCCAAAACTTTCACAACCGCAAATGTCAATACAACCCAAATATCAATTATTCATCATCACAAAGTCTACGACCAGTCCACCTGGTCTAACAATATTCCTTTTTTTCTTCTTAGAATCGGAGTCGGATACGGATAATGTCAGATACGAATATGAATGCGGATAGTCCCGGTCACGAATACGGAGTGAATATATGCCGAACCTAATACGAATTCTCTCGGTCACGAATATTTAGTCAGATATTGCACTAAACTAGAAATCATACATATCGTACATATAAAGATCAATCAACCATACTACATATCTAAAACGCAACTACATTAACAATTTAACAAGCAAATTTAACTACATCACACTATCACGGCGACTAGTTAAAGAAGTAATAGCAAGTAGCAACTCATAGTTATAGCAGTACAGAAGATGTTTAAAATGTAACTATCCAACTACATAACAGGACATATACAAAGCGTACAAACCAGTAGCAATAACTAGTTAGGGAAATACAGAACGTCGACTGGTAGCAAGTTTGTAGTGTCCCAATTTTTTGAGTTTTTCAAAATCTTTTATTTAAAATAAGGTTTTATAAAATTTTCATGATTTTCTAGAATTTAACAAAGCTTAAATAGAATTTTCAGAAATGAAAATATTTTAATATGAATAAATCAAACATCCATTAAATTCAAAAGTATTTTATTTAAGTTCCTGATGTTCAAAAGTATTTTTTATAATTTTTCTAGAATTTTTCCAAGTTCATTAGCTATTTTCCTTGGCTTATTTCGATTTCATGTATTTTCTAAAAATAAAAATTAAATACTAGAAAGCCTCGTGGACCGATTTCTCTCTCCGGGCCCACTGGGCCTAGAGTTTACCGGATATCCAGGATAGTGTTTACGGATACTATCTGATAAATTATCCAGATAACTCTGAATCCGACGGATACCTCATTTCCGAATCTGTTTATGTATCCGGCAAAACTATTCGGCGTTGAATCCGAAATCCGAGAAAAATCCCGAATATCTGGTTTCACGCTCTGAATAAGATTCGAATTTATTCGGACAGACGGTTAGGAACTATCCACTCCGTTTGCACCCCTATTGCTAGGTGACTCGCACTGGTTTCCAGCCAGTTAATCACTAACCAATATGTCACTGTGAATGGGACACTATCAAAGGTTGAGGAGCAAGCCCATGACAGCTTGGAACTAGCCAAAATCCATTGCTAATGGCCAGTTTTTTGTTGGTTTCTGGAGCCCGCCTGATTCCATCTACTTTTTCCTTTTTATCATTTTTATCAAGTATTACAAAACAGTATGTTTACCCGCAGACAACACGAACACTAACTATAACCATATCAGTCATGCATATCTCACGATATGGCATGGGAAGTCCTAATACCCAAACTGGCCGGTTTAACTAATAGTCTGATACTAGTCCTAAGTAAAACTGGTGGTTTTCCATACATTGGTGCTACATTTGGACATGAGTTGCTACCGTCCAGTACAATGTTTTGAAGAAAACACAGCTCCACACCCTGTTATCCTTGCCTCTGAAAATTCAAAATGTGCAGCCTGTAAGTACCATTTGCTGCTATATTCCGCAAATTGGCTCAGGGCCAACATGGGAAATAATGATATCAAAGATAGGAAACAATGTAAGCAATCAACATGGAAACCAGAGAATAAAAATACAAGTGACCTTCTTCCTAAAAATGATAAACGTGAAAGTTGCTCATTCTGCCAGATGCATATTTTAACCTCTTTTACCTGTTACATGCAGTTTTCTTGTTAGATTATAATATATTTGCCTAGCCTAACAATTTATGTTTCACCATCTATTTTATTTTATAAACCAGGTTGAGCATTTATCTGAAGATCCTGTTCTTCGTAATGATGAGGAAAAAGAGCAAATAAAGGTATTATATAGAGTATGAATCCAAGCCCACAACTTGTTGCTTCTTTCCCATTACCTTTATGTTCTATTTCTCAATTTTCTTGGTTGTTTCAATGTAGATATCTGAATCCAAAATCAGGGAATGGTCAAAGGGAAAAGAAGGAAATATTAGGTCATTGCTTTCTACACTGCAATATGTAAGTGCAAGAATATCTTTTGTATGTATGTCATACTAACTCTCAATTCCCTATAGCAATGTTTCAAACCCTCATTTGGAAATTTTGTTGTCTTATCTTTTGCGTTAACCCATTTTCTTTTGAAAAGTTGTTCTCTTCTTCCTACTTCTATGATGGTGCATGCAAGATCAGTGCTAAGTTATGTATATGAAGAAGTATCTCTTGAATTTTGATTGTTTTCTTTATGTCTCTCTCTCTAAGATATCCTAGAATAAAGGTTCTCCCCCTTTTTTATATATCTTTAGAGTATGACATGATGACATCAGTGCTATGTTAATTGTTGTTTTTCTAACTTCTTGTGCTTTAGGTTCTATGGCCTGAGAGTGGATGGAAATCATTACCCCTTGTTGATATAATTGAAGGAGCAGCTGTTAAGAAAGCTTATCAGAAGGCATTGTTATGCCTTCATCCAGATAAGTTGCAACAACGAGGTGCTGCCATGCATCAAAAGTATATAGCAGAAAAGGTTTTCGACATTCTACAGGTACCCTGGATTTATCCCATATACTTTTTCTGATTGACCAGGAGTTAGTTCACGGCAATTAATCGGTTAAGTTCAAGGTACAGTGGTGTACCAGTTAGATTTTTTTTGTTAGAGATATATGTATAGTTGTGTTATTCTCTATTGTTATGTTGGGTTATTTGCATATTCACCTCATGTACTTGTCTATATATACTTGCCCTTTGACCCCCAGAAAATACAAGTTGCTATTCCTAACATGGTATCAGAGCCCATTAGGGTTAACTCTCCTGGACGCGCAACTCATCCTTTCCTGCCCTAGCCGCCGCCGCCGGTTTCCCTTCCTCGTCCCCTTGCCGCTGCCGCCGGCTTCCTTCGTCCGTTGCGCCTCCTCTCTGGCCTGACGTTGTCCTGGGCGCTGCCGACCGGATCCACTCGGGCCACCGTGCCTCTAGCGCCTCCCGTGGTCGTCGCCGGCCGGTCCTGAGCTTCTCCTAGCGTCGCCGACCTGATTGGTATCGCGCCTCGGCGCCTCTCACCTTTCGGGCCACCGCGACACGCCTCCCCGCATGGCGCCGGGCGGGAGAGGGCCGTGGCGTCGAGGTGAAGACGGCGCTGCGCGTGAAGAAGCACCGCCCGCCAGAACTGCGTCGCCCACCCGTCGCTCGCCGATCGCAAGGGCCCGCCGCCGCCATCGCCTCCATGCGGCCGCCACCGCCGCAGCCAGCAGGGGGGTTAGGTTTCCCCTAGCGCGTCTGCGTCGGGCGCGATCGAATCGGGCGGCCCGATAGAAAGAAAAAAGCGGGTGCACTGTGCGGTCGGCAGAAAAAAAACGTCGTTCTAACCGCCGCGCCGCATGTTAGACTTCGTTGCCTTAGTCGCCGCGCCGTCGAGCGCCGCCTACCAATGGGCACTGCTTCTCTCCTCATTGCCGGTGATCTTCGATGTTGTTAATTACACCGACCGTGTCTCACATGCGCATCCACATGCGTGGTCTTCGTCTCTGGCGTCCTCTCGGCGATGTCACCGCGCCGCTTGCTCTACTCTCCGACGGAGCCTCGCGCTGTTCGCTTCGACCCGACGGTACACACGGTGCCGCCTTACTAATGATAAGGTTGTCTCTGCCCACCAAGAGGTTCTGGATTCCTACACGGATCGATTGACCGCCTACACTCTCGGTGGTGCGGCGACGGCGCTTGAAATTCTTGTTGTCTTCATCGCCGGTGTCGGCCTCGGTTCTCTTACGAGGTTGTGGGACTCCTTCACCGGTTGTCGGATCGCGGACTCACCTTCGTCAGCGTTACGAACCCTCTGGAGATTCCATCTACCTGTCTGTGGTTCTCCAGGAGCACTCTCTTCAGCAGGGTGATGCTCATCGTTGACGCTTTCACGCTCGAGTTCGATGTCGGCGTCGGTGGACTCTCTTCGCCTTCGCCGCTATCGCTCCTGTTCATGTTGCCTGGTTGTACGTTATGACCTGGAGTTTCAGCGTGTCTATGAGTTCCTTACTCGCCTTCGTCCTGAGTTCGACCAGAGGCGTACCTAGCTTCTTGCACGCCACCCTCGTGTCACTCTTCTGGAGGCTCTTACCGAGATACGTGCAAAGGAGACTCGCCTGAGTGGTGTTGGCCTGATGCCACTCCCCTCCGTGCTCGCCGCTCGTCCACCTGCTACACCGACTGCTCCACGCTTCAGTACACTGCCAAATCCAGCGGCTGCCACAGGTGGTGGTGGTCGCCCTCCATCTGGCGGTGGCTGTCATCGCTGCTCCTACTGCAACAAGGTCGGCCACATTGAGTCCCAGTGCTATAAGAAGCAGCGGCATCTTTCACGTTGTTCTTCTCCTAGCACTGGCACCTGTGCTTCTACATCGACGTCTGCATCGACTCTTTCAGCAGTTTCTCTCACTGAGCAGGAGATAGTCAGACTTCGACGCCTGCTTGCCGCTTCAGGTTCTCCCTCGATAGGTTCTACAGGTTATGCTACTGACTCTTCAGGCAATGAGAAACCACCTCCTACACAGTCAGGTACCTCCCCATGGATTCTTGCTTCCAGAGCATCCTTTCACATGAATTCTGATTCTTCCTCTCTGTCTTTCATTACACCTCTTGATTCCCCTGTTAGTGTTCTTATTGCTGATGGTATCTCTCTTTCTGTCTCTGGTCGAGGACCTCTTAGCAACTCATCCTTTCATGTTCCTTCTGTTGCTCATGTTCCTCGTCCAACCATGCAGCTTCTTTCTGCTGGGCAGTTTACTGACCTTGGTTGTCGGGTCATTCTTGACTCTGACTCTTGTTGTGTTCAGGACCGCCACACGGGGGCTCTGGTTGGTTCTGGCCCTCGGCGCCTTGACTCACAGCGTCTCTGGGAGCTTGACTGGCTTCACCTTCCTTCCGCTGCCACCATCGTCGCCAGTCTCTCCGCTTCTGCCACTCCGTCTACTAGCTCTTTTCAGAAGTGGCATCATTGTCTTGGTCATCTGTGTGGATCTCGTTTGTCATCTTTAGTTCGTCATAGTCTTCCAGGGTCTATCTCAGGAGACATGTCTTTAGATTGTCAGGGCTGTAAGTTAGGGAAACAGATCCAGCTTCCCTATTCTCATGGTGAGTCAGTGTCTCAGTGTCCATTTGATCTTGTTCATTTAGATGTTTGGGGTCCAGCTCCCTTCCTTTCGAAAGAGGGCCATCGATATTATATCATTTTTATAGATGACTTCTCTTGCCACACTTGGATATATTTTATGTCTTCTCGTAGTGAGGCCTTATTTATCTATAAACAATTTGCAACTATGGTTCGCACACAGTTTTTCACTCATATTCGTGTCTTTCGTGCTGACTCTGCTGGCGAGTACATCTCTCGTTACCTACGCAGCTTCCTTGCTGAGCAGGGTACCCTCGCTTAGTTCTCTTGTCCTGGTGCTCATGCTCAGAATGGTGTCGCTAAGCGCAAGCATCGTCACCTCCTTGAGACAACTCGTACCCTGATGATTGTCACCTCTATTCCACCTCACTTTTGGGCCGAGACCGTTTCCACTGACACCTATCTCGTCAACATTTAGCCATCTTCTGCTCTTCAGGGTGAGATCTCTGTTGAGCGTCTCTGTGGTCTTCTTCCAGACTACTCTGCCCTTCGTCTGTTTGGCTGCGTTTGCTACGTTCTCCTCGCACCTCGAGAACACACTAAATTGACTGCTCAGTCTATTGAGTGTGTTTTTCTGGGATACAGTGCCAAGCACAAGGGCTATCGGTGCTGGGACCCTGTTGGTCGACGGATGCGAATTTCTCGGGATGTGACTTTCGACAAGTCTCGTCCCTTCTACCCACGTCCTGCCTCTCCTTCGGCTTCCTCTGTGGAGCCCTGTCTTTTTTGACTTTTCCAGATACACCCATATCTGTCTTGCCCTCGTCCACCCGTCTCACTGAGTCTCCACATATACCTCCTGAGGCCTCTCCGCTGTTGTCGCCACCTGCTTCGTCTCCTGTGGTTCATCAGGCTCCTCCCACTATCTTCTACACTCGTCGACCTCGTATTGAGGATCTTCCACATGAGCCATCTTCCCCTGATGTTTTATAGGTGTTGTTTGCTCCTTGGTTTCCTTCAATGCTCTAGTGTGCATTTCTAGCTGATTTTCTACTATGGAAATATCTTGTGTGATGCCCGTGACCTCTTCTTCTATCTTCACGTGGAGCCAGGTTTACAGCTGGTGCCACAAGGGCCCGGCCTAACCGGCGGTAGCTTAGGCGCCGCGTGGGTCCATCCCAACTGGTACCTTTTCTTTGTTTGCAAGTTATGACAATTTGAATTCGATCCTTAAGATTATATTTGTTTAGAAATATTAGATTGAGATCCTTTGGATCCCTTTAACGATGAAATTTAGATCTTTACAATCTTTTTATTGTAAGTCTCTCTATTTAAATGGTAGAAGACGAAGAAATAAAGTACGCAAGATTAGAATCTCTAATCTCTCTTCACCTTGCTCTCCTCCCGGCCTACAGGCGCACACCGGCCCCTCTGCCCGTGCGCGCCTCCCCTTTCCTCACCACCGCTCTCGGGCGCAAGCCCGGGCTGAAACCACCCACCTCTCACACCTACCCCATACGTTCTATTCCCGAAGCACACGCTTGAAACTTGGTATCAGATTCAGGCATTGCCCTGTCCTCCATGGCGGGCGACGGCGAAGCTGTGTCTGCACAGCTTGTAGCGCTCCTGGCGCAGATGAAGAAATTCGGCACCATTGAAGACAAGCTACAGAACTTGGAGATGGCACAACACACACAACAACAAGCCATCACTCGTCTCGACAGCAGCCAAGCGGTCACTACTATGTCCAACGGCCCTCTCAGGGCTCCACGGGAGCCACCGCCGGCTGCTTCTACCGAATGCGCCCCTCCTCGCTACTACAAGCTGGATTTTCCAACCTTTGAGGGCAAAAGTGATCCGCTTCCATGGGTCAACTAGTGCGAGCAATTCTTTCGTGGGCAGCAAACCTTGGAGGAAGAAAAAGTATGGCTCGCCGCCTACCACCTCATTGGCCACCTCATTGACGACGCCAGCAATGGTACTATCGGCTGGAACGTGATGGCGGGTACCTATTTGGAGGCACTTCACCGAGCTCGTCAACCTCCGCTTGGGCCCACCCCTACGCAACAACCCTTTGGGGAACCAGGGTCATGTCGGCGCACAGGTATAGTTGCCGACTACCAGGATCGGTTCCTGACATTGCTCAATCATGTCGGCGACCCATTGCGCATCCACGTCGAGCAACAATGCCCGAATAACTTGGAGGTGGCCATGAGCTTGGCTCGCGCCTATGGCCCTGTTTGTTTAGGCTTAGGCTTTTTGGCTTATAGCTTAAAGCCAGCTTTTTGGCTTAATCGGCTTATAAGCCTGCCAGCTTTTAAGCTAAGCTTTGGTGTTTGGTAATCTGGCTTTTTAAAGGATGTTGGCTTATTGAGTTGTGTGTGAAGGATAAAAAGTCTGAATTGCCCTTGAGGGTTTGAAGGATGTTTTTAAGGATGAATTTAAACTTATTTTTGCATGGGATTTGTAACTATGACGATACGTGCAAGTGTACATAAGAAACAAAAAGAGTTTTGCTTGTTCGCGCATATATTAATTATGGATATTGCGTAATGAAAGAAATTAATATAGAAATACATAGCCAGCCAAACTAAATAATGTCCGATCATATCATAATAATGTAATCTTTTTATTCTCGTGAGGCCATTAAAGAAGTAGCAATCTTTGTCATGAAATACACCCATATCTCTATCATCGATTCTTTGATCCATTGACACCGTGCCCTCCAAATGAACCAGTTTATGCATCGCTTGGTCATAATCTTCATCAAGATCACATCTCTCGAAAAGCTCATCACGTAAAGCACTATCTCGGATAAAGTTGTGTAGTGCTATACATGCAATTATTATTTTTGTTTGAATCTTCATTTTGTAACTTGGCAAAGCCAACAAGATTCTCCATTTCATCTTCAACACGCCAAAGGACCGCTCAATCACATTGCGAATGGGCGAGTGGCGTGATTGAACACCTCATATTTTCCACTTGGTTGTCGACCATGGCGAAATTACAGTAGATGATACTTTTGTCCTTTGTAAGGAGCTAGATAG
Source organism: Hsuehochloa calcarea (assembly GCA_036346395.1). NCBI lineage: Eukaryota > Viridiplantae > Streptophyta > Magnoliopsida > Poales > Poaceae > Hsuehochloa > Hsuehochloa calcarea. The sequence goes on from CM070597.1 coordinate 32,473,752, forward strand.
CCCTTTCGATTGGGATAACCCGCATCAACAAGGTAATATTTTCCTACATACATGTAACACACAAATATTAACATTAAAAATAGAGAGGCTATCATAATATTTAATTATATTATTAAAGAAGCATAGTACCTTCGGGGAGGATGTGGAAACCGTTTGAGTACTTGTCCAAAGTGTTATTGAAAATCCTTGTGTCATGTCTTTGAACCCGCCATCCCAAGAACAACAAAGGTAAACCTCATGTCAAAGTCACACACCGCCATCACATTTTGAGACGTATATCCATGGCGACCAGTGTGAGCAACCTGCTCATCCGCTGGAACAACAACCGGTACATGTGTGCCATCAATTGCACCTATGTAATTGTTAAAATGAGGCGTGAAGCGATTATCTTGAAGTCTTGGATGCACTGTTGTGAACTCGGATCCATTGGTCTAATATTATCTTCGATAAAAGATAGACACACCGCAAGACTTCACCAAATTTTCTATTGATTGTTTCGTGGACCTTTTGAGCGGTTTTGAACTTGACTAAGCGATGAGGGCCCCAACTGTCCACAAAAATATAGCCAAAGATTCTATGGAGGTCATAGTCCTAGTTGATTTCAAGCCATAATTTCCAACCAATGTTTCATGCAAACTATCAAAAAGCAGACCTACTCATTGAACATCGAGTAACAATCTCTCTCATCGCCTAGTTGCTCTACAACCCATTCATAACCGATCGAGTGGTTGTCGCCTCTCCTTTTGTTTAGGTAAGTGTCGTAGTAGTACATACCTACATAACCAATTTGTTGTAACAAAATCTGAAATGGTAACTTCCTCTTTTTGTTATTTCGATGTCATCTTCTATCAAACCGCTATCGTTGTCACTATCACTCGGTTGAACTATCAATATCACTTGATGAGCTCATCTACAAATAATAACAATGATCAGTAACATAGAACATAATATAAACTAATGTAGAACACAATGCAAGGTAACAATAATATGAGTACACTATTAATAGTTTCAGCAATTACATAATCATCACCAAGTACTTTTCAAAATGAAAAAGAACTACTAAAAAAAATCTAATCTTTCTTCATCTTGATATCAAACATCCTCTTGAGCCAATTCATCTTTACTTCATTGGATTTCATAGTGACAAACACTTCCCGATTTTCTAGTTTAGTAAAGAGCCTTGTCGCAATGAAGTGTTCATCACTTCCTTCTACTACCCCTGCCTGAATAGCTATATCCATAACATCCGCTATAGATGGACCACTCTGAACAGGGCCTTTTGCCATAATATCCACCATGCATATAATCATTGATCCAAATTCGGCATGCATATAATCACTGATACAAATCCAATCTTGCAAATCCATACAATTCAGAACACAATACTCATACAAATCCAATACTCATACTCATACAAATCCATACATTTCAGAACACAATCACTAATCAGCCATCAATCTTGCAAATCCATACATTTCATAGTTTATATGTTATTCTATTCTAAGAATCAAGCTCAAACTAGATATAATCAACAAAAGAGCAACTACACGTCAATTTTTGTGTACTAATGAAATTTCTTAATGTTTCATATAACGTTTTGGTTTACAGTTAGACATCGGTCAACGTCAGCATAAAACAAAAAAAAAAGATCTATCCTTAAAAAACAGCTCATCTGAGTTCAAATTTGAGCAACAGTGTGCTGTTGATTCTGCAAACTAGAGCTATCATCAGCTGGATGGAGACTTACCACTGAAACAATAAGCCAGACAGATAATTAACTCATCACAATAACCATCCAGAAGAAAAATCATGCATGCAATCATATCATGATATGGCTGCTTAGTAGACCTTGATAAAAGGCTATAAGAGGGATGTCTAGATATATAATCACTGATCCAAATTCGGCATGCATATAATCACAAATCCAAATTCGGCATGCATAATCACTGATACAACCAGTAGTTCAAATTCGGCTCAATGCAGCTTCTAGCTAGAGGACAGGCATGCATATAATCACTGATACAAATCCAATCTTGCAAATCCATACAATTCAGAACACAATACTCATACAAATCCAATACTCATACTCATACAAATCCATACATTTCAGAACACAATCACTAATCAGCCATCAATCTTGCAAATCCATACAATTATCACTGATGATCACCTTGGAGTCCTCGGCGGTGGGGCGTTGGGAGGCGGTGTTGGAGGAGAAGGGGCGGCGGCGGCGATGGGGCGTTGGGGAGGCAGCGGAGGAAAGGGAAGGAGGGAGGCGGCAGAGGAACGGAAGGAGGGAGGTGGCGCGGTGGCGATGGGAGAACGGGAGGAGGCGGCAGAGAAAGGAGATGCGGGCGCGCGTCTAGTGGAGGAGAGAGGAGGCGGTGGTGGGGCGAGAGAGGAGGCGGCCGGTGGTGGAGAAGATGAGTGCTGGCGTCGATGGGTGCCGGCGTCGATGGGGGAGGAGATGGGAGGGGGCAGCGTCGGTGGGGGAGGAGCTGCGTGCCGGCGTAGGTGGGGGAGGAGCTGCGTGCCGGCGTCGGTGGGGGAGGAGCTGCGTCTTGCGGCGGTGGGGGAGGAGGCTGCGTCTGGCGGCGGCCCACTTGAGGGTCGGGCCGTGGGGGCAAGAGAGGGGGAGGGGAGGGAGGGCAAGCTGCGGCGGGTGGGACGGGACGGGAGGGGAGGGGAGGGGAAAGGGGCGAGGGGAGGGGAGGGGAAAGGGGCGAGGAGAGGGGAAGCGATCGGGAGGGGAGCAGGCGTAAAAAAAAGATCGACCCACGTTTATATACGGATGGCATTTCGTGGGTAATTTCAACGAACTTCAGTGGCAGACTGTTATTCCATTCCGCAAAAGCCAAAAAAAGCACCTCTCCCACGGCTTATGGCTTTTAGGCTTAAATAGGCTTAAGCTTTTTATAAGCTGAATAAAAAAGTCACCCCTTTGTTTAGGCTTAGGCTTTTTTGCTTATAAGCCAAAGAAAAAGCCTAAACAAACAGGCCCTATGAATTGCGTCAGCAAATACCGGTTCCACCGCCTCACATCGCGGGCCGCCCTCACGCTTACCACCCCCGGCGACATGGGCCTCCTCAGGGACGATCGCCTCCAGCACGCCCTCGACCGCGTTGTTGGTTCCTCAGCCGGCCGCACGCTCAATTGCCCCCACGGCACCAACCGACGGCCGGTATATCCGCCGTCTTACCGTGTCTGAGATGGAGGAATGCAAGTGTCAGGGCCTCTGTTACAAATACGACGAGAAATTCTCGCGTTTCCACACATGCAGGAACCTTTTCCTCATGGAGATTGACTACAACGTTGAAGACACTGAATCGCCTAAGGATCTGGAGCCCCATATTTTCTTACTTGCCCTCGTTGGGGTACGTACCTACGAGACAATGCAGACCGTGCTTCGCCTCGGCAACTCGGTCCTCATCGCCCTAGTGGACTCCGGCTCTACACATAATTTTGTGTCGACCGACGCCACCCGTCGCTTCGGCCTGCACATCTTGGGCTACAACAACCTCCGGGTGACCATGGCGAACGACGAACGAGTCGCTTGAGTGGGCGTATGTCCCAACGTTGTGATCTCCATCGACAAGGAAGACTCAGTCATCGACCTCTACAAAATTCCATTGGGGGATAGACGTGGTTCTCGGCACTTAATGGCTGGCCGTGTTGGGTCCCATCCTGTGGGATTTTGGTCTTCTCACCATGGCATTTTTGCGACATGATCTCCAAGTTCAATGGAGCGGCGTTCGGGAGCCGGTGCACAATGCCAAACTCCATGCCTGTGACGGTTGTGACCTCTTGGATGATTTGATCCACGAGTTCGACGACATCTTCACCGAGCCGATCGGACTGTCGCCTGCGTGTACATGTGACCACTGTATCCACCTCCTTCCAGGTACGATGCCCATGATCGTCCGCCCATGTCGCTACCCAGTCATCCAAAAGGACGAGATTGAACGCCCATGCAAACATATGGAGGACCAGGGCCTCATTCGTTGCAGCATGTCCGCGTTCTCTTCTCCAGTGTTGTTGGTGTGGAAACAAGACAACTCGTGGCGCTTTTGTATCGACTACTGTGCCCTCAACGATAAGACAGTTAAGGACAAGTTCCCTATACCGGTGGTGGATGAGCTCCTCGACGAATTCCGCGGCGCTCACCACTTCACCAAACTTGATCTCCGCTTCGGTTATCACCAGGTCTGGATGCACCCACCCGACGTGGAGAAAATGGCGTTTCGCACTCACGACGGCCTCTTCGAGTTCCTCGTCATGCTGTTCGGGTTGACAAATGCACCGGTCACATTCCAAGCATTGATGAACGACGTACGCCGACCATTTCTTCGTCAATTTGTGCTTATTTTCTTTGATGATATTTTGATCTACATCACATCTTGGTCTGAGCACCTTCACCATCCCTTGATGGTTCTCACAATTCTTCGCCGACACAAGCTCTTCCTAAAGCGCAGTAAATGTTCCTTTGGCGAGCCCTCCGTGTCCTACTTGGGCCACATCATCTCAACGCCTGACGTCACCATGGACGACAATAAGGTCCAGACTGTCATGGCCTGGCCACAACCCAAGACAACATGGGCATTGCGCGGCTACCTGGGACTTGCAGGGTATTACTGCAAGTTCATTAAAGCATACATCGCTATTGTGGCACCGCTCACGCAACTCCTCAAGTAGGAAGGCTTCTTGTGGTCCCCAGCAACACAACAAGCCTTCGAGACTCTCAAGACAGCTCCGACGACGACACCAATTTTGCAACTTCTGGATTTTTCATCACGGTTCATTGTGTAGTGCGACGCTTCCAGGACAGGCTTCGACGCGGTCCTTCACCGAGGCAGTGGTTGCCATCGCCTTCTTCACCGACCGATCGCCACCCATCATCACACGCTTGATGCATATGAGCGCAAGTTGATTGGCCTGATATAGGTTGTACGACAATAGCGGCCGTATCTTTGGGGCGCTCGTTCCTCGTCTGGACCAACCACTACAGTTTGAAGTTTCTCTTGGATCAACGCCTAGCAACCATCCCCCAACACCAATGGGTCAGCAAGTTGCTCGGCTTTGATTTTTGGGTGGAATACAGACCAGGTCAGCTTAATACAGTGGTCGACGCATTCTCGCGCTATGATTCAGACATCGGCGCCTCCTTCGCATTATTGGCTCCACACTTCGACCTCCTCTATACCGTGCGCACGGCCACCTCCTCTGACCCATCTTTGGTGTCCCTTCACGACCATATCACGGCTGACGACCTTAGCGCCCTGTGGACAATGGTCGATGGCTTAGTACTCTTCAACAGGCTTGTCTATGTTCCGCCTAACTCGGCCCTGCTTGGGACATCCTTGCTGCCGCCCATGATGTTGCTCACGAGGGTGTCCAGAAGACTCTGCACCATGACTTCCACACACAACAAACCTGATTAGTGGTGCAAGACTATGTCTTGGTATGTGAGACATGCCAACACAGTAAGACAGAATACATCCAACCCTCAGGGCTGCTACAGTCGTTGCCAGTTCCTTCTCGCGTATGGGAGGATATTGCCATAGACTTCATCGAGGGGCTTCCACGTGTTGGCGTCGAGTCCGTCGTTCTCACAGTGGTGGATCACGTCTCCAAGTATGTGCACTTCATCCCTTTAACGCATCCTTATTCGACAGAATTAGTGGCATGTGTCTTCTTCGCCGACATAGTGCGCCTCCGCAACATACCATCTTCTATTGTCTCCGATCAGGACCCTGTCTTCACTTCGGCTTTCTGGCGGGAACTCTTTCGGGCAATTGGTTCTCAATTGCACATGAGTTCAGCATTTCATCCGCAGTCTGATGGTCAGTCCAAGGCCGTTAACAAAGTCATCGCCATGTACCTTCGATGCATGACCGACGATCGTCCTCGACAATGGGTCCGCTGGTTGCCATAGGCGGAATATTGCTACAATACATCATTTCATACCGCCCTTAAAGACACGTTGTTTATGGTTGTGCGCCTCCCTCGATCCGCACATGTGAAGATGGTGATGGATATGGATGCCACCCTTCGAAACCGCGACGATTTTCTTGCCGACTTCCAGCACCGGCTCCAGCAGGCTCAGCAGCATGATAAGCTCTATTACGATGGCAAGCATCGTCCCCTTGCCTTCGACATCAGTGATTGGGTGTGGCTATGACTTCAGCACCGGTCGATCGCTTCATTGGGAGATACGCCTAAGGGCAAGCTTGCTCCCAAATACTATGGGCCATATCGTGTGGTTGCCCGGATTGACTATGTGGCCTATCGCCTCCTCCTTCCAGCTTGCGCGAGGATCCATGATGTGTTTCATGTCGGCCTCCTCAAAATTCCCATGGGCTCTGCCCGATTAGCCACCCGCTCTTCCGATCATCCTTCATGGGAAAGTACTGCCTAAACCGGCCAAAGTTGTTCGTCTCGCTCGGGGTGTTCGTCAAATTTTAATTCACTGGTAAGGCCAGCCGGCTTCGTCTGCCTCGTGGGAACATTTGGGTTCCTTTTAGCAGCGTTACCCAAATTTTCAGCTCAATGACGAGCTATTGGCGCCCAGGGGGGGTTGTCATGTTGGGCCGGGTTTACAGAGCGGCGCCACAAGGGCCCAACCCAACCGGCGGTAGATATTAGGCGTCGCGTGGGTCTGGCCCAACCGGTACCCTTTATTTGCTTGCAAGTTAGGACAATTTGAATTCAATCCTTAAGATCAGATTTGTTTATAAAGATTAGATTGAGATCTTTACAGTCTCTTTATTGTAAATCTCTCTATTTAAAGGAGAGAAGATGAAAGAATAAAGCAGACAAGATTATAATTTCTAATCGCAAGCTCAGGCCGAAACCACTCACCTCTCACACCTACCCTATACGTTCTATTCCCGAAGCACACGACAGAAGAACACTTTTAATTAACCAAAATAATTTACATGTTTTTTCCTTCTTTCCTTCAGGAGGCATGGAAGGAATTCAATTCAGTTACTTTTGGATAATATTTCAAAGCTCTTATCATTGGTTTGGCTCTATCATGCGGATATGGTGCTTGCCGGTGTCCGCAGCAGTGTGTCAAAACAGCCTACGGCGGTGCCAAAATTGCAATGGATAGGCTGCCCTTATCCATTGTGAGGTAGATATGGATAGCCATGGAATACAAGGACATTTTTGAAGGTATTGCGGTCCTCCAGCAGCCTGGCAAACTAAGCTAGCAATATGAACTTGTTTCGGTTTATTTGTAAGTATGAAACTGGTGCCCCGGCCAATGCTGCCCATTGTTGTTCGAAATTTCCGATTGTAGCAATTAATTACAGTGGTTGGTTCTATTGTATTCGGAGGATTGAAATTCTGTATATACAACCTGAAACCGGGTTCTTGCTTGAGTCTTGTAATGTTGAAATTTCCAATACCTGCGAACTTCTTTTGCTCACAGATTTGAGCTCAGAGTCTTACACAAGCATCTACATGCTCAGATCCAACACAAGAACAAAATAACCTGAGAAAGCACTAATCGTAGTGCCCATCATTCAAACAAGCATCGCGGCTTACTAAATAACCAAACCCCTCTCTCTCTCTCTCTCTGAAGATCAAGTGCTCCATTAAGCCCAAAAGAATATTATATTAAGAATCCTATATTGTTGAAGGCAGCAACCGGGTGGAATTCGGCCAAAATCCGAGCCTTGAAAGATGACGGGACGTCCAAAAGTCAAGTCCCACTTCCATGTTTACTACAATTTGTATACAAGTACAAATTTGCTATATCATCGATTGTATTCAGGGGCAGAGGTAGTGTTGGGCTACATGGGACTTCAGCCCGACTTCCGGCCGTTGGACCCCCACGCACAGGCTCTTGAATTTTAGGTACAGATGGCACAGAACCGGTAGAAATCGAGTAGCTCAACGTCTAGAAGAAGGAAAAGGAGAAGCGTGGGCAATGAGCTCTTTACTGGTCTCGTAATAGTTTAAGGAACCGTTGTTTTGTTACTTGTTGGAGGTCTAATCAATGAAAATATCTTCTACTCTATCGGATGCTCAGTGTTGAATAGTGCGATACTTGTGTTGTTGGTGGCAGCTCAGCTAGGGTGTGATGGCTCGGCGAGACCGTGAAGGTGCGACGACACGACAATCAGCAGGCAGCCATGTAAGGTAATTTTTTTTTTGTCAATTGTAATTGATAAGTGTTACCGGATATATTTTAGTATATTTATCTCATGTTAGCTTTGACATATAAACATCAACTCTACTTTTATCGTGACTTCACCGCTTATTGCATTTCCTTATATTTTATGGGTACATGTATCTTCGGCGTGTAGCTCAGGTTTACAGCAGAAGCTGCAAACACCTACGTCCTTCCACGCGGCGGGCTCCTCCACCGACCGTACGTCCCGCTCCCGCCGTCGCACGAGAAGATGCTCGATCTCAATCTCTTCCGCGTGGAGAAGGGAGGCGACCCAGAGCTCATCCGCGAGTCGCAGCGCAGCCGGGGTCAGCCCGTCGAGCTCGTCGACGAGGTCACCGCTCTCGATACGGAGTGGCGCCAGAGTAACAGACCTGCTCTCATCACGCAATTAAATACCTCGGATCCTTCGAGATCGCCAAGCATTGCCCCCCTCCTCCTCGAGGTCAACAAGATCCGACAATAGCTCTGGGGAACCAGCATCAACTATTCATGGCGTTCCACACAGACAGCGACATTAATTGTAGCCTTAGTTGGTGATTGTACGCATAGATCAAAGCGGGCATGTTCTCTTCAATTATTCTCCCTCGCCATGCTGAGCGTTGCTACGAAGAGCGGTGGACACGGCACGAGAACATCCGTGCAAAATGTGACATGACAGAAATGTCCGCTTGTTGTTCTTCCACCACTCGAGCAAGTCTATCTTTTCACCGGAAAGATCGGGATCGATGTTTGCAAAATCATGCTCCGGTAGTGGTTTAGCTCGAGACAAGATTCCACACGGGCTGCACGAGATTGAGAGGACGAAGAACTGGACTTGCCCTTTAGCTTCTTCCACAAGTCGGATGTCAAGCTTTTATTTCCTTATCGCGCTTTCTTGAGGGCATCCGATCTCGCTAGCTTTATAAATTTGTCATGATACATCACGGAAAACACGAAAAAGCTCATCTTTGACATGTGCGAAAGCTTCAGAGTAATCAAGGCAGAGGCATTCACCTATTCCTCGGGCCAAAGCCGCAAACACAGCAACTTTTTCGTAGGATCGAAAATGATAGCAAAGCAATACGTGTGAAATAGAACCAAAATATTTAATAAATTTTTCCTGCATTAGTGCGACGGCATGACCTAAGCGGATCCTTCCTAGATTTGACAATCTTATACGCAATTAACCAAATATATTCTATAACTAAGGAGAGGTAGGGTAATAAACACGGATAACATCTTTGTTGCTTTATAAAAGGTTTTAAAAACTCTCAAAAATGACTAGCAATCGCCAATCTGAATTAGTAACTACTAGTTCATTGTCTTGAGAGTTAGCGTTAACAAAAGCGGATATGATATGTTCGTACCCTTGTAACTTCTTTAACATGATATAGGTCGAGTTCCACCTCACCTTCATGTCAAGACCGAATTTTCTTGGTTCCTTCTCATTGGCAGCGATGCTCCATGAACCTAGTTGTCACTTGTTGGGAATTTGTGAGGTAGTGACGGGCGTCGCGTACATTGTTCAAAAATCCGTAATCGCTTGCATACCATCTTGAACAACAAGGTTCAAGATATGACATACGCATCTCGGTGGAGAACATAACCACCAATATCGTCTGCAAGCTTGGGGTGAGGATGTTCATAGCGATCGTGTTGGGCGATGCGTTATCAAGAGTTATAGAAGCAATCTTATTGTCTATCTTAAAATCATCAAATGCGTGTAGTATCGCTTTCGGCAATGGCCTCTCCAGTGTGTGATTAGTTAATTAGCTTAAACCCTATGACTCTCTTGTTTAGTTTATAATTGTCGTCTAAATAATGGGCTACAACACTAAAGTAGGCACTTCTCACGGTGTGATGATATCCAAATATCGAAGTTATAGCAAAGAGAATTGAACTTGTAGGAATAGTTCTTTTAGCTCGCTAGTTCCTTACGATACATCAAGTAAAATATCGGATGTAGTGGTTCTCCTACTAACATGTTGATGCTGCGGGCAAAAACGCGTTGGATCATTTTTGAACAGCGACTTTCACCCATCCTAATTGGTTGATCTTACGCAACAATATATCTAGCAATTTCCTCACGAAAGCGAAAGCGGGTTGTATACCCAAGTACTTACGAGCCATACGCCTCGAAGTTTAGGCTGCGTTTGTACTCCTCCCCTCGGCTCTGCGCTCGATCTTGCGCAAGCATGCTTTGTAGTGCTTAGGTTCAAGTGCCTCTCCTGCTGGTACGACGGCGAGATAATTTAGCTTGGCAATAATTACATGTTGCGATATCTACCATTTGGCCGTCTTGGATTTCTGGCTCCAGTCATGTGCTTCCGACAATTAAGCCCTTGGCCGGACTCCGCCAATGTTGCCGTCCGTGGTCGCGGAGAGAACTCTGGAGGCCCCATTGGCTCGGACCGCCTGGTACTCCTCGTAGCCCTCCGTCAGTCCATATGACGGTCATCCATGCCGTAGTCTCCCATGCTTGGCGAGAACTGGCGAGCATCAACGGGAGTCGGAGCTGGAGGAGGACTAGGGGAGCGACGGCGAGCTTACACTAAGTCGCCCTGCTGTCCTTTTTGTGCTCCGACTCCTCGGTAGCATACCGCTCGGGAACTCCTTGGTGCTCCGACTCCTTGGCAGCATAATGGGTGAATAGATGGTGAATAAATGGGGAGAGTAGATGGATGTTGAAGAAATGAGGAGAGTAGATGGGATGATGAAGAAATGAAAGCTGTTTTTTGTATGGTGAAGAAAAGAGATCAGTGAGTTGATTTTCGTTGGTGAGCAAAACGATTGACAAATGCTTGGTGATTTTATAGGCGCGGACGCCGCGGTGAGTTGCCGAACGTTGAAGTTTTCGAACGTTGCGCTTGAAATCCGAACGTTGTGTGACTTAAAAGCGAAGCTGTGTTGAGTTGATTTGAAAGCAAAGTGACTTGATTTGAGAGAAAGCGAAGCTGTGTTGAGTTGATTCCGAACGTTGCGTGACTTGTGTCTTGATCAGATTCCCTTTGCCCCCTCTCTCTCCCTCTCCCAGTTTCTCTCTCTCCCGGATGTCCCACGAAAAGGCATTCTCTCTCTCTCTCCCTCCCTCTCCAGATTTCTCTCTCAAAAAAACCAAATCCTAAAAAAGTCACATTTCTGAAAACCGAACTGAATACCAATCAATATCAAACCGACCGGTGCAAAAGTGAACAGCCCTACTTGTAATGCCCGCTGATTTCCTCCATAAGTCCAAACCCACGAGCTATCAGTGTAGACGGTGACCTGACATCACGCTCACCTTTGGGGCACCCTCGATACGTCGACACTGTGGGCCGTTCTCAATCTGTTCGCACGTATAAGTTGCAAGTTCTATGTTCCTATATTGTATGTTTCCGATCGACCTAAGTCGTCAGGCCGCCCGCCGGCGCCAAAGTTGCCATGACCGCTGCCGTCGAAGCTTCTCTGACTGAGGGTTTCGGCGGTTTCTCTCGGGATCAGCCCGTGACCCGACCAAACCATGGGCTTTGTTGCTAACCCAACCCGGCCCGTATCGAAGCCCACGATAGCGGTTTGCCAACTGGGTTGGGCCGGGTGGTTCTGCGGGTCCATCAAAACCGTGTTACACCCCTCGTCTTATACACGAATGGAGCAGCACACAGTTTGCGGCAGCGAAACCCTCGTAGCACTTCCTCCCCGCCGCCGCCGCCGCCGCGAGAAGATGCTCGACGTCAACCTCTTCCGCGTGGAGAAGGGCGGCGACCCGGAGCTGATCCGCAAGTCGCAGCGCAGCCGCTCCGCCCCCGTAGAGCTCGTGGACGAGGTCATCGCCCTCGACGAGGCGTGGCGCCAGAGTAAGAGCTCCTCCTCCTCTCCCGAACCCCACGAACCCCTTCCAGGTCCGCGGTCCCTGACCCCCAGGATTCCTCTCGCTGTAGGGCAGTTCGAGCTGGACAGGATCCGGCAGGAGCTCAACAAAACCAGCAAGGAGATCGGCAAGCTCAAGGCTGTACGTTCGTTTCGATTCGCTTTGCTCTGGTTTCGTTTGGATTTTTCGGGGGGTTTGGATTTGAATGTGATGGTGGGCATGTGGCTTTGCAGCAAAAGAAGGATGCCTCGGAGCTTATACAGAGCACGGAAGAGATCAAGAGGAGGTTGGCCGCGAAGGAGACGGAGGTGCAGGAGGCCAAGACCACCCTCGATGCCAAGCTCGTCACCATTGGCAACCTTGTGCATGGATCCGTGCCCGTCAGTGACGACGAGGTGCGTAGAAAGGGGAAAGCTTAGGTTTCGTTGTTCTATAGATAATTAAGACAAGTTTGATTTCATAACTTCGTCAAGGATACGAGTTTTTCAGTAACTGGTCGTTTCTGATGCGCAAGTCATAGAACTACTACGCTCTCATCCTTCTGTTGTTGGAATTTCTATTACATTTTAGGGCGCTATAGTAATACAATAAACATCATTGCATTAATTTGAGTTAGGTTGAGTTTGCCTGTAGCATGCCTATTCTGGATGACTGAAATCCAGTTCTGTTCTAGAGTGTGAACTAGACCTGCTGAATTTGATTCGACTGAACTGATATAAAACTCAGCTCAAGTGATTTAATACTTCCTTTTTTGCAGGCAAACAATGCTATCGTACGGACGTGGGGAGAGAGGAGGTTGGAAGAGAATTTGAAGAATCATGTGGATCTTTGCAAGATGCTTGACATTGTAGCTTTGGAGAAGGGTATATGCTAAAAAAAAATCGGAACCCTGACATAGTTTATCCCTGAATTCCTCTGTTTACCGTGTTTTGAAATTCTGAATTATCCAACCAAATAGCAGAATAGGAATGACCTTTCCCGGTTGCCTCTAAAAGCCTAATGCCCGTGCATGCACTGTCCTTTAAGCTTATTGAGATCTTTCTACAATTAAAATTAACAAGTTTCTTTTTTTTTCTCTCTCCATTGTGATAGATCAGGCTCTGGTTCTATTCAATATACAAAAAACCAATGGTTGCTTTTGTGTTTCATTCCTCTTGTACCAGTTTTAAGGGTACCTCTCATGCTTAGCTGACTATTCAATTTGTGCAGGTGCTGATGTGGCTGGTGGAAGGGGTTACTATTTGAAGGATGAAGGTGTTCTCCTGAATCTGGCGTTGATAAATTTTGGGCTCGCTTTCCTGAGAAAACGAGGCTTCAAGGCAATGCAAACCCCCTTTTTCATGAGAAAGGAAACTATGGCAAAATGTGCTCAGTTGGCCCAATTTGATGAGGAGCTTTACAAAGTAAGCCCAAGGAAATGTTTCCTTTATACGTATTATGGTGTTAAGCAACTGTACTTGCATCTTTTTACATTTTTATTAATAAAAATAAAGTGTGCTTTCCAAAGTTTTTTTTTTGGGGGGTATGGCAACACATTCTGCTGTTATCAGTTTACCACTATATGCTCACAGCTTTATGATAAGCATCACCCATTTTTATTGTGATTAAGATTTTGTTAAGCAGAACTGAAATGATGCATTTAGTTCTCAGGTACTATCCTTCAAAATCTAATTCGTGCTATTGAACATATCTAATATGCATTGTTTTGGGCTTCAATACTTGATCACTTGTTTGGTTCTTCTCTATCCCATCGGTTACATTTAGGTTTCCCCATGATTCCAAAAAAAACATTTGGTTACTGTCAATATGTTCGTTGCTCGTAATGGTTTGATTTGAATCGGATGAATGCTTCAGTAGTATTCCTTGATTCAAAATATGCTTTGAAAACAAGTTCATGACCATTTGTTGCACTTGATAGTTAACAGGTGATGGAGAGGAAAAGTATCTCATAGCTACATCTGAGCAACCACTATGTGCTTATCATCTTGGTGATCGAATTTACCCTGCTGAACTGCCAATTAGGTGGGTAACATCTAACTTTGGGTAGTTAGCCTTTTAGTTGATGTGCACTAGTAATTTGATCATAAATTATGCCCATTTAGATACGCTGGGTACTCCACCTGCTTCCGGAAAGAAGCTGGTTCACATGGGAGGGACACAGCTGGCATCTTCAGAGTCCACCAGTTTGAAAAGATTGAACAATTCTGTGTTACAAGTCCAAATGACAATGAATCATGGGAGATGCATGAAGAGATGATTAAAAATTCAGAAGATTTCTATAAGGAGGCAAGCATCGGAAGCTTTGAAAATCGTGCACTGTCCTTTTTAGAGATCTAAACATTTCTTTAATGTTTGTCTTACAGATTGGCCTACCATATCAAATTGTTTCCATTGTGTCTGGTGCTCTTAATGATGCTGCAGCTAAAAAGTATGATTTGGAGGCATGGTTCCCTGCATCAAAAACATACAGAGAGTTAGTGTCCTGTTCAAATTGTACAGATTATCAAGCAAGAAGACTTGGAATAGGCTATGGGCAGAAAAAGGTAAGATTTCGTTTCACTTGGATGCTTGTAGATGTTGCATTTCTCTGTTTCACTTTTCCCAGTGTAGATCAAATTGTCAGATCAGTTATCAGTTGTCGCCACTGATGTGATGTCTGTTCACATTGCAGAATGATGAGCAATCCAAGCAGTTTGTTCATATATTGAATTCTACGTTGACTGCTACTGAGAGGACCCTTTGCTGTATTCTGGAGAACTTCCAGAAGGAGGGTGGTGTTGAGGTGCCAAAGGAATTGCAACCATACATGGGTGGAATAGATTTCCTTCCTTTCAAGCAACCTCTGGATAGCAAACAAGCTGCTGACTCCAAATCAAATAAGTCCAAATCGAAGGTATTTCAATGCCTCTCCGTTTCCCTTTTTTCTAAGACAACATGCGAATCCATAATCTGATATTTTTGGGGTCCTCACCTGACAGGGAAATGCTGCTTGAGCTGGATGTGGGATGTGATGAAATTTCTCACTGTCAGGCATCAGTGGATATGATGCATCCTTTTATTAATTTGTGGGCCGCTTGATTTTTGTAGCATGATTATGATGTTACAGTTTTGGTTTTCCCAGTTTGGTCTCTTGGTTACCGCATTATCTGATCATGTACTTGCACACCAATATCGCATAGGATGTCTTGCAATCTGGGATATTTGCGCTCAATTTACAAACAAAGATCTTAGTAATTTTCATGACTTTGTGCGTTATGCTAATCCATTGCACATAGTACTGTTATTAGGGTTGTTTGTTGTCTAGATCTCATTTGTATGTTGCTCCTGTTTGTTATAAACAACAATGTTCTGATCTGATGTCTATAATTCGTACTGTTTACCTGAGTAGCATGGGTATTTCCATAATTTACCACCGTCAGCCGACCCAGGTTTTTATTGCCTTGCCACCAAGCTGTGCTTTCTTTTCCGTTACCACCACCGCCACCGTCAATCAATGCTAGCCGGTGGGCGGCGGCTAGCTGAAAGCGATTCGAAGTGGCGACTGTGCCGTGCTATTATGTTAACGTATTACACCGGCTAGCTGAAAGCGATTCGAAGTGGCGACTGTGCCGTGCTATTATGTTAACGTATTACGTAGGTTTATTGCTGACTTGCTACATTGACTCTTCAATTCCAACTTTTTTGTGGGACGAACAATTCTGGTGTCACTGCTGTTATTGCAGGGAACTGTGTTGTAAAATACTCATATGCACTAAAATTTTAAGACTCTTTTACCCTTCTAGTCTTTACATGCAAACGTGTTACAGATTGCTACTGAACTGCTGCGTATAGGTCAGGTTAGTGCTGACTGGTGAGTGCTGTTTACGCTTTTCAGGCTTTCACTGCTCAATGTGACTGTAGCCCTTGAATTTGTTCAAGTTCTAACCTACCGGCAAGCATTCAAACTGACCGCGGTCTTTTACGCCCAAGCCTGAATGCATGTACTGATGCACGTCAGTTACATTTTGATTCTTTTATCCCTTTTTTACCTAATGAAGTTACTGTATGATAACAAAGTTCCAGGAACTTATTACTGAAATCAAAGCAGGCTTAGCAATGACCACATGTGGGAATGGGATATGTGGTAAACTGAAGTGAACTGGCGGACTAACTAGGGTGAAAACGGATTGAATCCGTACAGATAATAACTCTATCATATTTGTTTTTTTTTTCCGGATATGAATACGAATATACTGGATACGAATATGAATAATGTCAAATACAAATACGGATAGAATACGAAACGAACATGGTCATGAATATTTTTCGGAACATGAAACCCTTTAAATTGTACGTTAGAAATTAACATAAATATATAACTAGTTTATTTGATCCAAACATTAATGAATTGTTCATATTTTTAACAACCACACATAACATTAGCACTTGCAAACTGCATTAAATGGTTCATCACAAACATAACACTTAGTTTACCATATTTAACTCATAACTCATAAGTGATCATACATTCACACTTAGTTCATTACATACATAAAACTTAGTTCACACTTGGTTCATCGCACTACCAAGATAAAATGTCTAAAAAAATGCATAGCAGGCTAGAACTGGCGGGATCCCTTATCTCAGATTCGCAAGCATCAGCATCATAGCCACATATTACAACATAGCGCCCTGCCAAGGGGAACAGATGCACGAAGTCAATTACATTTACAGGAACTTGAGTGTTTATTGCATTGCATACTGTTAATGGATGCACTGAAGCAAGCCTTATCAAATCAACCAACTTAGCTACTGAACATATCCCCTATTTAACCTGAAGTTGTTCAAGAACGGTGTAGTGAAAAGCCACAAAAAAAGCAAGATTTACATGTGTAGCCAGCATTCCTTAGTAATAATAAGTCTGATAAATTTAAGGACTTCTATGTGGACTGTGGAGTGCCTTTGTCCCTAGCTTCTAGCCTACGGACAGCTCCTTTGATCTTTTATTGTTGTGCAGTGAACATAGGAATGCGGAAAAGACCTTCAGCAAGAAATTTGAGCTCCAAATTTCTAACAGGCAAGAAAAAAAAAAGAGATTTTGGTTCTAACTGGCACGGATATGGTATGCGAATTTACATGATGGATATCAGAAATTTAGTTTCTTAGCTCCATGATTACATGTTAGCAAGAATTAAACTATTAAAGCTGTTGGGTGATCAACGAGAGTCTTGCACTGCTGCAAACCTAAAACATGATGAGATGAAACAACTGTAATGGTTGTAATCTATATAAGCAGACAACCAGGACCATGAGCACCAAAATACAGGACACTGATCTTGGTTCTTGTTCTGAAAACAAGAAGCTGGAAATAACTCCTTTTAGAAAAGAGGAGCATAAAGCAACTGACCCATGTAATCTGAATCCTCGTTGAACTGTTGCATATGTTGTACATCAGTCGTCCAAGAGGATCTGCATCCCAAAATCGAGTTATTATTACACTGTCATTGTCTGTTTCAAATAATGTAGGACCACTTATTTTCTCGGTTGGACTTCCAGATTCTGCTCTTCAAAAATGAAGTGAAGGATTTTTTTTTGTAGAAAAATAATATATGTACATACATACATGGATATATCCATGAATATATAATATCTCACATAAAAGTACATTTCATCCTAAACCATTTTCAAGAACTAACTATAGTCTGCTCAACTGTTGGAAATTTGGGAACTAACTATAGCCTTCTCATATTCCCTCCGTTTCCAAGTAAATTTGGGAACAGATGAAACAGTAAGTAACATCATAGTCTGTTCAACTGCTGGACATTTGGGAACTAACTATAGTCTGTTCAACTATAGTCTACAAATTGAGAGAGACCAACTATTGCATTGCAACTACAAGTCTACAAATTGAGAGAGACCAACCATTGCATATAAGTCTAAATCAATGACATGAAGAATCATCCAACGCAACTCATCAGAACAAGGAGTCATCAGAACTATTGCAACTACAAGTCTACAACTACCATTACAATTTACAAGGACGCATCAGAACTATTGCATTGCAACTACAACTACCATTGCGCTTACCTCGGTGGCGGACTGGCGCTTGGCGGTGGCAGGCTCCCTGACTGGCGTTGGCGTCGGCAAGCAGGCTACCGAACTGGCGTCGACGTCAGCAAGCAGGCTCCTGGACTGGACTGGTCCCGGGCCAGAGGAGGCCTGCAACGCGTGCCGCAAGGGGGCCCAAGAGGGGTGGCTGGCGCGGGACGCGAGGGGGAGCCGGCGGAGGCGAGCGAGGTGGTCGGCGGGGCGGGGTCGGGGTGCGTCCGAGGCGTCTGGAGGGCGGGGCTGGAGTGCGGCGGGGCGGGGTCGAGTTTTTTTTTTTTTTTTTTGAGACGGGAAAACTCAGTTTGTATTGAAAGTTAATAACGAGTTTACGGGTATAGCTACAACAAACTAAAAGGTTGGGGAAATCAGCTCAACCATGAAACACCGGAGCAACTACTATAAGAAAACTAAAGAAACAATACAGACAGTTAACAGACAACACCATAGAAACCCCCTATCTGACAAATACAACGGACCAAACAAGTTGTTCAGCGCAAAATCTTGTCAACCAGACTTCAGTCTTGTTCAGCGCAAAATCTCGTCAACCAGACTTCAGTCAGCGTAACCAAGCTGTCCAACTCCACTTACTCAGTTTCAATGATCAGAATTTGAAAATGACTTTAGATGGATGCTTAGGAAAAGTCCACTCAATCGTCATTTTGTTTCTAACTTTCCAAAGCGTCCATGCAAGAGCTACAAAACTGAATAAACCAATGTGATATATGTTAGGCACCTCTATTATCTAACGAATGATAATGAAAATCATCTAATGAATCCGGATACATTTCCCATTCAAGGATTTCTTTGATACAAACCCAAGAGAATTTAGCTAAAACACACCAAACAAAACATGATCAGTATCCTCAGCAACACCACACAGACAACAGTTTTCACTCTCTTTCTAATTTCTCATCTTAAGTTGAGAAGCAGTTTGAATTCTATTTTGATAAGCAACCCAAAGAAAAGTTTTCACTTTTAAAGGAAATAACTCTTCCAAAGTTTCTAATTTCTCCTAAGAATAACTCCCCCAAAAGACCTATGTCCGTACAAAGACATAACTGAACCCCCATTTCTCCAAGCACCATACCACTATGTCTTTCTCATCATTAATCTCCACCCTAGATAAAGCATTCTTCAAACCTTTCCACATATCATCCTCCTTACCAAACTGCCTAATAATGGAAATGTTCCATTCCCCATTCACAAAACAATCGACACATATGAAGTGATATCAAATAATCTGTCAAACCTAATTTTCAGAGGGTGGCTATCTAACCAAACATCTTTCCAAAAGAATATAACTTTCCCATCCCCAATCTATTGGATAGCACCCAGATTAAACAAAGGTCTAACCTTATGCAGGGATTTCCAAAATTGAGATCCTCTAAAGGGCATTATGTCTCTGAAATATCCCCTAGGAAAATATTTAGCTTTCAAAATCCTAAACCACAATTCATCCCTGGCCATATTCATTCTCCATAACCATTTGCATAAAATACACTCATTCATCAACCTAGTGTTAATCACCCCAAACCCCTAAAATCTTTTGGTCTGCACACAACCCTCCAATTAGCCATGTGGTATTTGAACTTGTCACTTACCTCTCTCCAAAAGAATCTGGATCTTATGGAATCCATACTTTTGTGAGTCTCCTCATTCAACCCATAAAAACCCATAGTATAGATAGGAAGATTACTCAAGCAACTGTTGACTAATATTAACCTACCCCCTGAGGATAAGAAATTATTTTTCCAATTGTCCAACCTGCTGCCCAATTTTGTCATAATCTTCCCTACTGCTTTTTTATGCAACTGTCTGTCCCCAATCTCTATCCCTAAGTCATAGGCAACTGATCAAGATTACGATTTAACATATTGGAAACTCTACTAGGTTCCTCTTTATCCACCCCAAAACAAACACCGCGCTCTTGTGATAGTTATTTTTTAACCCTGACATCCATTCAGAATAGTATAACAGGAATTTGAGATTAATAATGTACTTCTCCTCACAATCAATCATAAGAACAATATCATCTGCATATTGTAGTAGAGGCACCCCCCCCCCCAAATCAAATGAGAAACTACCACTTTGATTTAAGCATGTTTCTTGAGCTTTTTCAATCAATGTTGCTAAAGCATCAACAACAATATTAAAGAGCAAGGGAGACAAAGGATCCCCTTGTCTCAAACCTCTATGGGTTGTGAAATAAGGACCAACCATCCTATTTATATTAATACTAACTTTACCCCCTTTGATAGTGGTCATCACCCACTTGATCCAAAGACCAGAGAAGCTTTTCCCCTCATAACCATTTCCCAAAAAGCCCTACATAATTTTATCATAAGTGTTTTCAAATTCTAACTTTAAATCACTCCTCTTTTCTTAGAAATTCTCAACTCATGGAGAATATCATGTAAAGACAACACCCTATCCAGAATATTTCTCCTTTTAATAAAAGTAGATTGACATTCATTGATAACCCTAGATGCTATGCTCCCAAACCTTACAGCCAATAACTTGGTAATGATTTTAAAACTGCTTGGTAATGATTTTAAAACTGACATTGATCAAACAAATCATCCTAAAATGCTTAATAGAGTTAGCCCCCTTAATCTTTGGGATGAAAGCAATCACCCCCATAATTCAATATTTAAGATCCAATTTCTCATCATAGAAGTCCATAACCATCCCCATGAGAGCACTCTTTAACACCCCCAAAAAGCCTTATAGAAAGAAGAAGGAAAACCATTTGGTCCAGGAGTAGAATCTGTTGACAAATCCTTGATGACATTCCAAACTTCTTCCTTAGTAAAACTTTGAATCAAACTATCATTATCTGCAATTGAAATTTTACCCCACCCTTCTAGAAATTATCCTCAAGAGTAACATTCTGACCATCTTCATACCCAAACAAGTCTCTATAAAAAGATAAATGTCATCTCTAATTTTTTTTTTCCTCTGTTAAACACACCCTACAATTCTCCATACTAAAAAAAGGATTTTTCCTTCTCCTACCATTAGCACAACTATGAAAGAATCTGGTATTAGAATCTCCTTGGGTAATCCACTTTACATTTCCCCTCTGATGCCAATATTTTTCCTCTAAATCATAAAACTCTTCCAACTTATTTTTTGCTTTATATCTTTCCATCAACTCCTAACTACTCAACCCAATATTTTTGCCTTCAAATCCAAACTTTTAATGTAATCTAACAATGCCTTTTTGTTTTTGTTGTTGCGACCATTAAAACTAGCACCCAACCTCTTAAAAATTGTCTCAAAGAAGCAATTCCCCTATTCCACCTATCCATGGAACAAACATGCTCAAACAACTTGCTACTAATCTCCTTCCACTTCTTGATGACCATCTCTGTGAAGTCTTGTTGGCAGAGCCAATTCTTCTCAAAGTGAAACCTACCAGTTTTAATGACCTCTTTATCCCCTAAATTCAACACTATAGGACTATAGCCAGAACCCAATTTGGTCAAACTGAAAGCAGAACATAGAGGAAATTTAACTTCCCAATCAATAGAAACCAAAAATTCTATCTAGATCCACCATGATAGGACATGTTTGTTTATTAGTCCAAGTGAATCTTGGACCGCCCCTCCTGATCTCTCTCAGCCTATTAGTAGCAATAAAGTTATTGAACTTGTCAATCAAAGAATAATTCACACAAGAATAACTCTTGTCTTCTACTTTTCTGATCAAGTTGAAATCCCCATGTAAAACCACTGGAAGAACTGATCCTAAACATTTATTATGTAATTCCTCCTAAAACTCTCGTGCACATTGATGTTGAGTAGGACCATAGACTATAACCATCTCCCAACGAAAATTGCTCATTTTGTGTCTTACAATCATGCTCACAAAAAACTTCCCTTAGTCTCTACCTTCAATTTGCATAAAATCCAGTCGCACCCCCAAAAGGATACCTCCTGAATGTCCTTGTGAAGGACTCCAATGCCACCCAAAATCAGCACCCCTTGACAAAGCTTTCAGATTTTTTTATCAGAAAAATCTTTCTTGATAGTCTCCTGTACCCCAACAACATCAAATTTCTACTTAAAGATCAACTCTTTAAGCTGTCTTTTTCTTGAGGGTTTACCCAACCCTCTAATATTTCAGAAGAGAAATTTCACATGTTACCTTTTTATAAAAATTATTATCATTTTTCAATTATCATTTCCCTTTTTTTCAATCTAAACCCCACATCACCCCTTGTCGCATTATCAGTCACATTCAAATCAACTTCCTCCCTCTATGGCCACCCCGTCATCAACTCTAGCTTTTTCCTACTCAGATTTTAATTTTACTTCTACCTCTGCTTTAGCCACTGCGGCTCTGACCAACTCTTGAGCCTGCATGGCAGAAATCACTTCTTTTGCACTCATGGATTGAGAACCTAGAATGATACCACACGAAGAAGCTACTTCTTCTAGATAATGTGCAGGAGAATCATTAGGCGAGGTGGTCGGCTGACGCCTGAGGATTGAGGAACTATCGAACGAGGATAAGGAGAACATGAATTGGATTGGGGAATGAGGATGAGGAACAACCACCGAACATAGGTCTGGAAGTCTGAAATCCTAATGACTAATGAGTTATGATGGTGGGTCGGCCAGCGGGCTGGTTTTGGCAGTTGGGCTGAAAATGCTAGCTTTTTTATAATCCGATAATCCGTATTTGTGTTTGACAGATACCGATGCTACAGTATTTGTATTTGTTTCCGACAAAAAAATCCATATTCGTTTCCGATCCGAGAAAAATCAGAGCCAACACTATCCAAATTTGTTTTCGTCTGGATCGATCGGAAACTATCCAATCCATTTTCACCCCTACTAACAACTACGTGTGGACTCTTGCTGCATTTCCACTATTACTACTACGTAGAACAGGTAGAAGCCTAGAAGGTAAGATTGGTGAGGGGGCATCAAGAATTCAAGTGGTTCCCCGGATGCAAGGGACTGAGAGATGGCAGGACCATCAGCCATCCTTAGATGCCAGGGTTAGGTACGGGAAATTTATGATTTGCCGATTGGGCCAAGGGACCATCTGACGGTCCAGTAAATGGTAGTACTAACAGCCTTCATCAGGTCATTCAGGCCTGCATTATTATCACACTGCACTAGTTTTGCATTTTGATCAGTACTATTAGTACAAAAGCACCTCGTAATTAAGGAGAGATTGGAGCTATAAAGGAACAAAATGCTATACTCAATAATGATAACTTGTCAAACAGAAGTATATATACACAAGAAAAGAAATGTGTTAAAATAGTAGCCAAACTTAAATCTTTTACAGAGGTCTGAGAGTCTGAGACAGATGTTGTGCTGGCCACGTTCGCTTACCCAATAATGATAACTTGTCATTCGTCAACTAGATGGCATTTTCATGAAAACAATATGGTATTCAAAATTTGGAGAGCATGTGTTTCTACAGAACAATTTGAGTTTTTCATTCTCAATGATGGGAAATCGAAGTACAGTGGGTAACAATCAACCCCGCGCTAATAATTGTGTTCCTGTTCCATAAGCACCTGCACTTCCATATGAAAGTACTCTCATTTTGTGATCATCCATATCAGAGTACCCTTGCCAACATTTGCAAACAGTGCAATGTAATCTTGTTATTGACTACAAGGACTAATTCTACAATCAAGTCAAGCTCAAAATAAGTAAATAGTACTAGTATAACAATTTGTTCTTTTTATACTAACATTTTTCTATGAGAAGCAGCGCAAAATTTTATTATTCAAGAAAACTAAATTTAATTCAGCTAGATAAGTGGTATTAATCCTGAGATTCAGACGGTATGTTGCCATTATTGTGTTTCACATGGCACTAGTTAGCCAAAGATTCCAGACGCTTTCCATGCAATTTGTCTGTAAAGAAAAAATTGGACGAGCTACAGAAGTCCCAAATGGCAATAAAATTCGCAATGAGCTAAAGAAAAAAAAAACTTAGTGCCAACTTGGCCAGCTCGGTCTCAAGATCTTCTAACCTTCATGGATTGCTTTTAAGTTTACAACCAACGCATCATTTAGAGATCAGAATTTTTGCTCTTACATTCAATTTAGTTTCTTATAAAATATGCACAAACACTGGATAGAGAGTGAAGATAAGGACAATGTGGCCATGAATCATCAACATGTTTGGTTGTAAGGAGATTTATTAAGTTTATGTTTGGAATGCATGAATTTCACATAAAACAGTTTAATTGTTGCAGGATTATTTTTTTTAGAAAAAAATCATGAGATAAATACTTTTTTGTAAGGAAAAATATTATGGTTTTCTTGTTCCTTTTTTTGAAAACTTGATCAAATCATTTAAAAATTCTGTCGAATTTATGTGTTTGAACATGCCTTAGTCAAATTTTCAACTTTACAAAATCCTAATAAAAAAGTTGGAGTACTACTGGAACAAAAGAGAGAGATTCCGAAACTTCCCTGACTTATCAATATCGTTCCGGTACCAACCGGTGAGTATCATTCCACCACCTAAAACAGTACAAAGTAAACCCGCGTTCCGTACCAACCTCGATACCGGTCAATACTAGAGCTGGCCAGATGGGCCATGCCTGCCGGGCCGACCCAAGGCACGACACTATAGGCCCGGCCCAGGCACAACACAACTCACATTGTTCATGGGTCGTGTCATCCCGGCACGACGACCCGTGCCGTGCTTGCGCCGCTACCCTGGCACGGTGGGCCGTCCCGGCACGACATGAACAGTGCCGGGCCATGCCAGGCAAAGCACGAGCCCGATACGACATGATTGGCTCTGTGTGCTGAGAGGGAGGGAGAGCCGGAGCGGAGAGGCGGGCGGGGCAGAGCGGAGGAAAAAGGGCTGATGCGAAGGGAGGACAAGGCCGGGAGGGAGCCAGGAGGAGGAGGAGAGGAAGAGGAGGGCGGGCGGCGCCGGTGGCCGGAACGGAGGGAGAAGAGGGAGGAGGGCTCGGCGGAGGGAGAAGAGGGAGGAGGGCTCGGCGGAGAGAGAAGAGCGTGGAGGAAGAAGAAGGCAGGGAGGGAGCAGTGCCGGCGTGGATGGAGAAGGCTGGGAGGGTGGTGCCACGGTGCCGGCATGGAGGCAGGCAAGAGTGCCGCGCGCGGTGTTGCGTCGGCGTGTGGCAGTGATGCAGTGGGCACTGCCGTTGTGCGCCTGTACTGCACACGCACTGCACTAAGCAGTTGGGCAGGGGAAAAGAGGAGGTGGGGCAGCCGGGCAGGGCACCGGGTAGGCGGGCTCTTGGTCCGTGCCTTGCATGGCACGGCTAGAGTAAAATCCGAACGTTAGCGTTTTTGCCCCTTTTTTACCGTCTGGGTCTTCAAAAATAGCAAAAAAAATAAAAAATCCTAATTTTTTTCTATAAATAGCCACCATACTCCCTCATTCAACACCCCTACATTCCTCAATCTCTCTTTGAAATATTGTTTTGCAAATTCAAATTCATTGTGAGATAATTTGGCAAAATTCAAAAAAACTTTACCAAATTTAGGAAAATCCAATTTTCTGCAGCAAGTTAGCAAAATAGGTACAATTCTATTTTCTGCATACTTTTATTGTTAGTACTTGTTATGCTAAGATGGAAGTAATAATAGTGTTAGTTTTGATTTTGCAGTTTTGGTTATGGACAGTTACGACAGCTTTATTCTAGGTCATTACGGACTTTCACGGAGGAAATTGCATCCATGAATGCGGCTGCCTCAAGCCAATCGGAAGGGCAAGACACAATTCTGTCATCAGGCTCCACGGCAGCATCAGACTCCATTCCAACCAGAGCAAAGAGGTCGATGCCGTCTACATCGGGAGTGTGAGAGAATTTCGACATGACAACCAAGCAAGACACATAGGGAAATGAGGTGCCATATACTATTTGCAAAATTTATCGTAATGAATTGTTTGCATGGTCTATGGGTGGAACGGGATACTTGCTTAGACATACTACAAGATGTAAGGCAAAGCAAGGATTGGTGATGAGGCAGACGCAGTTGCAGTACAACCCTGACGGTACGGTACGTAACTGGGACTACGATCCCGAGGTAGCCCGTCAATCTCTTTGTAGTTTAATTATTTCTAAGGATTTATTGTTAGGCTTTGGGGAGTCTGTTGCTTTCCAAAATCACATTAAGACTGCACATAATCCTATATTTCCTTCTATTTTTCTAGACAGACAACAACTAGAGATCTAGTAAAATACTACAGTGAACACTGTAATAAAATAAAGGAATTATTTAGTACATGCACATTTTCGGTGGCCCTGACCTCAAACATATGGAGTAGTCGGGTTAGGGAGAATTATCTCAGTGTAGTTGCTCATTATGTTAATGACAATTGGGTAATGGAGAAAAGAATGATATGTTTGAAATTAATTGATGTAGCACACACATGTGAGAATATTACGGACTGTATTATCAAAGTTGTGGAAGACTTTGGTCTTACAGATAAAATATTCTCAATTACTTCAGACAATGTCGCTTCGAACTCTAGGACTATAGATATTCTTACTCCAGTGTTGAGTACATACGCCGATTCCTTCTTACTACATCAACGATGCACTTGTCATATTATTAACTTTATAGTCAAATGTGGTTTGAAGAGGTTGGGTCCGTATATTAAAGCTTTTCGCAATGCGATTTCTTTCTTGAATAATTCTAACGTAAGAATAACACAATATAAGAACTTCTGCAGGGCAATGGATGTACATCCAAGAAAGTTTGGTTTGGACATGCTGGTAAAGTGGAACTCTACTTACCTAATGCTTAAGAGTCTTTTACCATATAAGAGCACTTTTTCTGTTTTTATCCAAACACACTATCAGAGCACTGACGGTAGTATACTATTGACTAAACAACATTGGTTCATTGCTGAGAAGATGCTATAATTTTTAGAATTTTTTTATTAGACAACTGTTGCTTTGTCCGCTGTGTACTATCCAACATCTCCTATCATTATGCATATAATTTTACTGATTGCTACTCAATTGAAAGTGTATGAAAATGACTTAGTTTTACGCGATGCTATGGAAACTAAATACCTTAAATATTGGAGAGAAAACCCTTACCTATATGCATTTGCATCTCTTTTAGATCACAGAGCTAAAATTGATGCATTTGGTAGTGTACTTGATCTTCTTAGTGATGCTATAGGGCTAGACTATACTAACTATTTTGCAAAAGTTCGTTCTTGGTTACATGAGGTTTACCAAATGTATAAAAATAAGTTACAGGGAGTCCACTCGCAACGACTTCCAGTAGTGCTCGCCTCAAGTAGCAGGACAAATATGTGGGGCAAGATCTTCGGTGACTCTTCCTCTAGGTCTAGGTCTTCTTCTTCTACACCGCCGCCTGCTCAGCGAAGACCCCCAAGGAGTAGGAAACTATCTACCTATTTGAACAGCGATACAGTGGATTTCAACTCAGAAGACTTCGAAATTTTACAATGGTGACGAGCCCATAAGTTAACATATCATGCGCTATCCATACTTGCACGTGATGTGTTAACTGCTCCTATCTCGACAGTTTCCTCCGAGTCTGCTTTCAGTCTTTCTGGAAAAATATTGGAGGAGAGAAGAACAAATCCCACTAGTGAGATAGTGGAGATACTTTTAACTGTGAAGGACTGAGAACAAGCTGGTTCACGAACACAATACTATGTGGAAAATCCACAGTTATCGAAGGTGTTTGAAAATATGTACCTAGACAACAACACGTAGAACAAGGATGTATGTAGAGTTATATGTTATACTCTTTTTCATTTGCCAAAGTTTTCTCATGTTGAGTTTTTACTTGATAAAGGTTTTAACGAAGCAGCAAATTGAATATTAATAAAGCTCTTTATTATATTTTCAATATGATTGTCTCATTTTTTATAATTTTTATATCTATTTCTGAATTCTACGTATTTTATTATTTTTGGGGCCTGCTAGGTAAGTGGGCTGAAACGGCTCGTCGGGCTAAACAGGCTCGGCCCGGTAGGCCGTCAGGCCGTACCGTGCCGACCTATGTGCCAGGGAGGCGGCCCGGGCATGACCCACCTATTAGCTGGGCCACGATGAGTCGTGCCAAGATGGGCTGGGCCGCATCGTGCCCGTGCTGGACCGCCCATTCGGCTAGCTCTAGTCAATACCAGCCATACGTCTCGATCTCGCCAATACTGGCCATACCGGCTTGATACCTGTTATACCTGCTTCGATACCGGACAATGCCAGCCATACCAGTGGAATTGAAAATACCATATATTGAACTTATTAAAGTATATGTTATATTTGATCCTACTACTATATATTTGAAGTAATATTACAAGTGAAATTTAGTGTACATATAATTAAACATACATATACTTATAAATATATATTATTATATTAAACTCTAGAATGGTACATCGGTACGGACCGATACCGGAATGTACCATTCCAAGAGCCAAATCAGTATGACCTCCGAATGGTATTGATAAGTATGAGTTTCCTCCCTTGAAATCCGCCCAAGCACAACTCTCCATGGAGGCTGTCTAGGAACTGAATCATCTACATTACTGCAGAGGGGAGATGTGCACTCATTAAAATGAGGCTGCTACAATGAATGCTGTAAGACACTGTAGCAAAGCATTGTAGCAAAGTACCTGATTTTACCGTGGATCTGAATTTTTTCTGCAGCACATATACTGTATCATTGGATCTGAGCCGTTAGACTTCAATCTGACGATTGAGAGATGATCATAATGCATATTTGTTTTGGGACAACGGGCTAAGTGGGCTGAAATGACCCATCGAGCTCGGTAGACCAAGACAAAGACGACGCACCATCGGTCGACCAAGACAAAGACGGCACCATCGGCCGACACGCCTCCTAACACGTGGGCTAGCATAACATGGCCCACCTATTAGTCGACCGACGATGGACCATCGAGATGAGCTGGACCGCATTGTGCCCGTGCCGGGCCGCCCATTTGGCCAGCTTTAGTCAGTACCGGCCGTACGTCTCAATACCGGCCATACCAGCTTGATACCGGTCATACCTGCTTCGATACCGGACAATGCCAGCCATACCGTTGGAATTGAAAATACCGTATATTAAACTTATTGAAGTATATGTAATATTTGATCCTACTATTATGTATTTGGAGTGATATTATAAATGAAATTTAGTGTACATATAATTAAACATACATATACTTATAAATATATATCATTATATTAAACTCTGGAATGGTACATCGGTACGAACCGGTACCGGAATGTACAATTCCAAGAGCCAAATCGGTATGACCTCCGGAATAGTATTCTTCCCTTGAAATTCGCCCAAGCACAACCCTCCACAGAAGCTGTTTGGGAATTGAATCCTCTACATTACTGCAGAAGGGAGATGTGTGCTCAGTAAAATGAGGATGTTATAGTGAATGCTGTAAGACACTGTAGCAAATCATTGTAGCAAAGTACCTGATTTACCATGGATCCGATTTTTTTTATGTAGCACATATACTGTATCACTGGATCTGAGCCGTTATATTGTAACATGAGCGATAATCCTAATGCAGATGATGATTCATTCTATGCATTTAGTCCTCTAACGTGGAGGACTCTCAGTATGTCATTTCTCTCGTTAGCGCTCCAATTAATGTAAAAAAAGGCAGGGCTTTCAAAAAAGGGGAGGAAACAAATAAAATAAAAGAGATAAAACGATAAATTACAAAAACAACCCCAGCGGGAGGGCCCCTTCACCCCTGTTCCTCGGTGCTTTCCCCCAGCCATCACGAGACCCTCCCCGGAACCAACCAACAGTCCCAACACCATTCCACCACCCAACTGCGCCTCCAAGAATTCCTCCTCCGCCTCCTCGGATTCCTTCCCTATCTCCAGCTCCCCTCCCACGCCGCGCGCTGTGCCGCCTCGCCTTGCGCTTCTTGTCCTCGCCATTGGCCTCCCTCGTCGCCCTCCGGCCACTGGTCTCCTTTCCCCGTTCCACGGTAAGCCGTTGCTTTCTTGGCTGGCTCCAATGCAGCGAGATCTTGGCTTGGATCCGCCCCTCCATGTTTTTCTTCGGTTTCTTTGCTCGTTTGCTTCTTGGGTTGCTCGGTTCTTGATTCGGTAAAAGGAGGGCCCGGCCGACGGGGGCAGTTAGGGCTGGTTATCCATGTCACCATCGTTCGTTTTCCCCATTTGGAGCGAGTGTCACCGTGGAATTATTTGGGGGTTCAGTTCTGTTTGGTAGTACCAAACGTTGCTTTCGTAGCAATAGTGCAGCTTGTTTACTTGTACTAAAACAGTTGCTGGAGTTTAGGTGATGTATTATGGCACTGTTCTCTGAAAGCCTGAGCTCCTAGTAATGGTGTGGAGTGGTACATGAAAGCCATGATAGTACCTGCCTGGTTGGTTGCATTGTTGAAAAAAAGAGTGCTCTTTTTTCTTCTTCTTTATCTCTTTGGTGTTTTCTGCTCAAGAAGTAATTGCTTCAAGTAGAGACTGAAGAATCATGCTGCATTGTCCCCAACAAAATGTAGGAGAATCAATCTTTAACAGAGTGTAGAGCTAGGTTGCGGACACTAGGTGGGAAAGTGGAGTACAGATCCGATCTGTTGGTTCTCTCGTATAGTCTACAACTTCATTAGATCTTCGTAAAAGTATGAGTGCTTTGAATCTAACTAGCTACTGGTAGAAGTAGTAGCGAGAGAAAGTTCAAACCAAACTAACATTGCGGTAAGACTCAATTGCAATGTTTGACATTGGAATGGCAACTGCAGTATTGCCTTACTTGTCATATTAGTTTACTGTCCATTGTTCCTTCTAAACTATAGCTTGCATAGACCGAAATAGTACATGTGCAAGGCCCAAGGAGAGAACTACTCAACTCTCTTCTTTGGGAAAGTTACTGAAGAACTCTTAGCATTTTCAAGTATTTCGGATCTTTTACATTCATTCGTGCAGATAATGCACACGCTGTGGTTAACAAGCGAACTAAGACTTGGAGAGAGCATGATGAACTAATTTGCTTTCATATTTTTTTGGAAGGTGCATTGCTTTAAGTATGAGGAACAATTTTTTAGTGTCCTGCATTTCTTTTACAAGTCCTTGAAATTGGAGTTAGCCTTTTCAAAACGAATCCTTTTCTGTAGGTTTTATTGTCTCTCATTCTCATTGTTATTTATGTATAATAAAAGTTGTTAAACTACTTGAAGAAAAATATTTCAAAGTGAATGCTATCAATTCTAGCGCTTTCTGAACTAGATCCTTCATATACTGAAATCTCACTTGATTATTTGAAGGAATATGAAATTAAGGACAAAACGGCCTGGATGGAAGTCCCTCATGCCTCTGCAGTTGAGCAGGAAATCGGCCATGCGTTTCTTTTTGTTTCCCAAGGTTCAAGCAGCCAGTCAATCGCCAGATGATACTCCGGTTTATCTTAATGTGTATGATTTGACACCCATGAATGGCTATATATATTGGGCAGGCCTTGGTATATTTCACTCAGGAATTGAAGGTTCTTCTCTCTGCCATATGTATCTTTTTTAGTTAGCATACAGTTTGCATGCTGGTTCATTTTCTGCAGTTTCTTCATTTCTGCTTGATTTTTAGAGCTAGTAGTTCCATAGACCCATACTGATGCTATCTAGTACTACGATTTACTGGCTATTTCTCCTGAATTGTTTAAGAACATTCCAAGTTGTGTGGCACATCAAAGCCAACTGTAAATCATCAATCAATAAGCCACAGTCCATACTTGCTCCTATCAAGTTGTTACTTACACGACGTGTGTTAAGAAAACAACTATTTTCCCTACCTGAATGATCTCTGTCTGCATAGTGGGGTTCTAGGTAATAAATTCTGCTTCTGGCCATTAGGATTTCTTGCAGTGGTAACATGACTACTGGCATCTCCCCCATCACTACCAATAGTAATTTAGCATATCGTGCTTTGGGCCTTCAGCTAGTATAGATTTTGACATTTTTGTCATATCCTATATAAGCTACATGCCTACGTCATGTAATTATTGCATGCTGTCGCTGGTGTGATTAGCTCATGTATAGCTTCTAATTATTAATTTATTTTATAGAGAAGAATATGGGATGGGGAGCTCCATGTTGGCTCTACTATTGCAAATATTATAGAATGGATCAAACAATCTTATTCATCTTTCTTGATGTTGATGGACCCTATTTATAATGGCTTAGACTTCTGCGCACCAAACATCTTTCTATCCGAAATGGCTAGTTTAGAAAGATGAAATCAATTATTCCTTCTAGAAAGATCCATGGAATCATGTGTTCATCTCATAGACATGAGGTAAAGGTCTTTATAAATATCTCAAGTTTGTTATTAGTACATGCTATTCTGGAAACTATCTCAGATTGATGCTTGTGAAGTCTTAGTCTATGCCCATTTGGTGAAGGCAAACCCCAGTGTCAACAGGATCCAGGAAGCAGAGAACTAGGCAAGGTGAGAACGTGAGGAGAGTGGTAGGAGGAGCACCAGTTTTATGAAGTCAATCTGCTGTGCCTTCTGTGTCTAGGAAGGGGAGGAGGAGCACTATGACAGTGCTGGCTGCATGTAGGAGGTTGGGCAATGCTAGTTCTATCTGTAGGTGGAGACGAAGAAAGAGGGAAGGTGGGAAGGGAAACTTAAAAGATTGCCAAGGCCATCAACAAGGCAACACCTATCCATTTAGTGGTTTTACCAAGTCTTGATAATTTCACTTGTCATCCATCACAACAGGATGGTCCTTTGGGACTCTCCCTAGAGGTTACGTGAGCTTACATATCTATATATCTATGTATGCCATAATTTGTTTTCGAGACTATTGAATGCTGGAGAACTCAACTGTGCAAGGTTTCCACTAGTTTCTAAAATAAATTGAAGGAGTGTAATTATGATAGTTGCATTGCTGACTCGTCCAATAGCATCTGCTTGCAAAAATGTGCGGCAATAATTAAGTGAGACTAGTATTTGAGTTCTCCAAAACAAAGAAAATCTGACCTGTCTCTTTTGTTTTGCTGTCCCCATACAAATCTAATTGGACTCGTTTTTTTGGAATAAGATATTAGCACTGATTACTTGAATAACATTGCATTCTGATCGCCTTTCTTTTTCATCTACAGTTCACGGCGTTGAATATGCATTTGGAGCACACGACTATCCCACAAGTGGGGTATTTGAGGTAGAACCTCGCCAATGCCCTGGTTTCAGGTTCAGGAAATCAATATTTCTTGGTACGACGTGCTTAGATTCCATCCAAGTTAGGCAGTTCATGGAGCTACAGTCAGCAAACTACAATGGAGATACTTACCATCTTATCATGAAGAATTGCAACCACTTTTGCAAGGATATGTGTTACAAATTGACTGGCAACAAAATTCCAAAATGGGTGAACAGGCTCGCCAGAATAGGTATACCTTTATGCAAGTATTAATGCTTATTATTAGTTGTTCAACAGTTCCATAAAGCAAAGTCAATTGTGATAACGATGAGTGCAGCTGAATGTGCGTACTCAGAATGCATTGAGCAGTTTAACAGTTGAGTGCAGCTGAATGTGCATACTCAGAATGCATTGAGCAGTTTGACAGTTACCGCCATCATTTTTGCTCACAAATTATCATCTCCACTTTACTTTCTAGAAATGTAGTTTACCCATGTTTGTGAATATCTTTGTTGATCGTTCTGTAAAGATAAAGTACTTTTGCGATCACGTTATCTGCTAGTGCAACTCTTTAATCTTTACAGTAATGTGACTTGGATCCTTGATAAATAAGAAACACATTTCCCCCAAAAATGTTAACCTGTAATAGTGCACCTGACAATTTTTGCTCACAAATTATCAGTTCCACTTTAGTTTCTAGAAATGTAGTTTACCCAAGTTTGTGAATATCTTTATTGATTGTTGTGTAAAGCTAACGTACTTTTGTGATCACATCATCTGCTACTGCAACTATTTAATCTTTACAGCAATGTGACTTGCATCCTTGATGGGTAAGGAAGGCATTTTCCCCAAAAATGTTAACCTCTAAATAAATAGTGCACCTGACACTTGATGTGGTGGCAGCTGAATCATCTGCTAAAGACTTGGGAAGTCTCTATTTTCACCCGCAATGAGCACAATAAAATTTTGGCATATGTATTAAACAGGTTATTGCATTCAGCACTGGGCCCACCTCAGCACACAATGAAACTGACCTTGTAGTTTGAGACCATGGTCCATGCATTGCATTGCTGGTTGCCTTGTCTAGATTAAGTCCTACAAGAAATAGGATTCTTGTATATGTACATTAAAGTTCTTGCTTCTCATAGCCTTTTGGTGTTTTCTCGAGGTTCTTGTTATGAACTGGGAACTCATGTGTCCTTTCTCTGTAGGTGCCATTTGTAACTGCCTCCTCCGGAATCACTCAAGATCTCCCCAGTCGGCCATGATCCGAACAGCCAACCCGAAGATTCTGAGAAAAGGCGGCTGAGAAATCCGTTGAGCTGTTTCTCGTCCATCTCGAGTCAGAAACAGTTGCCCCGTCTTCCCTTTCCTCCATCACCTGTGAAAGAGCACGGCCTTCCGCGCTGTTCATCAAGGAAATCCAGCACTGGATCACTGAGGAATAGGTAGCCTGGCCCTGGTCCCTTGTGTAACTTTTGATACCAAGTTAGGCTAATTTGGGCAGTGGCGCATCTGGAGGGCACTACCGTGCTGTCGCGGCTGTCATGTACTTCTTTTTGTTCGGTGTCAATCAATCTAATGCTTGCTGTTGTTGTATATCATGTAATCCCCCATGCAACATGTCGTGAATCACCTCGAAAGATCTCATTGGGGTGAATGAATGCCACTCAATTCTACCCACCCCTATACTGGTGACAGAATGCATTTTTATATTAATCCACTATTCTTTCAGCTGTTCAAGCGCCCCGTCACCATTCCTGATTTTTCCCTTCTGCTTTCTGGCCATGCTGTTACATATGATTGGTAGTAAACTGTGAAAGCTCAGTTCAGCAGCAACCAGTTACCAGGTAACTAGCTAGCTACTTGTTGGATCCTGATTTAGCCAATTCAGAATCCTTTGTGAAACTACTGTACTATTTTATGAATTAGTAGGTAGTGCTTGTAGATATATCACTAAATTATTTCACACATAATGTAAACTGTACCATACATTAATTACATAACATCAGAGTTTACATAGACCGTATTGGGTCAAGTTTATAATATGGCTATTTAGGTCAAATGAATACATTACATAACAGCGGAAGCAAAAGGGAAAGACACATCTTGTCATAGGCACGTGACTGGGGTAGTCTGTGTACGACCGATATTACCCAAAGATTTGGATAATATTAGTACATGTGAGTACTAACTTAGCCGGCTAGACTGGGGTGAGATCTAAACTACTAGAGACTAATATACTCTCCAATGTCTTCTCGACCATCAACCTCTGGATCTTCGTAGTATGCGTAGTGTGTTTTGTCCATGGCTTTTGAGAGATTTGGGGGAGAGCGAGAGTGAGCTTAAGCAACAGTGCTTCGCGAGCCAACACACAGAATACAATAGATATACATACAAGGTTTAACAAGGATGGCTCTGGTTCTTTCATTTGCTAAAAGCAACATTTTTTATTACAATAGTTAGAAACTTCAGCGACTTAACAATTTAACCAAATCATATTTTATTAAAGAGAAAAGTTGTGCAATATTTATAATGGTGCAGGTTCCATCCACCTGTTATATGGTTCCATTCACCAAATGCTTAATTTTGATTACTAGAGTTACGTCCACCCAATTAACAATACTTGGTTACATCCAACCAGGAAAATCCAAAATCAGGGTAACATCCACTCGACGAGTTTTCATCCCACCCACAAAGGTTTATAAATTAGAACTAACTCGAGCAAGTTCTTATAACTGCCTTTGACTGTGGACACGGTTGTTTGAATAGTTTATACTCTGCAGAGACTGTACACTTTTACCCACAAGAGATAATCATTTTGTTATACTCCACATGTTTCTGTAGACATGCGAGTCAAAGAGATCATCACAAGGCTTTTGCAATGCATCACTCAGTGTAAGTTACACCACTAAGGTCTCACCTAAGGGTGGTTACGTCTACCACACCCAAGCACCCTCTTGCGCCACACGGCGACTTACACCAGCGACATGACCTGTGTCCACGACGGCTTACACTAGCGACACGATTCGTGAGTCACTCCAATAGTGCAACTCGCATAGGTGGATACAAATTATTTAGCCAGGGCGACACTATTATAGACTTGTGGTTGTATAGTTTTACATTAGGAGTTCATCACAGGATTAAGTCCTTAAAGTTATTTGGGCGGTGCATATCACTTACCACCATTTCTCATGCTACGTCCACACCAACCAACATACCATCCGCCCAGATGTGATAACAACAAGTTATTAGGATTTTGAAAAGCATAAAACTAGGTTATCTCAAATATTCTAGTCTTCTACCTCCAATGATGGCCTAAAACCATTTTCATGATTAAAAAATGATAGTTAGGGCAATTGATACCTTGGTACTTAAGCAAGACAAGTATGTCGTTTTAGTACAACTTATAACTAGTAAAGTTACTACTTAAATATCTAGGGTGCCAAAGGATGGTATATTAATACCAAGATATCAAATCGACATATATCTATCTTCAAGTTTAACATACATTTGCATAATGAATTAACTATGCAACTCGATAATTTAAATAATTATAGATTTGCTGAAATGTAGGTTCATTATAATCAAAGTGTTGACTCGCTTGGTTCAAAGGTAAGGGGGGTCTTAGAAGTTTCGTGCTTGCTCGAACCGGTGCTTTTCCGCATCTTCGAACTCTTTTCGGACGATCGCACCAAAAAAAAGAACAAACAAGCGATCCAAGAAAATAAATATCAAATGAACCCCAAATTGAACAAATCTAATGCCAACAGATAGATATTGAATTTAGAAAATTTTAGAAACAAATTTCAATAAATTTGGAGCTAAAACGAGGGGGGACATGCTTTCCGAAGTTTACTTTTGAATTAAAACCAGAAAAAGAACAGAGGAGAGAGAAACTCTCTCACTAACAGGTAGGGTCCACTGCACAGTGATTTTATTTTCTTTTTCCTTTAATTTTTAAATCCTAGTTCCCGTCTTTTTGTCTTAAGTCGTTCTCCGTCTTGGAGTGGGAGCGTGATTATTGAGCTCGGCCGAAAGGCAATTTAATTGAGCGAGCCTAGAAAAAAAAAGAAAGAAAATATATATATATATATATATATATATATATATATATATATATATCGTCGTTCTAACCAGTGATGCTGTCAAGGCCGTTTAGCTTTCAATGAGCCTTTATTTGATGTCTCAATTATGCTTGATTTGATCTTATGGTCTCAATGTAGTGGCGCTGGATTTCGATTCTTGGTGATTTCATATGCGCCTCCCATGCCGTCGAGCTGGCCTTTGAGGATGTTCAGTTCTAGGTCGAGGTTGTCTTGGTGCCCATGGACTTTCGACTCGTTCTCCGAGACATGGATTGAGTGATGCTTCCAGACGCTGCTACAGAGGCAATTCCGAGGTTTTGAGTGATGCCATGGATGACTTGGACCTCTGCTACCGCCAAGACATCGGATTGATGATTATGCTGTGCTCGCTATCGGTTGCTAGCATGGAGGTGCAATTCCACGGGGCATGTATTTGGTTTGACGTTGGCACGATTGATGTTGGGCACGATCTTGCGCCACGCGCTTCTGAGCCGATCCGTGATTCGTTGTATCTACTTTGACCATCTCGTGTGGCGTCGGGATGCGCGCTTGCTACTTATTGGAGATGCCACTGCTTTGGGCGAGGTTCTATGCCCGATTTGCGGTATTGGCATCGTTGGCTCTTTGGGCCGGATCCGTTTCCACGCGTTCGTCTCTATTCGCGTGCCTTCATCATCGAGCTTGTCGTAGTCGACTCTTGCACCCATCTCACAGGGTATGACACTCGGTGACCTTGTTGAGAAGGTCGCGCTGCCTATTTCAAGCGCAGGAGATTCCTCGTGTTGGAGTCTGTCCGTTCCGGTTTCACCTTCGATTGGCGGCTTCCTCCGGTTTCTTGTCTTGCGTCTCGGACCTACCTTCTATTTTCCGTCGGTACCTTCATCAATGGATTCTTGATTTGGTAGTGTCTTTGCACCTATTGCAATCAAGGATGGATCATTCGGCCTTAGTTCGCTCACTAGAAGAAGGATTTACGTCTCTTCGCGCGCATCTTCTTCAAATCTTCAATCGCTATTTGGTTCAACTACTTCTGATATTGCTCTGGTAACTCTGATTCTGGTGGTGTTATCCCTTCTTGTTGCATGTTGCTTTGCAGCGTCGAGCTTCCGTTGATTCACGTGCTGCTACGATCTTTGGGAGACTGCACCTTCTACTTCTTCCTCGCGGTATTATCACCTGCGATTCTTGACTTTGGTGCTTCTTTTGCATATGTTGGACACCTTGATGTCCCTAGTCCTTCTTTATTCGCTGTCTTTAGTTGCTGATCTTTCTAGACGGTGATGATACCTTCTCAAATTGTCGGTTGAAGCTGAGTCACTCTTTCAATTCCTCTTCTTCATATTCCAACTCGCTTATTTCTTGTTCAAACTAACCATGGCTCTTCTTGAGGAGTCACATTTATGATCATGGTTTGTCGTGTTATTCTTGCATCCGATTCTATGTTGTGTGTTCGATTCAGACTTTGCCACCGACTCTGGTTTGATTCTCCTATTCTGTCTTTCACGTGACTCCTGGGAATCTTTGGGAGCTTGGTTATCTTCTCGTCATCTGCCGGTCTTCTCGCCTCCATGCGCCTCGCTTTGCTAACAGCATTTCTCTCTTGATGTCTTTTGCCGTGCTCTTATGCTTGCTATCTTTGTCCCTACCACAAGTTGAGGCTATTTCTCTGCCACTTTCTTGATTAATATTCACCTTCTTCGCTTCTGGGTGGGATCGGTTGAGTGTCTCGTGGCAAGACTCGACTCTTCTAGTTTGCGCCTTTTTGGTGTGTGCTATGTTCTTCTTGCTCCTCGTGAGCGCTAAGTGACGTTCGGTCCAGTGGAGTGCGTTTTTGGGCTATAGTCTTGAGCATAAGAGATATCGTTATTGGGATCTGTTGCTCGGATGCTAGGTTTCTGGGCGTCACTTTTGATGAGTCTCGTCCTTTCTACCTCGTCTTTCTCCTTCCCATCCGGCATCTCTTGTCGATCCGCTTTCTTTCCGACTTTCCTGCCACCCCATAGTCACCACACCTCCATCACACCTTTGGCCTCTTGGTTCCTCCTTAGCCGTCTCCTTCGCCACCCTCTCTAAAGGCTCATCCCGACCTCGTTCCTCTTATCCTCTCTATTACACTCGTCGTCCGCGAGTCGAGGATTCTTCTGGTGCACCATCTTCTTCGGCCTCTCCTCGATATGCTCTTCGTGATCGTCAGTTTATTCGGCCTCCTGCGCACTTTTGTTTAGCAGCTCTTGCCGAACCGACCTCTTATCGTGATCTTTTGTTCATCGAGGTGGCAACAGCGATGGCTAAGGAGATTGTTGACCTTGAGCGTACTGGCACGTGGGATCTTGTCCCTCTTCCCTCGCGTGTTACTCCTATCACGTGCAAGTGGGTCTACAAGATTAAGACCTGCTCTGATGGTTCTCTTGGGCGCTATAAGGCTCGTCTTGTGGCACGTGGTTTTCAGCAGGAGTATGGTCATGATTATGATGAGACTTTCGCTCATGTGGCTCACATGACCACCGTTCGCACTCTTCTTGCTGTGGCGTCTGTTCAGGCATGGTCCATCTCTCAGCATGATGTCAAGAATGTCTTTCTTAATGGTGAGCTGCGCGAGGAGGTTTATATGCAGCCACCACGGGGGTATTCTATTCTTGAGGGTATGGTTTGTCGCCTTCGCTGATCTCTTTATGGCCTCAAGCAAGCTCCTCGTGCTTGGTTTCATCGTTTCTCTTTTGTTGTCACTGCAGTTGGTTTCTTTGCCAATGCTTATGATCCTGTTCTTTTTATTCACACTTCGCCTCGTCGTCGGATGCTTCTCTTTTTATATGTTGATGATATGATCATTACTGGAGATGATTCTCAGTGCATCACCTTTGTGAGGGAGCGTCTTAATGAGCAGTTTCTCATGTCTGATCTGGGTCCTCTTCGCTACTTTCTTGGGGTTGAGGTTATTTCTACTCCTGAGGGCTTCTACTTGTCCCAAGAAAATTATAG
This sequence comes from Hsuehochloa calcarea, assembly GCA_036346395.1. NCBI lineage: Eukaryota > Viridiplantae > Streptophyta > Magnoliopsida > Poales > Poaceae > Hsuehochloa > Hsuehochloa calcarea. Next base: position 32,514,042 of record CM070597.1, read on the forward strand.
TCAGGATCTTCTTGATCGTGCTTCTCTTCTTGTCGAAGCACGCGAGACTCCTATGGAGCTTAATGTTCATCTTGACCCGATGGTGTGCCTCTTCTGATTCTACTGCTTCTCGTCACCTTGTTGGGAGTCTTGTTTATCTAAGTGTCACTCGTCCGACATTTCATACCGTCGAGATCTTGAGTCGGTTTGTTTCTGCTCCCACTCAGCTCTACTATATTCATCTTCTTCGTGTTCTACGATATCTTCGTGGAACCATCACTCGTCATCTATTTTTTCCTCGCTCCAACTCTTTACAGGTCTAGGCATATTCTGATGCCACCTGGGCTAGTGATCACTCTGATCGCCGGTCTCTCTACTTATTGTGTTTTTTGTTGGTGGTTCTCTCATTGCTTGGAAGACTAAGAAGCAGATAGCAGTTTCTCTTTCGAGTCTTTGGTGAGTTCAGCTATGGTTTTGTCAAGCGGAGGTTACTTGGCTACGGTGGTTACTTGAGGATTTTGGTGTTTCAGTTTCAGCATCCACTCCTCTTTTGTCTGACAGTACCGGAGCTATTAGCATTGCTACAAATCCGGTGAAGCATGAGCTTACTAAGCATATTGGTGTTAATGCTTCTTACATGCGGACACAGATGCAGGACCAGGTTGTTACTCTTCAGTATGTGCCTTCAGAATTCTAGTTGGCAGACTTCTTCACAAAAGCGTAGATCAGAGCTCAGCACAGTTTCTATCTTTTTCAAACTTCATGTTGTTTATCCACCATAAGTTTGAGGGTGGGGTGGGGGGTGTTAGATGTATATTATTGGTTGTGTATTATCCACCATAAGTGAGACTAGTATTTGAGTCCCCTAAAACGAAGAAAATCTGACCTCTTTTGTTTCGCTGCCCTCACGCAAATTTGATTGGACAAGTTTTTTGGAATAAGATTTCAGAACTGATTCCTTGAATAGCATTGTATTCTGATTGCTTTTTTCATCTGCAGTTCATGGCGTTGAATATGCATTTGGAGCACATGACTATCCCACAAGCGGGGTATTTGAGGTAGAACCTCGGCAATGCCCTGGTTTCAGATTCAGGAAATCAATATTTCTTGGTACGACGTGCTTAGATCCCATCCAAGTTAGGCAGTTCATGGAGCTACAGTCTGTAAACTACAATGGAGATACTTACCATCTTATCATGAAGAACTGCAACCACTTTTGCAAGGATATGTGTTACAAATTGACTGGTAACAAAATTCCAAAATGGGTGAATCGGCTCGCCAGAATAGGTACCATACCTTTATGGAAGTACTGATGCTTATTTTTAGTTGTTCAATAGTTCTGTAAAGCAAAGGCAGTTGTGATAACGATGAGTGCAGCTGAATGTGCATTAGTCGAATGCATTGAGCAGTTTGACAGTTACCGCCATCATGTTTGCTCACAAATTATCATTTCCACTTTAGTTTCTAGAAATGTAGTTTACCCAAGTTTGTGAATATCTTCATTGATCGTTCTGTAAAGTGAAAGTACTTTTGCGATCACATCATCTGCTAGTGCACCTCTTAATCTTTACAACAATCAACAATGTGTCTTGGATCCTTGATGAATAAGAAATGCATTTCCCCCTAAAAATGCTAACCTGTAATAGTGCACCTGACACTTTTTCTCTCAAATTATTATTTCCACTTTAGTTTGTAGACATGTAGTTTACCCAAGTTTGTGAATATCTTTGTTGATTCTTGTGTAAAGCGAAAGTACTTTTGTGATCACATCATCTGCTAGTGCAACTCTTTAATATTTTACAGCAATGTGACTTGGATCCTTGATGTATAAGGTAGGTAGGCATTTCCCCCAAAAATGTTAACCTGTAATAGTCAGTGTTCACAAAATCGGCCAAAGTCGGCTGCCTAGGCGGTCTTAGGTGCAGCGGTTGTGGGCGGATCTCGGCGACCGCCTTGGCAGCCAAGGCGGGATTAGGTGGGGCTTTCGCATCTTGAACTCTTTTCGGACGATCGCACCAAAAAAAGAACAAACAAGCGATCCAAGAAAAAAATATCAAATGAACCCCAAATTGAATAAATCTAATGCCAACAGATAGATATTGAATTTAGAAAATTTTAGAAACAAATTTCAATAAATTTGGAGCTAAAACGAGGGGGGACATGCTTTCCGAAGTTTACTTTTGAATTAAAACCAGAAAAAGAACAGAGGAGAGAGAAACTCTCTCACTAATAGGTAGGGTCCACTGCACATTGATTTTATTTTCTTTTTCCTTTAATTTTTTAAATAAAAATTATTACTACAGATGGGGCCCACTATAGTGGCTCGTTGCACAAGAACAGTGCATGGACCAAAGGTCCATACACGCTGTGCACGTCCACAGGGGTGCGCACTGCACACTTAAGGCACCGGGCCCACGTGTCATTGACTCAAACGAGAAACCAAGTTTTAGCTAATCCTCATTAACTCGCTCGGGCCCACACGGCAGCGAAACAGAACTCAATTAAACCAGACTAATCATTGCTTTGTCTTAATCAAATGTGATATGATTTTAATTGCATTGCTACAGTGCCTATCCCATTTAGACAAAGCAAGGGAGCTCTCGGGCGCTTACACTCGCACTTGCCGCCGGCGATCTAAACCACGAGGGTGGCTTGGGGTACCCAAAATAGAACCCCCGTATGCTTGCACACCTGCTGGTGCCGACGTGCGAAGGTTTGTGACGGCCTACAGTGGCAACACGACGGCGAGCGAGGAGGCGGCGGCGGCACGCGCGGCAACGACGCCTCATATAATCCGGCGGCACCCTTGGCCAACTAACGCGCACATGAGCATCTAGGGGCACGGGGGACTTACCGGAGCGAAGAAGGAGGACGGAGGTGGTTGGAGTAGAGCCAGCGACGAAGAAGGCGGTTTCGGCCGGAGATGAGGAAGAGACAAAATTCGACGGTTCCTATGGACCAAAGGAGGAATTAAGCTGGGGGAAACACTCCTGGGACCCTGGAACACAAGTGACGCAGGTGGCTGAGAGGGGATCTCACCGGAGTGACGAGAACAAGATGGTGGCGCGGCGGCCGAAAATGGCGTCTGTGTTTTTCTTGTGATGGTGCTCGGTGGAGGAGGGGAAAAGGGATGGGAGGGGTAGGCAAGCTCGGGAAAGGCTTGGTCCTGCTTAAATAGCCGGGGGCGATCGTTGGGGAGCCTTGAAGGCTGCGCGGGGAGGAAGGGAAGCCAGGAGAGGGGGGGGGTCCGGGCGAGACGCAGAGGTGACACGACATAAGGGGGGTGGTGGTGCACTGGAGTGGAGCAGGACGAGGCAGCGTGCCGGCGAGAGCTCGTCGGAGTGTGCTTTGGGCATGGCATGGGCGACTTGGGCTGCTCTGGGGAAAAGCTATGCGGAGCCCAAGAGAAAAGGAAAACTGAAGTTTTGAAATGAGGGAATTTTTTGAGATGCACTTTGAAATTCAAAATCCAAAATCCCTCTCAAACTGGGATGTCACACTAGTCGTCTGGATCTGCATCTCAATCATACAAGTGCATAATTCTGCCGCGGCAGGCCCACCGCGGAGTGGACAGTTTCAGCAATATGCTGCATGCTGAAAATTCTCATGCCTGTTCCAATCCCATAGTACACCTCCAAGAGGGAGGAATACCGGATAAGAATGCTCCTATGCCTCCAGGAGTAAGCAAAGCAAAAGTACCCTCGGTGTTGCTCTCTGCACCCCCCACACTAACCGGTAAGCCACTGCACCAGGGCGGGGCGTGCCGCGCCATAAAGCGAGCGATCGCGACGGCTCGTTGAGTCGTGGTGCCTGCGTGCCGAAGGACAGCGGCGTCCGCGAGAGGCGTGCGTGCGTGAGATGAGAAAAACCGACGGTTCGCGCGCGTTTGTTTGTTTTGTTCGTGCGACGAACGTCCCTGTCGCGCGCCGTGGATGATTGATTAGGTTGTTGTTCGCTTCGTGCCGTGTGACGGTAGCCAGGGAAGAAAAGATGGATGGTAGTACAGGGGAGAGAGGGGGGGCACGCACTTTTGATCAGGTCATCTTCGCAGGCTTATCTCCACAGAGAAAGCTTTAATTGATGGCTTCGATCGTGCTCATAGTTTTTCCAGACGACACATCGCACGTCTACCCGTAGGTTGCTGTTACGTCTCGCTAGTGTTGTACACATCAACTCCTGTGTTGTTGCTGCTAGCCGCTCAACATCAGTGGTGGTAGAGAAGAACCGATCATGGAAGATCATGTGGTACACAGAGATGATATTTTGATGTGTTGCGCGATAAAGCCCAGAACTCAGGCGAAGCCCAGTTCGTTGGGCCAATGCTGGCCAACTCCACATCAGAAGAGTAAAGACACAAGACACCAAAACACGTACATACATCTTCTGACCGTGAGAACCCCCAATATTACACACACATCATCAGTTCGGTCCATGATAACCACTTGCATGATAATCTAGATTTACTTACAAAGATTACCAATTAATAATCTACATGGCTTAGCAGGTCACCACTATACTAGTAATAGATTTTCGTTAGGGCTTTGATTGACACTGATACTAGTAATTCCAGCTACTACCGACTTACTAGTACTAGTACTACTACTGCATACGTACCCTGCAATTGATTAATCGACACGAAAATAGCTAGCTAGCACTGCTCTAGCTAGTGATTAATCCTGCAGCTCAATTGAATTGATCGTAGACTCCTCCGAGGTAGCCGCCGGCTGCCAAGTCCATCATGTAGTTGTTGTAGGCGTAGTCGCTCATGTAGGTGAGGTCGGCCTCCTCCTCCACCCCGAACTGCCCCACAAGCGCCGGGTGGTGCGTCACCGTCGAGAACGACGACGAGCTCGGGCTGCTGACGCCGGTTGCCGTCTCCGCCGCCGTCACCATGAGCTTGCTCTTCTCCTCCTCCGCCTCCGCCAGCCTGTCCTTCAGCTTCAGCAGCTGCATATATGCACATGTTAGTAAAGGCTAGCAGCCAAGAATTCAGACCTGTATGTACTGCATGGTGGTGAGCAGAGAGCGTCAGAGCGCAATATTTGTGTGTACCTCGGTCTCGAGGTGGCAGTTCTGGAGGACGACGGCGTCGTGGGCGGCGCGGAGCTTGGTGAACTCCTCCTCCATGAGCTTGTTCTTGTGGCGGGCGCGGCGGTTCTGGAACCACACGGCGACCTGCTTGGCGTCGAGGCCCAGCTCGGCGGCGAGCTGCACCTTGCGTGGCGTCTCCAGCTTCCGCTCCTTCTTGAAGCTCATCTCCAGGAACCGCGCCTGCTTGTCGCTCAGACGCCGCTTCTTCGCCTGGTCGTCCCCTCCGCTCTCTCCCTCCGCCGCGGGCCTCGCCTTCCGCCTCCGCCGCTGCCGAGCCTTTTTCTGCTCGCCGCCAGCTGCAACGCAAGAATCAACAACACATTGCTGCATGTTAATTAGCTAATTAATCTCCTGCACCAACACGCCAACTACACACATGTGAGCTAGCTAAGAGATCGGTGAACGCACCGGAGCCGGGGCCGGAGGTGGCTGCCTCCGGGAAGCTCCCCGGGAGGGCGAACGAAGGGAACAACAGCTTCTCTCCCTCCTCGCGGCTCATCTTTCAAGCAAAGTAAAGCCAAGAGCAAAAACAAGAGCAGTTGCGTATGTATATAGACTAGCTAGTAATAATGCTAAAATATTTGATTGATCGGCCTTGATCGATGCTTTGGGCTCTGGAGCTTGGATATTTTGAGAGAGGCGCTATGCTAGTATGCTGTCTTGTGTCCGAGTCTGTGAGCTCGCAGCTCGGCCGGGGGAATTTATAGAAGGGAGATGAGGCGAGGTGAGGTGGTAGTGTAGTACCAGCACTGGTAGTACTACTACTTAGGAGTTGGGACTTGATAAATTTTAGTGTGTCGAGCTGCGAGAAAGAGAGCCACACCACGACCACGTTGTGTGTGTGTGCGCGCGCGTGTGCGTGCTCACATTGTTAGTGTCATGTACTACGGCTACTGTGTGTGCTAGCTTTGCCTGGCTAGTTTTGGATAATGGAAAAGGAAACTGAAGTCGGTATCTGTAAAGCGATCGAGCGAGCTTAATTGCCGTGCTTACTGGCTAGCTCCCGGTTAACAACACAGTGCCGTCTTTTGGCGACAGGGACGCACTGGCCGTGCCGGCCGGCCGGGTGGAGATGGATTTTTGTGGAGAAAACGGTGAATTCCCTGCACTCTTACGGCAATATATCCTGTACACATATCTTATTTTGTGGATATACGCACGTAGCCACCTTTAGCCCTTCCCACTTCTGGCTTCTTTGCGAGAAACCCCCCAGCGCATTCATCTTCTTTCTTTCTTTGGCACCAGCAGCTCCGCTCATTCCATTCCCTACCCACGCCACGAGCTAGGGTTCGGGCGCCGAGTCCCCCCGCGCCGCCCCCTACGTTGCCCGCCGCGCCTCCCGCGCACGCCGAGCCGACCGACCCCTCGGGCTTCTTCATCCCAGGTTGACCCCTTTGTTCCCCTCCTCCCTAAACTGAGCTAGGATTAGGGGAGGGCGCCGCGCCTACTCCAGTGACGGGTGCAGTGTGGTGGCGGATTTGGAAGTGTTTGCGTCCATGGGGTGCAATGCGGCGACGACGGTACTTCACGACAGCCACCACTCCGACTTCAAGATGGCCCAGCCAATGGATTGTGATAATTTGAAGGGGGAGATGGTGTTCACATCTGCTGTTTCCCTCTTTTTTTTGTTGTTGTATCAGATACTAGTCATTAAAGAAGTGTGAATGATTGAAGGAGTAGATAAGCAGAAGTTGTTGTACATTTGTATCAGAAAAATTATTGTGTATTTTGGGAGCTGAAATGTGTGTGGCAGAAATTTGTATCAAGCAGAATTGTTGTGCATTTGTATCAAGTAGAAAATTTATTGGATATTTTGGGAGCTGAAATGTGTGTGGCAGAAATTTGTATTAAGTAGAATTGTTGTGTATTTGTGTTGATACATAACTTCTTTGCAATGGTAGCAATGGAAGCAACATCCTGATACTTGAAATCATGGCAGTGTGTGCGCCTGATACAAGTCAATGGAGGCAATGGTGCCTAAGGAAGAAAGAAGATGAAAGTGCTAGGGGTTTCTTGCAAAGAAGCCAGAAGTGGGATGTGGCTTGGACATGGATTTCTGAAGGAAGGGTCGGGATTGGCTATATGCATATGTCCACCAAATGGGACATGTGCACAGAATATGTTGCCCTTCTTACTAGTCCTTAGGTTGGGTCGGGCTCTTTCGTGCGGCCCGAGGCTCGGCTAGCACGGCTCGTCCAATGGCACAACTTGACACAGGCATGAACGCTTAGGCGGATCGAGCCTAGGGATCGGGCACCTGCGGTGACACAACACAACTCGCACTAATGGGTCGTGCTCGGGCTGGCATGGGCCAAAAGCCCAGACCAGCCCAGCGGCACGCGACACAACAACAGACTGCTAGGGTCGGCACCACACTTTACCGTGGTCGTCATGGCTATCGAGGAGAAGGGAGGGAGACTATTGCTGTGGACGTCGTTGCGACCACCACCTCCACTTGTCCCCCTCTTCGATTCCGCAGCATCGGCGATCGACGCTCGCTGCCCCCAAATCAGCCTGCGTTCGATTCTACGGCGTGTTGACACATTTGCAGATATGGGGCTCTGCTGCTCCAGGCTCGAGACATTGCCAACAGGGGAGAGAGAGGCCAAGAGGTGAAGGGCATAGATGCAAAGCACTAGCACACCACTATCCACCTCAGATTGTTGACGCTGCTGCTTAGATCTGGCCACCCGAGCCATGGTTGCCGCCGACGAGAGAGGGAGAGAGGAAGAGAGGAAGGGCGAGGGCACAATACGGCGAGAGTGAGTGGGAGAGAGGAGGCAGAGGGTGAGGTTGTTTGGGGAAGGCGTAAGCCGCGCCGCCGCATGACTTCGTGAGAGGGAAAGGGACAGACACGATGCTGCTCGGGTGCTGGCTTGCTAGTGCTGGGAGCCTAGGAGTTGGGCCTTTAGGGAATGGGGAGGCTGAAGCTAGGGACTTGCGCGTAGGGCGAAGCAGCAATGGTAGCGTGGCAACGGCTGGTGAGGCATACAAGGCAACAGTTGCATATCCATACTTTTGTAGTGACAGGACAGAGCAGACGAAGAGGGCAAACCAAAAGAGGAGTGGTGACCGATGAGGCAAAGAGCCAGAGATGAAGTAAAAGTAGGCAATGGGCAAATGCAAACCGGCATATGCAATGTACTTCCTCTTCGTGGCTATAAAATCGTCTCCTCTCCTCGTTTCTTCACCACACAACTCAACAACAATTTCCCTACTCTCTCTAATTCTATATCGCTCATTCTCTCGATATGTTCAGCAAGAAGATGAAGAAGCCAATAGGGGGGCAAGGTGCAAGCAAGCATGTCCCAATAGCCCCCTGGTTCTCCCGAGCAGGACGATGCTTAGTGATCGATTATATTTGTCCAATTGTGGAGTCATTTGCTAAATATAGATATGACACACTTTTTGTTCATATTGTTACACTGATGGAGGTAAAATTTGTTAATTATTTTGGTTCTATATCACATCTCTATTGTTTTGTTACCATTTTTATTCACGCAAGAAGTTGGATTGATTGAAAACTGCTATGGAGGGAATATGTGAGGCACTCGAACTATATTTCTCCGCCGCTTTCAACTATATGAAAGACAAGTTCTTTCGAGTATTCAACTTGTACTATAAAAAGTATGGCGCCAGTGAGATGGAGTTGTATGCTTCGAAGCAAGCAACACGACCATCCAAGGGAAGCATGACAGCCAACTTGTCAAAGAGGATGAAGGGCAAGGAATCCGGTTCTTTGTCATCTCAGTCGTCCACAACTACAAGGTGGAATCCTAATCTAGAACTCAATCACTACCTCACCCACAACTTTGCAACCACTAATCCTACCATTACAGGCGAGAAGGTCAAGCTCCTCGAATGGTGGAGGGACAACCATTTTGCACAGGATGTCCTAGTCGTTTCGATGTCGACTGTCTCTACTGAGACGACATTCAACAAGGTCGAGATAATAATTGAAGAAGGGAGATTGTCCCTTATGCCTAAGACAGTAGAGATAATTACTTGCCTCAAGGATGGGCGGCAACATCAATAAGAGGATCTCGAGATCGCACAGGCATCAGCTGATCTCAATATCGAGTAGCTGATATGTATGTATGAAATGTAGTTACTATACTCTTTTTCTTACCGGGGGAACCCACACAGGGGTGTAAGGTTTTTAACGAGGCAGTAACAATATATCTATAAAATATCAATGAAATTTCACCCAAAATATTTTAAGCATTCATAATTTTACGTAATTACTTGAATTTCAACATTTTCCTTCTTCCCTTTTCCCTAACAAAATGCCGACAAAATGCAATAAACTGGAAAGCAGTATGCAATAACATGAAAGGAAATATGCAGTGAAATAAAAAACGATAAGTATCTCTAGATCGACAATTCATTAATTCATTTCCTCCTCAATGTGCTTCACACCAAATGGTCAGTAACACTTGAACAAAAAATGATAGTTTGTCATGACAACCTCTGCTGGTATCATGGATCATGAGGAAGCTAGTAGAAAGAATGTTGCTGGCAAAGTGCTAGGCTTTTTCTACTAAATGAATTTTTGTGAAAGGACTTCAAATCGGTGTAGTAGTATGCTTTCCAAGGACAAATCAATAACACAAAGGAGAAAATACAGTAAAACTCTAGGTACTTCATGGATGTGGTAACACAAAGGATTAAATGCAATAAAATTCCACGTACCACCCGAGACCGGCGACGGTGAGCTCGAATCAAAGTGACATGTTTTGGAGTGGCATATATCCAATTTTGCCCTCTTATTTTTGGCTTGTCTCTCCAGCTCCATGCCTCAGCGGCGATCGATCCGGATGGCGGCGGGCAAGCGCGCGACGATGGCGGCGGACAAGCACAACAATGACGGCGTCCGACGGTTTGAGGCAGGCAATCGTGGTGGCAGCAGCAGACAAGCGCGACATCGTCGGTGGCCAAGGTATGTGTCTAGATCTAGTACAAGTGACATGTGCCGCACTCGTGCCGGTATGGCCAGACAGTGGTCCGACATGCTATTGTGTCATGCTAGGCCTCGCAGGCCGCTGTCTGTGCTAGCACGACACGACCCGACAAGCTTTTCGTGCCATGCCACCGTGGCCCGAGGCCCGTTGTGCCCTTGCCGTGGCCCAACTCGCAGGACTACTTCTTACTTTCTAACGAATAGGGGTAGACCAACTCGCAGGCCCATCTCCCTCTGGTGCCTCACAACCTCAAACTGGCACATGTAATGGCCAGCCCATGGTCACACACCATTCGACCTTTGCCATTTGGGCATTAGACCATTCGGTCCAGCCACAACAAGACCATTCCCCTTCATCTCTCTCTAACCCTATCAACCAACAGATAATAGCCGTCTCTCATATCTCTCCCTCTCTCTCTTGATGCGGCGGCGCGGCCACGACGAAGCCAAACGCGGCGGCATGGCGGAGGTCGAAGGAGCAAGGTCGCACCGGCCACTGGTTGGGCCGTTGGCGTTGGGGCGCCAAGGGGAGGCGACCGGGTGGCCCTGCGGGTCTGCGGCCGGTGGTAGCGACTTGACGCCTTGCACAGCTCTTGATAAGAAGGTAGTGTGCCAGTGCGCGGCCGCGGTACCTAAATTCTCAACATCACAGAGGTGAGTTCAATCCGAATTATTAGATCCTCAATTCCCAAACCAGCAAAGAGCAAACTCAAATGCCCAAATCAGTAATTTTGTTTGTGTTTGTTTGAATTGTGATTGGTAAATCTTATCATTTCTTTATTATTTTGTAATTTCACTAAATTATTTGACATATTTTTATTAGTACGAATAATTTGTATGTTGATTTTTGCTTACTGTGCACTTTTATATTTTATATTGAACAATATGTTTTTTAATATTTTTATAACTTCGAACACAAAATCTGTGTCCGCGCCACCGCCGCAGCTGCACATGGCCGCTATAACACGTACGTCGTAGCTTGTGGAAAAGTTAATTCGACGAGTTTGCAATTTGCATGAACGCAGAGAACGTTGAAACTTGAAACTTGTTGCTCGTAGCACGTAGCAGACGTACGTGCACACTGTAACTTCATGCATGTGTGATGTGTAAGGGAGTGCAGGTGCGGCTAGCTAGCTCAATCATCTCGCTCCCAGTTGAGTTGAGACTTGAGAGTTTCAGACGCACAAGTTACCATCGGAGTGCATGGCTTGTCGGCTTCCGGGGTCCGGGAGACACCGACGATTGAACACGCCTAGAAGCTCCAAACGGCTTGACGTCAACCGCATCTGCATGCATGCTTGAGCTGTAGCTTTCTGAGAAAAAAAAAAGGGGCAGCATGCAGAATATCCATTTCCAAGTGTACTAGTACGAGCTTTATAAATTGGATAAAGCATATTTGTACATGTGGACAGGATTAGGAGGTAGCACGCATGTGAAACATCTCGCTTAATTATTTGACCGGGACGTGTTCGCATGGAGATGGATGAGATGAGGAGGTTCCTTACCATCTCTTCTTTCTTGTATATTTATGTTTGTTTGTGTAGTTTACTTCTTTGCAGTTGATCTGTCTCTATCTCTCTCTCTCTCCTTGCGTTGGGTGTACGTACAACTCACAAAGTTTGTCTGAACAGTGCTGCTTTTCTGCGACACGATCGGCGCGTCGTCGCACGTACGTACCGATCGATCGACGGCTACAAATTTTGGAAAACTTAATTGCGTGCATATGCTCATGCCTGCTCATACTAAAATAATGACATGCCAATTGCCCATTCGCTACGCAGGTCTTCTACTGTTCCAAGGAACGCGAGCCCTCGTGTCACATAATTAGCAGTTGAACGTACATACTATTCCTTGTCCATGTGCATGGTCAAATGCTATTTATGCTGCAGGAGCAGTAAAGTTTTGACGGGCTAACTAGATTAACTAGTTGGAATGCAAGGACAGATTAAGTCTCCTCGATTGGTCGGACTCAAACGGTTGGAGTGACTTAAAGAGCTCTCAGAAATATTGTCTTCTCCAAAAGGCCACTAGGTTAGGCACGTACGTACGTACGTACGTGCATCACCTATTGGCTATTGTCTAGCTCATCATTTGATTTCATCTTGCAAGCGTGTCCAGCTCGGAGACTTAATACTTTTGATCCTGCATCGGAAGTTAGAAAAATTTGGCAATCAAGTCTTTTCCTTCTAAGTACAAGCCACCATGCATATTACTGTTGCACTTGCGTCCACGCTCCACGTACGTACACACACAGACACAATGACGGTGCTACAACCTTTGCTTGATCAAGGCGAGAAGCCACAGCACATGATGTTGCAAACTCGATCGAACCATGCACATATCGCATATATGCTTGTTGCTAATGAATCCTACGATCGCCGTTAATTACATGATGTTCATCCCGGCCGTTTAGTAGTCTTGCCGGTTGACTAACGTGCTTGTCCGACACCTTTAACTGCACAATTATAATATCTTCCTTTTCTAATTTACCTCTCCAAAATATTCAACAAGCAGGAATAATTTGATGCTATAAAATTGTTGGTATTTTTTTTACTAAGCTTTGTGCTATAGAATTTTATCTTTGTTGTAAGTTGTAACTATCAAGTAAAAGTTCATTGTCGTGTGGCTGATTTGAAGTTCTCTTTAGAAATTCTTAGACCTCAGTTTAGTCAGCTTTTAATTAACTGTGGTGTAGTATTTATTCTGGTTGAGTGACGGATGTGGACGTGGCCGGAGACATTCGCGGCGTCTGCAGGAGGTGGCAAGGGTGGTGGGCGACAACGACCTCACCTTTGGGATGGCGGTTCTACATCGATCGATCCATCGGAGGACATTTGTTCTCTGAAAGATGCATGGTGTGGGCTTGTTGATCATCAATTCAGGGGCAACGCACTGGCCGTAAGAGTGCAGTTTCTGGTTGAGAAACCCTGCATCAATGGTTTGATGGGTATTATACCGAAACTATTTATAGTGGGTTTAGTCTATAAATAGGACATCCATTGTATACAGAAAGATATCGATCAATTCATAAATAGGTTCCTTAGCCTCCATCTATTGTCTCTCATTGATGATTGGCTTGTTTTATCCCGTGACAACCACGTTATTCAATATGTTATCAGCACGAATCACTCTATACAGCCGAATCGGTATGTCGCCGGGTTTGAGTCGCAGCATGTCGGGGAGGTGGCTGTCATGCCAGTCCGTTGCTAGACCATGCCGCTACACCAGTTGCACGCCTCGTAGCCACACTCGACGCGTGCCTCGCTGAAGAATTTAGATCCAATATTATGAGTTAATGGAGTATTTTGGTGATTAATGACAAATCTATATCTGAGATTAACACTTGATTGTTATACCTATTGTTTAGCCTACATTGGATGAAAAATGTAAAAATCAAAGAGGTATGCATTCGAGATCATATTCCTATATCTTGTTGCATTCCTTGGATACAAAATATATGTTAAACTCCACTAAAAATTTAACTTGAATATGTGCATATGTTTTTATTACACATTCGTGTATGCACACATTTAGGGGGAGTTCACTCTATGTTTTGTGGTTTCATTGGTATTGATATATATTCATTTATCCACTTATTTTAAGGATCTCTACTTTAAAACGTATCCATTAAGTATGTAAAACTTATGTAGTTTATATATACTCATATTGCTTTATATTCAATTATTTTTAATTGTGATGGTTGTCATCAATTACAAAAGAGGAAAAGATTGAAATATTTTGACCCACTATTATGAGATAATGGTATGTTGTAGTAATTAATGACAATCACATTGTGGTACTAACATTTTTCATAAGTTGGTGAAATAGGTTTAGTTCCATGATGATGATGACTTGAGATGACATCATGAGTTGACCGCCACCAAGTCAAGGTTCAAGAAGATGATGCATTATGTGTTGATGCATATCAAGAATTCAAAAAGGAAATTATCATGCGTTGATACATATCAAGATCTCGAAGAGGAGATGATCATGAGTTGATCATCAAGTCAAAAAAAGATCCATCATGTGTTGATGGAAGTCTAGTAGAGGATACATAATGGGTTTATGCATGTTAAGGACCCGGACTTGAAGTAAAGATGTGCACCATCAAGATTCAAGTGAATGTGTAAGACATATATCTAGCTAGGCTAAGGATGTGTTCCTAGTTTTTTACCGGTCTTGGTGTTTGGTTGGAGACCGAATTGCTAGTATAGGTATCGTACTATTAAGAGTGGTCTTGACTAGCAGCTTGAGTTAGTCATGTGTTGATAGCTCGTCTTGCTTGCTCTAGCTCTCGTTAGCACGTTGTCAATATTTACGAATGTGTTTTGCAAATAGTTGAGGCTCATGTATAATCCTTGTAGCATGTGACTTTAGTTTGCGAATGTATTTTACAAAAGGTTTAAGTCCATGTACCTATTTCTTGTGGCGTTGATTCTAAAAGTTGGCCAATGTATTTTGTAACTTGTTGAGAATCTTGTCTTCATCCCTTGTGTGCTTCTTGCATCAATTAGCAAATGTATTTTGCAAATTGAGTTGAAACAAGGTGTGCAATCTGTTTTTAGCATTGTTGACAGTGGGCGGTCTGACCGCCCATGTCAGTCGGTCTGACCAGTGGGGTATCGGTCTGACCGCCATGTGTTGGCCGGTCTAACTGGCTCCTGGTCAGCGGGATGACCACTTGTTCGTGCGGTATGTTTTTTTTTGCAGAGAATGTGTTTTTTGGAGTTTCTCTTGATCCCAAAAATGGTATGACCGCATTTGTTCAGTGGTACTACTGCTCACCGATAGTACCGATTTTTAGTTGGTGGTTCGTTTTTTCGAGAAGAGTCATTTTTCTGGTTCTGGACCTTTCTCTGTCGAGCAGTCTGACCGCTCCTCTGGCGGTCTGATCGGTGGGTCCAGTCTGACCGACACTTGTGAGGATGGTCGACCCGACAGTGTGTCCAACGGCTAGTTTTATAGCCGTTGGAGCTAGGGCGGTCTAACCGATTTTTCCTTGTTGTCTGAAGATTCTCCTCCAGTAGCTAGTTTTCTTTGTGTGGGTATAAATACCCCTTTGTGGCCGGTTGTGGGAGAGTTGCTGGTGTCATATTCATTCCCTTGAGCAAAGAGCAAGTTCTCTACACTCTTTTGTGCATGTGTCGCACTTCGTGAGATTAGAGAGCAAATCCTAAGTGCATGTGTTGCATTAAGTAGTGGATTGTGTATCCACTTGAGCTTAGACACTTGATTCGTTCACGTGGGAGTCTTCGGCTTATTACTCTTGGTGTTTGTCGACACCTAGACGGCTTAGAGGTATTGCACTAGTGAGCTTCTCAAAGAAGGTTGTGAGAAGACCTGAGCGGTTGTGAGTGGTTTGGTGCTCGCCATCTCCGGAGTGGAGGAAGAGCAACTCCTAGTGGATCGAGGTGTTGGTTCGTTTTGGAGTCGATCCAAATGGTTGGACTTACCTCGGAGGTGTTTGGCTTAATTAGTGTAGTCGGTCCAATTCGTTTGGGATTACCTCAACGTGGATTAGGGGAGACCGGTAAGTCTCCGAACACCACGATAAAACATTATTGTGTCATTGTGGTTTGCCTTCTTGTGCTTTACTCTATTGCAATTTACATTTACAGAATTAAATTACTCACGTGCATTTGTTTTCTTTATTTCATTATCAATAGTCTTATATTGTTGGTGCACTTAGTGAAGACTAATTGATTTAGGTTTTAATTGTACAAAATAGAATTGTTGTAAGCTTTCGCATTAGAAATCGGTTTTATCCAAAAGTTTTATAAAATTACCTATTCACTCCTCTCTAGTCGGCCTCCTCGATCTTACAAGTGGTATCAAAGCTTGGTATCTCATTTATTAGGCTTTGCAGTGTAGAGAGTTAAAGGATGACGACTAGTGATATAGTGCACTTCGGTGAGACACCTCAATTTGATGGTACAAAATATGATATTTGAAAAATCTGCATGTCTTGTTATTTTAAGGCTATGAGCTCTAAAATTCGGCGGATCGTAGATGTGGGCTTTTCTCCTCCAAAAGATCCTCTAGCTCTAACGATTGAGAAAGAGAAATGCTCACTTCTCGATGCTCAAGCTAGTAACGCTTTATTTAGTACTTTGAGTATAGAGCTATTTGATGCCATATGCAATCTCAATAATGTTCACGAGATGTGGACCTATCTTCAAGATAATTACAAAAGGTCCACCTCAATCAATGATGATTGCATATAAGAATGGACGTTGGGAGAAGAATGCCAAACTTCTAACTACGACAATGATGAGTCATCAACCCCATCCACATCACCTCATTGCTTTATGGTCAAAGGTAATAAGAAGGTAAATAATAATGATGAGCCTTCATATGATGAGTTGATGGATATGCTTGAGGAGCTTAATGAGTATTTAGGAAAGGAGAAATCAAAATTCAAAGTTTGGAAGAAATAGTATGTCGCACTTCAAAATAATTATGATGTTATAAAAGATGAACATGAAACACTCCTCCAAAATGAGATATATAAGTCCAAAGTGGATACATGTATTACATTTAATTTATTAGATGATATCCCATGTGTTGCTCCTAACTCTTGCATTTCATCTAATGTTATCATATCCACCTCTTATGATGATTTACTAGATATTCCTTGTAGCTCAAAATAGATGCTTCTACTCCCTCTATACTTGTTGAGACTAACCTTGTAGAGGAAAACAAAGAGCTCAAGGCCCAAGTCACAAAATTAGAAATTAACTTCGAAAGAAGCTTCAAAGGGAAGGGCATTCTCGATGAGATATTGAGCAAGCAAAGACGCTTGCAAGATAAGAGTGGAATTGGCTTCACTCCAAAGAAGAAGGAGAATAGTAAGACAAAGCATAATGCAAGACACACGAAGAAATATGTTAAGTGCGTTAGATGAAATGGGAAGGGCCACTATGTCTCGGTGTGCTAAAATCAAATGGATGTCAAGTCATGACATTAAAAAATAAGGCAAACCGGCAATGAGCAAGATAAGAAGACAAGAAGGGGAAGCAAAAGTCCAACTTGTTACAATTACCGGTAAAATGGACATTTTAGTAAGGATTGTCCCAAAGGTATCTCTTCTAAGCCTATTATCTATAATGACCAATATGTGCTTAGGAATGATAAAAATGACAATGTGTTTGCTAGAATTATTAGTTCACCAAAGCTTACTGCTATGGCCATTTGGGTGCCTAAATCTCTTGTGACTAACATTCAAGGACCCAACCGAGTTTGGGTACCAAAAGACGCTTAAATGATTAATAGATACTTGAAGAGGCACTGAAGGTTTGGTTCAATGAAGAGGTGGATTCCACTATGTGAAAAATTAGAGCCAAGCTTAAGGATGAACATTTTATATTAAGAATCAATGCCATCTCGGTAACAAGTATTTACATTGAAGTATCTAGCACTTTTACCTTGTGTAGGTTGTATTCCATGAAAATATTTTCAAAAGGGTGTTCTTTCTCTTGTTCATAATATTATTTAGTATAATCTGGAGCAAGATGGTTAGTGGCACATTAAGGGGAAGTGCTAAGTCATATACATGTATATCACACCACTAAGTGCGCCCAAATAAATTAAGTGCTAGTATTATTTTTAAAAATTGAGCCTTTTAGCCAAAAGTCAAAAAAATTCATATCTATTAGTAATCTTGTGAAAAAAATAGTTGCAAAATGTATACAAATACTTTTAAAAGGTTTTCCAAAGATTTTGATTCAAGAAAAACCTATTTTAAGTGAAAATGAGTTTCTAGCCAAATCCAAAATTATAGTATCTTATTTTTGACTTAAACTAGACTTTTATGTAAAATCTATTCTAAAAGGAATTTGAAAACTGTCCTAAAAGGAATATCCTAGAGTTGGCTATTCTAAACATTTTTGGTACTCAAAAGATTTCCAAAGAGTCAACCTAACAAAAGTTATTTGTTTTGAAATTCATCCAAAATACTATCTTGACCTAAGTGATCACTTTCTAGCACTTAAGTGAGTTTTGCTATTTAATCCAAATTTGTTCACATGAATAGGTCCATAATGGTATTAATGAATCATACATGAAATTAGATGCTTTAAATTTCATCACATGCTCAGTTTTGCTTATTTGAAGAAGGTCCATGAAAAATGAAGTTTTATTTGCGAAAACAAAAGCTTAATTCATAAAAACTATTTGAGAGTTGGTTTTTCAAGTGCTACATTAGTTGGAAATTCTCCAAATATATTTATTTGGTTGATTGTGTGAAAGCTTGGAGCAAATTACAACATTTCCCTCTTTTCTCCTAAATCGAGAATCAACTGCGATAGTTTGGTCTCGGCCTCGACGGATACCTCGATGGTCGATAGTAGCCCTCCGATCTAACCGCCCCTTGAATGCCGGTCTGACCGGTGGTTGTTGTCCACAACAGTAGATGGCCCTGTTTTGTTCGAAAACGTGGTCGAAAACGAACTAAAAAACATGGTCAAAAATGTACTCGAAAATATGGTCGAAAACATACTAAAAAAGTGGTAGAAATCATATTTAAAAATGTAGTCGAAAATGTGGTCGAAAATGTACTAAAAAATATGGTTAAAACCAGTGTGGTCGAAAACGTGGTCGAAACCAGTGTGGTCGAAAACGTGGTGAAAAATGTGGTCCAAAACGTGGTAAAAAACATACTAAAAACATGATAAAAAATATACTAAAAACGTAACGTGGTCAAAAAAGTTGTCGAAACCATCATGGTCGAATACATGGTCGAAAACCAACGTGGTAGAAGTTCAATGGGTCACCGGTCCGAGCACCATGTGCCCGAGCGGTCAGACCGGTTTTGCGTGAAGGACCTTATAACTTCCACTCGATCAGTTTTGTTCTCCATTTAGTTTCTTATCCAACCGAAACCTTATCTCTCTCTCTCTGTCTCACTCGGATTTTCTAATCCCGAATCGTCTGCGAATATACTGTGCTATTCCCTGGATCAGTAGATAACACTCGCATATATATCACTGAATTATTTTATACATAGTGTAAAACCATACCATTCATTAATTTAACACATCAGAGTTTACATAGACCTCTTCGGGCCAGGTTTTACAATAAGGGCCGCACAGGCCAAACAATTACATCACAAAGTAGCGGAAGCGACAACGGAAGCTAAAAGGGTGAGGGCTCATCTCTCCACAGGCAACCGACTGGGGAAACCTGTGTACATCCGAAAACTCAGGTAATATAGGATGCACATAAGTACCAGCGGAGTCAGCTAGACTGAGGCGAGACTAGAACATCTAAAGACTAAACTACGCTTCAACAACTCATGGGTCTTCAGACGTCTGGTTCCTCGTAGTAGTCGAGAACTTTAGGATTTTATGCTTTTGAGGGTTTGGGGAAAGAGTGAGAATGAGCACAACCACGGTGCTCGCGAGCCAACACACAATATACAATAGTATACATGCAAGGCTTAATAAGGATGGCTCAGGTACTTTTATTTGCTAAAGCAACATTTTCAATTATCATAATTACAAAGTCCTTTGACTTAGCATTTTAAACAAATTGCATTTTTATTAAAGAGAGTAAGTGCAATATTAAATAATAGTTGAGGTTACCTCCACCTCATGCTTAATTTTGATAGCGGTTACATCCACCGATTATCACCACTGGGTAAGACTACCCAGGAAAAAAAAAATCCAAAACAAGGGTTAGATGTGCCCATCACATTTTCAATCCACCCACAAAGGTTTTTGAAATAGAACTAACTCAAGTTAAGTTCCCATGTCCGCCTTTGACCGTAGGCGCGACTGTTTAAACATTTTAGACTCTGCAGAGGTTGTACACTGTACCCACAAGAGATAATCATACTCGTTTCCCCACATGATTCCTTAGTTATGTAGTTGAACGATCGTCACAGTAACTTTTCAAACTAGCTTGCCCCTTCTGTCATCTCACCCCTGTGGTCAATTCCATAAGTTGTGCGGGATGTTCACCACAATGACTAGCGCAGCTGGCCCCGGCCACAACGACTAGCGTAGCTGGCAACTTCACCCTCCTCGGCGTCCCTTTCAAGCCAGCATACATCCTGTCGTTTGTACACTTCCAAACACTAGTTGTGGGATAACATTCAGGATTCAATAATTTTACTAAGCCAAGTTGCACTTTGCAGACTTGCGGTTGTACTTATTTTACACAGGAGGTCATGACAAGATTAAGTCCTTAATCCATCTGGACCGTTCATACCACATTCCACACATTCTCGTTCTACATCCGCACCCACCACTCTTTCCATCCGCCCAGACGTGGTACTAGCAAGTTATTTTGGGTTTTAAGGGGGAAAACCAATTAACACAGCACGTAAGTCATTTACATCCAATGACTGCCAAAAACTACTTTCATGATTAAAAGATGATGATCGTGACATTTATTGTCCTGGTACTTAAGCAAGACTAGCATGTCGCTTAAGTACAATCTATGCTGGTATTTACCACACAATTACTAGGGTGACATGGAATGATGGATTCAATTTATCAAAGGATGAGTAATAATTAACTAATCATCAAATGAGTGTTTAACTACCTTAAGCTTTAATATACATTTGATTATAGAATTAAAGTATGCAACTTTGATATTTTAAATAAATATAATTTGCATAAAATATAGGCTCAAAATGATCAAAGTATTGAATCGCCTGGGCCAGGTTATCGCGACCTTGGTCTTACTCAGGGATTTCTCTGCTAGGGGGTCTGAGTTCTGGGTCTGCGCTTTTATCCGAATCTTAATCCTGCTCGAGTCGTTGCTTCTTCTGGACTGTAATTCCTAATTACGCGAGAACAAGCGAGAACAATAAATAAATCCATAAAACTTCAAAAGACCTAATATAATCAAAGCGCTTTAAATAAGTTTAGCGATGAACGAGCTTAAGAGACAAGATTCAGTAAGGCGGGGATGTTTGACAAAGTCAAACGACCAGCTGAGCGAAAGGGGTCATGGCAGAAAAACTTTGCCAGGGAAAAACAAGGGAGAATCGAAGTCGAAGAACTTCCTCAGGGATACTCCACTTTGGATATGGAAGATGGCAAGATATTACCGATCGGATAACGACACAGCTAGACCTAATTTTAAAACAAGGGTTTCTATTAAAATAATGGATATTATTCGAGCAAGATATCAGGATTAACAAGTTAATTCTGAACGGCTTCCCAAAATATTTTTATAAAATGCAAATTAAGTGCTAATACCACAAAGCCTTTTTACACAAAAGTGGAAAATTTGAATAAATTAGTTTTAACAAAAATTGACATGATTGCGGAGACGATTATGAAGGTCATTTGCATAACTTCGACTTCCAGAGATTTTGCAAATTACGCTCTTAATCGACGGCTCTCAAGTATTGGCGAAGTGGGTAATTCCGCTAACTCTTGTCAATTGGCACGTTAACAATTAACAACGGTTAACCGAATCGTCGCACGTCCACAGCACAATCATAGAGAATAAACATTTTAGAATATTTTTGCCAATTGGAAAGCTACTGGTCGACCGAGTTTAAACAAAACATTACAAGATCATCATACAAACTTCAATACACCAATTTCTTTGCCAAACTCACTTTGGCTACTAATGCTCCAAGGCCACACTGCACAAGGTTAATAAAAATATAACAAGATCAATACACCGATAATCACTCAAATTCAGATACTCAAAACCCACTGTTACTGCTCCACTAGTACTGAACGCACTGCCCAGAGGAGGTGGCCCACTGCCAGAGAGAGACAGAGAGAGAGGGAGATTGCAGAACAGGAGCAGAGGGCCAGGAGGAGCATAGCGGCAGCTGCTGGTGGCGAGCGACGGCCGGAGGGGCGGCG
This sequence comes from Hsuehochloa calcarea, assembly GCA_036346395.1. NCBI lineage: Eukaryota > Viridiplantae > Streptophyta > Magnoliopsida > Poales > Poaceae > Hsuehochloa > Hsuehochloa calcarea. The sequence goes on from CM070597.1 coordinate 32,535,903, forward strand.
GGGGCCAGCAAAATGGAATGCCGTGAGGGGGAGGAGGCCAAGGGAGGTGGTGGCACGGCTGGAATGACGTCGAGGAGGAGTTGGCGGCGGCCGAGGCGGTCGGGCTTGGCGGCCAACAGCGGCGACGGCGACCAGAGGGAGGGGAGAGCCAGGGAGGAGGCCAAGAGCATCAGGGAGAGGAGGGGGGCGCACCGTGCCGTCGGCGGGGGCAGGGGAGCTCGAGAGGAGGCCGATGACGGGAGTCGAGGTTGGCGGTCTAACTAGTTTTCCCTAGTTGTCTGAAGATTCTCCTCCAACGGCTAGTTTTCTTTGTATGTATATAAATACCCCCTTATGGCCGGTTGTGGGAGAGTTGCTGGTGCCATATTCTTTCCCTAAAGGAAAGAGTAAGTCCTCTAAATTCTTTTGTGCATTTGTTGCACTTAGTGAGCTTAGAGAGTAAACCCTAAGTGTATGTGTTGCATTAGGTAGTGGATTGTGTATCCATTTGATCTTACACACTTGATTTGTTCAAGTGATAGTCTTCGGCTTATTACTCTTGGTGTTTACCGACACCTAGACGGCTTGTAGGTCTTGCGTCGGTGTGCTTCTCAAAGAAGGTTGTGAGAAGACCCGGGTGGTTGTGAGTGGTTTGGTGCTCTCCATCTCTGGAGTGGAGGAAGAGCAACCCCTAGTGGATCGAGGTGTTAGTTCGTATTGGAGCCGATCTAAGTGGTCGGACTTACCTCGGAGGTGTTTGGTTTAATTCGTGGAACCAGTCCAATTCATTTGGGCTTACCTCAATGTGAATTAGGGGAGACCGGCAAGTCTCTGAATACCATGGTAAAACATCATTGTGTTATTGTGGTTTGCCTTCTTGTGCTCTACTCTATTGCAATTTACATTTATAGAATTGAATTACTTACATGTATTTGCTTGCTTGATTTCATTATCAATAGTCTTATATTGTTGGTGCACTTAGTGAAGACTAGTTGATTTAGGTTTTAATTGTACAAAACTGAATTTTGTAAGCTACCGCATTAGAATTCGGCTTTAGCCAAAAGTTTTCTAAAGCCACTTATTTAACCCCCCTCTATTCGGCCTCCTCGATCTTACACTCGCCACTGGCCCAAACGCTGAGCGTCGATCCGTCGGCCACCGCACCCCGTGCCCGTTGGGCAAGGGGAAAACCTAGCCCCCCCTTTTTTTTGAGCCACGCAGGCCAGGCGGCACATTGGACTGCCCTGCCCATAAATTTTCTTCAAAGAAAAAGAAAAGGAAAGAAATAGAGAAAAGGAAAAATGGAAATCTAATTTTTTTTTTTGCAACAGGGCCCACAGAAATTTTGAAAATCACGAGGAAAGTTTGTAAATAAGAAAATTTTGTGTAAAACCCCGTGGAGTTTTGGAAATTATGGCAAATTTCGTATGTTTATATATTATTGCAGAATAACCCTTTCGAGAATCCGATTTTTGCGACAGATTAGTATTTTCCATGGTTATATTATAATCTAGACCTCGTCTTATGGTTGGTTATTTAATATTATTTATTTTTTTGCAAGAACCTTAAATAATCCTAGAAACATGGTTTTTAATCATACGAGCTTCCATAAAATTTTGAATCATTTGTATTAGCACACCCTGGAAGCTTCTTACCAATGGGTTTTTATTTTTCTCCTAGCTTTATTTGATGAATTTGGTTTTTTTCTATAATATTGGTAATTCTGAAAAATTATCCATATACATCATTAATTAGTAGAAAATCATGATAATTGCTAGGAAAATTCATAAAAAATATATGTTGAATAGATGACAAACCAATATTTACTTATTCACAATATTCATGCTTTAGATTCTATTATACCTATAGTAAAATTGAACATTGCATGAACCGAATGTAGGAGATATCATATATCGCAAAGAAAGAATTCACTGAGCTTGCCCTGAATGGCAACAACTACTTGACCTGGTTGATGGATGCAAAGATCAACCTGAAGTCTCGATCTCTTGGAGCCACCATGACCGAGCCAGAAGCTGACACCCCTGCCATCGCTGAGGCCGCCAACTATGCGGCCCTGCACTTCCCGAGGCACCATCTCCATCAGACCTAAAGTCTAAATACTTAATGGAGGAGGATCCACTAGCACTGTGAAATTCCCTAAAGGAACGCTACAACCAGCAAAGATTTATCGTACCCCGAGAAGCACAACGATAATGCACTCACCTACGCTTTTAGGATTTTAAGATTGTGGTAGTATATGTAACACCGCAGCCCAACATGAGCCTGGAATGCTACTAAAATAACAATATAACAAATACAAATCTAAAACACTACAATAAATTTCGGCAGAACCTCCTTTGTATAACTAAGTTTACCGGAGATTCCAACAGATGCATATAAAATTATCACTATTTCAACATCTAAAGTTCATCGAAGCATTTATAAATAATCTACTCAGCTAAAGCATAAGCAAGCATAATTAAAATTTACCACTTTCATTATTACAAATAAACCAATGCATTCAAGTATAGCTAAAGTTAATCCTTAAGCTGTTTGCTTGTTATTAAGGTACCGTCTAAATGATAATTATCTTTTAAAGAATGTGTGATAGTGAGTGAAACCAAAGCAACCCTACTCCCTCCCATGCATGCCGTCCGCAAACGAGGTACCTAAAAATACAAAATCAGCAAGAGTGAGTCCAAGACTCAGCAAAGTATAAATAGTAAGACAATAGCCAACGCAACTGTAATTAACAACATCCATCCACAAAACCCAATAAGAAATATGTCTTATGCTTATGCGATGCAAACTGTTCAAATGCACTTTTCTTTCTCTCTTTTGCATATACCGGTATTGCGGAGTGTGTATCCGTCGATGCACACCCATGCCTGTGCCTTCTAGCACAGGGACCTTAGCCCATACTCCACAAGTATGGAGACCCAAAAGCCCATCATATTCATGACGGGGACCTCAATTAATGCTTGATCACCATTTGACCATGCCTCCAATATGATATCATGATGCACATGGTCAATACTTTAAATCATCATGCATACATGAAACTTACGCATACTTCTAGCATTTACGGGCATTAATGTCCATAACATTCGAGCATCCATGATTAACATAATATACTCATAACATAGTAAACATGAACAAATGATCACATACAATTTACCACTACTGTACTTGCCTTAACCACGAGAGAACAAGGGATGTACAGAATGAGCTGCTCCCTGCACCGGTCCACCACCTGAATAATTATTATAACACATGCTAAGACACAGCAGTGGATCAAAACAACCTATATAACAACAACCATGGACTTGTAAAACTCCTAACTCGATCCCGACCCCAAACTCCTAAACGTCGATCCGTCCCCTCGGTGGACAGTCAACTTCAAAAATCCATATCTATTAGTACAGGGGTCCAAATAATATGTTATTAGACTTTATGGAAAGATAATTAAATTCTACAACTAAGTCTAGTTGGTGAGCCTTGCTGAATCGGCGAAATAATACCCCTACCAGGCCACTTAAAAAAACATCAACTTCACATCGGGTTTTCTAGACAGAGTACTAAAACTACCATAACTTTTGCTACGTAACTCGGAATGGGGTGATCTTGGTCCCTCTAGAATCATGACAAAACCAGATACAATGTCTAGTTGGACAAGTCTCCTGATTCGGCCTCCTACTAATTATTATATTCAGGTAAAGTTTTTCTAAGTTTTCTGTCTCTGCAATCTGACAGTTAGCAAAACAGCGATGGTAAAAATTTCATAACTTTTGATTGACAATTCTAAAAATTGTGTTCTTTATCAGCTTGGAAATATTTCTGACTCCTCTATAATATTCATTTTGGGTGGTTTTTCTAATTCGGCCTATAAAAATTCATAATAACCAGACAATGCAATCTGCCACAACTCGTCAGCTCTCCTGGTCCGTCGCGGTAAAACTACCATAACTCCTAAACAGTAGGTGCAAATCAGGTGATATCGGTGCCCAAAGAAAGCTAAAACCGAGATCTACAACTTTCTAAGAGGCGGCTAGATCTGAAAACATACGAATCTTACCCAAAACAGATGAGGAACAGCACTAAACAGATCTAATCTGCTGTCTCCACTTGGCAGGTACTCCAATGGTGGTCTCCTCGCCTTTCCTCCAATGAACCGCAGCAATGATCTTCGCCGGGGAGGAAGGTGGTGCTGCTGGGGAGGTGGTGGCACAGGGGAGAGGCAATGGGAATAGGGGGTGGCTGCTTGGGGGGGGGGAAAGGGAGAGGAGTGGGGGCGGCTAGGGTTTGGGGCGCCCCCCCCTCCCTTGGCCGGCCTCCCCTCTTGGGCCTCCTGGGCCGCGGCCCGCGGCCCAGGTTGGCGAAAATAGGCGATAACCCCTTTTTTTCAGAAATTTTCCCTTTTTTATTGTTTTTTCTTCTCCCGACTAGCTGTCTATTTACCCAACTAAATTCCAGGGTATTACAGTATATAACTCTGCCATGCACAAACATATCTCTAAATTGAGGTTCTGTAACCAGACCATTACGGAAGCTGACATGGTACAAAAAACTTTGTGCACCTTCCACCCCAACATGAGGTAATCAGTTTAGTGTTAGTTCTCGATGAACATTGGTTTATTCATGCTCATGTTGAGCATTTATCTTTCATTATTTGCTTAGGCTGAACTCTTGGCATTGTTATTTTTCCATATTTTTCCATCCATTATTTTATTGGTCTATGTTTGCTCTACATTTCAAACTATGTTTCCTGATGAATGATTGTTTGATAATAAATCATGTTTGAAATATAGAATAACTCATTATGATCCAATGGCGGAAGAGGAAATCTGTCTTATAGACAGTTGCACCACTAATTCAATTTTTAGGAAAAATAAATATTTGCATACCTTAACTAAGAAAACTGGGAATATTATGACCATCGTCAGAAGCGATGCTCTCATAGTCGGCACTGGAAGGGCAACCATAGTTCTCCCTATGTGTACTTGTATAACAGTTGATGGTGCTATTCTATATTCGAAATCTAAACGTACCCTATCAGTTTTAAAGACATTTGTATGAATGGATTTCACGTAGAAACCGATAATGAGAATGATACGGAATACCTACTCATGACTAAGTCTAACAGATGCCAGAAGCAAGTGGTAAAAAAATCTCCCTTCTTTCTCATCGGGATTGTACTACACATATATAAAACCTGAAGTTATATAAAATCTAAAGTTTATGTTGTGATGAAAATAATTTTTAAACAGATAGAAATATTTAAGATCTGACATACTTTTCTAAACCTGAATACTTCATGTGCTGCTTGTGCCAAAGGAAAGTTGATTACTAGATCCTCTTATCTGAAACTAAGAGATGAATCACCTAGCTTCCTAGAGAAAATTCAAGGTGATATATCAGTTTATGTTGATGATCTGAATATCATCGGAACAACGGAGGACATAAAGTAAGCAAATTCTTACATTCTGACGGAGTTTGAAATGAAAGACTTGGGTAAAACCTAGTATTGTTTAGGCCTGCAGCTATAGTACTTCCCTAGAGAAATCCTAGTACACCAGTCCACCTATACCAAGAAGGTATTGGAGAAATTCAACATGGATAAATCTCATCCCTTAAAGACCCCCATGGTAGTAAGATCCTTAGATGTGGATAAAGACTCATTCAGACTAAGAATGGAAAACGAAGAAGTTTTAGGACCAAAAGTCCCGTACTTAAGCGCTATAGTAGCACTGATGTACCATGCGAACTGCACCAGGCCTGATATTGTATTTGCAGTCAACCTTGACGAGGATATGATAATCCTCAATTAATTACTTAATTATAATTCTTGTCATAGATGGTAACATCATTATATTACTCACATGTATACCCCTTAACTGGGTGGTCTTAAGTATTTCTACGACTACCCCTTGGTCGTAATCCTTTCTAAGACCACCTTGTGGTCGTAAGCCTTTTCTACGATCACCCTATAATTGATAAGGTATGCAGACATGTAGGCCCAGTCGATTAGGGAATCTGATACACATTGTTCAAATACACGGGGCAGTTTGTTCTGACCGGAATAATCCTTCTTGCCCTTGGTAAATTTTTTGGGAATTACAAGGACCTCTTTGTTATTAGGCTTGCGATTCTTATTACCCTCGAGAAACCTCTTGTGTTTCTTCTCTAGTTTATCCAGGCTCGGTTGAGGGATATTCTTTTTTCGATCTATGGATTTATTTCATTCGGCCGATTCACTAGCGGCTGCATACCTATCAGCCATATCGAAAATCTCAACGGTCGTTCATGGAGGATTCATCGTAATATCATCTGTAAACCGTCGATTCCTCAATCCTACTTTAAAAGCCTAGATCACAGAAGAATCTGCGACCTCAGGAATAGTATTACGGACCAAGCTAAACCTCTTGGTATACTGACGAAGATTTTCGTTAGGCTCCTGTCGGATCTGATGAAGATCATCCTCCTTTCCAAGGCAGTGGTACGTCCCCTGGAAGTTTGCGATCAAGAGGTCCTAGAGTTGCTCACAAGTGTAGATCGATCCAATCGGCAGGTTAAGCAACCAAGACCGAATATATCCTTCAAGGACCGAGGGCAAGTAGTTGTTCATCACGTTGTCGTCACCACCAGAAGCTCTAATGGAAGTGGTGTAAATCTGGAGAAATTATAAGGGGTTTTGAGTCCCATTGAACTTCTCCATGTTTGCTGGTCAGAATTTGTATGGCCAATGCACTGCTTGGAGTCCTGCTGAGAATGCTCGACATCCCGTAATTGAATCATATTGCCTTCTTTGAAAAGGTGCCAGATTATAATCTGGTTGGGGACCGATTCTTCGGATTAACATATCGAGTGTTGAATGTCCCAATTCTGTCATGGACGTTGGTATAACGCCTCCGACCGACCGCCTGATTTAGGTAATGTCGAAGATCACCCGAGCCAAGTGGTAATTCCTCTTGACGAGGGAGGTGGCTTCAAGAAAGAGTTGTCTTCCCTCGTGACTCTCTTATCGAATCTTTGACTAGGTCTTGGTATCGAATGATTTCCAGTCTGATCATATTTCCCCCTGCTAAGGGAGGAACACTGGGATGAAGACATAGTGTGACTTTGCAAAATCTTTTGTTCCCTGTACATCTGTGTACGTTGCATAGTCTGTTGGAGGATCTCCGATACCTTTCATGCAAGTTGAACATAACTCGGGGTCTCTGGTAGAGCAGGATCTGTGTTATTCAAAATGTCACGAACTCGTTGCAGGTTTTGAATCGTTACCGAAGGTCTTGAGGGGTTCCCGCTAGCAGAAGGTGTTCGATGACTTGAATTCCCCTTCGACCTTCTGGTTTGTCCTGTATGACCCATCATGTGTAGTGGGGTAGACACAAGTGAATTAGCCGATTGATGTCCACCAGTTCCATTACCTCCACCATCTTGGGTTGATGGCTGAGTGCCCGTGCCATTTCCACCAACAGGTGGTGCCGTGTTATGTTGCGGAGGTTCGTGCACGGCATCTTGATTGGTATCACCGATTGCGTTAACCTCGTGTCCCCAACAACGGTCTTTCGATGAGCTCCCAATGTAACTAAGGGAGCGCATTCCATTGCTTCGGCAATGAGCCTCCATGATGTTGAGAGGTTGGAGATTAATACCTCCGGTGGGCTTTGTGGTGGACTCAGCCTGATCCAGCGAATTCCGAATCGCACACTGAGTTTGATCATATTTACCTGGCCTTCGACTGGTGGCAACTTTATTGTCACCCTTACCAGGTGTCGATTGTCCCCCGAAATATGTAGGAGCCATCGGCGAATACTGGTCGCGCCATGACTATATCGAGAGTATATTGACCCTCTGATTGCATCATTGGGTTTTTGTCGCCGTTCTTACTGGTTGGAAGAACTGGCCTGCAGAGGCGTTCGAATATTCTGAACTGGTCGGAACAACCGTATTCTCTGGAGCGCCACTGATGGTGGCTGTGAATCCTCCTCCATCTGGTCGATCTCACTGGTCTCAATGAGCAGAGAGCCTACGACGGAAGAGGATGATGATGACATAGCGTCATGTTCTATGGCGTGAATACATGCGTCCATGTCGAGGTTCGAGTAGTCCGCCAAGTCGAATAAGTTCTCCTCATCCCATGATCCTGCCATGATCACATAAGCGATAATGGAAAAAATAGAGATGAGGATTGCTGAGCGAAGAAACCTTCAAGAACTCAACGCCAAGATCCCCACGGATGGCGCCCACTGTAGACGATCGAGTTTCCGATCTGACGAAATATAAAGAGCAAAATGGCTAAGAGTTCTTGGATGAGAATAGGATTGCTATTTATTGCAATGAACTGGCTATTATAAAAGGTGCCTTCGACAAGGCAGTGGACTAGCCCTAATTACAATGAGTGTATTGCTTGATTGTCTTCAGATCATTGGGTCTTGTGTCCTTTGACCTCTTGGTTGTCTCTGGATGTCGACCCGATCCTGGATGCCCTTTGCTGCTCATCATCCATCCTTAAATAACCAGCGAAGAGGTGATAGTTACTCTTGGAAAAGACATCATTTGCAAGTGACGCATCTGGTCGAAGGGGCAGTATCAATTAATGAAATGCTAACTAATCAACAGTTGATATCAGTAGATACAATAACTGTACGGTGGTTATTGTCAGTGACTTAGGGCCGGAAACATCGTGTGGGTTGGAGCAATCAATACATATGTTCCATTCATTACACGGAAGGAATATACTTGGAATCAAGTCCAAGTGCATGTTCAAAGTCTTTACGAGCAGCTATCTATTCGAGCAATGGGTACAGGGCCCCCTCCGACCAGGTTACTCGTAGAGCAATCTCTGTAATTCTAATGACCACGGGGGTCGTTAGCTTCGAGATTCACAACCACATAAGCTATGTGGCTATTAATTAATATTTAAGAATTTAATCCTCATCACACCTCTTGGCCTGGAGAAACTGCCACCTCTTCACGCGCTATAAAAAGGCTAAAGTCAGTAGACAAAGGGGAGGGCGATCAAGGACAGGAGACATTAGGCTAAGTCTTCTTTTGATTGTAATCAGTATACTCAATACAGTAACAAAGAAGTAGGGTTGTTATTCTCTCTGGAGAAAGTCTGAACCTGTATAAACCTTGTGTCATTCTCTGTGCGGTTCTAATTCTAGGATACCCTCAAATATTCATTTGTAAGATCGATACTAAACCATCGACAAACCTATTGGCTAGACACAGTGCAGCTCCAACCAGAAGGCATTGGGATGACATTAAGATTCTTCTTAGATACCTCCAAGGTGCACAAGATCTTGACTTATTTTACCAGAAAGAACCAAGACTTGACCATGGTAGGATATACGATGTTGGTTATCTGTCGGATCCCCATAGTGCCAAATCTCATACTAGGTTTGTATTTCTATGTGGTGATGCAGCCACCTCTTGGCGGTCATTTAAGCAGATCTTGGTAGCTACTTCTACCAAATACTTAAAAATTATTGCACTATATGAAGCCTTGCGTGAATGTATTTGGCTCAGATATGTGATTAGCTATATCCAGAAGTCATGTGGTATTAACATCGTCGATACCTCCACAATTATATATGAAGATAATGTTGCTTGTGTTGCACAAATGCAAATGAGTTATGTTGAAATTTATTTCACAAAACATATTGCTCCCAAATGAAGTCCTCGTGAACTCTAGAACAATGATGATGTGAAGATCCAACAAACTAGGTCTTGTGAAAATCTGTATGATCTATTCACTAAGCCTTTGTCTACGTCCAGTTTTCAGCAATGCGTTCATGGTATTGGAATGAAGTGGCTTAGAGATTTGTAGGGATCAGGGGAGAAGCCCTTGAATCGTAATCTTTTAGGGTCCTAAAGTTCTGCCTTAATCCTGAAGATTAACTCAAAAGGTAGAGAGGTTGCACTCTTTTTTCCTTAGTAAGTTTTTTTTGTAAAGATTTCTCACATAAAAGTTTTTAACGATGCAACGATACAATACAACTTTCGGATGTAATGTACTCTTTTTTTCAATCCCTTTTATCCCACTGATTTTTGGAAGGAGTTTTTTAATGAGATATGTGCATGGCGTGGTCGAGGGGGAGTGTTGAGGAATCCTAGATTAAGGGTTGATGGGCATAATACCGAATCTACCCCTGGTGGGTTTAGTCTATAATAGGACCTCCCTTGTACACAAAAAGAGATCGATCAATTAATAAAAATGTTCATTTGTATTGTGTTTCAATCTATTATTTCTTAGTGATGATTGACTTGTTTTATCCCGTAACTATCACTACTACAAAACATGTTATACTAGACGCCCCATCACAGACGGTTCCTTTGGAACCGTCTGTGTTATACTTATCACAGCGTCTGTGATATATAACTATCACAGACGGTTCTATTCATGAACTGTCTGTGATTATAATCATATCACATACAGTTCTATTCATGAACCGTCTATGATACTTTTGTTTTGTTGGGCTGGAAAACGAAAATTTGGACTTAATGGGCGGGCTGCCGAAACTCACTTTATATTAGCAGAGTCTCCTCACACCTCCATCTCCTCCTCTGCCATCCCTCCTCTAACCGAGTGCTGCCGTCTCGCCCTGACGGCCTCCCCCGAGCTCGTCGCCCGTGGTCTCCTCCACCTCGCCCCAGCCTTGTCGTCGCCAGCCTCCCACGATCTCGTTGCCCCCGGTCTCCTCCACTTCGTCGCCCTGTCCTCCCCCGAGTTTGTTGTCGCCGGCCTCCCATGACCTCGTCGCCCCTTTTTATAGTTATTTTAAAGATAGCATCTTCCTAACTTTATTTTTAATTCTGACCCCTTTAGTTACGTCATGACCCGTGGCGTGATCAAACTGTGTTGTGACACCACTGACCACGGTGTGACCAAACTGTACTGTCACACCACTCCTCTTGGCGTGATAGGACTTAGCTCAAAAACAGACGCGTCCAAAAGGGTCGGTGTCATGACAACCCAGTTTGGTCACTTCGCGGTCGGTAGCGTGACATAACAGTTTGGTCACGCTACGAGTCTTGACGTGGCCAAAGAGGTCGAAATTGAAAATAACTTTTAAAAAGCATTAAAAAAAAGGCTCTTCCCACAATGGGTGGTACTTTCTAAATTATATTTTTGTGTCGGTGCGGAGCTAGTTTTCGCTTAAAAACGCATTCAACCTGGCTCTTAATGCGCGGAACAAGTGCCCAGGACTAAAATATGTACTTAATTTGGGAGTGTGATCATTTGAGAAACAACAAGATTTGACGTCTTGAAAGGTCCCTGGCACGAAAAACATAGTAGCCTGTGCTACTGCTAGCCAAGAAAGACTACCCTTGCATGCGTGTGTGAGAGAGCAGGAGAATAGGGATTAGGGAGGTAGCAGATATGATGCATCATCATGCATGGGAAGCGAACACAAGGCACAACTGACGACGATGCGCTTGCCTGCCTCTGCCCTGGTAGGGTGTGGGTCAGGTAGAAAGAAAGAAAGAAGATGGAAGAAGAAAGGTAGGAGGGGACTGGGGAGCCCGCCCCGCCCAACCAAAGTGTGGATGGCCTCGGAGCAGCCAACCCCGGCTTGCCCTCGCTCTCTCGTCGCGCGCGCGCATGAGACACATCGCACGTGCCCCGGCCTGAACGCGGCCCAGCGCCCGGGGCCGTGCGCTCGCCAGCGCGCCACGTGTCGGACGGTGACGCCCGGAAAAGGCATCTCCCAGGGCCTATCTATCCGCTGCTCTCCCCTCTCGTCTCTCGAATGGAAAAGGTTGTGGAGGACACGTACTACACGGTTCTAGCTCCAAAAGAAAAGTTAGGACCATGTACCATCGGTCAATCGAGCGTACCTTGGCATCGAGTATACGGGTAGAGATTAGTAGTAGCTAGCAAGCATTTTACGCCAATCATGAGTATTTTGGGGATATATACACAAAATTAGTGTGATCAAATCAAAGATCTATATGTACACATTAATCGGCGACATGTGATCAAGTACACTCATATGTAACACTACCCACAGTGCTCACTACACATCTCCACCGAAAACTGGCAAACACTGTAACTCCATGCATATGCATGCATACATGCCTAGCTGCATATAAGTACTGTGCTAGTGTGTCGTGCTGTGCCTGTTAGTAGTAAACATTTACATCCAAATCCAAAAGACCAAAAGCTGAAAAGCCTGCCCGCCCACCGGAGCAGCAAAGCAATTGCTTTTGAGCGAAAGCGACCGCGCGCGGCCGGCCGGCCTGGCGCTGGACGGATGCACGGCACGGAGCGCATGCAGCAGCAGCTAGCCGCCACGGCCGCGCAGGACATGCGCCCCCGAGGATAGCTAGGGGCGCCCAGCCAAAAGCCAATTCAGCTCGCGCCCGCCCTCGGCCGTGCCCCGATCGACAGTGCGCGTACATGTACATTGCACCTGCCGAGCGGGTGCAACTTGGAATCTTGGATGCATCGCACAAGTCCGCGTCTTAATTGGATAAGCGGCCTGTAGTAGTAGTACGTACGAGGCAGCAAGTGCACCAAATGGCAGTGCCCTAGCTCGCCTAGACTGGGGGCCCCGATTGCGTGCTGCTGCCGCCAGGGCAGATCCAGGGAAGAAAAAAAAACGTACTAAGGCTGACGACCATAGCCCACGTATTAAAGTTATGCGGGCTGAGACGGAGAAAGTCGATGTCACTTGATCTCTAATCCATACACTGTACATCTATTATGGTAATAGAGGTGCGGACTTAGTAACACATTTATTCTAACACAAAAATTCAAATAAAATAAATTACATGTTTGCACTACAGCCGACGTCACAAAATAATTTTTTGAATACAACCTGATACAACGTTCCTTCGTGATTTGAAAATGATTGATTACAAAATCATCACTAACTTGTAGAAAAAAACTCAGAATCAATGCATGTAACTAAGCGATGGGGTTGGGTGTGAGACGCTAGATGGCTAGGGCAAACATACGATGCGATGGCAATTGGATTTGGGGATTGATCCTGAGCCAGGCTGCCAGGGAGGTTGTCGACCTTGTGGCTTGATTGGCTTGGAACAACTGGACAATTACACATGTTGGCTATCAGAGCTATTGGGTTCGTTGGCCGTAGGCTGCTTTGACAAATTGAGGAAGGAATATGTATTAGTTAGTGTATACTTTGTGCAATATAGATGTATGTACTAGTTATTTCGATAAAAAATTTGAAAGTACCGTTGTACTCATGCATCTTCGTCAGCTCCGCCACTGCGCCATAGCCTAACTACTCTAAAAACTACAGGAGATCGATGGACAGCTATATCTAGCTAGCTGAATGCACGCACATACAAGTTGCATCTGCATTTGTGCATGCCTTTGCCGTCACCGTTTGGCCTTTCTATTTCTTGGAAACAACGCACAAGCCGTATGCCCTAGCAATCATGACTTTTGTTGTAATATTAATTTAAAAGATGATTACAAAAATTTAGTCACTTTTTTTTTTAAAAAAAATAAGTGAATGAAACAGATTATTTATTTTGAATTCCACTAATTACTAACAGTAATTTTTTCTTACAGGTCCCGAACTCCACTTGTACACGCAGCAGAGTACGTAGGTCCTGAGCTCCACCTGTACACGCAGCAGGAGTACGTAGAGCGGTCTGATACCTTCGTGCGGCGAGGTGTGTCTATCTTGTTTGCATGCACAACATACTATTTCAATATTTTGCTATATTTACATGCATAACGTATTGTTTCACAGCTCGTACACCCCTTTGGAACGAAGAGCTGGTGTCGCACGAGGAGTCACGCTCCGGGACTTCGATTTCGACTAGGGTGGCGGTGGGCCTTCGCACGGCGAGAGCAGTTAGGTCTCCGTTGAGGCTTCACAACTGCACGATGCTCTCAGAAAGAGCCAACCGACGCATCATCATCTCGCGACACCCCCTCGGGCTACTCCTCAGATAGGGTGCCTCGGCCGTCTGAGCCTTTAACCTACTTGTACCAGCGCCCATAATTGCCCCAGACGAGGCCAAGCGCCACACATGTGGTATGCCTCAAGAGAGCCCACGAGTAGATTTTTGTTCTTGTAAATATCAGTCATGTCATGCAAATATAAATTTCTATACAACTTACATTATACTAGTATCGTGTTTCGATACTATTTGTTCTTGTGCTAACGGGTAACCACGTGAGGGGGTCAGCATCGCGACACCCCATATTTTTAGACCTTAAAGACCGCACCAGGTCATACAACACAATGTCACTTTCGTAGACCGAGATGACAACATATTTTTATACTACTTTTCCGCACCAAAAGACCATACTCCGCTACGCCCCTTTTAGACAAAAGACCGCACCCGGTCGCGCCACACATTGCTACTTTTGCAGAACAAAATGACAACGTACTTCGATGCTACCTTTCCACACTGAAAAGATCATACTCCCGACGCCCCATTTTCGAACCGAAAAGACCGCACTCTGTCACGCCACATGCTGTCACTTTTGTAGATGGAGTTAACAACACAATGCGACACTACCTTTTCATATCGAAAAGGTCACACTCTGCCACGCCACCTTTTCAGAACAAAAATAACACTACCTTTGTAGACCAAAAATACCACACTCTGCCACGCTATATTTTCAGACCAAAAAGGCTCATTGTAAAAGGAGGGAGAAGAGAACTGGAGGAGAACACCATACCATCACACCCAATACTTCACCAAAGCTTGGTTCACATAACTGAGAGGAAGGAGATGTCGGACTCGTTGTTGAACTTCTACACGAAGATGTTGCGGAAGCACAAGTGGATTGTCGAGAGAGCTAAACCCTACCTAGATTGTTCTATGAAGGATGCGGCGGTACCACCGGAGTTCCCATGCCTACAATGTGTGTGCAAAAAACCAGCTAAGATCATCCAGTCCACACACCCGGCGACGGTCACTGGAGCGTACTACACGTGTGGGAACGTCATCGTAAGCGAATCTTGCACACACACATAGATTTTTCACATCTTACGTTCCAATCCACAAATACCTAACTACATCCGCACATAACGATAGCCGAAGATGCGATGCAACTTCTTTCAATGAATCGACGACCCAGACATATACGATAGGGCGTTCATCGAGCAGAAGTACATGTTAAACTATGCGATGCGAGCTAATACCTTCAAACGCTGCAAACCTTACGTACCCAACCCTACTAAAAAGCACCAGAGGAGCCTATGAGAGGTGCTGGTGGACGACCCCGAGCAGAAAGCAAGGGGAAGGCTCCTGCTAGTGAGATCGGCGGTCGTACTAGCGCTCCCCGTCGCCCGTGCGCAATCCGGATCGAAGATGTAAGTTATACTCAGTTTGCATCCTGATTATTAATAATTTGGCAATACGTTGTGCTATCCTAACATCATTCAATCGCCCAGCCCGTCTCGTAGAACATAGTTGGCTTCGAGACTAGACACCATCGCGAGCAGTCCAGAGACAAGGGGAAGGGACCGATGGGCCGCCGAGACTGATCGATTTCGTTTCAATCAACCTTTTTTCGGATTCAAAAAGGCACACATGTATCGTAGGTGTATTTCAATTTGTTGATTCGTACATGTTGGTGTTTTCTAATGTACGTAATCAAACCCGCGCACCATGTATTTCGTAATTAAATTATGAAGTCTTTCAAACGTAAATATTTTTTAAAAATATTTTGACTATTAAATATTACGTAATCTTTTTTCGAAAGGATTGGTTCCACGAACAATACAATCGGGACAACAACGCACATGGTAACTCTAAACGTATTTTTTTATTTTGCTCCGAATGGTGCTATTTGTGTTATTGCACCGCCGAACTTGAGTTGCAAATTGCGCCGCCGATTCGCATTCTCTACTTCACATTTTGTTATCTTCTCCAATTTTATATTCCGAACTACGCAAAAACTCCAAGGTATTACCAAAAACCTTCGTGAAATACACTAAATCTTTATGTGGATTTCTTTAGACATAAATTTTTAAAAATTAAATATAGAACTTTGTTATTATTTCAATTGATGATAGTATTTCTATCGTTAGTTGAACTAGCGATACGATTTGTTGCCAATTAAACTGATAAAATTGTTGTATCGCCGGCTCATTATTTTTTTAAAAAAAGTTCTAGCAATCATGTGGTCGTTGTAGCAGGGGAGAAATTTGAAGGGAGTGGGTGAGGGGGAGTGGTCTGGCTCTGGATCGAGGCGATGGTACGTACGCACGTACGTGTAGGTGTAGGTCGGGCCGGCGCGTACCAGTGTAGCTACGCACATGTGTCGATATCATGGCCGCTGCTCCGGTGAATAGGCGCACTACTTCCATCGCTTTGTCTTCGGTCAGAGGAACGTACCGATGTAGCAGTGGATTGGCTTGACTTTTGGGCAGATAGCTAAGTGCGTGAATGGATGCAACTAATTAATACCTTGTCAGTTGTTAGTAAATTACACCACCTACCGTCATGTACAATACATCAACTGTTTATAACCTCCACTGCAAATAATTTATATTGATATAGATAAAAGAATGAAAAGAGAAATATAATATCTATAATTTTATAATCAACTGTATCACTAGAATTAAAAAAAATATATTAAAAGATTGTGTGTTGTTTACAATTCTATAGCGGACTGTATTACTATAAACTATTATATGAATTGTTTTTAATATTATTTATAGTTAATATAAAGAATTACCATAGACAGTAGCTATCTATATCATTATACATGCTTTGGTATAACGATTCATTGCTTCGTTTGATCTCTTGCCACTGTCATGGTGACCCTTAATTGTTGGTACAAGTATCAGACTCATTGCCATGCATTGTCTTGTTACCTCTTCCAATAAAAAAAAAAGGTCTGGCTACCCAAAGTGACTAGCTAGCTTGTGAGTTGTGAACAGGGGTAGAGATGGGCCAACGGCTCGAGGTCAATGGTTCGAGGCTTGCGGCCTAAACCCAGTCCAGGAGAGTTAGGCCCAGTCGGTCAGAGCAACCCTATGCCCACATCGCATCCTCCCTCGCAGACTCGCCCCCACTCCCCTCGCTCGAACCCTACACCCGCATCCTCCCTCCATCACTCCTCTCTCAGGGACTCGCAGCTCCACTCTCCTCACTCAACCCGCTGGCACCGTCTCCACTCCCGAGCGCCGCTCCGGCTCTCCCTTGTCCTCGCTTGCGTCGGCGTGGCGTCGCTCCCCCCCCCCTCGGTCCTCGGCTCCCGCTTGACCCGCCGACGGAGCTCTGCCCCCATAGGGCCCCTCCAGCTCCCCACTCCCTCGAGGCCTCGATCACGCCAGCGCCGCTCCGCCCCCACTCCCCTCGGCCTTTGCTCGACCCGCCAGCGTCGCCCCCACTCCACAGCGTCCCTCCGGCTACCTCAATCCACCTGGAGGTAATTTTTATCCACTATGTTTCGCTGTTTGTTTTGGGCAACTTGGTAAAGTTAGATGGGTTAATTTATTGTGAAGGAAAGAATAAAATGATGGTCATCTCTCCATCTTCCTAATCATTGATTATAGTTCATGTTTCCTTTAGTTAAAGAATTTCTTGCAAGTTGCTTCCTTATGATTTATCTTTTTAAGCAAATGAGCAATCAATTTTTTTTTACTACTGATGAATGCAAAATGCTAATATAAGAGGCATACAGTAGAAGGTGATATGGGATCTTGTGGTAAGATGTTTTTGTGGTCAGTTAACTAGACGAAAAAAATTGTTGGTCCTTGTCAAAATAGTTTGGCATAATAATTCTCTTGAAAAACATTCATAGCTATCAAAGGAAAAAAGTTGTTTGGTTGGAGTTTGGTGAAATGTAATGATGTTGACCATGTAGATCGAGGTCTTTTTCTACCTTTCATCACATAGTTTCGGAGCATACTTGATAAAGGAGAAGATAACAATTGTGACTTCTGTGGTGCACTGAGATGTTCTATTCAAATGTTTGATAAAAACTACTGGGATTAGAAGGGTTTTGTGCTTTGTTCTGTGGACTGGGTTATAAACAGGATATATTATGTTGTGTTTTGTACTATATACACTCACTATTAAATTTCATCCTGAACTATGCTGCTCTGGGTACAATTATGATTTAATCGTGCTGCCAACTAATACAACCTTGTTATATTTTGGTTATTCCGTTAGGATTTATAGGTCTAAATATTCATATGAATGTGAAAGGATGTCTCACTAGTGTCAACCTAGTTGCTATTCCTTTCGCATCAACGATTCTGCCCTCAAAAATTTATTCTCTACATCCTTGTTGCTCTCCTTTGGAAAGAATTGCTAGATTAGTGAGAATTTGGAGTACTACTAAGAAAATGTCACATGTGTTGTTCTATAATGTAGTGAATGAATGTTGATATTTTTCTTTACCATTGTAACCATTAAGGCACATGACAACATAACAAAATGCCATAATAACAAGTAATGTCTGAAGCCCATGTTAATCCAAAAGTATTGTATTTCAAGATACCAGAAAAACAAAAAAATAATGTACGCTATAAAGATACATTGATCTCATTTTTAGTACAATTAGAATTTGAAGAAATCTGGTATGCTATATTGAGCAAGATGCATTTGCAGGTTCAGGTTCTTGTACTATTGTTTATGAAGATATGATAGACTCGGGGTGAACCAAATCTTCATTAATTAGGTATTAACTTTTGTATCGGTCCACTACGCTATATTTGTTTGCAGTGACGGAGCTTGAGCCAAATCTCAAGGGGGGCGAAGGCCAATGCTAAATCATATTACTACAATATGGTAGAATTTATAGACATTGAAATTTTTAGGTAGATCTTGTCCGTATTTTGGTTATAAATTACCTTGTCTCAGCAAGATAGATGTATATATTTACTCTACAAACGGAGGAGTAAGAGACACATGGCGCCAGAAAGTATCAATCATGTCTTAGGTTGATGGCCATATTACTCGACCACTCCAAGCTTTAGTTGTGTGGGATGCTTTGTGCTCCGTCGGCCGTTGCAATGCCTCATCTAGTTGTCTTGTGGTTTGCCGCTCACGCTTTGCCATAGCATGAGCTGAAGGCGATGAGAAAGAAGCAAAAAGTAAAGCAGTGGTGATGGGCGTTAGCTACTGACTAAACCAAGCTACCAAAATGAGTGAACGACTAGAACTATTTGGCTAACTAGTTGAAGAGTAGGAAAATAAAACTGGGTCGATAAATCATGGCCTAGTGAGGAAGAAGCTGAAGCAGATTGGTTCGAACTTAATTAGATTTTTGGAGGTGCAGGCAGCAGGGTAGCCATTTGAAGGGTTAAGTAATGGATGGACCTAAATGCTACTACATGCTCGGTGTTACTCTAATTTTTTTTTGAATTGTTGGGCGAGGGGGGCTACGACCCACTTTGGCCTTAGCTATCCTCTGTCACTGTTTGTTTGCCATGTTTTATCTATTTTTCGTATCGTTAAACATGGAATTCAAATATCATTTCAATTGTGCATTTATTTTGTACATTTGTTATGCCTTAGTGTGAATAGTATTTAGCGTTAATCATAGTCACTTAGTTTTTCGCCCGAGGCTTCGTGGAATCCTAACTCCGCCATCGGTTGAGACACTACTACCGAGAGGGTTATCAGAGACGGTTTCAAACCATCATCACAGACGATTTTTGAACCGTCTGAATCTATGTGTCTGTGATAACAAGCGGTTATCACAGAAGTTTTGTGAGCCATCTTTGAAAAGTCACAATCGTCTGTGATAGTAGGCATTCACAGACGATTTCAATAAATAACCGTCTGTGATATCCCACATATCACAAATGATTTTTTGTTGAAACCGTCTGTGAAGACCTACTATCACAGACGATTTCTACCAAAAATCGTTTGTGATATCCCACATATCACAAATGATTTTTTGTTGAAATCGTCTGTGAAGATCTACTATCACAGATGGTTTCTACCAAAAATCGTCTGTGATATGTGGGATATCACAGACGATTTGTGGTAGAAACCGTCTATGAAGGTCTACTATCACAGATGGTTTCTACCAAAAATTATCTGTCATATGTAGGATATCACATACGATTTTTGATAGTAACCGTCTGTAATATGCGACATATCATAAACGGTTGTTGGTGGTAGCCGCCTGTGATTGAATACATATTACAGACGGGTGTTAGTAGTAGCCGTCTGTGATTAGATACATATCACATACGGTTGTTAGTAATAGTCGTCTGTGAGTATCATTCATAGACATTTTTTTCCACAAAACAGTCTGTGGTACTTTGTTTTATACCTAAATATATTTTGATTTTTCGGATGGCCTCAGGTAATGCTAGCCATGCACTCTAAAAACAAGCAAGCATAAAATAGATATATCACAATTGATTTGCTATAGAATAACTCAAAGTGATTTACAAACTCAATATCAATTACAAAGTCACTTTAATGATCTAATTACAAAGAGATTTGATTACAATTCAAAGTGAATTACAATAAATCAGAATTGTTGGCGTAAAACTCTTCACTCTCTTTAGTGATCTCCCTCGTGATGAAGGTAGAGAGCAGTCCTCGAACTTCCATGAGCAAGTCCAAATGGAAACTACTTTCTGGTATTTTCCTGTCCTGTCGTTAGCAAGAGTAAAGTAGTAAGAATATATATTTAAAGTTATAATTATGAAATAATTATTAAGAGATTGTCTGACAAACCTCTGGATCCTTCATCTTAGCACTCGTGATTTTCAGCATATGACGACAAATGTACAATGCACATATGTTGCCTTGATGTAGTTGCTAGTGGCACTGCAAAAATAGAAGTGTGATATAGGATATAGGTATAGTCAGTTCTAGAGGCTAGGTTACGAAGTGTGATATAGGATTATTGTGCTATAGCAAGTACCAGAAATCGCATCCTGTGTCGCAGTTTGGCGCTTGGCTCATTGTGTGTCCCTCCCTCGGCAACATAGGCGCTAAATAACCTACATTATTTCAAAAGTTATACTCGGATATTTCAAATGATGGAAGACTACAATGGAGTTACGTATGGAGGGAATGAGCATAACCATCTTGTACTTTTTGCACAATGGTAAAGTCGTAGTTGTTATTGACTAGGAAATCAAGGTATATTACCTTGTTCCACTTTGGTACAATGACTAAAAGGACCCAGTGCCACCAACTCATGTATGTCGCTTTAGTCATTAAATCTAAGTTCGTGTTGCGTATAAAGAAATAAAAATTGTATAGCAAGTAGTGAAGCACTTACCCTTTGTTGTAGAGCACCAGTATGTAATCCTTGTCGTGGTATGTAATTCCTTCGTTATGTACTTTTTGACGTAGTTTGCGTCTTCGCAGATGCATTGCTCTAAGATCAAATGTGGGTCGAGGAAACCCATGGTTATCGCCATCGCTGGACTTGTTGCATCATGTATCTATACATAATCAATGAGTTATGATATTTATCCGTATTGCGTGAATGTAGGATATGATTGTACACACTTACAATGTCCAGTATCGTAGAAGTGAGGCGTTGATGGCGTCGAGGTTGAATAGTCAAATAAGTATCCGAAGCACACGACGAAGTAGGCTAGCTTGTGGTGGAAATGGTTCTTATTATAGCTGACTGAATCTAGTAGGTCGGCCTTCCTTCGCCTCGCCAGTTTGCCGCAAGTACCAGGCATACAAAGTCTGGCAAGCTAAACCAATGCGGCGTAATGCTGTGTCGGAGACCAACAACATTCCAAGGGAGAACGTCTTGGGCTTGTGAGACGACTTAATCTTCTTTGATTTGGCCTTAGCGCCTTGTGTGCTAGTTGTCTTCCTGGAAGACGACTCGACACGCTTTTCTTGTTTCTTCAGCGCCGTCTCCACGGTAAGGGATACGGAGGTCTTCTGAAGTGGGGGTTCAGGTGGAGTCATCAAGGCATGACCGTGTGGAGATCGCGGCATTGCAGGGTCCAGGACAATGTCCCTCTTGGGCCACTGGACAAAAGTGTGCAAGGCATCCCTTAGTGTTATGATTTCTTCGTTCGGGGCTGTTCTCCAGTGGGATGGACATCAAATTATCATGTACCATATCTACCTGGACCTTGGCGTAACCCTGCGTCAGTTGAGCACCGTGCACCACTATCTCTTCCTGGCATCGAAACACCCCCTCACGCCCAGCCTCAACAGGAATGGACCCAACCATCCTCACTTGGAGTCTGCAGGGACACTACTACAAAACATGCTATACTAGACACCCCATCACAGAAGGTTCCTTTGGAACCGTCTGTGATAAAATTATCACAGACGGTCCTTCGTTAACTGTCAGGATAATAAAATATCCGAGCGGTTCTTTATACGAACCGTCAGTGATACTTCACGACGGTTCGTATAAAGAACTGTCAGGATATTTATGTATCACATACGATTCTTTACAAGAACCGTCTGTGATACATGACTATCACAGACGGTTCTTTTAAAGAACCGTCTATGATATCCAAGCATTATAAGTAGATGCTCCCGACAGACCCCCTTTCTATTCCATTTGAGCCGCCGCCACCCTGCTGCTGCTGCTGCCTCCTCCCCATTGGCCACCTCTGCTGCTGCTTTGCCTCCTCCCTATTTTGAGTACGTTACACTGCCTCCTCCTCCCCATTGCGGCACCTCTGCGCCTCCTCCCACATTGCGCCACCTTGGAGAGAAGGGTAACGATCAATCTGTAACCCTTTATTTTTACTCTAGACTAATCACTAATGTGTAACGATCTGTAACCCTTTATATTTGCTATAGACTAATCACTAATGTGTTTGGTCATTATGAAGGGTACTTGCGGTTTATTAATATATAATTTAACACTAATTAATTTGTTACGTGCGTATACATGTAGATGGACCGAAACTGGATGTACATTGAGAACCGTGTGAGTGAAGAGTATATTAATGGCGTGTTTGCTTTTAGAAGAGCCGTCGAGCAAGATATGTTGAAGAAGGGGATAAAATTTATGTACTGTCCATGCATTGATTGCGGTAATATGAAAATGTTTAACAACCCGGCGCAGGTCGAAGCTCACTTAATACGAAGGGGTTTTAGAAAAGGATATACATGTTGGAGCGATCCGCGGTGAAGAGCGATTATCTGGGAAGTCAAGAATGACGACATCGCCGAGGAAGTCAACGATATGCGTGGTATGGAATGTGCTTTTGATGAGGATAGGTCGCATGATGACAATCTGGATCAGATGCTACGCGATGCAGAAGGGAACTACGGTGAGAGAGAGTTTTGTAAATTCGAGAGCTTAATAGAGGACTCGGGGAAACCTTTGTTCCCTGGCTGCAAGCCGGAATACACAAGGTTGTCAACCGTGCTTGAACTACTGAAATTGAAGGCAAGCAATGGTTGGTCCGACAAGAGTTTTACGGCGTTGTTAGGTCTCTTAGCTGACATCCTTCCGAGAAAACGTGTTGCCCAAAGACGACCTACCAAGCTAAGAAGGTTATTTGTCCATTGGGAATGGAAGTAGAAAGAATACATGCATGTCCGAACGATTGTATCCTCTACCGTAAAGAGTATGCAGACATGCATGCATGTCTCGTGTGCAAAGCATCCCGATACAAGCGTAAGAATACTGCTAAGGCGAAGCAAGGACCTCCTGCTAAGATGTTGTGGTATCTGCCTGTGATCCCACGTTTGAAGCGTTTATTTGCGAACCGAAAGGAGGCAAGATTGATGCGTTGGCACTCGGAGGAGCGTAAGAAAGATGGGAAGCTCAGACACCTTGCTGATTCTGCCCAGTGGAGAAACTTCGATCGGAGCTTCGAAGAGTTCGGTGCGGAACCGAGGAACATAGGGTTAGGGTTGAGTACGGACGGAATTAATTCTTTCGGTAACATGAGCAGCCGACATAGCACCTGGCCCGTGAATCTATGTATGTACAACCTTCCTCCTTGACTGTGTATGAAGCGGAAATACATTTTGATGTCACTGCTTATCCAAGGGCCGAAGTAACCTGGGAACTATATTGATGTGTACCTAGCACCATTGCTGGAAGATCTTGTGACACTTTGGAACGAAGGGGTACAAGTATGGGATGCGTACAAACGAGAGAACTTCACTTTACGCGCTATGTTATTCTGCACCATCAATGATTTTCCTGCCCTTGGTAACATGTCGGGGTTCAGTACAAAAGGAGCCAAAGCCTGTCCGCTTAGATGGTACCGAGAGTGTATGGCTGAACAACTCACGCAAAACTGTGTATATGCGTCACCGTAGGTTCCTTCCCAGGATTCACCCATACCGCAAGATGAAGAAACAATTCGACGGAAATAAGGAGGACGGTTCAGCTCCAAGGGCTTTTAGAGGGAAAGAGGTCTATGATATGGTTAAGGATATCGATGTTGTGCTTGGAAAGGGACGTAAATTAAGGACCCCTCAGAAAAACATCTGGAAGAAGCGGTCAATTTTTTGGGACTTGCCTTATTGGGAGCACTTAAAAGTTTGCCACTGCATCGACGTCATGCACGCGGAGAAGAATGTATGTGATAGCTTGATTGGTCTCTTACTGGACATTAGTGGCAAAACAAAAGACGGTGTTAACGCACAGCGTGACTTGGTTGATATGAACATAAGAACCGAGTTAGCACCGAAAGAGACCGATAAAGGACTAACGTACCTTCCCCCAGCTTGCTACACTTTGTCCAAGGCCGAGAGAAATGAACTGTGTCAAAGTTTGCATGGTGTGAAAGTTCCGTCCGGTTACTCCGCCAATATTAAGAAACTTGTTTCCATGAAAGATTTGAAATTAATTGGTATGAAGTCTCATGATTGTCATGTGCTGATGACACAGATGCTTCCTGTTGCAATTAGGAGTATCTTGCCAAACAAGGTCCGAGTGGCAATCTTTAGGCTGTGTTATTTCTTTAACTCAATTGCTCAGAAGGTCATCGATCCCGAAGGACTTGACGCTCTGCAGGCCGAGGTGGTGACGACCTATGTCTTCTTGAGATGTATTTCCCTCTGTCTTTTTTTTGATATCATGGTCCATCTCATTGTTCACCTTGTGAAAGAGATAAAGATATGCGGCCCTGTGTTCCTACGTCATATGTACCCTTTCGAGAGATACATGGGAATTCTGAAGTCCTACGTACGGAATCGATCTCGGCCGGAGGGCAGTATCATCGAAGGTTATGCAACCGAAGAGGTCATTGAGTTCTGCGTGGACTACATGGCTCAGGTGCAACCGATAGGTGTGCCTCTATCTCGTCATGAGGGGAGACTGGAGGGTATCGGGACCATCGGGAGGAAAGCAATCACTCCCGATCTAGATACATACGCGGAGACCCATTTCACGGTCTTGCAACACAAGACCCAAGTATCCCCGTACATCGACGAGCAAAAAGACATGGTACGCCAACAGAATCCAGACCGGTCGGAGGTTTGGATAACGAGAGAGCACAACCGTCGGTTCAACGAATGGTTAAAGATGCGATTCACTGGGAGGCCATCAAGTGATGAAACGCTGCCATGGTTGGCCAAAGGACCAAAATTTACAATTGTGACATGGCAAGGATACGACATAAATGGGTACACGTTTTATA
This sequence comes from Hsuehochloa calcarea, assembly GCA_036346395.1. NCBI lineage: Eukaryota > Viridiplantae > Streptophyta > Magnoliopsida > Poales > Poaceae > Hsuehochloa > Hsuehochloa calcarea. Next base: position 32,561,402 of record CM070597.1, read on the forward strand.
CGGCAGCTCAGGATAGGAAGAGCACAGTCCAAAACAGCGGTGTCCGCATAGATGCATTTCACGAGGGGTTCAATACCGCGGGGGCACGCGGGTTGAACTCGTAATATGGGTTCGTAGAGGAGATTTGGGATCTTGACTATGTACTTTTCTAGATCCCCCTGTTTCGATGTCACTGGGTTAAACTTCCGCAGGGCGTGAAGGTCGACAAGTACGGCGTCACTACAGTGGACCACAAACGTGTCGGATACAAGGACGAACCATTCGTACTCGCTAAGCAAGTTGTTCAAGTTTTTTATGTAACAGACCTAGCAAATAAGAACCGCCACGTAGTTCTTCATGGGAAAAGAAGGATTGTCGGAGTTGAGAATGTCGTGGATGAGGAAGAGTACAATTAATTTGACGAGTTGCCTCCTTTCGAAGGCGGCATCAGACTGGAGGAAGAACCCAGTGAGGAAGCTAGCTATATGCGCGTCGATCATCATGAAGGACTATATTTCAATTAAGCATGTATATATTCCATTGTAATTTGACGTTAACATGGAAACGCGTCACGTGTTATGGACCAGTGCTAAATCGGTCAATTTGCCTCGGTCGGTCGTGTGAGACCCCGGTTTATCAGACTTGTAATGCAAAAGATATGAGCAAAACACCTCATTTGGAGCTATGATACAGTGAATCAAGCACCTCATGAGATGAACAACCCAATTGGATTCATCTCATTTGGAGCTATGATGCACTTTCTACAATTTTTCAAAGCCATGAAATGAGCAAAAGTAAAATACATAAGTAAACTTTTCTGGAAATAGTAACATGTTCAAAACTAATTTTCACAGTAAGCTCATTAATAGAGGAATCCAACAAAATTGGATTCACTCAAAAATAGTTTACAGCGAAAAAGTTATGCATTTTTTTTAATTTAATTGCATTTTTCAGTTAACAAATAATCCTTCTCGGGAAAATCCAAAATTAAATCAACGTGGATGAACTTGGATCGTTGATCTTGGATCCAACGGCCCAAGTCCACGGGACAATGCGCACGCGCACGCGGCTCACAAACCCTAGCGTTGGATTTAGATCCAACGATCCACGTGGATGGCAACGTTCGGACGGTCCGAACGTTCACATGAATCTGGACCGTTGATCTAGCGATGGACGGTTCACAACGAGGGTGCTTTCGAACGGTTCGAACGTTCACGCGAATCTGGGCCGTCCATCTAAAGATCGACGGCTCTACATATGTGTGTGTCTGTTCACATCATAGACGGTTCTAGTAATGAACCGTCTGTGATATCAACATATCATAGACGGTTCAGTTATGGAACCGTTTGTGATATTAAAATTAGGGTTTCGCTGTTAAGTCATCACAGACGGTTTCATAACAGAAACGTCTGTGATAGTTAACATCTATCAGAACCGTTTGTGATATCCAGCTATATAAGTCTATATTATCATCGAACGGTTGTGCACACTTCTGCCTTAGTCTTTTTCCACCCTTCTCTACCGTGAGAGCCGAGGGTTTACCAGCGCCGCCTCCCTTCGTCCCTGCCTCCGTCCAGTGCCGCCCCCGCCCCTGCCGAGCACCCGGTGAGTTTCCCAGCGCCGCCTCCCTTCGTCCCTGCCTCCCTCGGTGCCGCCCCCGCCCCCGCCGACCACCCGGTGAGTTTCCTCGCGCTTCCCCCCTTCGCTGCCGTGAGAGCCCGAGGGTTTACCTCGGTGCCGCCCCCGCCCCTGCCGAGCACCCGAGGTTTTATGTGGGCATTTTTACCCCTTTAGATGTTTTACTCTGTTGTGCTTTTGTTTGAAATGGGGTGAGGCTCTGTGTGCTTGCTCGGCCAGGGGGATGAACCGGCGAGAGAAGGCTCTGGAAATGGGCCATCTTTGTCACCCTGCTTTGCTATCTCCCATTTGTCTTGGCCGAGCTCTGCTCCCGCTTTTGAGGCTATCTTCCGTGTTGGGGTTGTTAGTTGGATACACCTAATGATGTCTACCGAGGGTTTGGGATTTATTGGGATGTGCACTGTAGGATTTGACCGTAATTAAGGCAATTGCCGAAAGTGGGTGCTGAATTGTAATAATGCCGAATGATGAAAACCTATGGAAATAAGACTGTGCCGATTTACTAGGATGGCTTAGGTATCATGGGTATCCCGGTGCCAACTAATCTGGGTTAGCCTAGGTGACTTGAAAAACAAAGATGCCGGTTAACCTAGGTTAGTGTGGGTAGTCTCGATACTTAGGGTGCCGACTAATCTAGGTAAACCTGGGAACCGTGATGATTCTTATGGTACACTGACGGCAATTTATTTTATTTTACTTAGATTATTGCTTCTCTTTGTTTCTATATGGTATGACACTACTACAAAACGGGGCTGAGATGGCAAACGTTGATTCTATTTGTTTATATTTTTTTTATGCAATTTCATATATTTTATTTACTATGTAATCATTGCATATGTAACTTATATAGATAGCAAGTAAGCGAGATGGCAGAGGCACCGCCTTCGCCGCCGTCAGCGACGTCGTCAAATGCGTCTGGATCTCCGATCAAGGTGGTACGCAGCAAGAAGGCGAGAGAATCTCCAAATTGCCCTCGGGCGCATGACGATCCAGAGGTCGCATGGCGCGGGATCCCGCCGAGTCGCAAGAAAGTAGTGCGAGATTCGGACCGTCTGCGGGTACTTGCAAGGAACAGTCCCCATCACCACCCCAACTCGAAGTCTCGACGGATGTCTGAGAGACCGATTATGGACCGAACTTTCATCTTGTTCCCTTTCCTCGGCGGACCGAGCACGTGTGCGATGGCACACGTTGCTGGCGATGTCCCACGCGTGGAGGTCCTTCAAGAGCCTGCTTGTCACGCAGTACGTGAACACGGGTCGGACGCCCTTCACGACGTATCAATTCTGGACATGACGACGTGCAATTACCGATCGACGGCATCGAGGTAATGTACATCTCTGAAATGCTCCAAAGATAGACCTATAGGACGCCTTAGCTAATTGTGTACCCTTTTGTAGGAGCCGACGCCCTGCAAGCTCCAAGTGAGGATGGTTGGGTCGATTCCTATTGAGGCTGGGCGGGGTATGGTGTATCCATACAAGGAAGGGGCAGTGCAGCATGGTGTCCAGCTGGCGCAGGGTTACGCCAGGGTGCAGGTGGACATGGTCCATGACAATTTCATGGCCATCCCGCTGGAGATTCCCACGAACAAAGAAATCAGAACACTACGGGATGCCACGCACACTTTTATCCAGTGGCCCAAGAAGGACATCGCACTGGACCTTTCAGTGACGCGATATCGAGAGGACCCTGCCTCTCTAATAGGACCCTCGATCAGTCCGCCTCAACCAAAGCTTCAGAAGACCGCCACATCGCTTCCCGTCGAGAAGACGACGAAGGGACAAGAAAAGCGTGTCACCATATCGGTCCCTGAGGCGTCTCACGGGAAGACGTCCATCAGCCGCCTCGTTAAGGAGAAATCGAAATCGAAGAACACTAAGGCACCTCCTAAACCCGTGAAATACCCACTCGGAAGTCCGTTGGTCTCCGGCGCAGAAATAAAGAGCTCAGGAGTAGCTTGTCAAGCTTTGCATGATTGGTACTTGCGCAAGACCCGAGAGAAGGGGGGTCATACTGGAATCACCGTTAGATACGGGAGGGAGCATTTTCTCCACGAGCCTAGCCACTTCGTCGTGGGCTTCGAAGACTTATTTGACCTATACAACCTAACTGCCCTCGACGCCTCACTTCTACGATCTTTGGACAATTTGTAAGTGTGTACAATCAATTTCTACACTCACGTGATACCGATAAATATCATAACTCATTGCTTTTGTACAGATACATTATGAAATGTGCCCGTCGAATCAAAGAACCGGTGGGTTTCCTCGAGCCCCACGTGGTCTCTGAGCAAACAATCAACCAAGACACATCCTACGTCGAGAATTACATAAAAATGGGATTGCTTGCTCTGGACGACAGGGACTACATAATGGTGCCCTTCAACTAGAAGTAAGTGCTTCAACATTTGCTATATAAATTATGTTTCAACATAGGTTTATGACTATAGAGACATACACGAGTAGGTTCCACTGGATTCTTCTGATTCTTGTGCCAAAGAGGAACATGGTATTGTACCTTGATTCTCTACTCAACAAAAATCACGACTTCACCCTTCTTAAAGGAATACTCGATGTATGTTCATTTCCCCACATAACTCTATTGTAGTCTTCCTTCGTTTGAAATGGACAAGGATAACTTTTTTGAATCATGTAGGGCGTTCATCGGCTATATTGCCGAGGGAGGTTTATACAAGGGAACGAGCACCACACTGACTCACAGGTTGCGATTTCCGGTACGCGCTACAACACAATAATCATATATCATACTCAAGTAATATTGCGTCTCGGTCGATTTATATATATATGTAATTCTATTTTTGCGTCTGGCCAAGAAAAACGAGATCACCTATGCGCATTCTACATATGCCATCATATGCGCTATTGATTGCTTCTAGGACACACGATCCCTGTGTTTGTCAATCTCGTAATAATTATCTCCAAATTATAAATTTAAATATATATGCTTACTACTTTACTCACCGCTAGCGGCAGGGCTTGAACATAGAGTTAAATACACTCGAGATGGACCAGTCATGCACATTCGAGGGAGCTCAGGCTTCATCAAGGCGGATATAGTTAACACCACCAAGAGTTTCACGCCGTCGACACCGATGAACGACCTCAAACAATTGATTCAATATTGTAATTCACTTTGATAGTTGTAATTCAATTTGTAACTCTAGCGACAATATATACTTGAAACATTCTTTTGTAATTGATTTTGAGTTAAATGATCACTTTGAGTTGTCAAGGAGTGTGCACCTACAAAATGATACACAGTTAGCTAAGGCATCATACATGTCTATCTTTGGAGTATCCCAGAGATGTACATTACCTGGATGAGGTGTCGATTAGTAATTGGGCGTCACCAAGTTCAGAAAGTGCAGGCGTGGACGCGACGCTACTCCGATGTTTAGTGGGACTGGCTTCCAAAATCACGGGGCGTCTTGCAACTGTTGAGGATTTGATTCATTTTTTTTGCAATGTTGTTATCTGTGCTTGAAATTGTGCAGTAATCTGTTCTTTAAACTCCGCTTTCCACTGTTTATCGCGCTCTGCCTTGGATCTCTTTCGACTTCTATGCGCCTCGAAGTCGTGTGGAAATCCATGCTTCTATGGTATGTAAACCTCAAGACCCCGCGTGTGACCCGGGTGCTCCTTGTTTCCCAGAGCCATGGATAGTATATCCTTCTCCCTGACCGCTTCGAAGGAGCCTTGAGAAGATTTGGTGCTCAATGTTTGCTGCAAGAGGCCATCATGTTATTTTAGACCCTACAAAGTTATAGACTTATTAAAAACTATGTAGTTTGACATATCTTACTGTGCGTTGGCACACTCCCTCAACTGTCGGGTTTGTGAAAGCAATGGCGCCGACGACGTGGCTGAGGCCCTCGCTCTTAACCAGTTTCGGGTGCGCTCATCATTTCTCTCGGCAAATGGTAGGGAAACCTATGACTGGTTTGCATCATCATCCTCATTTATCCATCTTGAGATTTTACCAGCATACCCAGTGGTGCCGAATCTGTGGGGGTGAATATTTTGTGCCCGAATAGCCTTGTGTGCCGCACTCTGCTGCTGAAATTCGTCCACCGTCTTCATCCGCTCAAAGGCGTCCTATGTATTCGACGACACAAAACTATACTTCGTGCAGGGCATCCGATCCTTGTTCACGTACTCCGTGATAATCTTGCTCTTGAAGGTCTTCTAAGCGTGTGCCATCGCGAGGAACGCCTTCCATCGCATGAGTTCGGAGAATTCTGGTGGGATCTCAAATGACGTTGTAATTTCAGTCCACAGCTATGCTTTCTACATCCATCACATCCTTCCATTTTTGTGTGGTGATAGGGACCTGTTCCCTTGCAAGTATACCGCAGGTGGTCTAGAATACTGCCGCTGCTTTCTGGGGAAGGAGAGGGACTAACGGTTGTGATAGTCATTCGACCCACAGACATTTTCGATATTCCTCTAGCATGTCGCGTAGGTACCACTTTCCTCAGAGATCCAGACGCATTCAGCGATGTCGATGACGGCGGGGAAGACGGTGCAGACACAATGTTGATTACTTGCTATCTCGCAAGATTAACAAAGTAACATCTCACAGTGCTAGCTAGAGTCAATCAAAATAACACAATTTGAAACTTCTACTAGCACAATCCAAAGCGGTGATCATACCTTGACGGGAGGCGTGGAAGAAGAGAGAGTCGAGGTCGGGGGAGCGAGGCGTCGCCGAGATTAGGGCGGCATCATCGAGGTCGTAGAGGAATGACACCGGCGCAAGGAGGAGGTCGAAGGTCGCAGAGGGATGACGCCGGTGCGGGTAGGAGGTCGGGGGAGCGAGGCGTCGCCGAGATCAGGGACGGCATCATCGAGGTCGTAGAGGAATGACGCCGGCGCAGGGAGGAGGTCGAAGGTCGCAGAGGGATGACGCCGGTGCGGGTAGGAGGTCGGGGGATCGGAGAGTGTGCTCTGAGTATGGACGCAAACCCGGATAGTATGGAATAAGAGATGCAAACCCTAGCGGGGTCCCCTATTTATAATGTATATCATAGATGGTTATATTAAAGAACCGTATGTGATAAGCTATTATATCATAAACGTTTCTATTCCAGGTCATAACACATACGATTCTATTTTAGAACCGTATGTGATAAGTATTTACAGCGATCAACCACCCATTGGTCGTAGGCATATCACAGATGGCTATATTTAAGAATCGTGTGTGATATGATAAGAAAGCTACGACCACTACTTGGTTGTATGCATATCATAGATGGTTCTATTTCAGGACCGTCTGCGATAAGCGAGTATATCACAAACGGTTATATTTAAGAACCGTGTGCGATAAGAAAGCTATGACCACTAACTAGTCGTAAGCAAATCACAGATGGTTATATTCTAGGACCGTCTGTGATAAGCGAGTATATCCTAGACGGTTATATTTAAGAACCGTGTGTTATAAGTATCACATACAGTTCTATCTTAGTGCTTAGCGGGAATTTTTGGACACATACGCGGGAGGTGAAATTTTTTGGCGCCTTAGGAATCGCTGTGCTACATATATCACAGACGATTTGTTCGACTAAACCACCTGTGATAGTTCCTTCTATAACTCAAAAATTACTATTTTATTTTTCGGTTAGCCTTAGGAAATGCTAGCAATGCCCTCTGAAAATAAGAAAGCAGATACAATCACAGATGAAATAATTTTTAAATTAGTGAATTAATTACAACGGAATAATTCTTTAATTACATGTGCCGAGTTTCTTAATTACAATTGAATAATTTTTGAAATAGGTGGTCAATACACTTGGCTATTTTACTTTTAAAAACAACCCTTCACGATGATCAAAGCGCATATAGCTTCCTTACCCAGTTCTTCCTCGATCCTGATGTCGTCTCCGAAAGGAGGCTACTCATCAAATTGATTGCACTCTTCCTCATCCACGATATTCTCAACTCCAACAATCCTTCTTTTTCCATGAAGAACTACGTGGCGGTTCTTATTTGTCGGGTCCTTTACATAAACAACTTTAACAACTTGCTTAGCAAGTACGAATGGTTCGTCCTTGTATTCGACACATTCGAAGTCCACAGTAGTGACATCGTACTTGTCGACCTTTACACCCTATGGAAGTTTGACCTAATGGTATCGAAATAGGGGATCTTGAAAAGTACGTAGTCGAGCTCCCAAATTTCCTCTACGAACCCATAGTAGGGGCTCAACCCAGCGGTATTGAACTGCTCGTGAAACGCATCTATGAGGACACCGCTGTTTTGGACTGTGCTCTTTCTATCTTGATCTATCGTATAAAATATGTACTCATTCATGTCGTATCCTTGCCATATCCCAATTGTAAATTTAGGACCTTTTGCCAACCATGGCAGCATATCATCCCTGGATGTCGGCCTCCCATTGAATCGCACCTTTAACCATTCGTTGAACCGGCGGTTGTGCTCTCTCATGATCCAAACCTCCGACCTGCCATGATTTTATTGGTATAGCATGTCTTTGTGCTCGTTGATGTACGGGGACACTTGTGTCATGTGTTGCAAGACCATGAAATGGGCTTGAGCGTACGAGTCAAAATCGGGAGTGATTGCTTCCTTCCAATGGTCTGGATACCCTCTAGCCCCCCTCGTGATGAGATAGAGGCACCCCTATCAGTTCCACTTGAGCCATGTAGTCAACGTAGAACTCAATGACCTTTTTGGTTGCATAACCTTCAATGATGCTGCCCTCGAGCCGAGATCGATTCCGTACATAGGACTTGAGAATTTACATGTACCTCTCGAACGGGTACATATGATGTAGGAACACAGGGCTACATATCTTTATCTCTTTCACAATGTGAACAACGTGATGGACCATGATATTGAAAATGATGGAGGAAAATACATCTCAAGATGACATATAGCCATCACCACCTCGGCCCGCAGAGCATCTAGTCCATCGGGATCGACGACCTTCTGAGCAATTGAGTTAAAGAAATAACACAACCTCATGATTGACATTGGGACTTTGTTCAGCAAAATACTTCTAATTGCAACAGGAAGCATTTGTGTCATTAGCACTTGACAATCACGAGACTTCATACCAATTAATTTTAAATCTTTCATAGAAACAAGTTTCTTCATGCTAGCGGAGTAACCGGACATAACTTCCACATCATGTAAGCTCGCACACCTTTCTCTCGACCTTGGACATAGTGTAGCAAGTCTGGGGGAAGGTACGTTCATCCTTTATCGGTCTTTTTCGGTGCTAACTCGGTCCTTATGTTCATATCAACCAAGTCACATCATGCGTTGGCACCATCCTTTGTTTTATCATGAATATTCATTAAGAGACCAATCAAGCTATCACATACATTCTTCTCCACTTGCATGATGTCGATGAAGTGCAAACTTCTAAGTGCTCCCAATAAGGTAAGTCCCAAAAAATTGATCGCTTCTTCCAGATGTTCTTCTGACGGGTTCTCAATTTACGTCCCTTTCCAAGCACAACATTGATATCCTTAACTATATCATAGACCTCTTTCCCTTTAAAAGCCCTTGGAGGTGAACCGTCCTCTTTATTTCTGTCGAATTGTTTCTTCATCTTGCGGTATGTGTGATACCTGAGAAGGAACCTACAGTGGCGTATGTACAAAGTTTTGCACAAGTTTTTCAGCACACACTCGGGTATCATGTAAGTAGTGCGGGCATTCTTTGGTTCCTTTTTTACTGAACCTCGACAGGTTACCAAGGGCAGGAAAATCATTGATGGTGCAGAACAACATGGTGCGTAAAGTGAAGTTCTCTCGTTGTATGTATCCCATACATGTACCCCTTCATTCTATAGTGTTAGAAGACCTTCCAGCAATGGTGCTAGGTAGACATCAATACCATTCTCTGGTTGCTTCAGCCCTCGGATAAGTAGTGACATCAAAATGTACTTCCGCTCATTCACAGCCAAGGAGGAAGGTTGTATATACATAGATTAATAGGCCAGGTGCTATGTCAGCTGCTCATGTTACCGAAAGGATTCATTCCATCTATACTCAACCCAAACCTTATATTCCTCGGTTCCGCACCGAAGCCTTCGAAGCTCCTATCAAAGTTTCTCCACTAGGCATAACCAGTAGGGTGTTTTATCTTTCCATCTTTCTTACGTTCCTCCGACTGCCAACACAGCAATCTTGCCTCCTTTCGGTTTGCAAATAAACGCATCAAATGAGGAATTATAGGCAGTTACCACAACTGTAATACCCTGTCCTGCTCGTAGTATGGCTCATGTGGCCCATGAGGAGTTGTGTGGTGGGATTAGTCCTGCATTGCTTGTCTCAAGTGAGTTGTAGTAGTATATAAGGCCTGTTGGATCCAAACATAGCACCTCCGGGTTAATCCTTTTACACAAAGCGATGACGAAAGTATAGGTGAGGTGCTATATATGTGTGTGCGGGTCCGCCCCACGGTGGGCTGGGCATTGAGTCGATTTTGGGTCAGGGTGTTGATGAGGACATCCCTCCTTCGGGTACACGCACGACACAAGACCCTCCAGATCTGGGTGCTGAACTACACGGTCCTATGACAAGAGCTAGAGCACGTCACTTAATCGATCAGGTAAAGTCGTTTCTAGGGTTGAGTGTATTATTTGAGAACTCTATGATGCTGCCAAATGGAGATGATTTACTTGTACTCAGGAATCTAGGACTACGACCAGTTCAAGAAGGTCTACGACCACTGCAAGAAGATCTACGACCACTACAAGAAGACCTACGACTAGTTGATTCGATTGGAGCAATCTCGACCGTAAAAGCGAGCACAAGATTCGTTAGATACGATCTACGACCAAAGATAGCATGGACTCCTCAAGTCCACCCTACGATCGATCCTACGACCGGATCTTCGACCGAAATACGCAACACAAGGTGTCACACACCGCTTTGGAAACTAATAAGACTTTGTAAACGTAACGAGGTCGGAGTCCAGGTTGTGTATGCTTCATCCCATGGCCGCACAACCCTAGGTCGACCTCCTCACGTTCCCCTATATATATACAGTAGCTGCCATAGTTTAGAGGCGGGTTTTTCTTAGATTATTCTGCCAATTGCAGTTTCGCCGATTATCGGTTTGAGGAATCCCACTTGTAAACTTCATCCATATCCGCAATACAATTCAGATTGCATCTACCTTGTTCTTGTGAGTTGCTTCGATTGCTTGCGTGAACAATAACCTTCGTGGTAAGGTCGATCGCGTGCAAGCGTGGTCGATAACGACAGCGTCGGGTGTAGCGAATTGCGAGGTGACGATCTGTTGGTCGGAAGCCTCAAAGCGTCAACGTCCTCACGACGAACCAAATCGAACCTATCGGAAGATCGGGCCGCCGTGACTCATCAGGTGTTACAGATGGTATCAAAGCATCAACCTTCGCTGCACGGGCGCGTGCGGGACAGGGGCGCGGGCATATGACGCATGGCACATGGCACATGTGGGCCCGGAGTAGACACACGGCATGGCATATGTACCGGCGCTGGACGCACGGACGTGTACCGAGGGGTAGTTCTAGGCATTTGCCGCGTATGTGGTATGCTACTGAGGGTGTCAGCCCTTAAGGGGGGTGAATGTAATACCCCGACCTGTTCGTAGCGTGACCCACGTGGCCCAGGAGTTGTGTGGTGGGATTAGTCCCACATTGCTTGTCTCAAGTGAGTTGTAGTAGTATATAATGCCTATTGGATCCAAACGTAGCACCTCCGGGTTAACCATTTTACATGAAGCGAGGACGAAAGTGTAAGTGAGGTGCTATGTGTGTGCGGGTCCACCCCATGGTGGGCTAGGTATTAAGCCGATTTTGGATCAGGGTGTTACAACAACGCCTTAGCAGGAGGTTCTTACTCAACCTCGATGCCCTCACCGTCATCGGAGTGATTTTACGCTTGTATCAGGATGCTTTGCACACCGGACATACATATATGTCCGCATACTCTTTACGGTAGAGGATACAATCATTCGAGCATGTATGTATTCTTTCTACTTCCATTCCCAATGGACAAAGAACCTTCTTAGCTTGGTAGGTGGTTCTGGGTGACACGTTCCCCTGGAAGGATGTCCGCTAGGAGACATAGTAACGTCGTGAAACTCTTGTCAGACCCACTATTGCTTGCCTTTAATTTCAGCAGTTGAAGCACGGATGACAACCTTGTGTATTCTGGCTTGCAGCTCGGGAACAAAGGTTTCGACGAGTCCTCCATTAAGCCCTCGAATTTACCAAACTCTCTCACTATAGTCCCTTTCTGCATCGCGTAGCATATGATCTATATTGTCATCGTGCGACCTACCCTAATCGAAAGCACAGTCCACATCCGGCGGCATATCATTGTTTCCCTCGACGATTTTACTACCTTCCAGTATAATCTTCTCTTCACCGTGACTGGTCTAACATGTATACTCCTTTTTGAAACCCCTTCAAATCAAGTGCCCTTCGATCTGCGCTGGGTTGGTAAACACTTCAGATTATCACAATCAACGCATGGACAATACATAAATTTTATCTCGTTCTTCAGTATATCCTGCTCGGTAGCTCTTCTAAAAGCAGACACGCTATCAATGTACTCTTCACTCACACGGTTCTCAACATACATCCCATCTACGCTACGCATATAACAAATTAATTAGATTAATGCACGCAACTACGTACTCTTCCTATTGACTAAACATACTACAAATTGAATAGTGATTAACATAGGGAAAATATAAAGGATTACAGATCGTTACCCTTGGAGTTCCCACAAAAATCCCAAATATCTTGCGAGATATCTTCATGTTGATCAACCTCTCTTTCTTCCTCCTTTTCTTCTCATCCCTTCCTCCAATTCATTTCATGACATAGTCATGCCCCTCATTGTTCTATTGTAAATCTTAACCGCCAATAACCTCCTTGGATAGCAAACCTAGCTATCATTGATCACTCCAGATTATATAATAATGCATATAATTAGAAGCAAATACTAACCTTAGATCACCAAGAATAAATAGATCTACAAGCACACACTTGTAAATCTATGTTATTTAATTCTTTCAGCAAACGTCCCAAAGCCGGTCACCTCCTTCAAAGCAGCCGCGTGCATACCAGAGATAGATCTCAGTTCTCACTATAGACAGATCTGTGTGGAGTCGGGACGACCAGATATTTAATTGCGCATTTCACAGACTGATCGTTCTTAAAAAGAATTGTCTGTGATACGTATCATAAACAGTTTTACATAATATCCGTCTGTGTTAATCGTAGCCCTCACAGATGGTTCTTAACAATAACCGTCTGTGAAACTATATATGTATCACAGACGGTTCTTAACAAGAACCGTCTGTGATATGGGTCATTAAATATCTAGTTGTCCCCTCAGATCTAGATCTATCTGTAGTGATAAATGTCTTTGATATATACGCAGCTGCTTTGAAGGAGGCGTCTCTGGGGCGCGTTTGGTGAAAGAAATACCATATATTTTCAAGTGTGCTTGTAGATCTATTTGTCCTTAGTTATATAAGATTAGTATTCCTTTGTCTCTGATGTGACTGCTTTGAAGAAGACAGTGAGTACGCCTAAGAAAGCAACCAAGCCTACGATGAAGCATGTTCTTTTTTCGGTTGTCGTCCACGCAGCATGAGGTGATGAGACGGTAGCCGCAGCCTACTTCATCGAACCTGACACTCTCCTGGTAGCCATATTTCTTAAACTTGCTGGGGCTGATCACACCGTGATTTTATTCCGGCTGGTTGATATAACCAGCCACTGCAAGTTTAAGAAGCATGGCTACCAGGAGAGTGTGTCAGGTTCTATAAAGTAGGCCGTGGCTACCGTCTCATCAGCTCATGTTGTGTGGACGACCCCCCAGAAAAAAATCATGCTTCGTGGTAGGCTTGGTTGCTTTCGTAGGTGTACTCACCGTCTTCTTCAAAGCAGTCGCGCTTATTAGAGACGGTTCTTGATAAAACCGTCTGTGATGTTTATCACAGACGATTTCAATTACAAACCGTCTATGATAAATACACATCACAGACGTTTCTTGTTAATAACCGTCTATGATAAGTACACATCACATACTGTTGTAGTTTATAACCATATGTGATAGTTCCTCCCATATCTAAAAAATATTATGTTTTTTGGATGCTAGCATTCACTACTACAGAAAAGCTCATCACAGACGGTTCTAAACCATCATCACAGACGGTTTTTGAACCGTCTGAATTTTTGTGTCTGTGATGACACGAGGTCATCACGCACGGTTTTTTAACCGCTCATGAAAAATGCTATCACGCATTTGTTCTTGTTTAGAACCGCTCGTGATAGTTTTTCTATGGCAAAAAAAAACAAAACGGATTTTCACTTCGTCTGGAGCCTCCCGAGCCTCGCAAATGAATCTGATATTGATTTTCGGATTTTGCTAGATTTCCCACAATAGCCACAGCATCACAGTAGCATCAACTCAATCCATTCACAGAGCACTAAAAACAACACGGCATGCATCACCCACATCACAGTAGCGTCAACTCAATCCATTCACAGAGCACTAACACATCACAGTAGTAATCCACATCACAGAGCAAAAGGGGGGAGTAGAGAGAGTGAGGTCGTGGGAGGCTGGGTGACGAGGTCATGGGAGGCCGGCGACGATGAGGCCGGGCAAGGTGGAGGAGGCAGCAGGCAACGAACTCAGGGGAGGACGGGGTGACGAAGTAGAGGAGGCCGGGGCGACGAGGTCGTGGGAGGCCGGCGACGACGAGGCTGGGGCGACGTAGAGGAGGTGGAGGAGGCCGCGGGTGACGAGCTCAGGGGAGGCCAGAGGAGAAATGGCAGAGGAGGAGAAATGGCAGAGGAGGAGATGGAGATGGCAAAGGAGGAGATGGAGATGGCAAATGGGGAGATGAATGACTATGTTAATATAGAGAGATTTTCGGGAGCCCGCCATTAGGTGCAAATTTCCGTTTTCCCGCCTAACGAAACAAAAGTATCACAGACGGTTTTATACAAAAACTATCTGTGATGACATGTCACAGACGGTTCGTATCACGAACCATCTGTGATAAGTGTCTCATCACAAACGGTTCTAACCACGAACCGTGGTTTGAATTCAAACCATGGTAAAACCCTAAAATCATAGACGGTTCTAACCACGAACCGTCTGTGATATTCTCGGTATCACAGACGGTTCGTGGTTAGAACCGTCTGTGAAGCATCACAGACGGTTCGTCTTGGAACCGCTCAGATTATTTATCACGCATTTGTTTCAAGAACCGTCTGTGATGAGGCGTCTTCTATGGCCTGTTTTATAGTAGTGATTAGGAGTATCACTAAAAAACCGCTAATTTTACTAGTAGTTCAACACCTGTGCAAAGAACTTGGCGTACTCATGCCTAATCCTACAATCATCGCTGTAAAAGACGATGTAGTCGTCCCACTCTTCAGTCACGTAGCAGTCGGTGCTCGTGCATCGGTGGCTGTCCTCCGACAGTGCCCACACCGACCTGGCGGCTCGTCCATCTGCCACATCGCTGCCTGGACCGCGTCCGCAGCGAGCCTTTGGCACCATTTGCACTCCCGGTTGGTTCTCTTGGCCGTCTCGCACCCGCCGGCCAGCTCGCCCTCGGCCTGGATGATGTATTGCTTCTAAACGTCACACGCCTTGCCAGCCGTGTAGAGAAAGAGGCCGAGCACATAGGGCGCGACCTTGTGGACGGCGACGACCCCCCTATTCGAGGAACATGAGGCCGCACTGCATGTCCTGGTACGCGAAGACGAGTCTGAGGTCGATGATAAAGCAGGCCTCCGGGTTGCCAACGCCAACTAGGTGGTTGACGACGGCGAGGTAGCGGTTGTTTTCCAGCCACTTCATTGCCTCCTCCCTCTCCAGCGCCCCACACCTCCCCACGGCGTGCTCCTTGGACGCCTTGTACATGGCCTTGGAACTCCAATATACATACACAATCCAAGACGTCAGAATTACTCCGTAAGAGAAAATTAAAATTAAGGCCAAATTAAGGGCGTTGTTGCTAGTCAGATTAGTGACATGTTTCTCTAGTCAAATTAAAAGGCTAACATGTATGCATGCATGGATTGGTTGTCACAACAAATAGTAGTACGTGGCTCGTAGACTGCAGAGGTCAGCCATGGGCTGAGGAGAGCTCGCAGCCACAAAGCCGACGATGTTGATGACGACATCGTGAGGAAGAGCAACGACGATCGCCGACCTCCTCGCCTTGGTCCTCGCCGTCATGCTCCGTGTGCTCACCATGGCGCGCGACGTACGGTCTGTGAGTTTTCAATACCGTAGTGATCAAGTTTTTTTTGTAACTCCACTGGTTGTTGATGGAGGCTGTGAAAGACATGATCACTATTTTAAAACGTGTCACAAACCGAGACGAATCATAACGTCAGCGCGCGAGACGAAGAGATGCATCGTAACGTCGGCGCGCTTGACGAAGAGACGCATCGCGCGGGAACCGAATGGCTTAAACGTCATAGACGGTTCCAATTACAAATCGTCTGTGATAAATACACATCACAGACTGTTGTAGTTTATAACCGCATGTGATACATATCACAGAGCGGTTTATCCCACTAAACCGCTTGTGATAGTTTCTTCCATATCTAAAAAAATATTATGTTTTTCTCCTGCTAGCATCAGAAGTATCACTAAAAAAGTACCGCTAATTTTACAAGTGTCTGGAGCACACTAGAGTTGAAGATGGAGCGCATTCTGGACCATATCAAGTGGCTGAAGAAGATTGTATGTGTGTGTGCATATATCATTGTTGTAACTTATGACATATTTATTAAGTAGTTGAGTAACTATATCACACCGTCTGTGAAGTGTCTACTGTCACATACGGTTATTTTTCGAACCGTTTGTACTAGTGTGACGAGGCTACACTTGCTTTAGGCTACGTACATGTACACTTCATACAATTAATTAAGGCACATGCATGACTTGAATGAAAACACATGCTTCACTCCTAATTAAGAGCGTTATAGAAACTACACAGCTTATCTCCTTTTAAGCGCGCTATTTTGAATGCTTATTATGGAAATCAGTGCGTTCCACAATGGGAATTCCTCATTGTTCCAGTTCTGGTTGAAGGATAAAGATGTAGACAAGAGTACGTACCGTGTGTGCTCTGTGGTTGATTCTTAGATAACAAGTACTCCTAGCTACTACCTTGTGAAGTTGTGTTCCACTGATTCTTCATGTCATCATGTGATATATAGTACTAGCTAGTACTATAGTGTGTTGTTAGGCAGTGAAGGGTGCAGCTGGTCGGTTGGCCAAGTACGCGCTGTCCAATAAAAGGAGTGTAGAAATGCATGAATATAGATATATGTACCGGCGAGGAATCTATGTGGGACTCGGATCCTCGGCCATTGGAGGGCTAGGACGATTCTTTGTATCACGAGCGTCTCTCAACGGTTAATTGTTGCACACTGTAGTAAAAAATGGTTAGGGCTCCAAACTGCTCCGTGCCGCGCTTTGAAAGGGCGGTACGCGCCCAAGCCACTTGTTGCGGACCTTGTGTGCGGCGGGCTAGCTGTCTCCAGCGTTCTCGTACGCCGCAACTGAACTTCAGCGCTCTCAAAGTGTGGTACACTGCAACCGTGATTCTAATCTACTATACCGCTGTACTGTTTTTGTATTTACGTATAGTGAAAGGCTAGACGTGCAAACCTGAATAAAAAAAAAAGAGGCCAAATAAGCATGCATGCATGCATGCACATATACTTGCATCATGTGTCTACCTTGTGCAAGCTCAATGACTACTTCAATCGGTCAGATCGTCCGTATGGTGAAGAATTATTTGGACTTTTTTGGGGCGTGGTACAAGTAATGTAATAGTAGTACTGCGTTCTGCTGTACAACGAGACTCCACAGATGATTAGCTTTCTTCGGCAATGTTTTTTAACCGATCACTTTCTCTCCTTATAATTTATATTCAGCTGTAGTTTGTTTCAAGAAACAAATACTATATACAATGTGAGCAAAAGGGCAGTCATGCATGCACGCATGAGAGAAAAATATTGGAATTCAAGATGTAAAATAAAGCACGATATGCAGCATGCATCAGCTTAAACTTTTCGAGTGAATCATCATATTCTCTTTCCAATCTGGTAGGGCGACACGCAGAGAGAGAGAGAGATGCCATACTAGTCCAAATCTAGACCACCCTTACTTTCATAATCAGATTAGATTAATTAACTAATCAGATTAATTACTTTCGCACTTTGGTCCTTACTACCTTTGAGAAAACCAAACTGCAACGTGGCATACCTAGCTTTGGAGCTTTCTGGCCTGCGCTGGCCTGACACGACCAGGGTACGCCTCGTCGGCCTTTCACGTGCAGCCAACCCCTGTGGACTGTCAGCTGGCCACCCCATGCTAGAGATCAGATAAGGATCATCACATTGATTATCATTATTTAGGGTACAGTAAGTTGCATGTTTAGTACCTCAACAACCGTCTTTTCCAAACTTCGGAGAGTTTCACATTTTCACTTTGGTCCTCCATCTCTCTGTTTCTCCATTTTATCGAAACTATCCGGGAATCTACACATCTACTTACCCGAGAAGCGTTGTAATCAAAATCGAATGGTTTTAGGGGGTATAAAACAAGAATTATTGCGAAAGTTTGGAATCAGATGCTAAATGTAGATAGAGCACATTACCACACACCCTCATCTAAGCACATGCCTAGCTAAGCTAAGCAAGCCATAGTGCTTGGCTTCCCTTTAGCATCACACGACACAAAGCATACCATTTGACGATTCTATAATCAAATTTAGTATACTGGCCATTCATTGATTAGTTAAGGCTAGTAGCTTTTGCTTTGTACTTAAACTAGGGGAGTGCATGGCATTCCACTGCCATCCTTATCTCAAACATCTCCCCTTGCTGTTTCCCCATCTCCAGCTTGTGGAATCCCAATGCCATTAATTAACCGATTTGATTACTAATCTAATCTCCGCGGCCTACTAATCAAATTAACATAATCTAAACGTGCTTTTGATTGAGCAAGTGGTCGGGTTAAGTTGCTGTAAAGCTGCAGGCCTCTACTTTGACAAATTGAATCCATTTGTGTATTGGGAGATGAGATCTCCGCGGCCGCGCCTGCGATTGGGTAGCCGTCCCCTGTCGTGTGCGTTGGGAACAGCCATGTACAATGGATTTATATCAGTTATCTATAGTATCTGTTATGTATTATTTAAACTGATGTGGATAAAAGAGAGTAAAGTTTGATAAATGTATTGTCTAAAATCCTATAGCCGACTGTATTACCAGAATCAAAAATAAAATATCTGAAGTTTATGAAAGCATTAAAAGATTATGCCATCTATAAAGACAAGTGAAAAGATAATCTATTGTATGAGTTGTCTATAGTCATATCTACATATGATATGGAGTGTTGCTGTAGACAATAACTATCTGCACCAACCGGGCGCATGCACAGCTAAAAGGCTTACTCGCTCCTCTCCTCGAAGTGCGTGTGTATGCAGATTTGATCGATCTCCTCCATTGCCTTTGCGTGATCCGGCTACTAATCACAGCTTAGTTTAAGAGGGGCTAGTGTAATAATAGTGTCCACGGTACTAGTACTACCGCCTCGTCGTTGCTCGCGCGTGCAGCTAATTTTGCGCCGGCCATAGCTGACTGATCGGCGAGTCAAGGTGCCTTCTTCAATTTGAGGCCAATTCGTCAAGGACATAGTCGCGAGTCGATCGTGACTACTGGACCAAAAAAGTTAAAGGAGATTAGCACTAGGTTACTACGAAGTACGAACGATCAGCTTTGGTCGAGCGTTTTTCTAGAACCATGTTAATTGAATCCAAAATATGTCGGTGTTCGTCGCAACAACATACATTGATCCACGCATCATCCAGTGGCTTCGTAATTAATTGGAGGTGATTAGAAAGAAGGCAGCGCTCTTAGTTACGAGGTCCCCCAGTTACAGAGCGACACGTATAAACTCAGTACTAGCTAGGAGCATTAGCATATAGTGCATTGTGGCAGCAAGTGTAAACTCGATGCTTGGTTTTTAACAGCACAGCACAGCACAGCACTAATGCCAAGTTTAACCGGCCGGAATCATGGCGTGGCTTTCCCCGAAAGGTGCCAAGTTTTGTGCCACATTTTAAGGAGACGGATTGGATGGCAAGCAAAGCTTCAACTCCAAGGCAGCACACCTGGCATGCTTTAGACATGATGGTTCTGTTAAGATTGTTCCAAACTAATTAATCCCAGTTGCATGCTAAAGCTTAACCACCAACCACATAATTAAGCAAAGGATGGCCTTGGCTATCTCGGGTAGGGGACCTGGGAGACCTTGGAACATTCAGACGAAGGCCAAGGGCTAGCGTTAAACACCACTAAACAAACTCGTTAACCTTTGCACGCTTCAGCTTCGCCCACACCGCTAAGCTCACACAAGCGCCCCCTCTAGCATGACATGGACGCAGACTGCTGACGTGGCTGCCCCGGAGAAGCGACACGTGCGCCGGAGCAATGGACGCGAAGCGCAGATACCGAGGCGCCCTCGAGGAGGGCGATCAATTGTTTTAGGAGGGGAAATGATGGGATTCCGAGCTTAAATATGACCCAAGTGTGAGGGTTAAACAAAGGGTTTTGCGTGTGAGGTTTAAGGAGATCACGTCCATGGCGAGGCGAAACGTGGCCATCGTGTCGAGATTACTTTACGGGGATGTTTTAATTAGCTGCCCAATTAACCCTATTTAACGTCCGAAAGGTGGTGGAGCTTTCTTGTGATTGGCTTGTTTTTTAGGGGCTCACTTCTCCAGGAAATTAACCTTATCGTGTGATTTGCTATACAAGAGAGTGTGACATATGGGCTGACGCATCCTAGCCATGTCAACACAACACTCTCTCTGTTTGTCTCAGTATGTCTCTACGGCTCTATTACAGCTAAAGTAGAACATACATTATATATCTTCTGAATTTATGTGTTAATGCATAAGAAAATGTAAAGTGAAGCCTTGTTTGAGTACTTGTGTTAATAGGTATGCAAAGATCAACTATAGAAATTCAAATGTATCAGCTAATCTTGGATTACCTGGAAGAGAAAGGGAGATTAGTAATTTAGCATTCTAGTGTACTCGGGTTTGTTCCATACCCACTCACGAAACTAATTGGCTTCCGCAAATTGTTCTTGGAATAAAGAAATTTATGACAGGTATAATAAGATGCAAGGTTATTTTGCTGAAGAACAAAAGAGCCACCCTGAAATGGAAAACTACCAAGTGCCAACACATTGTATCATTGTTTGTACACAGATGCCAAACACCGTACATTCAGAAAACCACACCACGCCACTCAGTTTACACCAAGGCCAATCAATGTGCATTCTACAATACTAGCAGTATGATACATCTGAGAAGGCAAACCACACCAGGCCATGCTGTCCATGCACACCGTTCCATCGCACCACATGTACAATCTATCTATCTATCTATCTATACAAATACAATATACATCACTGATCACTGACACCACAAATGCACTGCCAAATTGTCATGAACGCACGACTACCATAGCCAAATACAACGTAAGATCAGGTGGTTCCTGAATTCTGATACAATCCAAGCTAAGCTCAGTGGTTAGCTACACCTCCCTGATTTCTGAATCCCCTGAAGAGGGTGAGCTCAACCTTGTTTCTACCAATCCTAGCTGGGCTCTCGCATTCTTCTCATCCGCCCTGTGCTGGCTGCAATCCTGAAACCTGAAGCAGCATGATAGATGGTCGTTAACAATCCCGGTGAACTGCATGAAGTAGTAGATTGTTGTAGGGCCAACGCATTGGAAGCCTCGCCGCATCAAGTCCTTGCTTATAGCTTCAGATTTGGGCGTCTTGATAGGTACTTGGTCGAGCATAGCGGAAACTGTTTGTAATGGGCCTGTGGTTCACAAAGCTCCAACAGTAGTTGCTGAACAATCCATTCATGAACTACCTATAGATAGATATGCATTGCCAATCGTAACATATTACTACCAGAAGTTGGGATCTCTAGGCTGCATATAAGCAGTTTAATTTAATCGCGGTAAAATGCAATTCTGCAAACCATGTGTAAAAAGAGTAAGCCCATGTATTATCTGGTGCAAAAGACAATGGCCCGTGTAATAATATCACATTGTTCAGACTCACAAACTCTTAAAGCGTAGAAGATATGGGCCATATGGGCCATAGCATAAACGAGGTCGTGAGCTTTCACTAAGTGGGTGGAAAATGACTCGGCATTTTTTTTCCTTTTTGAAAGAAGCTCAACTGTTGTAACATTTTGCTGCTTGCTGAATAGCAAATGAGAGTGTTGAACATGGCAATGCAGACTTGATAAGTTTCTAGAGAATTCTCAAGTTAGCAAGAGTTAGAGATATTTCCTAAGAATGCTCTAGAATAAATAATTTAGCTATGCATCATGGTGAAGTAGAGAAATATCTAGAAACTAGATGTTATGGAAGAAGAGTGTAGAGACTTGGATATTTCTACGTAGGGCTTTGGATGGTTGTCACCTGCCACCAATCCAACTGTAACATCCTGACCCAAAATTGGCTTAATGCCCAGTCCACCGTGGGGTGGACCCGCCTACACATAGCACCTCACTTACACTTTCGTCCTCGCTTCGTGTAAAAGGGCTAACCCGGAGGTGCTACGTTTGGATCCAACAGGCATTATATACCACTACAACTCACTTGAGACAAGCAATGGGACTAATCCCACCACACAACTCCTCATGGGCCACATGGGCCATGCTATGAGCACCGGGTATTACACTCACTTAAAATTCGACGCCCTCGGCAAAGATATCAGCATCACGCTGCAAATGCCTGTAACCACCCCTCGGACACGTCCAGGTCGCCCAAAGTCTTGCATATGCCATGCCATGTGTCCACTACGGCCCACATGCGCCATGCGCCATATGCCCGCGCTTCGCCCCCGCAGCGCGCGCTGGCAAGGTTGATGCTCGATACCATCTGTAACACCCTGACCCAAAATCGGCTTAATGCCCAGCCCACCGTGGGGTGGACCCGCCTACACATAGCACCTCACTTACACTTTCGTCCTCGCTTCGTGTAAAAGGGCTAACCCGGAGGTGCTACGTTTGGATCCAACAGGCATTATATACCACTACAACTCACTTGAGACAAGCAATGTGGGACTAATCCCACCACACAACTCCTCATGGGCCACATGGGCCATGCTATGAGCAGCCCGGGGTATTACACCAACGGTCATGTAATCCTATAAGAGGTACCATAAGCCATCATATGCTACCTTGCTATGGACATAAGTAGAGAATAAAGGTTGAGATAAGTAGCCACTAAGAAGAGTGTGAGTTGTACCAGAGTTTATAGTAGTAAAATAAAGAGTTGAACTCTTGTGTAAGTGTGGTCTCCTGGTTGTGAGTTGTTGTACCAGAGTTTATAGTAGTAAAATAAAGAGTTGAACTCTTGTGTAAGTGTGGTCTCCCTGGTAAGTTGTGTACTTCTAGTAATTAGTGCTTTCGGTTGTGATTTGCGTGAGCGGCTCGGCCACCTGGAATCACAACGGTCTTGGCTTCAACATAAGCAGCTCAATCGTCCGAAAGCCAATAATTAATAAAACACTAAGTAGTACGAAGGCAATGTTGACCAACTAGTGTGTTGGTTGGTGTAGCGTGTGTTGTAGGTCCTCAATAGAGTGGGTACCAGGTCCACCCCAAAATTTCACTACAGAGAGAAAACAAGATGAGTTTTGCCACTATATTTGGAAAACCCTTAGAATCTCACTCATGCTTTTTATGCATTGGGCAAAAAGATGAGTTCTGAATCTCACTCATGCTTTTTATGCATTGGGCAAATGAAGGTGCGTTCTTATTCTCCAAATGTTTGTATCATTCTTTGTTAATGCCAATTATGAATGATTGGAGGAACCAGAAAGAAAAATACGCATAGTCTGTTGAGAAGTGCAAGCGGAAAATCATCATTTCTATGTCCTCAGAGATAAACTTAAGAAACTATTTTGATGCATTACATGCAAATAACAGAAAGAATAGCACACAGAGATCCCTTACCTTCTGCACTTGCTTGACATTTGTTACAACAACTTTTATCTTCTGCTTTGACAACAACGTGCTTCCATTTTATCTCAACAACAGGTTTATCTTCTTCTATGTAAATTCAGACACAACTGCATAGTTGAAACCATCAAACGTCTCCCTGGCACAAGAACAAAGCTTTAGGAGATATTTCGACACTTCTTTAATAAGCAGAGAAATCAATTGTGAAAAAAAACTCACCTGAATCCCCCCTCTTATTCAAAATACCAGGCCAGGTGAGCTCAGCTAAGGCCTGTGATAAGTTATGTAGCTCGAATAGCTTCCGGTCATCATGAATCAGAACCCCCCATTCTTCGTCATGGATCACAAAGAAAGGAAGGTATCATCCAAAACTCGTAGTAATTACAGCTATAGTACATTTTCCCCATTCTCTGGGCCGACTGGCTGAACAGATAGGCCCACCACTCTTGCCCCACTTCTCTTCCTCCTCTGCCTTGAGAAGAAGCTGCGTTACTGCGATAGATCTGAGGGAATGTATTACATAGAACGTGACAAGATGTCTCTACCAGAGATTAATGGACACCTCCAGGACCATTGCGATGTTGTGGAAGGGATGTTACCGCATTTGTTGTTCACAGGGAAAGAGTTGGAAAATAGGTTGAGGGTTTTGGTGGACGACAAGGCATACCAGACAATGTCAGATTGTGTTGTGGAAGGTGGTGTTGCAGAAATTTATGTGGAAGCACTGGCAACTGAAGAGGAGTCTGAAGATGAAGCTGAAAAGCAAGCTAGTGACTACGAGGATGAGATTAATGCAATGTCTCCAGGCACAGACGATGACTGCACCATTGTTGGCTCTAAGGAAGTGAGCATTGTAACTATAACACCAGACTAGAAAAAGAAGGAACTAGAACCAGTAGGGAGGTTTTACATCCTTATCAGAAGTCAGAGCAAGAGTAAGCAAGATGGTCAAGCTGCTGCAGGTTAGAAAGTTGCACTGCCTGAAGCAATGAAGAGCCAGTGGGAAGGTGAGAACTCTGTCAGCAACTATATTCCTAGTGACTGTGCTACATCAGAGGAAGCAACAAATATCATGAAGAAATTCAAAGAGTTCAACAGTAAGATGAAGGCAGGTGAAATAGTCTTGGGGATATGAAATTTTAATAGGTCTGACGGTGCAGAGATTTTAGAGTTCTTTTTCTTTTTCGAGGGGCAGAGTCCTTTTTCTTTGGTTGCTGATTTGTTACGAGGTTGTTTAGTTAAACAAATTTCCCCTAGTGGTTGGATTTTGGGGGGTTGGAGTTGATTAGTCTTGGGGGATATGAAATTTTCAATAGGTTTGTGCATGCATATGTGTATGAATGCCTGAATTTGATATTTGGTTCTCACCCCGGACTTCTTCCTTGTAGCCGTTCTCCAACCCTATCGAGCCTCCAGGAGCGGAGTGCATGTGCAGAGGCCAGGCGCTAGTACTTGCCGTGGAGGGCGAAGCCCATGGCACGGTGGAACTTGAGCTTCGCTGCGGTCTCCATGACGGGTGAACAGCGAAGGCGGCGCCAGCGAGGATCTCCCACACCGTGTCTGGGTCGCTCCCCACCACGAACTGGGTGAGGCCAATGGAGAACACAACAAGGGTATTTTGGTACATGTTTAACCCTGTCATCCCCAAATTGACAGAAGTGGTATGATGTGAAAATTTGTGCCCTTCATGTAGCACTAGTTGGAAGTGGGAAATTTTTATAGTATTAATTGTTACGGGGCTCAAATCGGTAGCATAGATGCAATTTTCCCTCTAAGAAAATGCCTATAAGAAAACAACTTTAAATCCCTACCATCTTGGAGTCTATTTGGAACGGCTATGGTTTTCCTGAAAATCGGCTTTCGGCTGGGCTGCAGAGCTGAACGACTGGGCTGAAGAGATTTGGTGTTTGGTTGTTTGACTTTTATGCTTCTGAGATGGAAAATATCTGAAATGCCACTAAGCACAGTAATGGCTTGTTTGATGCCATTTAACGCGATTAACAATCAACTAACGTTAATTGACGATTATTAACGATGGCTAACGAATCGACGACAACTACTGCAATTGACGAGAACTACAACAACAAACGACAACTACCGCAATTGACGATAATTAACTGTAATTAACGACAATTAACACAGTTGACTGTAATGAACGATGACTACCGCAATTGATCGCATTCAACGATGACTAACGATAACATATCGCAAACAACATAATATATCGCGATTAACGACAATATACCACAAACAAATCAATAAACTACAATTAGCGTATTTAATGACAAATATTATAATAAACATTTATTATAACAAATAATTATTTTACAAAATTATTACAATGAATAAATATTACAAAAATAATTAATAATATAAACAATTGTTACAAAAAATAATTATTGCAACAAGTAATTATTACACACAATTATTACAGTGAATAATGAGTACAATCGAAAAATGAACCCAATTATTAAGTGAATAATGAGTATAACCAAAAAATGAACCCAATTATTACAATGAATAATGAATACAACAATTATTTCATTTACAGTGAATAATGAACACAATTAAATATACAATCGAAAAAAGGGAAAAAATAGAGCCGGCAATGGCAGCTAGGGTTTGGGCCGCCACCGGCGCCAAGAGAGGAGGGCGCTGGGGAAGGAGGGCGGTGAGAAGAGAGGAGTTGGGCGGCGGGGTCGAGGGAGGAGGCCGGCGGCTGGGCTAGCGTGGGGTAGATGGAGGAGGAAGACTAAGTCATGAGAGGAGGAGGAGGAGGCGGCGGCACATGCGGAGGAGGAGGAGGAGGCGGCCACGATGAGATCTTGATCTAGATTTGGGCCACGCGAGTGCAGGGAAGAGGCAGGCAGGGAGGAGGCGCCGGGAAGGAGGGCGCTAGACTTGTTCACAGGCGGCCCGGCCCGAGGGCTTGGGACTCAGTTTCTAGCCTGAAAGCCCGAGAAATGGGATTAAAAATAAAAACTATTTTATTTAATTTTGGAAATGAATTAAATAATGTTTTTATTCCAAAAAATGATTAAAATAATGTTTTTAAATAAAAAAATGATTTTCAGGTTGAGCTGGGCTCGGGCCTGCCCGTTTGAGGCCAAGCTTGCCCGGCCCGGCCCGGTGTTTGAACAGCTCTAGAGGGCGCCGGGGAGGAGGGTGTCTGGGGTGGAGGGAGCCAGGGAGGAGGAGGAGGTGGCCGTCGAGGGAAGAGGTGGCGTGGCCGCTGGTGGAGGAGTGAACCGGGAGGAGGAGGAGGAGGCGGGCGAGCAGGCAGGGGAGGAGGTGGGGGCAGGCGTGAGAAGTAGGGATCCGAGTGGGCGTGTAGGGGCGGCTGGTAGGGGTTTTATGGAGTGACATTCAGTTGGTAATTACCCCCCAACTTCGAGGTAACTTCCGAATAGAGGCTGTGGAAAGCCGTAGGCTGCTTCTTGCGTTGTAATACAAAGCTTCTTCGGAGAAAAGCGGCTATGAAAAGCCTCCCATTTGGGACAGCTTCTGGCTTTTTTGGGCAAAAGGCCGAAGTCGTCCCAAACACCCCCTTGTAGTGGCGGGAAGCTCTTACGGTTTTCCGAGGAGCAGAGACGTCATTTGCTCCAGCGGTGGCCGGTGATGGCATGGATTGGGCGGTCGTTTCGGGCTAGACATCGCGGTAAGCTGCGGGTGGGGGTGTGAATTGAATCCAAATTATTCATTTTATTCGGTATTCGAATTCGGTTGGTAGCGAATATGGTTTAGATTTTTCCATCTGATTAACAATTTCTCTCCTATTCTTATTCGTATTCGAAAAAAAATACGGATACAAATATGGTATGGACTTTTGCCATCTTTTTTTATCCACACTATTCATAATTGTATTCGAATTCGGTAAAACAATATACATATTTTATTGCAGTATGTCTAATTAGTTGGATGAGTATTTTTAGTTTAATATGAATTCATGTTTTTAGGTGAAAGCAATAAAAAAGAATGATTATGTGTGCTATGTATGAGGATAAAATATCATAAATATCTTGCAATTTCGTAAAATATGAGGATATCCGAATTCGACCGAATTGAGTAGGTATTCAACTTGTATTCGCTACAACATTCAATTTGTATTTGTATTCGATGCTATTTGAATTCAAATTCGTATTTGTATTCATTTAGAAAATACGAATACGACAAGACCACTATTCAATTCGCATTTGATCGGTTGACACCCCTAGCTGCGGGTGCAATGGCCTCCACACGAGGGTGGCTTCGCTCCAACGCCACGTAACGTTACAGCAAGCATTGCTGCACACTGTTGAGTTTTTGGCCATTTTGGTGGATTATCGTTGCGTAAGTGCAAATGTAGCTGTCGACGTCCGGTATTTGCAAAAATAGCCTTGTGCCGCTCGGTGACCATGCGGAAGAGGGCCTGACACTGACACGCGGAGAAACCACACGGTGACCGTGCGACGGAGAAGAAACTGCACGGTGGTCGTGCGATGGAGAGGATGTCGCACGGTGGTCGTGTGGTAGATGGCAATGCAACCTTTTTCTCCCTCCTCCCGGATGCCACAGTCGGATGGAATTTTTAAATATAGCACATGAGCTCAAAAAATTATGAATTTTTTTGTGAACCATTCTGACATAGTGTACTTGCTTGTGTGAATTTTTCTCGCAATTTCATTTCACTATATTGTTTGTAGGAATTTATAAATATAGAAAATGAGCTCTAAAATTATGAATTTTATTTTGAAGACTCCTTACACACTGGACTTGATTGTGTAATCTTTCTACAATTTTATATGTGTTCTAAAATTGTCTCGAAAATGAAGGGTTTAGGTCTCGAAAATTTGGATTTTAGGTTTTGAAAATTAGGGTTTCATGAATTCCCACACAAAGTACTCATAACAGAATAGGCTTGATCGTATCTAGCAGAATTAGGGTTTCTAAAATTAGGGTTTAATGGCAAACATTTCCCTCAAATTTATTACGGTAACGTAAATTCGACCACTACTTAACTAACTTACACATGAAAACAGAGAACAAGGAGTGTCGACATTTCCAATGTAGTTGCAATGTAACATTTTGTACATAAAATTGACAACATTTCAAGTGTTACAATCATTACATGATACACGCGCGGATTTATTGCAATCGGGATGAAGGAGGTGGGGGTATTATCACATGTACCCCGATCAAATAGAACACTATTTATTAATTTATCAGTTTTATGTGGATGATATTTTTTAATATTGTATTGTACCACATGCTAGATAAGGTTGTACATGAACCAACTGAGAAAAATATGTGGTATGCAGATCATATAACAATGTACCATAGCCTCCGACTCTTGTTTCGTCCCATGCTACATGGTGTTGAGGGCCGCCAACAACTCAGCATTGTGGTATGTGATAAGGCATACATTGCGTTGATCTCCCACACCACCCCTTCACGTTCGCCTAGAACCACATCAAACTGGATATGTTCTCGCTCTCCACAATAGCAAATGCCACTGGGATAAGATGGTCATTCGCGTCGGCCGTCACCGCGGTGAGAATGGTGCCCTTGTACCTCACCATGAGGAAAGTGTCATACATCGTGAGTACAAGACAACAGAACTTGAAGCCCCCGATGGTCTGGGCGAAAGCCCAGAACACCCGGTCCAGTATGAAGCAGTTGGGCCATCCCTCAGCATCTTCACTCTCAAGCTTATTTATGTACGTGTCGGGGTTTGATTCGGCAATCTGGTCAAGCAATCTTGGTACAAGATTGTACGCCTCTTCGTATGTCATGTACATGGACCCGATGACTTTCTACTTGGCTCATCGGATATTGTTGTAGCTGATTGGATAACCAACCATATTGATGACTTCCGACATCAGCATCTTGGGGGAGATGGACACATCCACCACAACTAGGTGGCTGATGATGCTTTTTACATATGCAGAAGTCATGTTCTGATGCTAAGCAGGGGCTCGCTTAGCTCGCAAGTGTAGTCGGTCAGCGCCTTGGCCACGAAGACCGAGCCAAAGATCTTTGCTCATTGAGCGATTTCCTTGCAAGGTCAGTCTTCCACTATGCACATCACTGCGTAATGTCCTGAGTTGGACCGGTGCACTCGGTACACACGGGCTAATCGACAAGGCGTACCGTGCTATAGCTTGTTCCACAACCGCCTTGCTAGGGAAGCGCTGCCAAACTATGAGGGTGTCGGCATCAAACCTTCACTGAGAGCCTTCTTCTTGCGATAGTACGAGCGAACACACCTAGATATCATCAAGTCTCAATGCCACGTAAGGCACCTCCGATGACACAATTCTCCCGGTTGGACTACCGGCCTGGTGTGCGTCCTCATCACTACCATTCGAGCCTGGGTCGGTGTCCTCGTCGGACTCCAACCCAAGAGGCTGGTCCAGTAGATGCGGGCTGACCACCACAATTCCGCCCCTCATTTGGCACAAAATTATGCTTGAGTCTTCCTTCCTAGACAACACATTCTGTGCTACCATCTTCAAGCTCGGCCTGCGGTTGCCCACTTGTAGGGGCACCAACATCATCAAGGTTTCCCGACGCCTTGCGTACGAAATTCACGTACACCATCGGCCTCCCGTAAATGGCCGCCTCATGCTGGGAGGCAATCTGCATGGACTGGCTCTATGCTATACTTCCATGCACGTTGATGAGCTCCCACACGACATTTGTACAGGTGATGCCCTGGATCACAAATTTCTTCATCATTTCTTCTGTGTCGAACTCCCGCTGGATGCAGCTTCGAAGCTTGCGAATATTCATCGCATCGAACCCCTGTTTATCAATACTCATTTGGATGTTTGATTTGTTTAGACATGCCAAAAGAGGGAAAATGCATGAGTTGTGTAAGCATATACTTACATATGTATTTTGTTTAATGCTTTATGTTTCACCTCATATGATGCATATACATAGTTCATTAGTTTAAATTCTTATCTTATGTCTATGAATATCCAAATGTTGTTATTGATAATGGATTTGTCATCAATCACCAAAAAGGGGGAGATTGAAAGATCTAGACCCGCCATTATGAGTTAATGGATTGTTTTGGTGATTAATGACAAATCCAAATATGAGACCAACTCTTTTATCAAGTATTATCTTTGTGTAGTCTCATTTGGATATAAAGGTGAAACACAACGAGGTATGCAATCGACATCTCAATTTCATATAATGTTGCATTTCTCGGATCCAAAATATAGGATTGAACTCAACCTTAAGTTAAACTTGAATATGTGCATATGACCTTATTACACATTTGTGTATGCACACATTTAGGGGGAGTTTTATCCTATACTTTGTAGTTTCATTAGTATTGATCCATATTCCATTCTCCACATATATTGGGATCTTTACGTTGAAACAAAACCTTTGAGTATACAAAACTTGTGTAGTTCGTATATACTCATGTTATGAGTATATAGAACTTGTGTAGTTCTTGTATACTCATGTTAGAGTATATATAACTTGTGTAGTTTATCTATACTCATTTGTTCTCTCAGGGGTTTGACTCCCAACGGCTAGTTTTTGTGTGTGGGCTATATATAGCCACCTTGGCCGGTTGGAAGAGGTTGTTGAAGTTGCTGGTACTATTGTGAACTCTTTGTGAGCCTCTTGAGCTAAGAGCAAGCCTCTCCTCTCTTATGTGCATGTGTTGCACTTGGTGAGCTTGGAGAGTAAACCCTAAGTGCATGTGTTGCCTTAGGTAGTGGATTGTGTATCCACGTGAGCATTGACACTTGATTAGTTCAAGTGAAAGTTTGGATTTGTTACTCTTGGTGTTTGCCGACACCTAGACGGCGTGGAGGCGTCGTGCGCGGTGATCTTCTCAAGAAGCTTGTGAGAAGACTCGGCGTGTTTGTGAGTGGTTTGGTGCTCGCCATCTCCGGAGTGGAGGAAGAGCAACCATAGTTGAGCGAGGTGTTGGTTCGGTTTGGAACCGGTCCAAGTGTTGGACTTACCTCGGAGGTGTGTGCTCATTTGAGGAGCCGGTCCAACGTGGTTGGACTTACCTCAACGTGGATTAGGGGAGACCGGCAAGTCTCCGAACACCACGGTAAAACATAATCGTGTCATCTTGTGTTTACTTGTGCTTTACTTTGAGCAATTTACATTCTTGCTTTAATTGCTTATATATCTTGTATGATTGCTCATATTGTATTGTGTTCATATTGTCGGTGCACTTAGTTGAGCCTAGTTGATTTAGGTTTTAATTGAGCAAAACCAATTCGCTATTAGCTTCCACATTTATATATTGGTTTAGCACGATAGAATTTTTAAAACCGCCTATTCACCCCCTCTAGTCGGCCACCTCGATCTTACAAGTGGTATCAGAGCTTGGTCTCTCATTTATTAGACTTAACCGTCTAGAGAGTAAAGGATGGCAACTAGAGATTTAGTGCACCTAGGTGAAGCACCTCTATTTGATGGCACAAATTATGCTCAATGGAAAATCCGCATGTCTTGTTATTTTAAGGCCATGAGTCCGAAAATATGGCGGATTGTAGATGTAGGCTTTTCTCCTCCATTGGATTATTTTGCTCCAACCATTGAGGAAGAGAAATGCTTACATCTCGACGCTCAAGCTACTAACGCCGTATTTAGTGCTTTGAGCGTAGATATATTTGATAAGATCTGCAATCTCAAGAGAGCTCATGAGATGTGGACATATATTCAAGATCAATATGAATTGTCCACTTCAACTAGTGATGATTGCACACAAGAATGGATGTCGGAAGAAGAATGCTCAACTTCAAGCTCCGACAACGAAAATGAGGACTCCTCAACTCCATCTTCATCAACTCAATGTTTTATGGCTAAAGGTAATAATGAGGTAAATGGTAATGATGAGCCTTCATATGATGAGTTGATGGATACGCTAGAAGAGCTCAATGAATATTTAGGAAAGGAGAAATTAAAATTCAAAGTTTTGAAGAAAGAGCATGTCTCTCTTCAAAATGATTATGATGTTTTAAAGGATGAACATGAAGCACTCCTCCTAAATAATCTAAATAGCTCTAAGGTGGATGTAGGCATTGAATGTAATTTATTAGATGATTTGCCATGTATAGCCTCTACCTCATGCATTTCATCTAAGGTTAGTGTATCCACCTCATGTGAGGATTTAATTGATATGCCTTGTTGCTCCAAAATAGATGCTCCTATTTCCTCCATATCTTGCAATACTAACATTGTAGAGGAAAACAATGAGCTCAAGGCCCAAGTCAAAAATTTGAAGAATGACTTGGAAAGAAGCCAAAAGGGGAAGACCACTCTCGACGACATATTAAGCAAGCAAAGACGCTTACAAGATAAGAGTGGAATCGGCTTCACTCCTAAGAAAAAGGAGAATAGCAAGACAAGGCACAATGCAAGACACACGAAGAATGTCAAGTGCTTTGGTTGCAACAAGAAGGGCCACTTTGCCTCGGTGTGCCCAAACAAAGTGAATGACAAGAAATTGTCATCAAAGAAGAGGCGAACCGGCAAGGAGCAAGTAAAGAAGGAAAAAGATAAATACAAACTTCGAACTTGCTACAATTGCCGAGAAAAGGGACATATGAGTAAGGATTGTCCCAAAGGTATCTCTCTTAAGCCCATTATTTATAATGACCATTATTTGCTTAGGAAGGATAAAAATAGCAATGTGTTTGCTAGAATTGTTAGTTCACCATAAACTATTCCAAGGGCCATTTGGGTGCCCAAATCTATTGTGACTAACATTCGTGGACCCAACCAAGTATTGGGTACCAAAATGCGCTTAAATGCTTAATAGGTACTTGGAAAGGCATTGGAGGCTTGGCTTATTCATATAAAGATGGATTTCATCATATATCAAATTGGAGCCAAGTTTGAGGATACTCGTTTCACATCAAGAACCAATGCCATCTCGGTAACAAGTATTTACATTGAAGTATCTAGCCCCTTATGCCGTGTGTAGGTTGCATTTCATGAAAATCTTATTAAAAGGGGTGTTCTTGCTCTATGTTCTCAATGTTCATTATTAATATCTTGAGCAAGTTGAAGTGGCACATTAAGGGGGAGTGCTAAATCATTATCATGTATTTCACATCCCTAAGTGTGCCCAAATAAATTAAGTGCTAGTATTGTTTTTCAAAAAATAAGCCTTTTAGCCAAAAGTCAAAAATTTCATAATTATTAGTAATTATTTGAAAAACTAGTTGCAAAAGGTATACAAATGCTTTTCAAAGATTTACCAAAGGTTTTGGCTTTAGAAAAACCTATTTTAAGTGAAAATGAGTTTATGTCCAAAATCTTACATTATAGTATCTTGTTTTTGATCAAAACTAGATTTTTGTGTAAAATCTATTCTAAGAGGAATTTGAAAACTTTGACAAAAGAAAAATCCTAGAGTTGGTTATTCTAAACATTTTTGGTATTCAAAAGATTTCCAAAAGACCAATCAAAAAAAAAGTTATTTGATTTTGAAATTCGTCCAAAATCCTACTTTGACCTAAGTGGTCACTTTCTAGCACTTAAGTGAGTTTCTCCATATGAACCAAAATTATTCATATGAAAAGGTTCATAATGGTATTTATGACTCATACATAAAATTGGATGCTCAAAATTCAACCAAATGCTTTTTGGGTTGTTTTGATTAATATCATGAAAATGAGGCTTCATTTGCAAAATCAAAACTTAATTCATAAAAATTATTTTCTTGGATAGACATTAGTCTTTTTAATGTATAATGATCATGAATGATATTTATTTGAGTGCAAAACTAGGGATCATTTGCATAAATATCAAATTCCAAGATCTTTTTCCGAGGAGAGACGTCATTTGCTCCAGCGGTGGCCGGTGATGGCATGGATTGGGCGGTCGTTTCGGGCTAGACATCGCGGTAAGCTGCGGGTGGGGGTGTGAATTGAATCCAAATTATTCATTTTATTCGGTATTCGAATTCGGTTGGTAGCGAATATGGTTTAGATTTTTCCATCCGATTAACAATTTCTCTCCTATTCTTATTCGTATTCGCAAAAAAATACGGATACGAATATGGTATGGACTTTTGCCATCTTTTTTTATCCATACTATTCATATTTGTATTCGAATTCGGTAAAACAATATACATATTTTATTGCAGTATGTCTAATTAGTTGGATGTGTATTTTTAGTTTAATATGAATTCATGTTTTTAGGTGAAAGCAATAAAATAGAATGATTAGGTGTGCTATGTATGAGGATAAAGTATCATAAATATCTTGCAATTTCGTAAAATATGAGGATATCCGAATTCGACCGAATTGAGTAGGTATTCAACTTGTATTCGCTACAACATTCGATTTGTATTTGTATTCGATGCTATTTGAATTCAAATTCGTATTTGTATTCATTTAGAAAATACGAATACGACAAGACCACTATTCAATTCGCATTTGATCGGTTGACACCCCTAGCTGCGGGTGCAATGGCCTCCACACGAGGGTGGCTTCGCTCCAACGCCACGTAATGTTACACGCAAGCATTGCCGCACACTGTTGAGTTTTTTGCCATTTTGGTGGATTATCGTTGCATAAGTGAAATGTAGCTGTCGACGTCCGGCATTTGCAAAAATAGCCCTGTGCCGCTTGGTGACCATGCGGAAGAGGGCCTGCACTGACACGCGGAGAAACCACACGGTGACCGTGCGACGGAGAAGAAACTGTACGGTGGTCGTGCGATGGAGAGGATGTCGCACGGTGGTCGTGTGGTAGATGGCAATGCAACCTTTTTCTCCCTCCTCCCGGATACCACAGTCGGATGGAATTTGTAAATATAGCACATGAGCTCAAAAAATTATGAATTTTTTTGTGAACCATTCCAAGATAGTGTACTTGCTTGTGTAATTTTCCATAATCATTTGAGCTCTGAATTTTTCTCGCAATTTCATTTCACTATATTGTTTGTAGGAATTTATAAATATAGAAAATGAGCTCTAAAATTATAAATTTTATTTTGAAGACTCCTTACACAGTGGACTTGATTGTGTAATCTTTCTACATATTTATATGTGTTCTAAAATTATCTCGAAAATGAAGGGTTTAGGTCTCGAAAATTTGGATTTTAGGTTTTGGAAATTAGGGTTTCATGAATTCCCACACAAAGTACTCATAACAGAATAGGCTTGATCGTATCTAGCAGAATTAGGGTTTCTGAAATTAGGGTTTAATGGCAAACATTTCCCTCAAATTTATTACGGTAACGTAAATTCGACCACTACTTAACTAACTTACACATGAAAACAGAGAACAAGCAGTGTCGACATTTCCAATGTAGTTGCAATGTAACATTTTGTACATAAAATTGACAACATTTCAAGTGTTACAATCATTACATGATACACGTGCGGATTTATTGCAATCGAGATGAAGGAGGTGGGGGTATTATCACATGTACCCCGATCAAATAGAACACTATTTATTAATTTATCAGTTTTATGTGGATGATATTTTTTAATATTGTATTGTACCACATGCTAGATAAGCTTGTACATGAACCAACTGAGAAAAATATGTGGTATGCAGATCATATAACAATGTACCATAGCCTCCGACTCTTGTTTCGTCCCATGCTACATGGTGTTGAGGGCCGCCAACAACTCAGCATTGTGGTATGTGATAAGGCATACATTGCGTTGATCTCCCACACCACCCGCTTCACGTTCGCCTAGAACCACATCCAACTGGATATGTTCTCGCTCTCCACAATAGCAAATGCCACTGGGATAAGATGGTCATTCGCGTCGGCCGTCACCGCGGTGAGAATGGTGCCCTTGACCTCACCATGAGGAAAGTGTAATACATCGTGAGTACAAGACAACAGAACTTGAAGCCCCCGATGGTCTGGGCGAAAGCCCATAACACCCGGTCCAGTATGAAGCAGTTGGGCCATCCCTCAGCATCTTCACTCTCAAGCTTATTTATGTACGTGTCGGGGTTTGATTTGGCAATCTGGTCAAGCAATCTTGGTACAAGATTGTACGCCTCTTCGTATGTCATGTACATGGACCCGATGACTTTCTACTTGGCTCATCGGATATTGTTGTAGCTGATTGGATAACCAACCATATTGATGACTTCCGACAACAGCATCTTGGGGAGATGGACACATCCACCACAACTAGGTGGCTGATGATGCTTTTTACATATGCGGAAGTCATGTTCTGATGCTAAGCAGGGGCTCGCTTAGCTCGCAAGTGTAGTCGCTCAGCGCCTTGGCCACGAAGACCGAGCCAAAGATCTTTGCTCGTTGAGCGATTTCCTTGCAAGGGCAGTCTTCCACTATGCACATCACTGCGTAATGTCCTGAGTTGGACCGGTGCACTCGGTACACACGGGCTAATCGACAAGGCGTACCGTGCTATAGCTTGTTCCACAACCGCCTTGCTAGGGAAGCGCTGCGAAACTATGAGGGTGTCGGCATCAAACCTTCACTGGGAGCCTTCTTCTTGCGATAGTACTAGCGAACACACCTAGATATCATTAAGTCTCAATGCCACGTAAGGCACCTCCGATGACACAATTCTCCCAGTTGGACTACCGGCCTGGTGTGCGTCCTCATCACTACCATTCGAGCCTGGGTCGGTGTCCTCGTCGGACTCCAACCCGAGAGGCTGGTCCAGTAGATATTCGCGGTAGTCAATGCGGGCTGACCACCACAATTCCGCCCCTCATTTGGCACAAAATTATGCTTGAGTCTTCCTTCCTAGATAGCACATTCTGTGCTACCATCTTCAAGCTCAGCCTGCGGTTGCCCACTTGTAGGGGCACCAACATCATCA
Source organism: Hsuehochloa calcarea (assembly GCA_036346395.1). Taxonomy (NCBI): domain Eukaryota; kingdom Viridiplantae; phylum Streptophyta; class Magnoliopsida; order Poales; family Poaceae; genus Hsuehochloa; species Hsuehochloa calcarea. Next base: position 32,598,905 of record CM070597.1, read on the forward strand.
AGGTTTTCCAACACCTTGCGTACGAAATTCACGTACACCATCGGCCTCCCGTAAATGGTCGCCTCATGCTGGGAGGCAATCTGCATGGACTGGCTCTATGCTATGCTTCCATGCACCTTTATGAGCTCTCACACGGCATTTGTACAGGTGATGCCCTGGATCACAAATTTCTTCATCATTTCTTCTGTGTCGAACTCCCGTTGGATGCAGCTTCGAAGCTTGCGAATATTCATCGCGTCGAACCCCTCCACTTGGACCACCTTGTACTGACATCTCGATAGGTCCAACCCATCGGGTATGGCCCGTACAAGACCATCATCATAAAACACTACCAAGTCTTGTATGTTCAAAATTACCTAAAGCCGCAACAACCCGGTCCGCGGTACGCAATATAACAAACATTGATGACAAATTGCATATAAGTGATCGATTATATATGTGTAATTAAATACGAATAATTAATTAATTACCAACAATTTGATTACTCCTCCAAAATTTAATTACGAGTAATTCATTACTACCATGCTTACCACTATTAAACCACAGGTTCATTACCACTTTATTACTTACGACTAGCAAATTACGACTATTTAATTTCAACTCATTTTGAACCACTAATTAGTTCTTACAAAAATAACAAAGCCTATGAGCATTACGATGATTAATCATCACAAAGTATCATGCGCTAATAAATTACGGACACCGTAACTACAACTATATTATAAACATTACAAAATAAGCTACATTAATTACGACTAGCTGACTAAGACTGATTAACCACGACTACGGTAATAACAACAAAAGTATCTGACAAATTACCTTCCCTTCGGGGGATGCAATCAAAATAACCGAGCGACAAGAAGCAATCAAATAATTATATTTAATTATGGTACGTTCTCTGAGTTCTCAACAATGAGCGTGGGAATGAGAAGCGAAACGCAAACGAGATGAGCGATGAGCGACTGCGAGAGTTAGGTACTTATAGCCGAGTGAACGAGGAGCCGCTACGTTGGTGATGGCAATTCCAAATGTGTTTTCTATGCGCAGCACTGTGGGCAAGGCGGACAAGAGCGATGAGGCAATAGATGTGCGGAGGAGGGAGGCCGGGCCGTGCGGCAGGCTCCTCCACTATTTCTCTCTCCTCTAGAATAGTGTTGATCGTGGGAATTTTTAAATATAGCACTTGCACTCAACTAATTTTTAAAAATTACTCAAGTAAGTATACTATGTCGGGAGGCTTCACAAAAAAATTCATAATTTTTTGAGCTCATGTGCTATATTTAAAAATTCCAACCGCCGACAGTATTCGAGAGGAGAGAGAAAAGGTGGCCGCCGCACGGCCACCGTGCGACATTACCCTCTACCACACGGCCGTGCGGTTTATTCTCCGCCGCACGGCCACTGTACGGCTTCTCCGTGTGTCAGCATCAGGACCTCGTTCGCATGGTCACCATGCGGCACAAGGTTATTGTTAGAAAAATAGGGACAAAAGGAGACACAAATTTTTACGTGGAAAACCCTTGTGGAAAAAACCTCAGCTCTAACCGGCGATGAACACTATATGAGTAGTGTTTACAAATCGCAGAAGGATTACAATGAGGCGTCAACTCTTCCCGTGCGGCTTGCAAGAGGTATATAAAGGGGTAACATCACTTGGAGTCCAAGTTAAAAAAACTAATCCGCTAATATGGCAAGTTTGAATTCAACCACATTAGGAATTCGGATCACATATCTCAACAATCTCCACCTTGAGACGAATTTCCTCTTTGTAGCAAAATGAAGAATCATCAATCAAAAAAATAACTTCACAATAAAATAAAAATCATCGTGTGCCAATTAGTCTCTAGGACTAAACTGTAATACCAACTAAGTTTGAGCAAAGCTCCAACTTAGTAACATGAATTGGCTTTATCATCATATCAACTGGATTATCGTGAGTACTTATCTTGCACACATTGACATCACATTGAGCAATAACATATTGAATAAAGTGATATCTCACATCAATGTGCTTTGTTTTCTCATAGAACATCTGATCCTTTGTAAGACATATAACACTCTCACTATCACAAAATATAGTATACAAGAATTATCTCCACAAAACTCAGTGTACAAACCTCTCAACCAAATAACTTCTTTACAAGTTTCAGAAATAACCATATATTATACTTAGGTGGTAGATAACACAACAGTAGCTTACAAACTTGCCTTCCAACTAACAGTACAACCACCAATGGTGAAAACATAACCTATGAGAGACCCCCTGTCTAAATCACCAGCATAATCAGAGTTAACATAACTAATAAGTTCATCTCTAGAATTCCCAAACTGCAAACGAGCATTAGAAGTGCTACGCAAATAGTTGAAAATCCACTGAACTGCTTTCCAATGTACTTTTTCAGGATTAATCATGTATCTACTAACAACACTTAGTGCATGAGATAAACCAGGACGAGAACAAACCATGACATACATAAGATAACTAACTGTACTGGAATATGGAACTCTAGACATGTACTCAATATCATAATATGAATCAAGGCATAAAGCTGAAGATAATATGAAATACGAAGCTAATGGAGTACTCATTGGTTTTGCATCATACATATTAAAACGACAAAGGACTTTCTCAATATAACCTTATTGACTAAGGTATAACTTGTCAGATTTTCTCTCTCTAATAATCTCCATGCCAAGATTTTTTTTTGCTGCACCTAGATCTTTCATCTCAAATTTATTACCCAATTGTGCTTTTAGTTTTGCTATTTTTGACTTATCTTTTGCAGCAATCAACATATCATCAATATAGAGAAGCAAATAAATAGTTGAACCATTAACGATCTTTAAATAAACATAGCTATCATAATCAGACTGCTTAAAATCATGAGAGAGTATAAAAGAGTCAAATCTCTTGTACCATTGCCTTTGAGATTGCTTCAAACCATAAAGATATTTCTTTAACCTACAAACAATATATTCTTTTTCAAGAATAACAAAACCCTCAGGTTGGTCCATATAAATATCTTCTTCTAACTCCCCATGTAGAAATACAGTTTTAACATCTAATTGCTCAAGTTCATAATTATGCATAGCAACAATACTGAGTAAAGTGCGAATAGAACTATGCTTCACAACTGAGGAAAAGATATCATTAAAATCAATACCTAGAATCTGACTACAACATTTAGCAACCAATCTTACTTTATACCTTACTGGTTCAGTAGGAGAAATACTTTCATTTCTTTTGAAAATTCACTTGCAATGAACATGCTTCTTCTACTTTGGCAATTTCACTAGTTCCCAAGTGCCATTCTTTTCAAATGACTCCATCTCATCATGCATAGCAGTTATCCACTTATTACAATCAGTGGAGTTAATAGTCTCAGAGTATGATGAAGGTTCTGCATTACCTTCAATTTTTTCTGATACACTCAAAGCATAAGCAACAATATTAGCAGCTTCAATCAACTTATTGGGTGGATTAATCTCCCTCCTAGGTTTGTCAACTGCAATGGACCGTTGTGGTGGCTGCTCAACAATAGGAGGATTCTCAACAATAGATGCATCATGAACAATAATATTTTTCTTATCTGATGTGCTATCTGAACCAACAAAATGATCCGTCTGAACACTTGAATTCTGCTCACTCTCAACAGGAATATTAGTAGAAAATTTATCATGAAGCATAACAGATTCATTAAAGACAACGTTTCTGCTAATCATAACCTTATTTGTTTCAGGATTCCACAATTTGTATCCTTTAACACCAGATTTATAACTAAGAAAGATGCACTTAACAACTCTAGGCTCTAATTTTCCATTATCAACATGTGCATAAGCAGTACAACAAAAACTTTCAATTCTGAATAATTTACTGGGGAACCATACCATATCTCAATTGGAGTCTTCTTTTCAATTGCAATAGAGGGTGATCGATTAATGACATAGCAAGGAGTGGAAGCGGTTTCAGCCCAAAAATAGTTATGCAAACCTACATTAGACAACATGCAACATGCCTTGAAAATAATGATCATGTTCATACGCTCAGCTACACCGTTTTGTTGAGGAGTATGGGGAACGGTGTAGTGTCTGACAATATCTTTAGTCTTGCAATATGATTCAAATTCATTAGAACAGAATTACATCTCATTATCAGTGCGAAGTTTCTTTACCTTCTTTTCAGTTTGCCTTTCAATCATAATCTTCCACTCTTTAAATACTAAAAATACTTTTGATTTATGCTTCAAGAAATAAGGTCATACTCTTCTAGAGTAATCATCAATAATTGTTAGCATATAACGAGTACCTCCTAGTGATGTCTTGCGAGACTACCCCCATAAATCAGAATGCACATAATCCAAAATACCTTATGTAGTATAAACTGAAGTATTGAATCTCATCCTCTTGTGTTTATCAAACACACAATGCTCATAAAAATTTAGCTTGCCGATGCAATATTCATCAAGAAGTCCTTTCTTGCTCAATTCTGTCAAACCAATTTCACTCATATGCCCAAGACGTATATGTCAAAGATTAGTAGCATCAGAATCAGATAATGAACTTGAAATTACAACAACATTACCTGATATTGTAGTACCTCGCAGATGGTATAGATCGACAGATTTAATATCAGCTTTCATCACAACAAGAGAGTCTTTTGATACCTTTAAAACTCCACCTTCACACGAATACTTGTACCCTTTAGCATCAAGAGTACTCAAAGAGATGGGGTTCCTTTTCAACTCTGGAATGTGCCTCACAATGCCATTAAATATCTTGATCTGAACTGGACCAATTCCTACAACCTTACAAGATGAGTTATCACCCATCAACACAGTACTACCTTCAACAGGTTCATAGGTGACAAACCAATCCCTATTAGGACACATATGAAAGGTACATGCGGAATCAAGAATCTATTTATCATTGGTCTTAGCGCATCCAACAAAGGCAACAAGGACATCTCCATCAGAACTATCATCAACAACAAGAGAGGTTTTACCTTCATCATCTAGTTTACCTTTTGACTTATAAGAGCCAGTTCTATTTTCTTTATTCTACATCTTCCAGCATTCAGAGATGTCGTACCCATTTTCTTGTAATATTTGCATGACTTGTACTTGCCTCTTGATTTCGACTGCTTCTTGTAGCCATTTGAACTTTTGCCTTGAGATCCATTGTTTGAATTATTCTCCTTTGCCTACCATAAACAAACAAGTTTTCTCCTTGCGAGCTTGAATTTTCAGAAGGTACCATCTGTTTCATATTCTCCTTAGCATGCAAAGCTTTATAAACTTCATTAAGAGTGAGAGTATCTCTACTATATAATATTGTATCTCTAAAATTTAAAAAAAACTAGGCAGGGAACACAAAATAATAAGACCCAAATCCTCATCATCATATTTTACCTCCATCGACTCTAGGTCAGCAACAATCTCCTTAAACATCGAAAGATGATCAACCACAGATCCTCCTTCTTACAATTTGTGAGAGTATAACTTCTGCTTCAGATGTATTTTGCTAGTGAGATCATTTGTCATGCAAATTTATTCCAGCTTCAACCATAGTACAACAGGTGTCTTCTACTTAAAACCTCCTACAAAATATCATTTGATATATGAAAGTGAATCTGAGATAAAACCTTACGGTCTTTGCGCTTCTCATCCGCGGTCCATGCGGTAGGTTATTTATCAAAATCTTCCAATGCATCATACAAATCAATCTGTGCCAACACAACCCTTAAGTTTACTTGTCATAGTGAAAATCTTGTATCTCGACCCAGGAGTGGAAGATCATACTTCAAAGTCGCCATGAGGAATAAAACTTGAAATTTGCTGGTACTGATCTGTGTAAACCTAGTAAAAATCACGACATATTTGGTACATGTTCTGTATACTCGAATTAAAGATCTTTGAGTCTCCTGGTACTCTTCTAGTGTGGGCTAGCAAAATTCACCGGAATTGAACTCCACGTGAATCAACAGGGAGCTTTTGCTTGGTGATTTATTGACAAAATAAAGAATATTCTTGGAACCTGTGTCAGCTTGGTTGCTGGAGTGCTTTTTCTTTTGGATTTGTTAGTTGCAGATTGATCGCTCGCAGCGGGCGTTGGACCGAATGACGTTGCGCTGCTAGAGAACAGAGTGTGCGGCTTGGACTTCACCTCCCGTGCTGCGCACTTGGTATGAGCGCCGATCGATGCGAAAGCGAGGCGACGAAGGACGACACTTGCGACACATGATGGGAGCACGGATCGAGGCGAAGGCGCACGCACATGACGGCTTCAGATGACGACGTCGCTGCGCGTGACGACGGCCGAAGGATTGGGTTTGCTATTTTTTTATATATCTCAAAACCCCAATCTCATGTACTCTAATACCACTTGTTAGAAAAATAGGGATAAAAGGAGATACAAAGTTTTACGTGAAAAACACTTGTGGAAAAAAACTACAGGCAACAATTGGCGATGAACACTATATACGGAGTGTTTACAAATCACAGGTGGATTACAATGAGACGTCAACTCTCGCTGTATAGCTTATAAGAGGTATATAAAAGGGTAACATGGCTTAGAATCCAAGTAAAAAAATTAATCCACTAATATAACAAATTTGAATTCAACCACGTTAAAAATTCAAATCGCGTATCTCAATAGTTATTTTTGCAAATAACGGAGGACAACAGCTACATTTGCATTTATGCAGCGATAGACCGACAAAAGGCCAAAAACTCCACACTGCCCACACGTAGCCAAACCAGCCGCTTCTCGTCTCGTAGACCCGCACACAACGCACGTCCGCGCGCGTTGGGCTTCTGCGAATTGCATGCAACATGGTTCTCTTCCCGTCGGCAAAAGAGCTTCTTCTCCTTTCCGACGAGTACTCATCCTGTAAATGCAGTCCCCGAAGAGCCACCTAGCTAGTTCAAGGAAAGCGTTAAGATTTGCACACAAAAGGATTTGCAAGAGCAACGCATTGGACGTAAGCATCATTTTCTTGGAAGCAGTCGGACGCATACCAGTGCCAAGATCTTTCAGCACATGCTCCAGGGAACCATTCTGCTCTACCAAGAAAAGAAACATCAATTTACATGGGAATGTTTGCTACGAGGTTCCTCATCAGGACTCAAATTAGTTCTATTCTGCAAGGATCCTTACTGGGACTCAATTTTTCTTGTGAAATTTTGAGGATTTATAGATACATTTGAGGATTTACCCATCGATGTCTCACTGACGTGTAGCCGTATGACCTACATATCAGTAAGATATCATAGGGTAAATTTTCAAATACATCTATTCATAGTGGTAAATCCTCAATAATTCCTTTTTACATTGGTCCTTGTTAGTTGTTACCAATCAGCTCCTGCTATACTGCTTCTGACCGCCAGCAGTAACCGATTGAGATCCGAGAGGTCAAACTGCAGAGCAGCAGTGGCACTCTATAAGTTCAGCTAGAGTTCTTCTTCAGCACCTGAAGACAACAAGCCATGATGCCATCAGTTAATAACAGTCAACCACAGAAGCTAAATACAGCGATGTAAATACCAGGCATGAGTGCCGCATGACTCTTAAAAACACACGAAAAGGGGGAAAGTACTTACAGAAAAACATCAGAAATAATGATAAGACAAAGCACTTCGTCGATATTCAAATCATAGGTTGCAGTTGCAGCTATTATTCAACTGTGCATATCGTGTTCTTGTCTATCAAATGACTTCTCTGAGAAGTACACGGAATCCTGAAAATGGAGCGGCTCGTTTACCCAAGAGGTCCATCCAGAAACCAACTCTCTGGCAAAAAACTCAATGCACCTTGGAGGTTTAGGACCTGGAATATATTCTGAAAGCAATGCTTTTGCTGGTTAAGGATTGATCATCTATTATATTTCAACTACACAAAGAGCTAGTGCCTATTCCAAGATGTAAACAGAATTGATAGACACTGACAAATTTCAGGCAAGGATACTCTGAAGGGGAGGTTTCCTTGAGTGAGCACCGGAACACTCACAATTACTTGCCTGCCTTCCAAAAATTTGAATTTTAATCTTTGTTCAGCCTCTTTATTCTGCATGACAAAAACCGGGAGAACAAAATATATCAATTTCAGAATACAAGCTTGCAGATCAAATTGCATTCCAGAATAAGGCAAATAATCTAGAAGAAAGACTCACGGCATTTATGTAGCCAAGAAGGAGGCACTCGTAAGGCCTGTGATGGAACAAGTCTAGATCACCAATTAGCGAACCATCCGGTTTCACCTATGTTTTGCTGAGACTTTCAGAACCAGATTGAAGAAAGCTAACAATACCATTATAAAATTACTGAATGTGTCAGCGAAAATACTGTTGAAAGATAGAAGGTGGTAGATGCGTATTAGCTGCAAACCTTCAGCCAATAAAACACAGTGGAATCTTTCACCCCCCAAGAAGGAAGCAATTCCTCCTCAACAAACGTTCGCAGTTTCTCCCAATTTGTAATCCACAAAACTAGAAGAGCTCCATCTGGATGGGCAAGTTCTTGCACTGGAAGATACAGCAAATATCTGTTGGGAAGTGTAGGATAACTGGGACATAAAATGTGGAATGAATGAATTTTCACATCATAAAGATGCCTAGCTGAAGATATATACATGTGACAATTACAGCTAAAGAGAAGACAGCAATAAAGATGAAGATGAGTTCATTTTAATCCAAGGACATTTAGCTTTCATGAAATTACTCACAAATATAGACCCAGCTCAGGGTTTACTATAGGAGGACGTAATATCAGCATATATGCTTCATGGTCGGCGAATCATAATCATAATACCTTGTAATCCATAAGACACCACAAAAGAAATGCATCTTACTCCTAAGAAAAAGACTTCAAGAACTAAGGCATGCTAGATCACAGGAATTACAAATACAATATTCAGGAACAGTACTGAAAAGGACCACACATTATAAGCCAGATATCACATAGTTACGCTAACATTCAAGCATGGCATTCAGACTTGAACGACAGCTGAAGGAAACAAGTGCACCTATAGTTTTAATGATTAAAAATAAGAACAAGTATTGAACTAACATTTTTGTGCATTTTCAGGTATATCATAGATACACAAAAGGGAGAAAGTAATATCTGCAACTACCGCATAAAAACTTCAAAAGTCAGCCACCAAAGTGTAAACAAAAGCTCAAGTAATAAGCCCTATCCAGAAACTTTAAGGTTTGCTTAATTGGGAATAAAAAAAGAAAGTGTTCAAAAATTGTTATTCAATAATCCTTCATTACATAGACAAATCAAACTAAAAGCCCAGTGAACTTACGCTACTTTGTGACAAACACATCCATTCTCCCCAGGTGGGTCAACAACTATAAGATTGCACCCTTGATTAGAATGTGAAGGAAAAAGGAAATCATTCACAAAATTAATGAATTAAGTAGATTTGCTCATACAATTATCACAATCACAGAAAGATGATTTGGGTGCAACATTCCTCATACGAGGAATGAGATCACGAACATGTCTGAAGTCAGTCTTTATGTTAATGTATCATCATGCAAAAACATTTCAAAATTATGGGTGAATCATTTTAGAAAATAATTGTACTAACTACTAAAGAAGAAAATATTTACTTACCACTAGGAAACAACTTCCTCTTGGTAAAATATAATGCCTATTCTGAACTTCTCCTTCCGCCTCAACATTGATTATACTATTAAATAGTGGAGTGGATGTCTTTTGGACATGGCAGGAACCTAAGACATCATAAAGAAGGCACTCCTGCTTTAATAATGTATCATGTAACTACAAACACAAGGAGGCAACTAGCGCTCAGATCCCATCGTATGCTCCGATGCAACATTTGGACACAACGTTTGCAACAAAAATAATCCATGCATGCAACAAAATGCGCAAATGATAAATACTATGCTAAGAAAAAAAATTGAGAAAAATATCAAATTCCCACCAAAAATGCATGAAACCATCAGTACAGAACATGGTTGTGATTTTAAAAACTAGTTCAGATATCCCAAAACAAACAAATTTTGATGTTACAACATTGCAACATTTGAAAATAACAGTGGAAACATCCAAAAATAATTGTTGCAACATCAAGAAATTTGCAATATTTAAAACTTACTTATTAAACATTTTGATTTCATGTGTGCAACAATTGGCGACACTACTTGCAACAAAATCCTTTTCCTACAAAAAATTCAGAAAGATGTATTGCAACAAACTAAATCACTTTTTGCAACAATGGACGCTTTGCCGTTCGATCTGGCGTGACAGGGGTCAGCCGTCCGATCTCGGCACGTTTTTTCTTCCTCCCCGACCCGGCCGCTGAGGTCGGCCACCGGTGTTGTACAGGCCATCAGATCTTCGCAACACAAAGCACAACATGGCCATGTGACAGACGCAACAAAAATAAACTGTTGCCGCAACAAAACACCCACCTAGACACAATAAGTCTGAACCTCCCTTGACACAACAAGCACAACAAAATTATAACTCTTGTGCAACAAACAATCAACTCTAATGCAACAAAAATAACAAACTGCTGCAACAAGAAACATATTCAAAAAGAAAAGTGCAGCAAACCAAAAGAATTTGTACAACAATTGAGCAAATGGGCTACAACAAAATTAGAGAATACTTGCAACAAAAAAATACCATTTCTACATTTCAAAAGTACCGTGCAACAAAAACAAACACTTGCCCTAACAATTGGGCAAGCGCTGCAACAAATTGAGGGAATGCCTGCAACGGTCTACCATTTCAGGGGAGAAGGTGAGGTGGCAAGGCAGAGAGCTATGTTGTCCGCCACCGACGAGGAAGGCGAGCCCTGCTGAGTCCCATTTGCACAGGCACCGCTGCTACCCGATGCATACTCCTGGCCCAATTGCAATCCGGGCCTATGGGGCCTCGGATCTAGCCAGCCTCACCCTCAACGACGGCACCGACGCGCTCGGCCTTAGGCTCCGGACATCACGGCGACCGCAACGGAGGAGGTGGCCGAGCGTGGAGGAGATGGCCCGGGTCCAGCATGATGGCGACCGATCATGGGGAGATCAGGCGCTCGGGGGGACCGGGCCCGAGGAGGCCCGAGCACGTGGAGGCCGGCCGATTGATGTCGATGGCATCAAGGTCATGCTCTCTAGCTCCTAGTGGATTCCTTGGTTGCGTTGTTGAGTTAAGAGGAGAGAGGAATGGGGATTGGGGAGACAAAGCTTGGTGGGTGGGGGTTGAGTAAATGAGTTGTCGTTGAGTTACGATGTGGGAGGAAGGACGAAGCGTCCGACTTTTTTTATCTGGCATCAGACGTAAGAGGCGTATCGTTTCCCCAAACACAATCATCAAGAAGTACATGTTTGGTATGATTATTTAACCTTCCTCGTTGCCCTGACCATAAGGCTTCTAAAAACAAAGAGTCATCTCATAAAAAGGCACTCACCATGAGCTCCCAAGCTCAACAAAATCCTTCTCAGAACTATTCTCCACATCAAGCATGGACTCCTCTCCCTTGATCACCCTCGGAAGGAACTCCAGTAGATCTTTAGACTTAAGGAGTGATTTATGTGCGCTCAATAGCAAAGGTCTCGCTTCCTAGAAAATCAAACACACAGAATATCCAAACATTACATCACCATACCTGCACAACACTATTCAATCTACTTAAATATCCCAAACAGATAGTCTTTTTCCAATTCCTCAAACTCCATGAAGCTTTCAGTTTAACATCAAGTTTTGGTAATATCTAGTATTACTCTATATCAGTCAAGCTCTTGCTACAAATCTACAGACCAAAATACGTTCTTTTCTTCTATTCATTAATTCCTAGAAGAAGAAAACATTGTAGTAAATTACTGCGTTCAGAATTCGGCCAGTTCCTTCCAGGCAGTGTATCGCATCACCTGGTGCCGCGCTTCTGCTATCTGGTCCACCGCGTTGAGCTCCCATGGCTTCGGCTGTCGCTTACGCTTACGCTTCCTCCGGTCGGAAGTTGCCTCGGGCTCGGGCTGCTCGGTCTCCAGGTCGCCTCCCTGAGCAACGGGCCAGACTCGGGAGTAGTACGCAGAAGGGACGAGGCGGAAGCGCCAGTAGGATTCGTTGAGCAGGCGGACAGGGTCGAGGAAGGCGGCGACGGATCCGGCGAGGCGGTAGATTCCGGTGACCTCGAACGACCGGAGCTCGTCGGAGATCCCCATCGAAGAGGCGGCGACGAAGGGTTTGGGAGTCGGAGACTCGGGAGTTTTGGGTTTGGGTTAGGCAGTTAGACTTGGGCGCTTGGGCGCCTGGGGTTTAATCCGCTGGGCCCCACCGGTCGGAGAGACGGGCGACCTGCAAAATTGGCACGCGCACACGCGTGAAACACCCTCGCGGTGGCACAGTTGTCGCCGTCCACAGAAGCGAAGCGTGCCAACCAACCACCGCGAAATCTTCAAACCCCACGCTACCGCCACCGCCACCGCCATGTCCATTTCGCTACTCCTCTCCTCCTCCCTCCCCTCCCCGCCGCCGCCTCTCCTCCGCCGCGGGATCCGACGGAGCCCAACGCCCCTCTGCGCCTCCCTCCCGCCTCCACCCCGCCGCGTGGGCCTGGCCATCGCCCGTGGCGATGGTGGCGGGAGGTGGCTCGTCGAGACGCGGCGTGCGCGGCTGGCCGCAGCGGCTGGGGTTTCAGGTGGAGGAGGCGATAGTGGGGGTGACAGTGGGACGGGGATCGCCTCGGCGGCGGCGGCCACGGTGGTGCTCGCGGTGATGAACCGGGTGCTGTACAAGCTGGCGCTCGTGCCCATGAGGAATTACCCGTTCTTCCTCGCCCAAGTCACCACCTTTGGGTAATTCTGATACTTTCAAAGATAACTCAGCTCAATTTTAAAATTTCGTGTTTCTGCCGTGGACTACTGCGGTTTTACACTTCTATATTCTCCGAGTTCAATCGAGATGCCCGTTGACATGTTTAACTTTATGTTTGTTTGCTTCCACTTCAGATATGTAAAGCTTGTTCATAATTCCATATCAACTGGATGCATGTGAAATCTTATGTGACAACCGTATTGTTTCTTTTCCATACACGGATTTCTTCAATGCATACACCTATTTCTACTAGAAATGAAATACTCACGCACTTCCTTATTTTTGCAGGTATGTTGTAGTGTATTTTTCTGTTCTTTTTATAAGATATCGCACTGGTATTGTCACTAAAGAAATGCTAGCACTTCCAAAATCACGCTTCATGTTAATCGGCTTACTAGAAGCACTAGGTGTTGCTTCAGGCATGGCTGCTGCAGGTGATGACTAATATTCCTACTTTACTTTCACAATGCAGTATTTCAAATTTATATTTTTGTAACAACTACAGTATTTGAAGTATGGTTTCTTCAGATCATAACTAAATGGAATTTTTTATTTGTTTGTTTGTCTGTCCTCACAGCTATGTTACCTGGACCATCCATTCCAGTGTTGTCTCAGGTACTATCTTTTGATTATGCCTGACAGGACTAACTGTCTCCACTGGGTCACTTCTCTGTATTTTATATTATTGAAACTTTTATTGTGCAAAGTATGAACATTCTTATATATTGCTTATATCCAACCCTGAAATAAGCTGGTCGTATGCATCTCATCTTTGCAATATCTGAAATTTCTCTCTCTCTCTCTCTCTCTCTGTTCTTCTTACCATTTAGCTTCAGGTAGTTCTTTTGTTGCAATCTTAGTGCTTTTCTTAAAGCAGCATTTAGATAATCTTGCTAGCTGCAATGGTTGATTTAACATTTGTGCATGTCGATTAGTACTTTCTTTTTGGTGATGTGATGCACATGAAGTAATCACCATAATTAGACTATGAAGCTGCAAACCCAATATATAGGAAGCCTAATTAACCTTAGCCTTCCCTTCTATCTTTCGTAGTGCCATACATTCTTTTGAGCTTGCAGTTATCTTGCATAAGTTCTTTGGGTATGTCCAGCTTCATGGCTGCTTTTTATGTGGTCTTCCTGTGAACGCTCTTAACACGATTGTCATCTTTTTGCAGTCTTTTTTGGTCTGGCAGCTTATCTTATCTGTCCTCATTTTGGGAAGAAAATATAGAGCAAACCAAATTTTTGGATGCTTGCTTGTCACAGCCGGGGTAATTCTAGCAGTAGCAAGGTGTGTACAGGAACAGTTAGACTGCTAGTTTTGCCCACTCTTTTTTGTACTTCACATCATGGTTCTCATAATTCGCACTAAATAGACAAATAGTTGCCTATTGTCTGTTCTATTGGACATCATGTGTATTGTGTATTGGACATGCTCACATAAAGACAATACTACTGATAAGGTGACAATATCGGCAGCTGACTATAATTGGAGCTCCTTAGTGCATCAGACTGGTTGTATTGTAGGTGTTAAGAGTATTTGTGATATTCCACTAATAGTTTAGGGTTTACTCCTATGTGTGTCCTGGTACTATATATATTGCCCTTTGGGCTACTGCAATACAGCTAACCATTCACATTTCCACTCTCCCTCTCCAGCTAACATGATATCAGAGCACTAGGTTCTCTCCTAGCCTCCGCTCGTCCTCCGCTACCGCTGCCCCTACCCCGGGAGGAGCAATCTCCACTCCCCAGGGCGGTCACCTTCTCGTAGTATTCTTCTTTGAGTAGCAGCAGCATCACCTCCAATCTCTCCCGATCCATGCCCCGGAAGCAGAGGAGGGAAGCCCATCGAAGAGAGGTCCAAGAATCGTGGCCGCATCCCGACCAGATCCGGCCGGATTTGTGTGTTGCCGCCTCCGGATCGACGCCCTCACGCCGGGCCCCCGAGCTCTCGCGAGCGCCTCTGCTCCCGCCGCCCCGGGTACTCTCCCGCCGGGCCTCCCGAGCCGCCGTAACTCTGGATCCGCGCCGCCGCCCCGGGTGCTCTCTCGTTGGGCCTCCTGAACCGTCGCCGCCCCGGGTACTCTGCCGTTGGATCCCCCGCGCTGGACTGCCGCCGCCGTCGCATCGCCCGGATCCAGCCGCCGTCATCCCCGAGCACCTTCGTTGCGCCGCCTTGGGCCCCTCCGCGTCGCCTGGGCTTCGGCCGCTGCCCGGTCTCCGCCACGTCGTCCTCCACTGCGCTGCCTTCCCTGCCGCTGCGCCGCCCTCGGCCTCGACGCCCGTGCCCCGCCGGCCTCGGCTCTGCTCCTCGGCCGCCGGCTCCTCGCCGCCCGGGTTACCGGACCGGCTGGAGAGAGAAGAGAGGAGGAGGGAACTCGGCCGGAAGGGAAGAGAGGAGCCAGAAGGAGCTCAGGTGGAGGAAGAAGGGCAGTTGGGATCTCTCTGGTCAATCTGGTTTATAACCTGATCAGCCCACAACATGTGCAGTAGGGTGTTGTAAGAAGTAAGATGTTACTTTTAGCTTTGTGTTGAGACAAAATACATAAGCTGAACCAAAAGTTTGGAGAATAAAATGCGCAAACTGAGAACTGAGCATGACTGGACATTAATAGGGTAATATTGCAGTGCATGTATGATACACACATATAATATGGATGATATGTTGATTGTGGAATATTCCTATTTTATGTTGATTGGCTTTTGAGTATTTCCTGGCCATACTTTTACTTTATGAATGCAGTGGAGCAAATGGTGGTTCATTTCTATCTGATGTCAAGTTTTTTTGGCCAGCAGTAATGGTGGCTTCATCTGCATGTCAGGCTGGTGCATCCATAATCAAGGTCAAATGTACTTACTGGTGTACCTCTGATTAAACTTTCAGTTATCCCAGCTCTAATTTATTATATAATTTGACAGGAATTTGTTTTCATTGATGGTGCAAAACGCCTTGAGGTTCGTAATAATTCCATTAACAGGTAGAGAGCACTATTAAGTGATAAAATAATGGTGGGAGATAACGCATGTGAAAATCTTTTCTTTACCTAGTTTGGTTTTGCTATTTCAAGCAATTTCTGAGGTTAAAAGCATGATGAGTTGGTTCTTTGTGTGTTTACACAGGGAAAGCGGCCTGACATATTTGTGGTCAACTCTTTTGGGTCAGGTTTT
Source organism: Hsuehochloa calcarea (assembly GCA_036346395.1). Classification (NCBI taxonomy): domain Eukaryota; kingdom Viridiplantae; phylum Streptophyta; class Magnoliopsida; order Poales; family Poaceae; genus Hsuehochloa; species Hsuehochloa calcarea. Next base: position 32,614,920 of record CM070597.1, read on the forward strand.
CAGGTAAGATTTGTAGTTATCTTGTTTTTGTTAATTGCAGGTTCAATACTCACTAGTGAAAAGAGTAATGGTGTTTGCACCTTCTTGTTTGGTACTCTACAATGCTATGGAGTTTTCTTATGGTTATTGTATAATTCTTTACTACTCAGTCCGTAGAATTTTCTCCCTTTTGTTCACTTCAAATTTGCTCTGTTGGACTACACAGGCTCTTTTTGTTTTCCTACTCCTTCCGTTTCTCTCTAACTTGAAAGGCATTCCATTGGCTGAGCTCCCTGCATACGTAAACCGTGGTGCTGCATGCTTTCTGAATATTGGAGGCAATCTGAACGGTGAGTTGCTGCTCGTGGTAGTATCTTTGGATGCTAAAAAAGTTGAACATTGTCTGTATACCATGTAATACTTCAAAACTGTCGTTGGTTGAAGAAAAAGCTTTTCCTGGAACCTTCCACTAACTAATATCGTTCATTTGATTTATTTTATTTTTGCTTGGTGAAATTGTTCAGTTATGCATTGAGTCCCCACAGACACATTGAAAGCAATTGCTAGCTATTGGAATTCAAAATGCTCAAGGTCCCAATCTTTGTCACCTTGGCCACTGATTAGTAAAAGCTTTACGTCATGATGAGAGACCATGCTGCTGTAGCCCATATTCTCTAAAGATGTTGCAATCATGTGCTAATGGTTTAAATTTTCAGATTGCCATGGAGCTCCTTCGTTACCACTGCTGTTCATAACTATGAACATGGCCTTCAACATTTCTGTGCTAAATCTGGTGAAGATGTCTACTGCACTGGTTGCTTCGCTAACATCAACTTTAGCAGGTCCAGTAACAGTCCGCACTCCCTCTGAATAGTTTAACAAGCACTATCATAATTCATACATATGAGTCACAGGTTTTGGAAGTTGAGTGGTAAATGCTGACAAAGCAATAGCATAAGGAAAAAGTTCATGCCTAATAAGCAGTTAGCACCTGGGACATGCGTGCAAATACACAATTAGCTATGATTCTTCTGTTTGGTCAGCCTTTTTCCTTTCTGACTTTCTAATTTCTACTTCCCCTGCAGTACCTCTTTCCATATATGTCCTGTCGCTTCCTCTGCCATACATACCTGAAGGAACAATATTAAGCACATCTTTTTTGGTTGGTGCTGCCATCTTAGTGCTTGGGTTGCTCCTATACAACGTTCCTCAAAAAACAGCTGATCAAGTGAAGACAGACTAATCTAAACCAAAGTGGCAAAGTCACATACAAGGATGACAATGTGCTTTTGATGCTCCTTGATACTTGACTGGAATTCCATTTCATTGGCAGTCAGCAGCACAAATTTGTACATTACTTCTGAAGAGTTGCTGCGCTACTGCAAGCATTCTACCTTAGAGAGACCTTTTCAGCCAGGCAGGGCCTAGTTTCAACTTATAACAAAGGAATAAGTCTATTTGACCCCTGAACTCTTGTTTTGCTCAAGTTGGTGTTGATGTAGCTGGTTTTGGGGCTTGTGTTTTGACTTGTAAGCATCTTAGTCAGCAATGAGGAAATAAATTTAAAAATATATTGGGGCCACCGGTCAGCTCCTGATTTCTCTTCTTCCTCATCTTCTCTTTCTCCCTCTCCCATGCTATATTTACCTCATGTCCCCGTCTCCATCCCCCATTGCACCTCCACCCCCACACCCTCCATGTTGCCGATGCCACCCCCCCCCCTCCTTCGCTGTGGAGGTTAAGGTGAGATCGAAGAGAAAAAGGAGAGGGAGGGGTCGGTGCGAAGGTGAGATCGAAGAGAAAAAGGAGAGGGAGGGGTCAGTGCGTACATTGTGCCAATGGTTTCCACGAGGTGGGAGGAGTCTAAGCTCAGCTGTTTATAGTCTCTGCTATGTAGGATAATAAAGAGAGATAAATGTGTTGTCTACAATCCTGTAGCCGTCTGTATCACCAGAACTAAGAAGAAAATATCTTAAGTCCATGAAAGCATTAAAAGATTGTGTCATCTATAGAGATAAGTGAAAAGACAACACATTGTATGAGCTGTCTATAGTGCTGTCTACAGGTGACAGAGAGTTACTATAGACAGCGGCTGTATGTACCATTGTACATGCCCTAAGTCAGCTGCGGTGGTGAGGATGTCAGCCTCGTGGGCGACAGCACCGGAGGCCCATGGCACCAGCCGCTGGAAGAAGGACACCAACGCGCTGCTGCTGTCCCAATTCTAGCCATCGCTCTCAGCCTCCTCCCCCAACTTTGACCGCCACTATTGAGGTGGTAGGAGAAGGAGAGAGGCGAGGCGGTCGGGGTCGAGAGCGACAGAATCGGTGGTGGCAACGCAACAGAGGTGAGGGCGGCCGGGATCGTAGGTCGCCGGTGATTCCATCCACCAGATCTCTCATGTCGTAGAGGAGGTGACTGGATCCCGTCGCCATTGTCGTCCCAAACCACACAGGAGTTGTGGTTGTGGCAGCACCAGGAGAGGGACCATTGGAGGGGCTCCTCCTCCGACGAAGCATCGGTGTCACTGGCAAAGATAGGCAGGGCGGGGGCAAGCGGTGGGGAGGACAGTAGCGATGATGGGGCGGGGGCGAGGGGTCAGTGTGGGGTGGCTTGTAGCTATGGCGTCGAGAGAGAGGGAGAGAGGGAGGCAGGGAGGGAAGGAGGGTGGGAGATGAGTGAAGAAGAGGAGGAGGAAGAAAAAGAATGAAGAGGATGACATGTGGCCTTTCGCTGGCTTGGACAAGAAATGGAAGGGAAAGACTTGGCACGTGTCAAAACCACCGCCACACATTGGTGCCATGTAGGATTAAAACCAGGGTAAAATGGCTTAAGGGGGTATGTTGCTTGGTTTTGACAGTTGAGGGGGGTAAAACATACGGTTTTGCAGTTAGAGACTGAAACCTAGACTTCTGCAAGAGTTAAGGAGTCAAATGGACTTATTTCTGTACCAAACTCCTGATGGGTTACTCCCGTTTGAAATATGGGCCTAAATTCCTTCGAAAATTAAATTGTTTCTTGTAAAACTCATGTGTTCTAAAGGTGTTCTAATTGTTTTGTATCCGCTACTAACGTGATTATAAGAAAAATACGGTTGACCCAAAGGCCATATTTCCTCACGAGGATTGTTTCTACTTGCACGTTAATTGCCAAAAAGAAAAGGAGGATTTTGACAAGACGGAATTCGTTGCGTCGTCCACTGTCCAAGTACAATCTTTGTCCTCGCCCTCCCCTGCCCCGTCTGCATCAACATCTGAATAATTTTTAGGATACGAGTATACGACGTTGATGCTAAGGAATTTTTAGCAGGTACATCATCTTTTAATGTTGTATTTGCGGGATTAATCATCACGGCATTATATTTATATATTTAGCACCGTTGTTGCACGGTCATCGTGCAAAGAGCGCTCCCCGCCCACCACATCATTCTGTTGCCGCACGACCGCCATGCGGTAACGCCGCCACCGCCGCCACGTGCCTCTCCCCTGCCCGACCCCACCGTGACATCACCCATTGTCACACAGCGGTTGTGTGGCAATGCACCACACGCCGCCACGTATCGCCGTAGGGTTTAGTTAGGGTTTCTGAAATTAGGGTTTTACGGATATTTTTACGAATTTTTTTAATATAGTAAACGAGTTCTTAAAATTTCAAAATTTTATGTGAAACCTCGTGACACAGTGTGTTTGCTTGTGTAAATTTTTTATAATTTTATTCCTTCATAATTTTTCTCACAATTTCATATAAATGTATTATTTGTACAAATTTGCAAATGTAGAAATTGAACTCTAAAAATATAAATTCTATTTTGAAGGCTCCTCACGTAGTGGACTTGAATGTTTACTATTTGGACAATTTGATATGTGTTCTGGAATTGTAAACCTTAGGATTTAGGTCGCGAAAATTTAGATTTTAGGTTTTGAAAATTATGGTTTTATGATTTCGTGTGACTTGGAATGTATGGAAAAAAACTGCATTGCAACTCCATTCGAGATGTCAATATACAATATGGTATATGAGTACACACATAATAACCAAAATACGCGTACAAATATAGGAAAATAAAGTATGAATGCAAATATTCTCAAACATAATGGCATAACACGATATATACCAAAGTCAAGATAAGCTTGTGCATGAATCGGGATGAAACATGACACTCTTTATTAATTTAGTAGTCTACTGTGGATGATATTGTAACAACTCAAATTTCAAATTACAGTTGAAAATAAAATTTAATTATTTTTTTGGATTTTTTGGATTTGTAAAAACTTTTTCCTAATTATTTTAAGGTCAAAATAAATTATTTACAAAATTAATTACCAATTATGAGTTAGAAATATTTTATTTAAGTCCAAAATGACTTAGAGAATTTCTGTGAATTTTTCATAATTTTTAGACTTCATTTGCTATTAATTAAAGCCAATTTGAATTAACTGAATTATTTAAATCTTTAAATCCTTTAAAAATCTGGGAACATTAATTGGGCTGATTTCCCTCTGTCCATCACTATTCTTCCTCACCTGACCTGATTTCTGCAGCCCAATCCCATCCACGCTCTCTCGGCCTAGCTCCTTTCGCGTCTCTCTCTACCTCTCACCGCCAAATTGAGCCCACTTGGCAGCCCCCTCCCCTTCTTCCCCAGCGTGCCTGAGCGCCACGCCTACGCCTCACCTCCTCCTCGCGGGCCACCTCACCTCCTGCCTACTTGCCACCTCGCCCCTGTGCGCACCACGCATCACCGCACCGCCTTCGCTCCTGTGTGCCCCACTCCGCCTGCCCGTATGCTGCGCTCTCGCCCGTGCTGTCTCCTCTTGTTTTCTCTGCCACTGTTTATTAAAGCCGGCCGAAGCCATCATTCTCCCCCATTTGCTTCCTCCTTCTTCTCCCCTCCTCCCCCTTTCTCTCTTTCTCCGCCCAAAGCCACACCGCTCACTTCTCCTCTTTCTTCTCTACCACCGACCGCGCCACCTCAACGCCGAATCACCGCCACAGTGAAGCTCTCTCTGCGCCACCCACATCACCTTGATCGCCTCCTCCTCTTTCCTTTCCCATCATTCTTCCCTCTTCAATCCCTCTGTGTTCGCCAGAATCAAATATTTTCCGTGCCATGCCCAAGCTGCGCCGTCATCGATTGCCTCACCGCCGTCGATGCTCGTCACCATCTCCTACACCAACGAGATTGCCATAACGTGTTTTAGCTAGTGTGTGCACCTTCTCAACCGGATTGCCGCCAGAACGCCGTCGTCGTCGGGACTCGAGCTTCACCGCCGCAACTCTTCGTCGCCGCTGGTCACATTCTTGTGCCTTGCCGCTGAAACGATGAGCACCCAGTTCACCTTCCATCCCTCTCCCCATGGCGACCCTCGCCGACTGCCGGAACACCGCCAATCGCTGACGACACACATAACAACCAAAATACACGTACAAATATAGGAAAAATAAAATATGAATGCAAATATACCCAAACATAATGGCATAACACGAGATATACCAAAGTCAAGATAAGCTTGTGCATGAACCGGGATGAAACAGGACACTCTTTGTTAATTTAGCAGTCTACTGTGGATGATATTATAACAACCCAAATTTCAAATTACAGTTGAAAATAAAATTTAATTATTTTTTAGAACCTTGACCTCGATCTTTTCCGATCGTTGATTGAAATAGGTTTCAGATCTTCTTGATAAGTTATGATTGAAGTTTCATGGGATTTTTATCACATGATCAGAAGTTAGGTCTTTTGTGATCATCTCGGACTACTCCCACGCAACAAGCAGTCGAACCTCCCACTCGAGCTGTCAGACAGGCCAAAGCCCGGTCAGACCAGTCATCACAGGCGGTTAAACCGTCCATGCATGACCTTGTGAGTTTGGTGATTTTGATCTTTGTGTCTCGGGGTTCGTGCCCGGTTCAACATAAGACTTCCACTGTGCTGGTATATATAATATTTATAATTTTCATAGCTACTAAAGTGAAAAAGTTGAACACCATCGATGTAAAAAAAAGAATAGTATTCCTATTCACCTCCTAGTCGTCATTTCGATCCAACAACATCAAACCAAGTGCGTTATGTACTTTTTTCCCACTTTTTTTTTTGCCATTTTCTTCCGTGGCATACTTCTTACATACATGCATAGGTAATTTCATATAATAAAAAAATCCCCACGGGTGCCAAAAAAAAGTAAGGAAATAAATAAGCATAAACATGGTCAATTCAGCATTTCTCTGAAAAGTAATAAAAAAACTAGAAAACAAACAAAAAGCGGTGCTCGATCGAATGTCGTCTTGCTTTCGAATCATTCAGCTTCTCTACAATCACTTATTCGAGGTAACCGACCAGATGCACCTTACATTATTATCCATAGTATGGACGCGGGACTACAGTTCATAGACGTGAGAAAAACAGAACGGTGATTTTGTAAGCGGCATGAACTTTCCATGGCATCGTTAGGCAACATCTGTCAAAAGCATGCATTTGCGGAACTTCTTGTGGGTAGAGCATTCTCCAAACAAATTGAGACATCACCTTGTTTTTATTGGTGCCAATTGTGCGTGCTCTTCTGAAGATCGGATGTTGAAGACGAGCAGAACCGGTCAGCAGACCTCCAGCAGAATTATTTTCTGGAACCTTGGCCGAAAAGATCGGGGCCAACCTAAAAATCTAAAATTGTCGCTGATGTTAGCATGATGCATTAATTCGATTTCATTTGGAAAGTTAATTTCAGAAATTTCTATTTCACCATATTCAGAAATTTCTATTTCACCATTTTATGTGATTTCAAAACTTTCGAGAGCCCGTTTTCCTTCGTTCGAGCTTTGATTCGAGTTATTCAAATTTCTAAATTAATTTAAATTTCAAAACTAGAACGTTGGTGGTATCCATTTCGTTCCGGAAGCACTGTGTCTACCATCGCCTTTCCTATTCTCTTCAAGTCCCTGTTGAGACTCTATTGCACCATGTCCGACCAAAGATCCTTGCAGCTCATTTCCAAGCCGTACGAGTGGAACTCTCCACTCCATGTACCAAAAAGGTGATGCATGTCATAGTACTCTGAGATGTACAGCGTAGACATCTGCCTTATTTGTGCACATACCTTGTACACATGCGAGCATGGCTCGTGGATGAGCTTCAGCTTGTTGCAGGTGCATGTCGCCACATCACCCAGGGTGCATGCATGTTTTCTCCCCCAGGCATGACTGTTGATGTATTTCTTCCGAAACCTGATCTTGTACTTTCGCCTGAGGCCACCGACCACACGGATATCGTGCATTCGAGCCTTCTCTATGTGTCGCTTGGCTGCGGTGGCTCTATTGACGAAATAACCAATAGTTCAATTACATGTCTCCTGGACGATCGCGGTGATAGAGAGGCACCGCACACCTTTGAGGATGCTGTTGTAGACCCCATATATGTTGGTCGCCATAATCCAGTACCTTGCATCGTCTGTGTCATAGAGGAGGGACCATTTCTCCAATGCAGGGGTGTGGCTATTTGAAGGATCTAGACCATCCATTATGAATTAATAGAGTATTTTGGTGATTAATAACAAATCTAATTGTGAGACTAACAATTCTATTGCTATATCTAGTGTGTAGTCTCATTTGGATATAAAGGTGAAATTCAACGATGTATGTATTCAACTTGTACTCTTATATAATGTTGCATTCCTCGGATCCAAAATTTAGGTTGAACTCCACCATAAGCTTATCTTGAATATGTGCATATGTTTCTATTTACACTTTTGTGTATGCACATATTTAGGGGAGCTCATTCTATATTTTGTGGTTTCATTTGTATTGATCCATATTCTCTTTACCACATATATTTGAGATCTTTACTTTGAAACATATCCGGTTGAGTATACAAAACTTATGTAGTTTTTGTATACTTATGTTTTGAGTATATAGAACTTGTGTAGTTCTTGTATACTCATGTTTCGAATATATAAAACTTGTGTAGTTTTTGTATATTCATGTTTTGAGTATATATAACTCATGTAGTTCTCGTATACTCAAGTTTTGAGTATATAGAACTTGTGTAGTTCTCGCATACTCATGTTGTGATTATATATATGACTTGTGTGGTTTATATACACTCATAACGTGTTAATTTTATGACTTGTGTGGTTTATATACACTCATAACGTGTTAATTTTATCTAAATCAATTTATGTGTGATTGAAATGGTTATCATCAATTACCAAAGAGGGAAAGATAGAGGTATCTTGTCCCACCATTATGTGTTAATGGTATGAGGTGGTAATTAATGATAATCATATTGTGGAACTAACATTTTTCATGAGTTGGATATATAGGTTATGTTCCAGAGTGATGAAGACTTGGGATGATCATGAGTTAATCATCGAGTCAAGATTCAAGTAAAGGATGCATCATATGTTGATGCATATGAAGACTCAAGAGAAGACACATCATGTGTTGATGGAGGTCAAGTGAAGAATGCATCATGTGTTGATGCATGTCAAGACTCGGGATGAACAAATCATCATGTGTTGATGATGTTCAAGATAAGATCTGAAGTGAAGAAGATCATCATGTGTTGATGATTGTCAAAGTCAAGGACCCGGATTTGAAGTGTTGATGTGCGTCATCAAGCTTCAAGAAGATGCAAGACAAAGGTATGACTAGCTAGGGCTAAGGATGTGTTCCTAATCTTTTACCGGTCTTGGTGTTTGGTTGAAAGATCGGATTGCTAGTATAGGTTTTCCGTACTATTAAGAGGGGTCTTGACTAGTAGCATGGGTTAGTCATATGTTGATAGCTCATTGTGTTTGCTCTAGCTCATCTATGCATGGAGCTATTATTTGCGAATGTGTTTTACGGATAATTGATGCTCATGCGTTTAATCTTTGTAGCATGGGACTATAGTTTGCAAATATGTTTTGCAAATGGTTGAAGTCCATGCACCTTAACCTTGTGGCATGATGCTGTTATTTGCGAATGTGTTTTGAAAATAGTCGAAGCTCATGTTTGATTTCTTGTAGCATGTGACTTAAGTTTGCAAATGGTGTAAGTCCATGTACCTTATTCCTTGTGATGAGTATTCTAAAGGATGGCAAATGTGTTTTGCAACCTGTTGAGAATATCATCTATGAAACCCTGTTGAAAATGCACTCAAATGGTCGAATGTGTTTTGCCATTTGAGCGAAAGCAAATGTGTTTTGCTTCTGTGGTCAGGCGGTCAGACCGCTTGTGTGGACCGGTCTGACCGGTGGCAAATCGATCAAACCGATCATCTGTTGGCAGTCCGACTGATTTCCTCTTTTGTTGATTCTCTGTCCGGAAGTTTCGTCTTTGTGAAAACGGAACTTCCGGTGCGCGGAAGTTCCGGGGTTCGTGCGGAACGTTTATTCCAGAGAGCTCCCTTTGTGGGACTTAGCCGATTTTGCCTCGGGCGGTTGAACTGGCCAGCCTTGGCGGTCTGACCGATTTGGCAGCGGTCAGACCAGCCATTAGTTGGCGGTCCGACCGGCCGAAGGCCCAACGGCTAGTTTTATAGCCGTTGGAGGCACGGGCAGTCCGATCGGCCATTAGTCGGCGGTCAGACCGGCCCTGTGCAGATTTGAGGGAATCTTCTCCCAACGGCTAGTTTTTTTAGTGTGGGCTATAAATAGCCACCTTGGCTGGTTGGGGGAGGTTGCTGAAGTTATTGTTGAGTTTCATACTCATTCTTTGAGCTAAGAGCAAGCCTCTATTATCTTTTGTGCATGTGTTTCACTTGGTGAGATTAGAGAGTAAACCCTAAGTGCATGTGTTGCCTTATGTAGTGGATTGTGTATCCACTTGAGCGTTGGCACTTGATTAGTTCAAGTGAAGGTTGAGATTTCTTTCTCTTGGTGTTTGCCGACACCTAGACGGTATGGAGGCGTCGTGTTCGGTGATCTTCTCAAGAAGCTTGTGAGAAGGCCCGGTGTGTTGTGAGTGGTATGGTGCTCGCCATCTCCGGAGTGGAGGAAGAGCAACCCTAGTAGAGCGAGGTGTTGGTTCGGTTTGGAACCGGTCTAAGTGGTTGGACTTACCTCGGAGGTGTTGGCTTAATTAGTAGAGCTGGTCCAACGTGGTTGGGCTTACCTCAAAGTGGATTAGGGGAGACCGGCAAGTCTCCGAACACCACGGTAAAACATAATCGTGTCATCTTGTTTTTTTTCTTGTGCTTTACTTTGAGCAATTTACATTCTTGCTTTAATTGCTTATATATCATTGTATGATTGCTCATATTATTTTGTAGTCATATTGTTGGTGCACCTAGTTGAGCCTAGTTGATTTAGGTTTTAATTGTGCAAAATCAATTCGTTATTTAGCTTCCGCATTATATATTGGTTTTAGAGTCGAAAGATTTTTAAAACCGCCTATTCACCCCCCTCTAGTCGGCCACCTTGATCTTACACCATTAATCCACTCTGAAAAGTTTATGGCACCGTTGCGTTGCTCTCCAATTTATTAGCGCTAAACTAATTTATTACCAACAAAGTAAGTAATTCCCATTAAACTTACTAATTACGACTGATTAATTATCTCTAAACTAACTAATTATAACCGATTAATTACCACTAAAAAATTGTCGCTAAAAAATACCACTTTATTTCCAATAAGTTATTTACAATAAGTTATTTACAACTACAGTAATTAATTACACCTAAACTAATTGTAATACCCCGAAATTTATTCGGACGAATAGGAGAGTATTCGGGAGAAAGAGTTAAACATGGATTACAATTTTCAGTGATCTCAAGGGGGTTTCTGCGAATTCCCGACAACCTGGGCATTGGGCCACGGCCCATGTGGCCCAAGAGGGGGCTGACCAAAGGGGGGATGATATTCCCCCAAAAACCCTAAAACCCCTTCCCCCTTTCTCCCACTTGGAGCCGCCACCCTCCTCCCTACCGTGAACCACTTTCTCTTTTCCCCTGCGCCAGATTTGTTCGTCAGATTTGGGTAAGTTTCGTACGTTTTATGATCTATCCACCTGTTAGAAAGTTGTAGCCATTGGTCTTATATTTCTTTAAGCACCGAGATCATCTGATTTGGAGCTACGGTTTAGGAGATATGGCCATTTTCGTATGACTGTTCAGGAGAGCTGACGGGATTTGGCAGTTTGCTTGTCTGGCCATTATGAATTATTTAGAAGCCGAATCAGAAAGGCTACCCAAAATTAATGTTGTATATAATTCAGTAAGATTTCCAAGTTGATAAAGAACACAATTTTTAGAGTTGGCAATCAAAAGTTATGGAATTTTAACTGCGCGCTGTTCTGTCTATCTGAGAATTGGGGACTCTCTGTTTGTTCCTTGGTTTTGATCTAGTTAGAATCAGATCCAGGATGGCCACCCAAAACAGTTTTTGAAGATAATTTCACCATGATTCCAGGTTGATAAATATCACCTCCATTGGATCTGTAGAATGAAAGTTAGGGTATTTTTCCTTGCTGCTGCTCTATAGTCTGGTCAGATGTCTGTCAGGCACTTTCAATTGCAGATTAGCCTTATGTACAGGCATAATTAGAAAATCTTGTCTCCTAGTGTTTTGAAGGTTTATCTGTTAAGTTTCATTGGGCACTGGTTTCATATCGTTTTGAGTCTTAGATAATTAATTATTATTTTTCTTGTACTGCTGTCCAGTAGGATGGGCAGGTGGCTGAATAGTGTAATGTCAGTTTAACTCTCTTAATTGTGTTGATTAGTCGGAGGGTTAGTGTAGGTCTCCTGTAGCTAAGTCATGCCACGTTATATTTATTCCCAATATGTACTTGTGTAGGCGGCGAGGCATCGCGTGTGGGAACACCTTCGTTGCTTGCTAACGCGTCGCGACGCGAAAGGCAAGTACATTGAAATTCTTTACATTGATGAATGATGTGTGTTTGTGTTCATGCTAATATTTCTATGATCCATGTTTCCAATCAAAGATGTTAATCAATATTCATATTCCACTACATGCAATTCCAATGTGTTAAGATATATTGATTTATGTGGAACGCTCGCTGTTGGTTGTTGTGCCGATGATTTGATGATCCATGTTCATATTCCATGATGTACATTCTGTTCCTATTTGATAATCCATGAGGAATAAAGTGATAAAATTCATTGCATATGTTCATTCAATTCATGTGTTGTTCATATGCATTCCACGGGAGTGGATTTGTAAAGACCCATCAACTCCAGTATGGGCATGTAAGACCCACCATTCCAATGTGGGCGATTTGGTTACCGTATGAAACATTCTTCATACGGTAATTTGGTCCCCGGACTTTGTTAAGTACGGGCTTAAGTGAACAACGACGGGTGTCTCACTCGCTATACCGGTATGAGCATGTGTTAGTCCATTCCTTTCAATGCATCCATTCATTCCATTCATATACATAAGTTTTCATAGATTAATTCTTAATTCGTAATGTGACTGACTTATTCATAACCTGGTATGTTCAATTGTTTATTGTACTTGCTGAGTTTCGACTCACCCTTGTTTTTCTGTGTTTATTTAGGTGAATTAATGGGAGGGAGTAGACCAGCACGTTCCACGCAGTTCATTACATTATATTTTTATTAATGAATTCAACTATGTTAATCTTTGATGAGAGATGAACTGTAATAAGTAATGTTTAGACTTCATGTCATGTCGTTCCATGATTAGTTCCTTGATTATTCACCATTGATGAATTGGTTATTTTCTCCTCATTACCATGGTATTGTTGTCTGATTAGAGGCATATTGAACCTTATTCCATAATTTGATGGTATGTTGTATCTTTAGGTAGCATCTTGGCTTCCGAATAGGCAGGGTGTTACACTAATTAATTAGCAATAAACTAATTCATTACCATTAAACTAGCTAATTATGACTAATTAATTACTCCTAAACTAAATAATTATGAGTAACTGACTAAGACTGATTATTTACGACTACGGTAATAACGGCAAAAGCATCCAATAAATTACCCGCCCTTCAGAGGAAACTAATAAAAAAGGTCGTGCGACGAGCGACGAGAAGCAATAAAATGCTTAATCTCGCAATAAAATTATTTATGTTACATTCTCTGAGTTCTCAGCGACGAGCGCTAGAACGAGAATCGAAACACAATTGAGATGAGCGCAGACTGACTGTGAGAATTCGGTATTTATAGCCGAGCGAAGGAATTCTGTAAGCGTTGGTGCCATGAATTCTGTAAGCGTTAGCGGTGGAATTTATGTACGAGACGAGAGATGTACGGAGGAGGGACGAGGGACAGTGGAACTACGAGGGACGGGCCTTGGCTTCGAAGCATCTCCCAACGACAACTGTGGGGGAGGGCCACGCGGCTACTGCGGTAGGAAATTTGTTGGATGGCCATAGGCTCACAAATTCGTACAAGCAATATACTTATATAAAATTGTGAGAAAAATTCTGAAGGAATAAAATTATGAAAAATTTACACAGGCAAGTACACCTTGACGGGAGGCTCCACATAAAATTTTGTAATTTTTATAACTCGTTTGCGATATTAGAAAATTCATACAAATATCCGTGAAACCCTAACTAAACCCTATGATGACACATGGCGGCGTGTGGTGCATTGCCGCACGACCACCGTGCAGTAACAGGATGAGGTGGATGGCGGGGACCACTCTCTGCATGGTGGCCATGCGGTAACGGTGTTAAATGAGCAAATACGGTGCCGTGGTGGTCAATCCTGCAAATACAACATCAAAAGGTGTTGTATCTGCCAAAAATTCAATGGAAAGGAAGCGAAGAGCAAGATTTTTTTTTGATTTGGCCCCTGCTGCCATCTTAATTGCAAAAATAGCCCTCCTAGAACTGTATTTTGCAAATCTAGCCCCCTCCTAAGCGCGGATGCACCGGACGGCGACACTTGGCACATCATGCGGTCCGAGAACGCGAGAAGCAAGTGGCCAGCGCGGCAGGCCAGGCGTGTGTGGAACCGTGCAACGCGGCGCGGGAGGTGGCTGGCCCGACCAAATTTCGCGCCACTGGAGCGCAGGATGTTGCTGGCTTGATACCGCGCTCGGCGAGCGCATGAAGTCGGCAACGTGCTGTAGCACTCGAGCACAGGACGCGACTTGGGAAAAAAGTGCACCTCACACCCTGCCACACGCCCACTCGGCCCTACGCAGGTGCTGCCTGGCCACCATGCGCTCGCCCGCCCGTCGTGTGGCCCTCCCACGCTGCGCGCTAGGCTGACATGCGCTCGCCCACCCGCTTCCGCCCCTGGCCTGGCCCTCCCACACTGCGTGCCTGGCCGCCATGTAGCGCTAGCGCTCTCGCCCGCCCGGCCTCTGCAGCGCCCAGATGACTTTAAATCCGTGCGCCCATCGCCCACCTTGTCTCTTTTGCATTTCTTCGAAGCCACAAACGAGAGACCGAGAGAGAGGTAGAGAAGGGAGGTGGTTTTCAGTTAAGTTGTTGGTGGTTTTTAGTTGCAAGTAGCATAGTTAATTTCTTATTACCGTAATGGTTGCTTCATAGTGTAGAATGTGTTAGGTAACCATGGTTAGCTGAAGTATATGTTTAAGTCACGTTGAAGTCATTGCTTAATTAGTCGTGATAATGGCATCCTATTCATGAGAATGATGCGTGTGATGTTATTTTATTGTTACTTTAGCGCGGTTAAGTAGTACATTTATTGAGGTAATTGATTGTGGTACTATGGTAGTACGTTTTACTTTCATATCATGCATGCTTCTCTGTCTACGTTACGATTTGATGAAATTAGCACGTATGGATTAATGTAGTAATCCTTGATGCAGTAGAAATCTCCATTTTGAAACCATGTAAATATACAAATTATTTGAACTATGGATGTTGTAAATGTACGAATTAGCACGAATACATCATGAAATTAAAATACTTAGTGCGTTAGGAAAAAAAGTATTACATAATGTGTAGGGTGTTAATATTTACATGTCCCCTATTAGTTAGAAATTTCGGGAATCCGAAACATTATTAGCTGAAAGTACGTATAATATTCGACATGTACATTATGAAATGCAAAACCAGCCCAAAAAGAAGATACCCTAGAATATTCCTCTGTTTTGCAATTTCCAACATTTTCTTTCCAATCGATCTTCCGATCGCTCGTTCTCCATCGTCTGAACTCCAAATCCATTGATTCAAATTTCTAAATTCATCTAAAATCCTAATATTCCTTCAAGTATATATTTTTGATTTTATTTGTATTTATTTATTTATGTTTATCATTTTGCGTGTAGAGCCCAACGTCGTCTTCCCTGTACACGTCGATTGAAGACTTATTCGTGTTCTATGGTGATGGTCTCGTACGCGACGAGTCATACGGGGCGGACCTGTCAAATTTTAACAGAACCGAGATCCAGGTACCAGGTCCGAAGGACATTACAGCTAAGGAGGTGTGTGCATTCCGCGTTCGATTAGGACACTGCAAGGAAGAAGCTACGCATCAAGGCATTATAAGCCTCAGCGACAGGTGGTGCAGGAGAGACCCTTTGGCAACTTATGAAGGTGGGCAGTGACGCTTCGTGGGGCAACTATATGGATGTTGTGTGCAACCCTGCCGCTGTGATATATGGCAGGCCGATGGTGTATGTCCAGTTTGTGGGGAAGACGGAATCATTCGCCATGGTGGTTCTGGTGGAGCTGTTGGAGATGATGCACCTGGGTTGGTCTTCAGCGCTGATGCAGACGCTGGTGTTGGTGGAGATGTAAGCGAGGAAGTGGGTGATGGACTTGAGGAGGTGTGTGGAGGCTTTCGAGCCGAACGAAGGCGTGGAGAGGAGGTGGGCAGCCCGTATTGACTGCCACGAATACCTTGCCGAGCAGGTGGATGTAGTGGAAAGCGAGGAGGAGGCTGTGGATACAACTCGTTCTGTAGAGGAGCCTAATGGAGAAGCTACTACGGGAGGTGTATTAGGTGGTGTTGTGACCACCAACATTGCGTATATCTCGTCTAGATTGGACGACATCGTAGCGACATCCCTAGTTCTGCCACAGACAGAGGAGGCGGAGTGGGGGTTCAATGAAGACACTCTGATCTTAGGGCAGCGCTTCCCTAACAAGAGCACTGCCTAGTAGGCCATTGCCAGATACGCCGTCAACATTAGCTGGATGTATTGGGTGCACAGGTCCAATCCTAACACCTACATCGTGAAGTGTGTGGATGGATCTTGACCTGGCAAGGTTCGTGCAGAGCGGTTCAGGGGAGCTGCCACGGACTTCCGCATAACGGTGCTCAAGGATCACACATGCGAGCTTGCAGAGCCACTTCATAGGCACCATAACCTAACCTCGTCATATGTTACGGAGCTGATAAGCCACCTCATCATAGCTGATGTATATGTTTCGCAGAAGCTTCTTTTGGTAGATGTTGTCAATATAGTTGGATTCTCGGTTGGCTACAACAAGGTGTGGCAGGCGAAATGGAAGGTCCTAGAGCATATGTTCAGCACATACAAAGAGGCCTACGACTTTGTCCCAAAATGCTCCATTAGATTGCAGAATCAAATCCCGGGACAAACATTAACAAACTGGAGCGGGTGCATCCTACCCAGGGACCGAATTGTTTTGTCCTTGACAGAGTATTCCAGGCCTTCCCCCAGGCGAGCGGAGTACTATCGTCCCGTGCTGTCGATGGACGACACCTTCCTCACTGGCAAGTATAAAGGCACCATTCTAACCGTGGTTGCAGCCAATGCGAACGACCAGTTACTCCTCGTGGCCTTCGCGATTGTTGAGAGCGAGAACACAGATAGTTGGTTGTGCTTCCTTGGAAACATGAAGCAAGCAGTGGTTCAAGACCGCACAGGTGTGCGCGTCATCTCGAACCATAATGCTGAGTTGTTGTCCGTGTTGAGCACTATGCAAAACGGGACATAGCCCCCCTTCCAGTGGAACGACCTGACGAACTGATGGTGCATGAGGCATCTCGCTGTGAACTTCTACATAAGGTTCCGAAGTAAGGACCTGATGAAGACCTTCAAGAATCTATGCATGCAAAACCAAAGGTGGAAGTTCGAGACCGTGTGGAAACAACTTGATGAGGAAACCGGCAAGCATGTTAGGAATTCTGATGACACCGAGGCAGGGGCAGCCGTAGGAGGCTCCGTCAGTGTTGGCGAGTTCACGCAGTGGGTAAACTCGCACGCACTCGACTTAGAGAAATGGACTCTGTTGCACGACACCGGTGGTGCACAGTAAGGAGTCATGATGACCAACATGTCTGAGGTGTACAAAGGTGTCCTCAAGGGTGTCCGATCCCTCCTGATCACCACAATGGTCGAGGAGAGCTGGAACCGTATTGTAGGGTACTTCGTCAATAGAGCCATGATGGTGAAGAAGCATATGGACGAAGGCAAGCAATTCTCGGATGTAGCGCAGGCCTACATGGACAAGAAGATTCAAAAGGCTCATTCGAACACTACTAGGACCATGGATGGCATCAAGAAGAAGTTCAAGATCCGTCGGAGGCAGAAGTATGTCATGGGTCAAGGAAGAGGTGATCGCAAACAAGTTTGCTCTATCGATGACAAAGTGTCATGCACCTGCAATAAGCCGCAGCTTCTTCACAAACTATGCTCCCATGTGTATGCGGCGTGCAGCGTGGCGCCAGGCCTCGGCGCATTACGTCTCAGAGTACTACGACATGCACTACCTCTACGACACTTGGAGTGCCGAGTTCAATTCATACAGGCTGGACATGCATTACAAGGACCTCTGGCCAGGGCACGTGAAGTGGGTGCTGAACGACACACTCAAGCAGGCCGTCAGTGGAAGACGATAGTCCCGCCGCATCCATAATGGCATGGATGATAGCCAGCGTAGCCAACGGGTTAGGCGCCCAAGATGCACACTCTGTAAGACGATTGGCCACTCCTTCAGCAACTTCCCAAATAGACCTAGGTCAAACAACGCATCGTAGCGACGAAGTTTCATTTTCCATGTCGTGATGTTGTATGTTTGTTGTAATGCGTTCATATGCACTCCTGTTTGTTGTACGTGTTGGAGTGTGTCGTGATGTTGTATGTTTGTTGTAATGCGTTCATATGCACTCCTGTTTATTGCATGTGTTGGAATATGTCGGACAATGGTACGTTCGTTGTATTGCGTTGCATAATGGTTCGTAGGTCTCATATCATATTTTTCGCTTTCGCTTTGCTTATTGTACCTCATGTTTTTATTGTACACTAACTTGTTGTTCTAAGTACATCAGGAGATGGTGCAGCCTCGAGATGATGTCGCATACGAGCTACTCGACCCACGGTGGGATGGAGGACACTGATGCCACACGTGGTTGGTCGGCGTCGGCCCTCTGAGCGTCGTGCTCAGGTGTCCCAGGGAGCACTGGCCTCTGGACCAGAGGTACATCCCAGTACTATGGGACACCAGGCTCCTGCCATTGCCCACTTGTTGGACCTGTCGTACGCGTTTCAGTTCAACGCAGCACTGATGTCCGCGGTCGTGGACCGTTGGAGACTGGAGACGCACACCTTTCACTTTCGGTGTGGGAGATGACCATTATTATGCAGGACGTCGCTATGCTTACGGGTCTACCACTGTGGGGTCCTGTAGTAGTGCCACCTCCTAGGTGACCAGACTGGAAGGTACGGATGGCTAAGAGGTACGGTGAGCCGATCCCGTAGAACATATTGGTGCACGCAACTGAGACGGTTGTACGGACACACTTCCTTGTGTACCTATTGTTCCTGTTTGGGTGGGACTTATTTCCTACGACCTAGGGAGATTTGGTGCACCCTAGCTACATCCATCTTGCTGAGGCGTTGGCGGACGTCTGGCCCGACGAGGTGACACAATACAGTTAGGGCTCAGCTATGATCATAGGAGCACTTCTCGGTTGGTCGGTTGTACTTCCGCAGTGCCGTGCACCCTTTCTAGCTTATCCCCGAGTTTTTCAGTCTGGGTGATGCGCCGATCCAGTTGAGGGGTCCACAATGGTCACTCACTGGACACGTGCCCCGCTAGGGTGGGCCAGGGAGAGGCCAAGGCTCGTGTACCCTGAGTTCCACAACATGTTCGAGACTCTACGCAAGGATGAGGTCATCTGGTACCCACTGACTACATGGTTTGCTGCGAACACGGCCGCCTACGGCTTGTCCTCTCAGTGTAGTGAGGACCACACATACTGGATGACGACCTGCCATCTGATGTTCTCCCATATGGCCGAGTTGTACTCACCGCAGCGGGTCAGGAAATAGTTCAGGCTATACCAGCAGGTGCCACATCACCGGGACGACCTCTTGTAGCGAAGGCCCATATGTATGTTGTTATTTGGTTTCATCCGTTAACCTATTAGCTACATCTCTTTTTTTCAATTGTCCAACGTCCAAATTGACTTGCAGGCAAGTGAGGCAAGGGCGAGGGATGAGTTGGTACATTTCGCACCCCTCACGGGCGACACGAGTAGCCTTACTGGTGCGATGCCACATCGTCCTACAGAGGTCGCGCATGACGCCGCTGTATGAGCAGGTACAGACCCTCACCGGGCGACACGCCAAGACGATACGATAAAACATTGTTCGTAGTTTTTTTGCACGGGAACACATCTCTAACTTATTATCGGTTTCCTTGCAGTACGACCACCTTTGGCGTATCTCCAACAAGGCTGCTAACAGTCTACGGTCTACGTCGTGGGAGGACTAACACCGCCACCAAAGTTGCTAGGTACGCTACGCACCATCTACGATGGCGCGAGGGTGGCAATGAGGACCTCTTGCGCCGTAGTGAGCACGTACCCGTAACTCACTCTTCAAAGACAGAACCAAAATTAAGACATTGCTAATTAATCGGCCGAGTCCGCCCATACGGGACATGTGGTTTTGTACGGTTAAGGCTCAGTTCAATGGCGCACAAGATTAAGTCCTTGACAAGTTACTCGGGCGATCTTTCCACAAACCCACAGCGTGTTAAATCCACACCCTCAATCCACCATCCACTACTTTGGCGAAAACAATTTTGTTCAAAAGAAACCAATGACATCCCTGTCATGGAACACAAATTTTACAAGGGCTAACCACCACAATTCCATATATCATTAAATCAAGATTAATCATTATGACACATGTGATGATGAACCCATCGAGACTAGGCATGACTAAGCACTAATACGATACCCATGTTGGTGATACAAATATGTCCAACTAAAATTATCAAAGCTAGGGTGACCAAGGATTCATGGCATTCAAATGTTCAATAGGTATAATGACAGCGGTAATAACTAAACCCAAAACAATTGATATAAAGATAGCATGCGGTTGTATAAAACAATATACTTTTGAAATCATAGGATCAATATGATCAAAGGACTACGGCTTGCCTTGGAATAAATCTTGGGATTGATCTTGATCTTGGTGTACTTCTCCTTGTTCAAAACTTCCCAAAGTAGCAACGTGAACAAATAAATATCAAACAGAGATAAAACCAACTCAAAAATTAAATAAAAATCATAATTAAATAGATCTTGAATTTAGATGAATTTACAAATTTGAATGGGCTCAATCGAGTTCGGATGCAAAAGATATGGGCTTTGAAGATTGAAAAATAAATCAAAACCCTAATTTGGATTTTAATTTAATTTCCGATTTATTTTTCAACGGGAAAATCGACTTATGACGTTTACGGACGCCGCAAGGAATTACCGCCGAAAAGTAAAAGAAAAAAAAGAAATTGTCGGTGACAAGTGGCCCCATCGGTCGCTGGCTCGTTCGCACCGTGGACCCAGTTCAAGAAGGTTTGGCCTTGGTGGAAATTGGTTCCGCCACATGGCAAAGATTACGCAGCGCCACGCTAGCAAAAAGCCGACGTGGTCGAGGAGGTGGCGGCCGAGGTGGCTTGCCACGTTAGGCACGCAGAGCAACCGCAGAGGAGGCGTGCCGGGCGGCCGATTTGCCGGTGATGGCGACGGTGAAGCAGCGAGGTGGCGGCGGGCGTGGCAAACGGAACCACGAGAGACGACGAGCTGCTAGAGGTTGCGAGGAGGTCGTGGCGGCGGCTCACCGCGGTGGCACGGCGACAATGGCGGCGGCGGTGATGACTGCTTTGTCGGACACCGGAACAACGGCGAAGTGGGGTTCTTGGGCGAGAGCGACGGGTCACGGTAAATCTGCAGGTATTGCGCACTCGGTGGCGGTGGTAGCACTGGCGGCGGCTTCGGCGGTGGCGAATTCGACGGCGGAGGAGCTTCGGCCGCTGACGATCTTTCGTGATGGCGGCGCGAGACGACGGCCGGGTCGAGCTTAGGGTTTTGGGAGAGGAAGTTGGGCGAAGAAATGCTCATGAGGGCTCGGGCCTTAAATAGCCGAGATGGAGGAGACCGAGGAGAGAGCGGCGGCGTTGTCGTCGGCAAGACGGACTCGGGAGACCGCAACAAGACGACGATGATGTGGCGGCGCGCGGGGCCACCGAGGTGAGAGAGGGGCGCCAGGATAGGCTGCGGCGCAGAGCGAACAACTGGGATCGGCGCGATGCCACGGCAAATTGTGAGGGGAAGGCGGCGAGTGTTATGGGCCGAGGCGCGAGTTGGGCCAAGGTGGGAGTTGGGCGGATGATGTTGATCTTTCACCATCAAGCTTCGGAAAATAGAATAGGTTTTTCTTTTTATAAAATCCTGAAAATCCAAATGGCAATTAGAAAATAGCAGATGCACTCAGAAAAATTCTATAAAATTCTATAAAATATATCTAAGCCCATAGAATCCAAATAATTTTAATAATAGTTGATGTTGGAATTAATCATGTTTAATTGTTTTGATCTCTAAAATTTCTAATTAAGCTTTAACTTTAGTAGAAAATTTTAAATGGTTATTTTTCTTTTTAAAACTTTAAAACATACCAAATTTTTGGGATGTTACAACGAGCCACTTTCGCAGAGCGACGTGACCCAATGAGGTAGCTTTGCACAGCGACGTGATCCAACGAGGCAGCTTTGCAGAGCAACATGACCAAACGAGACAGCTTTGCGCAGCGACGTGACCTGACGAGGCAACTTTGCGCAGCGCTGTAACAAGATTCCTCCTCGCATACGCGAATTTGCTTCAATCGGATTACACTTCGACCGGGTACGCCGCGTGGGCTCGACATATAAATATTATACCTATAGCGGAGGATTATCCTACATCAGGACTGCAACACTAACTCCCTTCCACGGCGGGTTCTACTACATCAAGACTTCAACACAATCTCGCTCGGATGGAGAACCAATAGGACGAGATCCGCGAACTCGCAAAGGCTGCTGCGACCTGGGACGAACCAGCGGAGCGTGCCAGGAGGGCACCTCCCCGCAATTAGGGGTGGCCAAAAAGCTTGCGGCTCGCTAGCCGGCTCGAGCTTTTTCAGCCGAATGATTGGCCGGCTCGGCTCGAGCTCGCTTTCGAGCCGAGCCGGGCCGAGCTTCGGTGAAGATTCGAGCCGAGCTCGAGCCGAAGCTCGAGTCGCCATGAGCCAAACGAGCGCCGCAAGAACCCCATATAATTAAGATGATTGGATTTTGAATTGATGATAAATGACTCATATAATTATTTTATTCTACCTTTATTTTTGAGATTAGGAAACCCTGGCTCGAACGAGCTTTTTCGAGCCGGCTCGAGCTTTTTTCGAGCCGAGCCGAGCCTCAGGCGAGCACTGGCGAGCTCGGCTGAGCGAGCTCGACTCGGCTCGTTCCGACCTACCAAGAATGACGACCCGTGAGCAAAGAAACCCCTACCGAACATTCCCACCGCGTTAGCTCGTCGCAGAGACGCCCGAGGGACACGCCACCCTCTGTTGAGTGCGAGGACACATGCAAGTTCTTCAAATTCAAGCAGTGGCTCACCTTGGGCATGAGTTACTAGGGTTGCGCTAACTACTCATCGGACTATCCCAACCGCGGTAGGGACGCGAGCTGCTATCAGCAGCCGGTAAGGACCAGTTACAGTTTGTTCATCTACCATTTCTCTTTCAAAGAACACGCTAATAACCTCTTCCGTCTACCCGTAGTCCCCGGACCCGCTATGTAGCTACTGCAAGTGGAGCGACCAAGGGATCCACCCACACGACCAGTGGCGTCTCGACTGCGAGAAGTGGGATGCCAAGAGGGACCACGAGAAGAGGGAGGAGGAGCGTTGCAACGAAGAGCACAGTGAGTGTATCCGGCGGGAGACGTAAGCTCATCTTGAAGCGTGCAGGCGCAGGGAGCGCGAGAGAAAGACGGAAATGGCGGCCAAGGGCAAGGCGCGAGGAGTACAACGCCGAGCTCGCGAGGAAGGGAAAATAGCCCCGGTCCACGCGGTGGGTCAGTCCATTCCGTAGTAGTCTCCTGTCCTACCCACCATGTTTTTTTACTATCCCCAAAGGCATGTATAGTTACATGGTCTGGATGCTTGTGTTGCAATGTATCGTAGTAGTAGCGAGGATGATTAAAACAATTAGCCAAACAATCATGCCATGTGACCACACGTAACATGCTTCTGTCTGCAGACTCTAATGTAGTTCTGGTTCCATGCCTCACACTTTACCTTGATGGTAATGTCCTTTTGGGTTGATTGCTGACGAAAAATACAATGATTTATTTCTTGTCAACCAAAAGAAAATTAATACGAGTGTCTATTACCTAGTGTACTCATGTGGTAGTAAATTTCCCACAATCCAAGTCACATGAAATCATAAAACCCTAATTTCTGAAACCTAAATTTCATATTTTTCAAGGTGTAAAATCTTTATTTTGAGACAATTTAAGAACACATACAAAATTGTCAAAATATTACACAATCAAGTCTACTGTGTAAGGAGTCTTAAAAAAAATTCATAATTTTTTGAGCTTATTTTCCATATTTGCAAATTCCTATAAACATTACACTTAAATGAAATTGTGAGAAAAAAATCAAGACGAGTAAAATTAGGGAAAGATTGTAAAAAAAGTACACCGTATTAGGAACATTCACATAAAATTTCATACTTTTTTGAACTCATTTGCTATATTTTAAAAATCATACGAACACAACCGAAACACTAGCCTAACCCCACGTGCACTTAGGTGGCGTGAGATGCCTCCCACCTCCTGCAGTCCAGTGGCGCGGGATGTTCCCTTCCACATCCTGCAGTCCGGTGGCCCGCCTCCTTCCGCGCTATGCTGCTTGGTCCTACGGCCGCCCGACGTCCCGCGCTGGCACTTGCTTTCCACGCTCCCCGACTGCATGACCATCCGGTTCTGTGCTCGAGGGGCGGTTTAGATTTGCAGATACAATGCTAGAGTGGCTATTTTTGAAATTAAGACCTGTTTGGTACGGCTTTGCTCTAATTTTTTACAGCTCCAACTCCAACTCCACTCTTGGATCCACTCCTATGAGAAGTTGGAGCAGTTTACGAAGGTGTTTGGTTAAAAAATTAACTCCAGCTCCAGGAATGAGAAATATCTTTGTAAAAACACTGCACTACCCTTGTTTTATGACTTATAATCTTTTTTCGTATTGCTTAACCTATAACAGTTTAATAAATTGATTTTAATCATGTTGTACTTTTATTTATCTATTTTTTGTCATGTTGCCATATTTTCACCCAAATTCGGAAGTTTTACTAAAAAAACATACATAAACATATGAAGTTCATAACAAAGGTTCTAATTCAATGAGTATCATAACAAAAGTCCATAACAAAGAGATAATACCGTGTCAAATAACACATAATCAAATCAAATATTGTATCACCTTGCAAATATTCAGAACATCCACTAGAATAATGTATCACCACACAAACTCAAAAGCATTCAGAACAATACTATTCAGTTGCGTCTTCCAAAAAAGGCCATTCAGTGCATTCTAAACTCACTTGTTCATTTAGAAAATATTACAAATTTTTTTGTTCCAACTCAAGGCATCCATTACAACAAAATCACAAAAAACTAACAAATTAGTTAACCATTTTACAATATATGGTAGAGGCAGGCGTGGTAGTGGAGGGCGAGCATATGGAAAACATCCACCTCGATGAGCACTATGCCCAATCCTAAAATTTCATCTTAACCCGTGCTTCATTCTAGGTCCCTGTAGTGGTCTTGACAACCTGGCTCTCACTTTTGCCCGAACATGAGATGCATGGAGATAATGGTGGGCAGGAGATAATTTGTGCGCACCAACACAGTCGCATCAGAAGCAACAGAAGAACTGTGAAGCAGCTAGGACTATCTTGATCTTGCCTTTTGTGCTTCAGTCAACTTCCGGCCAAATCGAGGAGGCGCTGGCCTTTTCGGTAGTCGCTTGACATCTACTTCGGCACCTCTAATGTCATACAAAATGACAATAGGGGAAAAGGCAAGAAACATGAAGAAATCACAGTATCTTCCAGCACAATTAGTTTCTTGAAGTTCAGTATAGATGGTAACAGAAATAGTTCATATTACTTACTTGTATTGCCATCTGAATTCTGACCAAAGAAACTACTTGTGTACATCACTTGGTCACCGGCTTTCATCCCTGCTCTTGCTGCATTCCCTCCAGACTCCACAGACTAACATAATGCCAAACCAACAATTTTCTTGTCACTAATTGCAAACATTCCAGTTTCAGGCAAGAAAGTTGTCTAAATATGAAACAGTTTTATCTTATTTTTACATAGAAGCAACTAAACCTATTGCATCAAGTTAATTTGATCAGATATTTTCTCGAAGAAATATAGTGAACCAATGTGCTTAAAGAACAACAATTCAATACTGACAAAAATTGGCTACATTTTCTAGATCAAGAAACGAAACAAGTACTGGTCACATATAACAGATACTACTCGCTTGTAATCAGTTGTATACTTGTATATAAGAAAAGGAAGCACATGGATGGTACTGACGGTGATGATGACTCCACCGCCGGACTTCTGGCCCAGTGTGAGCCCAAGCGGCTTGTCGACCTCCACCTCGATGTTCTTTGCCGCGCCGACAGTCCTCGCGTTCACCTGCAGTAGCCTCCGCCTCCCACCGCCGCGCAGCTTCAGGTGGCCGGCAGATGCCACCCACCGCCTGTCCACCAACGACAGCCCATGGAAGGCACTCTTCTGCACCATAAGAGCATCAACAATGGAGAAGATCAAAATTCAGAAGAAACGAACCACACAAACATTCAATGCTGCATGCATCTGCAAAGTGCTAAGCTCTGGCGGAGGAAGGGGAAGCGGCGGAGGAAGAAGGGGTGGGGGCGGAGACGTTGGGGTGAGGGCGGAGGCGAAGGGGCATCGGGGTGGGAGGCGAAGGGGTCGGGTGGAAGCGGGCGCAGAGGAAGCCGAGGAGGGGCGGTGGGCGGGGGAAGGGGAAGCGGCGGAGGAAGAAGGGGCGGGGCAGAGCGGAGGCGTCGGGGCGGAGGGGAGGGAGGCGAAGGGGTGGGGCGGCCGAGGCGGAGGGGTGGGGCGGCTGGCCGGGGTGGAAGCAGGCGCAGAGGAAGCCGAGGAAGGGAGGCGGGCGGGGGAAGGGGAAGCGGCGGAGGCGAACGGGGGGATCGGGATTGATGGCGTGAGGGGTTTTTTGTTGGATGGTATTTTATGGGTAATTTTATCTTAGTTCTAAGGGTATTTTCGTAACCGGATGACTGCTCCATGCGGAGAGCAACCTTCTCGCAGCTCGGAGAAAATACACTACGATCTGCTCCAGATTCTCAAACTTCAAATTCGATTTTTTTGTTGGAGCTGAACTGTTTGGCATAGCTCCACCTACTCCAACTAAGAAGCTGGGAGTTAGAGCTATACCAAACAGCCCCTAAGGTGACATGAAGGACCGAATAAAAAGTCCGAGGAGCAACAAGCGTAGTAGATACATTAAAAGCATTGTAGCTACAGAACATTACACCATTCCAGAGGAACAAGACTAGGTTATGAAAATCACACACATAACGCATGATTTTTCCTTGCCGGAAAATCTTACCCCCCGATCGAGAGTTCCAGACTTACGGACGTCGTTGCTTGTATCGCCACACATGCTGTATACAGAAGTTGTGTCATACACATGACGAACGACAAACTCATCAGTAATCGAAGTCCATCTGCTATGCTCTGAACGCAATTAGACTCTTATCTAGTTATTAGTACTACTAAACTTGCTTTTCCCCCAAAAAAAGAAAAGGCATGTTTCTCGTACTCTCTCATCAACATCCAAGAGCCGGCCCCCGTGCCACCGCAGCGTACAGAAGAAATTGCTCGTTGACTCCTACCATACATACGGTGCCGACTGTACATGAGTTGGACTCTTGGAGCTCAATTCTCTTCCGAGAGGAGGATTGGGCTCATGAACTAATCAATCCATGGGAACATGACGTTGAAAAGACTAGTTCTCTCTTGTCCTTCGTGGTAGGAAATAGAAAACCAGGACATAGAGGGCGGTAGGTTTGGGTGATGCAAATCATACTATGCAAATTAAATCTCTTCGTGGGTGGCCTGTCCCGGTTTGAAATGAATTAAATTTTACATTTTGTTTTAAAAAAATAAAATAATTTTTAGAGCCGATCGAGACCGGGCTTTTCAACCCGGCCTAGCATTTGAGCAGGTCTAGACAGGGTCGGAGCTGACCATGAGTCAAGCCTCGAACCAGCCTAGCTAATTTTATTATAAAGTCAATATTTATTTTTTTCATAACATTTTAACCATAGCCTCAGACATTACCCAGGCGCCGAGACGCTCTGCCCCTGCCCCTGGCCCTGGGTCTATAGATGCAATGCAAGCCAAGCAAACCTCCCACGATCCAAGGGAAGGGGGTGGCAAGGCAAGTAAGGAAAACCGTTAAGCGAGCGTGTTCGCCGAAACGAGCGCACCGAAAGCTCACAAGCCTCCTCTCCTTTAGCTAGCTCGCCGCGCCGTCACTCAACACGTGTTTGGCTGCGCGCGGATTGATTGGTTATTAGCGTACGTGAGGACGTGAGATCGTGTCGTCTTTGGTTGGGGTCAACACGCAAGCAAGCAGAAGCGATCAGATGATCGGATCCATATCTCTCCTGATGAATCGGCCGGTGAATCTCGTTCAGGCCGGTGTGAATATAGTAGTACCAGTGTGGTAGTAGCAGTGTATCTACGACGCATGCACGCTCCATGCCGCGCGCGCGTATCTCGTGAACGGTGAACGTGGGAGTCAATATGAGCGTGTATTCCTAGCCTAGGTACGTGGGTGTTGGTGGTTAGGGTTTCGGTGGCTAGTACCAGCACACACCACAATGCATTCGGGAGTTGATGGTTAGGGTATCGGTGGTGCAACTCTTATATCCAAAAGCCCTTACTTCTCCCCTTATAAAGAGTCTATAACGGATTCTATTCGAACTAGTTTGTTCTAACCTGTTAAGTGTGTGACCCTGTAGGTTCATATGCAATCGGTCGTGACTCGGGAACTCCTTTCTAATCATAAGTCGGTAGTGGTTCCTAACAAGATAGAGCGACTCTCAAATACACATAAAGATTATATCGGACGGACCTTGTGCAATATGATCTACGACCATGTCATTATCACTCACGACCAGTTCGCATTTAGTCATGACCAGTTTGTAACACCTTACGACCAGTTTGTCAACCAGCTAGTGATCATGTACTACCAATCCGTATCTCCATACGACCAGTTCGTATCTGGTCGAACTCTAGGTGAGATATTTTTCATCCATAGACTATTCAATATTTTCTTGATCTAGTGATAGGTGACTTCATGTGGTCGACTCTTCGACTACTTGTGGCATAGCCATGCACTTCCTTTATGTGATCACATCGAATGACCCAGAGATATCTCTCTTGTTATGTTAGGAGGAGCAAATCTCATATCTAACAAATCACATCCTTCCACATGGTTTATAGCATATCCAAAATCTACCTTTATAACTACCCAGATACAGAGCAGCGTTTGGTAACCTATAAGTGTATTGTTACATATGTAGGAAATTATACTTATCTTAGATCTAAGATTATACATCATCATTGCTTAAGACCAAGAAATGACACATAAAATCAAAACAATCTCAACAATATCTCAAGGTGAGTCAATCTAACATCACGTTCTCTAACACGTGTTCACATTATTGATTCGATATCTCATATCTATGACCTGTGAAATACGATCAATAATCAATACATGTGTTGGTCGATAAGTCACTAACACTACTACAAAACAGGTCATAGAAGACGCCTCATCACAGACGGTTCTTTGAAATCGTCTGTGATAAAATAAAGACGAACCGTCTGTGATATGTAGATATCACAGACGGTTCGTTGTTAGAACCATCTGTGATACTTCACAGACGGTTCTAACCACGATCCGTCTGTAATACTTAGAATATCACAGACGGTTCTAACCACGAACCGTCTGTGATATGTAGATATCACGAACGATCTGTGATAGAACCATCACGATACTTCACGCAGTTCTAACCACGATCCGTCTGTAATACTTAGAATATCACAGACGGTTCTAACCACGAACCGTCTGTGAAACCGAGAGAGTATCACAGATGGTTAGCGGTGATTTTAGATTCCACCTCGCCCTGGTCTCGTCGTCGCCGGCCTCCCACGACCTCGTCGCTCCAGCATCTCATGACCTCACTCTCTCTACGCCCCCTTTTGCTCTGTAATGTAGATTACTACTGTGATGTGTTAGTGCTCTGTGAATGGATTGAGTTGATACTACTGTGATGTGGGTGATGCCGTGTTGTTTTTAGTGCTCTATGAATGAATTGAGTTGATGCTACTATGATGTTGTGGCTATTGTGGAAAAGCTAACGAAAAGTTCAATCCGAAAATCCATATCAGATTCATTCGCGAGGCTCTGGAGGCTCGAAACGAAATGAAAACCCGTTTTCGTTTTTTTTTTTGCAATAGAAAAAGCTATCACAGACGGTTCTTATTCAGAACCGTCTATGATAACTATCGCAGACGGTTCTTGTTCAGAATCGTCTGTGAAAATAGACTATCACAGACGGTTCTATTCACGAGCCGTCTGTGATAGTCTATTTTCACAGACGATTCTATTCACGAACCGTCAAAAACCGTCTGTGATGAGATTTTGTGTAGTAGTGTAATGTCTCGACTAGTGACAACAGCCTAGGGATATTTTTAGAATGACATCATACAACTATTAAAAAACTTCACTAATAAGTTATATACTTGTTAATATTCATAAATGATAATACATCTAAGTAGTATAATAATATTTATTCTATAATTCATAAATATATATACGATAACCATCTCTATAATTTTTTTTAGGGCATATCACCGACACATGCACATAGAATCACATCATACTGTGCTATTTTACTCGTTGAGCTCATCTAAATGGATTAAAAAAATAAATAAGAGAAAGGGTAAAAAAGAAAAGGCATTTTAATTATTAAAGGTAAATATGAATAGCGCTGGCGTAAAGTTAACCTAGGTCAACTGCCATCTGACCATCGTGGACATGGTGACCACATGTCGGTGAACTATGCAAAGAAAGAAAATACAGTATTGTCCATGAAACGTACTTTTCTCTGAGGATTCCTGCAAAGACCACGCCGGGCCCATTTGGCGCGGCCGGCCGTGCCGGCATGTGCTCCGCTGTTTCCGCCTTCAGCTGTTCAACCTTTTTGTCATAGTCATTAAAACCTAACCTGGGAATTTTGTTAAAATAATATTATTTTTAAAAAATTACAAAAATAAATAGTCGATCCAAAAAATTACAAAAATGAGTTCCTGTCGCCGGTTGAACCCTGTTTCCTCCCTGTCGCCGGTCCAACTCCCTATCGCCAGTTCAGCTGGCGTTGAACTGGCGATAGGGACTCTTTTCCCTATAAGGGTTCCATGAAACCCTAAAATTCGGCATGTGATTCATTTTTATTCAGAAAAAAGAGAAGAAGGGAAAAGAGAGGGGTAGAGGGAATGAGAGAAGCTAGCGAAGCGCTGCCCGTCTGGTTGCCCACCTGTGAGGTAATTTTTAAACCGAATGGATTAGATAGTTTGGGATGTACGGTTGCACGTAGTGCAGTATGTTGTACATTATTCTTTTCAGTAGGTAGTCTTGTTTTAGATATGTGGTTAATCTCGAAAATATTCTTTATAGTGCAGTGCGTCAATTATGTTGGACGTAACCAATTTCAAAATTTACTGCGGTCCAGAGACTATTCTAGAGGGTCTCGAGGGGATTGATCTGCGTTATTTTCAATCGGTGGCTATGCCCCTACCAAGAGCAGAGGGGCGTACATGGGGCGCTATGATGCGGTGGCTGTTTCATACATTCTAAGTGGACCATGATGTGTATGATCTGAGATTGAGTTGTCTTTCCCCCCCGAGCAACACAGTTGGGAGTTAGTGCAGCTGATGGGAACAAGGTCATGGCATACCCAAGCCCACTCTGCATCCGCGGATAAACAAGAAGGGGGTGGTGATGAGGAAGAATAAGTCGGTGACTCCAACCATAACACGGCGCACACAGTGCTCGAAGCTCCCGGAGTTGTTGATGCTGTCGACGAAGATCTTGGAGAAGTAGCTCCTCTAGTTAGGCAGACCAGTGGGCTTGCTGACGAGGGTGAGGACCTGGAAGCTATAGTGCAAAGGATGGATTAGGAATTTTGGGACTACAATACATTGTCAGAAGATGAAGGATCCGACGACGAGGATGATGTGGACCAGCTGGTGGTTCTATTCGAGTAG
The DNA here is from genome assembly GCA_036346395.1 of Hsuehochloa calcarea. Lineage (NCBI taxonomy): Eukaryota > Viridiplantae > Streptophyta > Magnoliopsida > Poales > Poaceae > Hsuehochloa > Hsuehochloa calcarea. The sequence goes on from CM070597.1 coordinate 32,646,499, forward strand.
AACACATACCAGTTCGACAACCTCGTCGTCAACGAAGGCTGTCGTATGCCGTGGGAGTACGACTAGAGTGAGGTCAAGCAAGGAGCTGTGTACAAATGTAAGGAGGCCGTGCAGGAGGCGGTCAAATTCTGGGCCTTGTCGGTGCGGTGCACATTCACAGTCATCAAGTCTAACCTAAGATGCTACGACGTGAAGTGCGAAATAGAGGTATGCCCTTGGCGAGTGCACACATTTCAGCCTAAGTGAGACACATACTGGAAATGCTCTATAATGGTCCCGCACACATGCATCGTTGCTAAGTCAGTGCAGTCCCACAGGAACCAGTCATCAGGCTTCATCGCCAACCTCATGTATAGTGAGATCGTGGATAATCTTGATTTTGAGCCACGATCCATCTTTCGTGTCATTGAGGCAAGATTCTAGTACACAATCAGCTATGCCAAGACTTGGAGGGCAAAACAGAAGGCATTAGAATTAAGATTCGGCATGTTTGATGATTTCTACCACAACCTCCCTGGGCTACTGTAATGAGCATTCTTCGCCTTTGATATAATTGAACTGGCGATAGGAACACTGTTCAACTTTCTGTCGACTGGCGACAGGGGGCGACAAGGTACCTGTTGCCAGTTCAACAGACAGGAACCCATTTTTGTTTTTTTGTCAGTTATTTATTTTTGTAACTTTCTTTTAAAATAAGATTATTTTTAAAAATCCTGAACCTGCCCGTCAGTTTAACCAGAAAACCGGAACCAGTGGGTTTGTCGGCTCGATTTGCTCCATCCTAGCCAAATCTGGCCAAATGGGCAGCGTGTCCAGGCACGGCACAACACGGGCACGGCCCATCTCGCCATGCCCCATTCTAGCCCGGCTGTTAGATGGGTCGTGTCGTGTTGGTGCACGCGCTAGGGTGGCAACCCAGGCACGGCCCGTCGGCCGTTCGTGCCGTGTAGGGCTAGCATGAGCTGTTTAGCCCATCGGACCAAGTGTGGCTCGTTTAGCCCGTTTGGCCCGATAGAAAAAAAAATCTTTTAAAAAATCCAAAACAATTAGAAAAGTGTGTAGAATTCCAAAGTAGACATGAGAATTGAGAAAAATGAGACAATCATATTGAAAATGTAATAAAGAGCTTTATTAATGTCCAACCGACTGTCTCGTTAAAACCTTCGTCAAGTAAAAACTCAAGGCCGGTAAAAGACTAGGATCACATCAAGTACATTTCCGCAAAGAGTGGATATGACTATCTCGTTAAAACCTTCGTCAAGTCTACTTTTGGATGGCATTGTATTTTTTTCCCATGCAACATCCCCAAAGAGTTTTTGGCTTAAATGACACTGTTGATGCCGTTTTGTAAAATAATGGCCGTTGTCGCACCGTATTGCCAAAAATAACACTATAGACGTGCCGGTAGCCAACACGTATCCAATACTATGCCTCTCGCGCCCAGATTTCATTTTCGCCGCATATCTGGCACCCGGACCTCCCTAGCCCGGACAAGCGTTGTCCACACCTCCCTCGCCCGAACAAGCCTTGTCCGCCCCTCCCTTGCCCGGACGTCCCACATGGCCCGCAGCCGCTCGCCCCTAGCCCAGACGCAGCTTGACCGCACGCGTAGCGTGCGAAGACGCGGCTCTGCCTGCCCCCTCGCTTGGCCGCACCACGTGGCCCGGCTCCACTCCTCCCGCGCCTAGATCGCTCCTCTGCCGCACGGACGCACGGCCACGTGGCCCGGCTCCCTTCCTCCCGCGCCCGGACTCGGTGCACCCTCTCTGTCCCCCGTCTTGTCACCCCTCTTGTCACGTCCATCTATCACCGCCCATGCATTTTTCTGCATGCAAACCGCGCATTCGAGGGAATCCGATTCCTCCCATTGCTTTGCAGTCGACTGTGATTTGTGCATTCGACGACTATAAAATCTGAGTCGACTACGAGAGACTTCGCTCCTTGCTCGCGCTCTCATTCTCGCTAAATATCTATATTTGTACATACGGCTAGTGAACGGTTACTTTTGTTGGAATTAAATGGGCTAAGCCCATATTATAATATTCAACTTAATTCCTGGTAAATCTCAAAAGCCCATATGCTTGTGCTAAATTGTCCCATATGGACAATTGAAGGGGAGTTTCACCTGTTTATAAGGTGGAACGTGAGACCTCTTCTTGTGGAATTGGAGAGCCAGAGACAACACACGCACTGCCGCTTTCGCTTCGCCTCGCCGTCTTAGAGCCGAGCCGAGCCGAAACCGCGTCCGTCGCCGCTGCGTGCGTGTCTTGCGTTGCGTCTTGTGGCGTGGCGTGGCGTGGCGTGCGTCGCGTCGCGTGCGTCGCGTGCGCGTCGTGCGTCGCGTGCGTGCGTGTGTGTGTGTGTGTGTGTGCACAGCGTCACAGTCTGGTGCGATTTTCTTTATCTATTCGAAAATCAAAGCGCTCGACATTGATGGCGCATCTTGGTCTCTAGTCTCTTTATTTTTGCCATTAAAGAACAACGTTCAACTCGCTCACCTTCAACCAGTAGCTGTTGTCTTTTGGTTTCGCAATCGCTGGCTTTTAGTTTCGTAGCTGTTGGTCTTTGGTTTCGCAACCTTTGTTGGCCTTTGGACTCGAGTTTTGGCTATAAAAGGAACAATCTGATCTCTTTGTTCTTGTCTCGGCACTTCCATCCCGGTGAGGCGCGGTGCGGTCGCACCGGAGAAGCGACCTCCGAACCCTCATCCTCGAAGGCTTGCACGAGCGAGGGCGAATAAGGTTTTTGGGAGCGTTGCGCTTGTCGCTCGCGCTACGTCTACATCATCAACGCTCTGCTACATTCTACATCCACCACTACCACTACGTCATGACGAATGATGCAATCACCAAGAACACTACTGCACCTTCCTCTGAATCTGGGTATACCTATATCATTCTTGTTAACTGTTTTGTTTTAATGTTAATTGTTGTCTTGAACACTGAGATAGAATTGCTAGCTTCTGTTCTTCTAGAATCTGAATCTGGCATTCCTATAGTGTTCTTTGTGATCTGCTTTATGCATCTGTTTCATCTATTATATTTCTGGATTAAAATAATTCGAAAAATGCTTATATACTCAACAACTTTTGTACAAAACATCGCCAATGGTACCATCTAGAACAAAAACTTCATCTGCAAATAGCTAAATATCTAAACCGAATTTGTTATAATTTCCTATTCAAAAGTATACTTTGGATTAAACATATTGCTAATGTATTAAAATATCATTATAAAAGACCGCCGGTACAACCGATGAACCATTCGTTCAACCGGTGAACAGGTGAGCAGGCAGACAGTCCAGTTCAATCACGGTCCGGTTGCATTTTGTCCTTCTGAACTTAATTCAGTAGCATTTTATTCTTAACGGGAGTACATTGTGAATTTAATTACAGTGGATTCACAAGGCTTGGAGGAACGAATATGATCATGCATGGTAGGCTATAGATTACTACTAGTGCTCCTTTTCGTCCTTCTGAAGACGTCATCATCATTCTCATAAAGGTACACAAAGGAAAACATATACAGATGGATAAAAAGCAATTGAAGCTTGGCTATCACACATAGAAAAGAAAAAACGGCCACAATTTGGCTGATGCACGAATGAAGTCTGGGATTCTGTATCCGTTTGAAAGGAATGCTCAATACCTTTGGTCGTAGGATTGCATGAAAATGTGGATAATGTGGAGATGTCACTAGTACTCATCTGATCCCATCTCATCAACTTTGTAGTTAGGTAGTGGAAAGTGTTGAGTTTAAACTGACCGACAAAATTCAGAAACTCCATCAATCAGTTAAAGCTAAGAAACTTACAGGAATTTTAGCAGAAACTATATAAAATCAGTCCATCTGTTAGTGCCAAGGAACTTAACAAAAATTTAACCAGAAAGGAGGCAATTTTGTTTGATACAGCACTTCCTGTAACATTAGTCTTCTCTTTTCCTTTTGCCTTTTTGTTGTGAGTCGTGACCCGACCACGCAACATGCCAAACACTCCCACTCCCACACCCACAAATCTTTCTACACTCTCACACATAACTCTCTCTCTCTCTCTCTCTCTCTCTCACTACTTGCTTGCTTGCTTTTGCTTCCCCCAGACAAACTCATCAAAGCCTCCATTGCTCCATCCTCCATCCTCCGGGAAGTGAGAAAAAGAAGCATAAACACGCGCAATTGTTGTGTTACTGCTACTCACATTTCAATTGCAGTACACCACATCCACACACGCGCCAAGGCTAGAGATGGAGTGAGAAGCATTAGGTTGCTTCCGGCGACGGCCATTGCTGCCCACCCCGCCCCATCTCCCTCCTCCGTCATGCGTACAAGCCATCCTCACATCATCCCCTCATCTCTCACCTGACAGCAACAACACTCCAGATAACCACCCCAAATCCTCCCATCCATCCCTGCATTCTTCTCCTTGCTTCCCCGAAACCTCGCGCTTTCTTGACCGCTTGGTCCGATTCAACGCGCCTTCACTGCCTGAAATAAAGCTCGCAGGTTTCTGCTTGTTTGGCCCCCAATTGATCCAGTTCTTGATTTTCCTTTACTCGCGGAATTTCTTGGTTCTATTGGTTCTTGGAAGCTCGTAGGTTGCTAGGATTGTGGCCTTGCGCCAATGCTTGCTGGTTTGATCCGCCCTAGTTGCTGAGGCGTTTCTTGATTTGGTCCTAGGATACATTGTTTCTTGATTTATTGCTACTTTCTCAAAATCCAAATAAACCTGTTCTTTTTTTTGGGGGGTCTGATTTGTGAGTGCTGCCTACCATCTTTGCTTCCGGCAATGGGGAATAGCGGCGGCGGCGGCGGCGGCGGCAGGACCCCCCGGCCGCCGAGCTCGGAGTCGGCGCTACCGCCCGCGGCGGCGGCGGAGGAGCTGAGCTCGTACGAGGCGGCGTGCCGGTCCGACCCGGAGCTGCGCACGTTCGACACCACGCTGCAGCGGCGCACGAGCCGCGCCATCTCGACGCTGGCGGTGGGCGTGGAGGTGCGGTCGCTGTCCCTAGACTCCCTCCGCGAGGTCACCGGCTGCCTCCTCGACATGAACCAGGAGGTTGTGCGCGTCATCCTCGACTGCAAGAAGGACATCTGGAAGAGCCCCGAGCTGTTCGACCTCGTCGAGGACTACTTCGAGAGCAGCCTCCACACCCTCGATTTCTGCACCGCCCTCGACAAGTGCCTCAAGCGCGCCCGCGACTCCCAGCTCCTCCTCCACGTCGCGCTCCAGCGCTTCGATGACGAGGAGGACAACGACGCCAGCGCCCAAGAGGACGCCACCGCCGGCGCCCCCTCCGCCCGGTACGCGCGCACGCTGCACGAGCTGCGCCGGTTCAAGGCGGCCGGGGACCCCTTCACCGACGAGTTCTTTAACGTCTTTCAGACCGTGTACCGGCAGCAGCTGGCCATGCTGGAGAAGCTGCAGCAGCGCAAGCACCGGCTTGACAAGAAGGTGAAGACGATCAAGGCTTGGCGCCGGGTATCAAGCATCATCTTCGCTACCACCTTCGCTGCCGTGCTCATCTGCTCGGTGGTCGCAGCGGCCATCGCTGCCCCGCCTGTGGCGGTGGCACTGGCTGCAGCTGCTTCGGTTCCGGTGGGGTCTATGGGGAAGTGGATTATCACGCTGCTGAAAGGGTATCAGGACGCCCTCCGTGGACAGAAGGAGGTGGTGAGCGCGATGCAGGTCGGAACGTTCATTGCCATCAAGGATTTGGACAGTATCAGGGTGCTCATCAACCGGGTGGAGGTGGAGATCAGCTCGATTATCGATTGCGTGGAGTTTGCAGAGAGGGATGAAGAGGCGATGAAGTTCGGGGTCGAGGAGATTAAGAAGAAGCTGGAGGTCTTCATGAAGAGTGTTGAGGATCTTGGGGAGCAGGCAGACCGGTGTAGCCGGGATATCCGTCGAGCAAGGACCGTCGTGCTACAAAGGATCATCCGACACCCTAACTGAGGACAAATAGGAAGAATGGTAGGTATGGATGTGATAAGATATAGTCGTGTACTCTTTGATGTTGTGATGTACATAAGAGATGCACCTTGTAGAAATTGTGAATGAGTCAATTTGCTATAAACTGTGATTTGATTCATGATATTTATTCTTATCGTATTTAACGATCTATTTTTTTCGTAGTACTGTACAATATTGTTGTTAATGAAATTTTCCCACATGTTTTGTTTTGGTCAATTCTCGCTATATGTAATAGATTCTAAAACTCTGGGTATTTGTCAGTGGTAGTCGCGGTATTTGAGTCATGATCATGGTCTGCGCCAAGCCAGGTCATACTGGTTACTGAGTTATAATCTAACAGTCATGCTATTGAACCTGCATCCGAATCCTTTGCAGTAACGCAGAGCTCTGCTACATCTAATGCACAATGCTGTAGCACCTCTGCATTGGGTCATGCCGAAGCAGAAGATCCATTTCCATTGAACTTACGTTCCCACATTTCAGAGGTCCCATTTTTCTCAAGTATATTCTCAAAGAAATGAAATGTCACTGTCTAGGCTTCATGGTGGTTATTGTATTCTAGAAGTGTAGGTGTTGTCTCTGTTGTTTCCCCAAGTCATCTATACTTCTAAGTGAAGGGAATTTTTAAATTTAAGAGCTCTGCTGTATGAGATAATCACAGTGGTGTCACTATGTCTCGCTTCTATGCAAAACAATCGATGCAATGCTAGAAAATCATAACGCTACCAAATAATAATTCATCTTTATTCTCACTGCTCAATGTACCTTTTGGTTTATTCAATAGCCAATAACCTCAACTGTGCACGCTCCTGACCAATTCTATACCAGTTATTTTCAATCAACTACTACATGTCAAGTATCTAGCTTTGATCGGTATAGTTGTTTCTTCAGCACGCCGATCTTATTTGTATTTTGTGATTTTCATTTAAAGACCAGATATTGTTCAATTTATTTGAACTACTACATCCCAATATATCATAACTTGTTCCTGATGTCGACTGCACTGAGTGAAGGATGCGAGCGAGCAATTTAGCACATCAATGTGGTTGCAGTACTGACAGTTGTCATGATTTGCGACATTTATCTATTCAGCAGAGTAATATTTGCAACAACTATTAATCTGTTATTCTGAAGGACTACCGCAGCAATTCTTTCAGAAATGATCAATATCATTGTCTACTAATTTAATCATGATAACCCTCACCTGTTCAGTAGCCTTCTCTTATGATCCCAGGAAGTTGGTCATTGTTTTGATCTTGTCATTCAGACCTAATTCAAAGTTAAAAAATTCATTTGAAATGTCATGGAAGTTCACGTAGTTTAAAAGTAATTAGCTGAGCATCATTTTGCTTATTTTGATATCACCAGATTCCAGTGGTAATTCGTCATACAATATTCATTGCATTGTGAAATTGTCACTTTGCACACTGATTTAGAAAGCTTTGAATTCTCATCATGTTTCCCACTGTTTTTGCAGGAATTCGGTGATAGTGATGCACATGAAAAGGTCTGTAGCTAAAACAAGCAAGCAAACGAAGTGATCAGTGTCCTAAAGCAACAAATAATGCTTGCAAACTTCTGTGAAGAATCACCATTAGTAACTTACTCACCTCCTGTCGAAATCTCTGTTTTTTATCAGTGTGATCGACATGTTTTTGTGCGTGTTGATTTAGGACTTGAATTAACTCTACTCTGGGCTCTATCTTTCGCTTAATAATCGCATTGAGAAAAATTGTCTGGAAGACACCGTACCTGTTATTTTCAACTCTGAAATTTATCGTTACAAGTGAAACGAAAATGATGCACCCTATGTAGAAAGAAAAGGGTTAATTTGTGATTGGTTTTGATCATTTTTGTGGCTGGTGTCACTGAGGAAACCGTACCTGTTATTTTCAACTCTAAAATTTATGGTTACAAGTGAAACCAAAATGATGCATCCTATGTCGGAAGAAAAAAAAAAGGCTAGTTTGTGATTGGTTTTAATCTGTTTGTGGCTGGTGCATTGGTAAATTATCTCCCACGAAATTATCAGGGCTGTAAATAGCCTGGGCGCGGCGCCAGGCGTTGCACGGTTGCAGCGGGAGGTTACAGTAGCGCGGTCGTCCCAGCCCGCGAGTCGCGTCGCGTGTTGTGCTGGGGCACTCGCTGGCCGCTGCGCTAGCGACAGGCATAGAGGAGGAGATAGCCGGGCGTGCCGACGCGGCGATGCGCGTGCGTGAGGGCGGGTCGGCTGAAGCTGGGCTTCGGAGAGTTAAGGTTGGTCTGGCACGCGCGCGGGTCGGACGGAAGAGCGGCGTTGGGGCCTGGGTTCAGCACAAGTAATACTGGGCTCAGTCAGGTTGGTCCACTGGAACCTCTCCTTGTGTACACAGGGGGTGTGTTTCTTGGGCTGCTGGGTTATTACATAGCAAGGCCGAAACTCGAAACACCTCGCGCACGCGCATGCTACGTGCACAAGTAGCTAGGACGAATCGCATGCCCCTAGCCTAGCCATTTTTCTCCAGCCTGAAACCCAAGCCAACGTGACACGGGGCTCTAACCCCCTAGCAGAATCCCACGTGACCTGTCAGGCACCAACGTATTAGAAGTGCGTGAAGTTTTTAGGGCTCGGTCTTTTGTTTTGGCAATTGACTCTTCAGTAGCATTTTATTCTTAACGGGAGTACATTGTGAATTTAATTACAGTGGATTCACAAGGCTTGGAGGAACGAATATGATCATGCATGGTAGGCTATAGATTACTACTAGTGCTCCTTTTCGTCCTTCTGAAGACGTCATCATCATTCTCATAAAGGTACACAAAGGAAAACATATACAGATGGATAAAAAGCAATTGAAGCTTGGCTATCACACATAGAAAAGAAAAAACGGCCACAATTTGGCTGATGCACGAATGAAGTCTGGGATTCTGTATCCGTTTGAAAGGAATGCTCAATACCTTTGGTCGTACGATTGCATGAAAATGTGGATAATGTGGAGATGTCACTAGTACTCATCTGATCCCATCTCATCAAGTTTGTAGTTAGGTAGTGGAAAGTGTTGAGTTTAAACTGACCGAAAAAATTCAGAAACTCCATCAATCAGTTAAAGCTAAGAAACTTACAGGAATTTTAGCAGAAACTATATAAAATCAGTCCATCTGTTAGTGCCAAGAAACTTAACAAAAATTTAACCAGAAAGGAGGCAATTTTGTTTGATACAGCACTTCCTGTAACATTAGTCTTCTCTTTTCCTTTTGCCTTTTTGTTGTGAGTTGTGACCCGACCACGCAACATGCCAAACACTCCCACTCGCACTCCCACAAATCTTTCTACACTTTCACACATAACTCTCTCTCTCTCTCTCTCTCTCTCTCACTACTTGCTTGCTTGCTTTTGCTTCCCCCAGACAAACTCATCAAAGCCTCCATTGCTCCATCCTCCATCCTCCAGGAAGTGAGAAAAAGAAGCATAAACACGCGCAATTGTTGTGTTACTGCTACTCACATTTCAATTGCAGTACACCACATCCACACACGCGCCAAGGCTAGAGATGGAGTGAGAAGCATTAGGTTGCTTCCGGCGACGGCCATTGCTGCCCACCCCGCCCCATCTCCCTCCTCCGTCATGCGTACAAGCCATCCTCACATCATCCCCTCATCTCTCACCTGACAGCAACAACACTCCAGATAACCACCCCAAATTCTCCCATCCATCCCTGCATTCTTCTCCTTGCTTCCCCGAAACCTCGCGCTTTCTTGACCGCTTGGTCCGATTCAACGCGCCTTCACTGCCTGAAATAAAGCTCGCAGGTTTCTGCTTGTTTGGCCCCCAATTGATCCAGTTCTTGATTTTCCTTTACTCGCGGAATTTTCTTGGTTCTATTGGTTCTTGGAAGCTCGTAGGTTGCTAGGATTGTGGCCTTGTGCCAATGCTTGCTGGTTTGATCCGCCCTAGTTGCTGAGGCGTTTCTTGATTTGGTCCTAGGATACATTGTTTCTTGATTTATTGCTACTTTCTCAAAATCCAAAAAAACCTGTTCTTTTTTTGGGGGTCTGATTTGTGAGTGCTGCCTACCATCTTTGCTTCCGGCAATGGGTAATAGCGGCGGCGGCGGCGGCGGCAGGACCCCCCGGCCGCCGAGCTCGGAGTCGGCGCTACCGCCCGCGGCGGCGGCGGAGGAGCTGAGCTCGTACGAGGCGGCGTGCCGGTCCGACCCGGAGCTGCGCACGTTCGACACCACGCTGCAGCGGCGCACGAGCCGCGCCATCTCGACGCTGGCGGTGGGCGTGGAGGTGCGGTCGCTGTCCCTCGACTCCCTCCGCGAGGTCACCGGCTGCCTCCTCGACATGAACCAGGAGGTTGTGCGCGTCATCCTCGACTGCAAGAAGGACATCTGGAAGAGCCCCGAGCTGTTCGACCTCGTCGAGGACTACTTCGAGAGCAGCCTCCACACCCTCGATTTCTGCACCGCCCTCGACAAGTGCCTCAAGCGCGCCCGCGACTCCCAGCTCCTCCTCCACGTCGCGCTCCAGCGCTTCGATGACGAGGAGGACAACGACGCCAGCGCCCAAGAGGACGCCACCGCCGGCGCCCCCTCCGCCCGGTACGCGCGCACGCTGCACGAGCTGCGCCGGTTCAAGGCGGCCGGGGACCCCTTCACCGACGAGTTCTTTAACGTCTTTCAGACCGTGTACCGGCAGCAGCTGGCCATGCTGGAGAAGCTACAGCAGCGCAAGCACCGGCTTGACAAGAAGGTGAAGACGATCAAGGCTTGGCGCCGGGTATCAAGCATCATCTTCGCTACCACCTTCGCTGCCGTGCTCATCTGCTCGGTGGTCGCAGCGGCCATCGCTGCCCCGCCTGTGGCGGTGGCACTGGCTGCAGCTGCTTCGGTTCCGGTGGGGTCTATGGGGAAGTGGATTATCACGCTGCTGAAAGGGTATCAGGACGCCCTCCGTGGACAGAAGGAGGTGGTGAGCGCGATGCAGGTCGGAACGTTCATTGCCATCAAGGATTTGGACAGTATCAGGGTGCTCATCAACCGGGTGGAGGTGGAGATCAGCTCGATTATCGATTGCGTGGAGTTTGCAGAGAGGGATGAAGAGGCGATGAAGTTCGGGGTCGAGGAGATTAAGAAGAAGCTGGAGGTCTTCATGAAGAGTGTTGAGGATCTTGGGGAGCAGGCAGACCGGTGTAGCCGGGATATCCGTCGAGCAAGGACCGTCGTGCTACAAAGGATCATCCGACACCCTAACTGAGGAAAAATAGGAAGAATGGTAGGTACGGATGTGATAAGATATAGTCGTGTACTCTTTGATGTTGTGATGTACATAAGAGATGCACCTTGTAGAAATTGTGAATGAGTCAATTTGATATAAACTGTGATTTGATTCATGATATTTATTCTTATCGTATTTAACGATCTATTTTTTTCATAGTACTGTACAATATTGTTGTTAATGAAATTTTCCCACATGTTTTGTTTTGGTCAATTCTCGCTATATGTAATAGATTCTAAAACTCTGGGTATTTGTCAGTGGTAGTCGCGGTATTTGAGTCATGATCATGGTCTGCGCCAAGCCAGGTCATACTGGTTACTGAGTTATAATCTAACAGTCATGCTATTGAACCTGCATCCGAATCCTTTGCAGTAACGCAGAGCTCTGCTACATCTAATGCACAATGCTGTAGCACCTCTGCATTGGGTTATGCCGAAGCAGAAGATCCATTTCCATTGAACTTACGTTCCCACATTTCAGAGGTCCCATTTTTCTGAAGTATATTCTCAAAGAAATGAAATGTCACTGTCTAGGCTTCATGGTTGTTATTGTATTCTAGAAGTGTAGGTGTTGTCTCTGTTGTTTCCCCAAGTCATCTATACTTCTAAGTGAAGGGAATTTTTAAATTTAAGAGCTCTGCTGTATGAGATAATCACAGTGGTGTCACTATGTCTCGCTTCTATGCAAAACAATCGATGCAATGCTAGAAAATCATAACGCTACCAAATAATAATTCATCTTTATTATCACTGCTCAATGTACCTTTTGGTTTATTCAATAGCCAATAACCTCAACTGTGCACGCTCCTGACCAATTCTATACCAGTTATTTTCAATCAACTACTACATGTCAAGTATCTAGCTTTGCACGCCGATCTTATTTGTATTTTGTGATTTTCATTTAAAGACCAGATATTGTTCAATTTATTTGAACTACTACATCCCAATATATCATAACTTGTTCCTGATGTCGACTGCACTGAGTGAAGGATGAGAGCGAGCAATTTAGCACATCAATGTGGTTGCAGTACTGACAGTTGTCATGATTTGCGACATTTATCTATTCAGCAGAGTAATATTTGCAACAACTATTAATCTGTTATTCTGAAGGACTACCGGAGCAATTCTTTCAGAAATGATCAATATCATTGTCTACTAATTTAATCATAATAACCCTCACCTGTTCAGTAGCCTTCTCTTATGATCCCAGGAAGTTGGTCATTGTTTTGATCTTGTCATTCAGACCTAATTCAAAGTTAAAAAATTCATTTGAAATGTCATGGAAGTTCACGTAGTTTAAAATTAATTAGCTGAGCATCATTTTGCTTATTTTGATATCACCAGATTCCAGTGGTAATTCGTCATACAATATTCATTGCATTGTGAAATTGTCACTTTGCACACTGATTTAGAAAGCTTTGAATTCTCATCATGTTTCCCACTGTTTTTGCAGGAATTCGGTGATAGTGATGCACATGAAAAGGTCTGTAGCTAAAACAAGCAAGCAAACGAAGTGATCAGTGTCCTAAAGCAACAAATAATGCTTGCAAACTTCTGTGAAGAATCACCATTAGTAACTTACTCACCTCCTGTCGAAATCTCTGTTTTTTATCAGTGTGTTCGGCATGTTTTTTTTTTTTGTGTTGATTTAGGATTTGAATTAACTCTACTGGGCTCTATCTTTCGCTTAATAATCGGATTGAGAAAAATTGTCTGGAAGATACCGTACCTGTTATTTTCAACTCTGAAATTTATCGTTACAAGTGAAACGAAAATGATGCACCCTATGTAGAAAGAAAAGGGTTAATTTGTGATTGGTTTTGATCTTTTTTGTGGCTGGTGTCACTGAGGAAACCGTACCTGTTATTTTCAACTCTAAAATTTATGGTTACAAGTGAAGCCAAAATGATGCATCCTATGTCGGAAGAAAAAAAAGAGGCTAGTTTGTGATTGGTTTTAATCTGTTTGTGGCTGGTGCATTGGTAAATTATCTCCCACGAAATTATCAGGGATGTAAATAGCCTGGGCGCGGCGCCAGGCGTTGCACGGTTGCAGCGGGAGGTTACAGTAGCGCGGTCGTCCCAGCCCGCGAGTCGCGTCGCGTGTTGTGCTGGGGGACTCGCTGGCCGCTGCGCTAGCGACAGGCATAGAGGAGGAGATAGCCGGGCGTGCCGACGCGGCGATGCGCGTGCGTGAGGGCGGGTCGGCTGAAGCTGGGCTTCGGAGAGTTAAGGTTGGTCTGGCACGCGCGCGGGTCGGACGGAAGAGCGGCGTTGGGACCTGGGTTCAGCACAAGTAATACTGGGCTCAATCAGGTTGGTCCACCGGAACCTCTCCTTGTGTACACAGGGGGTGTGTTTCTTGGGCTGCTGGGTTATTACATAGCAAGGCCGAAACTCGAAACACGTCGCTCACGCGCATGCTACGTGCACAAGTAGCTAGGGCGAATCGCATGCCCCTAGCCTAGCCATTTTTCTCCAGCCTGAACCCAAGCCAACGCGACACGGGGCTCTAACCCCCTAGCAGGATCCCACGTGACCTGTCAGGCACCAACGTATTAGAAGTGCGTGAAGTTTTTAGGGCTCGGTCTTTTGTTTTGGCAATTGACTCCTAGGGCCTAGAGATGTCCTGTTCTACTTCTACCGGCCGGTGCCACACCATCTTCCTCCCTCTCGTGCATGTGGAGTCCGGGCAAGCCCACGCGACCTTCGAGGACGCAGAGCAGAACAACGGCGTAGGGGCGCGCGATGGTTCTGCCCGTTCCATGCCTCCATGTGTGCGTCTGCGGCCACGCACGCGCGCGCGCATGTGGGCACAGGGATTCGCGACGGTACGTACGTGGCACGCACGTGCCTGCCGATATGGGCAGTACCGAACTGGCTGTGCCCCTGCTTGATAATTTGTCATTTGTGAGAGGAGTGGGATGGGAGATATTGAGGTCAACTTTGTGCCGATCCTAGTTTAATTTCATGCAGCAAGACGGGTGATGGTAAATGAATAGCCTGATAGCCTCTCTGAATACTGAATGGGTTGCAGTACACTGAATGCCGGGTTGAATTAGCACTGCTGCCATTCGCTGCATCTGCATTGTTATCCAGCCAGCGCAGCCACGACCACGAGATGTTTGATATGTGCGTACAGGTAACATGCATGCATGTAACAAGTCTTTGCATCAGTGATATACTGTGGAAGCTGTGTGCAATGATGATGGTCAGAACGAGAATTATGGCACGCTGCCGCACCTTTATTCCAAGAGCTAAAAAGTTATCAGGATATTATCGGCTCGACTCAAACAAGGCATGTGAACAGTGCTCCAGTCAGATCAAGAATTATATTTCCCTTTCCTGCACATTCGTTGAACTTACTCTAGAACCGTTTCAGAACCGGCGTGGGCAACCATCCAATGTGATCTACGCAAAACAGAAAGCCATTACAAATACGTCTTATGATGCAAGAAAACACCAATACAAAAACAAAAGCCTGAATTATTACTGCCTATTACTACAAATGCATTGCTCGAGAGAACATTTGCCCGGTCGATTCCAACCTATCCAACCGACCAACCTTTTCAGGTATTAAAGAGATGAAATTGCGCAGTGATGATAGCTAGCCCTGGGCATAGCAAGTCTTTCTGTGGTATGCACATGTGCGCATCAGAATCAGATAATGGGATCGGAAGCAGCAGGGAGGTTTTGATTCCTTCCATACCTCAGATCGATCAGATAAAATTGCCACCCAGCATGATGGATGGGCTGGAAGAGTAAGGCGGTTAGGCAGGTATTGCAACGCCCCCATACTCTCTCTATGCTCGGTGGTCATCTGATTCTGCACGCATGTGTGCCCTCTCGAGTGCGCATGAGAGGATCTTGTCCGCGATTCGGCTAGGCCTGGGATTTGACACAACGCAAAAGCTAGCAGCAGCTACATGTAACCAGATTGTCCCTGGAGCACTTCACAAAATGTACTGTTCATCTCCAAAGCCTGTCTGGAGCTAGCCTGCAACGAATTGGATCAGCAAGTGTGATCTCAGTCAGACGGTGCGTTCCATGATTTCAGATCGACCAGTGTTTTGGTAGAGGAAACGTCGCCTATTTTCCCATATTGATCGAACTGGAGAGCCAACCACCATTCGACGGCTAGCATGCATGATATGCAAATGCGATCGCTACACATCGATCTGCAGCTGGTCCGAGCAGCCGAGCCTGTCCCATATTCGTGTGTGGGATAACTTTCCGGCTCTAGGGGACAGGGATTGACTTTGTTGTTTATGTTTTAGTGCCCTATTATGAATGCAACGTTTCCTGGGATGGAGCCAAGGGACACAGCCTTGGAATGGTACAATGCATTGTAAAATTGGAAGCATTGGCGGGAACGTAGCTGGATTCCCGTTGCACTGTGCATGGCATGTCTGGGTCCATCCATCCCTTGGACTCCTGTCCTGAGAGAACAAAGCCTGCCTGCCTGCCTTCCTGCCCGCATGCACATGCACCAATTAGGATTTCATTTTCATTTCCTCTGCTGTTTTTTTCCCTAGAATTCTGAACCAGAAAATTTCAGTTCAGTTGCGGTAGCACTGGTTGAATGAAAGCAACAGCTGGGACTAGGGTACGCAACAACTTTTGTCAGTGCATGCATCAGGCCAAGCAAAGCGCTGCCTTTAGGCAGAAACTCTCCTGTCACGCATTAACCTTTGCTGTCACAAGTTTATCCCTGCCGGGAGCAACAGCATGCAGCTACTCCAGCTGCAACATATGATCGACAAACAAGGCGCGCGCGGTCTCACTTGAATAGTCTCCATACGGCGCAATCATATACAGCAGTAGTAAATGAGGTAATTCAACACCCAACAGTATGCGTGCTGGTAGTATAAATACGCTCTCTGTATGCATGGCTCATGGAGTAGTAGTGCCCAGTACTAGTGCAAAGAGTGTGTATACATACGCGCGCAGTTATGGATGGAGCTAAGCGTAGCGCCCTTGGCGGAGTAAATGAAGACCAGCCAATAGCCGTGTCCGCGGATTCACAGATAGCGCTGCCTCCGGTACCATCTGAACTGTTCGATAAGACCAGCGGCAAGGCGCCCTTGTAAGAGAGATTCAGGCACCGCAGCTGGCTCTATTGCGCCCTTTCGGGAGCAACGTCAAAGATGAGCAGTCACCAAGCTAGCAGTGGTGGTTCTTACCGCATGCATTAGTCTGATCTCACTCATCACTTGCAGTTACAACTAATAACAGTGTCGCAAGAACCACTTGATGAACAGGTGCAAACTAATCAAGAGCCATGCTATATATATATATATATATATGGTATACCACATTATTTCCTCTTGGCAATGTCGATCGGCAACAGAGAGCTAGTGAATGGGAAATGCGTAGCTGGGAATCAGGAATTTCAAAGGCAGGCGGGCGGGCACAGATCCCGCAGGCGCGGTACGACGCGAGGCGATCGATCATCATCGATCATCGCCGGCATGTATCATGCGCGCGACGCGAACAATCCCGCCCCATCCTTTCTGACCAGGGTTGGCATCCCCGATTGTAGAAACAGCCACCTTGCATCCCTTCGTCTCCATCCAAAGCCCCTGACGCCACTGTGACATGCCCTGCACATTGCCACATTAAAGGGCACTACACTACTCATCTCATCTAGTCTCGCTGGATGCCTTAATTAGCCTTAGGCCATCCTGGTTCGAAAGCGACCATCCTTGGGAGCACGTATATACAGTACAGCGCACACACACACAGGGCAGGGACTTCTTCCTCCTTCAATTATTTTCTTCTTCAACGTAAACAATACTTCTCGTTGAAACTTCCTTAGGCCATCCTGATTCTTCTTCTTCCGTTGAAACTTCCTTCTTCCTTCACAATTATTTTCTTCAACCCGTCCTTATAGGTAAACCGGGCACGCCGATCTTATTTGTATTTTGTGATTTTCATTTAAAGACCAGATATTGTTCAATTTATTTGAACTACTACATCCCAATATATCATAACTTGTTCCTGATGTCGACTGCACTGAGTGAAGGATGAGAGCGAGCAATTTAGCACATCAATGTGGTTGCAGTACTGACAGTTGTCATGATTTGCGACATTTATCTATTCAGCAGAGTAATATTTGCAACAACTATTAATCTGTTATTCTGAAGGACTACCGCAGCAATTCTTTCAGAAATGATCAATATCATTGTCTACTAATTTAATCATGATAACCCTCACCTGTTCAGTAGCCTTCTCTTATGATCCCAGGAAGTTGGTCATTGTTTTGATCTTGTCATTCAGACCTAATTCAAAGTTAAAAAATTCATTTGAAATGTCATGGAAGTTCACGTAGTTTAAAATTAATTAGCTGAGCATCATTTTGCTTATTTTGATATCACCAGATTCCAGTGGTAATTCGTCATACAATATTCATTGCATTGTGAAATTGTCACTTTGCACACTGATTTAGAAAGCTTTGAATTCTCATCATGTTTCCCACTGTTTTTGCAGGAATTCGGTGATAGTGATGCACATGAAAAGGTCTGTAGCTAAAACAAGCAAGCAAACGAAGTGATCAGTGTCCTAAAGCAACAAATAATGCTTGCAAACTTCTGTGAAGAATCACCATTAGTAACTTACTCACCTCCTGTCGAAATCTCTGTTTTTTATCAGTGTGATCGGCATGTTTTTTTTTTTTGTGTTGATTTAGGATTTGAATTAACTCTACTCTGGGCTCTATCTTTCGCTTAATAATCGGATTGAGAAAAATTGTCTGGAAGATACCGTACCTGTTATTTTCAACTCTGAAATTTATCGTTACAAGTGAAACGAAAATGATGCACCCTATGTAGAAAGAAAAGGGTTAATTTGTGATTGGTTTTGATCTTTTTTGTGGCTGGTGTCACTGAGGAAACCGTACCTGTTATTTTCAACTCTAAAATTTATGGTTACAAGTGAAGCCAAAATGATGCATCCTATGTCGGAAGAAAAAAAAGAGGCTAGTTTGTGATTGGTTTTAATCTGTTTGTGGCTGGTGCATTGGTAAATTATCTCCCACGAAATTATCAGGGATGTAAATAGCCTGGGCGCGGCGCCAGGCGTTGCACGGTTGCAGCGGGAGGTTACAGTAGCGCGGTCGTCCCAGCCCGCGAGTCGCGTCGCGTGTTGTGCTGGGGGACTCGCTGGCCGCTGCGCTAGCGACAGGCATAGAGGAGGAGATAGCCGGGCGTGCCGACGCGGCGATGCGCGTGCGTGAGGGCGGGTCGGCTGAAGCTGGGCTTCGGAGAGTTAAGGTTGGTCTGGCACGCGCGCGGGTCGGACGGAAGAGCGGCGTTGGGGCCTGGGTTCAGCACAAGTAATACTGGGCTCAGTCAGGTTGGTCCACTGGAACCTCTCCTTGTGTACACAGGGGGTGTGTTTCTTGGGCTGCTGGGTTATTACATAGCAAGGCCGAAACTCGAAACACCTCGCGCACGCGCATGCTACGTGCACAAGTAGCTAGGACGAATCGCATGCCCCTAGCCTAGCCATTTTTCTCCAGCCTGAAACCCAAGCCAACGTGACACGGGGCTCTAACCCCCTAGCAGAATCCCACGTGACCTGTCAGGCACCAACGTATTAGAAGTGCGTGAAGTTTTTAGGGCTCGGTCTTTTGTTTTGGCAATTGACTCCTAGGGCCTAGAGATGTCCTGTTCTACTTCTACCGGCCGGTGCCACACCATCTTCCTCCCTCTCGTGCATGTGGAGTCCGGGCAAGCCCACGCGACCTTCGAGGACGCAGAACAGAACAACGGCGTAGGGGCGCGCGATGGTTCTGCCCGTTCCATGCCTCCATGTGTGCGTCTGCGGCCACGCACGCGCGCGCGCATGTGGGCACAGGAATTCGCGACGGTACGTACGTGGCACGCACGTGCCTGCCGATATGGGCAGTACCGAACTGGCTGTGCCCCTGCTTGATAATTTGTCATTTGTGAGAGGAGTGGGATGGGAGATATTGAGGTCAACTTTGTGCCGATCCTAGTTTAATTTCATGCAGCAAGACGGGTGATGGTAAATGAATAGCCTGATAGCCTCTCTGAATACTGAATGGGTTGCAGTACACTGAATGCCGGGTTGAATTAGCACTGCTGCCATTCGCTGCATCTGCATTGTTATCCAGCCAGCGCAGCCACGACCACGAGATGTTTGATATGTGCGTACAGGTAACATGCATGCATGTAACAAGTCTTTGCATCAGTGATATACTGTGGAAGCTGTGTGCAATGATGATGGTCAGAACGAGAATTATGGCACGCTGCCGCACCTTTATTCCAAGAGCTAAAAAGTTATCAGGATATTATCGGCTCGACTCAAACAAGGCATGTGAACAGTGCTCCAGTCAGATCAAGAATTATATTTCCCTTTCCTGCACATTCGTTGAACTTACTCTAGAACCGTTTCAGAACCGGCGTGGGCAACCATCCAATGTGATCTACGCAAAACAGAAAGCCATTACAAATACGTCTTATGATGCAAGAAAACACCAATACAAAAACAAAAGCCTGAATTATTACTGCCTATTACTACAAATGCATTGCTCGAGAGAACATTTGCCCGGTCGATTCCAACCTATCCAACCGACCAACCTTTTCAGGTATTAAAGAGATGAAATTGCGCAGTGATGATAGCTAGCCCTGGGCATAGCAAGTCTTTCTGTGGTATGCACATGTGCGCATCAGAATCAGATAATGGGATCGGAAGCAGCAGGGAGGTTTTGATTCCTTCCATACCTCAGATCGATCAGATAAAATTGCCACCCAGCATGATGGATGGGCTGGAAGAGTAAGGCGGTTAGGCAGGTATTGCAACGCCCCCATACTCTCTCTATGCTCGGTGGTCATCTGATTCTGCACGCATGTGTGTGCCTCTTGAGTGCGCATGAGAGGATCTTGTCCGCGATTCGGCTAGGCCTGGGATTTGACACAACGCAAAAGCTAGCAGCAGCTACATGTAACCAGATTGTCCCTGGAGCACTTCACAAAATGTACTGTTCATCTCCAAAGCCTGTCTGGAGCTAGCCTGCAACGAATTGGATCAGCAAGTGTGATCTCAGTCAGACGGTGCGTTCCATGATTTCAGATCGACCAGTGTTTTGGTAGAGGAAACGTCGCCTATTTTCCCATATTGATCGAACTGGAGAGCCAACCACCATTCGACGGCTAGCATGCATGATATGCAAATGCGATCGCTACACATCGATCTGCAGCTGGTCCGAGCGGCCGAGCCTGTCCATATTCGTGTGTGGGATAACTTTCCGGCTCTAGGGGACAGGGATTGACTTTGTTGTTTATGTTTTAGTGCCCTATTATGAATGCAACGTTTCCCTGGGATGGAGCCAAGGGGGACAGCCTTGGAATGGTACAATGCATTGTAAAATTGGAAGCATTGGCGGGAACGTAGCTGGATTCCCGTTGCACTGTGCATGGCATGTCTGGGTCCATCCATCCCTTGGACTCCTGTCCTGAGAGAACAAAGCCTGCCTGCCTGCCTTCCTGCCCGCATGCATGCACCAATTAGGATTTCATTTTCATTTCCTCTGCTGTTTTTTTTCCCTAGAATTCTGAACCAGAAAATTTCAGTTCAGTTGCGGTAGCACTGGTTGAATGAAAGCAACAGCTGGGACTAGGGTACGCAACAACTTTTGTCAGTGCATGCATCAGGCCAAGCAAAGCGCTGCCTTTAGGCAGAAACTCTCCTGTCACGCATTAACCTTTTGCTGTCACAAGTTTATCCCTGCCGGGAGCAACAGCATGCAGCTACTCCAGCTGCAACATATGATCGACAAACAAGGCGCGCGCGGTCTCACTTGAATAGTCTCCATACGGCGCTATCATATACAGCAGTAGTAAATGAGGTAATTCAACACCCAACAGTATGCGTGCTGGTAGTATAAATACGCTCTCTGTATGCATGGCTCATGGAGTAGTAGTGCCCAGTACTAGTGCAAAGAGTGTGTATACATACGCGCGCAGTTATGGATGGAGCTAAGCGTAGCGCCCTTGGCGGAGTAAATGAAACCAGCCAATAGCCGTGTCCGCGGATTCACAGATAGCGCTGCCTCCGGTACCATCTGAACTGTTCGATAAGACCAGCGGCAAGGCGCCCTTGTAAAGAGAGATTCAGGCACCGCAGCTGGCTCTATTGCGCCCCCTTTCGGGAGCAACGTCAAAGATGAGCAGTCACCAAGCTAGCAGTGGTGGTTCTTACCGCATGCATTAGTCTGATCTCACTCATCACTTGCAGTTACAACTAATAACAGTGTCGCAAGAACCACTTGATGAACAGGTGCAAACTAATCAAGAGCCATGCTATATATATATATATATATATGGTATACCACATTATTTCCTCTTGGCAATGTCGATCGGCAACAGAGAGCTAGTGAATGGGAAATGCGTAGCTGGGAATCAGGAATTTCAAAGGCGGGCGGGCGGGCACAGATCCCGGTGGCGCGGTACGACGCGAGGCGATCGATCATCATCGATCATCGCCGGCATGTATCATACGCGCGACGCGAACAATCCCGCCCCATCCTTTCTGACCCAACGGGGTTGGCATCCCCGATTGTAGAAACAGCCACCCCTTGCATCCCTTCGTCTCCATCCAAAGCCCCTGACGCCACTGTGACATGCCCTGCACATTGCCACATTAAAAAGGGCACTACACTACTCATCTCATCTAGTCTCGCTGGATGCCTTAATTAGCCTTAGGCCATCCTGGTTCGAAAGCGACCATCCTTGGGAGCACGTATATACGGTACAGCGCACACACACACAGGGCAGGGGACTTCCTTCCTCCTTCCAATTATTTTCTTCTTCAACGTAAACTTAATTACTTCTCCGTTGAAACTTCCTTAGGCCATCCTGATTCTTCTTCTTCTCCGTTGAAACTTCCTTCTTCCTTCACAATTATTTTCTTCAACCCGTCCTTATAGGTAAACCGGATAGAGGAAAATAAAAGGGAAAGAAGGAAAACAAAAGATCAGTCGCCAATGCTTTAAAGATGCACTTTATGTCACCATGTCCCCATATAGATATTCCCTCAGCAACAACAGGATAGAATTAGGTGTAGTGATAGTATGCTCTGAACTGTATTGCTCCTATCTATATATATGTATATATAAACAAGTGGTGATATTCAAAGTACCTCCTTTATTTTGGAGGTTTAGAAAATTTCACAATAATCTTTAAATCAGAAAATAGCAAAATACCTAGAAATTCTCCCATTAATCGAGAGAAAAAGAGAAAGATATACGCCACTTATTTTGGTGGGGCCAGATTGTAACCGTGCAAATTAATCGTATATAAATAAGAAATTCTTTCATTAATTGAGAGAAAAGGAGAAAGATCCACGCCACTTATTTTGGTTGAGTCATATTATAACGGTGCAGATTAATTGTATGTAAATAAGAAATCCAATCATTAATAGAGAGAAAAAGGAAGATCTATACCACTTATTTTGGTGAGGTCATATTATAACGATACAGATTAAGCATATATAAATATTTGCAACTGTTATAATTGTACAAAAAATACAAGTATATTTTTCAAATGAATTGGATATATATATATATATATATATATATATATATATATATATATATATATATATATATATACAAGCTGCGTGGAAAATTCTGCTAGTTCCTGTAACTAAATAACGAACTTGCTGCAAAATTAGTGCCACCAGTTTATTACCCTGTGATTATACCTGTTGCATAGTCCATTGATGACGCAAAACTAGCGCCAAATGATGATGCTCTGGGCTCAGACGATCGAGAGCACGCAGTGGGATTCGTCTCGATCGGGGGCGTAGGTGTAGCAAGTGGCAACACATGGTTTGAGCTTGACCGGCGCAGTAATGGTTAGTGGCTACACAACCCTGCGCCTTGCGCCCTTTTGTTTCTTACTGGAACCCTGCACTAAACCAAGGGACCGGGCGCAGACACAAGTACTTGCCGCGCACATGCCGTTTTTGCCGCTTTAAAGAATTCACCAGGGAGATCTTGTGCTTATGGGGGCCGGAGCAGTACGTGCCCCTGAGCCACATAATCTCATATCTCGCCATGCTAGTAGTGCTACTAGCTACTCACTCACTAAAGCTTCTCTCTCTCTCTCTCTCCCCCAATTGGCATCTGGGGCCTCGTCCACATTGGAATACTATTTATCGTGTCACTTCGCTTTGTTAGGATCAAACACGACAAAGACATGGATGGCCAGTCGCCAGGCAACAACAACAACAAAAAAACGAGGTAAAGAAAGAAAGAAACAGCCACGAATGAAATGTGGTAATCTCTGTTGTTTACTATGGTACGTGTAAGCCTAAGCCAGGTTGGTCCTAAGATTATTTTGTAGTAGTAGATTGTGATACTCTCCCTAGTCGGTTGGTGTAGGCGTTGATGATATGTGCTGCTCTGAATCTTCTGTTGCAAATATCTAGAAGAGAGCAGAGAGCGGTAGATGCTTCTATCAACTCAAGATCGTGCATGGAGTAGTAGCCTGGAGCGGTTGACGTCAACGTTTGCGAAACAGAGACGGGGGGGATCACGGTGACAAAGCAGCAAACATATGTGGTGCAAAAAGGATTTCACATTCGCTTGTTTTTCCTCATGTTGTTGTTTCCCACTGCATTGACAGCTAAAAAGTGGAATACTAACTGCAGCTGGGGAGGAACAGGGGCAGAGTCATAGTGAAACACAGGGGGGGAGGGAGAGAGAGAGAGAGAGCAGAACAGAACACAGCTAGGGGGACTAATGAAAAGATCTCTTGGAGATCTGAAGACTCGCAAACACATTCTAGCTGCCCATCTCCTCTTCGCTCCCAAGAACAGAACGGAGCAGAGCAGTAGCCACGAACATCCTACGACCAGCGACAGCGAGAGCTACCCACAACCTCTTCGTCACCACCTCTTGATCTTGACACCCCCGGTCCCCCATCTCTGCACACCTGCGAAAACACCAATCATTTTCTTTTGTAAGACTGACTATTTATAAGGCTACCCGTGTTCGTCTGATCAAGAAACAGGGCAACACGTCGGGGAGAATGCTCACTTGTCTTGTGGGCATCGGTTTGGCAGGAGCAGGGGAGTACTGCAGGTAGCCGCCCAGAGGAGTCCCATTTAAGGGAGACTAAGAGAAGAAAAACGCAAAGCAAATTAGCCGTCATAAGAACAAACGAACAACGTGAGACGTTTACCAAATGCGGCTTGACGTTGATACGCACCTTGAAGCCCGTCGTGGCGGAGAAGGCGCAGGAGAAGTCGGCCGCATTGCCGCTCTCCATCGTCGGAGCGGCCGCGCCGCCGTATCCATTGGCCTCTGCGGAGCTCACCGCCTGAAGATGGCAAATGCGCATCAGAAACCAAGAAGGAATGCAAGAAGCAGGCACGTACGAAGCGTACCTTGGAGTACTTGAAGAAGGCAGGCGAGCTGGCCGTGTCCTCAAGCAGAGATGCGACGGCAGCCATCTTGCTCTGCCGCCTGGAGGCAGGCTCCATCCGCCTGCCTCTCCTCTCCGCATGCGTATTGGCATGCGCGGCTGCGCCTTCGTCGTTGCCGGCGGAGTACTGCTGGCGTGGGCCGGAGGAGGCGTCGGAGATCATGGACAGGTCGTCCTCCTCCGCCTTCTCCGAGTAGTCGTCGCAGTGGTAGTACGGCTGCTGTGCCTTGCCGTGGAACCGCGCGGTGACGCAGGGGTAGGACTGATCATCCAGGTAGGTCGTCCATCCGGACTGGCAGCCGCTGCTGCACTCGGAGCTTGCCGCCGCCATTACCGTCTCCCCCTCCATTCCCACCAACATCTCTCTCTCCCTCCCTCCTCTCCTCCAACAATGCCACACACACACACACACACACACCACTCTCTATCTACTACCACTAACGAATTGGCCCCGAGCGAGCAAGAGCAGCAGTGTTGGTAGTCATCTAGTAGACTTAAGACTAGTAGTAGCAGTACAGGAGTGTTAGTGCAGTACTAAGTAGGAAGCGGAGGAGGAGAGGAGGCCGGTCCCACCGGTCGTGACGGTGGAGGGCATTAATCTCGCTGACAGGTGGGGGAGATCCACGCGGGCCCCGGCGTCGGCGAGGAAGAGGAAGAGCGGGAAGCGATCGATCACGTGCGGTACAGCGAGGCAGGGCGTAGGTGGACGGACAGACGGGACGGACCCCCGTTGCGCGGGTGGCACTGTTACGTGGTCCGGGCGAATCCCGTGACGGGGAGCAAACGCGAGCCCCGCGCGCCTCTCCGTGCCGGGCCTCGACTGACTCCTCCGTCCCTATCTATTCTCCGGCTTCTCTTGCTCGCGGCCGTACGTCCCTACGCGCGCGGTGGCCGCTGGGCCGGGTTGGTACGCTACACGGTACAGCGGCGTGGGCGCTGTCGTTGCGTGGCTGTAGTAGGCATGGAGTTTGGAGGGCGTTTCGGGGGCAGATTAAGCGCGCGCGGGGGGGTTCGCTGGCGCCTCCCAGTTCCACAGTGCCCGGATTGTCCTGCGCCCTGCGCCGCACGGTCAATGCTGTCTCGTTGCATGTGATCCGCGCGGGCGCCGCGGGTAGATTTTGGACTGGGTGGATGGATGGCGCTCGCGCTGCCCACCTAATTGGCTTGCCGTGGTGACTGGTGACGGTGACGGTGGCGGTGGATGGATCATCGGGTCAGGTGATTTTGTGGGAGGTTTGCTCGTACGTCCTCTACGTTTAGGGATGCGCATCCTCTGCCTTCACGTTTTGAAGGCAGAGGTGCCGTTCCCTCCATCTGGGCCATCCAATGCACAAGCAACGGTGGATGGCTCAAGGTCCCACAAGCCCCACAATCTCTCCTCACAGGAAGCGGGAAAAGAAGAACGAGCCCCCGGCCGCTTGCCGCCAGAGCATCTCTCTATCTCCTCATTTCTCGAGCAATGCCTGGAAGACATCAGCAACGGAGGTCCAGCGCAATCAAAGAACCCATCGCATCTCTTTCTCTGAATGTTTCTAAGGACTCACATAAAAAATTTATGCACATTTCCCTTACAATCTTGAGTGAGCAAATCTCTTTTTTCAGCTGATACACACATCAAACATCGACAGAACATCTCGCACATGAACTTGTAAGTATATTCATCCATTGAGATGTCCGTACAACAGAATTCAATTGAAACAAGGCATTTGTTAGACGAAATTCGCTCCATCTGGGCAGCAATTTACTGAAGGACATATACACCAAGAACCGTTGTTCTAATACACGGGAAACAACATGGATATTTTCCACAAGATTTGCCATTTGCCCTACAATAAGCAGCTGCGCATGTCGCCGGGAAGACGAGCCAGGACTGCGAGGGCGAGCGACGGAGCTGCACGCCAAGCCAGGTCGACGACGGGGTTGCGTGTGCCACCGGGAAGACCGACCAGGTTGACAAGGGCGAGCGACGGGGCCGCGCGCAGCCGTCGGGCGATGAGGGCGCGCGCTGGAAGAGGGCCGCCATGGTTGGATCGAGGCATGGAAGGAGCTCTACAGGATTTCTATTTGGATCTGGACGAGAGCTTGGTGAACATCGTACTGCTTTGGGTGGGAATTTGGATGTGCCCAGGGAGATTTCTAGACTTGATGTGCACCGTTGGATTTTATATGGATGACCCTAGATAGAGGGAACGACACCTCTGCCTTCAAAACGTGAAGTCAGAGGATGCGCATCCCTACCTTTAGGGGCGCGGATCTGGGTGATGTGACGTGTGCGCATGGTGCGTGCGTCCGTTGGCTATGATCGACCGCGCGAATCTGATCGGTCTCAACATTTCTCGCTGGAGTTCACTGTGAGCTGGGAGTGTAACTTCATCTGAAAAAGATATCGGCTACAGTGCTTAGCTTTCATGTGGCGATGTGGATGATGCAGGAAACAGGAGCTAGCTAGTCCATGTGGTGCAAAGAGGGGAAGAGTAGGACTGTGAAAAAACAAAAGAAAGTGGTGACTAAGATTAGAATGCTTTGACAGTAATTATTTGTGATGTGGACGCCTGACAGTTGAAGTGCACCGTCGCTGTGTGATGGTTCGTAGATCACCCGATTGACGTCGAAGCCAAAACTTCGAATAAATCCCATTAAGCCCTCAACTTTCCTCACGGTATCAGCTTGGTCCTCCAGATTTATTTCCGAGCGGATGCTCTCGATCAGGAGAAGCAAGCTAGCTTGGCAGTTTGCAATAAAAAAAACTAGCGTCCGGAAAGGCAATGTGATTGGGGGGATGGACCAGGGACGGTCTATTAATATTTTGGTCTGGGGGCCGTCCATGCGCATGAGTCGCGGTTACAGAACGTTGCAATCAGAGAAAAGCGTAAAAGCCAGCCTGATCGAGCAGTCACCGGCCTGATCTGATCATCTGAGGGCGGGAGAGAGAAGACGATAAATAGACAGTGCCCTGCGAACAGGGAAACGGAATGGACCCTCTCGGGTCAACCTGCTGCCCTTTTTAGGATCAGGCCAGGTTTAGCATATTGATTAGGCGTTGGAAACAAGCTGCTCATTCCCAACTCAGCCGAATAGTACTAGGGCTTAACTTCAGCCCCTGTTTAGGGATTTTTTCAAATAATAATTTTTAATAGAATTACAGAAATAAATGTAAGTTTAATAAAATTACAAAAATAGACTTATGTCGCCTTCTAAATACCAAAATGGTTATATCACTATTTAGATTAGCGATAGGAACTCTGTCGTCACATGATCTGAATTTTTTGGTTAAAAAATGAAAGTAGCTATCAACAAAAGAAAATGAAACAGATAGACCGTAGCATTTGAAATTGTAACAAAATATTGTAGCAATAAATCCATGCTATTGTTTCCGAATTGTTGAAGTATAAGTGAATGACCATCTTTCCCCATCAGCTTAAGCTTTTAGGTGAATTGGTTGGTGCATGCAACTCAATATGGTATCAGAGCTGAGAGGTCTTGAGTTCAAGACTCGGTTGGTGCAATTAAAAATAATAATTGCAATCCACTTATTCCACGTCTTAGGCCTGAGGGAGCCTACACTTGAGGGGGAATGTTGAAGTATAAGTGAATTGCCCGTCTTTCCCATCGACAAGCTTTTTGAATTGCCGTGAATTGATGAATTGCGTCTTTCCCCATCAGCTTAAGCTTTTGGGTTGGTGCATGCAACTCAATACGAATCAAATGAGTGAGAATCACCAAGGCAAGGAATTGTGGTCCTCATTGCCTTATTATTACTACCCAAAGGCAAAGGGAAACAAATGAACACCTTAGGCGAAGTCTCGCACCTTCGTCTCCGTCTCCGTCATGGAATCGTTCGGCAACCATGGTGCGCCCACCATGACCAAGCACCTCAAGGTGTTGCTGTCTTCTTCCTTCCACAAGCTGGTAATTGGTGAGATCACCCGCTATTGCTGCCCTGCTCAAACACTGATACTTCAATGATGGATCAAGCGATATATTCTACAGGCATCTCCTAAGAGCTTGCTCTACACTTCGATGCAGGCGATGGCGGAGCCGGGATGCCCCACCCGACAACCCTCATCATCAGCCCGTTCGACAAGGTCTAGAAAGTGCCATCGCCTCCCCGACCTCTACGCGGTTACATTAGATATAAAATTAAGTGGTTACATTGTTCATAGTAAGAAACAAAAACATAAAGTAATAAGAAACAATATTAACGATAGTACATAGGCTACATATAATAATTCGACGCACGATATAATATCAGTACATCGGACAACACGACTAAAGAGGACATACACTATCACATAGTTGCTCTACAAATCACAATGATAGTAAGCAGAATATGCATTGAAACATATTTCAAAAGATTAAACATCCGCATGGCCGCCACCTCAACGTCCGCCATGTCGACCTTCATGGTGCTCGCCTCGAGTGGAGCAGTCAGATGAGATCCCCGCGGTGTTGTCCGAACTGTCGACCTCATGGCGACAAGGCTATTTCACTATTTGGAATGGTGACAAAGACATTACACACTGTTTGCATGACGACATGGCCCCTGTAGCCAATTCAAATGGCGACGGGGCCATGTTGCCATTAGGAATGACGATAAAAGCATATTTTGTAATTTATTAAATATCCATTTATTTTCTTGTAATTCTATTGAAATTATTATTATTATTATTAAAAAATCATGTTTGGGGAACTTTAAGCCAGCTCTGGCTTCAGAAAAGCCAGAAGCCCCCCAAACAGGGTAGCTTCTCACCAACTTATCGAGTAAGCTAAAGCCAAAGCACATGAAAAAGCCGAAGCAAGTCCTAACCAGCTTATAGAGTTTTTTGCGGAAGGAGTACACCTATTTGTTTCAACATATTTACCCACCAAATGTCATTGGTTAAAAGAGTCCCCGTCCATTACACCCCAAGGCCGAGCCCCCCCCCCCCAAAGCTCAAAGCTCACTCCACACCGTCCCAAGCCCCCTCCCCGCCTCTCCCTCTCCCCTACTCCGGCTATCCTGACGCCCCAAGGTCTCCATCTCCCCCAACTCGTGTCACCGCCCCAACTCGCGTCGTCGTCCCAAGGCCCCCAACCACCTCCCAACTGGTGGTGACACCGCCTCCAACCCCAAGGTACATCACCCCTTCGTCCTCTTGTACACCTCCATTTGCTGGCTCAAATCTGACAACTAAATCAATTTTTCTTGGCTCCAACTAAATAATCGGCAAGCCATATCATTTCCTTTGTGTTGTTCTTATTGATTAAACATGGCAGTGGGTTGGTACCATGGAGCAATTAGACATGATGAATGAATGATAGTATTGAACCATGAATTCGCCACTTCTTTGCCTGACTTCATGGACGTTGATTAGGTTGATTGATCCAAGCTTGGTACTTTTTTCCTGAGTAGATATGTTGAGATTTGTGTGCGTATTGTAATTTGAAGTATTCATGTTTTTCTCAGTGAAATTTTATTAGCAAGGTATATGCACATGGTTATCTGATTAGTTCTCCAAGGTTGTAAAAAATAGTAGTTACATCATGCTTGTAGGATGCACAATTCATTGGTTTTATTAATTGTTCCTTGTTAGTTTTTTTTTTGAATTACCAGTAAAACATTATGATACATTAGATGAACAAAGAATTCAAGTTGCTATATACTGTTGGTTCATTGTCAAGAATTTAACAGGACTTAGGGTACTACTAGTTGTTGGATTAATTCATTTTCTTATGGATAATTATCAAGAAAATAGATGTAATGCAAATTATAGTATAATCTGTAGAGATATTCATCCTTGTACATGTCCATGAGTCTTTTTGTACATGGGGAATTGATCATCCAAGTACTGTTCTTGTGTAGATCATCCTGATAAATGGTATGCTAAAGGAAAAAAGTAATTCAAGACTCATTGACTGACAAAAGAATTTCTTCATATATCTAGTGTTGATTGAGCATCCTAAATTGAAAATATTAGAGATGTAACTCCCAAATGTATTGTGTGAGCATGAAAATTGTGAGCCAAATTTTAGATTTGGTTGATTTATGCTCATGGATTCTTGTTATACATCAATTCACTGTAAAATAATAATTGAAATGTGTACATACATATCTACATGTGATTTTGGATGGTGCAAAATGTTGCTCAATTGTTTGAAACTTAGTACAACAAGTCGTTACAATTTGGCTAATCACAGTTTTTTTTTCAGTGTTTGTGTTTGTGTTTTTGTGTTTGTGTTTGTGTTTGTGTTTGTGTTTGATTAATCACACTTTTCTTTTTGGTTGGATCCGAAATGTTACAATTTGTGTGTTGGTGTGTTACAAATCCGAAAAAAGAACATGAACATGATCTCAACATGAACTATACGAATACAAGCAAACACATATGTGATTTTTGATGTTGCGAAATGTTCCTCAATTATTGGTAACTTAGTAAAAATTAAGTTTTTTTAATCACTATTTCTGCAGAAGAATAAAAAAACAATGATATTTACACTAAATCAGCACACAAACATGCCTTCAGAACCCTTAAGGGTATTTCAGACATTTCATCCTTCTTCCGCGACTGAAGCAGCCAGTCAGCCAAACAAAAAGCCAAATTGTCAAATGACATTTCATAAAAAGCTATAGCTATCAGCTACTGCTACTTTGTAGCTCAGAAAGCCCAAAACAGATTTTTCATAAAAGCTATAGCTCCCCCAAACAGGACCGACCTCAATTTGTTTACACAAGCTGATTCAATTCGTCGAGAAAAGAGAATGCTCTGGTGGTCTAGAGAAGAGAAAGAACAAAATGGTACTAACACACACTATGCTTGTAAATAATGTATAAAAAAATAGAAACATGGTACACAAATTTTATACGGAAAACTCTTTCGAGAAAAACTACGGGTGCACGAAGACAATATTATTATATGAGGAGATATTTACAGCGAAACTCTTGCTTTTCCCTATGTACTACGTTGATATATTTATAGTGGTATATAGAATACTTAGAGTGGAACTATGAGTTAGAGTAGAAAATAAAATTCGCATCATACTTAAACTCGACCCACTACGTGTACCGGGTATATTTGAATTTGAATCTTGCGAATCCTGGAAAAAGAAGTTCGTTGTGCACCAGGGACTGTGTAGTCCTGATATTTCATAACTAGGTCAGCCGGTGTCCTAGCCCATCTCATGAGGGTTCTTGCCCCATCTACACTAGCAGTAGTCTTGAAAAGACGAGAGTACCATGTAGTAATATGAAACTTGAAGTACCACAGCCAGAGCACGTAATTAATACGAGCAGCATGCATGGTTTTTGCACCCCGGCCGGCCCTGTACACGGAGTAAAGCCTCCAGACCTCCTACCGGACATCAGACAGCTGGAGGAGCGCAAAGCGCCTGGATTGACCGGAACGGTTGCGCCGATCGATCGAAAGCGCGCGGCAGGGGATCGAGGGCGAAGGACGACGCATGCAAGTATGCAACAGAACAGAGGGCCGGGCTGGCTGGCTGCCATGTACGACGTCGCTGCATCCTGCATGTGTGCGTGGCTGGAGGACACGAAACAGTGTAAAAACCAGCTAGCTGCCATGTGCGACGTCGCTGCATGTGTGCGTTGCGTGGCTGGAGGGCACGAAACAGTGTAAAAACCAGGCACATGCATGCAGGTTATATGGCTGTAGCACGCAGCGGCTGCCTGCCTGCCTGCCTGCCGGTGCTGGGCGGCTGGACCATAACAGTTGGGCATGATTAATAGTTGTACGTACGCACGCATCCATCGCCTCTGGAGTACTGGGGATATATGCGTCGATCCAGGAACACGAGGCTAGCAACCTGCGCCCTGCCCGGCCGCTTGCTTGCACGCCGGGGTACGGCCACCACGCATCTATGAACTTACTATTATCGTAGTCAACTAGTAGAAACATCGTAGCCAACTAGTAAATATGGGTTCCTTTTAGTACTAGAATATTTATTTTCTTGCTTTAGCCATAATTTTTTATTAACAGCTCCGATTCACGAACGACTTTCACCGGAAGCTTAGTGACGACGAGACTAAAAGAATGATTTAAGTTTCGCCAATAAAACATCTATGTGCGTTTACTAAAATAAATTTACCGAATCGCTAAAAGATATTTTTACGGCAACCTCCATATGCGTTCACTGCACATTACAAAGATTTATTATGACCCCATTGTGTCTTTAACAAACTTGTACAACGGGATTATTGTGACTTTCTTGTGCTTTTTCTGTAGCACTACAAGAGCTTTAATGTGATCCATTTTTTGAGGAAATTATTGTCATCTTAGTTAACTAGTACAGACACGTAGCCAGCCGACTAGTTAACTGTAACATCCCGAAAATGGATTTGTGTTTCAAATGTAAGAAAATCAGGAGAAATTAAAAAATTTCTTGCATCTGAAGCCCTTGGTTGTTTCTGTAGTTCTTTTAAGAAGAATTATAGAAAATCAAAACTAAATCCTCATTCGACTCCAATCAAAAGCCTCCTTGGCGTTGGTCTAATGCCAAACCCCTGGAGGTATTTTCCTGAGTTCTAGGAAGGCTTGGCAACACCTCTGAATTATCTCATGATTGTTAGAAATTATTTGGTAATTCTTGGAGGCAAGTCAAATTCGATCAAACCCTATTTCTCCTCTTCTGAAATTTCTGGAGGAAGATTCAGTGTGTGAGAACCTCTGAAAATTTTATGAGAGGTTTCTCCGGTTGTCGGCAATCTCCAGTTAAAATCTGGTAAGTTTTGGAGCTTGCTTGATACCTTAAATGGTCCCTCAAAAATCGGTTGTTCTAGTTCAAACCTTAACTGGTTTGCACTGTTCCGTAGGTTCGGATTGGGCTTGGGCTCGAGCCACTGGACTCGGTCCCGCCCACTAGCTGTACCAACCTGGTCGTTCGGGCGCTGGGGTCGTGAGCCGTTGGATCGGTATCGAACGGTCTTCGACCAGCCGAACGGTGGAGCCGTTCCAAACCACCCGGTCTAACTCAGCCGTTGGATCGGCATCGAACGGTCTTCGACCAGTCGAACGACGGAGACGTCGTAGACCACTCGATCTAGCTCAGCCTTTCGATTCCAATCCGACGACCAACGAGTCGTCCCCTTCCTCTGTCCGCGCGCGCGTGAGCTCTGCCATGGCGTGCGCAGAGGAGAAAAGCAGTGGCGTGCAGTCCACTCTATGTCCACCTTTAAACGGCTAGCTCTGCGCGCATTAAATGCCTGTCGCACTCCTACCTCGAGAGGCCATGACTCAACCGCCACATCGCTCTCAAGTGCTCTCATGGCGGTGTTGACCCGATCGAAACCGGCTGCTGCTCGCCATCGCCCTATTTAAACCCCTTTGTGCTTCACTCTTAGCTTCCTTTAGCACTTCCGCAACTCCACTAGCATTCACCATCTTGCTTGAGCTGCAGCCTCGCAACCTCCTCGGCGCCCTTGTTGGGTGTGGAGCTTTCGGTGAGGCGGTGCAATGGGGTTTTCTTCTTCAAGTCTTGACCCCCCTCTGCTCCCCCTTTACTCTTTGGAGCTTAACTCTCACCCGGTTTGGTTCTCTCTGTGCCCAGGTCACTGTGGCCCAGTGAGGACCTTACCGCAGCCTTTCTGGACGCTGTCGTCTCGGAGCACTCCGTGGGTCTCGGTCGTTCTTGATTCGCCTGTAAGTTCGTATTGCCTGTAGGAGATTATGGGTGTTTTCGTTGTTCTTTGGGTATCATCTGTTAGGGAGTTCTCCCGAGCCGCACCTTCTCGGCGCACTCAGTGGTCGCATCATTGGTCGGAGAAGCCGCCGAGCCATCTTGGCGAAGCGTGAGGCGCCGCCTCGTGGTCGGATTTCGACCAGTCACTGTAGCTTGGTCGTTTCGACCAGATGCAGTAATAGGGTGGGTAAATATGACGTCGCGTAGTCCCGAGACCTTATGTTTGTCGGGAGAGGCCTACCGAGTGATTGTAAGTTCTCCTACAATCACCCCATAGTCGTAAGTCTTACTACGACTATGGCGTGTTCATAAGTCCTTCTTCGACCATTACCCAGTCGAAAGTTATGTCGTGGCTTTGTACTCGTCGTGAGTCTTACTACGACTATGTCCGGTCATAAGTACTTCTACGACATGTACCAAGTCGTGAGTCTGCATCACGACTAGTACCCAGTCGTACGACCTCCTACGATCACTATCTGGTCGTAAATCCTTCCACGACTACTGTCAGTCGTAGGTTCTGCTACGACCATTACCTGGTCGTAAGACCTTTCTTTCGGTCGTAGTTTTGGCATTAAGAATCCAAATCAATCGATTCTTGTTGCTACGTTCTTTATAAATCGACTTTGCTTGGTAAGATTTTCGAATTTTGGAAAAAGTTTCTCGTTGAGTCTTTGTATTTTATTTGTTCTTATTGGTTACTTTTCGCCTTCTCGTTAGGATCCGAAGAGCACATCGATAATATTGTCGACCCTCAGCAACATCCTGACCCACAGCAAGCAGGCAAGCAGTTTGATCATGTTAACCCTATTATTTTTCCAGTCTACTATATTGATTTCAACTCGTATGTATGCATTGCTATTTTGTTGTCAAATTATGGTTAGTGTCCTATAGTTGCATACTCTGTAGGACTTGTTTATCCTCTACTACTATGAGCTTAGGTTATTTGCTGTGGTCGGAGTCCGATGGAGGGACTTGGATCACTTAGTAGCTTCCGATTGAAAAATGCTTAGCCATGCTTAGTTCGGAAGCTTTGGGCGATCATCGACTTAGTCGATGGTCTTGATCACATAAAAATTATTATTTTTCCATTATGTCCAGCACTTGGTGCTTTGTTAATTTTGCAAATCAAAAACTGAAAATGAAAACTGATTTGGACTTGGGCATAATGGTATGTTGGTGTGGTGTTTTTGGGTGTGATCGGAATGGTGCCCAAGTCATCAAGGACCGAACATCTTGTTACACTAAACCAAGCACTATTGCGTACTAACCACATGAGGGATATATGTGACCCCTCTTGACTTAGTACTTTGGCGTGTGTTATCTCCGAGTCGCAGGAGGAAAAGTTTTGTGTGTGTGTTGCGTGAAACATGCGCCGTGTTCTTGTGTTTGTGTTGGGTGTGCGGTGGTGGGGATTGCCGGGATGGTTCTCCACCTCGAGGGGCGTCGCAGTTGTCCAAGGTTTTACCCGTGATGGGTAGTTTTCCGAGGCTGGGCCACGACCCCGACACAACGTATGGGTTTCCATCCATACGGGCGACTCGAAGTTAATACATAATATTGGAAACGTCACGTAGGACTTAGCTGTGCCGGCATACCAAAGGGAGTGTGCTTAATCATGTGGCAAAAAGGCGGTCCGACATGTGGGTAAGTTGGTACACCCTGCAGGGATAAAACTATTCGAATAGCCTCGTCCTAGGTTATGGACACGCTTGGGGAGGTCTTCCAAGAGTTAGACTACAACCTTTGTTTTCAAAATTAAAACTTGACATGGTTGGTATGAATGGGTAATTCATACTATTGTTGTGGTGACTATTGGGTTAGTCACTTCCAGGTTGTTGTTGTCTTCTATCTGCTGCTATTATTATTGTTCTTTCGGTTATTTGAACATTAAAAACTGATTTGTTAAATTGCTTTCAATCTATTACATTATTGCAAATGGAAACTTGCTTTATGCTAAAATGAAACATACAACCTCCACTTCGATGAGCTTGCATGTAGTATATGTACATGTTTGTTACTCCACATGTAAGTCTTGCGAGTACATTCAAAGTACTCACCGGCTTTTGCCGGCTGCTTTTGTTTGCAGGGGAAGGAGGTGAGCCCCAAGGGCCTCACTTCTGTGAGATGTGCTTCGGGTTTGACGACTAGCTTGGCGGTCCGGTCGGTTGCCTTGTGGGTTAAAGGCACACTGATTGGCTCTTTTGTTGTAGCCATCTTATGGCACCTTTGCTTCCGCTATTTAACTATTGTTGTCTCTTTTATTGTTGGCCGGTTGGCCTCTCTTTTGTAATGACTCGGTTTAATATTATTAATACTTACATTACGCTCGTGTTTCGGTTCTATGTGGATGAATGGAATTGATACATAAATTTTGTGATGAGGTGTGTATACTGCATTTCTGGGAAGTATACATGTCTCGAGTCTCGGATTATCTGCTTTGTGATGCTAGGACCGAATGGATGGTTAAGCATTACAAGCCGGATAAGCCAGGGTCTCACATTAACATAGGTTCCTTGTTAGTGATGAACCCGAAGGTCCTTGTTTGTTGGCCCGATCTTTCGATGGGAACGATAAGTTCGGTAGTCGTCGCTCAACTCTCACGATCCTAGCTACGAACACGTAAGGCTCGAAACCACGCAATTGCTGAACTGATTGATAAGTCGTTATCAACCGTGCACGAATACCCGGATGACTTGACCACGAAGGTCGATTCCTGCATACACCGAAGAAGCATGCAAGAACAAGATAAAGCAATCTGAAATTACAAATAGGAGTTGAAATATTGAATTGAATTGAGATTTTGAATAAGGATCTTAATTGGGTGGTCTAGTCGACACACCCAAAAGATACAAGTTGCAACGAAGGTAAACTAAATATAAACAAATTCCAAGGAAACTAGAGGGGGTGCGTCCTCCTTAAATAGGGGATGAGGAGCACAAATCTAAAAGAAATAGCAGAGTGGGACTAAACTCATAGGTTACTGTTCACATGAACAGTAACCTCACCCCAGGTGGGGCCGTCGGCATATGGGCCAAGTTGAGTATGATTACAAAGCCCAATTTGACCTAAAAAGGAGATATGGTATCTTATTTTGATTCTTGCGGTCAGTCTAGAAGGAATTTGGAGGTGAGGCTGGATCCGTTCGAAAGAGGACGAAATAAGCTTTCCATCAAGTACTCGTGGGCCTCCAACGGACTCTGTATGTGAAAGTTATGTCTGTTTTAAGTTGGTGCTGTCAGGCTGATTCCGAAGGCCGAACTGGATTCCAAAATGGGTCCAGCTCGAACTGCTTGCTTGTCTTGGACCAAAAGTGACATGGTGCTGCACATATATATAGTTCATCATTAGGTAGCATCATATAGTTCATATAATATAAAGACACTCCTAAAAACAAGCTCATCTGATAATTTAAGTGAAGCGTACGAGCTCTTGTACTTGGAATAGCAAGCATAACAAATATGGTTGTATCCATAGGGGTTATGCCCTCATCAGTTAGTACTAGAATATTCCTTTTCTTATCTTATCCATAACTTCTTATGCGTGCTCCGATTCACGAACAGCTTTCAACGGTAGCTTGGTGACGACGAGAGTAACAAAATGATATAAGTTTTGCCAATAAAACCTCTCTCTGTGTTTACTAAAATAGACTTATTACATCGCTAAAAGAGATTTGCTGCAACCTCCATATGCGTTTACTGCACCTTACAAACATTTATTGCGCTCACATTGTGCCTTTAATAAAGCTGTACAACAGATTTACTACGATCTTTTTGTGTTTTACTGCAACACTACAAAAGATTTATTGTGATATTCTTTTATGAGGAATTTATTGTCATCTTAGGCAACTAGTACAACCATGTAGTCAACTAGCTAGTAAACATGGGTTCCTTGTTAGTACTAGAATAAATCTTTTCTTTATTTTAGTCATAACTTTTGATTGGCTGCTTGATTCATAAACGACTTTCACCGGTATCTTGGTGATGACGAGAGAAACATAATGATATATGTATTACCAATAAAATATCTCTGTGTGTTTACTAAAATAGATTTACTATATTGCTAAATGAGATTTACATCAATCTTCATATGCGTTTATTGCACCTTACAGAGATTTTTTTTACAACCTCATTGTGTCTTTAATAAACTTGTACAACAACTTTACTGTGACCTTCTTATACTTTTACTGCAACACTACAAAAGATTTATCATGGTCTTATTTTTTTGGAGGAAATTACTATTATCTTACTTAACTAGTACGGATAGCGTAGCCAACCAACTAGTAAACATGGGTTCCTTGTTAGTACTAGAATGTAACTTTTCTTATTTTAGCTATAACTTTAGATCAATAGCTCCGATTCATAAAAGACTTTTACCGGTAGCTTGGTGACGACAAGAGTAAGTTTATCAATAAAACCTCTATGTGTGTTTTACTCAAAGCGATTTATTGCATCGCTAAAAGTGATTTACTTCAATCTCGGTGTCGAACCCGGGAACGAAGGATCCCATATTCTCCGTGTTTCATGCACTAGTAAAATAAAAGTGATAGCATAATCATACCTTGTCTTTATTGAATATTATTCAGAGTTTATTACATTTGGGAATAAGGCCAAATAAAAAGACACATCGGAAGACAAAATAAATAAGTATGCCACACGATTCGCCACAGGCAATCGTCTAAGGACGCGACCCAGTCCTCCAAGTCCACACCGTCCTGATAATAATCTTCTCCTGAATAATTGCATTAAGCAAGAGTGTGCACAACAATTGTGTTCGCAAGTTACACCCATATAACATAATATAATACATGCTGGATAATATCAAAGGGAAAGGTGTGTGGTTATTTTGCACAAGCTATATTTTTATGTTTAAATACTTTTACTAAGTTCCAGGCAATTTTCAATCCATAACTAAAATCAAATTTTAGATTGACAATTTTATAGCTGATAACCTCCAGAATGGTGAAGGATACCCTCCAATCACATGGCTGACCGCCTAAATTTTACCACAAGGATTAACCACCCTAAAATCATTTGTTGGATTTCTTTTAAAATTAAAACAAATTCTAACTTGGAGTGACTTTGCTCAGCATGTCCATGACCGTGGACACGACTATTAGAATGGTTTCTACTCTGCAGAGTGTGTACAACTTTACCAACAAGAGATAATGTGCTTAACATGTCGGTCAATATACGCTTCCGTAGGTGTGCGACTAAGGAATTATCACTAAGCTTTACAATGCTCTACCCCAAGTTTATTATGCTCGCTAAGCTTTCACCTCCATTGGGTTAATCACCCACCGGAATCCCCCTCTTGCGCCAAGTGGGACTACTGTCTAACCGGCACCCGCACATCAACATGGCATAAACAACAATGAGGTATTGCAAATTATTTAGCGTAGTATTATTCAGCTGTAGTTCTGCCCATACATGACATGTGGTAGTACGGTGGAGCTTTGCAAGATGCGGCTCGAAAACCGGTCTTTAACCAACTTGGGCAACATTCCACATCCCTAGACTCAATCATGAAAACAGATCGATCATGTGCATTAACTTGCACCATACCAATCATACATTTTGCCCAAGTCTAAACAATTTTAATTTATTTTATAAGTAAAATTATTTTTCTAAAATTTCTATGGTAAAACAATACCATAGACTCAATTTGAAACAAATTTGAATAATTTGGCTAAATCCCCCAAATTCAAGATTTTGGTCTAACCATTGTCCAAGCATATCATTTTTAAATTTTATTTTAACTATAGGGACTAGGAAATGACTGTTCAAACATCAACATTGGCCATACAAAGGAAATAGAGTAACTAGAAATTTAAAACAGAAATTTAAAATAACTGAATAGAAATATGCATGCAGTAATAATTTTAACCAAAATTAAATAACTTAAAATAATAGGATCAATATTGTCAAAGGTACAACTTGTCTTGCTCGCAGGACTCTTTTTCTCCTAATTCAAATTCCCCGGAGTCGTCGAAATCTATACACGAAAATAGGACAAAAATAAATAAATTCAAATGAAAATACAAATACAAATAAACTCTAAATTAAATAATTTAATTTTTGAAAGGTAGATATTAAATTTATATGAATTTAGGAATTTGAATCGACGGATTTGGAGTTTGTAT
The DNA here is from genome assembly GCA_036346395.1 of Hsuehochloa calcarea. Lineage (NCBI taxonomy): Eukaryota > Viridiplantae > Streptophyta > Magnoliopsida > Poales > Poaceae > Hsuehochloa > Hsuehochloa calcarea. The sequence continues at coordinate 32,686,991 of CM070597.1, forward strand.
AAAGCAAAACGAACATCCGGAAGTTTAGATATCACAAGAAAATGATAGAATTCCAAGTACTGCTCATCTTTGAGTGTTGTTCAACTTTCGAGTACTGTTCATCTTCGAGTGTTGTTCACCTCCAAGCATTGTTCATCTTCCGAGTCCTGTTCTTCTTCGAGTATTGTTCATCTTCTGGGTACTGTTCATCTTGTGAGTACTATTCATCTTATGAGTACAGTTCTTCTTTTGAGTACTATTCATCTTCTAGGTACTATTCTTCTTTCGAGTACTATTCATCTTCTGAGTACCGTTCTTCTTCCGAGTACTGTTTGTTGCTCGACTTCGCTTGGCCAGAAGGAGGTTTCGACTACACTGGTCAGAGGAAGGTTTCAACTACACTGGTCAAAGAAGGTTTCTACTACACTGGCCGAAGAAGGTTTCGACTATACTGGCCGAAGAAGGTTTCGACTACACTAATCGAAGAAGGTTACGACTACCTAGGCGACAGTGGCGGTGCTCAGCTACAAGCTTGCCGGTGACACGCGCCACGGTGAGCTACGTGAAGGTGCGCAAAAGAAAAGAGATGACGCTGAACCTTTTGTGATACCTCATGGCGGTGAAGCATAACGGAGTGGCCAGCGGTGAAGAAAAAGGCAGCGACGATGTTCGGGTGAATGCGACGATGCTGCTCCGATGGTGCTCCGGTGAAGGGGAGGTGTGCCTATGGTAGAACACAACGCGGCGAAGCTCCCGGTGTAGACAACGCCACTGGAGGTCGACGGAAGGCGGCGCAATCGACGGTGCTAGGGTTGGTGGCGGAGGAGCTTCAGGCTTCGATTCCAGCGAATAGAGACGAGTAGAGTGGTCGTGGTTGCGGGGAATGGATAAAGATTTACCAAAGGTTTTGGCTCAAGAAAAACCTATTTTAAGTGAAAATGTGTTTTTAGCCAAAATTCTAGATCATAGCATCTTGTTTTGACATAACCTAGATTTTTGTGTAAAATCTATTCTAAAAGGAATTTGAAAACCATCCTAAAAGGGATAACCTAGAGTTTGCTATTCTAAACCATTTTTTGTATTCAAAAGATTTCCAAAAGGCCAACCTAGCAAAAGTTATTTGATTTTAAAACTCGTCCAAAAAACTAGTTTGACCTAAGTGGTCACTCTCTAGCACTTAAGTGAGTTTTACCATATGAGCCAAAATTATTTACATTAATAGGTCTATAATGATATTAATGATCCATGCATAAAACTGGATGCTTTAACATTATCATTTGCTCAATTTAGCTCTTTTGAAAAAAAGTTCATGAAAATAAGATTTTATTTGCGAAAGCAAAAACTTATTTCATAAAATGCTCATATATGGATATTTTTCAATTCACGTCTCTATATGCATATAGTTAAGGGGTTTTTATCTCTAGGGCTCTTGCATGCAAAAATTTCTTTAAGAAAGTTTACGAACTCAATGATTTCCTATTTGTGAAAATGAGCATGGTATCCCCTTGAAAAATGTTTATTTGGGAGATTTCAAAAGTGTGTTTCCTTGAATGCATTCCAAATATCATTTTCTTTGAAAAACTCTTTTCGGCCATACAAGGGGAGTTTGTGACCTATTTTGGTTTAAGGGGGAGAATGTTATATGATCAATATGTTTGTGACCTATTTTGGTTTTTCCTCAAATATCTTGAAAACAAAACCATACTTCAAAAATGGGGAAAATATTTCAATGATCAAAATAAAATGAATTCGATTGCCAAGCTCATTGTTTTACAAAAACTTTATGTTGACTTTAGATTTGTTTTGGATTTTTGGTGTTTAATGCCAAAAGGGGAAGAATATTTATACGATCAATATATTTTCACATTTAAATGAATAATATATTCTCTCTAGTGATTTCACTCTATTTCATGCATGTCTTGATGAGGAGCATCTCATTCATACACATAGTCTTTTATATGCATTGTGTGCACAAGTATGATATTTTTCATATGCATAATATTTGAAGCTTTAAATTGTTTAGTGACATGCATAGATATTGTTCAATAGCTTAAATTCTTATCTTATGATGATTTATATTGAAATATTATTATTGATAAAGGATTTGTCATAAATAACCAAAAAGGGGGGATTGAAGAATCTAGACCCGCCATTATGAGTTAATGGAGTATTTTAGTGATTAATGATAAATCTATATGTGATACTAACACTTTGATTGATATACCTATTGTGCACTCGACATCATATTTTTATATATTGTTGCATTCCTCGGATTCAAAATATATGTTGAATTTCACTAAAAGTCTAACTTGAATATGAGCATATATTTTTATTACACATTTGTGTATACACAAATTTATAGGGAGTTCACTCTTTGCTTTGGGGGTTTCATTAGTTTTGATCCATATTTGTTTATCCACATATATTGGGGATCTCTACTTTAAAATATATCCTTGAGTATATAAAGCTTGTGTAGTTCATATATACTCATATTTATCTACATTCAATTATTTGTAATTAAAATGGTTATCATCAATTACCAAAGAGGCAAAGATTGAAGTATCTTGTCCCACAACTATGAGTTAATGGTATGTTGTGATAATTAATGATAATCATATAGTAGAACAGACTTTCTCCATGGGTTGGATGAATAGGTTATGTTTAATGATGATGAAGACTTTGGATGACATCATGAGTTGATTGTTATCAAGTCAAGACTTGAGATGAAGGAAATCATCATGTGTTGATGATGTTCAAGTCAAGATCCCAAAGTGAAGATGATCATCATGTGTTGATGATATTGAAGTCGAGAACTTAAAGTAAATGATGCATCATGTGTTAATGATATTCAAGAAGAGGAGATGATCATGAGTTGATCATCAAGTCAAGATAAGACCCATCATGTGTTGATGGAGGTTAAGTGAAAGAGTGTGTTGTGGGTTGATGCACATTCAAGTCAAGAACTTGAAGTAAAGGAGATCATCATGTGTTAATGATTACCAAAGTCAAGAACACAGATTTGAAGTAAAGATGTGCGTCATTAAGCTTCAAGAAGATTCTTAACGAAAAGGTATGACTGCTAGGGCTAAGGATGTGATCATAGTCTTTTACTAGCCTTGATGTTTGGTTGAATACTGCATTGCTAGTATAGGTTGTTGTACTATTAAGAGGGGTCTTGACTAGTAGCTTGAGTTAGTTATGTGTTGATAGCTCATTGTGCTTGCTCTAACTCATCTATGTATAGTGCTATTGTTTGCAAATGTGTTCTGCAAATAGTTGAAGCTCATGCATTAACTCCTTGTAGCATGAGACTTTAGTTTGCAAATATATTTTGTAAATGGTTTAAATCCATGCACCTTATTCCTTGTGGCGTTGATTCTAAAAGTTGGCAAATGTGTTTTGCAACTTGTTGATAATCTTGCCTTTAACCCTTGTTTGCATCGCTCATCAATTGACAAATATGTCTTGCAATTGAGTTTGTTTTAAAAGCCAAGTTAAGCTTTTCTCAGGATAATCGGTAGTACCGACATTGTGTTGGCGGTACTACTTGTAACACCCGAGCCCACCTAAGCCTGGAATGCAACTAACAAAAACAAAATAGAATTATAAGCTAAGATTTTTCTCTAAATTTCGACTGGGTCTCCTTTGAATCTTTGACCCTAAAGGGGGTTCTAAACATCTAACAAGAATATGACAAGAGAATCAATTACCAAATCTTAAAACATAGCCATAAACATTTTCATGAAAGCATCAACTCTATTGCATAGTAAGCAAAATACACCTCGAAGGGTGAATACGATCATAAAGATAAATCATGTTCTCTAGTAGGTTCCTCCATTTATACTTAGAATTCAAAATTAACGAGCATGGTGATAACGTGGTGGAGTGCATCTAGTTTTATTTCAAGTCCCTCCCATGCATATCGCTTCGCAAGAGGTACCAAAAAATAAATAAATAAAAGCAACAAGCGTGAGTCCATGACTCGGCAAAGTACAAAGAAAACAATAGGCCAAATCTCATAAATAGACTTTGAATTTGACACATTCAGTCATCCAAAATAATATCACTACTAATCAACTTTTAATGCCATGCAATGCAAATACCTCAAATGCACGTTCGTTTTCTCTTTGCATTTACCGGTAATACGAAGTATACATCCGTCGATGCATACCCATCAATGTGCTTTCTAGCACAGGGACCTGAAGCCCACACTCTACGAGTGTGGGGACCTCATACCCATCCAATACATAACGGAGACCTCAAATAAATCATTACTTGGCTACCATGTAGTCCAAGATTCAAGGATGAATGTTTTGATTCAAATGAGCATAATATACTTAATCGATCATGGGAAAATATATCATCCAGTAGCAAGACCATGAATAAAATTCATACAAGTAAAACAATAACAATTTCATGATTTTCTTATCGTCATTTGCTACATACTACTTGCACTTGCCTCAACCGTGTGATGGATGACGACGAGTAGAGGGCTCTTACCTCGGTTTTACACCACCACCTGACAATCGTAAAACATACTGAGAATACCATTCAAAATCACACAATAATTGCACCTAGCAATTACATATGATCACGAAGTATCCACAAAATATAAGTCTAAGATTAATATCCACTAAGATAGTAATCCAACATCTTCTGAACTTAACCATCCCAAAGGGTTTGATTAATCCATTGAGACCCGTTAATGCAATTTACCCAGGAGTTTACCAAATTTATCACCCTTAGTGATCAAACTAATTCATCAATATCTCACACTTCTTAATAAATCTCGTATTCGAAGCAGGTATAGACATACCTTTAATCACAGTTCATCATGTATTTATTCTAAGACAATAGCAAATTAATTATCTTTACTTCCAAGGATCTTGGTTAAGATCGATTAAGCACCACGTTGAAATCGACTTGATAACTCACATCCTATTACTGAACTTCTATGTTTACCACCTCTCACTTGAACATAACAAGACATCACAAAAGGCTTTTGAAGCTTTCTTTCGTAAAAGAGAAATATTAAACTTCAACACTCCAATTACTCCAAAAGAAATACGCAGAATCAAAGCCTTCACAAGCTAAAGAACTCGCAAATGATAATTCACATTATCCAAAGTACCAAGTGAATAAGCGAGTCAAGTTTCCCAATAAGAAAGACAGAACTCCCATGAAAAGATCAATCTTGTAAATTTATGACAATTACAAGGCACAACAACAGATCAACAGTCGCGAGAACAATTAATTGCTTATAAAACCAATAAAGACCAATGGAAAATGTCCCATTACATTGTAACCAATAACTCAAGAAAATTCTCCAACCGCGGCCGTAACAAGAATAACCAATCTAAACTCAAAGAAGACAACAACTTCCTCGAAGAACACTTCCTCAACGCATATAACTAAGTTACCAAAGGTAAACACTTCACTATTCCTATACCACGAATGGTGGTACAACATGGCCATGCCCATAGCCTCAACCCATCTATACCTCTCGAGATCATCTAACATCACACATACCAATCATGTAATTAAATCATAAGTAGTCATAATCAATTCTCATAAGCAATGGTCAATGCGACATAATAGAAACGTAAATGCAATGCTTTTCCTATTCCTATCCTACTATGTACCAGTGTGTCAAAATTTTAAGTTGTTTAACTATTAGCCAATTGTAATTAACCTATTCAACACGGTCCTAAATCTCGATCACCCCAGCTCACCTGATCCTTGAATGCTACTAACAAAAACAAAACAGAATAATAAGCTAAGATTTTTCTCTAAATTTCGTCAGGGTCTCCTTTGAATCTTTGACCATAAAGGGAGTTCTAAACATGTCACAAGAACATGACAAGAGAATCAATTACCAAATCTTAAAACATAGGCATAAACATTTCCATGAAAGCATCAGCTCTATTGCATAGTAAGCAAAATACACCTCAAATGGTGAATATGATCATAACGATAAAACATGTTCTCTAATAGGTTCCTCCATTTAAACTTAGAATTCAAAATTAACGAGCATGGTGATAACGTGGTGGAGTGCATCAAGTTTTATTTCTAGCTCTACCCATGCATATCGCTTCGCAAGAGGTACCTAAAAATAAATAAACAAAGCAACAAGCGTGATTCAATGACTCAGGAAAGTACAAACAAGACAACAAGCCAAATCTCATAAACAGACTTTGACTTTGACACATTCAGTCATCCACAATAAGATCATAACTAATCAACATTTAATGCCATGCAATGCAAATGCCTCAAATGCGCATTCGTTTTCTTTTGCATTTACCGGTAATGCGGAGTATGCATCTGTCGATGCATACCCATACTTGTGCCTTCTAGCACAAAGACCTCAAGCCCACACTCTACGAGTGTGGGGATCTCTGGCCCGTCCAATACATGATGGGGATCTCAAATAAATCATTACTTGTCTACCACGAAGTCCAAGATTCAAGGATGAATGTTTTGATGCAAATGACATACTTAACCGATCATAGGCAAATATATCATCCAGTAGCAAGACCATGAATAAAATTCATACAAGTAAAATAATAACAATTTCATAATTTTTTTCTCCTCATTTGCTACACACTACTTGCACTTGCCTCAACCGTGTGATACATGACGACGAGTAGAGGGCTCTTACCTCGGTTTTACATCATCACCTGACAATCGTACAACATACTAAGAATACCATTCAAAAGTACACAACATAGCAATAAGACTAAATAAACGTATCCGCTCCTAATCGTAACCCGAAACGATATCATTCTTCCCAAACACCACTCTGTCCAAAATAGGACAGTCACCCTAGAAAAATCATACCTCTTGATTTATAGCTTCAAAAATTATGAACTAAGACTTTCTAGAACCTACACACTTGCACAATCTCTCAGGTGATTGAAAGCTCAAATTAGTTCGTTTAAACCCTTGTTTTTAACTCCAAAGACAGATCTGTCATCTTCAGTACTATCGACTTGGAAATTCCATAAATTTTAATTGGTACATCCAAAAATAGTGATATAAGACATTATGGAATCATTATAAAGTTATATTCCTAATACCTGTAGACCAAAAGTCCAAATTCTTCTATTTTCAAAATTTTAATTTGCATAACTATGTTCGTTGCCCGAAACCCAGAGACTGAACAGGCACTCGGATTGAAAAAATCATAACGAATTATCTACATATCCAAATTTCATGATCAAATACTATACAAAAAGATCAAATAAATATCTACAATACTCTGGGAGATGATATTCCCAGATTTCACAACTACAATACTCAAAATTATAGTGCAACAGAAGTGGTAGATTATCGATCTTCCAACATATTCTACCGATCTACTAAATAGATCCATCGATTACTAAAAAAAGAGGTAAAAGAATTGTCACCCTTGGAGATAAAAAATGATGAACGTGAAACCCAGTGATCCCCTCTCCATCTTCCTATCTTCCTTCTTCTTCTTCCTTCCTTCCTCTCCTTCCTTTCCCCTCTCCTTCTTGTTGATCTCCTCCTCCTCTTGGCATAGAAGCAGGGAAGGGGGAAATGCTACAGTACCTGGGCATGCTACAGTGCTGATGGCGCTACAGTACTGTGTGTGCTATAGTACATCTAGGGTTTGTTATCCCCTCTTAAACTAGCTTCCCACTTGGGCCAAACACCATGGGCTGAAAGCCCATGGCCCAGGTTCTTCAATAAAAGCAAAAATGCCCCTTTAAAACCTTGAATTTCTTCTCTAATTCTATTTAATTTTAGTACTAATCACTTATTTGTTTTATGTTTAAATGGAATATTACACTACCGCACCGTGGTATTACCGGGAAAGTGGTGCGGTACTACCGCAACCCGGTCGGACCAAAGTTTAGTTGGCGGTACGTGTTTTCCAGAGAGACACCTTCTGATAGTATTTTGTTCTCCTGGAAAGTGGTAGTACCGGAGTTCGTTTGGCGTAACTACCGCATCGTGGTACGACTACAGTGCTTATTGCGGAACTACCACAACCCGGTATAACCGATTTATGAAGCGGTGCGTTATTTCGGTAACAACTATTTTCGAACCTCAAAGGAAGGGGTAGTACCACCATTGTGTTTCGGTATGACCGGCGAGCAGAACTACCGCATGTTCACTGGCGGTAGTATCGTGCCGCATTTCCAACGGCTATTTCAGTGGCTTGTTTCAAGCCATTACTGCGCGTCAAAGGAAGTGCGGTAGTACTGGCCGATGAACGGCGGTACTACCCCTCGTGCTGATTTATTTAGAATATTTTCTCCAATGGCTAGTTTTTGTGTGGGGGCTATAAATACCCACCTTGGCCGATTGTGACGAAGTATGCTGGTGCTATTACTCATTCCTTGATCAAAGAGTAAGCCCTCTCCTCTCTTATGTGCATGTGTTGCACCTAGTGAGCTTAGTGAGCAAACCCTAAGTGCATGTGTTGCATTAGGTAGTGGATTATATATCCACTTGAGCTTAAACACTTGATTTGTTCAAGTGAGTATCTTCGACTTGTTACTCTTGGTATTTGCCGATACCTAGACGGCTTGGAGGAGTTACGTCGGTGATCTTCTCAAAGAAAGTTGTGAGTGGTTTGGTGCTCGCTATCTCCGGAGTGGAGGAAGAGTAACCCCGAGTGGATCGAGGTGTTGGTTTGTGTTGGAGCCGGTCCAAGTGGTTGGACTTACCTCGGGTGTGTTGGCTTAATTTGTGGAGCTGGTCCAATTTGTTTGGACTTACCTCAACGTGGATTAGGGGAGACCGACAAGTCTCCGAACACCACGGTAAAACATCATTGTGTCCATGTGGTTTGTTCCTCTTGTGCTTTACTATATTGCAATTTATATTCATAGAATTAAATTACTTACTTGTATTTGTATGATTGCTATAATTATAAGTAGTCTTTGATTGTTAGTGCACTTAGTCAACTACCCCACCACCAGGTCTGCCTCCCCCTAGCGTGCGCAACCCAACTGGCTACCTCTCCACCAACCTGCCCCGGCTACCTATCCACCGACCTCGGCCTCAGCTACCTCACCACCGACACCGGCAATGTCGAGGTAAGACAGATCTATCACCTATTGGTTTTTGCTGTTGGTATTCATGTGAACCGAGCTGTTACGACGTGTGTTGTCGTGTTGTGACGACGTCGAGCTGCAATTTGTGTTGTGGTGTTGGGAAAATTTTGTTCTTGATTCATGCTTGAAGATGCTTTCACTCTGTTGTACTTGTGCTATTACCAAAACTCAGACATTAGTACCAACTGACTTGTCAAAATTAATTAGATCAAAGCGATTAGCTAATTAATGCAATGCTTTCTTTCATGGAGTCTTTTACTAGCTATCATTTCATCAAAAACTGAATATGCTCTACAAAGATTAGGTTGCTTATGTGTTAATCTGGCACAATCACTGATTTCATAGTTCTACGATAATTACAACCAAGTTGTTTCACTTGTGGGATTATTATCAAGGGTTTCATGGTTCCTTATATATGAATATAATATGCATATACCTTTACTGTAGTACCTATCCTAGCCTTGATGTCCAATTTGGTTGTCCAATAGCTCCTCCCCGGCGATGGCTCTTTCTCCCGAGCGACCTCTTCTTCCTCAGCGACCTCTTCTTCCCTAGGCGACCTATTCCATTCCAAAACAAGACCAAATGAGTAAAAACTACTACAACACCTCTTCACCTGCCTCTCGCCATTCATTTCACATTTATCTGTTTAACCGTGTTCATGCCGATAAATTATCCTCAGTTGTGTCTTATTGTCCTACCATTCCATTCCTGATCTATTCTCCATAAAATCTCAAGCAGTGGTTGCTTATGCCTTTAAAACCATTATGATTATATCAGGAGTGGAATGGTAGGACCCTGGGACGCAAGTGAGGAATTGACCGGCATGAACACGGTTACACATACAAAGGTGAAATGAATGGCGAGAGGTGGGTGAAACTATCACAGACGGTTCCTTAGAACAAACCATCTGTGATACATGACTATCACAGACGGTTTGTTGATGAAACCGTTTGTGATATATCAGCTATCATAGACAGTTTCATTTACAAACCGTCTGTGATACATCAACTATCATAGACGGTTCTGAGTTAATAGCCGCTTGTGATAGTCTACATCACAATCGGTTCGAAAACCGTTTGTGATGACCTCATGTCATTACTGGCCCATAAACTCAGACGTCTCACGAAACCGTCTGTGATGACATTTTATACCGTCTGTAAAGATCTTTTCTGTAGTAGTGGCTCCTCTTCTTCGATGTTGGCTAACTCAACGATGTGGCTTCCTCACTAAGCGTGGCGACCTTCCATCTTCAATGATGTCGCGTGTCTGCTTTAGTCATTGTCTAAAGATATGAAGAATCTTTTCACCGTCGCCGACGACGACATGACCATCACTAGTGATGGTAAGCTCCTAGCTACCCGATGGCCCCATATCATCCATAGCTCGTCTTTAATTCAATGCTTCATCTCCTCTCTACCAGGGCTCCCCCATCATCAAGCATCTTTGGACACTAACTTGTCATTGCGTCCCTTGGCTCCTTCAATACTGGACAGAAATTATCCTCGTTGAACGGCTAAGGTAAGCAGCACGAAATTGTCCTCATCTCCGTCGTCACCATCTCGGCTCTTCGCTTCCTCGTGGGTCAATGTCTTCTAGCAGGACAGATCGATGTCAGTGCACTCTTTCGTGGTCTCCTTGACACCATTCGTGTGATCCTCATTATAACATGTATTTTTTATTTAAGATTTCAGTTATTTTTATTTTTATTCTATAGGAAGCAACAATAGAAACATGTGACCTTCAGAGTGAACGTTGTGGATTCTTTTGTCTTCTCTGATACTATTCGTGTCATCCTCGTTATAAGTTTTTATTTTTATTCAATATTTTAGTTATTTTTATTAGGAGTTCGTATACTTGGAATTCATACAAAAATCAAATTGTAAATTTTCTTTTTAATTTGTACTCCGAATTTCAGTTCTTTTTTCTTTGGTTTCGTATCTGGATCCAATTGTTATATTTTTCCTTTAATTTTTATTCCGAATTAAATTATTTAGGGACTTTACTTTGGAATTCTGTTGAAATCAAATTTCTAATTTAATTTAATTTTTATTCTAATTTTAGTTTTTTTGTTGGATTTCTTATACAAATATAATTGTCTATTATTTTCAAATTTTTATTCTGAATTATAACTATTGGAATTTGTATCAAAAATCAAATTGCTTATTTTATTTTATTTTTATTCTGAATTTTAGTTTTAATGTATTTAATATGGACTATTTTATTTAGGAATTCGTATGGAAGCCTATTTTTTTTGTTTTTATTTTTTTATTCCGAATTTTAGTTTTATTGTACTTGATATGGATTATTTATTTCAATCTAGACCGTTATGATATAGACCCACCATGATTGACGGTGTAAATATTTCACTTTTTTCGCCGATTAACGTGAGAATTTTAGCCCTCTAAAACGAAGATGGTGACTTCTTTTGAGTCTGTTTTAATAAAATAATTGATAGATCGTTAGACAGATTCTTCGTCTATATATCTAGACTTCTGCTCGATCGAGATCTGTAAGCTAGCTATGTATTCCAAGATATTTGTTGTGTTGTAGCTTGCTACACGAGTAAGACGCGCGCGATGTTCCTGCATGCATCCAAATTGCAACGCCGAACCTCTCGTCGTCGATTGATTACGAAGCTCATCATGGTCAGGTGGCCCTGTAGCCGTCATGCAAGATAAGTATGTTTAGAATCAGGAAGCGCAGTACACCGATGCTTGCCCAAGACTTTGCATGATCGACATCATCTCGCTATCTCGCTTGCTGCGTGTCCGACAGCGACCTGTGACAGACTGCGGTATGTGCGGTCGGTTCAGCGTTCTGCTCTTGACTTTGCCTTTTTGTTTCTTGCGGCTCGGCTGCAATATTTCACTCAATGTATCGATAATGCAAATCTAATTTAGGTGTGTAAATATCAGCGTCTGACGAGTAAAGCAGAATTACACAGGTGCATGGACTCTTGCGATCTTTGGAGAAGTCCGTGTGTGTATAAATTTGGATGGAGCTGGTGCTCCGTGCTCGGATAAGCGTCGAGGGTGGGAGCAGTGGTGGAGTCGATGGTGCCGTCGCAATCCTGGTAGCTCGTGCTTCTTGCCTCCTCAGAGCCTCATGATCGTCCTGCGCATCAATGGGCTCGGTCGCGCATGTAATCTTCCCCATAGATCTCCCTTCACAGGGGCGTGTACTCTTGGACTTTAGTGTAGGTCGATCGGCAGCGAACGCGATTCTCGGCGAAACCTCGTGCACGTATTAGGATCTTGTTCTTTTCTCAGGAGGGTCGGCACAGGAATGAAAATTATTTCCATATATATATGCATGTACGTAAGTACATTTCTTCTAGTTGCAGCGCAGAATGATCCATATTCCATAGGTTAGGTCGTCAAATTAAGCTGGAGATGGATGCATGCCGCGCATGCGTACCACTGACAAACCGATACGGTAGCTAGGCAGCTAGCTTAGCTAGCTAGCAAGCAAAAACGGGAATGCGCATTGGAGGGTGCTGGGGTCAGGTGGTCCTCGATCATGGCTTAATCATATATGATTCACAAATTAAACCCATCGTGCACGATCACCATGTATCTATGCATATATACATCTTTTGGTTAACTGTTTTCAGTAAAGTGGCAGTGTGGTGGTGTAGGTAGTATAGTACTGTAGCACTTGTATTTCCCTCTGGAAGAGGCACATGCGACGACATATATATAATTTTATCCTGCGTGTGTACTGTTGTATCCAAGCTCTACTGTATAACATCCGATCAACAAATTAGTACGCCGCCGGAGCGAATTATATCATCCATAGATAGAATATATACCTGATGGTGTCATAATACTCCGATCGAGCAATTAACTTTCGTTGCTATACACTAGTACAAGAATATATTTACGTTATTTGTGATGAGCTTTAGTGATGATAACATAACATCAAACAGCAAAGTTTTATGTCGACTTGCATGTGTAATATTCCGAAAAATATCTCAAATCAAATTAATGTTATATCGATCGACGGACCACCACTACCCCACGATCGTTTTGGCCATATATATATACTTACGTACGGGCGGATATGAGATATCGTATATATGCGTTCTCCGGCACGTACGGTGCGTGCATATACACATCTGTAATACAGACAGATCGACGATCGAGCTAGCCCAAGGTTAGTGCTTTGAAGGGGATAGAAAGATACATACAAGTATAGCTGGCTCGCTGTAACGGATTCCGGGGACCATATATGCACACATTTCGATCGGCATGAGTGCTCCCTCCCGTGTCATGTCGATCGACGCTAATGGCTTCCATGTGCGATATTTATTCCGTGATGTGCGACGCAGGCTGCGCGCAGCAGGTCTGGTTGCTAGCGCATGTTGTCTCCGGCTGAAATCGCACGTGGATACGCTCCCGTGCCACCGTGCACCGAGGCCGTACCGTCCCGCGCCCGCCGCTCGAGCTCAATAATACGATAAAATTAATGTAAGAGGCCTCGATCGAAAAGTAAAACTGTTACAGTGCAGTGCTTTTAGTGCAGTGCTGATCTCGATCTCCATTCATAATATTGCTACAAAATGTCATATGATTCCTTTCCCCTTGGAGGTGGGGCTGCAAAAATTGCAGCTGCGGTGCGTGCAGGATGCAGGCGATATGTATGGTGCGGCGGTGGGGCTGCAAAACTTGCAGCTGCGGTGCGTGCAGGATGCAGGCGATATGTATGGTGCGGCGGTATGGGCCTGGTGTTGGTCGTCGCTAGTACATGCTAGGTGGCAGGCTGGCGGCTGCAGTAGGGAAAGGGGTTCCGTGACATTGGCGGCATTGGCCAGAGCTGCTGCTGCCTGCGTACGCTACGTACGCCTCTGCCTCTGGGAATCCGAGCAAGTTGTGCAGCGCAGTGATCGGCGACAGGTCAACGGAACCGACTAAACTGAATGGAGATCTCTCGGAGGCTCCTCAGCCGGCGTACGTCCTGAAAGGTTATAGATAGGATCGCCACAAGGATATTAGGATTGGAGCCTTCAATCGCGATTTATAGGCTCCTCTGGCGAGCTCTCAGTTATGCCGTCCTTCATCGGGATCGAGATCGAGATCGATCAAGAGGAAAAAAGCGCAGAGATTAGGGAAAGTTCGACTCCACCGTAGTCCTTCGCGCCCTCTACGCAGATAAGTCGCTGGATGCTTGGATGGGAGAAGACGAGAAGCAGATCTGCACCCATGGTCTCATCGGTAGAAGAGCACCATGGCCTCATCGGTAGAAGACGAGAGTAGAGAAATTTGAGCACCATGGCCTCATCGGTAGAAGACGAGAGTAGAGAAATTTAGACACAATTGGCCTCTTAGAGCACTATAATTTCTAAACTAGCTCTGCTAACTTCAAATTTTTTTTTTGCCTACTCTTACATCGTGTTGCCGTCGTGGACGGCACGATCTCACCGGCTGCACTGGGCAGTCAAGGTGTTGCCTTACCCGACGGCAGCAACAAGGTGTTGCCCTGCCCCACGACAGCACTTTGGTGCCCTCAGTCAACCACTGAGGAGAGAGAAAATTAGGAGAGAAAGAAGAAGAATTAAGTGAAAAAAAAGAAGAAAAAAAAAAGAAAACCAAAAAAAATTAAAAATTCTTAAAAAAATTGGGACATGAAAAGATTTAACAAAAAATGAATTTAATTGAATATTACTTTATTCATTTAAATTGTTTTTTTTTTTTAAAATTTCCAATTAAGCTCTAATTAATACAATAAAATATAAATGGTTTATTATATTTTTTGAAGCTTTCAAAAGACCCTAAAAACAAAAACAAAACTAAAAGAAATAATATTTTGGTCGCTACGGTTCTTGATCACATTACTTCTCTATGGTGGAGTTAAAGCAAAATATTTTATGAAGCTTGTATATAACTTGAAGGGACTAAGAATGCTCGTTGTGTTATGAAAATGCCTTAAAACATGGAGCAATCGATGTCGATGCGAATGGTTATTTCTGGGATTCCATTAAAAGAGGCATACTTGCAATATAGGCGTGTTTTAATAGCTCAGCAGAGGTACGGAACCAGAACTGCATTAGAGTCCGCAGACAAAAGCACATTATACGTGATTACATGGCATGATGGTGCGTCTAATTGCTTTAGTCACCCTCGCTACTACTATAGTACATTGTGACACAAGCATCCGAAACATGTAAGTATAAATGCATTTAGGGGATAGTAAAAAACATAGCGGGTAGCACGGGGGACTACCAAGGAATGGCCGGACCTACTGCGTGGGCGTACGGGAGCGTTCTTGTGGAACACGAACAGATCTTGAATCTTCGCCATGAAGCACCTAATACAGGTGCATATGAAACAAATTATATGCAATACTTGAACCATCCACTTATTTGTAGGTTTTCCAAATGAATTCTTCTACAAATTTGGTCATGCTCACTTTACACCAGCCTTTTATCCTCCATGTTTTTAATTCTATTTATGTTGTGTCTCATGCACATTTGAATTACATGTTAAACTACCTCGGAATATTTTAAAATTTTAGGTTCAAATTCCTGACACTTATGTAATTTCTTCATAACTTAATGTACTACTGGACATAAAAATTACATAGTTGTGGGTTAAATTCTATTTCTATTTAAACATTTTGAGAAAAATTGCATAATACTAGCGGACATAAAAATTACATGGTTAGCTAGGGAATAAAATTTTGTGACCAACAAAAAATTGATTCATCCCAATTGGAGTTAATATGAATTTTCTATGAAATGTTGAAGTTAATTTAATTTCTAGTGTAAAAAAATTCATAACCGAATTTTTTTTCCAATTCTGAAATTTTTTGTGGTACTAAAAAGTTTCAAACATATTCCAAACAAAATTACAATAAAAAGGAAACTAACAAAATTAGTTTCACTAAATTTGGAGTTAATTTCAAATAGTTATGAATTTTTTAACTTGTTCGGATTTACAGTGCAAAAATAAATCACTTCAGAATTTTCTAATGCATTTAAAACTTTTTATACCCGAACTATACCTAGCCTATACCAATGACATACAGGGTCTACTGTATAGTATTCTTTTTTATTTAATTTTTGAATTAAAAGCCTACTGACAGGTGGGGCCTATTTGTCATTCCATGCAATAGTGCATGGACCGAAGGTCAACATGCCCGGTCAAGAGTCCATGCACCACGCGCTCGGTGGGACGCGACCGTTAGTTACTCTATTTCAAATTTATTTCTATTTCATTAAATGACCTCCAAATATTTTAATATTTTACGGTCAAATTCCTGACACTATGCAAATCACCAAGTTAAAATTTACAACACTAACAACAATAAGCCTACTAAGTCAACTAATTATAGGCTAATTACATTGCTAACTACTAAGTCTTCTAATTACGTGCTAATCACACTAAGTCTTCCAATTTGATATCCGAACACTAAGTCAAAATATACCGACTACACAACTATAACTACTCAGTTGCTACAATAAGAAACTATAATTCATCTAATTACATCCTAATCACATTGCTAAAACTATAGCCGGATGCGAATGACACTTACCTGTTCTTGGTGCTCACAAGACGATACACAACTTTTGTAACTGAGCGAACTTCAACTTCTCTCTGGTTGGCTTCTCCCTTCTCTTCCTCTCTTCTGAGAACTCTCTTCCTCTCTGGCTCCTTTCTCTTTCCTTCGTAATTGAAAATAGCATTGTGTTTCACTCGCTTTATGGACTTCCTCGCTGAAATGCGCAGGGCACGGCGCACAAGCGTAGCGGGGGCAGTAGCGTGGCGCACGCATACGTCAAGCGCGCAAGGCAAGATCTGAGGTGGGGGCGAGGCGTGGCAGCGCAGCGTGGGTCGGAAGGCAACTCGCTGTCGCGTGCGAGGGCGGCGTGCCTCTTGTCGTGTCCAACGATGAGCACTTAGTCTTTTGCCAGCGACAAGAACACCTAGGTGCTGCGGTCATATGGTGCAGTAGGGGGCGGGATAAATGGGCAAAATTTGAAAAATTCAGGCTACGGAGGCTATTTTGGGAATTACAGTGGTCTAACAAGGCCAATAGTGTCCAAAATTTGAGTGCAGAGAGTAGCTTCTGGATGGGGATAAGACAATATCGAATAGATGTAAAAAATGTAAAAAAAGAGCGTGGATGGAATCTTATTCAGAATACCAGAATGAGAACTACTGCTACGTATGTACCTTCTTAAAAAGTTAAAAAAAATCTCAAGTACAAGCAGTACTAGTGTATTCATGTACATACGTATCATATTTCGCTTAGCAATAGTATTACTATGTTTTTCTACATAAATTTTTATGAATAACCCTTATGAAGTTTATTATACTCTTTTAAAAAAATCTTATAGAATTGTGATTCATCGATCCGGAGAAATAGGCAAACAACGCATAGTTCGGTGGTGCTCGATTCTCGGGCCACGTGTAAAGACACCGAGTACAGATCGATATAATGAACCGAAAGGCTAAGGAATTTTTGGCCGTATTGGCATTGTTCTCGTACGTTTTCCCCTCGGTCGCACGGTCGTTGTACTGTTTTCCCACTCTTATTCGATATTTGTTTTGGTATATTTGTATACATATTTTGTTGTACTATACTTGTATGCATATTTGGAATGTTATGTGTGTACTACTGCACTATATCCACATCAAAACAGAGAACAAGGAGTGTCGACATTGGAGTTGTAATGCAACTTTTCATAGATAACATTGACGATATTTCGGAATGGACATTGTGATTTGTGATGTATATGCCGCCTGCGGTTTGGTTACTAGCATTACATGGTACACACACGAGTTTACTACAATCGAGACGAAGGAGGATGCAAACTAGTCTCGTGGTGCCATAGTCACTGCCCCTTGTCTCGGAGCTACCCACGGTGTCAGCGAGCGTCGAAGTCGTTCATGTCCTGCGATTCTATGATGTAAGTGGGTCGTACAATAACAAATGTAACAAGGGTGTCAATTGTATATAACTCACGTTGTTAGACCATGTGGACTGATCGTAAAAAACCATGGAGACTACTCGTAGACTTTATGATAATGAATAGTTGACGTTTGGATTGTATTGATATTTGCGGTTGTGAAAATTTCGGTTATTGGATTTTCAGTGTGATTGGTCGGATCATGCCTTGTATCGGGTGGTCTAATCGGTGATCAATGATCCTTTTCGACTGGACTCAGAGCACTGTAGCTACGAGTACCGAGTAATATAGTTCAGAGTACTGTGGCTCCGAGTATCGTATCTCTGAGTTTTGTATCTACGAGTATTGTAGCTTCGAGTACCGAGTAATAGATTTTTGAGCACTGTAGATCCGAGTACCAAGTGGTAGAGCTCCGAGTAATGTACTCATTCGTAAGTCGAGTTGTGTAAAGAGTACGAAGGACAGTCAGAGTTGCATGGTCGAATGTCGGGAAGCTACAGTGCATGGTGTATAGTCGAAGCTACGGTGGTCGTCAATTGTCGGGCTACGATGGTCGGTCGATTGACAAAGCTACGATCGCCGATGGTCGGGCTACGTGACTAGTTGATGGTCGGGCTACGATGATCGTCGATGGTCGATAGACTGTAGTCGTAGGCTTCGTTGTCGGTAGTCGTAGGCTTCTGGTAAGTGGTCGTAGGCTTTGCGATCAGTGGTCGTAGGCTCCTGATCGGTGGTCGTACGCTTATAGTAAGTAGTCGTAGGCTACGAGTGCTTCCATTCTTGTAGTCTTCGAGTACCTTGAGTACTCATGTCTGGTCGCCCAACGGTATGATCGGCGTATACACAGCGGTAAGACCGATTTCACAAAGTGATCTCAAGTTATTTTTTTGAAAGTTGGAATTTAAGGTCATGGATGATTTGATTCGTGTTTATTATTAAATGACGAGTATGATATGCATGTGTGAACCGATAGTGGTCAAGTTGGAGAGCTTGTGCCAGGAAAACGCTCTTTGATCTTTGCATGTGCAGCTTGAGCGTGGAGATGGCCATGGTCGATGACGAGGAATACCGGAACTAGGAGGGTCGAAATCTAAGGTTTATTGGTCGTGGATGTCACGGGGTGGTCGTGCTCACGCTGGGACATATGGAGATCAAATGTGAATGCATCATGCATGGTCGAAACTACAGGAGGTGTCGTCCTAGTGGCTTCGATGTGTGAAGAGTTTTGGAAGACATTCATAACTAGAAGGTTTAGATATATTAGAAAACCAAGGATTTGAGGGGTTTAGGGTCCCCGATTTTGAAAGAGATAGTATTATATGTTTGTGTTGATAAGGACACGGTTTAGGATCCTAGCATATAAAGGCCGAAGAGGTTAAGTGTAACATAGGGCTTTTGGGGCTTTTATGCCTTTTTGCGGTGGCTTTCAGAAGAGAGCTTTTCGGTGTTTTTGTGCTAGAGTTTCAGGGGTGCCGAGAGAGCACTTTGTAGCCACATAACATGGTTGAGAAATAATAGATCTGATCTACTCAAGAAAGATTGGTCATTACCGGCTGCATGTTCCTTTGTCTTAGACAAATTCTTGTGTTGATCGGTCTTCAACTTGTTCTTGTCCACTGTTTTCGATTTGTTCTTGTTCTTTGGAGTGTGTGAATCTCCCGAGCCATAGGGTGGAAGAAATCTTATAGTCGAATCCTTTCGACTAGGTGATCGCAACTCCATCAACCAGATCGACTTCACCTTCTTCGATCACAAGCAGTGTTGTTCACCCGGTTGTCGACAATAGTTATGACTGTTGGAACAGATCAGAGTTGTTTCGACACTACGACTAGGTGACAATCTCGTATGAGTACGTTCGATTCGGTTGCCAGTTGAATTCAACACAGATACTCTTTGGTAAGTTGCAAAAGAAAGCACTACAATCATTCACCCCCCCTCTGATTGTTGTATCCAATCCTGCACATGTATTCGATATGAAATGTGCCCAGGTGACCGGATACGCTACGACGACGGCCGATCTCAGTTGCAGGAGCCTTCCCCTTCCTAATGTCTCGGGACTCCCCACATCAGTGTCGTATGCCAAAGTCGTCCATGCTCTGCGATTCCATGATGTAAGTGCACCGTACAGTCAAAAACGTAATCAGGATGTAAATTCTACATAACTCACGTCGTCGATATGGAGTGCGCCCGGACGACTGGATACACTATGGCGGCCGAACTCAGTCGCAAGAGCCTTCCCCTTGCCCTTGTCTCGATAATAATGACAAAGGCATCCAACAAACAATTACTTACCCTTCGGTCTCTTGGCTATACATCCAAAGCCCCAACAGGCGGGCCGGTCCGCTTGGCTACCAAACTGCAGCCACCCACTCCCGCTCGGTCTCGGTCTCGGTCTCTTCGCATCTCGGTCTCCCAAACTTCCAATCCCTGCGGGCCGCGGCCACCCACTCCCGCACTCCCTTCCGGCCTGGCAATCAACGCTCACCGAGCTGCCAAACCCGCACGGCGTACGCGTTTCCCGGAAGCCCGAGCCACCCATTCGCCCGACCGGCAGCGCCCGAATCACGACGCCCGACACGATCCCCACCGTAGTGGGCGCCGCTGTTCCACCCGAATTAGTTCCGGGCACGCGGCTATGCGAGACGCTCAGACGTACGACCGTTCGATCGATGATGAAATGGTAAGAGCAAGTTGCAGCCTAGCACAACTTCATTGTAGTAAGAGCAAGTTGCAGACTAGCACAACTTCATTTACAATAGCACTACTGCTCATGACGACAACAAAAAAGGTCGACGTGAACTATGGCGTCTCAACGAAGATCCAAGGGAAGTGCATAGACAACATGTACTACCGGACTGGGATCGTGTGTAGCAAGTAGTATGACTGTAACTTTAGCGGTAGGGGATCTCAACCATTCAAAATGTATCCAACGTTCAGGAATCAGACAGCCCATCTCCGTCCCTACTCCTTATCTTGGATGACTTCTTCCCCATTTGAATCCGCTCTAGATTTGAGGACTTCTAACCAAAAAAAAAAAAATCAAAGTTTTGCTTAGACACCCTCTTCCCTAAATTGACCAGACATGCGTGCAGCTCGTTGAAGACCTAAGAGTATTGGACCATTGGCCGTACGTAGGGACCCGTCAGATGTTGAGCATTGGAGTTTTTGACTTATTAAACCTAGCTGCGTTGTTCAAAGCATGAACAAAAGAAGACACAAACCGAGTTGGTGGGCCGCGACGTGCCTAGTGGCAGCAACGTTTCTCTGACGAAGTTCAACACCTAGCTTTGGGTAAGCTTTCGGTGATCATTGGTTCTCTTACGAGAATTAAGCCGCCAAAAGTGAACGTGGCTGTTTGCCGTACTGCACAAGTCCTGCATGTCCCCAGCCGGCTCTCTGAACAAAACATTCCTGTTTCCCAATTGCGAGACTGTTATGTTCTTGCCACCAAGTGTTAAAGCATAAGTAGTACGGTGACTTCGTATTAGAATCTAATTAGGAAGTTGTATAGGAGTCGGATTGAATCTTTGAATTTTAAATAAAGGGTGTGAGAGTCCCGTGAGACTACACATTTTATTCCTATAATTTTCACATGGTATTAGAGTCATCCCCGTTCCCTACCTAACCCTAACTCGCTTACCTCAGCCACCGCCATCATCATTTGTCGTTCAACCCTTCGCGTCGTTGCCTCCGCCTCCTGTAACCGAGCCGCTGTGTCGCCTCGCAAGCGAGGCCCGACAGCTGGTGTGGTGCGCCGCCTCATATCACAGCGGGGTGGGTGGATCCAGCGCCTCCTCTCGGGGACGGACAGGCCGCCACTAGAGGACGCGTGGGCTGCCTCCACCGCTCAGGTCGCCATCGCCGCTGTTGCCGACGAAGTGAAGCCATTGCCGTCGTTGTTGCCGCTCGGGTCGTTTTGGAGGAAGCCGAACTGGATCTAAAGAAGGAAGGGAGCAGAGAAAGGAAAGAGCTGCCACTCAGGTCGATCTAGAGGAAGCCAACTTGGATCTGAAGAAGGAAGAGAGCATAGGAAGGAAAACGTTGTCGGCCGAAGAAGAAAAGGATTTCAAAGAGAAAGAAAAAAGGGGTTGTCTCCCGAAGAGAAGGAAAGAAATAATAATAGTTCTTTGTTCGGAAAAAGAAATGATGTTACGTCTCTGCAACATTTTGGTAGTTATCGAGGTTCGGTAGAACATTGATGCGTGAAGGATTGTCGTAATTGTGGTAGATACGCGCGGTATATCTTGGTAGTGATTGACATTACTCTGGTTGTTTGAGAAGGTGGCCTCTGAGGAGATTGAGGCTACGAGGAAAGATGAGGAAGAAGCCTCAATGGGGATCGTAGAAGGTCGAGGAAGGAGCCGAGTTGGACCTAGGGCTAATAAGGCCCTGACAGAGGAGAGCACGTGATGAACCTCGGAGGTCTTGATTTGGTCTGATCTTTAGATGAGAAGATAAATTCGGTAGAAGTCGCTCAACTCTCACGATCCTGGCTACGAACGTGCAAGGCCCGAAACCACGCAATCGCTGAATTGCTCGACAAGTTGTTATCAACCGTGCACGAATACCCGGATGACCTGATCACGAAGATCAATTCCTGCATACACCGAAGAAGCACGCAAGAACAAGGTAAAACGCAATCTGAATTGTAAATATATGATTGAGTTCAAAAGGTGGGATTCTGCAGAGGTCCTTTATGGTTGGTCTAGTCGACACAAGCGAAGAACGAGAGTTTTCACAATGGAGAAACTAATCAAACGAAATTCGAGTTCTAGCAAAAGGAGACGACAACTCCTATATAGGGAGACGGCCAGCGAAGTGGGCGCACGCCCCTAGGTGACGAGTCACGGCGGCCCGATCTTCCGATAGGTTCGATTTGGTTCGTCGTGAGGACGTTGACGCTTTGAGGCTTCCGACCAACAGATCGTCACCTCGCAATTCGCTACACCCGCACGCCTGTCGTTATCGACCACGCTTGCACGCGATCGACCTTACCACGAAGGTTAATGTTCCTGCAAGCAATCGAAGAAACTCACAAGAACAAGGTAGATGCAATCAATTGTATTGCGGATATGGATGAAGTTTACAAGTGGGGTTCTCAAACCGATAATCGCGAAACCGCAATTGGCGTAATAATCTAAGAAAACCCGCCTAAACTATGGCGGCTCTCGATATATATAGGGGGACGGAGGAGGTCGACCTAGGGTTGTGCGGCCGTGGGATGAGGCGTACACAACTGGACTCGATCTCGCCACGCTTACAAAGTCTTATTAGTTTCCAAACGGTGACGCAAAGACCTTGTGTCGCGTATTTCGGTCGAAGATCTAGTCGTAGGACTGGTCCTAGAGTGGTCTTGAGGAGTCCATGCTATCTTTGGTCATAGATTGTGTCCAACGAGTACTGTGCTCGCCTCTCTGATCGTAGAGTGCTCCCAACGAGTCATCTGGTCGTAGGCCTTCTTGAAGTGGTCGTAGGCCTTGCGGAACTGGTCGTGGACCTTCTTGAACTAGTCGTAGGCCTTCTTGAAGTGGTCGTAATCCTAGATTTCTGAGTACAAGTAAATCATCTCCATTAGGTAGCATCATAGAGTTCTCAAATAATACACTCAGCCCTAGAAACGATTTTACCTGATAGATTAAGTCACGTGCTCTAGCTCTTGTCGTAGGACCTTGTAGTCCAACACCCAAATCTGGAAGGTCTTGTGTAGTACGTGTATCCGAAGGAGGGATGTCCTCATCATACTCCCTTTCTTGAATTGGAGTCGTCCTCGACTCAAGCTCATCTTCTTCTCCCGCGTATGGTTTCAAATCTGAAATGTTAAATGTGGGGCTAACCCCAAAATCTGTAGGTAATTCTAACTGATATGCATTATCATTTATCTTCTTAATTATCTTAAACGGTCCTGCAGCTCTAGGCATCAACTTTGATTTTCTTAATTCCGGAAATCTATCCTTTCTCAAATGAACCCAAACTAAATCACCTGGTTCTATTTTGACAACTTTCCTACCTTTATTTCCAGCAACCCTATACTTTTCAAATATACGCTCTATATTCTCTTTAGTGGTCTCATGCAACTTGAGAATAAATGCAAGACGCTTCTTAGCATCTAGATTTATTTTTTGAGGTTGGTAAAGGTAGTAAATCAATAGGAGCACGGGGTTAAAACCATACACTACCCAAACGGACTTACCTTGGTGGTGGAGTGTATCGACCTATTGTAAGCAAACTCAATATCGGTAAACACTCTTCCCACATCTTCAAGTTCTTCTTTAAAACAGCCCGCAACGTGGTGGATAATGTGCGGTTGACAACCTCCGCTTGTCCATCGGTTTGGGGATGACACGTAGTAGAAAACAGCAGCTTTGTCCCCAATTTATTCCAAAGCGATCTCCAAAAGTGGCTCAAAACTTCGTGATCGCGATCCGAGACAATAGTATTGGGCACTCCATGTAAGCTTAACGATTTCCAAAAAACAAATCAGCTATGTTTGTAGCATCATCGCTCTTGTGACAAGATATAAAATGTGCCATTTTAGAAAATCGATCCACTACGACAAATATACTATCTCTCCCTCTTTGTCCTAGGCAATCCTAAAACAAAATCCATAGAAATATCCTCCCAAAGGGCACTAGGAATAGGAAGAGGCATATAAAGTCCATGTGGATTGAGACGGACTTAGCTTTGTTGCATGTAGTGCAATGAGCCACGAGCGCTCGACATCACGCCTCATCTTTGGTCAAAAGAAGTGAGTGGTCAGACATCTTCTCGCCTTTTTGCTCCAAAATGCGCCATCAAACCTCCTCCATGTGCCTCTGTAACAACAAAAGACGAACAGAGCTAGCCGGAATGCATAGCTTGTTAGCACGATAGATCAAACCATCATTCAAAGACATAGTTATTCCATATCTTCCCTTCTTTACAATGTTCAAGCACTTCCTTAAAGTCCAAATCGGTGACATATAAACTCTTAATGGCCTCCAAACCAAAAATCTTATGGTCAAGTTGAGATAACATGGTATAACGCCTAGAGAGCGATCAAGAATCACATTGTCCTTACCTTTCTTATGCTTTATGACATATGGAAACGACTCAATAAATTCTACCCAATTAGCATGTCGTTTATTCAGTTTAGCTTGACTTCTAATATGTTTTAGTGATTCATGATCAGAATGTATAACAAATTCTTTAGGCCATAAATAATGTTGCCAAGTTTGAAGCACACGAACTAAAGCATACAATTCTTTATCATAGGTGGAATAATTCAAACTAGGCCCATTTAGTTTCTCGCTAAAATATGCGACGGTTTACCTTCTTGAATCAATACACCACATATTCCAATCCGCTAGCGCCACATTCAATCTCAAAAGTCTTACCAAAATCGTGGAGTTGGAGTAGTGGTGCTTGGGTGAGCTTCTCTTTCAACAAGTTGAATGCCTTCTCTTGCGCAGTCCCCATTGGAAAGGCACTCATTTCTTTGTCAATTCATTCAATGGTGCGGCAATGGTGCCAAATCCCGCACAAAACGCCGATAGAATCCAAAGAAGGCCGTGGAAGCTCCGCACCGTGACACGATGGTCGTGTCGGCCACTTTGGATGGCTACAATTTTATCTCATCCACCTCAATTCCCCGTGGTGTCACAACATATCCAAGAAACGCAACTCGATCGGTGCAAAAGGTGCACTTTTCGAGGTTACCAAACAAACGTCGCCTCTCAAAGCATTAAAAACAGACGATATGATTCAAATGTAGCGCATGTGACTTGCTATAAATCAAGATATCATCAAAGTAAACCACCACAAATTTTCCAATGAAAGGACGAAACCTCGCTCATCAAACGCATAAAAGTACTCTGGTGCATTAGTTAGACCAAAGGCATCACTAACCACTCATATAATCCGAACTTAGTTTTAAAAGCGCTTTTCCATTCATCTCCTAATTTCATTCTAATCTGTGGTAACCACTCCGCAAGTCAATCTTTGTGAAAATAATAGAACCACTCAATTCATCTAGCATGTCGTCTAGCCTTGGGATAGGATGACGATACCTTATAGTAATGTTATTAATGGCTCGCAATCAACACACATACGCCAACTACCGCCTTTCTTAGGAACCAAAAGAATGAACAAAGATAAGGACTAAGGCTTTCTCTTACGTACCCACGGTCCGTAAGATCTTGGACTTGTCATTTGAATTTCCTTAGTCTCCTCTGGATTGGTCCTATATGCAACGGTTTGGCAAAGTCGCCCCGATCAAATCAATTTGATGCTCTATCCTCGAATAGGTGGTAATCCCGGGAACCTCACCGAATACATCCACATACTCCTGCAAAAGGTTAGCAACAACAGAGGCAAAGAGCTAGCTATATCCTCAAGCGAGTATAAGGCATTTTGCATATCAAAGCATAGCATGGCAACTCATTATCACAAATTTCAGCAAGTTCAGATTTAGTGGCAATCATAACACATCCCTTCAATTTAATCCCCTCGACTTAGGACTAGACGCCACTTTCTCCCTTTTAGGTGGGAAAACACGCTTTGCTACTTGCTGATTTTCGTAATCATGCTTATCGGTTTTTCTTTCATTTTTAGCGCACTCTTCTTCATCTTTCAAAATCTCAGCTGGTGTCAAAGGCAATAACTTAATCTTCTTGCCCTTGTGTAAGAACGAGTAGGTATTAGCTCTACCATGGTGCAAAACATCATTGTCATATATCCAAGGCCTACTGAGTAATAAAGAGCGTGCTTGCATCGGAACTATATCAAAGTCGAACTATCTTTGTATTTACCATTTGAAAATTGCACGCTCACAACTTTGTTTACCTTTAACTTACCACACGAATTGAACCATTGGATGTAGTAGGGGCGTGGGTGGGGTTGTGTGGTCAAGCCAAGCTTCTCGACCATCTCTGAGCTTGCAAGGTTGTTGCGATCCTCCATCAACGATGACTCTGCAGCTCGTCCTTCACAAGAAATCTGGTTTGAAACAAGTTATGCCGTTGATTTTGCTCGCTCTCTCCACTTGTGCGCCAAGACTGCTTGCAACAAGGCTCATATGATACTCGGTGTCAACAACACCTACTTGCTCCTCTACACCATCAAGATCATTGTCCGCCTCGCCTCCTCCACCGCAATGTTAGCCGCAAGTACATATTCATCCTCAATATCACTAGTACTTACATATCCACCATCCGTAGTGGCAAGGTATGCTCACGACTTGGGCGTCCTTCATGACGTGTCCCATTCCCTTGCAACGGTGGCAAATAATCCCGTGGTACGACCAAGGAAGCAACCGAGGAAGAACTCTTGGTCGGAGCCTCAGACACTAGTAGGTTTGCTTACCTCGGGTGCTGTGATGTGGTCGGAGGTGTCACTGAACGCACTCTACTCGAGGAGGCAGCAGACCGTGTAGCTGAAAGTGGGGTGTTTTGGCTTGCCCCAAGACCGGTCGTGGTGTAGACATGCTCCTAAAATTGTTCCTTGGCCTCTGTTGTCGCCCCCGCAATTCTTTTCGCCAAACATGCAAGTTGGAACAATCTAGGACACTATCGTATTCTTTGTAATCCACTATGTCCTCGAATCTCACGCCTTAATCCTCTATAAAACGTGCTATTGCGCCTTCTTCATCCTCAATAATATCACAACGCAACATGCTAATTTGTAGCTCCCGATAATATTCTTCTACGGATCTATTACCTTGATTTAAGCGCTGCAATTTATTACGCAAATCACGCTTAAAAGAAGGTGGGACAAATCATTACGCATAGCAACCTTTAAACCATCCCACGTAGTAGGCGCTAATCCTTCTGCAAACCCTATTCCACCAAATGATGGCAAAGTTTTTAAATTCACTTGTGGCTTGCCTAACTCTATGCACTTCAGG
Organism: Hsuehochloa calcarea; assembly: GCA_036346395.1. NCBI lineage: Eukaryota > Viridiplantae > Streptophyta > Magnoliopsida > Poales > Poaceae > Hsuehochloa > Hsuehochloa calcarea. The sequence continues at coordinate 32,714,850 of CM070597.1, forward strand.
AACTAAGTGAGCATTCAATTTTTGTTCAACCGTCATCTCCCAATCTAGATATATTTCTGCATCATAAGCACCCGCAAAAGATGGTATAGTGAACTTGACTTTAGCATATGGATCATCATGGGTATTATGTTGTCGAAAATTGTTACCTCTCATACCTTGACGGTTGAAGTTCGCGGTTCGTTGTCGTGCATCAAAGGCGCCGTGGTCGCATCTCATTATCATTATCAAACTCATGGTCATGGGCTGCACCATGAGGTTCCACACGACCAACGTTTGGTGGTCGATTCACCATTCTTTCGAGGCGTGTAGTGAGCGCCGCAATACTATCGTTGATTGAACGTTGTAATGTGATCGTGGTAGCTTGAAGCTTCCTCGTCGATGTCCTCATTAACGGTAGTCGTTGTTCATCCAATAGCGCCATGAGCTCTTCCTCAAAATACACTCTTGCGCATCCAATCCTTCACCTGACATGGTTAGTAGGAGACAAAAGACAACACAAAGGTATTATCCCTATCACTATTAGGTGGTCGAAGGGTGGAATCACACACTCTCAAGCGTCTTACCAAGCTCTTATGAGTTTCTTACCAAATTGCAGCAGGTGGTCTGATCGGCGAAGGTGGGATGTACGATCACGGCGGAGGCGAATGCGAGGATCCAACTGAGGGCGAAAGTATGTGGAGCCTCGATAGGCAATGTTTAGTAGCAAGGAATAGCAATAATGAAATCAGATTAGCAAAGTGAATAAAAGTCCACAAGACTAAATCACGCTTGTCGGCTCAAACGCTGCTCCTAGAACTAGCTCAAGCAAACGGAAGGATAGGGTAGATACAAACACAATCGGATCCAAAATCACAAAGCAACTCCTTCTTTTCTTCTTCTTCTTTTCTTTTTTTTTTGCACTCTTTGCTTTCTTTCTTTTCTTTTTTTTTTTTTTGACCGCAAAACCCAACCTAGGGTTTTCCTTTTTTTGCGAATGTGACCTTGACTCAAAACTCTTCAAAACCCTTTTCTGGGTCTATGGATATATATGGGTCACAAACTTTTTCCGGAGAGCAGGGGTACAAAGGTAATTCGACCAGTCGATTGTTTTCGACCAGGTGGTGGGGTGTCCGAGAGCAACAAGATAATAAATAGGGTTGTCGGACACGAGTGGTTGGTCGAATCCGACCAGCGCTTGTTTTCACCAGTGGAGAAGCCGAATCCGAGTAGGTGGTCGATGGAAGTGGTGTTGTGGTCGTATGGGGTGGTGTTGTGGTCGATTGGGGGTCTAGATGATCGACACAAAGAAAGACTCGACGCTAGAAACTAGATTACGACGACTAGACCAAAGAACAAAGACACCGACGATGGACTCGAATTCAACAACGCTAAACCGAAAACACAATTGCGAAGGCACAAAGTGGTTTGGACAATGAATAATTACGATCTAAAATTTTTGTAGGGCAATTTTCGGACTCTAGGTGATGGAACAAAACTCACAAAAAGGATAAACGAAATTACCTATCGGCAACCTTAGCTCGATACCACTTGATGAGTCACGGCGCCCGATCTTCCGATAGGTTCGATTTGGTTCGCCATGAGGACGTTGACACTTTGAGGCTTCCACCAACGATCGTCACCTCGCAATTCGCTACACCGCACGCTCGCTTTGTCGTTATCGACCACGCTTGCACGCGATCGACCTTACCACGAAGGTTAATTTTCCCGCAAGCAATCAAGAAACTCACAAGAACAAGGTAGATGCAATCAATTGTATTGCGGATATGGATGAAGTTTACAAGGGGGTTCTCAAACCGATAATCGCGCCCGAATCACGACGCCCGACACGCAAGTGGGCGCCGCTGTTCCACCCGAATTAGTTCCGGGCACGCGGCTATGCGAGACGCTCAGACGTACGACCGTTCGATCGATGATGAAATGGTAAGAGCCAGACTAGCACAACTTCATTTACAATAGCACTACTGCTCATGTCGACAACAAAAAAGGTCGACGTGAAATATGGCGTCTCAACGAAGATCCAAGGGAAGTGCATAGACAACATGTACTACCGGACTGGGATCGTGTGTAGCAAGTAGTATGACTGTAACCTTAGCGGTAGGGGATCTCAACCATTCAAAATGTATCCAACGTTCAGGAATCAGACAGCCCATCTCCGTCCCTACTCCTTATCTTGGATGACTTCTTCCCCATTTGAATCCGCTCTAGATTTGAGGACTTCTAACCAAAAAAAATAAATCAAAGTTTTGCTTAGACACCCTCTTCCCTAAATTGACCAGACGTGCGTGCAGCTCGTTGAAGACCTAAGAGTTTTTGACTTATTAAACCTAGCTGCGTTGTTCAAAGAATGAACAAAAGAAGACACAAACCGAGTTGGTGGGCCGCGACGTGCGTAGTGGCAGCAACGTTTCTCTGACGAAGTTCAACACCTAGCTTTGGGTAAGCTTTCGGTGATCATTGGTTTTCTTACGAGAATTAAGCCGCCAAAAGTGAACGGGGCTGTTTGCCGTACTGCACAAGTCCTGCATGTCCCCAGCCGGCTCTCCGAACAAAACATTCCTGTTTCCCAATAGCGAGACTGTTATGTTCTTGCCACCAAGTGTTAAAGCATAAGTAGTACGGTGACTTCCTATTAGAATCTAATTAGGAAGTTGTATAGGAGTCGGATTGAATCTTTGAATTTTAAATAAAGGGTGCGAGAGTCTCGTGAGACTACACATTTTATTCCCCTAATTTTCACATGGTATTAGAGGCATCCCCGTTCCCTACCTAACTCTAACTCGCTTACCTCAGCCACCGCCATCATCATTTGTCGTTCAACCCTTCGCGTCGTTGCATCCGCCTCAGAATAGAAAGCATTGTGTCGCCTCATAGCGAGGCCCGGCAGCTGGTGTGGTGCGCCGCCTCGTATCACAGCGGGGTGGGTGGATCCAGCGCCTCCTCTCGGGGACGGACAGGCCGCCACTACAGGACGCGTGGGCTGCCTCCACCGCTCAGGTCGCCATCGCCGCTGTCGCCGACGAAGTGAAGCCATTGCCGTCGCTGTTGCCGCTCGGGTCGTTCTGGAGGAAGCCGAACTGGATCTGAAGAAGGAAGGGAGCAGAGAAAGGAAAGAGCTACCACTCAGGTCGATCTGGAGGAAGCCAACTTGGATCTGAAGAAGGAAGAGAGCATAGGAAGGAAAACGTTGTCGGCCGAAGAAGAAAAGGATTTCAAAGAGAAAGAAAAAAGGGGTTGTCTCACGAAGAGAAGGAAAGAAATAATAATAGTTCTTTGTTCTGATGTTACGTTGCAACATTTTGGTAGTTATCGAGGTTCTTGAGAACATTGATGCGTGAAGGATTGTCGTAATCGTGGTAGATACGCGCGGTATATCTTGGTAGTGATTGACATTACTCTGGTTGTTTGAGAAGATGGCCTCTGAGGAGATTGAGGCTACGAGAAACGATGAGGAAGAAGCCTCAATGAGGACAGTACAAGGTCGAGGAAGGGGCTGAGTTGGGCCTAGGGCTAATAAGACCCTGACAGAGGAGAGCACGTGATGAACCTCGGAGGTCTTGATTTGGCCCAATCTTTAGATGAGAAGATAAATTCGGTAGAAGTCACTCAACTCTCACGATCCTGGCCCGAAACCACAGAGTTTGCTCGAAAGTCTTTATCACTCACGAATACCTATGACTCGATCACGAAGATCAATTCCTGCATACATCAAGAAGCACGAAAGAACAAGGTAAAACACAATCTGAATTGCAAATATATGATTGAGTTCAAAAGGTGGGATTCCTTCTTTAGTCCTAGACGACCAAGCGAAGAACGAAGTTTTCACATTGGAGAAACTAATCAAAAGAAATCCGAGTTCTAGCAAAAGGACGACAACTCCTATATAGGAGGCGGCCAGGGTGGTGGCGGTGGTGGTGGGCGCGCCCTAGGGTTACAAGGCCCATGGGCCCAAGTGGAGGTGGCGCAGCACCCATTTGACTCGCACTCAGAAATAGACGTTGACTATTTTGAGGATTGTGGCCAGCTCGGATGGAGTTTGATGATGATCTTATATCTGTTGGAAAGTAGACTTGATAAGATTTCCATGAAGTCCAGAATCACCCCAAATGGAGTCCGTATGAAGAAATTACGACTGTTTGAACTTAGTTCTATCGCAGCAGTCCGAATTCGAATCCAGAACGAGCCCAACTCGAACTCTTGCTTGACATGGACCCAAAGTGATGTGGTGACCTCCATTATATCTTCCATGCATGTCCATGACTCCACAAGCCTCTCTTTGATCCGTTCCCATGTTTCTAAACACAATTAAATCACTTGCATTAGGTAGCGGTTTATCTTCATAAATATATAAACATAGGAACGAATTTACCTTGTAATTAAGTTGGCGAGCACGAGCTCGGATAAGAGGTCCTTGTACTGGTTGTGGATGAGTTGTGTGTGTAGGTGCGGCTGTGTCCATAGTACGGATGTCCTCATCAGCACATATGTTACTCTGATAGGCGAGCAAGTTATGCAGTGGAAGAAGTGGCAACAGGGAAAGGCACTAGAGACTCTTCATAACTCCACCTCCTTTGGTAACTTTGCCAATTATGTCCACGTGGCGAAGGTACTCAAGCACATGCACTTACATCCACATATAACACTCTCATATTGATTGGATCATATATTCAGGGGCATCCAAGCATGTTACGGGTTTACTTAGTGCATTTGCATCTTACACTCTATATACTCATTCTGAAACTGTACAAACAACTGATGGAACCTCCCAGCTTATTCAAAGTGTAGAATCTATATAATGCACATCATCCATTGCTTTATCATCCGTTTTGCATGTTCATTCCATTCCAGTCAATCTTCTTTCAGTTAGTTCTATCACTGACCGATTCAAATGCACTACCACATTTGATGAGGATTCATGTTTGTTCCGAGATAAGAGAACTGCTGGACCGAAATGGCGACTAGAGGGAGGGTGAATAGGAGCTCTACCCATTTTTCACCTTGATCGGATTCAACACATTTTTTTCTCTAATAGCTATGAAATCTATGAAGATCAACAAATAAGCACAGCGGATGTCTTGAATTGAATAAACTCAAAACCCCGAAGCACAACAACCATAAAGAACACAAAAATGCACTGGTGAACAGTACCGATGAATGAGCAGTACCGGTTGTACTAGTGAATAGTAGCGGTATTACCAAAAATCGGTAGTACCGATGAACAGTAGCGGTATTAGTGGATAAATAGTAAAAAAAGCACGATGAACAAGACACAACCCTAAATCCAATTCCAAAATTAGCACAGCTTTTGATTCACAACTCCAAACTTTGTGACATTTGAAACATATCTTGTCTATGATGTCATGAACCTATTCCACTCAAAGATCGTGAAGATCATTGCCAAAGTTTCAAATTTTTTTCTGTTTGAGTGAAGGTTGCTCTAAAACTGGGCCAAAATCAAACTTTAATCTTAGAACTTGCTCGTGGGTACGGGATGATCAAGATGATCTTAGATGCATTTCCACATATCACAACAAACAAGATCTCAGCAAGAAACCAAAGGAAAACTAAAGGATCAACAAAAGCCCAAAATCACCAAAGAGAGAGCAAGAATAGGAAGAGAGTCATTTTGAAGAATCCTGCTTGGATTGATTGGAGACTGAAGTCGGTTTATAGCCACTCCACCATGGAGGACAAAAGCTCAACACTTGAGCACTCAATCAATCCAACTCTCTAGAACTCTAACCTCTCATATCCCTAAACACAAACTGGAGTTTCTTGAATACAAGGGTTTAAAGAGTGCACAACCAGCACCCTCCCTATTTATAGAGGAGGCTAGTTTCAAGAGGAAAATAGCTAAACAGGCACCTGTTAAGCCCACACATAAACGGATTTCACTTACACACGTATTTCAAAGCGTCGTCTTCATCTACTGTTGACCTAAACCACTTCTCTTCGTGCTGTCTTGAGTCGCAGTTTAGCCAAAAGTAATCAAGGCGGTATTTGGGTGAAGTTACCAAAATACCCCATCTAGATCATTCTCCAAAGACCGAGTCCAATCTTCATGAAGTAATCCCATACTTTGCCACGTGTAGGTTAATCAATGACTCTCTTCATGTCGGCAAGTCTCTCCCATCCGGCTCCCACCGAAACCACTATGGCACATGCACCGACCCCTGCACCGCTTGATACAACCCGGCGCACCGAACTTCTCATTCGGTCATCCTTGTCTATTTTGCACCATGCTTGAGTCCACTGACTTCACTCGGCATCCTCGATCGTTCTGAACCCCCTCTCTTCAGGCCTAGTCTCGATCATCCTCGCCGTTGACCGTCATTGACCTCCAAGCTTCCTGCACAACACTAGACCAAGAAATCAATTTTGGAAACAAGTTCTTCGCAACTTCACCCACGTTAGTCAAAATATGCATCATGCAATACATATGCAATGGAACCCATGAAATTGACCTAACAAACAAAGCAAAGTTGGCGCTGTGAGCAAAGCCAAGTTATCGCGGTGAACTCGGTCTTACAAGATCATGCGGTAGTACCGCTCCACAAATGCGGTCTTACCTATTCTTAGGGAAGAAGAAACTCCCAAAAATATGTTCTCTCGAAAAAATATACCGCCAAGTAAAGTTCGGTCATACCGTACTGCGGTAGTACCGCTTATCAAATACGGTTATACCAATTTTACCTGGTCAAAATGATTACGACCACCTGGTCGAAGGGTGACGACCACCAAGTTACGACAACCTGGTTGCACTGTGGTAGTACTGATCCTCTATTGCGGTCATACCGCGCTGCGATAATACCACTCCTCTGTTACGGTCAATACCAAATTACTGAACTTTGCTGAAAATGAGTGTTTAACAAACCCTCAATACTATTGCTAATTGTATCATCATCCTAAGATCGTGAACACATCCCCATGATATCCACAAGAACTGGGAAGAGGATTTGGACTGGAATAAGGCGTAATGAGTTATGGTATATTGATTAGATTGATACAACATTAGCTATGGCTGTAGGAGGAGTTGATGTAGAAGTTTTGTTACATCATCGTCGCTTGGGATATCCGCCATTTGAGTGTTTAAGTCAATTATACCATGATTTATTCAATAAAGTGACAAGAGTAAACTTGTGTGTGATGCTTGCGACTTTGAAAATTATACACGATCTACATATAGTAGCATTACTCTTCGGAGTTATGAACATTTTATAATAATACATTATGATATTTGGGGTCCGTGCTCAGTTACTTCTATGAGTGGTTTGTCACCTTTATTGATTGACATACTTATATAACTTGGATTTATATGATGAAGCACAAGAGTAAGGTCCTTCGGTGCTTTTAAGATTTCCACAGGATGGTTGCTACTCTGTTTGATGCAAAGGTTCGATTTCTCCGAACATACAATGAAACTAAGTATGTTAACAAGGAGTTTACAGTGTATCTTTCAAAGGAGGGGAGACTTCATCAGACTACTTGTTTAGGAACCTCACCTCAGAATGGAGTGATTAAAAGGAAGAATCGATATTTATTGGAGGTAGCACGTTCACTCATATTTTAGATGAATGTGCCAAAGGGATTGTTGAGCGAAATAGTGATGACGGCAGCATATCTCATCAATCGCATGTCATCTCGAATACTTAGGATGAAGTCTCCAAATGAACTTCTATTGGTCAGTGAGAGTTCAAAGTGCCTCCTAAGGTGTTTGGTTGTGTGTGCTTTGTATAAGATCACCGACCAGAAATTGGCAAGCTAGATTTGCAAGCATTGAGGTGTATCTTTATAGACTATTCATCAAGTCAGAGAGAAGGAGAAGGTTGTTCGTGAGTATGAATGTGACATTCTAGAAATTTGAGCCGTACTACACGAGTGGACGTACACTTGGTCAGTTTTTTGGGGAGTTCTCTGCTATCAATGAGGGTGACAGTCGAGATAGAGAGGACAAGGAGATTGGTAGTCAATGATAAGAAGTCATTGTGGGGACAATTGCATGCCCGAGCCTAAAGGAATACGTGAGGGATGTAATAGCCACAAAAGAATTGAAGGTTTATCAACGAAGATACTTTGGAAAAAAAAGGGGACAAGTGGTCAGCACTCGAGCCACAAGCGGAGCTGGCAGAGGTGCAACCAGAAAAGCCACCGCCTAAACAGGTGGCCTTGCCAGTTCATCTAGTCCCAAATCCCTCCTCAAAGTTACCACTTGCGCAATGTAGGGAAACTAGAGGTAATGCCAGAAAGCCTCTAGTCTGGTATGGATTTGAGCATGACATTGTAAATTTTATCTCATATTCTCATATCTCACCTGCATACAAAGCATTTATTTCATCTCTTCAGACAGTGCCTGTTCCAAAGGATTGACGAGCTGCTAAGTAGGATTCTAAGTGGAAGGGTGTCATGAAGGGGGAGCTTAGTGCACTTCAGAAGAACAAGGCATGTAATCTTGTTCCACTTCAAGCAGGAAAGAGGGCAGTAGGATGCAAATAGGTGTTTATGATTAAGCAAACTCATGAAGGCAAGATAGAGAGATACAAGACACGGTTGGTTACAAAAGATTATAGTCAAACATATGTAATAGACTATGATGAGACCTTTATACCGTTGGCGAAGATGAGCACAGTAAAAACGTTGATTTTCTGTGAAACTAACTTTGTATGGCCCCTATATCAGTTAGATGTGAAGAATGCTTTTCTACATGATGATTTACAAGAGGGGTATACATGGAGATTCCTCTAGGTTTTGAGAACAGTCAGACTGATGGGAAGGCGTGTGTTGGACCGAAACGGTGACTAGAGGGAGGGTGAATAGGAGCACGATCTCTTTTTCACCAAGATCAGATTCAACACGATTTTCACTCTAATAGCTATGAGAGCTATGAAGATCAATATACAAGTATAACTGAAGAGTTGTATTGAATCCAATCAAAGCCCCGAACCAAAACAACTAAAAACCATAAAAACTCAATCTGCCATAAGATGGGCGGTCTAACCTCTCAGATAGGCGGATCGACTTTTACAAGGGGTGGTCTGACCTCTTAGATGGGCGGTCTGACCTGCAGCTTGATGAACAATAAAATCAGCCCGAAAAACAAAGTTAAAATAGGTGTAACTTTTGGTCTACAACTCCAAACTCGATGAAACTTGGAACACACCTTCTCTATGATATTAGGAACCTATTCTAATCAAAGATCGTGAAGATCCTCGGCAAAGTTCTGACCTTTTCCTGTTTGAGTGAAGGATAGTTCAAAACCGAGTCAAAACGAAAACTAGATCTAAAACCTTGCTCGTGGGTTAGAGATGATCAAGATGATCCTATATGAGTTCCTACATGTCACAGCAAGCAAGATTGGGGGCAGAAACCAACATAAAACTTGAGAATCAAAGACGGCCCTAAAATCATGAAATAGAGAGCAAGAACGAAAAGAGACTAATCTCAAGAAAACTTGCATAGATTGATTTATGATTGTTGCTGGTTTACAGTCACTCCAACATGGAGGAAAAAACTCAATAGATGAGCGCACAATCAATCTTCTCTTAAAGAATCGTAACCTCTCCACCCCCTAATCTCAAAATCAAAACTAGTGTTTCAAAATAAGAAAAATGATTAAGGAGGTGCACAACACCCTCCCATATTTATAGTGGAGGCTAACCTTCTAGAAGAATTCCTATTGGGCACCCGTTAAGCCCACACACAAACGGGGTTCAACTCACGCACACATTTTAAAGCGTTGTCTTTATCTTCTTTTGACCTAAACCGCTTCTCATTGTGTCGTCTTGCGCTGCAGTTTAGCCAAAAGTAATCAAGACGGTATTTTAGTGATATTACCAAAATACCCCTTCTCGATCCTTCTCCAAAGACCGAGTCCAATCTTCATGAAGCGCCCATACTTCTTACGCCACGTGTAGGTTGATCAACGGCTCTCATCATGTCAGCAAGTCTCTCCCATCCGGCTCCCACCGAAACCATCATGGCACTTGTACTGACCCCCGCGCCGCTTGATGCAACCTGTCGCACCGAACTTCCCGTTCTGTCATCCTTGTCCATTTTGCGCCACGCTCGAATCCAATGACTTCACCCGACACCATTGATCGTTCTGAACCTCAGCTCTCAAGTCTAGTCTCGATCATCATCACCGTTGACCGTCGTTGACCTCCAAGCAATCTGCACAACAATAGACCAAGAAATCGATTCCGGAAACAAATTCTTCGCAACTTGATCCACGTTAGTCAAAACATGCATCATGCAATATATATGAACTGAAACTCAAGAACTTGACTCAACAAATAAACATCGCTGCTGCAAGGGCCGATGATACAAGTGAAAACCGGTCAGGCCGCCATTCAATGGCCGGTCTGACCGCCCTCTGACCAGTCTGACCGATGCCCTGGCCGATCAGACCGCCCAGCAGGGATCTTAAAAATACATTATATCATAAGTTTATTGGGTTTTACCATATATTACAAAGAAAGTTGGCGGCCAAAGTTAAGTTTTAAATACCGTACCGATGTCCACAGCGAATGGTTATGCTCTATTTGACTGGTGGAAGTATATGCTAAGTGTAGACATTACCATAGACATAGTTATGTAGCCATTTGTATGGTCCGATCGAGCAAGATATTTCGATCGAACTTGAATTAGGAATAGATGTTCGATAATTTGTTTAATACTCCACAAAGTTGAAACAAAAACCACTCTAGTGCTCAGTTAGCATGTGTGGATACCATTTCAGTGCAGCACAGAGCACACCCTCGTTTATTGGGCGTGCAACAATGGCAAGCGTCATCTGGGCTTTGTACTTTGGCGTGGACTTCTCTGAATGATACAGAATAAGGCAATCTGCGCGCGCGCACCTTTTCTTTTTTGTCGCAACGAGGCGCGTGGTACGGGTTGCGCCGGCCGGCGATCGCGAACTGGTTCGAGCCGGAGTAAGAGCCGTGTTTCGCAGTGGCATCGTCAAAATGTCAAGATTGGGGTTCTGGATCGAGTCAATTTCGGGGCACTGCACAACTGCGAGAAGATGAAATGGGAACATTTCAAATGCTGAAAGATTTTGGAGAGTAGAAGCAGCTCTGTGATGTTTACGTGCACCGACTAATTGTCTCTGCAGAAAATACAAGTCCTGCAGCAACAGTTCCAGGTAAGAGAAACGTGTGCTAATTATCGTTCGATTCTGGCCCATAAACGGAGAATTCGAGAAGAAAAGTAGCAGCGTACTTGCCCGTCTACGACCCTACTTGGACTAGATCAGCAAATCCACTCTCAGGCTTGCAGCCCAAGCCTATGGATGTATGTCCTATGTATCCTTACCAGGGCACAAAAAACCTCACTGTCACAATCCCAGCCAGCCTGTAGTTTCAACTACTGGAACGAAACACCTGGTTTCTCCGGAAGATGCCCAGAATTCTACTCCCAATATACGTTTCAGACTTTCAGTTGATCAACGCTTTTCATACCAGCAATGCTATCCTCTCCAAGTCAAGACCTCCATTTCAAGCAAATGAAGCAAGCAGCGATCGACAGGCGTGCCAACCAGCAATGCTAACCTCTCCAACTGAAGACCCCCATTTCAAGCAAATGAAGCAAGCAGCGAGCGACAGGCGTGCCAACTGAAAAAGGGGGTTTTAACTTGAGCATTAATCCATTAACACTGGCAAGAAAACAAGCGGATACGTCCGCCATAACGCACAGGATCGCGTCGTTGCAGACCGGGACCATTCCGGTAGAGCCAGAACGGGTTGTTGCACTAACGCGTTCTTCCGTCCTTTCTTAGGCTCGCAATTTATTATCCCCTGTCCAAACTTTTCCTTCGCCCATGTGTTGCTCCCTGCACTGCACTGCACTGCACTCCATAGCTAGATACACTTCAAGGAGAAGAAAGTGCAGAAGATGACCATTTCTCTTGTCCCATCCCCCGTTTTCCAAGGCCTTTTTGCTTGATCGATCACAAGGTTACAATGGTGATGGGCATCGTTGCTTGAACACCAATCCATGTGCTGCTGAGCATGTGCAACAGGACAAGGGCAACGTTCCCGGCGACACGGCCATCCCAACCTACGGATTCCTGCGGGGATGCGGATGTAGCTGTGCTGTGCTGTGCGTGCGTGTTCAGAGACTTCTTCAGGCTTTCAGAGTTGCGTTGCTCGTTAACATCTTCAGGGCATGCAGGCCTCAGCTGACGACGACCTGGCGCCCCTAACGAACGCCAATTTAATATGGAGACCCAACTGCCTCCTTAAGATGAAAGCAATGTGGTAACCACCGGCCACCGGGAAAGAAAGATATGCGCCTCGTGCCGATCAAGGAGGAGGAGGAGATCGGATCGACCTGGTTGGGTGCTTACTGCAAGCTCCGGTTAGAGTAGTGTTTGGTGCACGCCTGCATCGGTCAGTGACCAGAATCTGTTTCACTGAGACAACAAAGTGGTATATGAGCAGAGCTGGGGAAGCTTTTCAGTGTGGATGTGTCTGGTGCATGGTAGTTCATGGTCGAGTTTTTTTTCCAAGAGAAGGAGAGCTTTATTGATTACTCAGAGATAGCGTTAAAATCCTGAGCTGCAATGTTTTCTTGCGCTTCACAACTTGTGCGAGCTTGCGAGCTACGGCGAGCTACGACGATTGTGCTATCTCTTTGCTTTCTTAAACTGCAAACTCTGGGAGCTGGTTCGTCAGTTCATGGCCAAGTTGACTCCAAGTCGGGAAATGAGTCGAGCTTGATTGGCTATCCTCAGAAACTAATGTACTGCTTAGTTAAATTAAAGGCAACCAGAAAGGACTGGTTGTTCCTTAAAAAAAATAGGACGTTGAATTAGGCCCCTCTCAACTTTATTTCAATGATCTAGGGCCCTAAACCTCTTACTTTTGTCATTTTCGAATCAAGTTGTTGCTGATCAATTGAAGTTTGTACTTACAAAAGTACATATGAAGTACACAAATGTATTGTACGTGTAAACCATATATGCTCCTTCAGTCCTTTGCATTTTGCATTGATGTGATTCCGGATTAAAACTGTGGTAGTAAGGAGGGCTAGACAGTAAAAAATGGTATCTGCAAGAGGGGTCAGGGGTCTGTCGACGATCAAATCGCCGATCTTATAAATATATGATGAAAATGAGAAAAATGACGTGTATCTCCTCGAAAGTAACGAGACTGCTCTTTATTGTTATGAACTGGCTATTACAATGGGTGTATGTAACCTAGACTGAAGACTAATTAGGGAATACAATGCTATTATGAGAGTATTTCACAATCTATCTTCACTGTTCCGACCTCCTCCACTTCAGTCCACAGTCCTCCTTATGTAGTTGATGAAGAGTTGGCAGTTGTCTCTGGAAGAGACGCCTGTTTGGGAAGCAGCGTGTCTGGTCAGAGAGAGACGTCAGTTGACAATGTGTCAACTGCTGTACGGTTATATGTCAGTGAGCCATTTGACCGTATTCCTGTGTCTTAGAGTTACGTATCGTCGCGTGGTATGGAATATACGGCACATGTTTCATTCTTCACACGGTAGAGGATATATCTAGCACTAGATCCAGATATCAGTTCAAGGCTTTGTAAGCTTTTGACTGGTCGGAGAGAAGGTTGGGAACCTTCTCCGACCAGATTAGATATTGTGTAACCTCTGGAATCCTCACGACGAGTGAGGTCGTTAGCCTTAGGAGTTACGACCACGAAGACATATGGTCCTTTAAATAATAAATAGAGGTTTTAATCCTGGTCAGCTAGCCCCCGAACTTTAAATGAATTGGTCATATAGATGCTTACTCCCGATGCAATCGTATCGGACAGACCCTCATTAAATGATGTGGTATTCGAGGTGGTCCGTATTCATTTTTAAAGTTAAGAAATTGCCTTTGGAAGTTGAAAGAACTCTTTGTCCGCTAGTTAAAAGGGATTTTTGTCCATTGGACTTTTCCCGAAGCGATTACAGTGTTGCGGCTATAAAAATCCCCTTAGCACTACGTGTTAGGGTTTCTACACCTTTTACTTTCCTCTTCGTCTTCCAAGAAACCATCTCCGATCACCTTTGAATTCTTCATCCGGAAGAAATCACCATGTCGGATCTTATCACCAACTGGTTGATCTCCGATCTAAGTGAGGTTAGATATTGTGTAACCTCTGGAATCCTCACGACCAGTGAGGTCGTTAGCCTTAGGGGTTACGATCACGAAGATATATGGTCCTTTAAATAATAAATAGAGGTTTTAATCCTTGTCAGCGTCCTCGGAGAGGAGACCGATTGTTAGGAGAAGTAAATGTGTATTAATTGTTCCAAAAAATATTATTTATTACAGGGGGGAGACGGCTATTTATAGCATTCCGATTGAATGCATGAGATTACAGATCTACCCCTAAAAAGGCCCTACTCCTATAGGAGCCGAAAGGGTTTTTCCTTCCTCTATGAGTAGCCTCCGGTTTATGGTGGATCTCCCTTATCTTGGTCCATCTAGCTAATGCACTTGTCCACCGATGCTCTTCGCCCTATGCGGGGTGTCCCCGGGCCGAGGGGGCCCTGGTCACCCTTTGGTGTCCCCGAGGTGGCCCAGGGAGCTCCTGAGTCTTGGGCTTGCAATGCTCTGTGGTCGTTTGGAGGCCTCCGCATCGCTTTCGAAGCCTCCCCAAAGGTACGCCGAGTACCCTTGAGTAGGCACCCTGTCGCGCCTCCTGCTGCTGGCCCTCGCGGGCTTTCCGATGGCCTTTAGGTGGACTCTGGGGCCCTCCTAAAGGCGTACTTGGTACCCCTCGGGGACCCTAGGCCGTGCCTCCGGCCATTGGCCCATGCGGGCCTTCGATGGTCTTCGTGTGGGCTCCAGGGCCCTCCCGAAGGCATACTTGGTATCCCTCAAGGGTCTCAGGCCGCGCCTCTAACTCATGTCCTTCGAGGGAGGCCTTGCAGTCTTCGCCAGGTCATTGGGGCTAGTGGGGCCACCCCTACGACAAAAACCGTATATGATCTACCATATATAAGATCGACAAAATCACATGTATATCATCGAATAGCATGCAAATACATCAATACTGCTGTATAATCGAGATCACATTGCCGGCGAACAAAGCTCTCCACTAATAAATAATAGATAAGAACACAACGATGTAGTTCCAGACTTCTCTCTTTATTGATCTCTTTGCTTGTAGACTTGAGTATACAATGAAAGCCCCCCCCCCTCTTATGTAGGAGGAGGAGGACTTCCCTTCATATATGGATAAGTAATATGGGACTAAACTAACTAATGGGCATTATGGGCCAACATCCCCTAATGGGCATGTGTTTAGTTAAAGTGTTCACACATAATCAGACCTTCGAAACGGGTCGACATACAACACTCCCCTTTAGACACTTTGCCAATATCATACTCATATATCATTAAAAACTTCTTCCGAAAACATAGAGGGAAAAACAATAAGAACAAATAGAGTATGTAACTCTCATTCTTGCAATTGCACATACTGCCTCGTTAAAAACCTTAGAATGAGAAAACCCATTGGGACACAACTCAAATAAAGGAAAACGAGTACAGTATCTATTCATCCAATGATGAACATATATGAAGATCATATATCTCCCCCTGAAGACAACAACTCTTTGTGTCTTCTCATACCAATATCACGAACAAATTTCTCAAACCTTGGTCCTAGCAAGGCCTTAGTAAAAAAATCCAAAAGATTCTCACTTGATTGGATTTTCTGTATTTCTATATTCTCAATTTCCTACTGCTGATATGGGTATAAATGTTTAGGAAGTATATGTTTTGTCATATGTGTCTTGACATAGCTATTCTTTATTCGTGCAATACAAGTTGCATTATCCTCTTGGAGTTTAATCTACCTCTACAACACATGACTCTTGAATATGGTGAATTAGTCTTGCAAGCCATGTGCACTCTCAAGATGTCTCATATAGTGCAATGATCTCAGCATGATTATTTGACGAAGCAACAATCGATTGTTTTACAGATCTCCAAAAAGGTAGTTGTAGAACCACTTAGAAAGATTTATCCAGTTTGTGACTCAGCATTGTAGGGATAAGAAAGATAGTCAGTGTCTGAGAAACCCTTAAACCTTATATCTTGACCCTTGGGAGAAAGGAGTCCAAGATCAGTTGTACCCCTAAGGTATATGAGGATTCCCTTAATTTGGTTCCAATGCCTCTTCCGTAGGCTCAAAACTATATATTGTCAAACAATTTATTGCAAATACAATATCAGACTTGGTATAATTGGCAAGGTATAGCAATGATCCAATAGCACTTAAATAAGGGGTTTCAGGTCCTAATTTATCTTCATTCTCTTGTCTAGGTCCATATGGATCTTTCTCCACTTCTAGCGACCTAACGATCATGAGTGTACCCAATGGTTGAGATTTATCAAGATAAAATATATCCAACACTTTCATGGTGTAGGTGGTCTAATGCAGAAATGTGCCTCCCGGCAAATTTTCAATCTGTAACCCGAGACAATATTTGGTTTCACATAAATCTTTGTTCTCGAATTCCTATTTTTAAGTATGAGCTCGTTTCGAGAATGTCTTCTGTGTTTCCGGTTATGTTCAAGTCATCAACATACATAGAGATGATGCAAAATCCATCTTAGATTTCTTTATGAACAAACACGAACATACTTCGTTGTTTATGTATCCCTTTTGTAAAAGGAATTTACTCAATCGGTTGTACCACATATGACCAGACTATCTCAAGTCGTATAGTGAATTTTGCAACTTAACACTATACATGATGTGATGTTCAGTCTTGTACATACACGAGACTTTTAGTCCCTCTGGAATCCTCATGAAGATTTCGGAATCTAGTAACCCTTATAAATATGCAACCACAACATCCATATGTTTCATTTTTAAATTCATTCATGTTGCCATAGCTATAAGGTATTGGAATGTTATACCATTCATTACTGGAGAGTAAGTTTCATCGAAATCAATGTCGGGTCTCTACGTGAACCCTTGTGCTACTAATCACACTTTGTATCTTACCACTTTATTATGTTCATTCATCTTTCTTATGAACACCTACTTGCGTCCAACAGGAATAACGTCGTGAGGTGTTTTGACCACAAGTCCGAAGACTTTCCTCTTATTAAGTGAGTTTAGTTCATTCTCGATTTCTTCCTTCTATTTATCCCAATCTTGATTATTATTGCATTCCACAATCGTCTTTGGTTCTAGTTTCGATTCAATATGGAAGACAATATTTGAGATGAAGCAGCTGCTATCAGCACTTATTTGTCTATAAAAGACTTCTTCTGTTTCCACATAGTTTGTGGAAAACTCTTTGTCCAATTCAATTGAAACTTTATTTAAATCTATCAGCTCTCCACTATTTTCCAAAATGGCAGAGTGACTGTTTTGTTGCCCTAGTGCCGGCTGGTGTGCTCCCCTTCACTAGTCACCTGTCCCTGTACTGCAGCATGGGGCGCCTCCCCCTCGGCTTCTATACGGGGCACCACCTGTCATGTCTTCACTTGGGATATAACGTCTGTCAGACGTTTTTCATTCATGTTACTTATATTAATAAAATTACGTCGGACGTTTTTCATTCATGTTACTTATATTAATAAAATTATGTGTGATATGGATGTTATCATCTTTGTTTACACTGTGTATATTAGTAGTTTCTAGACTAGTGTAGAATACACATAGAATCTGAAAGAACGTCTAACGATCCTCCTACTATCTCAGTTGTTACCTCTTCTTTCCCTCCTCTTGAACCTTTGTTTGCTGGTCCCACCAAATCCCCTAGAACTAGAATTAGATCTAGAGGGTGTCCTAGGATGTAGCTGTAACACCTGATGTGGGGTGTTCGATCTTCTTGACGTAGAACCTCTCGATAATTTGTGTATCCTGACGAACCACCAGCTAATCCCCCGCGCCAATGCACGGACTTGCAACTCTATGAAAAATTCACCCAAACACACACTTGATTGGATCCTCGCTGACCACAAGCGAAGATCGTCGAACCCTCAATTCCCAGCGGAAAAGGAAGAACGACCCCTTGTTCTCAACGCCCAATTCCCTCTGTTTTGGCTATAAGCACAACAGGAGAATCAAGCAAAAGCTTTAAAATATATTAAACGTGGTCTGAGGTAACAATGGAGGTCTACCCCTCAATATATAGTGCCCCTTCTCCTCCTCATGGCTGGCCAAGAGGCCCTACTCCTACTCTAATTCGGAATTAGAACTCCTACTCCAATTCCGACTCAATCTAAAACAAAAAGGAAACTCTAATTTTACAACTGTCATATTGTTTCGGTCATATCTTTTTACACATGAGGAATTTCGGAGTGAGGGAGGATCCGTTGGATCGGTCTTGAAGTTATCTTTCCAACAAGCCCAAGAACACTCGAATCGAACTCCGTTTGTGAAAGTTATGACCGTTTTAATCCAGACTGTCCTGCTGATTCCGAATCCGAATTTGATGCTGATTCCGAATCCGAATTTGATTCTGAGTTGATTCCGAATTTGATTTCGGTTGGGGTTATGGGAGATCTGATTTGGGCTTGAAAATCTTATCCAAAACTTGAGCTTTAAGTTCTTAGGCTTTCTCCCCTTTTGCTCTCCCATCACACGGCTTCCTTTCTCCTTGATCAGCTGCATGGGCTGCTTGACTTTTTCCTTCCCAACCGCTTTGACCTTCTTGTTCTTCATCACCAGGCAACAAATACGGGTACCCTCCTCCTTGTGCTCCTCTATTGTTTTGGCTCCGGCCTCCCTCTCGGTACCAAAGACTTTAAACTTGTCAAACCTGAGAATGCACAAAGTATTGCTTTTATGTAGTATCCAATTCTCACGGAAAATACAAAGAAACTTGTTAAGAAACAATTGCACCTGTTTTTTGAGAAGTGTAGCTCTTGTTTCATAAACAGCCTCATAAGTAGTCGGGATATTGTAACACCCCAGCCCAACACTGAGCCTGGAATGCCACCACACTACTCTCTAAACTAATAATTAACGACACACTAAAATATTACAGCAGGAAAACAACAATAAACATAACCAAGGATCACAAACAAACATGCATAATTATGGATCAAGAGACAATAAATAAGCAATGGGAATTAAAACCAGGTAAACAGTCCAAAATAGCATCAACCAATGAATCCAAATTAATAAAGCAAATAGTCTAGTCCAAATGATGTCCTAAGCTTTATTCAACCTCTAACATGTCCAAGTATAAACCAATATTGAATGAAAAGATTATTATGGCGAATGATCAAGTGTTGTCCATGTGCTCTACTCGCTCTCAGTTACGGCCTCCTCGAATATCACCTAAAGACAACAATGGAGCAAGGGTGAGTCCACGACTCAGCAAACACATCCATAAACAACGAACAATAATAAATCCACAGCATTCAATAGCTTCATTATCATCACAGGTACTTCTATTTGATTCACATCCATTAATCTCATGTATCAATGCAATTCTAATCTACATGTCCACATGCACTTCTTTCACAGATATCCGGATAGCGTGAGTGAATGCTCGCGACAACATTCACTCTCAAGCCCGTTCCTCCTTAAGGATCGGGGACCTCCTCCACTCCCGTGGAGTTGTGATCATTCATGATCACCTTCTCATATGCAAAGATGCTTATGAATGCAAACATGCAAACTCCATCATAAACATCATATCCAACTTTTCATCATGCTTATCAACAAAGATATAAATATACCAATTATTTGATTGCAATTAAACATAATAAAAGCACAACAATAATGGTAATAGAAGATAAAGAATCACAGTGATCATCATTGATCGCTGTCTACCATGCACTTGCCTTTACTAGTTGCGACGCACGATTTGACTAGCAGACGGCAACAAGTACGACGCCTCTCCTACATTAAATACACACATCTCAATACAAGCTACAGCATCATAAGAATAACAATCAATATACATCGTTCCTACACGTCCCCAAATATACCACGTTACTCCGGTACCGAAAAGTTACCCATTGCGGTCCTAGTACTAAAACGAACGTAACTTTTGACTCGAAAGTCCGATCACCACAAACCACCCCATTCTGGATTCTTTATAAAATTCTCCACATTTTCTTAGATTACGAAGACTTCTAATTAAATCATCTAACCCTCCGTTTCTAGCCCAGAAGGCCGGTCTGTCCGCTTCGGAACAGCAGCCTTACTAAATTCATAACTTTTGTTTTATCCAACCAAAATTCGCGTTCTCAGATTCTACAGAACCATTGGACAATCATCTACAACTTTCATGTAGATCAAAAACTCTAATTAGGCTATTTACTATTTTTAATCTACAGTCTACCAAAACAGCGCCGAAAGACGACAACCGTAAAAACAGCGGTCTTCCGAAAATCATATCTAGAAATCTACTTGTCCGATTGACATGATTAAACATGCTATAGAAAGATATCGAAATTATCTACAATTAACTAGTAGATGAGATTTCCAAAATTCGTCCTTACGGTATCCGAATAAATCATTCAACAGAACAGCATAATAAATAGATCTATTAATCGATATCTTCCCGACTAAACATCATATTAATTTTCCTTAATGACCCGACCAAACTAATCAACTACTAATCATGTTATTAGTTCAGCAGTAACTCACCTAATCAGCCGGCCAATTAGCTTGGCTTCACGCGGCGTTGACGCTGCAAAGAAGCGGCTTCTCGCAGCGACAAAGAAAGAAACAAAGAATAGGATCGAAGAAAGCGGCAATCGGCAAATAGATCTTCCAAATAGCGAGCAATCGGCAGCAATGCAAAAGAATCGGTCGCCAAAGCAATGGCGACCACGGCCGCAGCGCCCAATGGCAGAAAGAAAACGCAATGGCGGTCAGTACCTCGGCTTAGGTTAGCGTAGCGGCAGCGACGCAAATCACAGTCTTGGCGGCAAGGTGGCACTTGCAGAAAGTAGCAAAGAACAACGCAGGTTCCCACGCGTAGCAAAAACGCTGCTTATCGATGTGCAAGCAAGCAAAGAAAGACAGTAAAAAACAATCTACTGGGAAAGAAAACGACGCATGCTTGGAGAAAAGCTATTAGGGTTTTCTAAAATAATTCCACCACTATTTATACAGCTTACAAAAATTCCAAAAATTCTATTTTTTCACAAATTCTTTTTATTTAATTACGCACAAGCCCTTCAGACGTTTTTAATTAATTATTTATTGTTACTATTTAATTAATTACTCTCCAACCCTTAAGACGCGATTATTAATATCATTTTTCAGAGTATTACAGATATCCTCATCACATACACTATTTTACTTAAAATAATTTCAGTTACCACTATATTCATGAACTCCAAAAGGTCACGAAAACTAAACTTGAAGTATTCTCATTTAAGCGATAACACCATGAGCGTTCATTTTACTACAAGTAGTAACATAAATCTCACAACATCAATTAGAAAACACCTCGAGAGGCCCATGCGAAAAAAATGGGTTGAATATTTCTCAAAAGAAGAGGCACAAAAAAATAATTTTTCGCCAACTAGAAAATCATTTACCACTCGCAACAAATACCGGACCAAGGGGAAAACCAATTTGGCAATGATCTCATGAAACACATGGGAAATCCACAGTTGAGGTCACATGACCCGCTCGAGAAGGAGATCAAACTCCAAACGAGAAGAAGGTACTGACCTTGAAAGCTAGAAATCTCAGTGTGGCAAAAGCATAAGATTTCAACAATCTTAGTATACCAAGAAAATAGGTAAATCTAGCTAACCAGCTTCGCTACTGAGGACATCGATCAAGATTAATTATGCATCACGCTAATAATCTAGCTTGAGCTCATAGATTATCAATTAACTTATTTACTCACAACCCCTCACAAAACACCACAAAACTTGACAAAGGGTTTCGACACTTTTCTTTTTCAAAGAGAGATTCTAAACTCCAACACTCTAACTACTCCAAAAGAAATGAGCGGAGTCAAAAAAATTTCAATGAACTTTGTGAAGAAAAATTTCCATTCTCCAAAATGTCAAACGGATAACCAAGTCACCTTTATCAACAAGAAAGATTGGACTATCATAAAAAGAACGATCTTGTCAAAAATAATGTTTATAAGTAGTAAAGAGAGCTCAGCAGTCAGAAAGACAAGAACTGTTTTGAAAAACAAATAGGGATCAATAGAAACTCGTAGCCCATAATTTTTGTTTGAGTACAACCTCCGACTTAATCACAACACATAACCACAAAAGGGTTTTAACAGTTCTCTTCAGAAAAGAGATGCATTAAATTTCAACAAGCGGAATGATCCAAAAAAATACATGGAGCCAATGCTTTCTAGTGTCAACGAACTTGCAACAGAAAACTCTCATTGTTCAAACGATCAAACGAGTGATTGAGTCGCTCTTTTCCAATGAGAAGGAAGGAACAACTATGGAAATATCAATATTGCCAATTGACGAAGATCACCAGTAGTAAAAATAACTCAACAGTTGAAAAACAATAATTGTTTTAGAGAACCATTAAAAACCCATTGAAACCCGTCAACTACCATGAACCATGAACCCAAGAGAAACTCATCGACCACCACCAGACAAGAATTTGCCAAATTCAAAAATCAAGGAAGAGAACAACTTTCTAAAGCAACTCACGCTTAACACCTGGAACTATGGTACTCGGAATGACTACTCCCCTAACCACACACCACGAACGATGGTGTAACCTGGTGAATCCCAGAGTAACAACCACGACCTCAACTTCTTAACATCCGTTATCAACACACATAACTAGTGTAATCAATTATGAATATATAGGGTCATCTCATGACAATTATAGAATAGATTCATAGATATAGAATATCACATCATATCATATATTAACAACAACATAACACAAGTCAATTCAACAACGCCTCATTAATCGAGTCACATCAATAGAAAATACGGAAACAATTAATTACCCATCCCCTCCTACTGTGCACAGTGTGTCAATTTTAAAATATTTGAATGAACCACGGACCTAAAGCCCGCTCTGATACCAACTGTAACACCCTGGCTATTCGGAAGCCAAGATGTTACCTAAAAGAACTAACATACAACCAAATTGCGGAAGAACTTAAACTGAAACTCCTCTAAGTACATGAGGAGACCAACTTTATTAGAAGCATGGCAGGAATTAAGACTGAATACGTCAGAATATGATCAAGTAGTAATTTAAAGAACTACTTGCGGTATTTAACAAACGAAGTAACCTTCAGTCTTAGACTTATTCATTACAGTTTCTCAGTTAACAAATGAAATGCATAATCGAACTTAATCAAAGGAGATGAATAATAGTGATCTGAATGAAATATGCATGTCTAATCCCTCCCAACAAAGCCATCATCAACGTTCACCTAAATAAAGACAGAAAACAAGAATGAGTCGAAACTCAGCAAGTACAGTAAACAATTTGAACATTCCATGTTATGAACAAGCCAATCTCAATACGAATTATGAATTGATCTATGAAAACTTATGCAATGAATATTATCGTTTTCTTCCTCATGGATTATCAAATAGGAACGGAATATATAACATGGAATATGAACATGGATCACAACATTACCGGCATATCAACCATCAACGAGCATTCAACAGAAATTAATATATCTTAACACATTGCACTTGTATGTAATGGAATATGAATATTGATTAACATTTTTGATTGAAAACATGGAACATGGAAATATTAGCATGAACACAAACATACATCAATTATCAATGTAAAGGATTTCAATGTACTTGCCTTTCGCGTTGCGATGCGTTAGCAAGCAACGAATGTGTTCCTACACGCGATGTCTCGCCGCCTACACAAGTATGATCCCGAAATAAGAATAACGTGGCATGGCTTAGGTACGGGAGACCCACACTATCCCTCCCACTAACCAACACAAACCACGAATATAAACGGACAATACTATTTCACCATCCGCCCAACCAACTGGACAGCAGAAGACAAATAAAATCATAAATAATTATCCGGGACTCAAACGACCGGAACCAAAGCCTAATGAAAATTAACGCATAACGCTACAAAACTATAGTTGACGGGTTCTTTGATTCGCCAAAGCAGTTGGCTAAACCGCTGTTGAAAACAAATGATGACATCTGTCCGTAATCTGTAATAAAGAATAAAGAAAATGATGTAACTTTCATTCTACTGATCCAATGGAGGTGATATTTATCAACTTGGAAATATTATTTAAAGGGATACAATAACCTAGTTGGGTGGATGTTCTGAATCTGACTCTAACTAGATCAAAACTGAGGAACAAACCGACAGTCCCCAGATCTCAGACAGACAGAACAGAGTGCGGTTAAAAAAATCATATCTCCTAAACCGTAAGGCGGATTCTCGTGATTTTGGTGCCAAAATAAAGCTAACGACCTCATAAACAAAATTCTAGGAGATGAAAATCCGAGATTAGACATCTAAGGACCTGAAACTGGCCATGCAACCTACTGGATAGATCTGATCTAATACCGACGCCGTCTACGCACGAAATTAAACACCAAAAAAATGAGTTTGGGATCGTTACCCTTGGAGCCGTGCTAGCCCAACGAACACCCAGCGAGGTGCTCCTCCCTCTCCACCTCTCCTGCCTCACTTTCCCCCTTGGATCTTCCATGGCCGGCCACCACGGCGAGGATCCGGCGATCCCGGGAGACGGCAGCGCGTGGGGGAAGCGGCAGGAGCACTCGGGGTCGGGGGAGTAGGAGCACCACCACCACGGAGGGGCAGCAGCAGGGTAGGCGCCAATCTGGGGGAGGGGCCGGCGGCTTGGAGGTGGGGGGAGGAGTGGCGGCTAGGGTAGGGGGGAGGCACCCCCCTTTTTGGCCGGCCACCCCTTCCCTCTTGGGCCTCTGGTCGCGCCCGCGCCAGTTGGCGAAGAAATGCATAACCCCGCTAAACTGGAAATTTCAAATTAGAAAATGTTTTCCCCCCTCCAGCTTCTTTCTATTCTGATTTTTTCAAATAAGTCCCTCACTCGAACTAAAATTCTCTCAAATCGAAAATTTTCTAGGAATAGAACAACTGTTATACTCACAAATTAATAGAAAAACAATTTCTGGTATTTAAAATAAATTTAAAAAGACTTTAATAAAAGAACCAAAAAACTTCTAAGGTTTAATTTGCAAAATTCCATCGAGTGGAAGCCCTCATTCTTTATTCCAAAAGTGCTAGGGTCCCTTTTTTTTGGAAAAATTTAGGTCCAGAAGGACCCAATTTTAATAAACCAATGACTTGTGCTTAATTATAAAAAGCTAAAGGGCTTTTCCGCAAAAGCGCTAAGGCCGGCTAGATCTTATCCCGACCGGGCCTTATGGGCCAGAACCAACAACCCAAATAGGGCCTTTGTGCACCACCAGAGTGCACGACGCTTGCAAAATTAGAGACTATACCGATGCGACTCGCACTTAGCACGCCATGAATGCAGTATGGCTATTTAAATATATTTACACTTTGAGTGCCGCAGCAGCACTTTATCTGAGGTCTCTAGTGTGTCACCATCCGTCGATACCACCACGCATCGACATGATAGTATGTAGTCTAGAGTTCATAACGAAGCCTTTTATCACATAGACCTAATCTTGCACTTACCCGATGAATGAAAACCCTCACTTCACGGTGTACACCCCATCTTAGTGATGCATTCACCATTGTGTCGACAAGCTTCATCCGCATTACGTGGTTAAGGCGCCTTCGAGCAAACCTACAAGGATATGCTCGCACTCATGCACCTACCAATATCCAAGGCTAGTCCCAAATGACTTTAGCTAATATTGTCCCATATCGCACATGTAGTTGTACACTTAGGCTTATATTAGATAAACTAGCGTTGGTCCTTAATCGACCCGAGCGAGGATCTCCCCTATCTACTTGGCCTTTCACACTTCTCGACCTATAATATAACTCACCGCGCACAAACTAACTTTTTTTCGCTTCCTTTATACAAAATAACGAGGTAAACCCCACTGGTCCAACATTTCAAAATCTCCCAAATCCAGACTCACATTTTCATCAATTATTCCAATTTAGCTAAACTAGAGCCTCGCTAACCACCTATTTAAAGCGACATGCGGCGCGCGGCGGCCGCTTTGGCAGTACACAGCAACAGAGACACAAGCAATGCAGAATGCACATGAGCGGTGAGGCACAGCGGTAGTGATGGTTCCACTCGATGACTACTGCGACGTTTTGCGGTGGTCCGCGCACACGATCGGTCTCAGATTGATGTGACGGCGATGTACACACAGTGCCCTACCTCGTACTTGCCATGGACAATGGTGGTGGTGGCGACGTTCGCTCCATCCTTGCTAGGGATGGAGTTGGAGCCCCTCCATCCTTGCTAGGGACGGAGTTGGAGCCCCAAGCCTTGTCCGCACGCACACGCAGAGGTGGTGCAACACAAAGGCTGCCTCGGCCTGGCGTTGTCGTAGAGGCTGTGGTACGAGCGTGGAGGTAGACAACTACGACCATAGCGCGGAGGCATCGAGGTTGACTCACCTCATTTATCTTCTTCTCCAACAGTCCGACGCGAAGGCAGCGACAACGATGGAGTATGGCAATGGTGGTGACCACGGTGTGAACGCGTTGATTTGGCTGGCGACGTGCGACGCAAATGTAGTGCATGGCACACCTTGCCCGAGGCGCAGGTCCTTGCCCGAGTCGCTCAAATGTCAAGCCAGTTAAAGCCGAGCCTGCTTTAAAAGCCCTGGCCTCAAACTGCCTATTCTCGAGCTCAAAATCAATTTTTTGATTTAAATATATCATTTTAATCATTTTTGGGAATAAAAATAACATTTAATTCATTTTCAAAATTAAATAAAAAGGTTTTTATTTTTTAATTGAATTTCCTAGGCTTTCGGGCTTTCATCATTAAGCAAGTTTTATTTGCAATAATGATATGTAATAATTTGCAACGGAAATTGTAAAGAGCAGCTGATGATATCGAAATAATCAAGATGTAACTCAATAATAGAAAAATCACAACCCACCACGATCGTGGATCGATATTCAATTCTCACCATAGACATGACACACACACAAATCAACCATCCCAACATTTTCCAACAAATCGCTTTTGCAAAATTAGAGACTATACCGTGCGACGCACTTAGCACGCCATGAATGCAGTATGGCTATTTAAATATATTTACACTTTGTAGAGGTGTACAACATTACCCACATTATATGAGGTCTCTAGTGTGTCACCATCCGTCGATACCACCACGCATCGTACATGATAGTATGTAGTCTAGAGTTCATAACGAAGCCTTTAGATCACATAGACCTAATCTTGCACTTACCCGATGAATGAAAACCTCACTTCACGTGTGTACACCCCATCTTAGTGATGCATTCACCATTGTGTCGACAAGCTTCATCCGCATAATCGTGGTGAAGGAGCCTTCGAGCAAACCTACAAGGATATGCTCGCATCATGCACCTACCAATATCCAAGGCTAGTCCCAAATGACTTTAGCTAATATTGTCCCATATCAGACATGTAGTTGTACACTTAGGCTATATTAGATAAACTAGCGTGTCCTTAATCGACCCAGCGGGATCTCCCCTATCTACTTGTAGATACACCTTTCACACTTCTCGCCTATAATATAACTCACCGCCACAAACTAACTTTTTTCCTTCTTTTATACAAAATAAGAGGTAAACCCCACGGTCCAACATTTCAAAATCTCCCAAATCCGACTCACATTTTCATCAATTATTCCAATTTAGCAAACTAGAGCCTCGCTAACCACCTATTTAATATTCCTAGTCAAAATACCAAAATTGACATCATTAATGGTCTAAACTATATCCTAAATACTATAATAGTAAGGATATCAACATATCAAGGAGGATCATGTATTCAATAGGAATTTAACTACCGTTATCCCTAAACATAGCAATTTTAGCCAAACATGCACGCATGCATACTAGATTTTGAAAATAAAATACAATAATTGAAATAATTGAAGAGAGGTCCGAGGGTCAAGGGACATCTCGGAGAGAGTCCTATAATGGTCAAGAGAAGGTTCTTGGGCCCACCTTCTAACTCGTATCTAACCGGGCCCAATAGAGGATTCAAATTATTCTCGAATAAAGGTATATTTAGATAATTTGACTAGTCAACAATCTTCCACTAGCCTCTCAACTTCAAGTGAAAATGACTTACTTGAGAAGGAGGTTATAAAATCATAATCAAGTAAAGCATTTCCAACGACACTTTATTTGACCAAATATACTTAGTCAAGAAGGTAATTTCACTTGAGTTGCAAAATTATAACTACTTTTCGAGAAGATAGAAAGGGAGCATCAACCGCCTTCATTTGTGAAAGTAATTTGCAGACGGCCATGCTTTGTCTTTCAACCATTTATTAGAACTTAATAAATCTATCCCTTGACGTCCTTCAATTTTGCCATGAGTTGTTGGTCTATAAGTAACCACGGGCATAACTTAACAAAAATTCCTCAAGCTTTCTACCTTTCCTATCTCCACTTTATCTTTGAATACTCACCTTCAAACTCCTTATCGAAGGATGATGTACCATGATAGCGAGATCATGAAAGAAGACAAACTTTGTAGAACAAATTTGAATTTTTGACCACCTAAAAGTTATGATCTCGGATTTTATTCTTCCAAGGTGGTCAAGAAGACAATTTATTCTCAAGTTTTCCAAAAATTAGTAGAAGGGAAATTGATGATCGTGAACACTTCTCGACACATGTCAAAGCGTCTTTAAAGGTATTATACTTTTTACTCGCGATGATTACGGATAAAGATAACTTTGGAAAGGGGAAAACTTTTCAACGCTTCTTCTCGACATCTCTAACGCATGCAATAACTTCCTTGACGAGATATGAGTTGTCATCTCCCCATTGGTCGAGGGAATTGAGTCCCAAGCCCGGCCTGAAATAGCTCGGGCTCGAGCTGGGCTGCCCGTGAACACGTTTATCCTTGCCCCATGGAGCTCGACAGTGCACGCGGATAGAGGCAAGTGACGACATGCCCGATCCCGGTCGGTGGTGCGGCGCAGAGACGACGTCCGGTGCTCAGTTCACAGTGGTTGCACGCATGTAGAGGCCTACTGTCATTGCCTAGATGGTACTCGGAGGCGTACCCTGTCGGACTCTGGGCTTTGAATACCCAAGGCCTCGTGTGTGTACCGTGCTGGTCCTAAGATCAGTGGCTAGTACACACATCCACAACATTGATATTCACATCCATACATTATATATACAACATGAAATAACTATAGGACATAAACTTAAGCGTTTACGTGATAAGTACTTATTACACGGCCGACCGACCAAATTAAAGCATAAGTAGCAAGTTAAACAGCGGAAGCATAGAGAATAAACTCAAAAGGTCCAATGGTGTGCCCATCCATACCCTCAGAAAACCAACAAGGACAAGACCCTAGCAAGACCTGTCCCCGTACTCTCCGGTACCGGGAGCAAAGAAAGCATCATCCGGAGTTAGCTCATCCCCATACTCTGATCAATAATTTAAGCAAGATTGAGTACATTTTGTACTCAGCGAGACTTGTAGTGTAACACAACATAATTATAAATACAAGGCTGACAACAGATGAGGCTCTATGAGATATTTTCATCATTAAGCAAGTTTTATTTGCAATAATGATATGTAATAATTTGCAACGGAAATTGTAAAGAGCAGTTGACAGATATCGAAATAATCAGTATGTAACTCAATAATAGAAAAATCACAACCCACCACGACTGTGATCGATATTCAATTCTCAGCCATAGACATGACACACACACAAATCAACCATCCCAACATTTTCCAACAAATCGCTTTTGCAAAATTAGAGACTATACCCGATGCGACCGCACTTAGCACGCTCATGAATGCGAGTATGGCTATTTAAATATATTTACACTTTGTAGAGGTGTACAACATTACCCACATTATATGAGGTCTCTAGTGTGTCAGCCATCCGTCGATACCACCACGCACGACATGATAGTATGTAGTCTAGAGTTCATAACGAAGCCTTTAGATCACATAGACCTAATCTTGCACTTACCCGATGAATGAAAACCCTCACTTCACGTGTGTACACCCCCATCTTAGTGATGCATTCACCATTGTGTCGACAAGCTTCATCCCAGACACTGTGGTGAAGGGAGGCCTTCGAGCAAACCTACAAGGATATGCTCGCACTACTGCAGCCTACCAATATCCAAGGCTAGTCCCAAATGACTTTAGCTAATATTGTCCCATATCAGCACATGTAGTTGTACACTTAGGCTTATATTAGATAAACTAGCGTTCGGTCCTTAATCGACCCGAGCGAGGATCTCCCCCTATCTACTTGTGAGATACACCTTTCACACTTCTCAGTCTATAATATAACTCACCCGCGTCACAAACTAACTTTTTTCGTTTCCTTTTTTATACAAAATAACAGAGGTAAACCCCCACTGGTCCAACATTTCAAAATCTCCCAAATCCAGACTCACATTTTCATCAATTATTCCAATTTAGCGAAACTAGAGCCTCGCTAACCACCTATTTAATATTCCTAGTCAAAATACCAAAATTGACATCATTAATGGTCTAAACTATATCCTAAATACTATAATAGTAAGGATATCAACATATCAAGGAGGATCATGTATTCAATAGGAATTTAACTACCGTTATCCCTAAACATAGCAATTTTAGCCAAACATGCACGCATGCATACTAGATTTTGAAAAATAAAATACAATAATTGAAATAATTGAAGAGAGGTCCTGGAGTGGCCTGAAGGGACATCTCCAGGAGAGAGGTCCTATAATGGTCTGAAGAGAAGGTTCTTGGGCCCACCTTCTAACTGCGTATCTAATCCTGGGCCCAATAGAGGATTCAAATTATTCTCGAATAAAGGTATATTTAGATAATTTGACTAGTCAACAATCTTCGTCAGCTAGCCTCTCAACTTCAAGTGAAAAATGACTTACTTGAGAAGGAGGTTATAAAATCATAATCGGAAGTAAAGCATTTCCAACTGACACTTTATTTGACCAGAAATATACTTAGTCAAGAAGGTAATTTCACTTGAGTTGCAAAATTATAACTACTTTTCCCGAGAAGATAGAAAGGGGAGCATCAACCGTCTTCATTTGTGAAAGTAATTCTCGAAGAGACGGCCATGCTTTGTCTTTCAACCATTTATTAGGAACAGACTCTAATAAATCTATCCCTTGGACTGTCGTCTTCAATTTTGCCATGAGTTGTTGGTCTATAAGTAACCACCAGGGGGCATAACTTAACAAAAATTCCCTCAGAAGCTTTCTACCTTTCCTATCTCCACTTTATCTTTGAATACTCACCTTCAAACTCCTTCAGTTCGAGCAGATGATGTACCATGATAGCAGAGATCATGAAAGAAGACAAACTTTGTAGAACAAATTTGAATTTTTGACCACCTAAAAGTTATGATCTCTGGATTTTATTCTTCCAAGGTGGTCAAGAAGACAATTTATTCTACGAAGTTTTCCAAAAATTAGTAGAAGGGAAATTCTGATGATCACGTGAACACTTCTCAGACCACATGTCAAAGCAGTTTCTGTTTTAAAGGTATTATACTTTTTACTCGCGATGATTACAGGATAAAGATAACTTTGGAAAGGGGAAAAACTTTTCAACTGCTTCTTCTCGCACATCTCTAACGCATGCAATAACTTCCTTGACGAGATATGAGTTGTCATCTCCCCATTGGTCGAGGTGTAGTTGTTACATGCTTGAGGTAGTGGGTTTTAAATGCACCAAAGATATATATACAGATCTTTATCCTTCATTGGGCATGATTTACCGCTGCCATTTTTACTTTCCCCATTCACCGAAAGCCCTTCGTCCTCCACAAACCTTCAAAAGGAAGAATTCCTCAGTACATCATTGAATCGAGACAATGGTGGGATGGAAATCATCAATGTTGTCTGCAGAGGAGCTCAAAGGATTGGAGCAAGACGGGTATTTATTAGAAAAGGCTCATCTCGAGTGGCGTGCACCAGGGAGGGAGATTGAGCCATGCCCTTCGGCCGGTTTTATGGTACTCTTCATGCCCTATCTCCGGGCAAGCCTCCGTTTACCCGAGAATGATTTTTTGATTGAAATTCTTAATCATTATGGAATAGAATTAGTTCATCTTGTGCCGAATTCAATTATGGTAATTAGCGTCTTTCCCCATATGTTTGAGGCGTTTTTAGGAATAGCCCCTAGTTTACGTCTATTTAGATCCAATTACCAAATCATTCACAATAAGAAAGGTGCTGGTGTTGTGGGCTCTTTTTACTTTAAATTCTATGATGCCAATAAGAGGGTGTTTCCCTTCTTGGCTACTATAGATGTTAGCCAAACATGGAACAAAGAATGAATTTATACTACTGTTCCGAAGGAGAGTATGATTACTTACAGTCAAAATGCGCCACCAGAGAGGTCCTCAAAAAGTTGAGCTGCTGATAAGGAGATCTAGCTCTCCGATGATGAGAAGAGTGTGGTCCAAATGATCAACAACTTGGTAAGGAGAGGTCTAACTAGACGAAAAGTCGTCCATGACTTCCTCGAGAACAAGATATTTCCTCTCCAAAAGTGAGAAATATTATCTTGTGATTATGACATCCTAGAGAATGGTAATAATCAATTTAACTTTTTACTCGAACTAAATTTTTATAGTTGAAGTAAAGTAATTTTTCATTATATTGCAACTTTTTCGGATGACGAGGTCCATGCTAGAGCCTCGGTCCCGTTAAAGGATCGGGTTCTAGACAAGGAATTGATCGATTTAGAAGCGCAGCCCCCAAGTTTGATTGGGGTTGCCTTATCACTTAGGAAAGATCGCAAAGTGGTAAGTATTCACAAGAATTGCCAAATATAAGAAGTGATGTTTACTTTATGTCTAAGTTATGTTTTCTGAACAGACGACATCAAAGAAGCGTCACATATCAGATGTTGGTGTAAGCTCTGCCCCTCCTTCGGCAAAGAACATAAGGATATGTTCCAAGCCTCCTGTTGCGCCAAAGAAGATGAAACATGCACCTGCTTCAATCTCAATTCCGCAAGAGCCTCCTACCTTAACTCCAACTCCAATTCTTTCGGAACCTCCTGCTCGTGACGTATTAAAAACCAAAGTTAAAATTTTTAGTTTCTCGATATGCTTCTAGACCCCAGCCAGCCAATACTGGCTACATCAATTTTGGTGGTTGAGGTGGTACAGGTGAAGGATCATCAGAGGTGTCCAAAGAGAAAATTCCACTTCAGCGGACTCTAAGGAGAAGGACATCCTTGGCCTTGGTTCCTTCTTTGCTAGAGTCAGTAAAACAACCCACTTTCATCGTTAATGAGGACTTCATGGCGCTCTTTAACGAAAGTGACTTCAAGACCGAGTAAGTTCTTCGATAATAGCTGTATAATTTTTGGCTCATAATGGCCAATCCTCTCTTTTCTTTTAGTATATTTTTTGTCGTCGGGCCCAAAAGGGGACAACAGCACTCATCGTATCAGCAATGGAAGAATCTCCAACATAAGAGATTCTGCAAATAGAAATACCTCCTAGGACCACTGAGGAAGTGATCTCAGATGTTCTAACTATAGCTACTGGGACATCCAAGGAGAAGCCTCAGGGCACGGAGGACCAAACAGAAAGGACCTCCCAAGAGGATCAGGCGAAAGAGGTGGTCCGTGGGTCCACTTTAACAGGAGTGGACCACGAGACCACACGGTCAGAGGAGGTGGTCCATGAGACCACACGATCAGAGGAGGTGGTCCATGAGACCACTGAAACTCAACATGAAGATGGTCATATCTTGGTAAACATTTTATCTTGGTAATTTTATTTTGAATATACTAGTATAAACCTGACTTATAGAATGTCTTAGGAGTCGTAAGATGCTGAATCTGATCCAACCAGAGGAGTTTTCCATTTCGTTCAATTGGATAAATCCGAAAATGAAGTTCCTCTCGAGAGTTCTCCTTACAGAACCGAAAAGAAGGACCTCCAAGACCTCATGACGTCTGTCAAAAAGTGTTGGAAAGTCAATGTTGACATGATTGGAGAGATTAAAACTTTCGCGGAGGAGAAAGAGAGTTAAGTACATAAAGTCATTATGCAATCATAAGATGACCATTAAATAATAAACTTACGCTTTTATTTACACTATTGGAAGTGTTTACTCGCAAAAGCCAAAAATTAAATGTTGAGTCTGTACTTCACGCTCTCAGATTGAAATTGTCTGAGGCAGAGAAAAGATCTGAGAAAAGTGTGGTGGCCATGCCAGAAAAAATCGAAGAGCTCCGCCGCTTAACTCAGAAAAATAAAAAGTTACAAGAGATCTTGGGCCAACAATCTAAAGAAAGCCACAACCTCTTTGAACAGAACAATGTGCTCCTTAATAACAAAAAGTTAAATAACCTATTTTTTCTTTTACAGAGCATTTTGACCTTGTTATTAATTGTAATGCGTGAATTCTATTATCTTTTTTTGTTCTTTCTTAGAACTAGAAAAGGTAAAAGAGGATCTTCAGAAGATCTCTTTTAACAAAGATCTTCAAATTCAAGACTTAAAGAAGTGGAAGCACGAAATCACATTGTCGTGCATGATCTTGAGAAGAAAGTGGGGAACTTAATGAAGGTTGACAAGGAAATCACTATAGTTACAAGAAATAGTTTTTCTCAAATTTCAGCTTCTCTACGAGACATTGCAGAGAATCTAAAAGCTCCGGTAACTCCTATTGCAACCAAAATGACCTTGGATGACCTCAGGAATAACATCTATAATTAAATTACATATTCAAAAACTCATACATGCTATGAAAAATACCATATATCAATTTTTAACGAGAGCAATGGGTCAAGCCTTGAACCGAGTCTTGTTGAAGATTGATATCCTTTATGAGGACTCTGTTGATCTTCAGAAGCTTGTCCCTGTGCCCAAGTTCAAGACAAAAGAAGCAGGTTTTGCGGCTCAAACCACGATTACACACGTGGTGGCGTAGATTATCAAAAATATTGAAGCTAGTGCTCCTTCCACTCCTTCAAGTGCTCCTAGCTCAAGTATTAAAAAATGACATTGTAATGATACTTTTTTTAAATTGTATGGGATAACGAATGTATTTGGTGTATGATAATGGTAATTGCTTGTCATAAATTGACCCGCTTTTGCAATTTAAAATATTTTTGCAAGTTGAATTCCTTACTTATTTTGCTATATGTAGCCGCCCTCCTGGAACACTTTGTCCGGCAATGGGAGGAGTGTTTCGGGTGAACAAATGCGTTGGGACCAGGATATCATTCACAAAATCAATGATCCGGACCAATGTGTATTCAAGAAGATGAAGTCAAACTGTTGGGTTCTTATGCAATGAGAATTGGTTTATAGAAGAGATCCCAGACAGTTGTCGTTTCTCGAATGTATACCGATGGCCATTTAATAAGTAAAGACTCTATGACCCAGTAGCGAAATTGATCATCCATAAGCACTTTAATAAATAATAGAAAAGATGGTGATCATGTATGCGAAATGATACAAAAAAAATTATACCAAAAAAATTAATACGATACTAACAATTAAATTGTGTATTTATTTAATATAAGAAAAAAGATACTTATACATAGAATTTTAGAAGATGTTTAATGTTCTATGTGTTAGATAGAACACAACTATCCTCCATGGCCAATCTAATTGATCCTGGCCAAGTGATAGAGACTACAGTATGTGGATCCTCCCATCTAGAGGACAACTTGTTCAAGTTGGCTTGGTTCTGGATTTGTCTTAGGACTAGGTCACCCCCATGAAGTGTTCTTTGACGAACTCTTCGATTGTATCGTATCAGCATATTGACGTAATCTTCGCGCAATTCTCCCTGATTTATTTGACTTAGGAGGTCTGTATGCATTGAACCTAGCTGAATCTCACTAGGTAGCACTACTTCTGCACTGTAGACAAGTATGAATAGTATTTCACCAGTTGCTCTACTGGTAGTAGTGCGTAATGCCCATAGGACAGAGAAGACCTCCTCTATCCAATTCCTTGAGCATGTATTAAGGCGATTAAAGACTCTTTTATACCATTCGGTAGTGATCCAACTATGTCAATACTCCAAGTCTAAAAAGGCCATGACAAGGGTATGGTCTCTAATTGATAAGATGGCTGGTGCACTTGTCTAGCATGGAATTAACACTACTCACAGGTCTTAACAAGGTGTGTGGCATCTTGTAGAGCAGTGGGCCAGTAGTACCCTTGCCTAAAAGCTTTGCCAACCAGGGTTATATAGGATGCATGTGTTCCACACAAGCCCCCATGGATCTCTTTTAGTAATTTTATCCTAGAGTCTTGGGATATGCAATGCATGAGAACGCCTTGCACCCCCTTTTTATACAATGATCCTTCGACCAACTTGTATATGCATGCTCTTCGAATTAACCTATCCTTCTGTTGAGAATCATCAGGCAATGTCCCTGATTCGAGATAAGTGGCCAATGGTTTTATCCACTCCATATCTTGCTCGAACCCGTTTCTATTGAAGATTTTGTAAGGTATTCGAGAAAAATACCTGTTGGAACAAGTGTTCGTGAGGAACTCAATTTTGATAGCTGGTCCGATACGGAGTTTTCCTTGCACGGTATATGTTGGACTTCGAAGTGTCTGAAGTGTTTTTCCAACTTCCTCACTTCACCCAGGTATTGAGCCATTATCTCATCAGAACATTAATATTCCTTTGCTACCTAGTTTACGACTAATTGCGAATCTCCCTTCGTTAAAAGCCGACGGACTCCGAGGGATTTGGCTACTCGAAGCCAGGCTAGAAGTCTCTCATACTGTGCCATATTGTTAGTGGTAAGGAACAAAAACTGTATAACATACTGAACTTGATCACCTTGTGGTGTTATCAACAAAATCCCAGCCTCCGAGCCTTTAAGCTCGCGGGAGCCATCAAAATACAGCGTCCAATGGTCATTTGGCCCTAGACTTACTTAAGGTTGATCCTCAGTGTTCGTCCATTCAGCCACAAAGTCAGCCAAGACTTGGCTTTTTATGGTTGTTTGGGCAGTAAAATGGAGATCAAACTCTCCAAGTTTTATTGCCATTTGGCTATGCAACCTGTTACTTCTTGGTTATGAAGTATATTTTCAAGGGAAAAAGATAAAGACATTGTGATCTTATGAGATTGAAAATAATATCTCTATTTTCTAGAAGTCATCAGAAGAGCATAAATTAATCTTTGAACCTCAGGATATCTTTCCTTTGGTCTGTGTAACACCTCTCTTACATAGTAGACGGGTTGTTGAGACCCTTCCCTTTCTGCAATAAGTACTGCACTGACCACATTTGGCGCTGCTGCCAACTAAACAAGTAAACGTTCACCTTCTAAAGGAGAAACCAATACTGGAGGATTTGAAAGATAAGTTTTTAAGCCTTCAAAGGCTTTGTCAGCTTCTTCGTACCATTGAAACTTTTTTGTTACTCTTGCGGATTACCTTAAAGAAAGGTTAATAGTATTCTCTTGATCGAGAAATGAAACAACTAAGAGCCATCATTTGACCAGTTAAGGCTTGGACCACCTTTACAATGGAAGGTGGTCGTAGTTGTTCAATGGCACGAATTTTCTCTGGATTAACTTCAATCACACGAGAACAAATAAGGAAACCAAGCAACTTGCTAGAATTAACCCCAAAAGTACACTTTTTAGGATTAAACTTTATTTCATGTTTGTTTACATTTTCAAAGATCTCTGTGAGATCCTTCAAATGGTCATATTTAGTACTACTTTTTACAACGAGGTTGTCTGCATAGGCATGTAAATTACGCCCCAGCTGACTGCTAAAGGTTTTCTGCATCAAACGCTAGCACGTGGCTCCAGCATTCTTTAACCGACATCTTGACATAGTAGTGTACGCCGAAAGGTGTGATAAAGGCAGTCTTATCTTCATCTTCTTTCGCCACACTGATCTGATGGTATCCGGAATAAGCATCAAGGAAACTCATCAGTTCGCAACCTATAGAAGAATCAACTAACTGATCAATGCGAGGCAAAGGGAAGTCATCCTTTGGGCAAGCAATATTTAAAATGGTAAAATCGGCGCACATGCACCACTTACCATTATATTTCTTGACAAGGACTGGATTTGTGAGCCATTTAAGGTGATCCACCTCTCGAATAAAGCCAGCTTCAGGGAGCTTATCGAGCTCTGCTCTGATGGCCTCTTGACGATCCAAGACATCTCAGTCTTTGTTTGACCGGTTTTTTCTCGGGCTTAATGGCTAGCCTGTGCTCAATCACCTCTCTTGGGACTCCAGGCATATCAGATGGCTTCCACGCAAAGATATCCGAGTTGGCCCGGAGGAAGCTGAGGAGCTCGTCTTCCTATTTCTTACTTAATCCATGTCAATCCGTACTGTCTTGGATTAGTCTTTGGGGCTGAGTGGTACTATCTTTACCTGCTCATTGGGCTGAGGAGTAGCCTTTACTTTCATGACCTTTCTTGTTTTATCCTCTAAAGTAAGATCGTTCAGAGGTAACTGATCAACAAGTTCTAGCGACATTCGATCACACGAAAGTGTGATAGCCTGGTCACCTTGCACCACAATTACACCCTTTGGCCCAGGGATCTTGATCTTCTGGTAGGTGTGGTGTGTAGCTGCCATGAATTTTGTTAGAGATGGTCTTCTCAAAATTGCATTATAGGTAGGCTCAAAATCAACCACGTCAAAAATCATCAATTTAGTTCGAAAATTAGTAGTAGTACCGAAGGTTACTGGTAACACTACTTGCCCTATTGGTGTAACAGACCTACCTGGCACTATCCCATAGAAAGGAATTGTCATTGGCTTAATCTTAGATCGAGGAATTTGCATCTCATCTATGGTATTAATAAATAACAAGTCTAAAGAACTACCACTATCTATTAATATTCTCCCTGCTCTGCAATTACGTATTGTAGGAGAAACTACTAATAGTAATTTACGAGAAGTAGGCATACGTTTAGGGACGTCCTCCTTAGTGAAGGTCAGGGAGGTATCTGACCACTTGGGATATTCTACACGTCCAGGTGGGATCTCAACATTGTTGACGTCCCTCTATGCCGCCTTGTACTGCCGCTTGGAGGTGTAGGCGACCGAACCCCCGTAAATGACATTGACGTGGTGATCCGTCCTTTGAAATAACATCTCTGTGTATTTGTCGTTGTTTTAGACTACTGGTGGTCCGCTGTCTTCTGGTGGGACAAGCATTAGGTCTTTCCCATCATAATATTTCTCCATTTGCTTCTACCAAGTACGGCGGTTGCGGAGGTCATGACCAGGAACTTTATGCAACGGGCACCAGCACTCATTGCTCCTTGACGTATTCGCAGATTGTGGGGCAGTGCAGTCGTTTGAACAACCTCCTTGCCTCCTTTTTGTCCAAGGACCTTTGTTTTTATCATAGGGTGGTCGCTAGTCAACGACTACGACCTCCCTGGTGGACTGCTTAGACCTCTCCTTCTCCTTCTTCTTAGGTTTTCTCTTGCTGCTCGTGGAGCCTTTAGATCTCTTGGATTTCTTTTCTTTGACATTCTCGAGGCCTGGCTAAGGAGGGGTGGTCCCCTTATCCACCATTCGGTTCCACTCCAATACCCCATTGGCATCGGAGTACCGATCAACCATGTTGAAGAGTTCTAACACAGACCTATGCGGGTTGATGTTGAGGTCCTCTGTAAACCTTCGATATCTCATCGTCTGTTTAAAAGCTTGAATCACATAATCATCAGAAATAGTTGGGATAGTTTTACGGACTTCTATGAAATGCTTTACAAACAATCATAAATTTTCGTCAGGGGTTTGGTGAAGCCGATGCAAATCATCCTCCTTTTCCGGTTTTGCATAACAACTTTTGAAGATACTTTGCAATGTATTACAAAGCATCTCCCAGTTATGTATGGATCCCTTAGGCTGGTTGAACAACTAGGTCCTTAGAACTGTAGGCAAATAATTAGCCATTACCATATCATCGCCTCCAACAGCCTGAATGGCGGTAGTGTAGACTTGGAGGAACTCTTATGGGTTTTGTGTTCTGTTAAAATTTTCTATACTTCCTGGCTTGAACTTCTCCAGCCATGTAACATTTCTTAGTCCGAGCGAGAAAGCCTTGCAACCTGCATAAGGTCCAACACATTGTCGTACATTGTGATGATTATTTTGACTGGCAGGAAATTTGGGACATCTATCACATCCTAAAAATGGGTATCATGGTCACCTTGGCTTTGAACGTAACGGCCAGAAGTACCATAATTTCGGCTTTGCCTTCGGCGTCCAATCGAGGACCCTTCTAGGTATGAGTCCATTTGGGAAAGCATAGTGGGCGATCGGGTGGAAATATTCTCCGCCGCATCTTGTAGCTGTTGTGTGATAGCACACATCACTTGCACTCCTTGTTTGAGTTAATCCTTCCGGAGGGCGCGCGATGGCACTAGCTAAGTAGCGAATGCA
This sequence comes from Hsuehochloa calcarea, assembly GCA_036346395.1. NCBI lineage: Eukaryota > Viridiplantae > Streptophyta > Magnoliopsida > Poales > Poaceae > Hsuehochloa > Hsuehochloa calcarea. Next base: position 32,755,318 of record CM070597.1, read on the forward strand.
CTCTGCAAGAAAATCCTCCTGCATGGGGTTTGGCAAGGCATTTGGATCTCTTACCATCGTTGCCCGCGGCGGTGGCGTATGTATCGCCTATTGCAGTGCCCTCGCTGAGGAATCAGGGTCGTCTCGGTAGTAGTGGTCGTGAACCTACGAGATGTGCGCTTGTGTGGCAGCACATATCTCGACATGTCGGGCCTCTTCCTCTCGTTGGAGGTGCTCCCACTCTTCCCATTCTTATCGTTACCCTGATGCTTCAGGGTTATCATCGGGATTGGGTTGATTGTCACCGACTGCGGTGACCTGATGACCGCCGGAATAGGCGGAAGGGGTGAATATGTCATCATCCTCTGAGGAAGAGGATGAGTTGTATTGTAAGGTGAAGAGAAGATTTTCCCTGGATGTTCTCTCCAGGCCTTCAGTGTGGAGGCTGCCAGTGAGATCATCATGGTATGGAGGCCTAAGGAGACATTCTCGATGGTACTCGCCCATGAGATCATCATGGTATGTTGTCTCCTCGAAAGCCCCAGAGGAACCAACCTTTTTCCTCCAATCATTTTATCGAGGATACGCTCTAAGGGAGACATGCTCGGGATGGACACATTACCATAATCGTACTCGTCCATGGTGTCACGCGCAAACAAACAAAATTGTGGAGAGTGTTATATATTTGCCAAAGGACTCAAAGCAGTGATGTATATTGCAAAGGGTATGCTCTAATTACAAGGAAAATGACAGCGAATACACATGGATTAAGGCTTGGATCAGGATCTATCTTTACAATGGCACATAGTCCAGATTTTTATAGTTCTACAAGCATTGACAGTTAATTGCAGTAGCGTCTCTTCACGTCAATGGTCGCGTCCTTTTAAACCAATCATTATGTCCCTTCATGGTGACCGTTGTTTCTCTGGATGTAACGGCCAATACCTTCGCCACGTGGGTTGTAATTAAAAACACGTGGGCAACCGCCTTTGAGGACCTACTCTGTTGGGGAGAGGTCCTGGGGTGGTTCGAAGAGACCTCTCGAGGAGAGAGATCTTGGAGTGGTCTGAAGGGAAGGTTCCCTGATCCACCTTCTGACTAAATAATTAATCCTGGGCCCAGTAGAGGATCCAGATTATTCTCGAATAAAGTTATATTCAGATAATTTGACTAGTCAGCAATCTTTGTCATAATTTTTTTCGAAAATCATTTTCTTACATGTGGGCCCTACATGTCAATCTCCCATGTTTTTATTTTATTTTATTTATCAAAACAATGACGATTTATTTTATTTTATTTATCAAAACAATGACGACCCCACATGTCATAGACTCATTAAATATTAACTAAATAATTAAATCTATTTTTATTTTAATCCACTGATGCATGGGGTCCACTTGTCAGACTCTCAGTTTTAAAATGTCTTTTAAAATCGAAAACAGTACGTGGGCCCTGCATGTCAGTGACTCATTTACTAAACATGTTTTAAATTATATTTTCAATTAGTTTTGCATCCGGTCCCACATGTCATCAACTTATTCTACTTAACCACTGTCATTAGTGTTAAGCAAATCTTAATCGCGAGTGGGACCCACTGTCAGCGAGAGAAAGAAGGAAAGAAGCACAGCTGTGTGCGGCCGAAGGCAATGGCGAAGCCATGGGTGGTGGTAGTGACAAAGGAGATGACCGGAGGCGGCGTTACGGAAGCGAGGAGCGGAGGAAGCTCTCGGGTCTGCGATGGACTTAGCGTAGGAGGCATTCTCTGAGCTAAAGAAGTGGTGAACTAGACTCAGTGAGTCCAGGCGGTCCTAACGAGCTAGGTGCGAGGACCTATGATCACTGGAGGCGAGCCAACAACATACAGCCGCGACAACGCCATGGGTGACTACGGGGAAATGGCGCAACCTACTCGCCCTTGGCAAATTGAAGTGGGCATAAGGTTCAGGAAAATGATGAGGTCGGAGATGTGCTGGAGCGACATGTCGACGGTGAGCAGCTACAACGCAGTGGGGCTCCTTGGTGAAGGTGCTTTACGTTGATGGAGATGCTACAAGAAGACGTGCATCAGCTCGCGGGCATGCTAGAGATGGTAATGGACGAAGGAATCGACTGGGGACTCACCGGTTGGTGGAGATCAACGAAAATGGTAGTGGTGGCCAGAAGTGGGGAAAAGGGCGAAAGGACTTGATTCTTTGCTAGATAGCCTGCGTTAAGTGAAGGGATTGCATCACTAAGGTATGGAACAAACTATGACACGATTGTGTTGAGCTCAAACTCACCGGAACGACAGGAGTACGGTGACTTGGATCGGGTGTGCGCCGGAGTTGAAGAAGAAAGCAATGAGATCGCGCTACGGGGTTCCCAGGGATACATTGAGCAAAATAGAAGGGTGATTGAAGCTCAAGGATCATAGTGACGCATGTGTCGTGGAAGAAGGAACTCACTAGAGTAGCAATGCTGCGGGGGCGTACTTACCAACGTTGAGAATGACGCACACGTTCCCGCGAAACCAAGGAGCAATAAATTTGGGCTTGCACAAAAATGGAACGGGGGCGTGCTGAGGAAGACGACGACGCAGACGAAGCTTTAAGTACAAAGGAGAATTGCGCGAGAACGGCTGCGAAAATTTGGCGGTGGCATGAGAAAATGGTGGCAGGGATGACTGTAGCGTGACAGGACGGGGAGTTGGCACTGCCAGGGTGATGCGGGGCACAGTGCGAAGGCAACGGGGGTAGTTGAGCTCAAAACGATGGGTGGCGTCGTAATCCGTGGGCGAGCGGCGGAGTGGGCGCAAGCGCACTGGCATGCGGAGGCGAAGCAAGGTGGACGAAGACATCTGACGATTGGGTCCGACATGTGAGTGAGTGCGAGGAGAGGAGTTGCGAGGCTGGCTGGCTTGAGCGCAAGGAGTTGGGACACGCCGGGTTTTGGCCCAATAGGCGAGAAGGAGATTTGAAATTGGTTTGAAATTTTCTAAAATGGCTGAGAGTTTGACAAATTTCTAAACATAGCAAACTGGTTTAAAAAATTATGAATTTTTTGTGAAGACTCGTGACACAGTTTAGTTTATTGTGCAATTTTTCCAAAATTTATGTATTATGCATTTTCTCAAAAAATCTTATAAGTTTCTACTTGTATGCAAATGCAACAATTGATTTATGCAAAAAAAAAAAATCAAAAACATGCTCAAATTTTTATTCCCACATTTATACACAGTACAAATATCACATGGTGGATTTTTGGGATGTTACCTACCGAACCAATAACCAATCTCGGTGGAGTGAGGCACACGACTGGTCGGCTCAGTTGGCCTGCGGCGCCCGATCGGTGGTGGTTGCGACGCATCGGCGCGTACGTGGAGGCGTACGCACGGCTGCTCGGCAGGATCGACAACAATGAAGAGTAGAATAAAAAATAATATACTAAAAAGAACATTACGGCTAGAATTGAAAACTTAGATTAAAACAATATACCAAGAAGCCTTAGCTTGGAGTGTTATCACGTTGATAGCGTGTTGTATAATTGAGGTCATGTTACCGACGAACAAAGCTCTCAACTCACGAATAATAAATAATAGACAATAACACGAGTATGTAGTTCGAATCTTCTACATTTATTGATCTTTTATCCGTAGTCTTTGTGTACAATAAGAGCTTCGTGCCCTCTTTATAGAGCAGATGGAGATCTTTCTTTAATGCATAAATAAATAATATGTGATTAAACTAATTAATGAGTCTTATTGGCCGATAATCCCCTAACGAGTGTTTGTTTAGGTAAACGATATACTATAAGCCCTTTCCATTCATGTCGCATCTCACACTAATTTTGCCGGATCACGGTTCTTGGTTAATTTCCCGATTTCACAGTGGTCACTGATAAAAGGAAATCCCATAAATCCGCCACGTATCACGTGCCCTTCGTTGATATAACCAACCGAGACTATGCAGCTACCGTGCTACGGCGGCCATCGGCACGAGCTATATTCTTCTGTCACCAACCACCCTATAAAACGCTCGCGACTACCACCAGCGACGGTCACTTGCCCGGCCGCCTCTCTCAACACAAGAACAAAGAGAGCGCAAGAAACGCGCGTGCGCGTGCGCGTGCGCGGCGGCGTATATGGGCAACTGCCAGGCAGCGGAGGCGGCGACGGTGGTGATCCAGCACCCGGGCGGCGGCCGCACGGAGCGCGCGTACTGGGCGCTGTCGGCGGGGACCGTCATGGCAGCCAACCCGGGCCACTACGTCGCGGCCGTGATCACCTCGCCGCCCACAGCCTCCTCGGGCGCTGCGGCGCCGCCCGTGAAGCACCTCAAGCTGCTCCGCCCCGACGACACGCTCCTGCTCGGCCGCGTCTACCGCCTCGTCAGCTTCGAAGGTACGTGCGTGCCGCCGTGCCTAGCGCCCGTGCCGCTCGGCTGCTCTTGTTGCGTTGTGTTGCACCTAACGTTTGTGGCATTTGTTGCCGCCCGTACTTGTTGGCCGTGTTAGGCCGGCCGGTAGGTGGAGATGAGATGCTCGCATGCTATTGCTATTGCTATTTCTAGCATACGGATAAAGATGAGATTCGTGCGTGTCGCGTCCGTTTAAGTGCCACTGTTGACTAAAACGGTAGGCTAAGTAACGCCTTTTTGGATTGTCCGTAATTATCTCTCTTGCATTTCCGGACTCCGAAAGTTGGTGCTCTAGATGTCACCGTTTCTTCTCCTCCGATTGGTCTCCAAATTTTTTCCATGTTGCTTTTGCTGCTAAATGAATAAGTTTTGCTCCAATGGGTTTGCCGTGTGTGAGCAGAGGTGCTGAGAGAGTTCGCATCGAAGCGGCAAGTCAAGCTTAGCCGCGTCACAATCAAGGCCAAGGAGGAGGCGAAGCCGGCCCATCCTCGCCGCCGGCGTGGCAGCAGCAGCGGCGTCGTGCCTAAGGAATCCCACCGGTCACTCGCAATGGTACGTTACTCCTCGTAGCGGGCAACGCGCCCAAAACGTTTTTTCCCTTCTTGTTACGATTTTTTTTTCGCTTGCACGTACACGGAGCCATCCCAACCCAACAGCCATCTTGCCAAGTCTTTCGTGATCTGTTCAGTCGCCATCGAATCATGGATCGATCGCATCTAAAATTTTGACGAACTGCCAATCGTCATCAATTTCCAAACTAGTTAAGCCCCAGAAACGGCCGTGTCAACCACTCTGCACGGGCACGCCGCACGCGTTCGTTCATCTCACTTGTGTTTCCATCCATCCAGGTCATGCGCCAGTCGGACGAGCCGGAGCCTGAGGGCACGTCCTCCGTGCCGAATCCGCCGGAAAGCGACCACGCCGATGCGGCGTCCGAGCCCGGCGACTGCGACCTGGAGGCGCTGCTGCCGCACGGCGTGGTGCTCGGCAGGCGGGTCGGCCGGCAATGGAGGCCCGCGCTGCAGAGCATCGTGGAAGGGTGAGGCTGACGGTGAGCTTGCAAAGGCGAAGCGTGTTTTCCGGTCGGTGATCGAGCAGCTGAGCACAGTGTGTCGTGGCAGCGTGTGTAAAATAAGTTAGTGCCTTTGTGGATATATCCTCCAGATGCCTAGTAGTACAATGGATCGATGGGTGTAACGTGACAGGTTAATATATATTGCGCTCTTAAATCCGTGTCTATATATTTTGATCACCCCTACCTAAGGACTATCACGGACTAAGTGATGATTTGATGTAAGCATCAGATTCAGAATGTTTCTCACCAAAGGCACGTACGCGCCGTTAGGCATCTGATTAGCGCCGGTCCAAGCTGTGAGCACGCGCACCATAAGACTTTCTTCCCTCCACTCCACGAACCGACGAGGTTGGCTCGTCGGCTGGCCGGAGGGCAGCAAATACACACGCAACACGGCAACGACGCGCACGGAGATCTCCACAGGGAATATCTCCGGTCTCTGGACTGAGCTCTGGAAAAGCATAGGAGGGTGCTCAGGGTTTCGTCAGTCTTTCAGAGGATGGAATAGAGGGATGGATCGATGCGTGTGGGAGATGGGTTGGACTGACCTGACCTGACTCGAGGGTATGACCGGCGATTTGATTACCCTGCGGCTGGTAGTATCTGGCTCACTGTAGCACGCGTGTAGCGCTGGCTCGAGCCTTTTGCGACAAGAAAAGTGCCTGCAGAGCGCAGAATCCTCAGCTGGCACATGGATAGATAGATAGATAGATAGCTCCCAGAGGCAAAACTCCTGGCGAGCATACACGAGCCTCGGCCAAAGATTCTCCTAGTAACCTGACGGATCTCCCGCACGTCCAGACTCCAGACTGGTGGTACTACTACTAGCTGCTAGTAGGATCGATCTGTTTTCCTATGGGCATTGCTACGTGCGATTCACTAGCCGGTCTAGAGCGAGCAGGCAGGCAGCGTGATGGCTGATCGGTAGTGAAAAAAAAAATGCTGGATCTTGATTAATGCAACGAGTTCAGCTGACGGATACATAAATCTTTCATCGTGCAGGTCTATACTCGACGTCTCATCACAAACGATTTTTTATAACTATCAGTGTCGTAATTATTACAAACGATTTTATAAATATGTCCATCTAAGTTACTAGCGATAGCTAGAACCGTAGGTGATATATCATTATTATAGACGGTTTTTAATAATAATCATCTGTGACAATTCACAAACAAGAACCGTCTGTAATAATTGCAAACGTCACATACAATTTTTAATTAGAACCACAAGCATCGTCTGTTATAATTGCATACGTCACAGACGGTTTTTAATCCAAACATCTATGATAATTCACATACAGTTCTTAACAAGAACCGTCTGTGGTAATTTTATATCACATGCGGTTTGTAGCTAGATTTATCTGTGATATGTTCAATGTTTTGGCTCCCGCGCGATGCGTCTCTTCGTCTCGCGCACCGACGTTTCGATGTGTCTCTTCGTCTCGCGCGCCAACGTTACAATGTGTTTCTTCCTTGTTTTTTATAAGAATGATCATCATGCGCCATGGTGAGTACGCACGATATTGAATACGTACGCAGCTAGCTATAGTACCGTCACGTGCCATGATGAGCACGCAGAGCATGACGGCGGGGAGGTCGGCGATCGTTGTCGCTCTTCCTCACAAGGTCGTCATCCACATCGTCGGCATCGTGACCGCGAGCTCTCCTCAGCCCGTGGCTGACCTCTGCATCCTACGAGCAACGTACGCATTTATATACATACAAAAATACGTACTACTGTTTGTGGCGGCAACCAATCCATACATGCTTACATGTTGCTGTTTTTATATTATTTTTTAAAAGAAACATATCACTAATCTGACTAGCAACATCGCTCTTGATTTGGTCTTTTAATCTTCTCTTATGGAGTAACTCATGTGTTAAGATTCTGACATCTTAAATTGTGTACGTATATTAGAGCTGCAAGGCCATGTACAAGACGTCCAAGGAGCGCGCCGTGGGGAGGCATGTGGCGCTGGAGCAGGAGAAGACGATGAAGTGGCTGGACAACGAGCATTACCTCACCGTCGTCAACCACCTGGCCGGCACCGGCAACCAAAAGGTCAGCTTCATCGACGGCCACATGTCTTCGCGCACCAGGACATGCAGCGCAGCCTTGTGTGCCTTGACCGGGCGGCCATCGCCGGCCACAAGGCCGCAACCTACGTACTCAGCGTCTGTAACATCCCTATTTTCAGAGCTTGAAAATCTTTTAAATAATGGTAGTAAGAAAATTCATCATTTGGATTTATTTGAATATTAATTTAAAAAGCTTAAATTGGACTTTAAGGGCAAATTGATTTAATGTGCTTAATCCCAACATCAACAATTGTCAAAACTATTTTATTTAGATTCTATATGCTTGGATATATTTTATAGAATTTTACGGAATTTTCCAAAGTCATTTGCTATTTTCTAATTGCTATTTGCATTTTCGGATTTATTTAAAAGAAAAACCTATTTTAAATCCTTGAACGATCTTGGGCGAAGCCCGCCTATTCCAACCGCCCGACCCATATCGCCCGTGGCGCTCTCGTCACATTGGATGCTCGGCGCGTGCCCTCGTCTCCGTCGGACGCCGCGCTCAACCCGCTTTGACCGTTGGATTGTCGCCGCGTGGCCGCCGCGTGATCTCGCTCGCTCGCTCGCCGCGTTCGCTTCTAGCCGTTGGATTTCCATCGCGCGGCTTGCACCCACTCGCCCTCGCTCTCTCGCCGGTGGGACCACCGCCGAGTCGTCGTCTCCGTGAGTTTCTTCTTCCTCGCGCCGCGCTCTCGCGCCATTCTTTGGAGCTTCAAGTTTATCCGACAAAACCGATTGATTGCTTATTCTTGGCCCGACCCGCCAAATCATATCTCGGTTATTCCATATCCGTTTCAAACCAAATCAAACCCGAACCGGTTTCAATCTCTGAAAATCTTGGAATTCAAAAACCGGTTGTTTGGATCCGATTTGGGGTTTCAAATCTCGGCATCTCGGTCTATAAATACTCCCTTAGCTCGCCCGGGCCTCGTAACCCTAAACCGCCACTCTCGTCGCCGATCGCCCTAAGCGCGCCGCATTGCAAGCTTTAGGGTTTTGGCCGAACTTCTTCTCCGGTGGATTGCTTGCGCGTCGTCGTCGCCCTTGCTCCACCGCGCACCATTGTGATCGACAAGTCACGAGCTACCTCGTGCGCGCCTCGTCGCCGAACATCGCCGGGCGCCGTCAAACAAAACCGAGCTCTCTCGCGCTTCTTCCTCGCCGCCGGCCATCTCCGTCAACCCAGTGCTCAAACCGGTGCCCATGTGTGCGCATTAGCCTCCTCTGCGTTGGTACCGCTCCACTGCCGGCGATCGCCGCTGTTCGCCGGTGACCATCGGGTCCGGCGCCACCGCCGTCGTTATCGCCCGGCTCGGCGCCCGGCCTCGGCCGTCTTGGTGTGGCGGCCAGCGTGGCGCGGTCAGCGCCGGCCTGCGCGTCGTGGCGATCCACCGCGCGGATCTCCTCGGTTCGGTGCACTCGGTCCACGTGAACGAGGCCCATAGATGGGTCCCACATGTCGAATTCTATTTAAATTTAACTCCTTTTTCGGAAATTCTCGGTGGCGCAAGCATTGCGCAATAATCCGATTTTCCTTTATAAAAATAATTCGGAAATTCGAGAAAATCCAAATTAGGGTTTTATTGATTTTCCAATCTTCCAAAGCCCATATCTTTTGCATCAGAACTCGATTGAGCCCATTCAAATTTGTAAATTCATATAAAATTCAGATCTATTTATTTATGAATTTTATTTAATTTTGGAGTTTGTTTTGCCTCTGTTATTTATTTGTTTTGTTTCTTTTGTCTCGTTTTGCGAGTAGGCGTCGATACTTGGGAATTTTTGAAAGAAGGAGCACCTCAAGACCAAGACCAATATCTAGATCTATTCCAAGGCAAGTTATACCTTTGATCATTTTGAACCCAGTTTTCAAAATACTTTGTTTCAATGTATTGCATTCTATTTCAAGTATTTATTTAAATGCTTTTGGGTGTAGTTATTAATCCAAATTGTTATGCCACCTTGTCTATTGTATGCCATGATCTTTTGTCACCCTAGGTTGATTAATAATTAGTTGGTATTATCGTAGCACCAACGTGGGTTGGTTAGATACGATTAGGCGCTTAGCCATGCCACGAGTCATCATTCCATGTGAGAGTTGCAATTACAAACTTGACTAAGTGATTATGGGCTGTGTGATGAATCTGTGTGTCTTGTGTGCTATTACTCGTTGATGGCATGTGTTGCACTTAATCAACGAGGTGGGAAAAGATTTAGGCGAGGCAAGTGGTGGATTACTGTGTGAATGGTGGATCTGTGTGATATAAACTTTGTGATTTGGGTTAAAGCGGAAGTCTTGCCTTAGTCAATTAAGGACTTAACTTTGTGCGCCATTGAATGGGCCTTCTTGTGCGACCACATGCCTAGTATGGGTGGGCCTGACTTAGTAAGTTATGGAGTCTTGACATTGACAACTCGAGGTTGTATTTAAGCTATGTGATGGGTGGAGGTGTGATATGTCACATCGCGGGACGATTCATTGCATCCTGTCCAATGGTGTGTGTCGTTCCAAGAGTGTGTGTACAAATTGGGCGGCGATAAAGCACACCAGAGTGTCATTGTTTGAGATGAAGTCTCGAAAGGTTTTGTTGTGATCAACTCGATCCGGTTGGTTTCATCGTGTGGGTAAAGTGTACAACCTCTGCGAGTGTTTAAACCAATCTATTCGAATAGCGCGTCCTCGGTTATGGACATGCTCGAATTTCACGAGGGTAGATTTTCATAAAACAAATGGGAAGGGTCATTGTGTGAGATAACTTGTTGGTGTGTGAAAGAACTTGATTAGGCTGTGTGTCCTTTGTGAAATCAATTGTTAACTTATTATTGTCTATTTGTTTTGAATTACGCTTTCAATCTATTATTTGTATTCAATTGCAAATGTTGCATTTACGCAAAATAACCACGAAGCCATTCCTTTGGAATAAGCCATCATGTATAAATGCATTACGTGGTATGACTTGCGATGCGGTGTGTACTCACTCTTGCTAAACAAATCAACGAAGTGGAGGAGTCGTCGCTTTGCTTTTGAAGAGGAGTTCTCGAAGGTTGAGCGTTAGGGTCTTGATCGATCGGTTGCTGTGGTAAATTGATGGGAGCCACGGAGTTTATTTCGTTTCATTGCGATTTATTTCTTTATTATCGACCTTGCATGGCTTAATAAATGTAAAACTTCGACCGTAAGGTCCCAACGATTATTTGTTATTTAAATGTACTCGTTTATTCTTATATTCGTTGTATGGATGTGATATTTCATCAATGTTGACCTTTGTGTGCACTAAGCGTGATCTGGACTAGTGCGAGAATACACAGAGGTCGGTTGCATATTTGGGTCCCGACGGAGGTGGTATCGAGCCATCTTGTTGTAGGTCTTGACCTTAGCTAGATTGGCGTTCTTAGTGAGTCCAAACTATTTTCTAAAGCAAAATTAACTTGCAAGATTAATTGAACTCCTTAACTCATCTCATGTCTCTCTTGACTCAACTATGGCTGAAATTCTTTCTCTCCCATTTGTTTTAAAGTTGTTTTCATATCCTTGTCCATCTTGACGGATGCCTCGTCTTGAGTTATGGAGGCGCAAGGGAGGATTTGCCGAGCTTTGGAAGTTGCTACAAGTACTTGGAGGTTCGATCGTCCATTGTCGAGTGGCGGTGCTTGGATTGTGAGCAGTAGAGATCGTGGAGTGATCGCCATTTGACCGTCTCACGAGGCGGCACACCAAGGCAAGCAAACCACTTGCACATCTCGGCTAGAAGGAGTATTTGGATTGAAGCAATCCGAGTCTTCACGCCTTGCCATCACGAGGATCGCAACATCTACTCTCGAGAGCTTCGTGACACGTTTTCGTTATCATCCCGCACATCGGGCGTGGATCTCGCCGCGTTTTCCGTCTGAGAGGAGAAGACAACGCCACCGTCGTGCATCTCGCCCGATTCGCCCATTGCTCGGGAGGAATCGTTGGAGTTAGCCGCTCTGAGTGGAGTGTACCTATGAGACTCTTGAGAGTGAAGAAAGGATCGCCATATTAGAAGAAACTCTTTATGGGCGACACGAAGAAGACGAAGAGGAAGACCGAAGAAGAAGGCGATGGACCGGTGAGCGGAAGAGCCAGCAGAGGTGTGAGCCGAAGCACCAGCGGCACTGCACGGGGACACTGCTCCTATTGCACCATCCCCGGGACATCAAGATCAGTTCGCGAGGATGCGAGCTCACTTTCAGGTCTACAGCAGGCGGGAGCACCGTCAAGGCTGCGGAGGCTATTTGATTGAGTAGTCTGTTCGCGTTGTTTCAGGCTTAGCCAGTTTTATGTCTTGAGTCGCCCTTTAGGCGGTAGTTTGGTGTGCTTAAGTTCGTCCTTATTTTTGTGTGCAAGTATGAGCTGCAAAGGCCCTTAGGCATTTGTTGCAAGCCATACTATTATCTTAATCAATATAAGAGTTTGATTGAGCTTTCTTAAAATATGTTGTTGGGTTTTACCTACCCCGCTTAGTTCTACAACTTATCTCGTGCTTGCTACCTTATCTAACCCACGGAGATTCACGGATGGTTCGGACTCGTCAAGGCTGCTGCAAGTGGTTACGATACTCGAGTGCGGAAGGGCGAGAGCAAATCCCGAGAAGTTCCACCACAAGCACCTTCAGTTGATCTGCAGAATTTTGGAGCATTCATGACAGCTCAAACCCAGCTGATGTACACCATGATGAATCAGATGCAAGCTATGAATAACCAGAACAACAACAATCAGCATCACAATGGAGCCCCAGTTGCTCATGGTCACAATGGATCATCAAGTTGGCGGAGTTTATGAGGACCCGTCCACCAACCTTTTACGGACATGTCTCACGATGAAAGCGATGATTGGCCGTGTTATTGAGAAAAAGCTGCGATCACTCAATGCGGCGATCATGAAAAAGTTACATCGCCTCTCACGGATGGAAGGCATTGCCGCGAATGGTGGGAAAACTTTGTCTTGCGCATGGAGCAACGCAAGATATTACTTGGGAAGAGTTCACAGCGCTTTTCGCGATATCATGTACGAAGGAATCATGGATCTAAAGAAGGATGAATTCGTGCTCTCAAGCAAGGAGGAATGTCGGTGATCGACTACCTCAACAAATTCTCTCAACTTGCTCGATATCTTTGCAGAAGATGTCGCCAGCGACAAGGCTCGTCGAGTCGTTTTACGAAAGGATTGAACAACTGGACTTCAAGTCAACTTGATCGCCCACACCTTTCACGATTTTCAAGAGTTGATCAACAAGGCTTTGATTCTAGAGGATAAGCGCAAGGAATTGGAAGATCATCGTAGCGCGGAATGGCTCGACAAGGAAGTCACCAACCCGGTAAGGGCAAGAATGATTCCACCGCGGTTTAGCCGTTTTCCACCACGAGTGCGCGACCACGCACCAACTTCCGCACCTCGCCCGATTGCTCGAATTTTCGCAACCTGCGCAGTCAACCCCAATCCGATAAGCAACCCACGAATACAACGAGTTTGCTTTACAGCCGTCGGCCGGGCATTTCGCCAACCGATTGTCGCGAGAATGGGACTATCACTCCGATGCGCTTCAACCTTGGGAACACACGGCCAAGACACGGTACAAGGCAACCATCAAGGAACTTCTCAAGCTACGGTCAATCCGGAGGAGCACCGCCATCGATGGTCGAGGCCGTGTCAACCACGTCACTCTAGAAGGAGCCAAGCACTGGCGTTGTCTTGGGTAAGTTCTAGTAAATTCGATTACTGCATCGATTACTGTTTGATTACGGAGCTTCGCATTCGTTTGTTTACGGAATTTTTGCAACTAAGAACAAATTGGAAGTTATGCATCTTAAGCATACTCTGTTAGTCGATCGCTGGAGCGAGCTAAGTTCTAAAGTTGGATGTTTAGGAGCTAGGCTACTCATAGTGGAGTTGAGTTTCTAGCCAACCTAATAGTTCTAGACACTCGGACCATAGATGTCATCCTTGGTATGGATTGGTTATCCAAACATAAGCGATGCTAGATTGTGGCGAAGAGCGTAACAATAGAGGATACCACGGGAAAGAAAGTTGAATTTCTAGCCACCTCGATGCGTGATGGACATTTAGTAGTCAACGGTTTGAAGGCGATTTCTTTGGAAGGCGTACACAGTAGTCGAGATTACGGACGTATTTCGGAAGAATTACGAGGAATGCCACCGGACCGTGACATTGAGTTTGTCATCGATCTAGTGCGAGAACGGCACCAATTTCAAGAGACCCTATCGGATGCGGTCGATGAACTTGTGGAAATGAAGAAGCGGATAGAAGAACTTACGGAGAAAGGTTTTGTAAGACCTAGTTAAATGCGCCATGGGGAGCACTGTTTTGTTCGTCAAGAAGAAAGATGGAAGTATGAGAATGTGTATCGATTATCGTTCTCTCAGCGAAGTCACCATCAAGAATAAGTACCCATTGCCCGAATAGATGATTTGTTCGACCGGATGAAAGGAGCGGAGTATTCTCCAAGATCGATCTGCGATCGAGGTTATCATCGATTGAAAATTTGTCCTAAGGATGTACCAAAGACCGCTTTCTCAACCGGTATGGACATTATGAGTTTTTAGTCATGTCTTTTGGATTGACTAATGCCCTGCCTATTTCATGAACATGATGAACAAAGTATTCATGGAATATTTGGATAAGTTCGTGGTAGTATTCATTGATGATATTTTGGTATACTCAAAGTCGGAAGAAGAACATACGGACATTTGAGATTAATCCTAGAAAAGCTCGAGAGGACATCGGTTGTATGCCAAGTTCGACAAGTGTGACTTTTGGAAGAAGAAAGTTGATTTTCTCGGTCATGTGATGGCGGTAGAAGAGTAGCGATTGACCGGGAAGGTTAAAGGCAGAATGAATTGGGAAGCGGCCAAGGCGGTTACTCAAATTCGTAGTTTCTTGGGAATGGCGAGGATACTATCGTCGTTTCATTGAAGGGTTCTCAACGATTGCTAAGCCTCTTACGCAATTATTGAAGAAAGAGAAGAAGTACATTTGGACCCGACTTGTGAAGAAAGTTTTCAAGAATTGAAGAAGCGTCGACTTGATTGATGCTAGTTTTGCGGATATTAGTAAGGATTTTGATATCTCTTGTGATGCTTGGCGTCAAGGACTAGGATGTGTCCTTATGCAAGAAGGAAGAGCGTAAACTTATGCGTCAAGGCAATTAAGACCTCATGAAGAGAACTATCCTACCCATGATTTGGAACTAGGCTGTGTAGTGCATGCCTTGAAGATTTGGCGTCATTATCTCATCGGTGTCATTTGTGAAGTCTACAGATCATAAGAGCACAAGTACATATTCACTTAGTCGATTTGAACATGAGGCAGAGAAGATGGTTGGAATTAATAAAGGATTATAATCTTGGAATCCATTACCATCTGGTAAGGCCAATGTAGTTCGGATGCCTTTGAGTCGTAAAAGCTCTTTGCAATGCTCTGGAAGCAAAGAGTTGTGTTGAGAACTTGGGAGGAATTCGAAGCTACGACTAGAAGTTGTTCGGAAGGATTTGTGGCCAATTTGGAAGTGAGTCTACTCGGAGAAGCAGTTCGTGAAGCTCAACCTAAGGATTACGAGTTTCTTGATCTCAAGAAGAAGATGTCGGAAGGAAAATTTAAAGACTTCACCATAGATGATCGGGATATCTTGTGGATCAATGGGCGTATCACGTGTACTGGGATATTGATGGATTAAGACGGTGATTACGAAGGAAGCCCATGACTCAAAATATTCGATTCACCTGGAAGCACTAAGATGTATCGGGATGTTAAGAATAAGTTTTGGTGGCCAAACTTAAAGCGAGGCGTCGCGAGTTCGTTGCTTTATGCGGCGTGTGTCGAAAGTAAAGGCCGAACATCGAGAGCCGGTAGGATTGCTACAACGTGAAGATACGAGAATGGAAGTGGGAAGAGATCGGTATGGATTTTATTACGGATTACCCAAGACTCAATCGAGTTATGATTCGATTTGGGTAATAGTGGATCGTTTGACTAAGGTTGCCCATTTCTTGCGGTCAAAACCACTTACTCGAGAGACCGCTTGGCGGAATTGTATATGTCAAAAATCGTCGATGCACACGGTGTGCCTAAGAAGATAGTGTCGGATCGAGGATCTCAATTCACCTCGTTTACGGCGAGTCTACATGAAGCCACAGGAACTCATCTGAATTTGATCTGCTTATCATCCACGAGCGGATGGAGCGGTGAAAGAGTCAACGAGATATTAGAAGATATGTTGAGAGCACATGCCTTTGCTAATGCTACGGTTGGGATAAAAGTTTACCGTATCACGAATTCTCATACAACAACGATTATCAAGCGGTTTGCGAGATGTCACCATTTGAAGCTCATGCGGTCGTGCTGCGAACTCCGTTGAATTGGTGAGAGCAATGAGCGTGTAGTGTTCGGGCGGATATTATTGAGAAGCCGAAGAACAAGTTGCTATGATCGAGAGAGAGTTAAAGATAGCCAGTCCGAGCAAAAGAGTTATGCTGATAATCGTCGTCGTGACCTCGACTTTGAACCAGAGGATTTTGTGTATCTTGAGTTACTCCGCTCGGAGGTGTTAAGAGATTCCACACCAAAGGAAGCTTGCTCCAAGGTATGTGGGTCCATTCAAGATTTTGGGCAGCCGTGGAGAAGTTGCGTGCAGTTGGAGCTACCACGATCGTTAGCGAGTGCATGATGTCTTTCATGTCTCTCGGTGAAGAAGTGTCTTCGTGTGCGGAAGAGCGGACCGTTGGAGTCAATTGAGCGAAGGAAGATCTCACGTACAAAGCGACTGTCGATATTTTGGATGTCATGAGCGCGCACGAAGCAAGGCGTTCGTTTACGCAAAGTCGATGGAGTAACCACTCGGAAGGAGAAGCAGCGTGGGAGCGTGAAGAAGAGTTAAAAGCGAGTTCCTAGCCTTTTCTCTAGCTAGCGGAATCTCGGGGCGAGATTCGTTTAAGGGGAGGTTTGTAACATCCCTATTTTGAGCTTGAAAATCTTTTAAATAATGGTAGTAAGAAAATTCATCATTTGGATTTATTTGAATATTAATTTAAAAAGCTTAAATTGGACTTTAAGGACAAATTGATTTAATGTGCTTAATCCCAACATCAACAATTGTCAAAACTATTTTATTTAGATTCTATATGCTTGGATATATTTTATAGAATTTTCTCGAATTTTCCAAAGTCATTTGCTATTTTCTAATTGCTATTTGCATTTTCGGATTTATTTAAAAGAAAAACCTATTTTAAATCCTTGAACGATCTTGGGCGAAGCCCAGCCTATTCAACGCGCCCGACCCATATCGCCCGGCGCGCTCTCGTCATTGGATGCTCGTGGCGTGCCCTCGTCTCCGTCGGACGCGCGCGCTCAACCCCGCCTTGACGTTGGATTGTCGCGCGCGTGGCCGCCGCTGATCTCGCTCGCTCGCTCGCGCGTTCGCTTCTAGCCGTTGGATTTCCATCGCACGGCGCTGCACCCACTCGCCCTCGCTCTCTCTGCCAGGTGGGACCACCGCCGAGTCGTCGTCTCCGCGGAGTTTCTTCTTCCTCGCGCCCGCGCTCGCGCCATTCTTTGGAGCTTCAAGTTTATCCGACAAAACCGATTCGATTGCTTATTCTTCTTGCCGACCCGCCAAATCATATCTCGGTTATTCCATATCCGTTTCAAACCAAATCAAACCCGAACGGTTTCAATCTCCGAAAATCTTGGAATTCAAAAACCCGGTTGTTTCGGATCCGATTTGGGGGTTTCCAAATCTCGGCATCTCCAGGTCTATAAATACTCCCTTAGCTCCGCCCGGGCCTCCGTAACCCTAAACCGCCACTCTCGTCGCCCCGATCGCCCTAGCGCCGCCGCATTGCAAGCTTTAGGGTTTTCGGCCGAACTTCTTCTCCGGTGGATTGCGCCGCCGTCGTCGTCGCCCTTGCTCCACCGACTGCACCATTGTGATCGACAAGTCACGAGCTACCTCGTCGCGCCTCTCGTCGCCGGAGCATCGCCGGAGCGCCCGTCCGACAAAACCCGAGCTCTCTCCGCCGCTTCTTCCTCGCCGCCGGCCATCTCCGTCAACCCCAGGTGCTCAAACCAGTGCCCATGTGTGCGCATTAGCCTCCTCTACACGTTGGTACCACTCACTGCCGGCGAGTCGCCGCCGTTCGCCGGTGACCATCGGGTCCCGAGCGCCACCGCCGCCGTTGTCGCCAGCTCAGCGCCAGCGTCGGCCGGTCTTTGGTGTGGCGGCCAGCGTGGCGCCCGGTCAGCGCCCGACACAGCGTCGTGGCCGTCCACCGCGCGGATCTCCTCGGTTCGGTGCACTCGGTCCGCGTGAACGAGGGCCGGCGATGGGTCCCACATGTCGAATTCTATTTAAATTTAATTCCTTTTCCGGAAATTCTCGGTAGCGCAAGCATTGCGCAATAATCTGATTTTCCTTTATAAAAATAATTCGGAAATTCGAGAAAATCCAAATTAGGGTTTTATTGATTTTCCAATCTTCCAAAGCCCATATCTTTTGCATCAGAACTCGATTGAGCCCATTCAAATTTGTAAATTCATATAAAATTCAGATCTATTTATTTATGAATTTTATTTAATTTTGGAGTTTGTTTTGCCTCTGTTATTTATTTGTTTTGTTTCTTTTGTCTCGTTTGCAGTAGGCGTCGATACTTGGGAATTTTTCGAGAAGAAGGAGCACCTCAAGACCAAGACCAATATCTAGATCTATTCCAAGGCAAGTTATACCTTTGATCATTTTGAACCCAGTTTTCAAAATACTTTGTTTCAATGTATTGCATTCTATTTCAAGTATTTATTTAAATGCTTTTGGGTGTAGTTATTAAATCCAAATTGTTATGCCACCTTGTCTATTGTATGCCATGATCTTTTGTCACCCTAGGTTGATTAATAATTAGTTGGTATTATCGTAGCACCAACGTGGGTTGGTTAGATCGATTAGGCGCTTAGCCATGCCACAGTCATCATTCCATGTGAGAGTTGCAATTACAAACTTGACTAAGTGATTATGGGCGTGTGATGAATCTGTGTGTCTTGTGTGCTATTACTCGTTGATGGCATGTGTTGCACTTAATCAACAGGTGGGAAAAGATTTAGGCGAGGCAAGTGGTGGATTCTGTGTGAATGGTGGATCTGTGTGATATAAACTTTGTGATTTGGGTTAAAGCGGAAGTCTTGCCTTAGTCAATTAAGGACTTAACTTTGTGCGCCATTGAACTGGGCCTTCTTGTATGCGACCACATGCCTAGTATGGTGGGCGACTTAGTAAGTTATGGAGTCTTGACATTGACAACTCGGGTTGTATTTAAGCTATGTGATGGGTTTGGAGGTGTGATATGTCACATCGCGGGACGGTTATTGCATCCTGTCCAATGGTGTGTGTCGTTCCAAGAACATGTGTACAAATTGGACGGCGGTAAAGCACACCAGGAGTGTCATTGTTTGAGATGAAGTCTCTGAAAGGTTTTGTTGTGATCAACTCTGATCCGGTTGGTTTCATCGTGTGGGTAAAGTGTACAACCTCTGCAGAGTGTTTAAACCAATCTATTCGAATAGCCGCGTCCTCGGTTATGGACATGCTCAGGAATTTCACACGAGGGTAGATTTTCATAAAACAAATGGGAAGGGTCATTGTGTGAGATAACTTGTTCATTGTGTGAAAGAACTTGATTAGGCTGTGTGTCCTTTGTGAAATCAATTGTTAACTTATTATTGTCTATTTGTTTTGAATTACGCTTTCAATCTATTATTTGTATTCAATTGCAAATGTTGCATTTCTGCAAAATAACCACAGAAGCCATTCCTTTGGAATAAGCCATCATGTATAAATGCATTCTGTGGTATGACTTGCGAGTGCGGTGTGTACTCACTCTTGCTAAACAAATCAGCGAAGTGGAGGAGTCGTCGCTTTGCTTTTGAAGAGGAGTTCTCGAAGGTTGAGCGTTAGGGTCTTGATCGATCGGTTGCACGTGGTAAATTGATGGGAGCCACGGAGTTTATTTCGTTTCATTGCGGTTTATTTCTTTATTATCGACCTTGCATGGCTTAATAAATGTAAAACTTCGACCGTAAGGTCCCAACAGTTATTTGTTATTTAAATGTACTCGTTTATTCTTATATTCGTTGTATGGATGTGATATTTCATCAATGTTGACACTGTGTGCACTAGCGTGATCCTGGACTAGTGCAGAATACACAGAGGGTCCAGATTTGCATATTTGGGTCCCGACAGCGTCCTCCTCTACATGGCTAGTGCGTCTACGTTGGGAAACACTACATCAGCCGAGTCGAGGGTGAGCCGACCGGCGGCGGGTGCGAGACAGCAAAGAGGACCAACCGGGAGTGCAGACGGTGCCGGAGGCTCGCTGCGGACATAGTCTGGGAGGCAACGTGGAAGAATATGGTCGGAACACAGGGCCGGATGTTGGTGCTACCGGAGGACGGCCACCGGTGCACGAGCACTGACTGCGGTGTAACGGAAGAGTGGGGCGACTACGCCATCTTCTGCAGCGACGGTTGTAGGATTATGAATGAGTACGCCAAGTTCTTTGCACAGGTGTTGAACTACTTGTCGTAAAATTAGCGGTTTTAGCAAATATTCAGATATAATTTTAACAATTATAATCATAGTTAAAGCATATTTTCAGCAATATTTAAATGACAAAATTGACATATAAACATGTAATTTCTTCATGTCATGTAAACAGGATAATATGCTCAAAACATATAACTTGAGAACGCACAAAATCAGCATATTGCCCATATTTTAAAAGTTTGTTTATTGCTCTCAGATGTCGGACTGCTTAAGATGAAATCTTGGCATCCTCGCCATTTTTGTCAATATTCTTCACCAATTAAATATGACAACTTCAAATCGGACATTGAACTCAAACTAATGCTTTACAAACATATCAAGAATTATCTCATAACCATCGATTATACTTTCAGCCAACAGAGCATCATTTATTTAACAATGTAAAAAGGAATCACAATTTCAGCATATTAGCCTTCCGACAAACAGGATATCACAGTGCAAAGAGATCACATATTTTAGCACTTAAGCCTTTAGGTGAGCAAGACATCATAGTGCAAAGAGATTACAAAGGATCAACAAGATCACAAAACAAAACGATCAAGTTCATTTCAGTCACAACCAAACTACAGAACGTATCAGAACAAAACTACTAGAGATAAAATTGACAACAGTAAGCAACACAATTGACTCAAGTATGATCTAGTTATCAATTCAATTTTATAATATGGCATTTATCCTCACCGAGTATTAAAATGATCCCACAATCACAGATGGTTCTAAAATATCACAGACGGTTCTGTAATATGATCGTTTGTCATATGCAACCGTATCACAAATGGGTGTATTTTAGAATCTTCTGTGATATCCCTTTATTAATAGGGCCCCGCTAAGGTTTGTGCCTTTACTCCTCACTTGCATGTCCCCCTCCCCAGTGCCCTTACTTCCAGCCCAAATCCCTTGTCACAGCCGCACATCCCATAGTCCCCATCGTCACCTCCCGCCAACCCCCTACGCCGCCGTCATCCCCGCGCTGTCCTCCTCCCCTCACAGGCGTCCTCCCTCTGCCGACCTCCATTTGCACGTCGTCCTCCTTCCCGCCGCGTCCTCTTCCCTGCGCCAACATCCTCCCCTGCGTTGCCCCCCCCCGTTCTCTCCACTGTGAAAGTAATAACCGCTCTCTCCACTATGACTTGTCTTGACTTGACTTCTTGGTAGCTTTGAGTGCCATCAGTTCAGTTAACATTCATCAACTTTAAATATCTATTGTGCTTAGTTTGTCATGCTATTGAAATTTCAGTTTATATCTCTCTTTGATTTATTTTTGCACTTGTATTCGGTGACTTTGCATAATAGATTGTGGGATTTATATTGCCAAGTGAGGATTGTTGGTCAAAGTGAGATTAGTATGATAATTTAGAGTCATAAGTAGGTTTTGAGCTAATTCATGTCATTATCATGTATCATTTTGTTACTAACAGTATGTTATTGTATTACTTCTATTAGAACAATTAATCTTCAATAGCTCTCCACTGTAAGTATTTACAGTAATATCAATGAGTACTTGTAGTAATTTTATTGATTGATGCAGTGCTGATTTGTTAATCTTGCAATAATATAATTGATTACTAAAGTAATGATTTATTGATTTGTTAATCTTACAATGGTACCATCGAGTCAATCTGTTAGGTAGTTTTGAATTGATTTGGCATACTAGTGACTTCTGCTAGGTGGTTTTGAATTGATTTAACCTTGACTAGTGAGCTTTGGAATTTCTTGTCTTTTGCTAAAAAAGTAGTTTTGAATTTCTTTTATCTTTTGCTGAAAATTTTCCATAAATAGCAAGTAAGTGAGACGGCAACCGCACAGTCTTCGTCGCCATCATCGACGTCGTCGAATGCGTCTGATGCTCCGATGAAGATGGTACGTAAGTGAGATGGCAGAGGAATATCAAAAAGCCCGAGGCGAATGACCATCACAGAGGTCACTAGCGTTGGGGTCCCTCTACATCCCAAGAAAGCAGCAGCAGCATTCCGGACAACTACGGATAGTTGGAAGGGAACGTGTCTCCATCACCACACTAAGCTGTAAGTCTCGGCGGATTAAGAGAACATGCAGCTATGGGCTAAAATTTCAAGGTCATTCGATATCCCAACAGAAGTCCAGTGACTTGTGTGACGGCAGGCGTTGCTCACGATGGGAAAAGCGTTGAGGACCTTCAAGAGCACGTTTGTCACGGAGTACATGAATAAGGATCGGACGCCCTTCATGAAATATCAATTCGTGTCGCGGGATACATGGAACGTCTTTGTGCAGATCAAGACGATAACCAAATTTCAAGAGCAAAGTGCGGCGCACAAGGCTATGTAGCCACGAAACACTCACCCCCACAGACTCAGCACCGCTGGGTACGCGAGTAAGGTCCCACAATGGATGAGGGAGGATGATGATGTAATCCGGTGGGAGGCCTCCCCACCACTTGCAGGGATCACAGACGAGTGCATCCGAAACTGGTTAAGAGCGAGGTCATAAGCTACGTCTTCAAGCGCCATCTCTTTCACAAACCCGGTAGACGAGGAAGTGTCCCAACGTCTTGTAAGATATATCGAACTACCTGTTGTTAATAAGTTTATAACTTTATATGGTCTAAAATAACATGATGGACTCTTGCAACAATATTGACTACCGAATCTTCCCAAGGCTCTTTCGAAGCAGTCAAGGAGAAGGATATACTATCCACAGTCCTGGGAAACAAGGAGCACTAGGGGCGCCAGTCCTTGTGGTTTACATACCTTGGAGGCAAGGATTCCCACACGACTCCGAAGCTTATAGGAGTAGGAAGAGATACATAGTTGAGCGTGAGGAATGGTTGAAAGAGTAGATGAAAGAGGAGATTCATGCAGAATTTCGAGGACATATAACATCATTGCAGCAACAAATGGAACAAATGAATCAAGTCATCAACTAGTCACAAGCCGCCCCTGTTGTTTTGGGAGCCAATCCCCCTCAATGTCGGAGTAGCTGTGCATCCACGCCACTTTTTGAACATAGCGACGTCCAATTATCTATGGACGACATCTAGGTAATGTACATCTCTGGAAATTTACACATGTAGACATGTTGCACACCTTAGCTAATCGTGTATCGTTGTGTAGGAGCCCACGCAGTGCAACCTCATTTCCAGGCTTGTTGGCTCCATTCCCCTCAAGGCTGGGCGGGGGATGACGTATCCATGCCCGCCAGGGACACTGACTTCGTGAAGGTCCAGGTGGACATAGTACATGACGGTTTCAGGGCCGTCCTACTGGAGAAGCCCCCAAACGACGAGATCATAACACTAAGGGATGTCATATACACATTCGTCCAGTAGCCCAAAAGGGACATCGCCTTGAGCCCTTCTGTGCCGGCATCTACCTAGTATGAATAGTTGGCCATCTACAGCCTGCGGCCTCTCTGACCCTTCCTTCGATATCCCCACGTGTACCTGATCCACACGGCCATCTACAGCCTAAGGCCTCTCCGACCCTCCCTTCAATGTCCCCATGTGCACCTGATCCACATGGCCATCTACAGCCTAAGGCCTCTCCGACCCTCCCTTCGATGTCCCTATGTGCACCTGATTCTCATCGGCAGGCCACCATATCGGCTCCCATGAAGAACATACCGAGCATATGCAAGAGAGCGTGCCTATTCATCTCCCGTGAAGAAGGCATACACACGTGTCAGCAAGACCAAATTGAAGAAAAGCAAGGCGCCTCAAAAGTGCAGGACATATGAGCAAGGAAAGCTGTTGGTCTTGGATATACTCTTAGACAATATTGGAATGGGTACCATATATTTGAATACGTGGTACATGGAACAGACCAACGCGATGAGGACAAAATGCCCTTCGGGTTTCACCGCCAAGTACATGGTGAAGCATTTTCTCCACAAGCCCGGCTTCGTCGTGGTGGGCTTCGACGACTTGTTCGATCTCTACAACCTTGACGCCCTCGACGTCTCACTTTTGAGATGTTGAACACTATAAATGTGTATAATTACGGTCTACATTTATATAATATCGATAAATACCATAACTCCTTGCTTATGTATAGACACATGTTCCAAGAAGCCAAACAAATAAAAGAATCGGTCGGTTTTCTCGACCCACACTTGTCTCTGAGCAATGCATCAATGGCGATGCATCCTACGTCGAGGATTACGTAACAACGGGACTGCTTGCTCACAGTGACAAGAAGTACATACTTGTGCCCTACAACCAGGGGTAAGTGCTTCATTTATTGCTATACTTCTTGATTTGTACTTCATATGCAACACAAACTTAGTTTTAAGGACTATGGTGGCATATATGTGTAGGAGGCACTAGATTCTAATTGTCATTGTACCAAAGTGGAATAAGGTAATATACCTTGATTCCCTAAACAAGAGCAACCATGACTTCACACTTGTGCAACAATTGATTAACAGGTAAACTCATTTCATCAATAAATAACTCTATGTACCCTTTGTGGGCAATAGCTGACGCTAACTTTTTCGAAACACGTAGGTCGTTCGTCGCGTACATTGCCAAAGGAGGGAGACACGTGAAAGGGAACACCACACTAAAACATGTGACACAATTTCCGATACCCGCTAGTACACAATAATCATATACACTTCGTAATGATGCCTCTCAAGCTGAAAAAACCTATGTATATAATTCTATTTTTGCAGTTCTACCAACAGCTACATGGCAACGTATGTGGATTTTATGTTTGCCGCCATATGCAAGAAATCAAGGGTGGTAGCTACAGGACAA
The DNA here is from genome assembly GCA_036346395.1 of Hsuehochloa calcarea. Classification (NCBI taxonomy): domain Eukaryota; kingdom Viridiplantae; phylum Streptophyta; class Magnoliopsida; order Poales; family Poaceae; genus Hsuehochloa; species Hsuehochloa calcarea. Next base: position 32,780,211 of record CM070597.1, read on the forward strand.
CTAAGGATCCAGAGGTTTGTCAATCTTACAATAATTATTTTCTACTTATCAATTAATATATATAAGTGCTTACGACTTTACTCTTACTAGCGACAGGGCATCAACATCGGTTCAAGTGCAGCCAAAATTAATGAACTCTCTGAAATTTGAGGACGGCTCGCCACTTTCTTAAAGACAGAGGTCACTGACCCAAAAGGAGAGTTTCACCCTGCCAGGACTGAATAAAATATTTAGTGAGAAACAATGTTTTCTTACTGTATCTGTAAACATGTTGTAAAAACATTATGCCAATTCATCTATAATCAATCCGTAAATTTATTTATCTCTGATATATATGTGTATCTGTGATAATTATTTGTGTATTTGCTTGTATCTGCTATCTACATATTGTTTTCAGAGGGCATGGCTAACATTTCCTGTGATTAGCCGAAAACAGAAAAAAAAAAACTATTTGGTATAGAGCGAACTACTATCACATATAGCTACCACCAACAACCATTTGTGATATATCGGATATCACAGATGATTCTTTTAACTAACCGTCTTTAATATATCTCCAATCACAGAAGGTTGGTACATATAACCGTCTGTGATGGCCGACGTATCACCGACGGTTTTTTTTAGAAACCATCTGTGATAGTAGGCCTTCACAGACGGCTTCGACCAAAAACTATCTGTGTTGTGATTTATCACAGACGGCTAAAAAACCGTCAACCGTCTGTGATAAACGCCTATTATCACAGACATATAAATTCAGACAGTTTAGAAACTGTCTATAATAATATTTTAGAACCGTTTGTAATAACCCTTTGTATAGTAGTGCACTGTCTTGACTGTACGTGTTGTTCGTGTGTAAGAGGCCTCTTGTTCTCCAGCTCATGCTTCCATTAATGGCCAACTCATGTGGGAGTTCAAATCCAATTTTATCACAACACTCTCAAGAAAAAAAAAATGAAAAACTCCAACAAACTCCCCCTTTCATTTTTCTTTCTTTCTCGAAGCACCTATAAATTCTCTATTGCGTTGTCTTGCTACCGAGAATAGCCCATAGCTAGTCTCTTCTTCTATTAATGCAGCGAGGGCACAATGTTCTCGAAAAAAAATAGTCCATTGTCTTTGGTCAACCCCAATGCAACTCGGCTCGGCTCTTTAAACAAACGAGCAAAAATATCTGCTCGACTCGACTCGATATAAACTCGCGAGTTGACTCGTTTGGCTTAGGACCGCGAGAGGGTGCCGGGCAAAATGTGGAAGGAGAGGGCGTCGTGCGGAGGCGGACGCTATGTTGATAGGAAAGAGTTGTGGTTTGCTGGGCTTAGTTGGTAGGTTTAGGTTGAGCATGTTCTAATTGGGCTACTAGGTTTGTTGAGTTGAATTCTAATATAAACGAGCTTAACGAGTTGCTCGCGAGCTGACTCGAACTTGGCTCGTTAAGATAACGAGCAGAAATGTCAGCTCGATTCAGCTCGTGTATGGTCCGAATCGAGTCGAGTCCTTAACAAGCTGAGTTATACCCTAGGGCAACCCCTCTCCCTTCTCGTCCTCCGAATCCAACCTCCCGTACAATATTACAATCCCAAACCCAATCTTTTTTTTTTCCTTTTCATTTTTTGTCGCCGCGTGAAGGAAGGATGAGCTACTACAGTCCTCACGCCAGCGTCGGTGTCGCTCGCCACAAGGCGAGACGTGCCAATCGTCGTCTTCGTTTGTCAGTTGTTAAATTACAGACTTTCATGTTCTCTCGTGAACGACATGCTTGTCTGGTCGATTGTTTTCATCACGCGAACGAATTCTCGTTGACCTGCAGCATTTGACGCTTCAAATTATAAAACTGTGGCCGACACTTTTTGTGTCAACTATTTTTACGTTCTTTTTCTAGGGACGTCGTTTGTGATGACTAGTGATTGGTCATGGATTAGGGTACCCGATGGACGCGTACCGGCGTACGGGGAAGAGCGGCGTCGATGAGCACCACAACCACTGCCCGCCGCCGCCGACGGGGTACCCGGCGCAGCCGCCGCCGCCGCCGCCGCACAGGAACGAGGGCCCCTTCCTTCGCTCAAGGATGGTACTGCCATCGTCTATATGATCAGGATTCAGGATCGACGGACAATTTCGAAACCGTGATGGGAATCAGATGGTCTAGATTAATTAAGGTCAAGAATAACAAATAGTAGCTAGGCTTGTTCACTTTGCGGGCCACAGGAAGATACCGAAACAAACAACGGTCATGCTGTTGAGCCATCGACACGTCCCAAGCTGTCATACATAGACTATACGTACAGGCAAAATGATAGACCTGAATATAGTGACCGCGATGCCCACCAAATAGACGACATTAATTAGCAACGTGCCCTGATCAACGAACACTAACGTGAGTGCCAACTGTTAACTAATACTATTCGGGATAGCATGGACCTTTTTCTTTGTTGAAAGAGCTAGTTTATACAAGGAGAGCCGCTACGTCTGAATAACGTGTTGCCATGCACCATGGTTACGAAGTTTAAGTTATTAACTTAGAAAAGTAACATTCATAAGGTATTTAATTATCCTGCAAATAAAAGTTAATGCATAATTAGTATATAATTAACAAGCCACGTATAATCTTATTTCAAATCCCAAACATATATACTTCAATTATCGACATGAAATCTTTAGTGCTAATGGGTAATTCAGTACTAAGGTGCTAATACCAATCTTGACCGTTGGATCTGAATTGAACAACAAGGATTAATGCGAGCTCCCACCTCTAAACCATTTAATCACTTTGCATGCTCCCACCTTCAATGTATATATATGAGAACGTATCTAGTGCTAATGGGTAATTCAGTGCTAAAGTGTTAATACCAATCATGACCGTTGGATCTGAATTGAACAACCAAGATTAATACGGGCTCCCACCTATAAACCATGTAATCACTTTGCATGCTCCCACCTTCAATGCACCTTCATTAATGCGTCTTCATTAAGCATCATGCATACTCCCACCTCTAACGGTCAAGATCCAGATCCAACGGTCAAGATTGGTATTATCACCTTAGCACTAAATTACCCATTAGCACTAGATACGTTCCCATATATATATAGGGAACGTATCTAGTGCTAATGGATAATTGGAGTGGTAAGGTGTTAATATCAATCTTGACCGTTAGATCTGAATTAAACAACCAAGATTAATGCGGACTCCTACATCTAAACCATTTAATCACTTTGCATGCTCCCACCTTCAATGCACCTTCATATATGGTTTTGAGATGGGAGCCCGCATTAATCTTGGTTGTTCAATTCAGATCCAACGGTCAAGATTAGTATTAGCACCTTAGCACTGAATTACCCATTAGCACTAGATATGTTCTCATATATAAGATCTTACCAAATCAAAAGTTAGAAAAAAGAGTTAGTAGATGATAGACTCACCACTGCTACTCTTTTTTTATAACAGTAAATATAGTAAATAGAAGCAGAATAGCGCCCTCGAGAATTCCACAGGTTAACAAAAGACTCGTGGATCGGTCTGAGATATCGTACTTGTATGACTTGTATGATTGTATCCGCAGAGGTGGTTGTGATTGTCGTATACTCCTCCATTTGTAAATGTCATCCTTAATTAACTTTCTCTCCAGACAAGAGCGATTAGTAACAGAAAGACAGAGATAGGATGGCAGATTGATAGTGAGAAATTGATAAATGAGCATGCAGAACTGGAGGGCAGAGAATGAAAATGCGAGAGGAGACGAACAAGGGCAGCAAGAGATTGGGCCACTTCGGGTTGTCCTAGCCATGGCCCATTAATCCGAACGGGCCATCGAATCTCCAAAGTAACACCCAAAGTGCCCAGTTGGGCATCTCCGCATCGCATCCGTCCATCCACTCGAGCGCCCCTGCCAACCGCACGATTGAACCCTGGAACCCTTGAGCCACGACTATATATAACCACCCCTCGCCTAGATAGGGTTTCCTCCAGCGCCCTCCCAGCCCGGACGCTCAAAACCCACCCGAGGCAGCGCCGCCACTCCGACTCCGCCAGCAACAGGAGCAGTAGCCATGGCGGTCGGCAAGAACAAGCGCATCTCCAAGGGCAAGAAGGGCGGGAAGAAGAAGATGTGAGCGCCCCCACCGCCTATCCTCTCTTCCTTTGCGAGATCCAATATTCCTCCATTTATTTTCTTTCTTTTTGCGTTTGGGTACCGATGCGGTTCTGGGTTTCTTGGTGTTTTTGCAGCGTCGATCCGTTCGCCAAGAAGGACTGGTATGACATCAAGGCCCCGTCGGTGTTCAGCGTGCGCAACGTCGGGAAGACGCTCGTGTCCAGGACACAGGGTACAAGGGTATGTGCTTTTCTTGCTCGCCTCTGCGGGAGTTCTCTGATTTGTTTTGTGTTAGTGATATGCCGTTTAGTCGTTTCTTTGTGCACATAGGCATGTAGATTGTGATGCGGTCGGTTCGACATGTGATGAATTCGACCAGTTAGTAGCATATTTGTTGTGCTCGTGTGGTGTGCTTATACATGAGTGCAGTATATGAAAGGATTGATCTATGCATGGTATATAAAGGGTTAAGAGAACAAGCGAAGGAATGATGTAGTAGCATTTTAATGCCATCGTTTTAGATTAGACATGTCTCTTGTTCTGCACCCTTGATAAAGTGATAATAGATTACTGTAGAAATGAGCTGGTTATATAGAATGAATCAATCTTGTTCTTTGGTTGGTCTGGTTGTAGACCACAATTGTTTTGCTTTATCAAAGTCCAAATATTGTTGTTTGATTCCAAGAGGTTCTCTTTTTTATGTTATAGTCCAATTGTGCTTCTAGTTTCACTATTTATAGCACATAATGTGTCTTGGGCCTTATAGTGTTTAATTCCCGCTGATTATTCTTTGTTCAGTTCGTTTTTTTCTTCGGTAATGCAGTCTTGTAATAAAGATTTAACACTGAAAGAGTAAATTCTTGTCCTAGATACTGCATCGCAAAGGTTATAGAATTTTGTCACTAGGGTTGCAACTGCGATGTATAGGGATAGATACATAGTTGTGGACCTATCACCCAAGTTTATCGCACTTGACTTGTAGGCCTCCCTTTTCCTTTTTACATCTATCAGGTCTTGCAATCTTTATTCATTCGCTCTGTAGTATCATTGCTTATGGTATTATTTGCTAATTCTCAATACTTCTTTTTTGTTTTAGATTGCTTCTGAGGGTCTGAAGCACAGAGTTTTTGAGGTATCCTTAGCTGATCTTCAGAATGATGAGGATCAGGCTTACAGGAAGATCAGACTTCGTGCAGAGGACGTGCAAGGGAAGAATGTGCTCACAAACTTTTGGGTAATGATCTCTTCTTCACTGCATACAGATACTGCTGTTAGGTCACATTTTACAGTGTTAACCAGTTCTTCCTCATGATAGGGCATGGATTTCACCACTGACAAGCTCAGGTCCTTGGTGAGGAAGTGGCAGACTCTCATCGAGGCTCATGTTGATGTTAAGACCACTGATAACTACATGCTCCGTCTGTTCTGCATTGGCTTCACCAAGAGACGCCCCAACCAAGTGAAGCGCACTTGCTACGCTCAAGCCAGCCAAATCAGACAGGTAAATTAGTTCTCTTTGTTGTTATAATCGTAGTATGCCACAATTATGGAGCTGCTTTACTATATTAGCTTTGTATTCTGCTTGTAGATTCGTCGCAAGATGGTTGAGATTATGGCCAACCAGTCTTCAACCTGTGACTTGAAAGAGCTGGTATCAAAGTTCATTCCTGAAGTCATTGGCAAGGAGATTGAGAAGGCGACATCAAGCATTTTCCCCCTCCAGAATGTGTTTATCCGCAAGGTGAAGATCCTGAAGGCTCCAAAATTTGACCTGGGGAAGCTCATGGAGGTAATTGTCACATCAGCAGATTGGCTACGTGTTATTACTGAATTTGATGTGAACTGACATTCTAATGTGGTTCTAATGTGGCTTGTGGCTCATTCCAGGTGCATGGTGACTATAAGGAGGATGTTGGTGTGAAGATGGAGAGGCCTGCCGAAGGAGATGAGGCCATGGCAGGGCAGGAGGTTGTTGCTGCCGAGTAGAAATAGTGCCTATCACTTATTTTGCTGCTTTATGTCTTAGAAGATATATGTACCACCTATCTATGTGGGTGTCATGAACTCCCTAGTCAGTTTTGATGGCTGATTTCCTGAGTACTTTGCGGAGATTCCTAGCTGATGGTGCACTTGATGTCGCATGAAAAATGAAGAATGTTTCCAAGGCAATATGCTTTGTTTTTGTTTGTTCTGGACAGCGGTTGCTTTAAACTACATTTTGAGTTAATTCGGTCATAAGCATGATTTTGTTTGGTTGTCTTGAGTATTTGCTCTGGTGATGTGAGGTTTCTTGGCAATGTTCCAATGGAGCTCCCATTTTTTGCCTAATTGCGTCAGGTTGCATCTTTCTTGGAAAGCTAGCTGTTGTCAGAGTCGTATTACTAACATGTTCCTGCACCTCAACAGGGCTGGGATCTTGCAGCTTACCTGGCAAATTTGCAGTGATAATTTTTTATCGGCAATCGCATGTTTGCTTAGCGTCCGGGCGCCCGCTCGCCTGTCGTAACGATGTTGGGATCCAGGTCTGCCCAATTCGAACGCCTAGAACCAAGCGAGAAGCCCGTGTGCGCAGCACTGAGCGCCGCCTCCTCACTCGGCCTTGGCTGCCGCGGTATCCTTGCTCTGCCGTCGGAAGAACAGGGATGAGGAAGAGAAGCGTATCCAGGTTAGGTCTACTTTCTAAGCTATCTATATACCACTATTTTCTAAGCATGGAATCCAGAACACTAAACAAACAAACAAACGAAGTTCTCGTCTTGTCTAGCTTTTTTGAAATTGACACAACTTAATTTAATATTATTTTATTTACATAAGTCGGAACTAAAGCGAAATCTAATTTCATTTAAAATTAATTCTCCAATTTCATTTAAAATTGATTCATTTCGATGTTTAACAAATTAATAAATGTAATTAGAGCAATTTTGAATCAAACCAATGAGTCCTAAGTTTTTTCCCACGCCTTTATGGAAGTAATTGGGTTTGGTACTATATGTGAGTAACATCCAGAATCTAAAAAATGAAGGTAATGCACATCACTTTTATTTTTGCTACTTCAAGTGAGCAAAATTGGTAAGGTCGGAGAGGCTAGAGCACCCTGAGAAAAGATGCAAATTTCTACAATAAAACCTACTATGTGGCTATGGTTCCTAATGCAGCATGATGGGGAGTTGCTCGGAGAAGTCCTGAATCGGTGATAATTCTCGGAGCTCGTATGCTGCCTGGAAGCAATCGGCAGCCTCAAGCAGCGATCCTTCAGATTTCAAGACAAGTCCAAGCCCCAACCAGGCTTGATGGCTTGTAGGCTCTAAGCGGAGGGCGTTGCGCAGGAAAGTTCTTGCAATCGACAATGATTTCCCTCCAAGATTTCTTAGAATCCCGGCCATAGAAACCATGCTAGGGACATAATCTGGATTGATGGAAAGGGAGAATGAGAATGCCGTCAGGGCTTCTTGGTGCAAGGCTTGAGCCTCCAATAGAAAGCCTGCAATGGTACCAGTCATATTAGTTCTGACAATTATAGGCCATGGAATTTACAATAGTAAGTGTAGCGGTTGATCGATAATGCAACGGTAGTTACCCGCAAATTTGCAAACTACACGTCTACAATAGTACTGACCACGGCAAAAGCTGAAGATGATCGCATATAAATCCAACGTATTTTTCAAGTTCTTAATTTTGCACAAAAATGGTTTACTAGTTTGATCATGGAATCAGCTTTCAACACGTCTGACAAAAACAAATACTAGCGCCATCAATAGGCATGTAACATGTAAATCTGACGGCAGCTGACAAAAAAAATTGGTGTTCATAGTTTGATAGATTGAAGCCTGTGTATTGGCACCTAGTGGAGTAGTTTTGGTACAACTTTGTCTGTGTCATGATGTCCTTTTGGAGGGTGGTAAGGTTTAGATGTTAAACTTGTGTTGAATAGGTGTTTAGATGTTAGCGATATTTGTCGTACGTGGCAGTCATTTCCTGTTTACTGTTGCCAAAGATGGAAAATCCAGCAAGTTGGTTGGCTCTGGTCGGACGTGAGAACTTCAAAACTTTCAAATAAAGCCAAGGTAAAAGCCTTTTGTCTAAAAAAATAGGCTCGTGACTTATTTACATTGATGATAAGCATCAGTAAAATAATACCAGACAAAAAATAGCAGAGTCAAGTAGTTGAGTATATTTACCTCTGACATGCCAGCACCTGGGAGAAAAGAAATTGATGGATTTGGCTTTGTCAAGACAGATGTTTGAGTCGCGCCATGCTTCAAGCTTTGTGTATATTGATGCCAAATCTAACCATGCTTCCATCTCTAACTTCTGTAGGGATTTAACCTGTGAAGGCCAAGTGGGTATTGAAGAAACAAGAAGCACAACATAATCATGAGTCCCAAAAAGAAGTTAAAAGGGTCGTACCTTGTCATAAAGGGTCAATTTCCAGACTTCCTTCTTTGCTTGAATGATTGCAAGCAAAACCCTAAAAGATTCCACTGCAGACTTGAATTGTCCACGGGAGGCCTGAATTTGTGCTTTTAGCTTCAAAATACCCATCTGATCCTCTTTCTCAGCCTCATCTATTGCAATATCCACTACTGCTTCGGCTTCTTGTAAATTCTGTTGTGCAGACAACACAAGAACTAACAATTTCCAGGCACTAACTGAACTTCCTGTCACCATCTCCAGACATTCTGTTGCACTTTCAACAGCTGCATTCAGTTTCCGCTGCATTGCATTTTCCCAAGCAAGGCTATACATTATTTCAGGATTATACTTTGCCATTGCAGCAGCATCCTGCAGCAGCCTGAGTGCATCATCTTGTAATCTCATTTTTTCTGAGTGAGAAGTGGAGGACCTAGCAAAAGGTCCATAACAAACACCAAGAAAATGGTTTACAACACTGATAAAATGCATATCATGACTTTTGAAAGACTTCATGGCTTTATTTGCAAATTTTATTCCTTCAGAAGCATGCTTTGGGTTCTTACAGCATAGTTTGGCTCCTAAAAGAAGAGATGGGATATGAGGTTTTCCCTTCTGTTCTAATACACGAAAACCATTCCTTATAATGTTTAAGGCACTATCATCCATGCCAGCTGCACTGTAGCAAAGTGCAAGAATATACCATCTTTCTGATCTGCTATAGGTTCCAGGCAACAACATTTCTAGATGGCTGGCCAAGACTTCATAATGCCCCGATAATGACAGTGCATACATCAAATGGTTCACAAGGTCAGGATCCCACGTTATTTCTTGGAGGGCTAGCTTTCTTGTAAGTATGAGCAACAACAAAACTGCTTCCTCCATGTTGTTCCCAGGGGTTACTGGGTTCTGTTGTTGATTGAATTCTTGAGGAAACTTCACTTCAACACCACAATACAGCAGAGTCACTGCTAAGTCTTTTTGTAAGTTGGCAGACCTTTGAGAATCCAAATTCCATGGCTTCGCAAGAGCTCTCCGATATGCAATGATAGCCTCCTCAAAACAACCACTTCTCATCCATAGCTTAGGAAGATATTCTAGTGCTGAGTGGAACATCTCCATCAGCTTACACTCTTCAGAAGTACCTTCAGGAACACCATATGGCCATGCAGACTCTACAATGTCTATGATGATTCTGCATTCTTCTGCAGCATCTGCCATGTCAAGGTAACATAAGTCTAAGTGAAATTCGGATTGGATGTGACAGAGCTCTTCCAGACACAGAAATTATCAATATAAAGATAACCCCTTTTTAATTAGCACAACAGTTTGGCTTTGTCCAATTCCAATACATATGTTTCAGTTTCTGTTTAATCTTAAAATACTAGGAAACTAAGCCCATGTACATTAGAACAGTGTTTTTGCAAAGCTTCTGGAGCTACTATCCAAATTTGAGATGACGATGCTTAAGTATAAAACAAGAGAACACAGAGAACAAAAATCAGTTAGTACCTGTCACTCTACCAAGACCTTCCAAAGACTTTGCTTTAAGCAATATGGCCTCTATAAGCAAACTTACAGAATGCATTGACATATGCATTAGCATTCCATTCACTTGTGAGGCTTTCCTTCTTGAGGAACGTGGAGGAACTCTAGGCTTTACACTTTCAGCAATAGCATTGGTCATTCGCGGTTTCAGGCTTCTTATATCAATTCCCTGAAGAACTTGCAATGCTGCATCAAAGTTTCCTCTCTGATGTTCCAGTCTACCTAGCAATGCCCGGGCCTCCTGTTACATAACCAAACAAATCTAACAGTGAGCAAATAAGCAAAAGGGCCTATCTTCCTTGAAGAGAGAAAGGTTCAATCAAACCTCATAATTTAGTGAATGGGTCTCTCTTAGGTCTGATTCCACTTCATTTACTTGGCTATCATCAAGTGTTGCTTCTCGACTTCCTATCCTCGAAGAAGAACCATTTGCTGAGAAATCCCGTGTTGCAAGAGATTCTGGTGATCGAGGCAGCTCTTCAAACTTTGATTGGTCCCTGCTGCAAGTGCATAACATAATCGCAGACATTTTCTGCTGCTCGGATAATTTCAATTAATTTATATAAACAATGTAAGCCCTCTCTTAGGGTATTAACCATTCATCAAGTAGATTACAGAACCTGGCAAGGAAAAATGGAAGATGCTCAGTGCACATTTTAAGTTTTTAACAATCTTACACTAACTGAGCAAATAATTCACATAAGCAAACATATGGTTATGTTAGTAATAAATGATAGTAGCACATAAAGACAAGGTATATAAAAACAACCAACACCGCTACCAAATCCATGAGTGAGGGCAGGCTCAGCGGTTCTCTAGTAGGCTAGTACTAAAGATTAAAATAACATCCGAACATTTTTTTTTCTCTCAAGAAAACTTGATGTCTCGTATAAAATAAGCAACTGTACGGTTTAATGCTAACAACTTGTTGAAGCTAATAGTAAGGTTGGTCGAAGGTTTCAGGCACAAAACAATAATACATAACTGGAAATAATATACCAAACAGGTGAACACCAAGGCGTTTTCCTACTAAAGCAGCCAAGGCAATTGGAAGTTTGAAACACACATGCTTCAGGAAGACAATGGCCAATGTGGTCTCACCCTAAGATCGCAAGTCCAAAACCTCATCTCCTACATATATCGTCATCTTCAGCAAGAACATAGCAACACAAATTCCTACTGGCAACTGCAGCATCGACTAAGCAGTAATACATTGGTTGCCCAGGTTCCAATCAACCTTACCACAGAAGGCAAAAAAACCTCACAAACAAGATATCTCCACAAACAATTGCATGGCACCACAAAATCCACTGTTCCTGCTTCAGGAAACGGCACACGAAACCAGAATTCTGGCATTCTTCCCAAATTCCAAAGAAAGGCAGGTAGGATTCTGTAACAGGATTGATCTCGAAAACCTCACTGCTTAGATAAGAAGACAACCAGCGTAGTAGTACAGCCAAATTAAACCAGTACAAACACTAACACCAAATTAAATTACCAACTGAAGCCACAAAATACAGAGAACATCATGCCCGTCCTTAGTTACCTAGTTGATGAAACAACTAGTTCTCACATGCAACCTATGTATTCACCACCGACTGAAACGATGCGCCACGAACAAAGCTTCATCCAAGAAAAACCACCTTGGAGAAAGAAACTCAAGAAGGCACTACCAATCCCAACACTATCACACCATAAACAACCCCCCGCCCGCACACCGTAAAACACAAGAAACGGCAACAAAACCCCACCTCGAAAGCACCTCACAGCGAATCAAGAAACGGAGCCGCCGAGGCGGCGCGGGTAGAACGGAACAAGCTCGCACCAGCGGAGATACAGATGAAGGAGGAGGAGGAGAGGCAGCCCGTACCATGGAGGGCGCGTGGCGGGAAGGACCCTGTGTCTCGCAGCCAGTTGGAGCCGAGAGCACAGAGGAATTGGGGTATTAGAGAATGATGAGGAGACGAGAGGAGATCTTTGCGCTGCGCTGCATCGAGATTCGAAAGGAGAGCTCTGTCCCAGGAAGGGAAGGGAAGGGAAGGGTACTTTTCTTCAACCTTTGCTTTTTTACTATTTTGCCCCCATGCTTTTCACTGGAGTTACACGTCAGTACACCAGCCTGGCATGTCCTCCAAAGTCCAAACTGACTGTTCGAGGTACAACTGTACTGGTGGCAGTGTGTTACAAATGCAGAATTTTACTGAGAAATTTAGGTAAAGCTGTGTAAATCTTCGTTTTGTTGATTGGAAATTTCTCCTACGTTTCAAACAGGGCCTTACGGAAAACGCTTGCAAACATTTGGAACGTCGGATTCTCAGAGTAACAAACCCTGCATCTAATTTCAGCGAAATCCCCACGTTGCAAATGTGGTTTAATTTAACGTGCTATATCATTTTGATTCTGAACTTGGAGTTCTGCCCGCGCTAGACACAAAAAGTTTGGTAGCTTTACTAATGAAATCGGATCAAAGGACAAACGTATTTACTCGCCTCCTTTGTGCGCTGCTGCCATGGGAGAAAGAAGTGGGGAGCAGGTGGCCTGCTTTATTGACAAAAAGAACAGGAAAGAAGCTGGGCATGCCAGTCCAGTCTGCCATGATTCCAGCTCCAAGAACTAGGACGGCTAGGCTTTGACATTTTGGATCCCTTCCAGATTTGCCTCCCTGCTGCCGCTCACTGGAATCAAATAAATCTATTCCAGTGTGAGGGGGCAGTGATTTTTACCGGCCTCAACTGAACTCACCTCATCATGCCATCACACTGCAGCTGCAATCTTGGCATGTTGTTTAGTACCCGCTAATCACCAGTCTGCAAGCCATGTGACCTTTTGTTCCCCCCGAAAGTTACTGATCATGGACACATGCCCACTGCTACCATACATGCTCCAAAGATGAGAGGAATCCTATGTGCAGCTATTGTTGAGTGCAAAACATGTTGTCCTCTTGGGTTGTTGTGGCCGGTAACTGAGGAAATATTTAGGAGTGTGCGTCCCCTTCTCATTAGGATGATTTCAGGGTACTGCTTGGTTATAAATGGTGAGAGCTAAGCACAGAGTGTCATTGCAAGGACAGAAGCGTACGAGCATATAAAGATGGCTTACCGAAGCTGCACGGTGTACTGCGCAAGGCTAGCAGGCTACCATCTACTCTGGAGGTACCGGCACATGCATTGTTGACCTGCTTTTGCCAGAGCGCAGTACAAGTAACCCTTTCCCTATTCACACATGCACCATTAGAACATGGAACAACCCCTTTCGATACCTTTCTTTTCAGTAAAGAAAGAGCATAGGGAAAAGGAACACTTGCATCCGGGAGTTACCAGCGCATTTGAACTCGTTTTAGAAGGGAATAGCGAATCTATTATTTTTGTGTTCAAAATTATAAAAATAAGGAATAAGTCCATTCTTCGTCCCTCAACTATACCCGATGATTAATTTTGGTCCTTGAACTTAAATACCGGATATAACGCACCTCAAACTTTCCATACCGGGAAATCGTATCCTCCGTGCGTGAGGCGGTTTGGGCCGACGTGGCATCCATTGCGAGTCACCGGATACTGACGGAGGAGAGCGCGAAGAAATTCGGCGCAATAAGGTCCTGGTTATGTCGTTACGTCGCCTCCTTGATTTGCGCTAATTTGAAGAGAACAACGTGATTGATTTCCCCCTTCCTTTCCTTTTCCGTGATCATCGTATTCCATTCCATTCCATCCCATCGTATAGAAGATGGTCAGGGAGATGTGCACCGCCTCTGAGAAGGAAGGGTAGAGCAGAGACATGCTCGCCATTATTCTGTGACGGATTAAAGCTTGCATTCATTTGCTCAATATATTTGGTTAATCGCGCGATTTAGTGGCACAAGACAAGCGCGTGTTAATCAGGGCATTTCGGTGTCATTCGTTGCTTGACTTGACTCGATCGATCGATCCAATAAAATTATTATTCATTCATTGTTTCTAGAGTTTATTCTGCTATTCTTCTTCTTGTCTTGTTCCCATTCAATTCCATACAAATTAAAAGATGCATGCTATGATAGGCGCCTGCTTTCTCAAACGACTAGTAGTCGCTGCGCCTCCCAAGTCGTCGAACCCGCCATCGAGTCCTGGCAGTCCTCCTCCACCTTCTCATAACGCCTTCGACCTTGTCCTCAAGGTAGCTCGCTCGCCGCCAGCCACCACTCAGTGCGCGCCCATATCCCCATCCCCATCTTGCTCTTCTTCTTGGATCCTCCACCACCGTCCGTGCGCGGAGCAGGAAGCCCAGCGCCATTGTCGTCGTCTGCAGCGGAGGGGCGGCGTCGTCGATGCGCGAGCGGAGCGAGGGCAACGTCGTCGCATGTATCGCCGTTGTCGAGGTCGACACAGGTGGAGCACTGGCGCGTCGTCGACCAGAGCAGCGTGCGGGCTTGAGTCGCCGTTGCGCCATTGACGTTCTTGAGGTCGCGAACCACCGTCACCTCCACTCGAGAACCCATCAAGCTCGCGAGGCTTTCTTGCTCGCCGCTAATGGCGAATGCTCGCTTTGTCTGCTTTGTCTTTGGTTGGGTTGTGGCGATCTTAGAGAGATGGTGAGATCGAGAGGTATAAATAGCGGCATCGATGGCGTTGGGCCCACATGCGGTGGCGTGGCGCTTGGGTTTCTTCCTCGCATTTTTATCAAGGACTCAAAATTACAGTGCGTATGACAGCGTGGATGCCACGTCGGCCCAAACGCCGTCGCACACACGGAGGACACGATTTGCATATGTAAAGTTTGAGGTCGTTATATCCGATTTAAGTTCAGGGACCAAAATTAATCATCGGGTATAGTTGGGGGACGAAGAATGGACTTATTCCTAAAAATAATACATATACAACACTCTTCGTGACAGGCGCGCAACCCATACAGCACTCATCGTGTGTGATCTGCCGTGCTCCCAATGCGTGATAGGAACATGTCGCGCATGCGGTGCCTATGTGCATTTGTCATCTCTGTCATGATCGAAAGCGCAATAGATGACCTACCACGCACGGGGATCGTGATAGGAGGTGCTACAGACTAGGAGCGCGATATGGGACATATGTTATCTGCCTAATCTGCGACAGTACTATTTTTGTCATTTCAATCGTGAAAGATTCAATTGCTAGTTCGAATCAAAAAGTGGCTAAATAAGCCAAAAACTCTAACCAGAAGTCCAGAGGACCAGCATAAAGCAGCATAAGAGTTTTTTTTAAGAAAATACAAGCCAGATGGTTACACACAACACACACCTCACACGCACACACGTGTGCACTTCCCCTATTACACACGTTAAAATTTTTACGGAAACACCAAAACCTCACGTAGCACTAGCACGTGTTTTCTCGTGAGCATGTGCGCCAAAAAGAGTTCGAACGCGGGTGGGCTGAGGGCACAACGTCCTGTTGCCAACCGAGCAGTCCTCAAGCAGCACCAGAGTTTGATTGATTGTAAGTTGAAACAGAGATGAAGAATACATACAATGGACAGAGGCAGCACGCATTCTCAAGAGCTGTGCTGTGCTAGACCGTTAGTTTTTCAGATAAAATTTGGCAAGTACTGTAGAGCTGCTAATGCAGCACCATCAGAAGATTCCTCAAGTGACAAACTCTGTTTGCTGCTCGGGTGGCCACGCAGCAACTGTCTGGTGGTCGGAAACTATGGGCCAGCCCAGTACATCAATCCCTCGTGGATCAGTCACCCAAAAAAAGGCTAAAGAACAAGAACAATTAACAAAGTCTACCCATGAATGTAAGCTGCCTAACAAAAATATTCCAAGGAAATTACAGGCCTTCCATTCAGTCGAAGATAAGCAGTAGGCTAACAAAACTGTTGTATTCTCTCAGCTCAACTGCGAGACGCCGAAATCAAATGTGAAAATAATATTTTACTTATTGCCAGAGATGAAAGATGCAATACTTGGACATCGAATTTTTAAAAAAATATTCTAGTTTTTATTCTGAAATACCGTAATAATACTACTTTTTATTTTACATGAATAATCATTTGTCGCTCAACCGTTGAGCAAAGTCCAAGTCGCTCAACGGTTGAGCGACTTAGCCCAAGTAGCTCAACCGTTGGCGACTTGAACACTATCGCTTAACAGTTGGTTCAATGTACAGGTCGCTCAGCTAACAGGGCATGCATATACACCATTGGAAGACAAGTGTCAAGTCGCTCAACCATTAAATGACTTGGGCTAGTCACCCAACGGTTGAGCGACAGAAGATTATTTTTATAAAATAAAAAAAATAGTATTATTATTGTATTTCAGAATAAAAACTAGATTATTTATTAAAAGAAATTCCTTGGACATCTCCTTCCGAAGCAGCAGGAACTTAAGCTTCATAAACGAGTACACAATGCACGAGGACTTCAGGCTTTATTCCTGCTATAACCTAACCTTCTTTGCCTTTATCCGCTTTGCAGCCATGTAAGTCACGGCAGCAGAAAGAGTGTACCTGATAACAGCAAAACACAGGAAGTGGTCATAGGACGTCAACAAGAAAATAACATCCACATCTATACCATCAAAGAAACAATGAAGTATCTAATTATCATCTGAATGCATTATTGAAAATGGGAAATTTAGCCTGTGCATTAATGTATGCCATTATCCCCCAGAGTCTTACTCCCTTGCATATATTCTCTCATTTCTGCAACTCAATTTGTCCTACAGTAATTCCACTTAATGGACCTATCCTAGATCCTAGCGTTTCAGTCAGAATGTGAGATAGTGAAAACAACACGTAATTATGTGTCAGCACACCAGTATAGTGATATCAATGCACTACCACGGGCTATTGTAAAGGGAAAAAAGGCAATTGCCAAACGATGTAAGGTGGATTTATCCAAGAAAAGCTTATCGCTCGAATATAGCAACATACCCATTCATCATTCTAGTATAAGATGTGCATACCTTACTACTAATTTAGTTTCACAGCTCTCAGAAGCAAGAAGTTTAGATCCACAATGGATCAGCAGTTCCAAGTAAGAAAAGAAATAGAAAACGACTTTCCTATGTTCAGCACGAATATGATTGGAAAGATGTCAGCTATCACGGTGTGGCAGTGATGAACTGTCAGACTAACCATAACAGCAATAGATTTGTAGCTCAAAAAAACTTAAAAATGAGGCGGGCTAGATTTATTTCGAAATTTGTATAAATGCTTGATAATATATTTATATATCTTGTATGCTATTTAGACTTTGAAGATATCTTAAATATTGGAAATGACAATAAATTTTTAAGGAAATTACAACCTAAGAAACGTAATTGAAGTATGTGCTTTGATAGAAGAAAATTATTGAGCATAATAAGTTGTTGGGATTCTTAGAAACTAACCACTTTCTATCATGCATAGATCATATAACTGCATCCCCTATTCTTACTATATTAGTTATTTTTTTCTAAATTGTATGCATGCATATGTACCGCTATTTAATCTCAAGCAGTACATTGATTATGTGTGTGATAAATTATCTTATTAGTTTACATATGCATACACCGATACACTATATGCGATCTACCATGAACTTATCTTCCCTTACACGCCGGTTGCCCCACCAAACCATGTGTCTTCTATCTCTTCTTGCATCACAACTTTTTTGCCTCAACCTCAAACAATAAAACCAAATATTGATCGATCCATCTCAGCTACTACCCCTTCTAATGCAATATTTTATCACATAGTTATCTTCTACTTCTCCTCATTTATTGCTTAATGCATAGTTATCTTCTACTTCTCCTCATTTATTGCTTAATGCTAACCATTGCGGTATCAACACGCATACACATGCAACCGTCACCGATCCCAGCTAGGGACACGTGTCACGCTCTCTGGTGACCCCGAGCATATTCTCTACGGTTGTGCTATCTCTACTCCAAGTTTTTTGCTCTTTTGCCTCTGTACGTCCGCGTTTCTATTCGCACGAATGCATACATATACATACGCATGCATGATGTTATACATGCTTAACGTCATCTTCTCTCGTGTGACGTGTCAGACACTCCTTTTCTTCGACGTTTGCCAACTCAATATTGTGGCTTCGTCACTGACCAGGATGATCTCCCATCTTCCCTAATATTGACAAGTTTGCTTTCGTCATTGTATAACGATATGGTGAATCTTTTCGCCACTGTCGGTGACGACATGTCCCTCACAAGTGATGACATGCTCCTAGCTACCTGATGGCCCATATCGTCCATAGCTCGTCTTGATGCAAAGCTTCGTCTCCTCTCTGCGAGGTCTTCCCCATTATCGAGCTTCTTTGGCCTCTGACTTCTTCAACAACACCGACACTCACAACTTGTCATCACAGCCCTTGGCTCCTTTAACATTGAACTTTCTTCAACGGCTCCAGCTAGCAACACGACATCGTCCTCATCTCCGTCGTCGCCGCCTCGGCTCTTTGCTTTCCTATGGATCAATGTCTTCGTGTAGGATATATTGATGGCATTACACTCTTGTGTGGTCTCCTTCGACACCTTTCATGCTATCCTCACTATAACTTATATTTTTTAATCCAAATTTTAGTTATTTTTATTCCATAGGAAGCAACAAAAGAAACATGTGACCTTGAGAGCGAACGTGGTGGCTTCTTTTGTGTCTCCTCTGACATCATTTGTGTCATCGTCATTATAACTTTTATATTTATTCAACATTTTAGTTATTTTTATTGAAGTTCGTATACAAATCAAATTGCTAAATTAATTTAATTTATCCTGAATGTTATTATGTAGGGATTTTTACTTTGGAATTAGTATGAAATCAAATTACAAATTTTATTTTTATTTTTTATTCCGAATTTCAGTTCTTTTGTCTTGGAATTCGATTCGAATCCAATTGGTAATTTTTTTAAAAAAATTATTCCGAAATACAGTTATTTAGGGATTTTACTTTGGAATTCGTATTAGAATCAAATTGCTAATTTTATTTTATTTTTATTCTGAATTTTAGTTATTTTTTTGTTGAATTTCGTATACAAATCTAATTGCTAATTATTGTTTAATTTTTATTCCAAATTATAATTATTCAAATTCGTATCGAAATCAAATTGCTAATTTTATTTTATTTTTATTCCGAATTTCAATTTTTATTGGATTTCGTATACAAATCTAATTTCTAATTTTTGTTGATTTTTATTTCAAATTATAATTATTTAGGAATTTTACTTAGAAATTTGTATGGATATCAAATTGCTTATTTTATTTTATTTTTATTCCAAATTTCAGTTGTATTGTACTTGACATGACTATTTTACTTAGGAAATCATATAGAAATCAAATTGCTGATTTTATTTTATTTTTTATTCCGAATTTTAGTTTTATTGTACTTGACATATACTATTTCTTTTAATTTAAACCGATATATTCTAGACCCACCACGATCGACGGTCTAGATGTTTTTCTTTTTCTACCGATTAACGTAAGAATTTCTAACTACGAGAGCAAACGTGGCGACTTCTGTTGACTCTGCTTTAATAAGATAATAGATAGATTGCGAATGTCAGGTACAGCCAGAAATTGCCCTCAAAACTTTCTAGATGCAAGCAGTAGTTCCTATCAGGAAGTCTAATACTTCTAGTACTGTACTAGCGGTCGAAAAAATAAAACTAACACAGAATGGAATAGTCCAAGCATTTATCAATTAGATGGCACTTGAGAAACTTGTTAAATAAAGGTGCAGACATTATTATAGGTTCCACATACCCAAACAACAAAGAGGGATGGGTAAACGGTTGGGGGTTCAGAGACGCTTACCATGTAACGGTGTATTTTAGATGGTCATGTGGCATCACCGAGTGATGGATCAGAGTATTGACATCTTTTGGAACAGGATAAGGATTTGTTTGAGAGACGTCTTCATTTATATCTTCTATATAAACAGTATTTTCAGGGAGGCCACACGCACGAGCAATCATGGGAACATCCACATAAAACCACTGGCCGCTGCTGGGTTCATTAGCAGGAACAAATATGCCGGGCTTCTCACTTCCTCGGGTTACACCAGTAACTCTTACAGGAGGTTTTCCAGGTTTTTCAATCTGCAAAAGGAGAAACCATGCAACTTGCATCAATGTTGTGCCTGACTAAAGAGTAAAGAAATATAAATACGTAGAATAAGATAATGACAACCATAATGGTTTTTGAACGTAGATGATTATGGCAGCATGGTTGACTCTCAATTGACATAAAACCCAACAACCAGCCTACATTTCATACTCAACATTCCAGAAACCATCAATGACTGCATTTAATGATCTAAAGCAGGTCTAGTTAATGATGATACAATAATGTTATTTGATAATGGGCTGTCACAATGTTATCATGTACAAGCAGTTCACGTACCATGGCATTCAAAAGAATACGTACAAAACACAGGTAATCTGATCTGATGGGCACCGGCAAATCATCGACATCTTTAGGTAACAGATTGGAAACTATGCAGAAAAAAAGGGATGCAAATCACCCCAGAAGATGATTCAGGCTCCTTAGACCAAAACTTCCACCATGGACCTTTTCCACCAGTCTTTTCATTAGCTTCTTTATATTCTGAAACTTCGCCAAGGCTCTGGTTGTCCTGTATGTTTTTATCACGCCAGCCACGAGGAACCCACCCTCTATTCACAAGGATAGGTGACTGCAAACTGACAAAACATTTCTCAGAAACATAAACGTCTTCAGAAAAAAAAAAGAGAAACAATAAGACACTAAAGTTTGTTTCTATGGTCGGAACACGCGGTACAGAATCAGGACAACTCTGTTTTTTACCAGCTTTCTATGACAGGAATGTGCGGGAGATAAAGTCCAATCAGACAGTCATAACAAGATTGCAATTTAATCACTAACAACTTTGCAAGTACCAGTCCAAGCATGGAGGGCTGATAGCAGATGCCACAAAGAAACGTCGTCTCCTTAGCTTGCCAGAAATATGAGCCAAGAGTTGTTGGTACATTTAACAGCAATTTTTGCCTGTTCGAGCTTATGGTTTGTACAGAACTTCTTTATTAGTATAAAGGGTTTGCTGTAAATCTGCAAAAGCACTGGGCCTTTTACATGGCATTGCTTTCCTCATGAATCACTAATTAAGTTAATAAACAAAAAAACTTCTTCAGAAGGACAGCTACAAGACAGAGATCTGATAATTCATTTCTACGCCAAACGACAAATATGCACAAGCTGCTGCTTTCTCTTTCGCCTACCAAGATACAAGATAATCCACAGGAGTGTGAATATTTGGTGAAGTTTTTGTGACTGGTTTCCCTTTATTATTGTAAATTGATCTTAAAATATACATAATTAATTCCCTTCTCAGTTCATTCCTTGCCTGCCTTTATTATTGTAAATTGATCTTAAAATATACATAATTAATTCCCTTCTCAGTTCATTCCTTGCCTGCTAATAGTTTCATCTGCCAAAGAAAAACAATGTAGGGGCATACTCACCAAGCCAGTTTCAAATAAAAGAGTATAAAAATCACTAACAACGGCAATGGAAGCAAAGCTAAGCTTGTGTGTTTTTTCCTTTAATTTGGGCTTCGATTGGCATTGCAGTGGAAGGTGGCTTTTCAAAAGCACTTAGTTATTCCACTTTTGGATGTAACAGTTGATTGAAAGCATATTTTTTGGAGCCATAGCAGCAAACTCTTACTAGAATTAGTAAAGTAGTAAACATTCCCGTAACTAACTAGATTCCGTAGTGCAGCACAGCAACTGCAAATTGGCCTTTAATTGTAATGGTTTTGTTCTATCATGAGATGTCTTCTGCCTCACATAGTTCATCTTTCTTTGTACTGTTAAAGAAAATGTCTTAGTTCAGTTCTACTGGAACAAATTATCATTTGCAAATTCGACCATAGTCAGGTTTATACTTATGTTAACTATTTCAACATCATAACCTTTAGAACAAGAACTTCCCAAATAAAGGGTATCAAGCTCACCCGTGCTAAGAGTTTCACTGCAAGAATACAATGGGAAAATTGATCATTTGCCCTATGTTACATGTTGTTTTGATGATTTAGGACTAAGATCCATGTAATTAATCTTTGGCCATATCTTTCGTGTGTCCCTTGTTTTTTTTCCCTTTTGAAACATAAATACCAATTTTGCCCATGTCTTCTTCCACTTCTTATCTTCCTTTCTTCCATGTTTCCTTGCTCCGGCCATGATACCTCCCTAGTGGCTCACCAGCGTCCCCTCCTCACCCTCCTTCTCTCCCCTCTCTATCTCTCTCATCTCCGGCCTTCGCCGCCCAACCATGTCGCACCCCTCTACTACGTGCAGTCATCGATCCACAACGATGGGGAGAACAAGACCGCCACCTCCTCCTCCCACTCCTTGCCCGCGGTGTCCCCGCCGCGCTTGCTAGGGCACCACTCCAGGGAGTCCTCCTCGTCGCGCTTCTCCGGCAAGGGCCCCTCCGCCGCCTCCTCCCCTCCGCGAGTCCGCGGGGTCAACCGTGGCGGTGAGGTCGGCCATGACGGCCGCCGCAGCCAGGAGGAGGGGCTCCTCATGGAGGACAACGACGCCGATGGCACCGGCAGGGGCCTCCCGAAGCAGTGGCGCTTAGCGCTCGGCTTCGTCGCCGCTTTCTTTGCACTCTTCTTCTTCGCCCTCATCCTCTGGGAGGCCAGCCACAACCAGAAGCCCGTCGTCTCCATCAACGTAAGAAATTAATTTCTTGTCTTGGATAGGGACGGCGCGGCTCAAGGGAGGAGGGAAAGCGTGGCTTCAGCGTGGACGGCGGCTGGGGCGGGGCGTCGCCGGTCTGCCATGGCCAAAGCAAAGAAGATGAGGAAGAGAAGAGGTGGAAGAAGAAGAGGAAAGAAGACAAGGTTAGAAATGTCCAAAGCGGCATATATGCTATTAGCTCTTCAACTACGTGGAAAATAGTATATTACAACGAACATGATGGCAAATGATTGAAAACACACCAATGGTCCGGCAAATCATCAATTTTCCCAAATATAATCGCTTCCAACAATAATTTACCTTCCGGTCTCAGTCGACCAAGGGATCAACGTAGTGATCACATAATACCCATTCTCTGTCACGCCCGAGATGCTCCGGGAGCGAGGCCCGACGAACACCGACTTCTCCTCACCGAAAGCGCCCTCGCACACGATCTTCCGGAACTCCAGCGCGGCCGGATCATGCATGGCAGCAGACGCTGACACATCGTTCCACGCTATGGGCTCCATCTCCAGCCTCCGCGTCCTGTAATCCAGCATCTCTATCTGAGATTCAGCAAGAGACAACACAGAGTGAGGTCTTGTTCGCTAAGAATGGGGGTAAGGAGGTAGGTGCGCCGTGCGCGCGCGTGCTGTGACCTTCTCCTGCCTCCGGAAGAGCTGCCATGTGCCGAGGCCGAAGGTGATGGCGCCGGGGGCGAAGAGGAAGAGCTTGGACCATGCACCCGCCTCCTTCCCTGCCCCTGCTCGTGGAAACCAACCTGATTAGAAAGCAGCGGCGGCTTGATTCGCAGATGTTTTGCAAGACATTTCGCAAGGCGGTAGGGGTAGGGACCTGGGGGTGGCGGTGTGGCGGCGGAAGGATGAGGAGGAGGTGGCGGCGGAGGTGGCTGGGATGCGTGGGAAGTGGAGGGCCGGGAGGGGGGGAGGCGGTGCCCGCCGCCGCGCAGCTGGAGGCGGAGGGTTTGGAGAGCGACGCTGCCATCTTTTGCCTCTGTGGTTGTGGGCTGGCCTAGATGGGTTTGGACTCTGGACTGAGGTGGACGGTGGACGGTGGACCGGAGGACCGGAGGAGGCAAGAACAGCAGAGTAGCTTTTTTCTCTTTTTCAAGTGGGTTATAATTTGGGGGAAAATGTTATTCCTGTTGTCTAAAAGTTTTATTTTTTTAGTTTTCCTGATTTATATTTGAATATGTTTATTCAAATCAAAATTTTAGTTTAGCCTTTTGAGGCCCACTTGAAAGTACAATTATCACAGGAATTTAGTAGGAAACCCAATTTCGCTCTAAAATTCCTACGGAGTACCAAAAATGTTGAAAAGGCTTCCACTAAAAAATAGGAGAGAATTGTTGATTAATAAATCACTTCGCAGACAAAACTGGAAGAGAGAACTTCAGCTATTGCATGACCAGACTAGATATCAAATACTAGATTCAATTTCCACCAACCTTTTTCTTATGGATCTCACAGTTGTCGAATGACACAATAAAATCATGGAAACTTGGTATCCTAAGATTTGTCGAATGATACATTTACGGTTTTTTCCCCTCAAGAGCTCACGTTCAATTGCTTGCAGCATCAGCATTTTATCAAATTCACAAAGAAATGCACAAACCACACAGATTCAAATTCACCAAGCAGGTATGCAACACGAGGATGAAGCCTCTTGTAAATTGTAACAGACCACACGCGTGCACAATACCAGATGCAGTCTACCAACATATTGCCAAAGCAGGTTACAAAATTATGGACATAACCTCCCTGATCAAGACCTCGCATAATTTTAAATCCCCAATGCTACGCGACATGCAAAAAGAGAGAATCTGGAACACTTCAAAAGCTACATATTTAGATCAATTCTTCTTTTTCGAGTGCTTCACGAGCCAGTCAATGACGGAGTCAATGTTGGTCGAGTTCTTGCATGATATCATGAAGCAGGCCACTTCTCGGTCAGTGATTGTCTTTAGGCTCCTGCCATGTAGCATATGATTTGTCAAATAT
Organism: Hsuehochloa calcarea; assembly: GCA_036346395.1. Classification (NCBI taxonomy): domain Eukaryota; kingdom Viridiplantae; phylum Streptophyta; class Magnoliopsida; order Poales; family Poaceae; genus Hsuehochloa; species Hsuehochloa calcarea. Next base: position 32,804,944 of record CM070597.1, read on the forward strand.
TGACTTATAGATGAGTAAATCTTATTAGTTCCTACTAGCTTTGAGTGTACTTACATCACTTCTGTGAAGCTTTGCTTAGGGAAAGCTTCAGGCTTGTCAATTTTGTTGCCAATGACTAGTAGTGGGATACCAGTCAAAGATGCCTTGCTCAGAAGGTCATGGAGTTCACTTTTGGCAATGGCCATGTTTTCTCGATCTGCTGCATCAACAACATACCTGCACAAACACAACAATTTAGGGATCACAACAATACAGCAATTTCGTTTTCTATGGTTTGTTGTATCAGTAATAACCATCAGCAAATATTATAGACCAGGTTTCGAGAAAAAAAAAAGTCGATCAAGTTGTTACACAGCTAGCTATCACAAAACATACAACTAGTGTGAATAAATCAGAATAGTAAACCGTCCAGCTTGCACAACCTTCAGCACATGCATGAAGTAAGCAAAATGGCAGAAAGTAAGAAACAAATACACGAGGCACCATCATTATCTACAATACAACAAAATAACAGAAAGTCAGAACAAATAAACAAGGCATCATCATTATCTACAATAACCAATACACTCACACTGATCCTTGTAACAAAGACAACTACGACATAAAAGCCAAAGAAAAAGGTACAAGAAACTTACAATAAACCTTTTTTCGCAAAATAAGAAGCCTTTATACAACAGTATAGTTGAGAAATGAAGAGATTAAACTCAAAACCATAAGATTTGGGCAAGTCTCATGGTTCACCCAAACTGTTCGGGGTCAACTTTATAGCAGCAAATGCCCATTAAATGTGATACTACTCTGGGTCTAGGCTGTCTAGCAGTTTGATTGACCAACTGTTTCTAATGGATACGTATCAGTGCATTTGCCAATACTTCAATAGATTGAATGTGCAACAAGCCAACAATTAAGCATGACAGATGGTGAGTATAATGCTATTTTTGCTGCAAATGCATCAAATTGGACAAGAAAGACACGTACACAATTGCAGAAACTGCACGACAGTATCTTTCCCACATGCTCCGGAATCTTGGCTGGCCTCCAAGATCCCACAATTTTATTGTGACACTTCCTTTGGTCACCTTTCTCATATTGAATCCTACAGTAGGAATCATGTCCTCACTAAAGCCCCCTGTCTGCAGAATACATGGTAATCGATGAGAAATCACCATATTTCAGTAAGTGAATAATGCCAAAAAAACCTCGATACTTACAGCAATGACATTCACAAGCGACGTTTTCCCAGCATTTTGGAGCCCTATCAAGGAAAGTTCCATCTCTTGCTTGAAAAAGAGGCTACAGATGCCAAAAAAAATTGATTCAAGCTCCATCAAACAAAAAATATTTCACATTCACTCGGATTTTTTTTGAAGTTGGAACACATGTCAAAGTAGTGCTCCACCACCGAACGAGCACATGTGCAAGACATCCTTTGAATGCAAGCTCCTTTGTTTTTATATGTCTATCTAAACCAAAGCCTACCTGGCTGGTAGGTAAAAATGAAATAGATCATAGCCTACAGGCAACTCTTTTCCATACCAATGATTGGAATTCAAGAAAATCATTATGAACCTTCGTCTAATTCTACGATCCAAGAACTTATTAGTGCAGATAGATTATTTCTTCAGGGCGATATAGAATCCATGAGAGTGCAAGATAACAACAAACACTTTGCATGATAACGATAAAAATGCCAAACATGAGCACACCGCACACGACGTATTATTAGAACAGAATAAATCAATGCCTTTTAACTAAACTAATCTTTACGAATTGCATGATCCTTCCCCTATGTATGGACGATTTTATTGGCACGTTCGATTCTCAATACTTTGATTAGCATGTTCGATCAATACTATGGTTACTATGTTCGTTTCATAGAGAGGTAAAGCTCCAAAAATTTGAACTTTACCCGATGGAGGTGAACAACTAAAAGAACACAATTTTCCTATGACCATGTCGCAGTAGGTAAAAGAAACACCAGCATCTATTAACAAACGATCGGCCATATCACATTTCCTACAGCTCGAAACTTTCTTTCTATCAACACAAGATAATACTCTTCGTAACTATCATAACATTACACTTCCCTACCTGCTGCAAGCCCGCGCACAACATTCGATTCATCACGAGAAGCTAGTCCCAAACCAACCCGAAACCTCCCAGATCTCCCACCCACCGATCCCCGCACCCGCCCCGCAATGCACAGGAGGATCAAAACTCAAGAAACCGAATCCGCTCACACGCAAACAAACAAACATCGCATATATAAATACATGTCCGTACCTGCGGAGCCAGTTGAGGAAGGCCTCCCAGAAACCCATGGCGCCCGCTAGCTCCCCCTCTCCCTCTCTCCAAGAAGAAGAGGAGACTCGGGTGGTCGCAGGGAGGCGGAGGACGGGGGTGGGAGGAGGAGGGGATTGGAGCGTAGACGGGAGGGGAGCTTCTTCTTTGTGAGGCGGCGGAGGAGGCCGCGAGGATTGAAGAAGAGAGAAGAGACAGGGTATTATTGGCGTCCACCAATCATACGGCCTCGCGTGGCTGGCTGCTCTCTGTTTTGTTTTGATCTTCTTTTCTTTTTCTCGTCTCTTGAGATTTTTTTTTATCTTTAACTCTCTCTTTACCGATATAAAAACAAAGTTTACCTTATACAGCATGACATCGCCGCACCCTCCCAGCCTCCCCACTCCTCTTCGATGCGCCCCTCGCGAAAAATCACCCCGTCCTCACCCACGTCGCCAAATCTGACAATGGCATCGTCCCACTAGGCCACAACTCCTCCCTCGATCTCTCCTGAATTTTAGCAACACCTTGCGCTCCCCGTCGCTACCCTCGCGCGTGCATACTATCACACACACCAATGTTGTACGCGTCGCTCTCGCCTCTTTGAATCCATTGAACCTTTCCATTGCCCTATCCTCACTCCTCAATTCCCATCACACGCATTACATCGTCGCTGCAATTCCGCTGCCTCTGTCCGATCGTCGCCTAGCACCCTCCTCAGTCTGCATGCGTTGTCGCCCCTCCTCTGCCCTGCCCGCATCGCCAACCCTCATGTGTGAACCGTCGCCGCCCTCAATCCCCTTCTCTGCGCCTCCCAGCCGCCGCCCGCGCACCCTGCTCTACCCCGCCCGTGTCACTGCCCCTCCTCTACGAGTGCCACTCGCTTGCGCTCCGCATCGCCGCACCCTACTCTGCGTCAAGGTAAGGTGGGTAGAAGGTGAGGGATGGCCGACCAGAGGACTGCACGACGCGACGGCGGTGAGCACATGGTTGGGAGGATGTGCAGCGGTCGACGACGCAAGGGGACTACGACGCTAAAGCGTTGGGTGGAGAGAGAGGGGGAGGGGGGAGGGAGCGAAGAGGAAGGAGAGGTGGCGTTGGAGGCGATATCCACCGCCGACAAGGGTGATGCTTGTATCACAAGCAGAGGGAGGCGTCGACATCAGGAGCACAGGAGAGAGAGGCAGGGGAGAGAAAAAAAAGAGGTTGTTTTTCTTATTGTCCAGCTGTTCTATTGCCCAATGCATTTGTCACTTGGTGGTGGTCCTCTTGGGAGATTATTTGGTTGTCTTCTTGGGTTGTTGTGTTGCATGAGATTTGTGCTCTTGCCATGCTTGATGAAATGCCTAAACCAGTTGAACCAATTTAAAAGCTTTGTTTTCCTCTGTATGCAGCCCTAGCAGGAGGGCATCTCCTCTCTTTCCTAGGTATCTAACAAATATCTTTTCATGTTATTAGGTTTGGATTGTCGTTGAGGCCCCGATGAAATGTTTTCTTTTGGAATTTTCTAATCTCCTCTTTTGAGATGTATCACTTTCAGCACTCAAATGTTGTGTACTGAAATAATGTTATGTTCCTATTGTTTGCCATTTATTTTCTTGGGGGAAAACCCTAACGCCATGACGTGATGAATTTCCATGGTAGTTGATCACTCGTCATCCGCTCCGCGAAATGTTTCATATTGGCACAAAATTACAAAGACATGGGAGGGGTAACCATCCTTGATTCCGTTTGCTTTCTCTGAGTGGTTCTAAGCTACATATGTTATGCAAAACAGCTGACGATTGAGGAAGGTTTTAGTACTTTATGCTTGCAGTTCAACATAACTTGCATATACAACACAATTCACCCTGAAGTTGTTGTTTTAGTTAGTAGAAATTGTGGAATTAGTTTTTAGAAAAGTAAATGGCTATGGTACAAAAAAATTAGTTGTGGTTCCTTGTGTTTGGGTTCTTAGACAATTGATTGTTGTGTCGCCTCATGTTTGTGTTCTTGGAAAAGGAAAATTAGCAAGAATATGTTCAATATTTGCTCATTGCCTACAACTTATAAATATTAGTACAAAGACCAGTTTCATGAATTTTGATCTAAACTATATCTTGTACGCTTATTTGGATCTACATAACAATAGAACCATTACTTTGTTGTTCTATACTGCTATGCCATCATGAAGGTCTATTTAAAGTATGGATGCTACCATTTTTACTCATTTATTTTTTGCCAGTTGTATTTTCGTTGTGCAAAACCTGCGGCTTTATGGTCTTTTATGAAAAGGGAGGATATGTTTTGTAGATCAAATTTACCTTATCAGAACAATGCCCATCCAGTCGGTTGCAACTTTTAGCTTAATGTTGATGTTCTTTGCAGGACCTTGTGATTCAACAAAGACACTACAAAACTTCATCTCAACCTTGATGTGAATTATGCATATTATGATATAAAAACCGCTCCATGCTTAAAGATTATTTTTAAAATGCAGATCCTAATAAGTTTCATGTAAGTGACAATAACATGACATCTAAGTTATAAGGCTTTACACTTTGTTCGATTTCATAAATCAAAATCTTATCTTTCCAGGGCTATTGGATTCAGTATTAGTTAGTGGACAAGCTCAACAGATCAAGCAACTAAATATCTATCCCTCGGTACTCTTGAAAAGAAGTAGGATATCCATAATTCCATATGCAAGCGCCCCTCGCAAGATGAATTTATGTACCGCATTCCAGGATTACAAAAGAAAAATTCAAACCTGAATGTAAGGACAAATATTCACCATGACGTGTGGGTCTTCTATTTTATCTTCTTAATTATTGCAACTCGTTGTTGAGACAAATTGTTGGACCAAAAAGGCGACTAAAGGGGGGTGAATAGGAGCACGCTCCTTTTTCACAAATAATGGATGCAACAATTTCACTCCAGAAGCTATGGAAGCTATAAAGATCAGTATATCAGTACAACGGAAGACTAATATTGAATCCAATATAAACCCTAAGCGATACGACAAAAATAGCAAAGATTACAGCGAATCAATACACTGCCGGTCGGACCGTTGTCTAATCAAGGGTCGGACCGATTTCCTCGGCCCGACCGGTGATCTTTGGACTCGACCACCGACTCAAGCAGATCAAATAGCCCGATGACGAAGTTGCAAATAGATGAAACTTTTGATCTACAACTCCAAACTTGATGAAACTTGGAACACACCTTCTCTATGATATCAGTAAGCTATTCCAATCGAAGATTGTGATAATTCTTGGAAGAATAGCGATCCTTTTCTATTTGATTGAAGAGAGGTTCAAAACCGGGTTAAAACGAAAACTTAATCCAAGATATTGCTCGTGGGTGATTGATGATCAAGATGATCCTAGATAGGTTCTCACACGTCACAGCAAGCTAAATCACGTGGAGAATTCAATCAAAAACTCACATATCAAATAAAGACTCAAAATCATCAAATATAGAGAAAGAACGCAATGAGACAAAACATTGATCAAACTTTCCTTTGATTGATTGATATGATATGGACTTACAGTATCTCCATCAATGGAGCACAATGCTCAATCCAAGAGCAAGAAAATTATATCAAACAATCAAGAACCCTAGCCTCCAAAAAATCTTTCCTAAGAAAATTATGGTTTACAAAAATAGCAAAAGAGACGAAACGGAGGTGCAGTCACATCCCTCTCCTATTTATAGTGGAGGGTTAGACCTTCTAGAAGTTTAACTCTATTTGGCTCCTGTTAAGGCCCAAAATAAACGGGACACTTACACACGTATTTTAATACGTCGTCTTTATCCCTTGACCTAACTAGCTACACCTTGCGCCATCTTGCGCCTCGGATTAGCCAATAGTCACCCTTGTCCATCTTGCACCACGCTTGAGTACATTGACCTCACCCGGCATCGTCGATCGTTCTGTACCTCAGCTCTCCAAGCCTAGTCCCGATCATCCTCGCCGTTGACCGTCGTTGACCACCAAGCAACCTGCACAACAATAGACAAGTAAATCAAATTTGGGAATAAGTTCTTCACAACTTGACCCATGTTAGTCAAAACATGCATCATGCAACATATATACCGTGAAACTCATGACTTTGACCTAACAACCGAATATCGCCGCCACGACGGGTGACGATCCAAGTGAAAACCGGTCAGACCGCCAGTAATGACTTAGCCGATTTTCAACCTCTGAAAACCAAAACCTACTGGAAATTTCAAACCAATAGAACTTTTGACTGGAGACTCCAAAAATTATGAGACCAAGTGCAATAGAATCTCCTCTGTTGCCTACTACCTCTCTTTTTGGCCTAGCTCAATCCAACACTTTCTGATGTTGGCCGGTCTGACCGCCGCTTATGGCCGGTCGGACCAATTTGGGATCGGTCGGACCACCGCCAGCCTGGCCGGTCAGACCGGTTATGGCCTGACAGCACTGAAACTATGCCGAAAACACGTGAAACGATAAACCATAAACGCCATTGCCAATTGTCACATCATCCTAAGATCTAGAGTATATCCCCATGATATCCACACAAATTTTTTACGATATGTTTACTTGAGATCTGTTGCAATGCATGGGTACTCAACTAATGCTATATGTACTAGCTGAATGCCCATACGTTGCTACGGATAAAAGGCATATATTGAAAGGTTATACTAATTTGCGAAATGCATAGTTAACCAATTAGCAGATATGTAAAAGGTTGCATCAGGTGTTATGCTAATTAGAAGGTATGATTGTGTGAATCATCAACAAATATGATACATTTATGAAAATATAGCAAATGCATCATCACGTTTACTGGTGGTGGCAATCAGACATGCAGAGCATTCGTTTTTATATCACTAAACAATTCAGATGTTGAAGGCCTTACTAGCAACCGCTGATATTTGAGCTATGGACATCGTTTTCTTCCACCAGCTTGTGTTCAAGCCCTTTTTAATTTCATGTACAACTATCATCTGCCGCAAGCATCCTTCAAACTGCTCGCACATATTGCACCAATAAATATTTCATCAAATGCTTTCAATATTAAGTAATGTTGTCTTGATGGGGTCAAACTTCATGAGTTAATGAATTAATGTCATGCTAGCTTGTATCGTTTATATATTTTCAATCCAAATTAGAAGCAAATGCACAATCATTGCAGGAGCTAGCGAAATTAACAATTTCTAAATTTTCACAAGTCTAAATTTTCACAGCCGCACGTGAACTGCATGTCCCTCGCTCTTAGCCTGCTTGCTGCCGACGTCGTGTGGCCGTGCCGCTCCCGCCTGACAGCCGCATGCTTTCAGCCATTGTGAGAAAGGAGAATGAGAGTAAGATTAGATGTCGAGGAGATGTGAGAGCAACCAGATAAGAAAATTGTGGATATCGTGAGGATATGTGCACGATCTCAGGATGATGAGTCAATTGGCAATGGCTTTGTTGGTTTGCAATTTGTCGCGTTTTCGGGTTTGCTCTGTGGTCGCTGTGTCGTGGCGATCCGACCGGCCAGGTCGCCGATCCGACCGGCCAGTGGGAAGGTCTGACCGGCAGTGCTTGCCGGTCCGACCGCCAAAAAGTGATGATGGATTTTGGTGCTGAGCCAAAAATAGGTTGTGTAGGCAAGTGAGGGGAGTCTCCTGGATGTGGTCACACAATTTTTGGAGCTCCCATCAAAAGTTCTATTCATTGAAATTTCGAAAGGTTTGGATTTTCGAGCTGAAAATTTGGCTAAGTCTTTTCGGGCGGTCCGACCGCCGTTATGGAATCGGTCGGACCGGTGGAGTGGGGCGGTCAGACCGCCGATGACTTGAAGGTGAGCCTTCTTTGCATTGATGTGATTTGGATGTGTTTTATGTATGGAGTTCAATGCTTTATTGTTGCATATTGCATTGCGGAACTAACGTGGGTCAAGTTGTGAAGAACTTGTTCCCGGAAACGATTTGTTTGTCTATTGTTTGCAGAGGCTTGCGCAGTCAACGACGTCAACGGTAAGGTGGATCGGGGACTACGCTTGGAGAGCGGAGTCCAGAAACGATCATGGATGCCGGGTGAGGTCGTGTGACTCAAGCATGGTGCGAATGGGCAAGATGGATCGAACGGGTAGTTCGGCACCGGTTGGATCGAGCGGTGCGGAAGTCGGTGCAAGTCTCTAGGAGGTTCGATGGGATTGGACAGGAGAGACTTGGCGACGTGATGAGAGCCGCTGATCAGCCTACACGTGGTGAAGCAGGAGATTACTTCAATAGTTGTGTGTGTGGGTCCCATGTGTGAGTGGGTCCCAAAAGTGAAACCCTAGGCTTCTCATATAAATAGAAAGGGGGGAGATGTAAAACCCCCAAGCATTCATTTGGCCCCATTCTTCATTTTCTAGGGTTAGGAGGAGAGGAGAGGAGAAGCTAGGGTTTGGAGAGATTGTGAGTGCTCCTTGTGTGAGCTCTTGTCCTCCTTGTTGGAGTGGCTTTGTAAGCATCTTGTGAGATCAATCAATCTTGTGATGCTTGCTTGAGAGATCATTTGTCTCCCTTGTGTTCTTCTCTCTTTTGGATGAATTTGGTGCTTCCTTGATTCATGTGTTTATGCTTGGTCTCTTGACCTACTCTACCTTGCTTTGATGTGTGGGAATACTCCTAGAATCTTCTAGATCATCAACCCCCACAGGCAAGTCTTGAATCAAGATTTTCATTTCTAGGGTTTGTGCACTTCTTTGGTAAAACCTTGAGAGATCGATTCTACGCAGTGGATCTGAGGGATCGTCGCTAGAAATAGGTCTCTAATATCCTTAGGGAGGTGTGCTCCAAATTTGGTCAAGTTTCATTGGTTGAATCAAAAGTTGGACCAAATTTCGTTTTGGATTTGGGCATTGATTTTCAGTACTGGACCAAATCGGTATGACCGGTTTTACAACGGCGGTCCGACCGCCGCTTTTGATCATTTCGATCGCCGGTCGAACCGATATCCAACGGTCCGAGCCTTGATTAGTAGCCGGTCCGACCGCTCGTTAACTGTCGGTCCGACCGCCATCTCCAATGGTCGACCGCTGTACCACCCGAGCGATGAGTTCAATTCTCCACTTTTGTGTCGTGTGGTTGAGGGGGTTATCGAATTCAGCACAAGGCTTCCTATGTGTGCTTACTGATCTTCTTAGTTTTCATAGCTAAAGGAGTAAAGTTCGTGTTGAATTTGATTAAGGCGAGAAATTTGAGAAAGCGCCTATTCACCCCCCCTAGTCGTCGTTACGGTCCTACAAAAATAATGAGCAAGATATTTCATCGAGCGACTGGTGGGCAGTGAAACAACGAGTCGTCGGGCTGATTTGGGGCCACAAGCCTAGAGTTAGAGTTTCGTAGAGTTGCCAACTTCATGACGGCAAGGATGGAGGAGCTCGAGCTTGCTTATGGAGTACGGAAAGCAACCGCGGCGGTGCAGGTCGAGGAATGATGTGAGAGTGGCGAGTACTGTGTTGCAATGTTTTAACGGCGATGGCAAACACGACATCGAGGGTAGAGAACTTACACGAGGACGGTGTTGAGGGTAGGGTGATAGACAGAGGAATCATGACGGGAGGGCTTGACTAGGGTGGGGAAAAAACTCGAAACTCGCAAGCCAGCTCAGCTCGTTAAGGGCTCGGCTCGAACTCGGTCCCTTAACGAGCCGAGCCGAGCCGATAATTTAGCTCGTTTGCTTAATGAGCCGAGCCAAGCTGGCTCGCGAGTTGCCCGTTAACTTGTTTAGCTCGTTTACATTTCACCGCTCGCCACATCACTGTCGTCCGACCCATTGATGGCATTTTCATGGATGTTTATTGCTTTGCATGCATGTTTATTGATCTGGAGTGGACTGCATGCAATGCATGTTTATGTATATAGAGTGGACTGCATGGTTGATGGATCGGGTCATCTGGATCTGGAATGCTTTGCATGGATGTTTTATGTTCATGGATATGTATGCATGTTTATTACTTGATATGGATCTTTATTGATCTATAGTCTGGGCTGCATGGATCTACATGTGTGGGTCTGGAAGACTGGAATGCTATAGATGTTTATTGATATGGCATGTCTGCATCTGCATGGATCTGCAATGATATAAATGTTTATTTGTGATATGCATGAATAATTTGTTCTTTACATGTGCTTTCTGAAAATTTCAAGATATTTTAAGATTTTCACTATGTTTATTGATAACGAGCCTAACAAGTCGAGTTCGAGTTTTTTAACGAGTGAGCCTAGTATTATGCTCGTTTTCTTAACGAGCTTTACCGAGCCGAGTCGAGTCAGCTCGTTATCCACCCCTAGGCCCGACACATGGGGAAATCATCATAGGAGAGAGGATGGAGAAAACGCGAAGGGCGCGAGATGAGGGTCCCAAAGTCGGCGGAAGGGTGAAAAGAGGTGGAGCTGTGTGGGGATAGAGAGGGCGGGCATTCACTAGTCCCACCTATCCACGCAGATGGGTTATGAGATAGGGGAGGAAGAACACATTATTCACTATCATTAGAGTATTTTTAAGTACCGAAGATAAAAATATGTATCGCTGTTTGCTCCAATCAACCGTGAGTCCCGTTCCATTCCGGTATTTGCTCCTTTCCAACGGGATTCCAACTTGGAGTAGTTGTCGATCTCTCTCTTGTTATGGCCATCTGGGCCAGTAGTTGTACAAGTTTTGCGGTTGCAGGTATGGGCAAACAGGATGATGCTTTGAACCTTTTTGCAAGGGTAAGTGGGCCTGATCAAATGGCATAGCGCGATCATGGGCTTTCTACCCGTTGGATGCGGGCCCGGACTTAACCACTGGATCAAATATCACTGGTGTAGACGAGTATACATCGGATCATGCTCTGAGGATTGCGGATCCAAAACAATGGGTTTTCTATGTTTGTATCAATCTTTCTCATTCTGACGGAGTAAAAATAATTACTACCTACTGGGCAATATGGGCAACGAGGCGCAAGGCTCTCCATGATGGCGAGTTCCAGAGCCCTTTTGCCACGGATGGTTTAATTTGGTAAATCGCCTTCTTGCCGACTTGGAGATAGCACACGGATTGCAATAGAAGGATGTGAAAGGAAACAACACAGAGCAAGAACAGAAGGCGCCGCTGGATTCCTCCCTCACAGGGTACTGTTAAGTTGAATGCGGGTGTTTCTGTGTCCCGCGAGTCTACAAATGGTGCAGCTGCAGTTGTGTGCCTGGATGACAGGAGCAAGTTCATAGCTGCCAGTGCCCATGTTGCTCCTGGTACCACGGATCCGGAAACGCTAGAGGCTATGGCATGTAATGAGGCATTGACGCTTGTTCAAGATTGTGGTGTTAAGAAGATGTGTATGGCTTCGGACTGTTTGAGCGTCATCAACAATATTCAGGCAATGCCGCGCTGTGCTTATACGATGATTCTTCGAGACATCAAGGAGAAGTCTGTTTCTTTTGACAGTGCGCAATTTGTGCACGAAGGTAGGGATTCAAATGCTGAGGCTCATAATTTAGTTAATTTTGCTTGCACTCTTGGGGAAGAACGGCATGTGTGGCTGGTCTCCCCTCCGGTTTTGTTGTTGTTGGATGTTTCTCTGAACGTTGCTGAATAAAATCCCCTACCATCGTCTAAAAAATAGATGTCACTTGATGGCAGATTAGGACTTGGAGGACATGCGCGTCTTGCTGCGCAACCACCCGGACTTGCTCGCCGACGCCGTGCCTTGTTCCGCCCGTGGTACCCGCACGCGCGGTCCGAGATGGAGTTGGGGCTCGAGTTTTTGCTAATATAGTATTGCTACCGTCCGAATTAGCAATTCTAGTTCTCTCTCCACGTAAATACAAAAATAATATCGCAGAGCCACCGTCGAATGAGACGTCGCCGAGTCCGGCGAAAGAGGACCGTAGCCCCACATCCGTGCGCCCGGGGCACGGTCTCGCCGGTTCAGTGTGCCAGAGGCACAGAGCACCCTGGTCCGTGCGCCAGGGGTACGGACGCTTCCTGTGCCACGTGTCGGGCCCGGTTCCACCTGGGCCGCGCACACGTGGGAATCTTATTCCCTCCCGTCCCGTCGGTCTTTTACCTGTTTCGCGCATGCGAAAAATGGCACGACACGTCGCCGTGGGAGGGAATCGAACGCGTTTTTTCGCATGGCTATAAAACCCAGCGTGTCACTCTTGTTCCTCCACCCCAAAACATTCTGCTTTGCATAGAGTGACCAGAGGATCAAGTGAGGGATTTGAGAGTAGTTAAAGCAGTGTTTAGCGGTCATATTAGTAGAGAAAGTTCGACATCAAGAGAAGATCGTCTCGAGAAGGTAATTTTTCCCGTATGCATTATGTTTATAAAGTGTGTAATATGTATTAAATTAATTAGTCATAATTAATTAATGATAGTTATTTAATCATAATTAATTAGTCATAATTAATGAGTTCAAACTATCTAGTCGTACTTAATTAGCCCAAGTAAGTAGGGTTAATTAATTCAGTCATGATTAAATAGTGGTAATTATTAAGTGGTAATTAATTTAGTTGTAATTAATTAGCATGATTAATTAGGGTTAATTAATTTAGTCATAATTATTTAGTTGTAATTAAGTATTCACAATTAATTTAGTTTTAATTAATTTAGACGTAATTAGTTTAGTCGTAAGTAATTAATCTTAAATAATTAATTGTAAGTAATCAATCATAATTAATTTACTTGTAATTAATTAGTAGTAGTTAATCGGTTGTATTTAATTTACTCATAATTAATTAGTGATATTTAATTTAGTACTAATTAATTAGTCGTATTTAGTTTGTCCAAATTAATTAGTCATAGTTAATTAGTCTTAATTAATTTCTTTTTCATAATTAATTAGTCACAATTTTCTTAGTCGTACTTAATTAGTTGTAATTAATTTAATCGTAATTAATTAGTCATGTATGCCACGTCACGTACAAGGGTTTGTGTGATGCTTCGTAGCGTGGTACAGGTGGAAAACTGACCATTGTCGTTTGCTACGTGTGTGCTGCAATAGTGGAGTTTGTAGTACTTCCCTGTTGGGCGGCCCACCTTGGGGATTGGAGCGCACCCATACGCCGAGTTCCACGACCCGATAGACGGACCCACTATGGGCACCCGGTGGATTGCTGGAAGGTTACGTTGGGCTAAAAACAGACCAACGAGGTGCTACCCCGTGTCCACAACGAGTTCGAGACGTTGCACGATGATGAAACATCATATGATCTCCATGGAGTCCAGAGTTCGTGAATACGATAGCATTGTACGGACTGTCTGTGCAATGCACACATGATGCTGGGTATTGGGCGACAACATGTCACCTTGTTTTCCCCATATGGTGGAGTCTTATGCGCCGCATCGTGTAATACGACAGTTCAATCTTTACGAGGATGTACCCCCTCCCGACAGAGGATGCTCGAGTGAGCTGCCCACTTGTGAGTGCAACTCCATCCGATTAATGTTTACAGTTGCCACCTACCTCCGTTCTTCTCACACAAATCCTTATCGAATGCAACAATCGAGGCTGGGTCGACATTATGAGAGCTAGCAGGCAATACAATATCAATGGACTACGACTTGAGCAAAGACAACGCATATCAAGGTTCCACAGGAACAACGGTTGTACGACTATGGGACTTACCATGACTACATTGAGTGGTACATACCACGGGTGCATACCAGACTCACTCATCCTCCGCTAGAGCATCCGCAACATGTTACGCATCAGGACAGGCTTCAGCACTCGTTTGATCGACACGAAGCTTCATGGCGTCACGACACTATAAAATACTCAAAACCTATGCTCGCTTCAAGGATGATATTTTTTACTGTTTGTTATTGAACAGGTCTTCTCTGTCACTTTAGTTCGACCGGGTTCAGTGGATCTCACACGCATCTGGGTCCACCATCCGCCGCCACGATCACACCGTTCTGGGCTTCTAGGGACACTCAAATTCATACACGATGATACCAAGCATACTATCAAGAACATGAACCGCGGTCGAACGAGAAATGACATGCTTTAGACTGTTCACCGAGTGAACTGACCTAGCTCACCTCCTAGGTCAACGTGTCCTAGTGAGACCGGCGACCATCCTAGGGCTCAACAGAACCGTGACTAGTACGGAGTACCATACCAAGGCCAGAGCTCCACCACACTAGGGGGTGTTGGTACATTGTACGGTCAAGGCCAGAGCTCCTCCGCACCGAGGGCCGTTCATACATCGTACCTAGGGAGCCATGGTTCTGGCCAGATTCATTGATTCGTTCATTACATATATGCTTGCAGGTGGTAGCCAGTTTGACATGACTCATCTCGTTGACAACTTGGCCAAAGTTAGCTTGCTGAAGCACCTTCGCTCACTTGACGGTCTCCCTACGTTCTCTGAACAAGACACACTCTTCGGACCAGTTTACGTACCCCACGAGACATGCTCAATGCAAGACGAGGACACACACACAGACGCAGACGCAGATGTGGCGAGCAGAGAGTGACTCAGACGAGTAAACCATATAGTAGGTCGTATGTAATTAAATTGTATACATTATGTGCGTATGTATCTAAGATGTTGCACGCTTATGTTGTATCATATTTGTATACATATTTTGCATAACATTACAACATTCTCATTCTTATTGTATTTTTATACATTTATTGTGTCCATGGCAAACAAAATGCCCAAATCGTACGCATGAAATCATACACTTTCCTTTTATGCATGACTTTCTACGTATTATAACATATACAAAAAATGTATTGTCACATGAAATCATGAGCTCTATTATCACATAAAATCATTCAAACAAAAATTTTCATCTGAAATCACAGAATTTCATTCCAAAAAATGTACCATAACATATACCAAAATTTCCATTCTATATTTTTTCATATGAAATCACGACGCAACCGGGGGTGTGGGGGGCACGGACCCTAGGGGAGGTCCAGCCCTACAGGCACGGACGAGGCACCTTCGGCCCCAAGAGCGCGGAGGGGCTCAGAGCACCCGTGTGCGGACTTGGCCAGGTGTCGCTCATTGACGACTCTGCGGTATTATTTTATATATATATATATATATATATATATATATATATATATATATATATATATGAGACTAAAGTTGATATTCCACATGCCAAAAGTGTTATTTTAACAAAAAAACACAGGCCTCTTCTTGCCCGACTCCCTCGGCTGTGCCGTCATGTCCACTGTCTACGTTGCCCTCGTTGAGCGGTTGTATACGTAAACAGAGCGTGCATGTTTCGTTGTTTGACGTGTGCGGTCTTGGGATTTTCGTGCCGACTGACTGCTGCTGCATGCTGTAACATGCAGTCTTTCTGTATTAAACTAGCGTTTGTCACAAATGGTTCGTTTCTTGTGCAAACTTGTCTTTTCCTCTTATCTTTCTTAAGTAAAGAAAGGGCTCACATGGACTCACAAGTGTTAAGCTCATCTACTCCTAAAATTCTATAGCATGTATGATTTAGTTTTATATTACCTAGTCAAGTGGTTGAAGAATAATTTATAAGATAGTCTTTGCCATCTCTTGACACTACTACAAAAAGGCTAATACTGGATGTCTCATCACAGACGGTTGACCAAATCCGTCTGTATTACATGCAATCACAGACAGTTTTGGTTCAGAGACCGTCTGTGTTACTGGCTGCGCTAAAAATTGAATGTGAAGATGTAATGCCACATACGATTTCATCTACAAACCGCCTGTGCTAGTAAACTATCACAGACGGTTTAAAAACCGTTTGTGATGACCACATATTATTACTGACCCATAAACTCAAACAGCTTACGAAACCGTCTGTGATGATGTTTTTGAACGTCTGTGAAGACCTATTCTGTAGTAGTGTGAAACATGTGACACGTGACATGTGGTGACATGAGGAGGACTGTAGCTGCACTTATTAGTGTATTTTCGCACGTTAATCATGTGACTTACGACACACGACCTTGAAGACCTGGCCGTAATACAGTGATCGAAGACATAGACCAGTGTGGTCGAAATACACTAGTCGGAGCCATAAAATAGGGTGTAATCAGGAGCTAATAAACACTGCTTAATTACCATTAATTGGGTTTGAATTAGCAGTTACTAGTGGGTTTTATCAGGCAGTTACTTCCGACCAGACCAGGGTGTAATCAGGAGCTTATAAACACTGCTTAGTTACTATTAATTGATTTTGAATTAGTAGTTACCAGTGGGCTTTATTTGGTAGTTACTAGAGAGTAATTGTTTTAATATGGACTTTATTAGGCAATTACTAGAGAATAGATGTCTCGTTCTTAAAAGTGTATAGAGACGTCCGGGCCTTAAAAAAATAGAGTTTCTCGTATTTTCTTCCTCTTCCTCTCTTTTCAATTGTGCTGGTGAGTTGTTCTACCGAACCAAGCCGTCCCTTCTTCTCAGTGTGCACAGGGCAACAATAAGGTTTCTGGGTAGCGCTTTTGCGTGCTTGCTCACTGCGCTACTTCATCTACGTTCTGCACTACGTCGAGCCTGTACTATTTCCTGTTCTTCATCAAGCCTGACTGCAAGTTGTTTGTAAAACCAAACGATAATTCTATTCTTGTATATACATCGAAGTACAATGTGTTGCATGCTGTTAGTATTGCTTTATACATATTTAGTTATATGTGATATCTGTCTCATAATAAAAATCTAGAATTAAAATACTGCACATGTCTCCAAATATAATATATGCATCATATATGTATTTTTTAGATGGAACATCAAGGATTCCATTAACCAAAGTGCACGGTTAAATCACCGGTTACTACACTAGTTACGTAGTCTGGGAAATCTTCTAGCCACAAGCATCGGTTAGCTTGATTCCTATGAACACCACTAGCAGCTAAAGCATGCACTGCTAAATTGCAATTACGAGAGCAAAACACCACACGATATCGCTGAAAGCCAAGAAGCATGGAACTCCTAGCCTCCCTAATCAAAACTCCAACTGGGGCAAGATCATAATCTGTCCCGGTAAGCGCTTGGCTTGCTTGAGTATTAGGCAATCAGTTTTAAAAATAACGTTCCCCATGCCTAGTTCATTAGTCACCCTGATCGTATGAAGCATAGCCACAGCCTCCGCATGCAAAGCATCAGATATATCATTTAATGCTATGGCTCAAGCATCGGACGGAGTGACAACACTTCCCTCACCACAAGCACAAGCACTACACATGACACCCCCATCGACTTCGTCGCCCCTCCTGCTCCCTCCCTCTCCACGCAATCGAGCACATCCACCTCCTCCCCTCTCTCTACACACACAGACTCCGGTGAGCTCTACCTCTACCTCAACCTTAGCCTTCAATGACTGGCCGCCCGAGCCGCATCTGTGTCCTGCGAGCTCGGGCCTACCCTGCCTCTGGCTGTTACATCGACCTTGCCTCTGGTGACCTCCGGCACAACAATGCTTTTTTGCTTATAAATCAGACAAAAAGTCTAAACAAACAGGACCAATACATATAAAATTGTATTATCATTTGCATCATGTACACCAACAACTTCGTTTTGAAAGTGGATGAGATGGATGATAGGTTGACGTGTCATGCTCGATGAAGTTTCACGATATTCTTTACGTGAACACAAATACTATGCCTCGAGTGATTAGACTACAATCCTGCGTATCGAGAAAATTATGTTTGTTTTGATTACATACTTGTGTATAGGTGTGGTGGTTGTTATCGAATCTGCAAGAATTGAAGCTGTCTTGAAGAGAACAAACCAAACCTCAAGGTTAATAATACTTGCTCCATTTGACATTCCGGAATGGATGGACACTCATGCCTATTTCTATTGCAAAGTTTACGTAATTCAATCATACTTTATACAACATGTAAAACTGTCTGGTTTATGACTTTATGCATGTGCCACACTTATCTAATTAGATGGCTCTACGCCCCCCACCATCAAAAAAATTATATTAATTAAAACAATCATAGCACAGATATTTTTGTTATCCACATTTTCCAATAATATAGCGAAAAAAAGAAAATATAATCTTACACCACTCATGCAGCACGTATTATTATTGTAACATAATTTGAAGCAAGATTTGGCACATACAACTAAAAGTTCCAGTATATCACCCAAAATGATGTTCCATTGTATCACCCAAAATGATGTTCCATTTCCAATGGACACAATTCGTTTTCTCGTTTAAACAAAAAAGACGCAAACCAATTAGATCGGGTTTAATCCTTCCCCAACCACAAGAGAGAAGAGCAATAAAACAGGGACACATGAAGCACGGCGGCCACCTGCCGCAGAAAACCATCATCCCCTACCCCAACCCAAACCCCAACCGCAGGCACGCCCGCCGCGCATAGCACAGGTGTCCGGTGCCCCTCCAATCTGCCACCCCCCACGCACCCACCATTAATGTGACGGGCGACCTTTCCAGAACGACTCCGCAGTTCACTGTCCGTGAGGGAACCGAACCGAACCGAACCACTCCAGCGGCAGGGGGACATTGCCAGCCGCTCAAGCCAAGCCAGACCCCATAATCTCCCTGGGGTTGGATCACAGCTAGGCTAATCACTTAATCAGAGTATCAGGCCTCCCTCCCCATCATTTGCCGAGATCTCAACAGCACCAGCCCATGGTGAGCTTCGCTGATTTTAAATTAGTGGTTGGGAAGATTGCTTTACTAGTACCTACGTGATGGGATTGGGTTTAGTTTAGGCTTTAATTTGTCTTCTTTAGTGCTCTGGATCAACCTGCCATGGTGAGCTCCCCCCCTCCCTTTTCCTTTTCTTTTCATTTTGGGTGTGTGGAGTGAGTGAGTAGGTTCTCGGGAGAATTCTGTGGTCTTGGTGCAAATCTTTGTCCATGCTGTTTTGCTGGATTCTTAATACACTTCTCCAGTTTGGGTTGCTCCATCCTTGTTGATGCATGCTTTGTATCACGGGGAGGGGAGCGGGTTTTCACTCGCTCGTTTCTTTTACAAGCTCGCTGAAATCGGCCTATGATGTGCAAAATTTTCGAGCCTGTGCGGCCCTAATTGGGAAATGAAATCTGGGGCCAGTGAATTGTCGGACTTAACCTTATTCTTTTCTGGAGAATTTCCAGTTTGGATGCTGCACTTGTGTGGCTTTCTTTTTTTGAGACGAATTGTGTGATTTTCTTGATTTGACATAGAAATGAGACTGTTCGTTACAGAAAATTTTATATTCTTTTACAGTCTAATTTGTGCAGTGTTCGAGCTGAACTTTCTTTTTACTGCAGCGCATATCATTTGGAGTAGAGGCAGCATGGGTGCGAGGAGCAAGCAGCCAAAAGCGTTAGCTTTCCGCTGCTATGCCGCGAGCCATCGTTCCCTAACTCTGGTAGTGTGGAGTCTGGCGGCATTGGTCATCATTGTGAATATCCATCTACTTATCATTCATAAGGAGGATGGGAACACCACGGTACACGAGATCCATCGATCGATTGTGAGGGAGCTGGAGGAGGTCGAGGAGGAAAAGTTCCGGGTATCGCCTCCCCGGAGCCGGAGGAATCCCCGGGCTGTGCGGCGCAAGGGGGAGCAGAAACCACCTTCTGTGGTGGATGAGTTCCTGGACGAGTCTTCTGCGGTACATGCTATGTTCTTCCCGGAACGGAAGATGGCTATGGATCCAGTCAATGGTGGGAATGACAGTATGGACTTCTACTACCCAGGGAGAGTTTGGCTTGACACTGATGGCCATCCAATCCAAGCTCATGGAGGTGGTGTACTGTATGATGAGAAAACCAAGACCTATTTCTGGTATGGAGAGAATAAGGATGGCAAAACGTACAAAGCTCACAGCAAGGGAGCTGATCGGGTAAGTTAAATTGTTCTGATACTTTGAATTTTGGCATCATTTATGTGTTGAAGAGCTTCTGATTCGGTAGAGTAATCACATAACATACATTATTCCCTTAGTTAGAATGTACTAGCTAAATTTAGAGTCAGGCATAGCAGATAAATTTATTACCTTCACCGTTCATTTTTTAAGTCAGATAATATATATATAGAAATGAAATTGATCGAGCCGCTTTAGCAAGCCTTGCACATGAGCGTAACAGGTGCAAGTAGGCTTAATAGTGTAGTGAAAGTGTAAATAAAAATGATGGCAAATCATCAAGGATTGTTTTTGCGTCATTATACTAGTCCATGACTTGCTGCAATATTAAGGAATCATGTCAATGGATGGTCCTATATGCATAATACTAAGCTTATTTTCTGTAAATATGCTTGTAAGGATTTCAGCACCTGTGGAGTAGTGTGTGCTAATGCATGCATATAATTTTCCTGATCTTTTAGACTCTGTCGGTGAGGCCCAGTTGCTAGGGGACATGTTGGAAGTAATGTTATGTTGGGAAGGTAAGGAAGTTGCCTGGGCTGCATCAAGGCAGGTCACTAGGAATGCAGTTTAATATGTAAATTGTGGAGATGAAGAGTAGATAAAATCTTCGACAACTTTATTATATGATTATGGTTTAAACTTTTTAGTCTGATGCTCTACTCTTGCATGAAACATAATTTATGTTCTTTCCTATTTACTTTGTTTGAATACTTTTAGTATAATATGTCTAATTATTTCAGTTACAGTATCAGCAGGTTCAGGTGGAAGTTTGCATGATAGCGAAAACTAAATGATAAGTGAGCCATATGATGCCCCTGTTCCCAGAGTATTGGGATTTGGGACGTAGTCATGGAAGAAGCAACATGGTAGTTTTTTCACTAAGTTAGGATGTTAAATCTGCAGAAGAAGAAAAAAAATGCTTAGGAAGTTTACTGTGATTATAGTTCTTTCATTTAGTTGATCCAAAGTGACTGCAATAGTGCCACAGCATCTGATATTATCAGCTAATCAGCTTGATAGGAAATACGGCACTGGATTTAAAAAATGGAGAAAAAGCCTGGTTCTGATGTAGTGTGAGGCATTTCTTAGTTCATTAAGGATTCCCTGGGTAGTGTTTTACTTGGCTGTCCTGATATACAGAGCACTGACACTGGATTGACCATGGGACCAACAGAGTTTTCTATGTTTCCCAGTAAGCAAAATGCACAACTATGTGGTCATAGTGTCATACACATGTATCTTGCTTCTGACATTCAGAAGTTTGTGATATTCAGCAGTGGAACTTACTAGTTACGTTGTCATTTGTTGCTAGCTTGCTATATACTCCAATTCTATTCTGTAGAATTTCTACGCCTCTCTATTTGTCATTCCTAACCAAGACAAACTATTTTCCAGGTTGACATTGTTGGAGTAAGTTGTTATTCTTCGAAGGACCTGTGGGCATGGACCAATGAAGGAGTTGTGCTCCGTGGCGAGGAAAAGAATGTGACACATGACCTCCACAAATCCAATGTCCTGGAGAGGCCTAAGGTGATATATAATGATCGGACTGGCAAATACGTGATGTGGATGCACATAGACGATACTAACTACACCAAAGCATCAGTTGGCGTGGCCATCAGTGACTCCCCAACAGGCCCATTCACTTACCTCTACAGCAAGCGCCCACATGACTGTGAAAGTAGAGACATGACCATATTCAAGGATGACGATGGGAAGGCCTACCTGATATATTCTTCCGAGGACAACAGTGAGCTCCACATTGGTCAGTTAACTGATGACTACGTTGATGTCACCGATAATATGCGAAGGCTTCTCATTGCACAGCATCGAGAAGCTCCTGCGCTCTTCAAGCACGATGGCACCTACTACATGATAACCTCTGGTTGCACAAGCTGGGCACCGAACACTGCGCTGGCTCATGCGGCCACGGTAATCATGGGACCTTGGGAGAGACTGGGGAATCCTTGCGTGGGAGGGAATGAGATATTCAGATCAACAACGTTCTTCTCCCAGAGTACGTTCGTGCTGCCACTTCCAGGGCTACCAGGTTCATTCATCTTCATGGCTGACCGGTGGAACCCATCCGAGCTGAGAGATTCGCGATTCGTGTGGCTACCTCTGACAATAGGTGGACTAGCTGATGAGGCTGCAGATTACAGCTTCATGTTCCCTCTCTGGTCCCGGGTGTCAATTTACTGGCACAAACGGTGGCGGCTCCCTGAGGGGTGGAGAGATTATTGAAAACTTCTTGAGGACTGAAATTCCTACACATTGTTTACTTGACAGATATCGAATCATTGACATTTGACATATTGGGCTGTATTGTATAGGTCAGGTGTAGATGGTAGAGTTGTAAATGCGCAGCCTTTTGAGTTTGTTCTCAAATCACATAATAAGTTGTGCCTTGTGGCCGGGGTGTGGTGTTCATCCTAGTTTTTCAGAATAACTAGTAGGGTGTCCGTGTGTTAGGACGAATTCTATATTATGAAAGAAACAATTTCTATATTGTGTGAAGTGTATGAGCAAGCCTATGGACAATTGTCCTGCTGCGCGAGAGGAAACTCGTTTTATTAGCTAAGATAAGATTAAGATGTTGGCTTCACCTTCATCATCAATCTTTAGCTTGTGATGTGATATGAAATTCGAGTCGATGAGATTGGTTCAGTGTCTTCTGAATGTGGGCAATCTGCTGCACAAGCACAAACATATTTATTGCGTATACGTTCCGAGATGCATCCCTTGTGCGTTATGCTGTTCAATTCTGTCATGTGAGCTGTAGATATGATCAGCAAAACCCGCAAGGCAAGGGATTATTATCTCCTACAGAATCAATGCTGCTACATGAGTCATAGTACATCTTGCCAAACAATGCCTGCTCGTGCAGAAGTATGGCAGGATAAGAACAGAGTTTTTTCAGAGGATAAGAACGAGTTTGGAACTTGCGATGGCATGACACCGTCAGTTTCACGATTCCTCCCTTCTTCAGAATTCTGTTGCTGGTGGGATCCGTGAGATCTGGTTTGTAAACTTGAGCAGGTAAATGACGGGATTACCTACTCCCCCTTATCTGCGGGCTTCATTAAACACGTCTGCTGTATCCAGCGAGGTTTTCTGGTCGGAGTCCACCACAGGTCTCCCGCTGTTTTTCCATCTATCCAGTGGATCTCGCAACATCTGTCCATCCGTTTTATATTCGACGATCCAGATCCGACCGCAAGAATCCACCGGGCGAGGGAGACCCGCACCCGTCGAAGCAAGCGACAATCCTTCCAAAAATCTTCCGCGTTTTATCCGCAGCGTTTTACGTATTTTTTCCCTTTTTATTTTTACCGCTATAATAACTTATCAACAGACTCCGGCTCCAATCCAGTTGCTTCCCTCCGTCCGGTTCGTTGGGGTGCTCGCGATCTCGCGGCGATCGAAACCATGGGAGGTGGGAGCATTCGCGCGGCCGCCAAGGCCGCCGTGATCGGCGGCTACCGCTCCGCCGCCGCAGTCCGCCGCGCCATCCTGCCGTCCTCGTCGTCCGCCTCCTCCGCCGCTGACAGCCGCCACGCGTCCACCTTCGCGGTGGACGACTGGGTCATCCCGGACCGCGAGGTGTTCGGCCCCGTTCCCACCCACGAGGAGGCCATGGCCGCCACGCTCGACCTCAGGGACGCCTTCGAGATGTGCGTAACGCGTTTTCACTTGCCTTTCGCTCTCTTCAAGTTTTTTTTTCCTGGCCGTCGTCTCTGCTCGTGTGATGTTCCCATCAGCATGGATAGTATAGCTTTCCTTAATTTGAAGAGCTACGTTTTGTGTAGTTTAATGCGATGTAGTAATATATATATTGGATCATAGGCACGGAAAGTTGCAAATTGATGCAGATGCTAGTTTAGTCGTTAGGCAATGGCATCCAATGGATGATAAAGTTTTGTTGCATCTTTCGATGAACAACAGATTGTTATTTGTCGCACAGTGGTAGACTGGCATTATTAGGGATCAAGTTATTTTATGAAAGTTGCCACAATTTGTTTGGAAAAGATTTGCCTTTTGGCTGTCCTATCATGTTTATTTTAGACATGTTTAAGGTTTTTTGTGATGTTCCTGTCGCAAAGTGTTCAAAAGAGCTGTGTTTGAGTGGTGCCAAGAGAATTTTGTTTTACTGATCATCATGGTCACGCTTTTAAGGGTTCCCATTTTATGTTTCATAAACAAATGAATGTCAAAATATATATAGGAAGGATGCCTGACAGAAAATTTAACATTATCTCAGCGAATCGTATAAATTAGTCCAAACCACATGATTAGATTCTATTTCAAATAAATATTTGGTTTTTTGGGTACTTTGATTAGTTTTTCTTCTACCTTTAGCTTTTATGCCCTTTTACTCTTGTGGCAATTGCTCTGTATACTTTGCTGTTTTAGAACAGATTGATGACTCATTTTCATGTAACCAGTGCTAAGGTTGAACCTCATGTTTCTCACCTGGATATTTGCAAGGCCCATCTCTCGCCTAGTGACGTTGATGGTCCTACAAAGGTTGCTCAGGACACTGCTCTTCCGAATCTTGTTCGCTCGGAAACATCTCAGGATCTTGTTCATTCGGAAACATCTAAGCATGAAGATAACTACGAAAATTTACTTGTTACATCTGGAGCTCCTGTACGTGTTGTGCAAGCATTCACAATGCTAAAGGAGATCCCTGAAGCTCAGGTACTTCCCTCTAACTTTGTATTACAAATGTGAAGATTTAAGACAAAAGTTATTCCCAGGTTTTGCTTCTGGAAGTCAGGACCGTTCTTTTCAAGTCTTCTATTAGCATAAAAATAATGAATACAATATCTTGGTGAAATATCATCTCATTCTTGAAATTTCATATTCAACTTGAATTGGCAGTAAGAACAAGCCTGTTTTATTTATTGGCAAAATTGACTACAAGACACTCAACTTTTGCACCTTTAGCTAATGAACACCCAAAAATCATGTCTTGGCTAAAAGACATTAAAAATTTATGGTTATTTGCTGTGGATGTTGGCCCACTAATTGATGGAGAAGTCTCTGTGTTTCTTGTCAGGTGCTTGTGGGGCTGCAACACATGGTCAAGGACAGCATCTTGACTGTCATAGGACAACAGCTTTAAGGACAACATCTTGATCATCATAGGACAAAGATCTTGATCACATAGGACAACAAACTTTAAGGACAAAGATCTTGATCATCATAGGACAAAGATCTTAGGAAAGCATCTTAGCATATGCTTGGTGGTTGGCGACTTATAAATATGTATCCCCAACCCTCGAGTTGGTATGGCATTGTGTTAGAAATAAACAAAGAAAAATTGCCTCATCTCCAAGTGTCATCCTCTCCATGAGAGTAAGGATCTTGCTAACACCAACAAAGAAGACTCAAATAATAACAAGTGGTATCGAGCCTTACTATCCTGTAGCTTGAGCATCTCTTGCTCATCTCCGTCTCCGACCTCAGCAGACCCTAGCCGTGGCAAGCAGCAGCTCCATTGTCCCGCTCTCTCTCCGGAGGCGGCAAGGCTCGTCGAAGCAACCCTCTCCACGCGACAACCCCGATGGCGCTATGTCCGCAGGCGATCTCGGCCTTCGGTCGCCTCGAGCACTCGGCGTCGTGAGACGGCCGAGCTTCGCCAAGGCAGAGCAGCAGCGAAGCGAAGCGGCGGCAGAGACATTGCCAGCCGCGAAGGGCGTCAAGGTCGGCGGCGGCGGGCGGGCAACACAACAGAGCGGAGGTGGAAGCGGCGGCGGCGCAGATGCGATACGGTGGCGGCAGCGGAGGTCAAGGCTCTGGCGGCGTAAACAACGACTCCATATCCGTGATGATAAAGGCCGACGCGACCTTGAGCACTGGAGAGGGAGGCAACATGAGGCGGCAGCGCGATGGCGGCCGCCAGACGCCCACGAGCGGCGGCGGCGGCAGACAGCAGCGGACGCGCCGGTGGCGCTCTGGAGGAGCGCGACGCGGCGGCGACGATGGTCGACGGAGAGCGCGGCCTTCACAGCGACGCGCTCTCTCCCGCAGACGCATCGTGGTCACCACGGTACCAGTGTCGTCGAGGGCGTCGGCCCGGCGGCGGTGGCCTACCTCACCAAAACCAACTATGTCGAGTGGGGTGCGGTGATGAGGGTAAAGCTCCAGGTGCGGCATATGTGGGATGCAGTCCGGTACGGCGACGTCGACTACGACCAGGATCGACGGGCGCTGGATGCTCTCATCGCTGCAGTCCCGCCCGAGATGCAGTTCTCGCTTACCAACAAGCGGACTGCCAAAGAGGCTTGGGACGCCATCGCCGCAAAGACGACGGCAGCCGACCGCGCCCGCAAGTCTACATTGCAGGCACTTCGCACGGAGTGGGAGCACCTGGCCTTCAAGCCAGGTGAGGACGCGGATGACTTTGCTCTCCGTCTCAACACTCTGTTGCAGAAGCTGGTGCAGTTCGGCGACGACACCTACGGCGAGGAGAGAGCTGTGGAAAAGCTCTTCCGCTGCGTCCCCGAGAAGTACAAGCAGACGGCTCGCTCGATCGAGTCTCTGTTGGACCTCTCCACGATGACGATCGAGGAGGCATTGGGTCGCCTCAAGGTTGTTGACAGCGATGAGCCACAGCGCCTCTCGGGACCCGTCTCCATTGGCGGGAAGCTCCTCCTCACTCGGGAACAGTGGGTCGCCGGCCAAGGTGACAGGAAGAAGGGGAGTCTTCTTCCACGACAGGCGGCCGAAAGCATGGCAAGCGCAAGCCGCGCAAAGACGCCGAGCAT
The DNA here is from genome assembly GCA_036346395.1 of Hsuehochloa calcarea. Taxonomy (NCBI): domain Eukaryota; kingdom Viridiplantae; phylum Streptophyta; class Magnoliopsida; order Poales; family Poaceae; genus Hsuehochloa; species Hsuehochloa calcarea. The sequence goes on from CM070597.1 coordinate 32,831,807, forward strand.
GGGCGCGAGGACGTCTTAGAGGTAATGATCGTGGGCGCCAGGCGGCGCCACCGGCAAGCAAAAGCGAAGACGAGGCGACTCTTGCCACAATCGCGGCAAGCTTGGTCATTGGGCGAGTTGTCGATACCACGACGCGCCAGCCCACGTCACGCAGCAGAGGAGGAGGAGCGGCCGGCTCGTTCATTGCTCAGCGAGCATCGAACTACCTCCAGCGGCACCGGCCGCGATGGCTCTCTCCACCTTGACGAGCCAAAGCACACGCCTCCTCGGCGGCGCCCCGCAACGACAAGACCGACGGGTGGTGCTCGACACCGCGCCACCCACCACATGACCGGCGGCGGAGTTCTTCTCCGAGCTCGACTCAGGCGTTCGAGGCACCGTCAAGTTCGGCGACGCCTCCGCCGTGGAGATCAAAGGCGTCGGCTCTGTCGTCTTCGTCGCCAAGACTGGCGAGCACCGGCTGCTCACCGGTGTCTACTACATCCCCGCGTTGAGGAACTCCATCATCAGCTTGGGACAGCTGGATGAGAACGGATCGCGCGTGGAGATCGAGCACGGGGTGCTGCGCATCTGGGATCATCGCCGCCGGCTCCTCGTCAAGGTCAACAGGAGCAACCGCCTCTACGTCCTTCACGCGCAGGTGGCGCAACCTCTGTGTCTTGCAGCCCGCCGTGACGACGACGCTTGGAGGTGGCACGAGCGTTTTGAGCACCTCAACTTTGAGGCCCTAAGGCAGCTCGGCAGCAAGGAGATGGTGCGGGGCATGCCGCACGTCGACCACGTGGAGCAGTTCTGCGACACCTGCGTCCTCACCAAGCTGCGGTGGCTCCCCTTCCCTCGCCAGGCGAGCTTCCGCGCCAAGGAGAAGCTGGAGCTCGTACACGGTGACCTCTGTGGCCCCGTGACACCGGCTACACCTGGAGGCCGGCGCTACTTCCTCCTCCTCGTCGACGACGTGTCCCGCTACATGTGGACTGTCCTGCTCGACGTCAAGGCAGCCGCTGCGGACGCCATCAAGCGTCTTCAAGCTGCTGCGGAGGCGGAGTGCGGCCGCAAGCTTCGGGTCCTACGCACGGACAACGGCGGTGAGTTCACGGCGGCCGAGTTTGCGGCGTCTGCGCCGACGAGGGGATCCATCGTCACTTCTCGCGCGTACACCCGGCAGAAAACGGCGTCGTCGAACGCCGCAACCAAACGGTGGTGGCCACCGCCGCGCCCTCCTCAGCGAGAGGATGCCGCACTTCATCGGGTGAGGCGGTAATGACTGCCGTCTACCTGCTCAACCGCTCCCCCACCAAGGCCCTCGACGGCAAGACGCCATACGAGGCCTGGCACAGCGCAAGCCCGCGGTGAACCACCTCGTGTCTTGGTGCTGTCGCTTCGTCAAGGAGCTCAACCACGTCGGCAAGCTCGACGGCCGAGCACGCCGGGTCTTCATCGGCTACGCGGCGGCGCCAAGGCCTCTGCGTCCTCGACCTGCGACACGGCGCATGCGCATCACGCGTGGCGTCGTGTTCGGCGGCGGCGGGCCGGCGTGGGGCAAGATGGTGGAAGACGGCTCGACTCGATGACCGGCGAGTTCATCGTCGACTACGTCCACTTCGAGGAGGCGGGGGGAGCCAGCAGCTCATCTTCACCGAGCTTGCCTACCCCACCGCCTCGTTCGCCACCACCTCCGGCGAGTCCTTCACCACCGCCAGCTTCGGCAAGCCCACAGGCTCTGGCGAGTCCACCGCCAGCACCGCCGGCCACGCCGCTCTCCTACACCGGCACCTACTCTTCAGGCTCGGCGCGGCGGCCGACCCACAACGAGCAGCGCACGGTGGAGTTCGCCACTCCGCTGTCCAACGACGAGGATCGCATCGACGCCTACCACGGCGGCGAGCCTCTGCGCTACCGTACCGTGGACGACCTCCTCGGCGGCGGTCGGTCCACTCGAATCGGCGCAGCGACCTCAAGCGAGCCGCACCTTGCACAGACGACGGCGAGCCTCGCTCCTTCGCCGAGCGGAGAGAGACGCGGCATGGCGTGCCGCGATGCGAGAGGAGATGGACGCCGTCAGCGAAACAAGACGTGGGGCCGGCCGATCTTCCACCGCCACCACGCCATCTCTCTCAAGTGGGTCTTCAAGCTCAAGAAAGACGAGGCTGGAGAGGTGATCAAACACAAGGCGCGCCTCGTGGCACGTGGCTTCGTCCAGCAGGAGGGAGTCGACTTCGACGATGCCTTCGCGCCTGTTGCGGATGGAGTCCGTCGTCTCCTCCTGCCCTCGCACCCGGGAGGGTCGTGCGTTCATTACATGGACGTCAAGTTTGCTTTCCTCAACGGCGACTTGAAGGAGGAGGTCTACGTCCGCCAGCCGTCAGGATTCATCATCCCCGGTAAGGAGAGCAAGGTCCTCCGCCTGCGCAAGGCCCTCTACGGCTTGCGGCAGGCACCGCGAGCTTGGAACGCCAAGCTGGACTCCACCCTCAAGAAAATGGAATTCCAGCAGAGCGCTCACGAGGCCGCGGTCTACCGGCGGAGCAAGGGAGGCAATGCCCTGCTGATAGGCGTCTACGTCGACGACCTTGTGATCACCGGTACCAAGGAGGAGGAGATCGAGGCATTCAAGGCGGAGATGAAGGCCACCTTCCAGATGAGCGACCTCGGGCCCCTCTCCTTCTACCTCGGGATCGAGGTCCACCAGACGACTCGGCATCTCTCGCCAGCGGCCACGCCAAGCGCATCGTGGAGTGGCGGCCTCACCGACCGCAACCCACCCCACACTCCTATGGAGAGGTGGTCGAGTCGTGAGAGTACGGCGGAGGAGGTAGACGCGACGCAGTACCGGCGCATTGTGGGCAGCCTTCGCTACCTTGTCCACACGCGACCGGACTTGGCGTTCGCCATCGGCTACGTCAGCCGGTTCATGGAGCGACCGACGACGGAGCACCAGCAGGCCGTGAAAAGGATCCTCCGCTACGTCGCGGGCACCTCCGACTACGGCTTGCACTACCCAAGGTGCCCGCCGCGCGCACTTCATCGGCATGCAATGACAATGACCACGCCGGCGACATCGACACGAGCAAGAGCACCAGCGGGACGCTGTACTTCCTCGGCAAGTGTCCGATCAGCTGGCAATCGGTCAAGCAGCAGGTGGTGGCTTTGTCTAGCTGTGAGGCAGAGTACATTGCAGCCACTACCGCTTCTACTCAGGCTCTGTGGCTGGCTCGGCTGCTTGGCGATCTCCTTGGCAGAGATGCGGAGGCAGTAGAGCTCAGGGTGGACAGCAAGTCCGCCTTGGCCTTGGCGAAGAACCCTGTCTTCCATGAGCGCAGCAAGCACATCCGGGTGAGGTATCACTTCATCAGAAGCTGCCTGGATGAAGGGAGTATCCGGGCCAACTACATCAACACCCAAGACCAGCTCGCCGACTTCCTGACCAAGTCTCTTGGGCGGATCAAGTTCCAGGAACTTCGCGCTAGGATCGGGATGGCTCAGATTCCTCACAAGGAGACACACAAGACTTAGGGAGAGAATGATGGAGAAGTCTCTGTGTTTCTTGTCTGGTGCTTGTGGGGCTGCAGCACATGGTCAAGGACAACATCTTGACTGTCATAGGACAACAGCTTTAAGGACAGCATCTTGATTGTCATAGGACAACATCTTGACTGTCATAGGATAGCATCTTAGGAAAGCATCTTAGCATATGCTTAGCTGGTTGGCAGCCTATAAATATGTATTCCCAACCCCTCAGGTTGGTATGGTATTGTGTTAGAAATAAACAAAAAAAAATTGCCTCATCTCCAAATGTCATCCTCTCTATGAGAGTAAGGATCTTGCTAACACCAACAGCAAGACTCCAGCGAGTAACACTAATCGTCTTAGTATCCCACAACAAATAGACACAATTTTAATGTCTTTTGACAAAAACATAATTTTTAGATGTCCGTCAGCAAAGTGCGCAAAAGTTAAAGTGTACTGTGACCAATTTTGCCTTTATTTAACTATTTTACCTTAAGTACCAACTTCTACTTTCATGTTTGAGTACGGAACATCTATTCGGCTATTCCCTTGAGTACGTGCTATAATTTTACATGATTTTAAAGCTCAAAAACCTTGAGCACAAATAACATATTCCTTAAGTACCTACAAAAATTCCGCCACCTATTCATAGAGTATCTGTCCCTATTTTATGTTAGTTTGGACCTTGGGTGCAAAAACTTATTCCCCAAATATTCCCATTCTTGTGCATGCATAGATTCTACTTCTCCATTTTAAATTCTTTTCTCTTTGTAGACTTGCATAGTTTTATTTATAGTAAATCGCTTTTTTGACAACCTTGGGGTTGCAGGACGTTGTGGCCTCGCTTGCTTCTGATAAGAATGTTTGGGACGCTGTGCTGAAGAATGAAAAATTTATGCAGTTTTACAAGACAAGTAAGCATTAACCTAGTCGTCAACATTGTTCAGTCATCTATCTAATTCAGTAATATTTCCATAAGACAACTTGTTTTTGCACCTTCCCTCTTTCAGAGCTCAGTGAATCTTCGAGTGTTACCGAAGATGAAGTTGAGGGTGTTACCGAAGATGAAGTTGAGGATAGTAATGCAGAAAGCGTGCAAAACAGCAGTGAGCCCTCGCCAAGCGCTGGAGAAGCATTCAAGGACTACGTGGATAGAATGAAGACGTTGGTGTCCGATATGGTGACGAACCTTTCAAGCATTATGCAGGACCTCATTGCAACCCCGAACGAGGGCCAGACCAATGGGAAGTTGAAGACTTTGATCATGAATTCCAAAAATGATTTTGCAAATGCCCCGTCGGCCTTTGTGCTCTTGGCTATTGCGTCGATTATAGTAGTTTTGCTTAAGCGTGCGTAGGTCGAATAAAAATAAATTAACTGGCAGGGTGGTTTTTTGGTACTTGGTACATCGGTTTTGTTGTAATAATTTGAGCCAGATAGGATTTCCGTTTTCTTCCTAGTTCAACAAATGGTTGACTTGTACATATGGGTCAAAAATAAGTCACTGCAAGGGTTTATCTTGTGATTGTGTTCACGTGGGTGAACATGTTTTGCAAGATGAATAATACGATAAGTTAATTTGTCACTACAATTGCTTCTACATATAGGTCTGACTACATGCCTAGATACATGTCACTATCTATCGCATGCATTTTACACGTGTCACTATGTATAACATGCATTTTACCACTTACAATGTTAAGTGATTCTGCCAACGCTGTACCGCTCCGGTGGCGTGTGCACCTCCTTGCAAGACAGCGCCGTTAACACGTTGCCTAACTTTGTAAGCCAAGTCTAGCATTTGTTGTTGCATTTTTTCAGATCGCATCATTGCACTCAGGAGGCGCAGGACGCATTTCTGGTTCAGTAAATATGCTACACTAATCGAAATGAATGTACGAAACTGCAATGTGTTTCATTGCCAGGGTAAACTAGGCATATAAAACAACCGAGCGGGTAACCTGGAAAGATGAATGTATCAGTACAACATGCCACGAACAACAGTAAGCATTGTTGTTAGTACGGCTCTTGGCGCAAAAAAAACATTGGGTATAAACTTTAGGATTTTCTAAGTTTTCTCTGTAATGAGCCATACATAGACTGACGGAAGAATGAACTCCAGTTATTGAACCAGTCTTTCAAAGTTCCCAGTTCTCCCTCTTAACAGCTCAGCCTGCAGCAAAAGAACAAGGTATAAACTGGGAAAACTCTCGTATTCAGGTCAAATCTGCATATAGTGCGAAACAAAGACAGATGCTAACTAGTAACTACTGCTACTGCATTGAAACTAAAGGAAAGGCTTTTTTGTTCTTACAGAAGAAACAAACCACTAATGATATGGACCTAGATTGAGTAAAGCACTACAGAAACTCAAAGCAGAAGTTTAGTAATACCTCTTGGCTGCAGCAACAGCAATCCTAGCAGATTGGATCACTCAACTTTAAACTTGGTTTGTCAGCATCAATATCAAACAAGCCTGAATCAGATCTTACAGGGAACACTATTAATTGTGGACCTTGAGCATTCTGGACAGTTAATACATCATAAAATGAATGGACATGCCAAGATGTTCCCAAAGTCTCCACCAGCTGTTTCTTCTGAGATGCAAGAGGAAATTCACAGACATAAGGCATCTACCATCCAGAGAAATCTTTAAATTCTACACTAGAAGCATTCACTTTTCTCTTCTTGCTTGAATCATCTGCTGCAGCGGCATTTCCGGTCACATCAGCAGAGCCAGCTGTCCGAGCTTTTAGATACTTGCCAACTCCACCACCAGCACTTGTTGAACCAGCAACACCAGTTCCTGGGTTGCTATACCATGATCCCACCTTATCCTGAATTAATGCAAATGAATCTCAAAACCATCGGAGATAAGTAAACGCAAAAAAGTCCATGATTGTAACTGAAATAACATGCGAAGCAACATTACATAATCATCATCCCTTTTCTTCTCCTCCTCTTCCTTTGCCTTTTCTTCTTCTTCATCTGGTTCCGTGTAAGGATTCACGAATAGACTGACTTTTAGTATCTTTATTTCCTCCTGTAAATCAAGGCAGAAATAGGAATACCAAATTCAGAAAAGTTTTGCATACACTCAAGAAACAATTATGTATGAGAACTCAGTACAACAATCAAAGCTAAAGGAATATGAAACATAATGCTTAAAAAACAATATTGCAATTGTGCCAAAGTTAACGGACCGATATTTCATAGTCACAAAAATATTGTTTGCAAGAAAATACATGATACCGTCATACTTAAAACTAAAAGTTAAAAATGAGGACGGAGGAAAAAGATAAATCGTACTAACCAATGGCCGGTCGTCATCATCAACTGGCACCTTTTCCATAGTTGAAAGTGTGGTCAAACCACCGACCACCATGCCAAATACTGTGTGCTTGAAATTTAAATGTGGTGCAGACTTGTACAAAATGAAAAATTGGGATCCGTTGGTATGAGGGCCAGAATTTGCCATACTGACTACACCTCTTCCTGAATGTAGCAGCTTTGAATTCACTTCATCCTTGAAAGGTTTACCCCATATGGACTCCCCTCCACTTCCTGTGCCAGTTGGATCACCTCCTTGAATCATGAAGTTTCTGTAAAAAAGGGATGATTAAACGGACACAATTATTTATGGCCATAAGCCCATAAGTACATGTAAAGAAAGAGTGGGGAGAAAGGACTAGTGCAATCAGAACATACTTAATGCTACGATGGAAGATAAGACCATTGTAGTAACCATTTTCACAATGTGTGAGGAAATTTTCACATGTCCGAGGAGTTATATCACAATGAAGCTCCAAATTCAAATCACCATGGGTGGTATGCAGTTGAACATATCCTTTCTTTTTTGGATTCTTTTCAACTTTAACATACTCAAATTCATTTTTGGTAACAGGATCATAGGCAGTCGATGTGAAAGAACGTGAAGCTGCTCCGGTAGTGTAATGACTTTTAACCTGAAATCATTGAATTATCTCTATAAGACAACGCCCATTGCACAGGTAACACAAGGCCTACATAAGACATGAAGATGAGATGACAGTATACCAATTTAGCATTTACAGGAGCTCGATCCCCTGCCATGTGCATAGCAATTCTAGCAGCGGTTTTCTCAGCAGGAGCAGCTTTTGCGGCTGCTGCACTCCTACCATGAACAGAAGCAGAAGCAGCATCCACAATACTGAAAGGTTGATGAGGTTTAGGTTCTTTGCCTGAATTTGAGTCATCCTTCTCCTTTTTTGCTAAAATTGCAGCGAACGCGGCAGCTCTTTCCTTTTGAGCTTTCTGCCCTCCACCGCCATGTAAAAAAGCTAGCTTTCCTTTTTCTGTCCCAAGTTCCTTTATCATTTGCTTAAGATCACCGGAAATATTTATGTTGTAGGTTGGATCATCTTTCATTCGCTGCAACTCTGCACAACAGTCAGACAATCAGACTATGTAAGCGAAGCCGTCTTGAAAAAAAAGACTATGTATGTTAAATAGGAAACAGCTGACACGCAATAAGTAACAGGGAAAGAGGGAACATAGTCGAACCTTCATCCTCAAGTTTGAAGCCTTTTTTGACATGATCAAATTCCCCAAGGACCTTGCTATCAAGCGCATTTGGATTCTACCAAAGTTCAAAAGGTGAACATAATTAGGCTAAGGGGCTAAATGTCAATAAGAAAATGAGCGATGGGCTACCTGAATTGTTATCAAGTCATTTCGAGTAAAGGGCTCATCAGTTAGCAACTCTTTCCAATTCTTTGGCTTAATGTTAAGTTCGTGGATTGCCTACATTTATAAAGCAATAACCCATGAGCTAAGAAGATATCATAACACCAGATTGAACACTTGAAAAAGCTCACTAAAGACTAAAACCCACCTCATAACAGAAGACATTCCCGGTAGTCTTCACAGCAACTATATGCGTGAATTCTGTAAAAACTTTATTCAAAACAGGACACTGGAACTCTCCTGCACAAAAAGAGCACATATTTAATTATGAGACAGAACAAGAACACACATATCCTAACATCAACAATTTACTATTGTTCTAGCAGTTCCATTTGGTTCATTCAAGCTACATTGACATTTTCATGCCATCGGTTTTAACTCACCGTCTGAGTTCTTATGGAACGTGAGAGGAATTAGATCCTCCTGTTTGAGCGGTGCTCCGGTTACGGGATGCTTCCCGAACTTCTTAATATACGGGATTATGCTCCTACATTCAGAAGCAGCACCCTTAGAATCCCAATCTTCTCAGCTATTCCACGAAGAAGTTATCCAAAGAAGCACAATGAACTTTAGCCCACTTACATTAAATCAAAGACGCTTCCATCGGCCGTACACACTGGATCCTCAAATGGCACAAACGTGAGCCTAAACCACCCAATGAAATGATAATTAGTGGCTAAATAAGAGGAATTCATTTTAGTTACTAATCAACCGCTAAACTGAGCTCATTTAAAATCATCTAAAGGTTAGCTACCATCAAGAACTGATGAACTTGAGCACAAAGAACATACAAGGCTAACTGCTTTAACTAGTAACATATCAACTAAAAGATCCACAGAACACACAGAAATTAATTTCATGCCCTAAAGAAGAAGCCCTATACCTAAAGAAGAAGCACTATATGCTCAAGCTCCCCCAAAACCTGAATCAGGATCCTAAATTACTAAGAGAATAGATAGAAGCAGGCAAATCTTCCTTCCGGCTAGTGCCAGAACAGGAGAGGAAGGGAAAGGTAGGTAGTTACGCGCAGCAGTAGAAGGGGAGGCGCTTGAATGGCGCGGCGGCCTCCTTCTGCTTGGCGCCGCCCCACTCCGTCGCCCACTCCGTACGCGTTATGAACATCCGGTCCTTGCTGTGTTGCTTCTTCCCCATATCGGCCGAACCTGCAAGCGCGCTTCTCCAGAAGGTTGTGGTGGTGCTTCCCTACCGGGTGATTGGGTTTCGCCGGCGGCGAGGTGGGATGGGAGATTTGACGACGGGAAGTCGTCGGGTCGGTTGGGTCGGGAAAGAGAAGGAAGAGGCAGCCGCCGCTGGGTCCGTCCGGAACAGTTTCGGCTTAGCCTAGCCCACTAATCCAGCCCACCAGAGGCCCAAAAATAGAGCGCAAGTGGGCACGAAGCTCACCGCCCGAGCTAAGAGAGTCGACACGATTCGAGTAGCGCAAAATGGGGGGCGGCGGTGGGAGCAGCAGCGACGATGACGGGGACGCATCGTGGAAAGCGGCCATCGACTCCATCGCCGCCGAGGGATTCGGCGTCCCGTTGTCCAACGGCGCGGCGAAGGTCGCCTCTGGCAGCGGCGGCGGCGAGGTCAACCACGGCGTGGAGCCGTCGCCGCAGGAAGGGAAGGCGAAAGCTCCTGGGCTTAAGCTGTACCAGATCAAGGTATCTTTGTTTGCTCGTTTCGCTTTGCTCTATGCTGGTTAGTTACATCGGGCACAAATTTTAGTTTCTGTTGTTGTTATTGTTTTTGAACTAGGGGTGCTAGCCTGCTACTACTCACTTCATGCTTACCAAGAGTTTATTGATTGGCAAAGTTAATAGATATCCCGGTGATTACTATGGCGTTATGTTCAATTGTGCTAATTCAGCGTTACTAGGATTAGGATATAGGCAGCATTGAAGCACCTGTCTTTAAGGTGTTCTTACAGCTTTGCAGCGTACTTTAATCGTTCTGTGAAGGAACCAGAACTACTGTCTGCTTAACCAGTCATTGGGATTTGATGCTGCTAGAACAACAACATCAACAACAACAATGGAATAGTTAGATAAATAGACAATACATAATCTAGCACCATTATGAATGATATGGTTCCTCTTAGTATCAAAACGCTTCTTTTTGTGCATTGCCATTCCAAGTTGTAGCAATAGTAATTCTGTAATTGGAGCTTTTGATGGTTTTTTTAAATACCAGTACAAAAAACATGCATAGCAAAGAAGATAAAGAATAATAGTTGATAAGTAGGGAGCCAAAAAGACAACACAACAACACAATATTTGATTTGTATGGAAAAAACAAGGTGATTTGTGAATTTTATCTCATCATCAGCTGATCGTTGTGCTGACTAGTTATGGGGTGTTTGGTTTGAAGGACGGGATGGTGAATTGACCATCCAATCCTAACTCCGAACCTAACCCATTTGTTTGGTTTGAGGAATGGAATTTGTTGGTCCATCACCACCTTATCCCCCACAAGCATAAGTCTAGTACCAAACGAGGGATGGTGTCATCCCACCAAATTTATAGGATGATCCCATGATGGATCAATCCATCCTAGAATGAGGTGATCCCTCAAACTAAACACCCCATTAGTGGATCAATTGTTAGATCAGTTCAAAATTCGCGCATGTTCTTGGTAGTGAAACTCGTGAATTCCACTCACTGTATGGTATACATTTGTATTCTGTTCAACTGCATGATTCTTTTCCATATATGTGATGTGTAGTAGAACCATGACCAAATTTTCAAACTGGCATGCGGCAAACCTAATAATCAACTGGAAAATGCTGGCACAATATTGTGGTGGACGCAGAGATGAAATTCTGTAACAGTAATATAACCATTTCAGCTTGACAGACTTACCTGCTCCTACATGCTTTGTTTTTTCTTTGCCCTTCACCCAGCTGTGCTTCTGTCCATATCCTTTGCTTTGTGTTTAGGTAATCATACTATGTTATACATTGTGATTGTGCAAGCTTCAAATGGTTTGTTTCAGGTAAGAAATATGTTGGACGATATGTTAGAGAAAAACCTCGAAATAGTCAGAACTCCTTGTTTGAACATGGCTGACCCTATGGAAACAGATGGAGGGATAAAATTATTTAAAAAGGCACCACCCGGCATCAGAATGGATGCCATGGGTAAGTCACAAAGAAGATTATTTTCAGCGATCTCAATGGATAAATTCTTTCGTGGTGGCAAAACATACTCAGATGTAATTTATATTTCCAGATAAATACCATGTGCAACTCAAGAGACCAAGGATTCTGCCTGGGCCAGAGGTTGATGAAAAATCAAAGAAGGTTAGATAGCCCTTCTCGCGGTAATTATACCATTGCTTGGAGTTTTTAGTCGTAGCATTTACTGATCTTACTGCGCACCCGGTTTCAGTTCAGGCATATGCTTCAGTCTGTGGTTGTCGATGGTAATGACATACTTGTCTCCGCAAAGGAAGCATCCGAAAGATCATTGGCTAGATTGGAAGCAAGAGAAGCTGCAGCAAAAGCAGCAGCCAAGAGGGAGGAAGAAAGGGTGAGGGAATTGAAGAAGGTCAGGGGAGAGAAATGGCTTCCTTCTATTGCTAGACAAATGAAGGTAAACAAATGCATATTGTGATTCATTCTTCAATTGCTTGATATTTGAATGACTAGATAAACGACACGAGCACACATTGTATTGCTGTTCTTTTTTGCCTAGTGCAGGAAGAAAAAGCTTGGGATCAACGACAGTGATCGCGTATCATATCAGTAGGTCTGCATACGCTAATCTCTGATGCCACTTTTGTGGAGTTATGGGGATGCCCTTTCTCGGATGCGCCAATGGTACGAACTATTTCCCCATTTGGCGATGATAAGAGGATCAATAGATAGAATGCCGTACTAACGATTTGGTTCTAATCGAGAGAATGTGGCTCTCGATATCAGCGTTCCTTTTCATGGATTTTTTGTAGCAAAATTTGTAATGTTCCATTATTGTGATATGCAAGTAACATGCTTTCTTTGAAAATTCGTCACAGAGCAAATCATACTTGTGTCAAGCAGGTTCCGCCTCGCACAACTGGGCTTGAAATCTTCCATGTGAGACATACCTAGTGCGTATGCGATTAGTGAAATCATACTTGTGTCAAAGCGGGTATGATTTCACTAATCGCATACGCGTAAGAGTTTGAAAAAAAAAAGGTGCCGAACTGCCAATTCGGCCGATAGCCCGCAGCCAGCCAGCCGCACCAGAGTTGCAAGTTCCAACGTGCGACAATCCTGAACCCCAACTCCTCCGCCACTGGGCCGCGGGCAGCCCACGCTGAGGCCTCTCTTCCACACCATCTCTCCGCTTCCCTCTCCTTTCTCCCCCCTTGCCGCGCCGTCACGAACACCGCCACCTCCCTCCCCATGGACACCCCTCCTTCCACCTCCGCCGCTGCCGCGTCCGACCCCGACTCCGACCTCGTCTCGGCCGTGGCGGACGCGCTCGTCTCGGCGTCCCGCCTTCCCACCCCGCCGCCCATCTATACCCTCCTTGCCCCCTACCTCCCGCGCCTCAACGCTGCCCACCACCCGCGCGTGCTCTCCCTCGCCGCCTCCAGCCCGGGGCTCGCCTCGCCGGACCCTATCCTCGCGTACCGCCGCCTCCTCTCGCCGCCCTCCTGCCTCCCCTCCCTCCTCCCGCTCCTCCCCGCCCTCCCCTACCGTCACCTCCTCCCGCTCCTCCTCTCCTTCGTCCCGCTCGACCCGCTCCGCCACCTCCACCGCCACCTCCTCGCGCACCTCCCCTCCATCCCGCTCGCCGACGCCGCGCTCTCCGCCTACGCGCGCCTCCGCCTCCCCCACCTCGCCGCCCAGCTCCTCCACTCCCTCCGCCGCCGCCGCCGCGTCCGCCCCTCCCTCCAGGCTGCCAACGCCGTCCTCTCCGCCCTCGCGCGCAGCCCCTCCACCTCGCCGCAGGCCTCCCTCGACGCCTTCCGCTCCCTTGTCGCTCTCCGCCTCCATCCCAACCACTACACCTTCAACCTCCTCGTCCACACCCACTGCTCCAAGGGCATCCTCGCCGACGCCCTCGCCACGCTCTCAACCATGCAGGGTTTCGGCCTCTCCCCCGACGCCGTCACCTACAACACGCTCCTCAACGCGCACTGCCGGAAGGGCATGCTAGGCGAGGCGCGGGCGCTGCTAGGGAGGATGAAGAGGGAGGGGATCGCGCCCACGCGGGCGACGTACAACACACTCGTGTCCGCGTACGCGAGGCTCGGGTGGATTAAGCAGGCGACCAAGGTCGTGGAGGCCATGACGGCGTTCGGGTTTGAGCCCGACCTGTGGACGTACAATGTGCTTGCCGCAGGGCTGTGCCAGGCGGGGAAGGTGGACGAGGCATTTAGGCTGAAGGATGAGATGGAGCGGCTCGGCACGGTGGTTCCTGATGTAGTGACCTACAATACGCTTGCTGATGCGTGCTTCAAGTGGCGGTGCTCGTCTGATGCATTAAGGCTGCTCGAGGAAATGTGTGAGAAGGGGGTGAAGGCGACTTTGGTCACACACAACATTGTTGTAAAGGGGCTTTGCAAGGAGGGGGAATTGGAGGAGGCATTGGGCCGTAGAGAGAAGATGGCAGAGGAGGGGTTGGCACCAGACGTTATCACATACAATACATTGATTGATGCATACTGCAAAGCTGGCAATGTTGCGAAAGCATTTGCATTGATGGATGAGATGGTGGGAAGGGGACTCAAAATGGACACCTTCACACTTAATACTGTGTTGTATAACCTGTGCAAGGAGAACCGTTATGAAGAGGCTGAGGAACTCTTGCATTCACCACCGCAACGGGGTTTCATGCCTGATGAAGTCAGCTATGGTACCGTGATGGCGGCCTACTTCAAGGAGTATAACTCGGAGCCTGCTCTGCGTCTGTGGGATGAGATGATTGAGAGGAAGTTGACGCCAAGCACTTCGACTTACAACACGTTGATCAAGGGTCTTTGTACGATGGGGAGGTTGAAAGAAGCGATCGATAAGTTGAATGAGCTTATGGAAAAGGGGTTGGTACCAGATGACACCACGTACAATACCATCATTCATGCCTACTGCAAGGAAGGGGACTTGGAGAACGCCTTTCAATTCCACAACAAGATGGTGGAGAATTCCTTTAAGCCGGATGTTGTTACCTGCAACATTTTGATGAATGGGCTGTGTTTACATGGCAAGCTTGACAAAGCATTGAAGCTCTTTGAGTCATGGGTAGAGAAAAGGAAGAAGGTTGATGTTATCACGTATAACACCCTAATTCAAGCTATGTGCAAAGATGGGGATGTCGATACTGCTTTGCGTTTCTTTGCTGACATGGAGGTCAGGGGATTGCAGCCTGATGTATTTACTTACAATGTTGTGTTATCTGCACTATCTGAAGCAGGGAGATCAGAAGAAGCACAGAATATGCTGCATAAGTTAACTGACAGTGGAAACTTATCTCAAAGCTTTGCTTCTCCTCTGGTGAAGCCTTCTTCTGTGGAGGAAGCAGAGACAGGGAAGGAGCATGAGGGTAAACCTGAGGCAGAAGCTAGTGGAAATGCACAAGACTGTGCTCTGGACACCTACACAAAACGCCTAAATGAGCTATGCACCGGTGGGCAATTGAAAGAAGCTAAGGCCATTTTGGATGAGATGATGCAAAAGGGAATGTCTGTCGACAGTTCAACGTATATAACTTTGATGGAAGGGCTTATCAAGAGACAGAAAAGGCTAACACATGCAGCTGGGTAGTATGCTCTTTAGATTTTTGCTGCCTTAGGATGTGGCATCATCCAAGCTTTAACTCTGACAAACTTGAGTACTTGACAACTCAGAGGAGCATGATGGACCAAAAAGGAGTAGGTATGCTATCTGGTTCTTTTTCACCATTAAAATCTTTATTACTTGTCATTTTCAGTACCAAGTAAATCCATTTTCACAATAAGAAGAATGCTAGCAACAATTTAAATCATTGTTTTTTCTGGGCTCCTGGTAAAATAGTTTAGTTTCTAAATTCCCTCCAAAGTAAAATCGATGAGCTTCTATGGCAAAAGCATGTATTATGTGCCAGCTCTGGATCATAACATGATAGATTCTAAATTTCTAATCATCCACATTCAGCAAAATAAAAAAAGAATTGAAAAACATTGTTGACAGTATTTTCTAGTAAAACAGAGTAGCTTCTCTCATTTTGTAAAGTCAGTCTTGACAATACTTCCCATATTGAAATAATCTATATGTTTTATTGGCCTTGTAAAACATCATTTGGCATGATCAGGCCTTAGTGAACTTCTCTGCTGGAACTGTTCCTTGTCTTTCCTTGTTGAAGCCTACCATGATCGAACTTAGTACTTACAGCACACATAACTTTGTTGGCCATCCATTATATCTTCAAGAATACTTTTCTTTCTCCTGGTGTGAGCCTGCCAAGATTGAACCAGCGTTAATACATTTTGCTCTATATCCTTGCTAAGAACATATAATTGGTCATCGAAACATAGCTTTAGCCATTTCTTTGTTACACGTCTTCATAACATTGAATATTTTTTAAACCAAATATAATAAGAAAGCTAATTTTTTTTGCCATCATCACTTTTCCTTTTCTGCCATCAGCGAGGGCGGCGCCAGGTCGCCAGCTTTTCTATCATGGGAAAATCAAGAACATACTCAGTAGCTCCAGCTGATGCAAATAAGACATCTAATATAGATCACAAATATATGTGTTTTGAGACCATCAGTTATGGTTTTTTTTTTCTATTTACTTTATTTAAGTGATTCATTCACTTTGACTTTGTCAACTGGTTTTATTTGAGATTTTTTATTATCCATATACTGCTGTCGCCTTGTGATATGGGACATATAGTACCTTTCCCCGAATAATTAGCTGCATTTTCCACATTACATATCATACTTTTGGGTGAACGTAGAACACATTGCTGTACCTATTTGGCCTTCAGTGGCACATTAACGCTGCCTTATGGGTTCGACAAGGTCTGAGGTTGTTTTTCCTGCTTAACTGAAGTTGGTTTGTTTCTTCTTTTTATTCATAATATGTAACATTTTCCATTCATTTTAAATTGCTCATACTAATTTCTGTTTTCCATTTTTTTTAATCAATATCCCTGCCCACTGATCTTAATACAAATTCGATTCCCTATTAGTTCCTGAATTTCTATATTTAGACTTAGAAAGGACTTATTTAGCCAATATAATGTATCTTTGTCTGTCTTCCGCAGTTGGCAATTCAATTGAAAGGTAGGGAATGTTTTTTTTCCAGAAGCTTGGTGGCAAGCAACCTTTTAGTCTTAATGCTGCCTTCAGGAGAATGTTTTCTTGAAGTGTGCTGCATGACTCATGGGGCCATTCATCACCCGTTTTGGTTAGGACACCGTCTTAGTTTTTGAATGCATATATACAAACTCGATACCCCTTGCTGTATGTAACACTGTTTTATTGAAATACTGCTTTAGGTGCATATGGAGTGCCGATTCTTCGCAGTTGAGATGAAAATTTAAACTTATTTTTGTTTTTTACTGACCTGAAAGTTTACAATAACCAGCTTATAGTAAATTAATTGTTCAATGTGACGACCTATTCACAATTCGTTGGTTTCTTTTCTGGTAATTTATACATAATTGACGTAAACTTAGTTGGTCCCATTATGCACTGAGCACTGTTGTGTGCTGAACAGCATGTTTGGTGGTATTGCTGATTGCAAACATGCTTTTCCTGATACTTAAGCAAAGCAAAAGTGATGTGAATCGTGGCATGGTATGGTTACAAGTTACAACCATTTTGTCTGAATGATGTTGACTCTTGAATAGTTGAATGAACTCGAGTTATGTAGGCAGAAACAAGAGTTACCGTTTCTTCGATCCTTGGTCCAATTTTTTGTGTTAGCACCAGAATATTTGCACTGCAATGTGACATGTCCACCTACTTAGTTGCATTCTGAATTAACATTGAGAGAATACCTACGGAATTGGTATATATGCTGCCCCCTCCATTTAGCATATTTCAGCCTGCAATCAGATGTTCTGATGTTGTTATCTTGTTGCTTAGAAGAAAATTGCATTGTTGTCAGCATCGAATGTTAACATGCAAGAATTCCCCTCTAGAAAACTCTGGGAATTGCATGGTGGAAAAAATAGTTTGAATTGCTCAAATTTAATAAAAACATCGTATTTTTTAACCTGTCATGTTCATACCTAAACAAGGATGAATAGTTTGTTACATAGAAAGATGAGTTAACCTTTTCTATTCCTTATGAAGAAATAAGCCACGCATAGGACACTGCTGTCTCCAGCCCTACGCCGGCTTTGTTGGTCACTCACGCACGACCCATGCATAGGACTAAGGGAAGCTTCCTCCTGTCAGCTGCTGCTCATCTCCGGTATGTTCCTTTGGTCCTGCCCTGATGGCCGGTTCCCGGCTAAGTTTACTACTACACGGTGAGTATTTCAATTCGCCTGCCATTGCTGAGTGGTGACTCCATGGTGCGGTGGGGTGAGGGCTATGTATATATACAAGTACAAAGACTTATTTGTTTCTGTGTTCTGGGACTCTTGGTTATTATTTCTGCATTCTTCTCGTCAATGCGAGAAGCAATGGCTACCATGATGTGACTTGGAACTTCGAAGCTTCAGCTCTCATGGTTTTAGAAGACCACTATATATTATCAGGTCGCCATTGCCGAGTGCCATGAGGTAAGCGTCGTCGTCTTTGCTAATCTTATGGGAAGAGATTATCCTGTTTATGGCTTTATGCTGCATACTGCTCTTCCATTAGCATGAACAAAGTGTTGTTTACTTCCATTTTGGAAAGAAAACTTTTTGGTTTGGTGCTTTTCTTACTCGCTCTTGACTAACTATTTGAGGAAAGAGATTCTACGTGAAGAATATATACTGTCTGGTATAAACGAAAACAAAAAGATAATGTAAGAAAAATAATTCCAGACCAACAAATATCTACACTAAGTACTTTCTCTTCCATTTGTAATGAAACATCACGCTAAGTATATATGTTTACCCAAGTAAGGAAGGGCAAAGAGAGGAGGAAATTACCTTTTTCACTTCTTTGCCCTCGAAGGAACGGTAACGATGGACAGCAACCGCAAGGACATTCATTTCTTGATTGCTGGTATCTTCTATATTCACATGAAGTTTCGGCCTTTTGTCTGTGTGCCCAAAATATTTTGATACCGAATCACGAGTTTAGCTTGTGGCGTACTCCGGCGCCAGGGGGGAAACTAGTCGTATAAGTTAAAACCGCAGCTCCAGCTGAATATGACCAGACATTCACATGAGGAGATACATGGCACGGGCAAGGAAAGCCTGTGAGGCTCAACTTCGACTTGGTATATACGGCCACTGCATGTTGGGGGAACCAGAATCTGTCAAGATTTCTGCATCACCACATGCGTGCAAGTTCTGATTATTATTACTATTATTAAAAAAACCTCCACATGAACTCTCTAGAGTCTAACTCCTTCGACTTCCCAGAGCTGGCACCTGTAGGTGGTAGGCCTCCAGTTCACATGCAGCGATGGGCATTTTTGCCAACACATGCAGCCATGGACATACCACAAGCATCACAACGACCATGTCTTGTGTTTCAGCTCGGTTCAACATTTCCACTAGCAAGCCTAGTGACGAGGATTGAGTAATCCATAATTAATGTCTTATTGTCAATAGTAGTTGTGGGACAGGACTTACTCAATTAGCTCCCACAAGTACCCCCTCCTCGGAGAGAATATGCTCATACCGTCCTTGGGCATCGACCATCCTTTGGTCGGAGACGCCCATGATAAGAAATATGGACCCGAGCCGTCCAACCGGGGTAGCATGTCTACCGTAACTAACTATGTACGGTAGATCAAGAAAGCGTGCGTCCTTGTGTCGCTAACATAACCGCATGTCCTCGCCCTCTGTCTTTGGCAATAACTGCACGTTGACCGCGCTAGGAGAACGTATCGCTAACAACCACCGCTACACGTGCGGATGGTTAGAACCGATGAGGCGTCTCTCCACATGTGCCAACTGCCACCCCTTTGATGCTATTTAAGGAGAACTTCAAATGACAGAGAGAAAAGGAGACATCACTCAACTGGAGCCTTAGTTGCATATTGTTCATCCTAAACGATGTGCACCTCATTGCAACTCTCAATTAATACAAAAATATAAGAGTAAAGTTGTTATTTTCTCCGGAGAAAGTTCAAACCTATCTAAATACTTTATCTCTCCGGTATGATCCCCTGTCGCAGTAATTGATCGACACTTGGAAATATAGGATTTAACCAATGCACCCGTGCAGAGCGAGAATGCCTTGCATGCGTCTGGCAAGTCACACTTCGTAGGCACTAGTAATATATTATGAAAAGGCAAGTGTCTTGTGTGGGCGATCGATCGCCGAGTCAAAATCCCAGCACGCACTCTTTCACGCTTGCTTGGCAAGCTCTCCCGTGCAGAGTGGGTGAGCACAACCAACAAGCAAATGCAACGGATATCTATTCCTACGGTTAGTTAATTGCAGTGGTGTTTGTCTTGCCCTCCCCTATAAATTAGAGGCCACACAAAGATCATTGCTTGCATTGTGCAAATATTTAGCTCTCCACACAACGAAGCGGTACAACGTAGGACAGGATCCTCTATCTACTTGTACCGACAAATTATTTGGTTTCTGCAGGGTAATACGTGTGCTGTTATCCGAGCTCTCGGTTTCTTTGTATATTATCAAGTATCATTGCCAAGAAACGTTTTAGGAAGAAGGTTGCATTTTTATGCTTACTGCAGAATACAGAGAGACTATGAAGGTTGATCTGATGGAGAAGCTGGTGTTCTTGTTCGTATGGATTGCTCTCCTTGAAGGTACGTAATATATAGTAGGCTTTAAACTGGTTCATGTCGCTTAATGGAGTGCTAGCTAATGCAGCACCAGCAAGAGGTTTTCAATTAACTGATCCCTGCATAGCTGCATATTTCATGCAGCAGGTTGCATGGTGACATGTCTTCCTTACGATTATTCGGCGAGCATCGAGGCAAGTTATTCCTAGCTCCCCTATTATATTACTCCTCTGTTGCTAAACTCGTGCGTGTGTATAGTAGTGATAGTATACATCTATAAGGCCTATAAAAACTTCGAGATCGTCCGGCATTTTTTCTACTTAACTTTTAATTAGCAGATGATGCCTATATGGGATCGGATTATCACGGGTCGCACAACGTAATTATCGATCGCACGCAATGCGTTTCCGCTGCGAGCTAGCATGGAGTTTCTTTCTTAGTTTTCAGGTACGTACACCATATGCCTTTCAGTACCATGCACGATAGCGGCCGGGCGGCGCGCGCTGTGCGTATCGTGTAGACGTGTTATATAAGCCAGCTCGACAAAAATTGTATGCATCATGCATGCATTTTTAGTCTCTCTCTTTTCTTTTTTTTTTTTTTTGACGTAAATGCATTTTTAGACTCGTCTGCACGAGCATAGTTTTTCTTTGCTGGTATCCTTAGGTTTGTACAGCAAAGCAAAGCATCTGTTTGTTTCCAAGATCGAAGGAACATGACTTCATGCGTGCCTTCATTTAGGATGCCGAATAGATGAAACTTGTACGAAGTGGCATCGATTTTCCTATTTCCAATCGATTAGTTTATGGACAAAACGATCGATCTCTCCGGTCACGTCATAGCTGAGAGGAAATAACCACCAACTCACACTGTTACATCGGTCGAGTTGTACGTTAACATTGTGACATGGATCGCCGCGAACTGTATCAAACTCACACTGTCACATCGGTCGAGGTGTACGTTAACATTGTGACGTCCGTGTGCATGATGCAGTGCTTGCCGGAGCCGCTTGAACCTCAGTACGGGGGTGGCATCGTCCGCAACTCCGACTTCAGCGCCGGCCTCCAGGGCTGGTCGGCGTTCGGGTACGGCCGCGTCGCCGAGGCCGCTTCCGCGACGGGCAACAGGTTCGCCGTCGCGGGGAACCGGACGCGGCCGTACCAGAGCGTCAGCCAGAAGGTGTACCTGCAGAACGACACGCGCTACACTCTGTCCGGTCCGATCCAAGAACCGATCGACTCGTCCATTGCGTTTGGTTTGTACTAATTTGAAAAGACACTGAAAGCTAGCTCCGGTCCGCGCGCGTACAGCGTGGTTGCAGGTGAGCGAAGGGATCGCCGACGTGCGGGTGGTCGTCAAGACTGCCGATGACTTCGTTCACGCCGGCGGGGTGGTCGCCAAGGCCGGGTGCTGGTCCATGCTCAAGGGCGGGCTCACCGCCGCGTCCGCCGGACGTGCCGAGCTCTACTTCGAGGTACAGGAAAAAAAAAACTTTGTTAACTAGCTAATGGAAAGTGGAAACGAGCAAATTTTGCACAAGATAGCTGAAGAAATTCTTGCAACTAACGTGTGTCACCTACGTACGTGCACACAGAGCAACGCGACGGTGGACATATGGGTGGACAGCGTCTCGCTGAAGCCGTTCTCCAAGGACGAGTGGACCGCGCACCGCGCCGAGTCGACCGACAGCGCGCGCAAGAAGACGGTGAGGCTTCAGGCGACGGATTCCGCCGGGAACCCGCTGCAGGGCGCCGAGGTGTCCGTCGAGACCATCCGCAACGGCTTCCCTCTCGGCGCGGCCATGAGCCGCGAGATCCTGACCAACCCGGCGTACCAGACCTGGTTCACTTCCCGCTTCACGGTGACCACCTTCGAGAACGAGATGAAGTGGTACAGCACCGAGCCGGCGCCGGGCCGCGAGGACTACTCGGTGCCGGACGCCATGCTGGAGCTCGCGGCGCAGCACAACATCGGCGTGCGCGGGCACAACGTGTTCTGGGACGACCCGAAGCAGCAGCCGCGGTGGGTGCAGTCGCTCCCCTACCCTCAGCTGCTGTCCGCGGCGTCGCGGCGGATCCGATCTGTGGTGTCGCGGTACGCCGGGAAGCTCATCGCGTGGGACGTGGTGAACGAGAACCTGCACTTCTCCTTCTTCGAGCAGCAGTTCGGGTGGGACGCGTCCACCGCGTTCTACGCCGCGGCGCGGCTGCTGGACGCCGGTTCGGCGCTCATGTTCATGAACGACTACAACACGCTGGAGCAGCCCGGCGACATGGCGGCTCTGCCGGGCAGGTACATGCAGCGGCTGGCCCAGATCACCAGTGCCTACCCGGAGAACGACGCCGGCATGGCCATCGGCCTCGAGGGCCACTTCACCGTGCCCAACATCCCCTACATGCGTTCCACCCTCGACACGCTCGCGCAGGCCGGCGTCCCCGTCTGGCTCACCGAGGTCGACGTCGCCCCCGGCCCGTCGCAGGCGTATTACCTGGAGGAGGTGCTGCGTGAGGCGTACGCGCACCCGGTGGTGCAGGGGATCATCCTGTGGGTGGCGTGGCGGCCGCAGGGGTGCTACGTCATGTGCCTCACCGACAGCAACTTCAAGAACCTGCCGCAGGGAGAGGTGGTGGACCGGCTCATCGCCGAGTGGAGGACGGCGCCGCAGGCCGGCACGACGGACGCGCAGGGGTACTTCCAGGCCGACCTCGCCCACGGCGAGTACAAGGTCATCGTCAGCCACCCGTCGCTCAACACCTCGGTCTCGCAGAGCGTCAAGGTCGAGCTGGGCTCAGGGAGTCACTACTTCATTCAGGTCTAAGCTGGATTTGCTTTGCTAGGTGTAATGCAAGATTATTTCCAGGGCTTTGGAGATCATAGTATGTTAGTATTCATACCTGTTAAGCCATCTCCTGTGTCAGAATTCTGTGGAGATCATACTAGCTTAGCCATTCATGTATCAATTTTACACCTTGAATATAGCAGTGGAAGGCAACTGCACAATGGAAGAAATGCCATTTTTTATTCTAATTTGTTCAAAAGTGAATTATTCCATGCTTTAGATTATCATCATCCATTGGCTTTGGCTTGAGGTCAATATTAGCTGCGGTCACTTTGATAATTGTTCTCACTCACTTGCAGTTCTTTTTGTTAAGATGAGCTGCAAATCCTTTCCCTCTTTTATAACTTATGATTCTTTTTTCATTGAGATGATACCATCTCAACACTCAACTCGTGATTCTGACTTCTACTATTTAAGTATGTTGATTACATCCGGACGCAAACAAGCGAAATCACGAATGAAATACGGACAAAACAGAAAGCTAAACGAATTCCTTTGTGTGCACATCACATCCAAAGTTCCAAACTGAGTTGATATTATAGTGAAGACATCGCATCGCCACAATATGTTCCGGACTTAAACTGTCTATAATTCTATATAGAATCCATTGCATAGGCTATTGTAATCTACCACATCTGAATGAACTGTAGCAAACGGAGGTTACATTATACTGTAAGGGTATTGACCTGGATCAGTGACGGAGCCAGGATTTCACAAGGCCTCGGGCCCAAAACTAAAGGGTTATAAGTCTATAACTAATGTTAAATAATATCAACACTGAGACATAACAAAAGTACAATACAAATGCACAATCGAAATAAAATTTGAATTCCATGTTTAATGATACGATAGAATAGATAAAACATAACAAAAAATAGGAATATAACATACCACTAGCACGATTTAATTTCTGCTTAATTAACAAAGATTTGGTTCATTTGAGCCTATCATATCTTCATCAATAATAGTACAAGAACTTGAACCTACAAAGATAAAATTGCATATTTAAACCAGGGACACAAGACCATAACTTCATTCTATTTAGGATTATTACAAATCATTTTCGAACATAGAACAAAACCTACAACCATGATCAGAACTTTTTCTATTTTCTGAAGGAACTTAAGCACGAAGTTGAAATGATTGCGCAAACTTTTACTTTGGCCAGCATGACACTTACAAATGAAGCTATTAGAACTGTAGGAGGAACTGATGTCGATATCATTTTCATGCTGTGAGATGTATGGCCTGAAGGTCTCATAGACATAGGTGGTTCCCTGTCATAAAAGCACACATCGGTCTTAGAGAAGCGTATATGCAGTATAACAAAAACTTAGTTCAATACAAAAGGCAAGTACCTTTATCTTTGGATATCATAAGTATATAAAGAACATCAGCTTTGCTTCTGAGTACAGTGGTAACCTTCAATAAGACCATATTCATGCAAACATTAAACACGATTCGACTTTTCGAACATAAGAAAACAACAATCTCACGAAACCTCACCATCACATCGCAAAGATCCCCAAATCTTTCCAAAATCACGAGAATGCAACTAAATTCCTGGATCTCTGGCTTTTTCATCTCTGCAGTTTGTAGCATTCATAAGCAGGATAAGCATAGCCAAAAGCCAACCTACATCACAATTGGCAGATCAAGATCCACAATGTACATGATTTCATCATGTTTTCTACATTATCTAACCCAAGATATAATATTGTTTCCCCTTCTTTTGCTCTGCTCCACATAACAAATTCAAGACTGGACTCTAACAAACCGGATAAGATGTAATATAATCACAAATTCAAAGCATCATCACAAACATTCTTTAATACCTCTAGGATCGCGGTGCATCGCCATCGGTGCTCGCGCCGCTGTTGAGGTCCGAGGATGTTTGGGCGCCACCTCTCCGTCTCCGGGTGAGAAGAGGGTGGGCGGTGTGGGAGCTGGGCGGCGCCGTGGCGGAGAGGAGGCAGGGGGTAGGCGGCCTTGCCGGGCCGCCGTGCTGCTGGCCGAGCCCCGAGGAGGCGGGGGCGACGGCGACGGACTTCCCTCTAGCCTCTGGGTGAGAGAGGAGGCGGTGGGTGCAGATCGGCCTCTGCCGAGCCGGCCGGTCAGTGCGGCTGCAGGAGAGCGGGCGGGCGGGCGAAGGTCGCAGCGCCGAGCCAGCAGAAGACCACCACGAGGAGCGCGCGACGCCAAAGAAGGGAGCTGAATCGGGCGCAGGCGGCACGGAGCCGGGCGGCGAGCAGCCATGCAGAATCGGCCGGGCGAGGGAGCTGGAGGCCTGGAACCGAGCGGCCGGGCACAGATCTGGGCGGGGGGAGCCAAGGAGAAATGGGGGGCAGGGGCGGGGGGGAGCCGGGGAGAAATGGGCGGTGGGGGGAGCTGGGGGGATGGGGGAAGATGGGGGCAGGGGAGCCGGGGGAAGAGATGGGGGATTGGGGGGCATGGGCCGGGGAGCCGGGGAGAAATAGCAGGGGAGCTGGGCGGCTGGGCCTGTCTGCTGGGCCGGTCGGCTCGGACCGGCCGGGTAAGTCTAGGGTCTCCCTACTGTGCCACTTTTTTTTTGCTATGTTTGCTAAAAATTTATATTAGCATTTTCTCTGGGCCTTGGGCCGTTGCCCAACCGGCCCGAGGCCCATCTCCGCCCCTGACCTGGATATTGTTACAAGAATCCAATGCTTCAACTAAAAAGTTCAAAGGGAAAAAGTAAAGCACAAACAACAGCCTAAACTCTCCTACATAACCTAATTAAACAGGAAATAAGATGAATAACAAATGAACTCTTCCATCCTACCAACTTTATGAAGGTCAGTGTCATGAAGCTTGTCAGACCCAGATTTTGCAAATCCAAATCCTGTGTAAAATCATTGCGTTATTCACTGGATCAATAGATAGCACTCACAGGCACATTGTTGAATCATTTCATACAAGGCGTAAACTAACCCAATCAATATACTACAACTTCAAAGTAATATAGGCCACGTCGGGTCAAGTTTTACAAAAGGGGGCCGAACATGCCAAATTGAATACATTACATAAAAGCAACGTATGCTACAGCGGAAGAAAAAGGGGGGTAGAGCTCATCTCTCCACAGGCAAGCGACTGGGGTAGCATGTGTACGACGGATATGAACCAAGGGTTTGGAAAATATCGGTTGTATGCAAGTACCGAACGAGTCCACTAGACTGAGGCCAATTCTAGACTACAGAGCTAGACTACTCTTCATCATTTCCTTGTCTGTCGACTTCTGGGTCTTCATAGTACACGTAGTCCCCTTGATCCACATTATCTGGTGGGTTTGGGGGAGAGCGAGGATAAGCACAACTTTCGTGTTCGTGAGCCAACACATAAGATGCAATGATATACATGCATGGCTTAACAAGGGTGGTTCGGGTTCTTTTGTTTGCTAAAACAACGTTTTCAATTATCATAATTAAAAATTCCTATGACTTAGCATTTTAAACAAATTGTATTTTATTAAAGAGAGTAATTGTAATATTATTTAAACAGAACAGGTTCCCTCCATCGGAAACTCTACAAATGCTTCATTTGGTTGGAACTACCTCCACTCCTCAACACCACTGAGCTCGACGGCTCAGGAAAAATCCAATCTCAGGGCTAGGTGAGCACAACTTGATTTTCATACCACCCACAAAGGTTTTTGAAATAGAACTAACTCTAGTAAGTTCTCATGTCCGCCTTTGACTATAGGCACGGTTGTTTAAACAGTTTAGACTCTACAGAGGTTGTACACTGTACCCACAAGAGAAAATTATACTCATTGCCCCACATGATTCCGTAGTCATGTAGTTGAGCGATCATCACAGTAACCTTTCGAAATATTTCACTCCTTCCGTCATCTACCCCATATGGGCCACGCCCATAAGTTATGCGGGATGTTCACCTCAGCAACTAGCATAGCTGGATTACCCACAACACCTAGCGCGACTGACAACTTCACCTTGCATTGGTGTCCCATTCAAGCCGAACATGTCTAGTGCTTGCACGATCCAGCTATCCCTCCAGCGAGATAACATTCGGAGTTTAATAAATTTACTAAGCCAAGTTGTACTTTACAGACTTGTGGTTGTACTTGTTTTACACCAGAGGTTATGACAAGATTAAGTCCTCAATACATCCGGGCGATTCATACCACATACCAACCACTCTCGTGCACGATGACACCCACCACCCTTTCCATCCGCCTAGATGTGGTAATAGCAAGCTGTTTAGGGGTTTCAGGAGTAAAATCAATTATCTCAACACGCCAGACATTTACCCACAATGACTGCCCAAAACCACTTTCATGTTTAAAAGATGGTGATTAGGACATTTAATGTCCCAGTACTTAAGCAAGACTAGCATGTTGCTTAAGTACAAGCTATACTAGTGTTTACCACATAGCTACTAGGGTGACATGGAATAATGGATTCAATTATCAAAAGATGGCTTAGTAAATAATTAATCATCAAATGGGTGTTTAACTACCTTAAGCTTTAACATACATTTGATTAAAGAATTAAAGCATGCAATTTTAGTAATTTAAATGAATATTATTTACATAAAATGTAGGTTCAAAAATGGTCAAAGTGTTGACTCGCCTTGGTTGAAGGCAAGAGAATCTTGATAGTCTTGTGCTTAATCGAGTTGGAGATCTCCCGCTTCTTCGAACCCTAATAGGACGAATATACTAGAAAAAGGAACAACAAGCAAAGAGAGTAAATAAATACTAATGATATAATAAATAAACTCCAAATTTAACAAGACCAGTATCATTAGCAAGATCTTGAATTTAGATAAATTTAGAGACATATTTCATAATTTTTGGAGTTATAATGGAGGAGAACGGAGCTTCCGAAGTTTGAATTGGAAATAAATCAGGAAAAAAAATAAAAAGAGGAGAGAGAGTGAACAGTAGACAACTGACACGTGGGGCCCACTGCACAGTGCTTGGTCCACGTGAACCGTACGTGAACCGGGTTCATACGCATCGGTCCACGGGGGCTACTATAGCTGGGCCCACCTCGCTACCACGCTGTGGGGGTTTAACAGGGGCGGCGCGTGGGCGCGGCGTCGCCTCGCGTTCTCTGGATTTGTGCAGAATTTTTTAAAATTCCCGCTCGAGAACTGGGTACCATTATCTATAATTATACGACTGTGTATACCAAATCGTATGATCACATTTTTGTAAAAAATTTCTTGGCGACCTCAGTTTTTACTATAACAACTGGCTCAATTTCTATCCATTTTATGAATGTGTCAATCATGACAAAACGGAATTCAAAGCGCCCGGGTGCTTTTGGGAAATGTCCCAGAATGTCTAGTCCCATGTTGTGAAAGGCCAAGAAAGATGTATTATTTGCAAAGCTTGTGTCGACTGATATACTTGTCGACTATGAAATTGACATTGTACGCACTTCTTCACAAGTTCTTTTGCATCATGAATGACAGTTGGCTAGTAGTATCCTTGTCTGAAGGCTTTACTAACCAGATTTCTTTAGGAATGATGTGCTCCACAGACTCCTCCATGTATGTCGGATAGTAAGATCATACTATCCTTTTGAGATGTGCATCTCATCAACACTCCTTAAGCTCCCCGTTTGTAAAGGGTACATTCGATCAGAGTGTATGATTTATCTTTTCGAGCTGTACGATCAACATCTATATCGTCTTCAGGAAGTACGCCATGCTGAAGATAATTGTTGATTGATGTCATCCAATCACGACTGGGATCGATATATATGACCTCCAGTGGAGCATGTGTGTCTTCGGAATGCTTGTCCACCGAGGGTGTATCGAGTTGCTAAAAAAAACTCTAAACGGGACATGTGACCTTGGTGAGGCCATCCGTGCCAACTGGCCTGCTAGAAAGTTTTTCTTTCCAGGAATACGTTGGATCTGGAAACCGAGCAAGTGCTTTTAGAGTTTCCGTACTTCCGCCAAATAAGATGACATCTTGGTACTTGAGCATTGATACTCTTTTCCGACTTGATTTGCTACTAATTGAGAATCACCTTTTACTATTAATCTACGAATCCCGAGCGCTCTGGCTGCTCGGAGTCCTACCATCAAACCTTCATACTCTACCACATTATTTGCAGTAGGAAAGTTTAGCTGAATGACATATTTAACGTGTTCTCCAGTAGAAGATATTAGGACAACTCCAGCCCCCGAGCCTTTGAGCATCAAGGAACCATCAAAATACATAGTCTATTATTCGTGGTGTTTGTACTTGGGTGTGTACAGGTTTCGTCCATTTGGCGATGAATTCCGCTAAGTCCTGGGACTTAATTGATGTTCATGAAATAAAATAGAGGTCGAACGCCCCAAGCTCGACCGCCCATTTTGCTATTCGCCCTCATGATTCTCCGTTTTTGAGAACTTGACCAAGAGGATATCCAGTTGGTACAACCACTCTGTGGGTCTGACCATATAGCAACTTTTGTACCTATGGATATCATTCTTTTGGTCCATGTAAGACTTCGCTTACGTAATATATACTGGTCGTTGGATGTTGTCATGTTCAACGACCAGTACAACATTGATTGCTTGTGGCGTTGCAACCACGTATATCAGCAATGTTTCTCCCGATCTTAGAGATACTAAAATTAGGGCATTTGTGAGGTACCTTTTGAGTTCCTCAAGTGCATTATTTGCTTCTTTAGTCTACTCGAAACTTCCATATTTCCGAAGAAGCTTAAAGAAAGGTAATCCTTTTTCTCCTAGGCGTGCTATGAAATGACTTAGTGCTGCCATACAGCTGGTTAGTTTTTTGCATTCTTTCTTTCTGGTCGTGGGTACATTTGTTCATTAACTGATATTTTTTATTGGGTTTGCTTCAATTTCTCTAGCCAAAACTAGGAATCCAAGAATCTTTCCAGAAGAATCTTATGCGTTCTCAAGTTATTGAAAGTTTCTTTTAGGTTGGAAACATGATTGCCAGCAGTGATGCTCTTTACAACCAGGTCATTAGCATAGGTCTCTAGATTTCGACTTATCTGCGGACTAAAGGACTTTTACATTAGCATTTGAAAAGTTGCACCAGTTTTTTTGAGACCAAATGATATCTTGACATAGCAATGGGTACCATATGGTGTGATGAAGGAAGTTTTATCCTCATCATCTTCACTCATATTAATCTGGTGATACCTTGAATACGTATCTAAAAAACTTAACAATTCACACCCGGAGGTATGATCTACAAGTTGATCAATGCAAGAAAGGGAAAAGTCATCATTCGGATAAACTTTATTAAGATTAGTGAAATCGATACACATTCGCCACTTCTCGTTACTTTTTCTAACTATTACAGGATTAACGAGCCACTCTGAGTGGTCGACGTCACGAATAAACTCAGTCTTGAGGAGCTTGTCAATCTCTGACTGGATTGCTTCCTTCCAATTGCTGCAAACAACCTTAGCTTTTGCTTGGTCAGTATCTTGTGAGGCTGAAGAGCTAGCCTGTACTCGATCACCTCCTTGGGGACTCTGAGCATGTCGGATGCCTACCAGGCGAATACATCCAAATTGGCCAGAGGAAGGAGACGAGTAGCTCTTCCTATTTAGGATCGAATCCTGCTCCGACCAGTACCTTTTGGGCGGTTGTGCTAACATTCCCGGGTCGAGATGACATTTTGACGCTTTCCGGAGAAGCGCCCTTGTCGAGTAGAACTTTCTTGGTCTGGTCGGAGGATTTTGGGGCCATATTTGGTCGTGAGTGTTTGACCTGCATGGAAGGTAGATTAGTATCCCTGGTCAGAAGTTCATCAACCAGTTCTTGGGAGTTCCGATCGCATGTGTATGCCATCTTTCTATCCCCTCTGACCGCAATGACCCCTTTTGGTCTTAGTATCTTTAAACTCTGATAACCGTAGTGTGTGACTATCATGAACTTTGCCAATGCTAGACGACCTAGAATTCCATTGTATGTAGTTTGAAAATCCACTACATCAAACATATTTTTTTATGTTCGGAAGTTATCTGGACTTCCGAACGTAACTGGTAGGGAAAGTTGCCCTTTCAGTTTGGCAGTAGATCCTGGAACTATGCTATGAAAGACATATTTCATAAGTTTTACTTTTGACTTAGGAATTTGTATTTCTTCTAATGCTCCCATAAACAATATATTTAAAGAATAACCACGATATATCAAAACTCGATTAACTTTGCAATTATCAACATTATGTTCTATAACAATAGGGAACCTACCTGGTCGAGTTAAAGGGATGGGATAATCTTCTTTGCTGAAGGAGAGATCCGTCTCTAACCACCTAGATGACTTGACGGTGATCGGAGATTCGGCGAGGTTCACTTCCCGCTCCATGGCCTTTAGATGGCGCCTTGATTTGTACCAGGAGGATCCGCCAAATATCATGTCGATGGTGTGTTGTGGCTCCTGATACTCTATTTCTTCGTCGTCATCCTTCTTCTTCTTGGAGCTTGGCTCTCCAAGTTTTTGTATGGATGGAAAATGAACCTTACCTGAGTAATTACCGATATCAAAAAATACAATTATGGACTCTCTGTGTATAATGCACTAGTCTACCATCATGCTAGTGCACACAACATCAATATAGATGAATATCGATCCACACAAGACGAAATATTAGCATAAACGAGTAATTTGAATAACAAATAACTGTTGTGACCTTAAGGTCTAGTTTACATTTATTAAACCTCGCAGGACATAAAATAGTAGCAGAACAAATAAACTTCAGCGGAATCCCATCAATTCTCCACAGGCAACCGACTTGAATCAAGACCCTAACGATTAGCACCTTCGTAGAACTCCTCCTCAAAGGCAGGCGGAGACTCCTCCACTTCTGTTGAATGTTTGCAGTAATTATGAGTACACAACCATACTCGCAAGTCATACCACAGAATGCAATTTATAGATGATGGTCTATTTCAAAGGAATGGCTTCAGTGTTTTTTTTTTGCAGAAATGCAACATTTGTGTTGGACCGAAAAGGCGACTAGAGGGGGGGGTGAATAGGAGTACGCTCACTTTTTCCCAAATAATGAATTCAACACAATTTCACTCCAATAGCTATGATGAAGCTATGAAGATCAATATACCAGTACAGCGGAAGACTAGTATTGAATCCAATTAAATCCCCTAAGCAAAATAACAAAATCAACTAAGATTGCAAACTCACAGCACGGGCGGTCTGACCGCTATACCCAACCGGTCGGACCGATTGCCGGGCGGTCGAACCGACGTTGTGCTGGCGGTCGGACCGCTCCAAAATCGGTCTGACCGGTGATGACGGCGATCCGACCGGCCGACTCGAACCGATCCGCAATGATAAAATCACCGATGACGGTTGCAATTAGGTGAAACTTTTGATTCTCAACTCCAATCTTTATGAAACTTTGCACACACCTTCTATATGCTATTGAGGACCTATTCCAATCGAATATTATGATAATTCTTGGAACGATCTTGAGCAATTGCCAATTGATTAACAGAAGGTCTAAAACCGGGCAAGAACGAAAACTTGATCCTAATGCTTGTTCGTGAGAGATTGATGATCAAGATGATGCTAGATAGATTCACACATATCACAGCAAGCTAATTCATGTGAAAGAATCAATCGCAAACTCGCGGATCAAAGAAAGCCCTAAAATCACCAAATTGAAAGTAAGAACGAAAAGAGACTTATCTCAAGCAAACCTTGCATAGATTAAGAACGTGATCGTCACTGGATTACACCCACGCCATCATGGATCAGTGGTCAAACCAAGATCACGAAATTCACCTCAAACCATAAAAAGCCCTAGCCTCCACCTCAACTCCCCCTAAGCCAATTAGGGTTTTGCAAGCAACAAAAGAGGTGAAAATAGCGAGGGTGAGGGGTGCAGCCACCACCTCCTCCTATTTATAGTGGAGGCCTAGAACTCCTAGGGTTTGACTCAATTGGGCTCCCGTTAAGGCCCACTAACAAACGGGTCACACACGCACGCTTCGCAAAGCGCCGTCTTTAACCTTTTGACCTAAACCGCTTCACCATGCACCATGGATTTGCCAATAGGTCACCCTTGTCCATCTTGTGTCACGCTTGAGTCGTTGACCTCACCCGGCATCGTCGATCGTTCTGGACCTCAACTCTCCAAGTCTAGTCCCGATCCTTCTCGCCGTTGACCGTCGTTGACCACCAAGCAACCTGCACAACCACAGACAAGCAAACACGAATTCGAGAACAAGTTCTTCACAACTTGACCCATGTTAGTCAAAACATGCATCATGCAAACCATATGCCACAATACCAATGACTTTGACCTAACAAAACAACATCGCCACGAAGTTGGCCGACGTTCAAGTAGAAACCGGTCTGACCGCTCCAGTGAGCGGTCGGACCGCTTATGGCGGTCGGACCGCTCCTGTGAGCTTCGCCCGACCGCCTGGGACTTAGCCGAATTTCAACCCCTGAAAATCCGAAACCTTCTGGAAATTTAAAACGAATAGAACTTCTTACTGGAGACTCCAAAAATTATGAGACCAAGTGCATTGGGATCCCCTCACTTGCCTACAACACCTATTTTTGGCCCAGCTCGTTTTGACCACTTTGGTCACCGCCGGTCCGACCGCCCCACATGGCCGGTCCGACCGATTTGGGACCGGTCGGACCACCATGCAAGGACCGGTCGGACCGCCCCTGTCCAGTAAGCCTGTAACTTTGTCGAAAACACGTGAAACGACAACCCGTAAACGCCATTGCCAATTGTCACATCATCCTAAGATCTGGCACATATCTCCATGAAATCCACAATCTCCCCCTTGATGAACACATTGGCAATTATCCAGAAAATGTAAGTAAGAGGTTTGAAAACAAGTTTACTCGCAGTTTTCGCACAAAGGCACAACTTGGTCCATAAGCAAGAAAAAGCAATGTAAATGACCAAGCTGGCATCAGAATAGTATAGGCATGTGAGACAAGGCAAAAGTAAGCATAAAAACTTTGATTTCCAGAAAAGGGTCAAAATTCTCACATAAGGTCCATATGAAAGAACAATTGTTCAATTGACCTATGATCATTGTGAGGATAAAAGAATGCAATTCAAGTTCATAATATTCAATAAGACAATAAGAATGCAACTCAAGAACTCCCCCTCACTATGATCCTCAATTTTCAAATTTTCGCCCCCCTTTGTACAAACTTCTCCCCAACAAAGAAATATATTCTCATTAACACATCTTCTCTTCTCATTTAACACATCTTCTCCCCCTTTGACAATGGATTCATCAAGGAATCACGCCTTCCTCTCATCCAGAGATAACAAATATAGAATAAAGAAAGAAGCAGAAACAAAAGAAGCATAAAGAGGAATATGCATGAAGTGCAATGGAGTGGCTTCATTTTTTTTGTATTTTTCAATTTTGATTACAAGAAGCTTTGGAGATTACCCAAAGAGCAAGCTAGTATCTCTAATATTGCACAAACAACATATCAAGCCCGACAAATACTAGCAAGATCATGGTAAGACATACATATCAAAGCTAAGCACAAAGGCTCAAAAGTAAAGCGATGAGATTTGATCAATTTAAGCAACGCTTCAAATTCAGCAAGTTCATCAACAGGGATCCTAAAATGAAATTGGCCATGTCAAAATGTCAAAGTGAGATCAAAAATCTAACAAAGACCACATTAAGAGTCAATCAAGTCCCGTATTGAATCATTTTGCTCAATATTTTGTAAACGCCCATTTGTCAACATTTTTCTCATTTGCATTGAATATTGAAGTTGACTAATGATCTAACTTAGTGACAAGATCCTGGACTAGGAGCCATCCACAAACTCATCCTAAGCTTCGACCAAAAGTTGATTAATGATATATCTTAGTAAAGAAGATCCTGGACTAGGAGCCATCCATAAACTCTTTCTAAGCTTCTACCGGGGCGACAAATCTTGAGGTTCATGTCATTTCTGACAAGCAGTCCCCATGAGATCGTCTGGTTCATCAAACTATCTCCAAGTTCATGTCATTTGACAAGCAGTCTCGTAAGAATAGT
Organism: Hsuehochloa calcarea; assembly: GCA_036346395.1. Taxonomy (NCBI): domain Eukaryota; kingdom Viridiplantae; phylum Streptophyta; class Magnoliopsida; order Poales; family Poaceae; genus Hsuehochloa; species Hsuehochloa calcarea. The sequence continues at coordinate 32,866,736 of CM070597.1, forward strand.
TTGGCACAATTTAAGCATAAGACAATCTTGATTTTCATTTTTCACATGAGCGGTTTAGAATCTCAAGAACACAAAAGCTCAAGTAATGGTCAATTTTAGATCAAAGAGCTAACAAAGCAATTACACAGGCCAATGTCACAAGAGGAGCACTAATTGCGCAACTCGCTAAAACATCCACAAATTGCAATTTCTTAGTTCGAGTTGTTTTAAGGTTCTAGCTCATATAGCAAAGACTTAGCTACACATGTAAAAGCATGATAATTCTAGCAAGTCAAAGAACTAGACATGACATTGAGCAAGAATTGAAATACAAAAGCTCTAAAGGGTAATAGGCAAAGCTTCATCAATTTTTAAAAATAAGCAGAAAATCTTATATTACAATGCATCTTTTTGGATTTTTCATACCATTTGTTGTAACCACTTGTTGGAGTTTTCATATGAATGCAATATGACACAATGAGATGCAATTAAAAAGCCTAAAAACCTAAAAAGTTCGAAAAGATCACTAAGTTCAGAAAAAGAACAATAAAAGATCAAAAGAACAAGGAAAGATCAGAAAAGATCAAACTCCCCCTCAAACCAACCCAGAGAGATAAATTACTCCTAACTCGCTTCTCAAGGTGGCAAACCTAGTTGGGTCTAAAGATTTGGTGAGGATAAAAACAAAAGACAAAAGAAGTGCCTAGTGGGTGACAAGCGCCTGAGGTACTCTTCCTATCTAGCCGACAGCCCGCATAATCAAGATAAGAAAGACCCCCGAATGGACAAGGATAAAGAACAGGAATATCAAATGCCATACAAAGAGAGTAGAGTGTAAGTACCTGAATAAGAGCTTAAAGGCCTGGCGATGGGAAGTTCTCGGAGATGCTTGAGACCCGTCGACCGCGTGAAGGAGGTGAACCATCTTGAGTCTCCTAATATGGCGTGAATAAATCGAGTCGACAAAGCACGTGCCCTTCCTCTTTCCGCGCAATCACGAAAAATCAAGGCACGGAAGAACGATGTGTCTCGACATCAAGTTAGTTAAACAAGACTTGGGAACCCGATCTTGAGACACACGTCTGCGAGTAGTATGCAAAGCGTAGTGTTATCCTTGATTTCATCTAAAATTCATTATGAGCAATGTTTAAGTTAACATGGGAATTAAAGCATCGGGCGGTCGGCCGGCGTTGTCTTTGTGATCGATCCGCGACCAAAACAGTCGACCGGTGACCACCAATGATCGACCGTGACTGAAGAACATGAGAATTAGGATATGTAGAACCATGATGATTAGCATGTGAGAAAAATCCTAATCCAGGTTTATTCCTTTCAGTGTTACCATGTCTCATAAAAGCTCTAGGTTGCCTGAATGAGATTCTATCAAGATTTTTCCTATTATTTTTCAACCTACGCCAACAGAATTCAATCAAATGCCCACTTTTCTTGCAATAAGTGCAATGGTACTTGGTACCACTAGAAGAAGCACCATTTGAAGTAATACAAGGTTGGGCAAAACCTGCAGATTTAAAATATGTTATTGCAGGTTGGGTTTTGAATTCAATTAAACCTTTTTCCAAAACTTGAATGACTTTTGGGTTTGAATTGTCTTGAAAAGAATTGAATCCTAAACCTTGCTTCTTATAAGGAGTTTTAGACTTGTCAAGAATCATGTTTAATTGTTTCTTACCTTTAGAAAATTTCTCTAATGTATCATGAAGGTAAGCATTTTCTTTTCTTAAACTAACACAAGCATCACAAGTTTTATCCATAGATTTCTCCTTATATAAAGCAATTTCAAGCTTAAGAGTGGAACAAGAAGCACAAGTAGTATTTTCAATATTGTCCTTAAGCTTAGCATATTTGACTCTAGCAGCTTCTAAGATATCTTTGATTTCACGTTCTTTTTCTAAGCATGAAGTGCAAGGGCTAGAATCAAATACATCAAAAGCAATCAACTTGCTAGACTCTAAACATTTTTCACAAGGAGCAGATTTAATTTCAATTAGCTCGGTTCTAGCATTTTCAAGTTGTTGCAAAGCAATATTGTGAGCAGATTGCGCTTTAGCCAATTCGAGTGCATGTCATGACAAGATAAACATTCATCAGGTTCAAGAGTCTTAACATTTGCAAGTTCTAGTTTTAGTTTACCAATTTTTGACTCTAGTTTCTTATTTTTAGTCATGACAAATTCTAACGCTTCATCTTGACTAAGCACTTGCTCAACTATAGAATCATATTTAGCAGAAAGCTCATCATAAGAAAAAAATACCTCATCATTATCAATGTCGTCTTGTCGACCATGAAGCACATGCCAAGAAAGTCCTTGGCCTTCCCTTTCTTTTCCTCTTCGCTCCGAGTCCACATCACTAACGGATTGCTCTCCAAAAGCGGCAAGGACCCGGTGGCGGCCTTTATGAGCTTGACAACATCATACTCGAGTTGTTCTCATGAGGCTTCTTCCAAGTCGTCTTCTCCTCCTGTGCTTACCCTTACCTTTTAGCTTGGGGCAATTGGCGGATGTGGTAAAGCTCTCCACACTCATAGCAAGTAACAGACCACCTCTCTTTTATTTCTCACATTGTTGTAAGCCCGTGTGAATTTTTTAGCTAAAAGGGCTAACTCAACCTCGTGGATATTCTCAAGCTCCTCTTCATGAATAGCGAGATAAACAAGCAAATGAAAATCCGTAAGAAGATTCAAAAGAGTCATCAAAAGCCTTTTGAGAGGATCGCTACCAAAGCTAAATTATCTTTCTTGAGATGATCAACTCTTTTAATTTCATGAGTCTTGAGTTTACTATAAAGCAATTCTAAAGTAAGACTTGAAAGATCAACATTCTCTTCTATAGCAGTAGCCTTCATCTCCCACTCCTTGGTGTTGATTGCAGCCAAGAGGTGGGTGGCATTTTCAGATTGAGAATATTCAATATCAACAGCTTTCATTTGATTAATCACTTTATTAAAACGACTGAAAATGTCATCGATGCTCTCTCCAGGACGCATCTCAAATTTGTTATAATCACGCTTATAGATTGTTTGGCGCACTTTCTTAATTTGAGACGAACCCTCATGATATGTTTCGAGAGTGTTCCAAATCTCGTGCGCAGTCGCAAAATTGCAAATCCTATCATATTCTTGTCTACCAAGCGCACCATATAAAAGATTCTTGGCCTTGTTGTTGTTAGCCAAAAGAACCACAGAAGTAGGAGTTTCAACCTCAGGAATAATGAGCGGGGATCGAACAACGTCCCACATAGCTTGTCCCTCGCTCTCAAGGAATACTCGCATACGATTCTTCCAATAGGCATAGTCGTGCCCATCGAAGTATGCGGTTTAGTAGAAAACTTATCCATCGCCAAAGTTTAGTGACCGGTTAAGATCAAGATTGAACTAACCGTGCTCTGATACCACTTGTTGGACCGAAAAGACGACTAGAGGGGGGGGTGAATAGGAGCACGCTCACTTTTTCCCAAATAATGAATTCAACACAATTTCACTCTAATAGCTATGTTGAAGCTATGAAGATCAATATACCAGTACAGCGGAAGACTAGTATTGAATCCAATTAAATCCCCTAAGCAAAATAACAAAATCAACTAAGATTGCAAACTCACAGCACGGGCGGTCTGACCGCTGTACCCAACCGGTCGGACCGATTGCCGGGCGGTCGGACCGGCGTTGTGCTGGCGGTCGGACCGCTCCAAAATCGGTCTGACCGGTGATGACGGCGGTCGACCGTGCCGACTCGAAACCGATCCGCAACGATAAAATCACCGATGACGAAGTTGCAATTAGGTGAAACTTTTGATTCTCAACTCCAATCTTTATGAAACTTTGCACACACCTTCTATATGCTATTGAGGACCTATTCCAATCGAATATTATGATAATTCTTGGAACGATCTTGAGCAATTGCCAATTGATTAACAGAAGGTCTAAAACCGGGAAAGAACGAAAACTTGATCCTAATGCTTGTTCGTGAGAGATTGATGATCAAGATGATGCTAGATAGATTCACACATATCACAACAAGCTAATTCACGTGAAAGAATCAATCGCAAACTCGCGGATCAAAGAAAGCCCTAAAATCACCAAATTGAAAGCAAGAACGAAAAGAGACTTATCTCAAGCAAACCTTGCATAGATTAAGAACGTGATCGTCGCTGGATTACACCCACGCCATCATGGATCAGTGGTCAAACCAAGATCACGAAATTCACCTCAAACCATAAAAAGCTCTAGCCTCCACCTCAACTCCCCCTAAGCCAATTAGGGTTTTGCAAGCAACAAAAGAGATGAAAATAGCGAGGGTGAGGGGTGCAGCCACCACCTCCTCCTATTTATAGTGGAGGCCTAGAACTCTTAGGGTTTGACTCAATTGGGCTCCCGTTAAGGCCCACTAACAAACGGGTCACACATGCACGCTTCGCAAAGCGCCGTCTTTAACCTTTTGACCTAAACCGCTTCACCATGCACCATGGATTTGCCAATAGGTCACCCTTGTCCATCTTGTGTCACGCTTGAGTCGTTGACCTCACCCGGCATCGTCGATCGTTCTGGACCTCAACTCTCCAAGTCTAGTCCCGATCCTTCTCGCCGTTGACCGTCGTTGACCACCAAGCAACCTGCACAACCACAGACAAGCAAACACGAATTCGGGAACAAGTTCTTCACAACTTGACCCATGTTAGTCAAAACATGCATCATGCAAACCATATGCCACAATACCAATGACTTTGACCTAACAAAACAACATCGCCACGGTTGGCCGACGTTCAAGTAGAAACGGTCGACCGCTCCAGGTGAGCGGTCGGATCGCCTGGATGGCGGTCGGACGCTCCTCGTGAGCGGTCGGACCGCCCCTTCGGACTTAGCCGGATTTCAACCCCTGAAAATCCGAAACCTTCTGGAAATTTAAAACGAATAGAACTTCTTACTGGAGACTCCAAAAATTATGAGACCAAGTGCATTGGGATCCCCTCACTTGCCTACAACACCTATTTTTGGCCCAGCTCATTTTGACCACTTTGGTCACCACGGTCCGATCAGCCCCACATGGCCGGTCCGACCGATTTGGGACCGATCGGACCACAGTGCAAGGACCGGTCGGACCGCCCCCCAAATGAAGCTCAGTAACTTTGTCGAAAACACGTGAAACGACAACCCGTAAACGCCATTGCCAATTGTCACATCATCCTAAGATCTGGAACATATCTCCATGAAATCCACAATTTGCAATTGAATACGAATAATAGATTGAAAATAATATTTCAAAACAAATAACAATATTAATTAACCAGATGGTTTCACAAAGGACACAAAGCCTAATCAAATTATTTCATACAACCATATGACTTAGATCACACAAATCCCACCCCATTTGTTTTATGAAAATCTAACCCTCGTGTGAAATCCCTGAGCATGTCCATGACTTCGAACACAGTTATTCGAATAGATTGATTAACACTCTGCAGAGGTTGTACACTTTATATACACGATATAATCAGTGTAGCTAGCACTAATCATAACAAAGTCTCTCAGAAACTTCATCTCAAGCATTGATACTCCCGATGTGCTTTACCGTTGTCCAACCTATGCACACAGCGCTTGGTACGACACACACCGTTGGACAGGAAAGCGGCGAACCGTCTCGCGATGTGAGTCGTCACTGAGACAGAAATACACCTCCACCCTGGTACACAGCCTAACCTACCTGCCTGAGTAATCAATGTCAAGATTCCATAACCTACTAGGTTAGGCCCGTTCCATACCTAGTATGTGGTCGCACAGTAAGTCTTAGTTCAATGGTGCACAAAATTAAGTTCTTAATTGACCAAAGCATGACTTTCAATTTCTAACTATGCCCCACAGATTATCATTCTTATCCACACAGCTCCATCATATCACACAATATCCACCACTTGTCTCAGTCTAATATTTTCCCACCTTGTTGGTTAAGTACAACAAATGTCATCAATGAGCAATAACACACAGTGCACACAGTTTTATCACAAAGTTCCATAATCACTTAGTTAAGTTTATATTTGCAACTCAGATGACAATAATTGACTCGTTGCATGGCTAAGCAATCTACTTGTATCTAACCAACCCACGTTTGGGTTATGATAATACCAACTAAATAACGAACCAATCTAGGGTGGCAAAAGATTATGACATAACAATAGACAAGGCAGATATAAACAAATTAGATTAATAACTAAATTCAAAAGCATTTAAATAAATATTTAAAGTAGAGTGCAATAATTTGTATCAAAGTATTTTGAAAACTGGGTTCAATATGATCAAATGTATAACTTATCTTGAAATTGATCTAGGTACTAGTCTTGATCTTGATGCACTTATTCTTCTTCAAAGTTCCCCGATGAACCAACATCTACTCGTAAACGAAGTAAATAAATAAATAAATAATAAAGATAAAACAAACTCCAAAAATTTAATAAAAATCTCAAATAAATGGATCTCAAATTTAGATGAATTTAGAAAATTTGAATAGGCTCGATCGGAGTTCGGATGAAGAAGATATGTCATTTGGAAGATCAAAACTAAAGAAATAACCTAAATTAGAAATTCTGGAATTATCCTAATTATTTTTCCACTGAAAAATCCGAATATGACGTCAGCTGACGACAGCACAGAGAATTTCTGAATTAAAATAAATCCAGAGAAAATGGTTGAGACTGATAGTGAGAACCACGGTCTATGGACCGGGTCCACGAAGATGGGCTCTGGTCTACGGGTTCATGGGTTCATGGAACAGTGATCTGGCTGGTGGACCCCACAAGGCATAGATATGGTGTATGATGGCCTGGGTTTACCGAGATAGATCTGTGGTTTGGGTTTGAACTGACATGTGGGCGCGCACGTGGCCGCTGACGCAGCACCACGTATGATGACACACAATAATAGTCATCCAACTTCTTTTGCGAGGCTCGACAGGTGCGCAGATCATGCCCTGTCGCCTCATGAAGTGGACACCACTTTTTGTTCTTTTTATATTCATTACTCGGAGTTTTCGCTTTGTTCTGACCAGAATAATCCTTCTTGCCATTGGTAATTTTTTTGGGAATTTCAAGGATCTATTTATCATTAGTCTTGCGATTCTTCTTAACCTTGAGAGACTTATCGTGCTTCTTCTCTAGTTTATCTAGCCCAGGCTGAGAGATATTGTCTTTTCGATCTATGGCTTGATTCCATTCGACCGCTTCACTAGCGGCTGCATACCTGTCAGCTATGTTGAAAAGTTTGACGGTTGTTCGTAGAGGATTCATCACAATATCGTCCGTAAATCGTTGATTCCTCAATCCTGTTTTAAAAGCCTAGATGATATAAGAATCTACGACCTCAGGAACGCAGTTACGGACCTGACTGAACCTCTTGATATATTATCGAAGAGTCTCATTAGGTTCCTGCCAGATCCGATGAAGGTCATCCTCCTTTCTAGGGCGGTCATACATCCCCTGGAAATTTGCGATCAAGACGTCGCAGAGTTGCTCCCGAGTGTAGACCGATCCGAACGATGGGTTAAGCAACCAAGACCGGGCAAATCCTTCAAGGACCTTGGGCAAGTAGTTTGCCATCATGTTGTCGTTGCCACCAGTAGCTCTGATGGCGGGAGTATAAATCTAGAGAAATTCTAAAGGGTTTTCAGTCCCATTGAACTTCTCCATATTTGTTGTTCAGAATTTGACCAGTCAGCGCGCTACTTGGAGTCCTGCCAAGAATGCTCGACAGCCTATAATCGAGTCATGGCGTCTTCTTTGAAAAGGAGTCAAATTATAATTGGTTAGGAACCGATACCACAAATTAGCATTTTGAGTATCTGGTGTCCCAATCCGGTCATGAACGGTGGTATAACGCCTTCGTCCAATCGCCTGGTTTAGGTGACGTCGAAGATCACCCAAGCCAAGTGGTAATTCCTCTTGACGAGGGGGGAGTGAAAGATCTAGACCCGCCATTATGAGTTAATGGATTGTTTTGGTGATTAATGACAAATCCAAATATGAGACTAACTCTTTTATCAAGTATTATCTTTGTGTAGTCTCATTTGGATATAAAGGTGAAACACAACGAGGTATGCAATCGACATCTCAATCTTATATATTGTTGCATTTCTCGGATCCAAAATATAGGATTGAACTCAACCATAAGTCAAACTTGAATATGTGCATATGATCGTATTACACATTTGTGTATGCACACATTTAGAGGGAGTTTTATCCTATACTTTATGGTTTCATTAGTATTGATCCATATTCCATTCTCCACATATATTAGGATCTTTACGTTGAAACAAAACCTTTGAGTATACAAAACTTGTGTAGTTCGTATATACTCATGTTATGAGTATATAGAATTTGTGTAGTTCTTGTATACTCATGTTAGAGTATATATAACTTGTGTAGTTTATATATACTCATTTGTTCTCTCATTTATCATCATTAAATTTATGAGAATTTTAGTGGTTATCATCAATTACCAAAGAGGGAAAGATTAAGGTATCTTGTCCCACCATTATGAGTTAATGGTATGGTGTGGTAATTAATGATGATCACATTGTGGAACTAACATTTTCCATGAGTTGGATATATAGGTTATGTTCCAGGATGATGAAGACTTGGGATGATCATGAGTTGATCATCAAGTCAAGAGCTTGGTGTAAATGATGCATCATGAATTGATGCTTATCAAGAAGAAATGATCATGAGTTGATCATCAAGACAAGAGAAGACCAATCATCATGTGTTGATGGAGGTCAAGTGAAGGAATGCATCATGAGTTGATGCATGTGAAGACTCGGGATGGAGAAATCATCATGTGTTGATGATGTTCAAGACAAGATCCGAAGTGAAGAAATCATCATGTGTTGATGATTGTCAAAGTTAAAGACCGGACTTGAAGTGTTGATGTGCGTCATCAAGCTTCAAGAAGATGCAAGGCAAAGGTATGACTAGCTAGGGCTAAGGATGTGTTCCTAGTCTTTTCCGGTCTTGGTGTTTGGTTGGAAGACCGGATTGCTAGTATAGGTTGCCGTACTATTAAGAGGGTCTTAACTAGTAGTTTGAGTTAGTCATGTGTTGATAGCTCATTATGTTTGCTCTAGCTCATCTAGGCATGATGCTATTTATTTGCGAATGTGTTTTGCAAATAATCGAGGCTCATACATAACCCTTGTAGCATGTGACTTAAGTTTGCAAATCGTTTTGCAAATGGTGTAAGTCCATGTACCTTATTCCTTGTGATGAGTATTCTAAGGGTTAGCAAATGTGTTTTGTAACCTCACGAGAATATCATCTTTGAAACCTTGTCGAAAATTGCATTCAAATGGCGAATGTGTTTTGCCATTTGGAGTGGAGCAATTGGAGTTGGCTCGTGGTCTGCCGGTCGGACCGCGAGTAGGTCACCGGTCGGGCCGGTGGCAAATCGGTCGGCCGGTGTGCTACGGCGGTCGGCCGATTTCACTAATCCGATTTCTTTGTGCGGAAGTTCGCGATTGTAAAATCGGAACTTCCGCGTGAGGAAGTTCGGAGATCAGCGGATCGTTTTTCCGAGAGCTCCTTTTGGGACTTAGCGAATTCGCGACGGGCGGTCGGACCGGCAAGACGCGGTCGGTCGGACGATTCTGCGGTCCGGCCGGCCGATGCATGGCGGTCGATCGGCCAAGGCCCAACGGCTATTTTCTAGCCGTTGGCGCATAGGCGATCCGACCGGCCATTGGTTGGCGGTCGACCGTACTGGTCGTTTTGATGGAATCTTCTCTCCAACGGCTAGTTTTTGTGTGTGGGCTATATATAGCCACCTTGGCGGTTGAGAGAAGTTCTTTGTGCTATTGTTAAGTGATATACTCATTCTTTGAGCTAAGAGCAAGCCTCTCCTCTCTTATGTGCATATGTTGCACTTGGTGAGCTTGGAGAGTAAACCCTAAGCGCATGTGTTGCCTTAGGTAGTGGATTGTGTATCCACTTGAGCCTAGACACTTGATTAGTTCAAGTGAGAGTTGAGATTTGTTACTCTTGGTGTTTGCCGACACCTAGACGACGTGGATGCGTCGTGCGCGGTGATCTTCTCAAGAAGCTTGTGAGAAGACCCGGCGTGTTTGTGAGTGGTTTGGTGCTCGCCATCTCCGGAGTGGAGGAAGAGCAACCATAGTTGAGCGAGGTGTTGGTTCGGTTTGGAACCGGTCCAAGTGTTGGACTTACCTCGGAGGTGTGTGCTCATTTGAGGAGCCGGTCCAACGTGGTTGGGCTTACCTCAACGTGGATTAGGGGAGACCGGCAAGTCTCCGAACACCACGGTAAAACATAATCGTGTCATCTTGTGTTTACTTGTGCTTTACTTTGAGCAATTTACATTCTTGCTTTAATTGCTTATATATCTTGTATGATTGCTCATATTGTATTGTGTTCATATTGTCGGTGCACTTAGTTGAGCCTAGTTGATTTAGGTTTTAATTGAGCAAAACCAATTCGCTATTAGCTTCCGCATTTATATATTGGTTTAGCGCGATAGAATTTTTAAAACCGCCTATTCACCCCCCTCTAGTCGGCCACCTCGATCTTACAGGGAGTTGTTTCAAGAAAGGGTCGTCTTCCCTCATGACTCGTCAGAATCTTTGAGAAGGTCTTAGTGCCGGATGGTTTTCAGTCCTACCATGTTGTCCCCTACTAAGGGTGGAACACTGAGACAAAGTCATAGTGTGACTTTGCAAGTTACTATGTTCCATGTACATCTCTGTACGTTGCATGGTTTGTTGGAGGATCTCTGATACCTACCCTGCAAGTTGAACATAATCTGGAGTCTCTACCTGAGTAGGATCTGAGTTATTCAAAATGTCGCGAAGTCGCTGTAGGTTTTGAATTGTTACCGAAGGTCTTGGGGGATTCTGCTAGCATAAGGTGTTTGACGACTCGAATTCCCCTCCGACATTTTGGTTTGCCCTCTCCGACCCATCATGTGTAGTGGGGTAGAAATAGATGAATTAACTGATTGACGTCTGCCAGTTCCATTACCTCCACTATTTCAGGTCGGTGCCTGAGTGCGCACATCATTTCCACCATGGGTGTTGGCGGGTTATGCTATGGAGGATGGTGCACAACATCTTGATTAGTATCACCTATTGCGTTAACCTCATACCTCCAACAGCAATCTTCCGATGAACTCCCATTGTAACTAAAGGAGAGCATTCCAAGGCTTCTGCAAGGTGTCTTAATGATGGGGAGCGGTCGGAGATTACCACATCTGGTGGGCTTTGTGGTGGACTCAGCCTGATCCAGTGGATTCCCGATCGTAGACTGAGTTTGATCATCTTCACGTGGCCTTCGACCAGTGGTAACTTAATTGACACCCTCACCAAGTGTTGGATGACACCCAGAATACGTAGGAGCCATCGACGAATATTGGTCGCCCATGACTGTATAGAGAGTACATTGACCCTCTAATTGCATCGTTGGACTTTTATCACCATTCTTGCCGGTCGGAAGAACCGGGTTTGAAGAGGCGTTCAGATATTCCGAATTGATCATAACAACCGATTCCTTTGGGTGCACCACTGATAGCAGCGATGAATCTTCCTCCATTCGGTCGATCTTGCTAGCCTCAGTGAGCGGCGAGCCTGCGATGGAAGAGGATGACAACGACATTACGTCGTGTTCCATGGTGAACCAGTTTTCCTCATCCCATGTTCCTGCCATGATCGCATAAGCGACAACGAAACAAAATGGAAATGAGGATGGCTGAGCGAAGAAATCTTCAAAAACTCAACGCCTTCTTCCCCACGGACGGCGCCAGCTGTCGACGATCAAGTCATCAATCTTACAAAATAAAAAATTGGAAATTGGCTAAGAGTTCTTGAATGAGAATTGGGTTTCTCTTTAATGTAATGAACTGGATCTTTACAAGGTGTGCTTTGAACAAGACGACAGACTAGCACTAGTTACACTCAGTGAATTGTTTGCTACTGCCTAAATTGTCTTCAGATCGGTGGGACTTGCTTCCTTCGATCCCCCTTCCAATGTTCATCATCCATCCTTAAATAACTGACGAAGAGGTGACAGTTACTCCTGGAAAATACGTCCATTAGAAGTGACGCGTCTGGTTGGAGGGGCAGTAGCAGTTAGTGAAATACCAACTGATCAGCGGTTGATATCAGAGGGAGATAAAACCATAGGGTGGTTAGTGTTAGTGACTTAGGTCTGGAAACGTCGTATGGATTGGAGCAATTAAGACACATGTTCCACACGAAAGGGATATACTTGGAACTAGGTTCAATTGCTAGTTCAGAGCTTCTGCGAGCAGCCAACTGGTCGAGTAATGAGTACATACCCTCTCCGACCAGGTTACCCATTAGGTGACCCCTATAATTCTAACGGCCATAGGGATTGTTAGTTATAAGGTTTATGACCACATAAACTATGCATATTTTAATTAATATATAGGAATTTAATCCCTGTCAGGCGTTTTTATACAAGGAAAGAATTAGGAATCTGTAAGCATATCAAACAGAAACCGAACAAGGCTAAAAAGCTCTTTGGAAGTTCTTGGCAAATGAGGGCACAAATTAGGGAGGGAACGAGCAAGAATCGAAGAAAGGAAGAGATAATAATACCTCTCAGCCAGGGGTTGCCTGGTGAGGGGATGAACCAGCGGGAGCCTCTGCCCAGCCGCCTTCACGCACGCCTTCATCTCCCCCTCCTCTTTTTCCTCCTCCCGCCGCTTGCACACCGCAAGAAACGAACAGCCGAGCAGGAGGAGACTAGGAGGATAGTCAAAATGGAGCCCTGCGCGCGTTCCTGGCTGTCGGACCTGGATTTCTCAAATCCAAATCTAATGTGAAAACACTGTGCTATTTCCTGGATTAGTAGATAGCACTCACATATACATCACTAAATTATTTCATACACGATGAAAACCATATCACTCATTATATTACAACACATCAGAGTCACATAGACCGCGTCGGGTCAAGTTTTACAATAAGGGCGAACATGCTAAATGAATACATTAGAAAAGTAGTGGAAGCGACTGTGGAAGCAAAAGGGGTAGAGCACATCTCTCCACAGGCAAGCGATTGAGGAACCCGTGTGCATCTGATATGGCCCAAAAACTTGGATAATATTGGATGCACGCAAGCACTAGCAGAGCAAGCTAGACTGAGGCGAGATTTAGACTAAACAAACTAGACTACCCTTCATTATTTTCTGGGCCTCCAGCTTCTGGGTCCTCGTAGTACGCATAATCTCCCTGGTTTCCTGCTTATGAGGGTTTTGGGGAAAGAGCGAGGATGAAAACAACTTCGTGCTCACAAGCCAACACACAGGATGTTGTAATAATACATGTAAGGCTTAACAAGGACGGCTCAGGTTTTTTTATTTGCTAAAAGCAATATTTTAAATTATATTATTTAGGATTTCCTATGACTTCGCAATTTGACCAAATTTCATTTTATTAAAGAGATATTGTACAATATTTATAACGACGAAGGTTACCTCCACCTACGCTTAAATTTTGATTAGAGTCACCTCCATATATTAACATCACTGGGTACGATGACCTAGGAAAAACCAACCCACGGGTTAGGTGAGACTGACACAACAATCATCCCACCCACAAGGTTTTATAAATAGAACTAACTCAAGTTAATTTCTCATGTCCGCCTTTGACCGCAGACACGACGGTTTAAACAGTTTAGACTCGGTAGAGGTTGTACACTATACCTACAAGAGACAATCATACTCATTGCCCCACATGATTTCTTAGTCATGTAATTGAGCGATCATCACAGTAACCTTTCAAATTAACTTGCCCTTTCTGGCATCTCACCCATATGGGATGCCCCCATTTGCGGTGGGTCCCATAATATTGTGCGGGATGTTCATCACCACGACTAGCGTAGTTGGCAACTTCACCCTTCCCTGGTGTCCGTCCCATTCAAGCTGGCTCGTATCCAATGCTTGCACTACCTCACTCTGCCTCCAGTGTGATGAATTTGCACTACCTCACTCTGCCTCCAGTGTGATGAATTCCAAGGTCCAATAAGTTTACTAAGCCAAGTTGTACTTTACATACTTGTGGTTGTACTTATTTTTACACAGGAGCTCATGACAAGATTAAGTCATTAATCCATCCGAGCGGTTCATACCACATACCAACCACTCTTGTGGTCCGACAGCATCCACCATCATACCACCCGCTCAGATGAGATAACATCAATTTAATAGGGTTTTCGGGGAACAAAATACATTACCACAACATTCGAGTTATTTGCCCACAATGACTGCCCAATTCATTTCCATGATTAAAAGATAATGATTGGGCCATTTAATGCCCCGGTACTTAAGCAAGACTAGCATGTCATTTAAGTACAACCTATAACTAGTAATTACCACATATTTACTAGGGTGACATGGAATAATGGATTCAATTTCCAAAGGATAGTATAATAATTAAATATAAATCATCAAATGGGTATTTAACTACCTTAAGATTTAACATATATTTGCTTAGGGAATTAAAGCATGCAATTTTGGTAGTTTAAAGGAATATAATTTGCGTAAAATATAGGTTCAAAATGATCAAAGTATTGACTCACCTGGAGTGAAGGGGAGAGAGTCTTGAAAGTCTTGAGCTTGATCAAACTGAAGATCTCCCGCGTCTTCGAACTCTACTCGGATGAACACACAAGAAAATAATAACCTTGCTAATGGCACTGGTCTTATTTAATTTGGAGTTCATTTGTTATTTTGCTAGTATTCATTTGTTCTCTCGCAAACATAAAAAGAGGATGTTACACTGGCCTGGATTCCAGAAGCTCCACGAAGTCTAAGCTGGGTAGGGGTGCAAACGGAGCGGATAGTTCCCGACCGACCGAATAAATTCAGGGTGGTTTTTTCAGATATCCGTTTTTTTTGCTGGATTCGAATCCCGATCTGATTTTTTTTATGATTATGGATTCGAATTCAGGACAGAGTTATCTGGTTGAATTGGAGCTGTCTCGGGAGAAAAATGAAACTATTCGAAAAATACCAAGTGTTATCTGACTGCCTGCCTATTGCAAATTTTTTTGTTGCATTGGCAAATTTTCATCTCGTATTTACACTAATGACCATCTCTTTTTTTTTTTTTGAAAATATAGTGTTATTGCTACATGGTCACCATGCGGGAATGCTCCCCGCCCGCCACATCGCCCATTTATGCACGGTGGCCATGCATGAACGCCCTCGGCCCGCCACATGTCCTGGATTACGGTTTATGCCAAAATTATGTTATGGTTTCGGCGCTGTTTGTAAGAATTTTAAAATATAGCAAATGAGTTTCAAAAATTGTGAAATTTTATGTCAAGCCTTCCGACACAGTGTACTTGTTTGTGTAAATTTTCTTTCAAAATTTTATTTTTCCCGCAACACTTCCCCGCCCGTCATGTGCCGCCCCTCCCCTCCCGCACTCGCCGCCCCCTCCCGCCAGCCCCCATCTCCCCCTTTTGCATCGAAAAATGATGTCGTGTCATCCCGTCACCTCCATCTAATCATTGTCTCCCCCGTCAAATCCTTGTCCCCATCAAATCTTTGTATCCTCTATGTGCATGCATGACAAACTTGATTAGCACGCGAGAGAAGAATGCCCTTCCACAATGGCTATAAATTAGAGAGCGAGTGAGCGTGGTTTCATTTCGAAGTCGCTCGCTCTCTTGCTACGTCGATTATGTTTTTAAGGGACATTTCAGCGTTATTAACCGCCGTTATTCGCATGTAATTTGTATCTCCGTCAATTGTTCGTTGTTCGTAAATTCTTTATTAATTGCATACTTAAGTAGTTGTAATTTTCTAGGCACACCTATTATAGGCGTTCTGAAATTTTTGTAGGAATTTTGAAGTGGATGTGTACTTAAGTAGATATAATTTTACAGGTATTTACTTAGTTTGACGTTGTTAGTCCCTTGTAATTAGTGTTTTGATATTTTCATAAGAAAACCATTTACTTAATTTGACATTGTTAGTTTAACGTTGTTAGTCTATGTGTGGATATCATGGGGATATACTCCAGATTTTAGGATGATGTGACAATTGGCAATGACGTTAATGGTTTATCGTTTCACATGTTTTCGGCAAAGTTCAGTGCTGTCAGGCCATAACCGGTCTGACCGTCCAGGGCGGTGGTCAGACCGGTCCATACGGCGGTCGGACCGGCCATAGCGGCGGTCGGACCGGCCAACTTCAGAGGGCGGTGGTCAGACCGGCCCATATGGCAGTCCGACCGGCCATAGCGGCGGTCGGACCGGCCAACTTCAGAAGTGGGATTTTGAACTGGGCCAAAAATAGAGTGTGTAGGCAAGAGAGGAGATTATATTGCACTTGATCTCATAATTTTTGAAGTCTCCAGTCAAAAGTTCTATTGGTTTGAAAATTCCAGTAGGTTTCGGTTTTCCAGAGTGGAAAATCGGCTAAGTCATTACTGGCGGTATGACCGGCCAATAGGTGGCGGTCAGACCGGCCAGGGTGGGCGGTCAGACTGGCCCTAGGGGCAGTCTGACCGGTTTTCACTTGGATCGTCGCCTGTCGTGACGGCGATATTCGGTTGTTAGGTCAAAGTCATGAGTTTCAGGGTATATATATTGCATGATGCATATTTTGACTAACATAAGTCAAGTTGTGAAGAACTTGTTCCCAACTTCGATTTACTTGTCTATTGTTGTGAAGGTTGCTTGGTGGTCAACGACGGTCAACGGCGAGGATGATCGGGACTAGGCTTGGAGAGCTGAGGTCCAGAACGATCGACGATGCCGGGTGAGGTCAATGAACTCAAGCGTGACGCAAGATTGACAAGGGTGACCTATTGGCTAATCCGCGGCGCAAGATGGCGCAAGGTGTGGCTAATTAGGTCAAGAGGAGTTAAAGACAGCGCATTAAAATACGTGCATGTGTGACCCATTTGTTTTGGGCCTTAACGAGATCCCAATTGAGTAAAACTTCTAGAAGGTATAAGCCTCCACTATAAATAGGGGAGGGAGGTGGCTGCACCTCCGCTTCGTCTCTTTTGTTATTTGAAACCCTAATTTTCTTAGGGAGAGCTTTTGTGGAGTCTAGGGTTCTAGAGATTTTGATGTGATTTTCGTGCTCTTGGATTGAGCTTTGTCCTCCATTGATGGAGAGGCTGTAAGCCCATATCATATCAATCAATCAAAGGAAAGTTTGATCATGTCTTGTCTCATTGCGTTCTTTCTCTATATTGGATGATTTTGAGTTTTTCTTTGATCTGCGAGTTTTTGATTGAATTCTTCATGTGATCTAGCTTGCTGTAACGTGTGGGAACATATCTAGAATCATCTTGATCATCAATCACCCACGAGCAAGATTTTGGATCAAGTTTTCGTTTTGACCCGATTTTGAACCCTTCTTCAATCAAACGGAAAAGGATCATTATTCTTCCAAGAATTATCACAATATTCGATTGGAATAGGTTCCTGTCATCATAGAGAAGGTGTGTTCCAAGTTTCATCAAGTTTGGAGTTGTAGATCAAAAATTTCATTAATTTACAACTTCGTGATCGGGCTATTTGATCTATTCTGAAGACCAGCGGTCAACCGCTCAAGGCCACCGGTCAGACCGCCAGGTAATCGGTCAGACCGGTTATGACCCAGCGGTCCGACCGCTTGTGCATTGAATTGCTTTAGTCTTTATTGATTTTGTCATATTGTTTAGGGGTTTAAATTGGATTCAATATTAGTCTTTCGCTATACTGATATACTGATCTTCGTAGCTTCCATAGCTACTGGAGTAAAATATTATTGAATCAATTATTTGTGAAAAAGTGAGTGTGCTCCTATTCACCCCCTCTAGTCGCCTTTTCGGTCCAACACTATGTAATTATTCCCATGTAATTTGGCAGGCATTTACTTAGTTTGATGGTGTTAGTTTGACGTTGTTAGTCCCATGTAATTAGTCTTAATTAATTAGTTTTAAATGGTAGTTTTCATGGAAAGCATCATCATTGCATGCAACCATTAGTCTCAGGCCGTGCTGCATTGTGCAAATGTTCATGATGCAAAGGACAAAGTGCAACACATCACACACCTAGCAACTACTTGCATTAGTTGAAGTTCATAATGACAACAAATATAAAAATAAGAAAAAAATAAAGTTACTAGTTAATTCGTGCAACTAATTATTAATGTATGCACTCTTGGCCATGCAAGCAAGTAGTTGCAAGGTATTAAGTATGCACGCACCATGCAATGAACACACACATATGCAAATAATTTTTTTTCAGCAAAGGAAAAGAACACGGATCAACACACACATGCTTTTATAATTATGAGTACACAATTTGCTATAATTAATTTAGTCATGTGTAAATAGCTGTATTTAATTTTGTACTACTAAATTAGTGTTAGTTTGGTCATAATTTTTAATTTACAATATTTTATGGCAATTAGCAACCTTCTCACTAATATTCCCTCTATTCCATGTGTTGCAGGCTATATCTCTGCCGGAGCTTTTGGAACACTTCTACGATGACGACCACCGGTGCAAGTTGTGGATTGCTGGTGACGCCGATGGCCCTTTGCCCCTGCTGCTTCGGGCAGAGAGGGATTACTGGGAGCTAGACGATCTCTACGCCCTATCCTCTGGGACAAGGGCTTGTTGCCCTTTGCAAGGCTGGTCTCTGCACAACCGGAGTTGCAGCCATCGTGCCACGAGAGTGATTTTATGGAGTCTGTCGCCCATGAATTCTTCGGAGGTGTCCCCTAAGTCGGCATGCCTCATCACGACGACATGTACGCTTACCAGACTCTGCTGGGCCAGACTTAACCGACTGGTCCACCGCCGCCCACTCAACGGTCTCCATACCCCCTCCGAGCCGACACGCATGTGCAACGCAAAACATCCAGGCGCACACGAAGGCAGCCGCAATGTGCAAAGTATAATGGCTCGAACTAGTGAGCCATATTGTATCCCATGTGTAGTTTCTATGTTTTGGTATATTTGTATTCATATTTTTGTTTTGCTATATTTGTACACATATTTTAGTTGTTATGTGTGTATTTCTGTGCCATATTGTCTATCGATATCTCCAATGGAGTTGCAATGCAGTTTTTCTCTCCATACATTCCAAGTCACATAAAATTATGAAACCCTATTTTCTAAAATATAAAATCCAAATTTTCGCGATGTAAATCCTAAATTTTTGAGATAATTTCAGAACACATATAAAATTATCGAAACATTACACAGTCAAGTCCACTGCGTGAGGAGTCTTCAAAATAAAATACATAATTTTTGGAGCTCATTTTCTACATTTACAAATCCGTACAAATAGTACATTTATATGAAATTGCGAGAAAAATTCTGAAGAAATAAAATTATAGCAAAATTACACAAGTAAATACACTATGTCAAGAGGCTCCACATAAAATTTCATAATTTTTTAAACTCATTTGCTATATTTTAAAATTCATACGAATAGCGCTGAAACTAACTTAATTTTGGCTCAAACCCTAATCTGAGATACGTGGCGGGCTGAGGGCGTTCATGCACGCGGGCGATGTGGTAGGTGGGAAACGTTTCTGTATGGTGACTGTATAGTAACAGTATTATATTAGTAAAAAATAAAAATAATCATTAGTGTAAATACGATACGAAAATACAATAAAAAATTCCCTATCGCGGTAATGCCCTATTGTATTGGCCGCCCGACTCCCAGACTGCCAGATCAACTCATCTCCCAAATCCCCTAACCCTCGCCGCCACCGCCGCCGCCGCCTCCCTTCTCCTCCCGCGGTCCCTCCTCATTCGTCATCTACGCGACCTCCCCCCACCCGCGGCCTCCACCTCCGCCTCCCTCCTCCCTCGCCGCCGCCGCCGCCGCCTCCCTCCCTCACCTCTCCCTGGCTGGCTGGCTCCCTCCTCATCTTTGCCTCCCCCACCCGCGCCCTCCTCCCTCGCCGCTGCAGCCGCCACCTCCCTCCTCCCTCGCCGTGGTGACTGGTGAAGTGGTGAGGCCCAAGGGCGTTTGGTTTTGTCGATTGGTGCAGCCGTGCAGGTACGTGGTGACCCGCTGCGCCCTCCTCCCTCGCCGCTGCAGCCCGTCCTCGGTTCCGGGAGCTCCGCGAAGTCTGAGCTGGGGGACTGTTCCGCGAGGAGGCACGAAGAGAGAGGGGCTCTTGTGCAAAAGCTCCCTTCGCTCTAGGGTTTAAGCTTTTGGAAGAGTGAGAGTGCCGCAGCCGCCGCCGGCGACGAGGACGAGCTGAGATGGCGGAGGCGTCCGTCAGATACCTCCGGGACGGGCGCCTCGATGGCGAGCACGCGCCGGCGCTGGCCGTGGAGGGTTCCCTTCAATGCTGCCCGCTCGCCGCGCGCGCCATGCTCCACGTCGCGGCCGCCGTCGCCTCCCATGCCGCCGCAGGGAAGGCGCAGGCCAGGTATTATTACCCCCTTCCCGTTATGATGCTTTAGATTGTGTCAGCTTGGCCTCGTTTGGCTAATGACGACGTAACAGGCTTGTTGCGAACTTGTGATGGTGCAGGGGACTTGTGGTTGTGGGGTTCGATCGGAGCCCGGAGGTGTACCTGGATTCCATGGGGCGCCGCGGCCTTGATTCAAATGCTTTAGATCGATGGTATCATCTCACAGAACTGAAAAGAAAAAAAAAGAGCTCAGCAGAACCGACATTTGAGCAGAATTGACACCTTATAATCGGAGCTGAATTGCGTAATCAGAGCTTGTTTTCTGTTAACATGTTCTGCGTATCCAACATAGCTTCTTAATGCAGGCCAAAGTTGGCTCCTATATTAATTAACTCTGACCCTGCTTATGCATTTACATTCATTGGTAATTTTAATTGCCTATTTGTGTTGGTTGAGTGAACATAACCTTAAATTGTTGGTATCTCGAATGTACCAAATAAGACTTGGTAGAATTTTAGTGGTAAAGCAAGTACCAACTGGAACTATGGGGTCGCTAAAGAAATTATAAGCTGATAAATGGTAGTACAATCTCTTTGGCAAATCTAGAATTTTGAATAGTCTAATTTGGCACGTTACCTCAGGATGAAATGCTTGAGTTAACGGTATTCATTCATGTTGTCACATGGCTAGTTAGTTTAGAATGTCTCACTGATGGTAGTTTTTACATTGTTCCAACAGTGTTCGGATATTGGATTGCTATTCAGACCCACTTGGATGGAAGCAGAAGATTCGAAGTCAGCAGCACCAGGACAGTGGAAATCAGTGTCCAACAAACAAAGAGAACATCGCAGTTTTCAGAAGTGTGAAGGATGTTGATAAGTTGATGTGTTCTGCTATTGATCTTGGACGAGGTATAATCCATCTTAGAACCTTTTTAACTTGCTAGTTTTCCTTTCTTATGATCTTGAAGCTTATGCTACACTTGCATATGCTACGGATATCAGGGTTTGAAGGAGAAGGCAAAACCTGTTTTTCTATTGCTATTGACTCAGTAAGCCCCTTTCTTAAAACTTGTTTTATCTGTGCAAAGCTTACTTGGGTGCATATTTAATTCAACAATTTTGTTTTTCCTATAGATGAAATTGGGTCCCTATTGTGTTAACTGCTTAACTGTAATACTGTCAAAGTTTGATTCCCGTATTGCTAGTTATGTTCTTCTGTCATAATTTGGCATTGTCATTGTTTATGAAACTGTCTAGATTAGTCTGGGAAAATAAAGTTAAGCCTGTGTTTTCCAGAAATATGTGCCAAAATTGAATATCACATCTTAGGTCCTGTTTGTTTAGGCTTAGGCTTTTTGGCTTATAGATTAAAGCCAGTTTTTTTGGCTTAATCAGCTTATAAGCCCCTCAGTTTTTAAGCCTATCTTTGGTGTTTGGTAATCTGGCTTTTTATAGGATATTAGCTTATTGAGTTGTGTGTGAAGGATAAAAAGCCTGAATTGCCTTGAGGGTTTGAAGGATGTCTTTAAGGTTGAATTTAAACTTATTTTTGCATGGGATTTGTAACCATAACGATATGTGCAAGTGTACATATGCAAAACAAAAAAGATTTTGCTTGTTCGTGCATGTATTAATTTTGGACATTGCGTAATTAAAGAAATTAATATAGAAAGACATATATTAGCCAACCTTTTCGTTGTTTCCCAAGGTAATTTGCCAAATCGGAACTACATGTTTGTCTTGTCTATTTGCCTTACTGAAATATTTCATAGCTCACCAGAAAGATTCAGGCCAAATACCACGACCATTTTTACGGGAAATGCGATTAACTACCTCCATTCATAGGCGTACATCTAGGAAAAACACAAGTCTAAACTTGCAGACAAAATGCTTTCTTAACAGTTTGCTATAATAATCTGCGTAAATCCAATACAAAATTAAAAATAAAACTTAAAAAATACAAAGGTACAATATATCAATAGAATTGACGAGGATATGATAACCCTCATGTCGGTGTTTTAGAACCGATCTTACGTAAAGATTGTTTGATTCGGGGGGGTCTCCTAGAGATGAAATCACGCAGAGCGATTGACACGAGATTTTTATACAGGTTCAGGCCTTCTCCGGGGAGAATAACAACCCTACTCCTGTGTGTGTGTGGTATTGACTGTATTCTCAACAATCAAGCCAGAAACTAAGACTATTACAAAGAACAGTACTTGTCTTTCTCCTTGATTGTCCTCGATTGGCTCTTTTTGCCCTCCCCTTTATCCTTCTGATTGATGCCTTTATATAGTCGTGAAGGAGTAGCCGTTTTCCCCTGCTGAAGAGGCGCCTAATCAAGCCAGTAATGGGCACATGATGGCAATAATTACCGGTGTAGTGGCTCCTTCACGCCGTTTGACAGTTATCTTTAAGAGGTAATGGAGTATTTAAGCACTATTACTGCGCAGAATAATAGTGCATGTGGACCGTCTGGATTCCTTAATCAATTGGACCCACTCGCTTGTAGGTTTTATTGATAATAAGGTGGTCGTGGTTGACTTGGTCGTAGCAGAACTTACGACTGGGTATAAGTCGTAGCAGAACTTACGACTGGATAATAGTCGTAGAAGGACTTACGACTAGGTATAGGTCGTAGCAGAACTTACGACTGGACAATAGTCGTAGAAGGACTTACGACTGGGTAATGGTCGTAGAAGGACTTACGACCATGGCATAGTCGTAGTAAGACTTACGACTATGGGGGTGATTGTAGGAGAACTTACAATCACTTGGTAGGCCCCCCCCTTATAAATATAAGGGGTACTTCTGGGGACTACGTGACATCATATTTACCCATAATAAGAATTATAGATAAAAGATAAAATGAGGATTATCAGATCCTCGTCATCTAGCCTCCCAGCTTCAAGTGAAAGTAACTTACTTAGTGAAGGATTTGAAAATGGTCTTACGACTATGAAAATGTCGCAGAATAATGGTTGAAGGAAAAACTCTTTGACATTTGAGTGCTACTTTGATCAGGAATTTGCTTGGTCAGGAAGGTTGCTTACGATTATCAAATAGCGTAAAAACCCTACATTTGTGAAGTGGTCGTAGTAGAGCGATCGGAGAAAAATCCTTTCCGATTGATACTTCGTTCGACCGAGAAAGACTTGGTCAAGAAAGTAATTTAAGCTTGGAGGTGACAAAGCGAACCTAATTTTCTCGAGCAGACCATCTAGGGTTCAGCCAGACTCCGCGGACACATCGATGAGGCGGTTCGGCGGTGGCAATCGTGCGGTTATAAAAACTTCTGGAGTTAGACTTGGATTTTACCTTTTCCCCAAATCGCTCCATTTGTTCTTGAGCTTTACGCCTTCTCACGCCAACCCTAATCGTGTCTTCTCTGTCAATCTTTTTCAATCAAAACTTCTTATTTACGAGAAATGGCCAAAAAAGTTTACGAGTGGGAAGAGTCGAGAGATGGATCGGCGAATTAAAGTCTTAGTCGGCCAGGGAAGATTCGAGAGAGGCTCACGGTGAAATGGCTTTCGGCTATCGGACAACAACGGCCGTCGGGGAAAATGGGCAAATCCAGTTTTCAAGCGTCTTTGTGAGTCTGACCTCCATTGCTGCTTTCGCCCCTTTCTTCTGGTGGTACTCGAGCACTTTGGAGTGGAATTAGTGAGTCTAGGTCCTAATTCCATTACTATCTTGTGTGTCTTCGTGTACCTTTGCGAGCGTACACAGGGATTAGGTGGACCTCGAGCTTTTCCAATATTATTACGGGATGGCTCGACAAGCTGGAATTCTTAGGAAGTTCTGATCTGAAGCTCCACAACTTGAAGTCGAGGAGTATATTGAGTTTAACTCGGTCTTCATGGTAGGGATGGAGGAAGAGGTGGTTTCTTTGGAAAGTCACCTCGGAAGGCGACCTCTCTTTAAGTGGGGAAGAGTGAGAAGAAATCTTCATGGGACTCAACTCCACGAAGATATTAGTCGGATTGCCCCTACATTCAAGCCATCAAGGACTTGAAGGAGGATAAAATCTTTTACCACATGCCATCCGGTCAACCCCTCCTCCTTCAAGTCCTTGATGGCTTGAATGTGGGGGCAATCCGACTAATATCTTCGAGAGTTGAGTCCCATGAAGATTTCTTCTCGGCGACTTTCCTCACGAAAGAGAGGCCTTACGAGGTGACTTTCCAAGAAACCACCTCTTCCTCCATCCCGCCATGAAGACCGGTGAAACTCGAATATACTCTCGACTTCAAGTCGTGGAGCTTCGATCGCAACTTCCTAATTCCAGCTTGTCGAGCCATCCCGTAATAATATTGGAAAAGCTCGAGGTCCGCGAATCTCCGGTACGCCGCAAAGGTACACGAAGACACACAAGATAGTAATGGAATTAGGACCTAGACTCACTAATTCCACTCCAAAGTGCTCGAGTACCACCGTAAGAAAGGGCGAGCGGCGATGGAGGCACTCACAAGACGCTGGAAAGGGATTTGCCCATTTTCCCGACGGCCAATGTCGTCCGACAGTCGAAGCCATTTCACCGTAGCCTTCTCGAATCTTCCCGTCGATCAAGATTTTAATCTTCGCGCATCCATCTCCGACTCTTCCCACTGTAAACTTTCTTGGCCATTTCTCTCGTAAACAAGAAGTTTTGGATTGAAAAAGATTGCCGAGAAGACACGATTAGGGTTGGCGGAGAAGGCGAAAGCTCAAGAATAGCGGAGCGATTTGGGAAAAGGTAAAATCCAAGTCTAACTCTGTAAGTTTTTATAACCGCACGATTGCCACCGCTCGAACCGCCTCATCGATGTGTCCGCGAGTCGCCAGCAATTCCCTAGATGGTCTGCTCGAGAAAATTAGGTTCGCTTTGTCACCTCCAAGCGAAATTACTTTCTTGACCAAGTCTTTCTGGTCGAATGAAGTATCAATCGGAAAGGATTTTTCTTCGATCGCCCTACTACGACCACTTCACAGTCGTAGGGGTTTTTACGACTATTTTATAATCGTAAGCAACTTTCCTGACCAAGCAAATTCCTGGTCCAAATTATGTCGTTTGGCTGGTGTTAAGCTGCATCTCAGTACAACTTTTCATCCCCAATCAGATGATGGTCAGTCCGAGGTCGTTTACAAGATGTACCTTCGATGCATCACTGGGGATAGGCCAAAGTGTAACGTCCCAAAATTTGGCTTTTCAAAAATCTTTTGAGTAGTTTAGGTCACTAGAAAATTTCACCAATTTTATTTGAATTAATAAAGCTTAATTGGAATTTTTCTAAATTAAAAATATTTAATTTGACTAACATAAACATCAATTTAATCAAAATCTATTTTATTTGGCTTCCGGTGTTTCCGAGAATTTTACGTATTTTCGGGATTTTTCTCGGATTTGTTTGCTATTTATTCTATCTTATGGATTTATTGCCTTTTAATTCAAATTCGAAAATCAGTTTTACTTTCTCTCTCCCACGTGAGCAGTAGCATGCGATCTTTGTTCACGCATTTTTTCCGACCACGCGTTGCTCTGTAGAACCAAAGAAGCCGATTTTCCGATTCTCGCTTTTCAATTCAAACTTCAAATCTCAATATCTTTTCACTCGGTGCATATAAATACGAGCCGTCTGCGCCACGCCGTCCGATCTCGACGTACTCTTCCAATCCTCGATTTGGTTTCCTCCGAATCGATCGTATTCAACGCGATTCGCGAATCCGAGTTCATCCGAAAATCTTCCACGCGAGTTTCTCCTCCGTCGACGCGTCCGTAGTAGGCAACCGCTCGGCGTTGGATTCGCGTCGTCGTGTTTCTACGTCATGGTGCCGACCCTTCGCTGAAGTTCGCGGAGTTTCGCCGTCCGTCGTATTCCAACCGTATTCTTCGCGTATTCTCCTTCCTCGGTGAGTATTTCTCAAATCCGACCGCACCATTGCGTCCGGCTCGTCGTTTCCTTCCGTTTGCCCATTCACCGCTTGCTACATCGCCACCGTCCACGGCCGCGAAGTCCACTAAAATCAATCTGTAATTTACGCTCTCGTGCGTTCATGACTTCTGCCAAACTCCATTGGTCGCTCTCTGGTTTCGCTTTTTCTATATGTTGTTCGATTAATACGTTCACTGCTAATCCTTTTCTCTAATCTTTGCTACCCCATGCACTAGATATATATACTCTTTTTTTGTATACGATCTGAGTGCATGTTTCGGTCATGTTGGCTATGTGGATTATTCCAACTTTCCAAGCCAACGCCATCGGATGATCGGCCACGGTGAGTCTCCCTCGCTCTGCCCATGTTCATGTCTACGATTACAAAGACATGTGTTCGTCCCTTGCTCTAATTTTTTCCAACCTCGATCTTTATTTTCTTTATCCACTATCCTTTGCTTTGCCATCTCTAGCTGATGTGCATCAAGACAAATCGGCCATGGGAGCAATCTATTTTTGTTTATTCTCTGGACAACCGTGTAGCCTTTGTTGATCTGTCCTCTATTTGGTCCACTGTTCATCTAAATCAATGCATGCATGTAGTTTTCCCCCAATGCATGCTTCTCTGTTAATTCTTCCTTTCTATTTGTCATACAAGAAAATAAATATCTGTTTTTTTTTGACCCACTTGACATCCACAACACCCAAGCCCATTTGTGTGTGTGTGTGTATATATATATATATATATATATATATATATATATATATATATGCACGTACAGATGCATGTATGCATGTATATATATGTGCGTATGTATGTATGTACATGGATGTATATATTTATATATCTCCTCTCACTTACTTGTTGACCCCACCTGTCATCCACTCAATTAAAACCCTAATTATTTATCTCACTTACGTGCGGGTCCCGCATGTCAGTCAAACTTTGGTCAACCCTCCTCCATGAGCTTGGTCCACCGTGGACTAGCGTATCTCTGTGGACCTGGTCCATAGACCAGTGGCCCACATGTCAACCCTAATCTTATTTTCGAGAATTAATTTAATTCTTGAAAATCCGTTTATCTTATTGGTCACACATGTCGTTCTCTCTACCTTATTTTTGGAATTATTTTTAATTCTAGAAATCCATAAATATCAGTCGTTCCCACCTGTCATACACTCAACCATTCTCTAATATTTTCGGAATGGAATATTCTGATAATATTCTACTTGTCAGCTTGTCTCTCTTTTTATTTTCATCATTCCAAAAGCCATATCTTATTCATCCGAATTCCGCTTGAACCCATTCAAATTCCTACATTCATCTAAAGTCATTATCTATCTTCCAGTACCTTTCAATTTCAATTTGGAGTTTATTTGATTTGTCTTTTGAATTGTGTTTGTTTTGCGCTATCTTTATCGTTAGACGTTGAAGCCCCGGAAT
The DNA here is from genome assembly GCA_036346395.1 of Hsuehochloa calcarea. Taxonomy (NCBI): domain Eukaryota; kingdom Viridiplantae; phylum Streptophyta; class Magnoliopsida; order Poales; family Poaceae; genus Hsuehochloa; species Hsuehochloa calcarea. The sequence goes on from CM070597.1 coordinate 32,894,495, forward strand.
CGTCCGAAGGAGCTGAAGATCAATGAAGTAGAAGATTGAAGATAAATAAAGACCATCATTGCTATAGCAAGGCAAGTTATACCTTTGATCATTTTGAACCCAGTTTTCAAAACACTTTGTTTCAATGTATTGCATTCTATTTCAAGTATTTATTTAAATGCTTTAGGGATAGTTATTAATCCAAATTGTTATACCACCTTGTCTATTGTATGCCATGATCTTTTGTCACCCTAGGTTGATTTATTATTAGTTGGTATTATCGTAGCACCAACGTGGGTTGGTTAGATACGATTAGACTGCTTAGCCATGCCACGAGTCATCATTTCATGTGAGAGTTGCAATTATAAACTTGACTAAGTGATTATGAAACTGTGTGATGAAACTGTGTGTCTTTGTGTCTTGTTACTCGTTGATGGCATGTGTTGCACTTAATCAACAGGGTGGGAAAAGATTTGGACTGAGGCAAGTGGTGGATCTGTGTGAATGGTGGAGCTGTGTGCTATAAACTTTGTGATTTGGGTTAAAACTGGAAGTCTTGCCTTGGTCAATTAAGGACTTAACTTTGTGCGCCATTGAACTGGCCTTCTTGCGACCACATGCCTAGTATGGGTGGGCCGACTTAGTAAGTTATGGAGTCTTGACATTGACAACTCGGGTTGTATTTAAGCTATGTGATGGGTGGAGGTGTGATATGTCACATCGCGGACGATTCACGCATCCTGTCCAATGGTGTGTGTCGTTCCAAGGTACGTGTGTACAAATTGACTGCGATAAAGCACACCAGAGTGTCATTGTTTGAGATGAAGTCTCGAAAGGTTTTGTTATGGTCGCGATCGCTACACCGATTGTATCGTGTGGGTAAAGTGTACAACCTCTGCAGAGTGTTTAAATCAATCTATTCAATAGCCGCGTCCTCGGATATGGACATGCTCGAATTTCACACGAGGGTAGATTTTCATAAAACAATTGGAAAGGGTCAGCTGTGTGAGGTAACTTGTGCAGCTGTGTGAATAACTTGATTAGACTGTGTGTCCTTTGTGAAATCAATTGTTAACTTATTATTGCCTATTTGTTTTGAATTATGCTTTCAATCTATTATTTGTATTCAATTGCAAATGTTGCATTTCGCAAAATAACCACGAAGCCATTCCTTTGGAATAAGCCATCATCTATAAATTGCATTCTGTGGTATGACTTGCGAGTACGGTGTGTACTCATACTTGCTATAAACAATCAACAGAAGTGGAAGAATCGTCAGTCGACAAGGTCTACTTCAAGGATCGTGGAGAACTAGGTTGCGCTACCCCAGTCGATTGCCTGTGGGCATATGGATGGGCTTCATCGGGTTATTCCGTTACGTTCATTGCAGACTTTATTGAGCTATTTGTCTTCGAGACATTAATTGTAAGCTTTGACCTTAAGGTCTTTACTCTGATAATTATTGTTATTTGTCTATTTATTAGTCATCTTTGCATATGGAAATGATATTTCATCGATGTTGCCACTGTGTGCACTAGCGTGATCCTGGACTAGTGCAGTATACACAGAGGGTCCAGATTTGCATATTTGGGTCCCGACAGAGGTGGTATCAGAGCCATATCGACTGTAGGTCGTGACCTTAGTTAGAATGGCCGTGTTTAAGGAAAAGTTCAAAACTTATTTTACAAATGGAAAATCTTCATGATGTGCTATTCTCATCTTGTCTAGATTCTATTCTCTTCCACTCTATTCATTTCTCATCTATATTCTTCCTCACCATTTTGAGTATTAAGTTGGACTTTCTTTCCTCATAATTTCTATAGTTGTCGTTATCTGTGCCAAATGTCTTGGTGGATGCCCAAGAGCCGTTTTTGAGCAACTCTTCGAAGACCATGCAACCAACAACGACGTGTCGACATTACTCCAAGTGTTCAAGACAAGTTCGTCGCAAGAATTGAAGACCAAGAAGAAGTTGTACGTCGCCCCTGTCTTTCTCCAAGATTCGCCTACAAGAATCACAAGCAGTCAACGTTGATGAAGACCATAACCAGTTCAAGTTTTCTTCAGACCAGCCATATAGGATAAATCAGTGTTGGTTCCTCCCGTGTGTTGAGCCAAGTCACCCAGTTAAGTTAGAGTTTAATCGACTAGACGATTAGATTTTTATTTTCTTTCTTCTGTGTGTAGTTTGGCTATGAGTTTTATGCTTCTTAATAGCTTTCCGGCTATTTGTGTGTTCCTTGGTGTTCCTCAGGTTAAACCTGCTCCCTTAGTAGATTGTCTTCTCTTACCTTGTGCTTTTCCCTCTCATCTATTAGCCCTGGTCAGCCAGCAAATGAAGAACCCTAGTGAAGCAAACCTTGTCAAGAATCTTGAGATGCTTTATGTCACCGATCTTGTCAATCCCAAAGGGCGATTGTCAATACCGAGAGTAGCAGATCCAATCATGACACAATTTTAGCGGCTCGGACTCAACTCATGAGCGCGATGATGCGTAACATGAACAACATGATGACCCAATAGAATCGCACCGTCGCTACCTTGGCCAATTTGTTGAATCATAATAATCAAGCAAGCATGTTCCATCACGATCTCGATACCAAAGTAGACGCCAACCAACGGCTATCACGGTGCAGCGAAGTGAAACATAAGAGCCTGAACCAGTCTCCTGTCATCCAGAATCAGCTCATGTCAGTGACGATGCAACCGTCGGATAGTAGTAACTTTTGAAAGGATGCACAACCCGTTGCCATCCCAACGACACACCCTCAGTTCAAGTTTGTGAAGTTCATGATGACCAGACCACCTATCTTTGAAGGATTTGTCAAGCTCAAGGATGCAGAATCTTGGATTCGCACCATATAATAGAAGTTAATTGTTGTGCAATGCAATGATAACGAGAAAGTTTTTTATGTTGCCCATCAATTAGAAGGAGTTGTATTAGATTGGTGCAAAAACTTTCGCGCCGCCCATCCGGACAAGTAGACCATCATTTGGTCAGAGTTTGCCCCAGCTTTTCGTCCGCAGTATCCAACATCAAGTAAGAGTGATCAAGAGGAACTTGCTATTTCGATGTCCTACATCCAAGCTAGCCATTGTCTGTTGAAGTGCCGCCATCCAGATAAGTTAGAAGATTTTGCATGTACCTGTTGTGGAGAAATAAGCCATAGTGCCGATGAGCACAATATCAATTGTTCCAGTTGTGAAGGAAACCATTCCGTTGGAGAATGTCTAATGAGCAAGATCACATGTTTCTTATGTGAAGGCGATGATCATTGTCCTAGTCAGTGCCCCATGTATTCAGTGTTGACTTTCGCAATACAATGTCAACATGAAAAATTTTCAAGTCGAAGTCAGAGCTTTAGCAAAAGAAGGCAAAACATTGTCAGTACAAGATATGTCAGCTGAAGAATCATAAAAGTAGAATGTTGACTTTGGTAACCAGCATCAAGATAGAAGCCAGCCATTATCGTCACTGGAGTGTTTTTGAGTGTGGTAAGCAAGACCACTATGCCAAGAGATGCCCTGCGAAGATAGTCGTTCTGCCATAGCCCTGTCAGAAAATTCGCAAGATTCGACACGTTTATGCTACAACTATCATGGAAAAGGCCACAACATGAGCCGGTATCCTCAGAAGAACCAGCCACTCACTCCAGATGCCAGAATGTCAGAAGTCGCTTCAGTCAAGATTTGTAACACCGATAGCAAGTGGTAAAACAGTAGGACCTGTTTGTCCAAAGAAGCAGTCAAAGAAGAGACGTTTGAACGATGATGTTATCAAGAAAGCCTAGATTGAAGATACCAGATTATGCAGTTGTCATTGCAAGTGATCTATACAGCATGCAACCAGATAAGAAGTCAAGTTTGTCTTTGACTTAGTACCCAGGATCAGTTAATTCCAAAAGGATGTACATCAAAGATAATACATGGCAAAAGTTGCCAATAAGTTTGCAGAAATGAAACAGTAGAGCAGATGACTTTCTCAGATAAAGGCAGTGTCAAATTATATTAGTCAGCCTGGCATGCACCAATGTTGATGGCAAAGTAAATTGTTAGCACAAGAATGTGCGAGAATTTTGGTTTATTCAAGAGCTAATCCCAGAACCTCAGAATCAGCTTGTTTGAGTTTTGAGGGAGAACTGAAGTTTCTTTAAGATCATCCATGAACAAGACAGTGTCAGTTCAAGATCAGTGAGACAATTGTTTCAAGATAGTCAAGACCCTCATCGTTGTAAAGGACAAGTTCACCACGATGCTGATGAACTAAGTAAGTGAGAATTTGGAAGAGATCAACCACTACTCCAGTGTTCATACTACTAGCTACCTGAAAGAAACTTGATAACTTTTATCATGGAGCATCCAAAAATTTGTGTGTTACGGAGTTTCGCCAACACTTCCTAACAGCTACAGTTTCAAGTAGTGAATTGTGCTAGTCATATTTCAGAGTTTCTACCATAGAGCATTAAAGATGGCTTTATTGGATCGAGAACCAGGAGGTTGGAGTCTGTTCCCTCAGTATAGTGACAGATGCCTCGAATCGGAAGAGCTACCGCAAGAACTTGTTGATCAAGTGAAGAGTCAGCTAAAGTTACCTGTGAAAGCCAGAAGTTGAATCGTGAGTTAGTGCAAGAGTATATTTGTTGAACCCCAGAGTTAAACTGATGCTAGAAAAAAAAAATCAGTGTTGAGAAAACAATAAGATGACAGTTTTATCAAGGGAATCAGTCCTCACATGAAGTAAGGTAAAGCATGAGAACCTGCCGAAGGTGAACCAGGTGATCCACGAAGCAATGACTATATATGTGTATCTGATGAGAAGAAACTCAAGTAGTTGATGCTCAAACCAACATCCTAGTGCAAGCATTCCATTTCTCCTGAAAGTATCAAGGTGTACAAGGATCTCAAAGTTGAATTGTGATGATCCAATATAAGGCAAAAAGGTCACACAATGTGTTACCATTCGTTCGGTATATCAAAAAGTCAGCTAGTATGTCAAAGGCCAGTCAGAGTACTCCTATGTTTAAGAATTGAAGCATGGGTTTTCTCATGACCCAATCGAGATGTAATTTCTTGAAAAGTATTATTGATCATTTGACAGAAATTTTTGTTTCATACCTGTCAATATCACCTAGTTTGGAGACCGCCTACCAGAGCGGTATACGACAGAAGTTGTATACGACAGAAATGGTATTCGCCAGAATTGGTCTAGTATCAGATCGACAGAGATTGTCAGTGTGCATGATATGCTAGTAGGAGTCAGTGTCAGACCAACGATCCCAGTGTACCTCGTGTTAGTGACCGAGTGTGTATACAACCTTGGATGTCCGTTCAGTTCAGTATTGTGTATCACCCTGAATCAGTTGATAGATCAAAGGAAAGAGTGAGTTTGTGCTTAAACTCATAGTACCAAGTCGATCAGGTAAGTGTTGTGTGCAGAGTTCCCCTACAACACCAGATGCCAGCCAGGTCGCAGTTGCCACCATTTGAAGTTCACAGTGGTTGATCATGTGAGTCATCGCTTAGCTAGAAGCAGATCAGATCACAAAGTATGCCGATTTTGCATTAATCATGAAGCAGAATGCCAACTGTCTTTGGTCCTAAAGGGATTGTAAGTAGCTCAGTTCAAGCAGAAAAGCAACGCAGATTATGCAGATTATCACCCTCACAGTTATGTTTATCTTCAAGATAGCTGTTGAAGTTCTGTGTTAATAAGTTGCGACAGAGGTAATAGAGGTGTGTTGATCAGTTCAAGATTCCGAAGCTCACAAGAAGAGTTAGTTTGTCAACCGGAGCTATCAGTCAGCAGCAGAGTTCCTGAACTCCAGAAGTGTCTTCGAGCACCAATTAGCGATTACATCGAAGCAATCGAGTTGCTAGAAGTCCTTTCCTACCAAAAGCCAGCTTATCAAGTTTTCGTTGAAGCAAGAAGCTCAGCAAGAAGCAAGACGTTTGTTCTGTAAGTGTTCAGAAAAGAAGTTTCGTCAGAGTCAAAGCAGTTGAAAGCAAGGAGAGCGCCCGAAGGCTGAGTTCTGTAATCTTTTCTATAGCTAGCCTAAATCTCGGGGACGAGATTCCTTTAAGGGGGGGAGGTTTGTAACGTCCCAAAATTTGGCTTTTCAAAAATCTTTTGAGTAGTTTAGGTCACTAGAAAATTTCACCAATTTTATTTGAATTAATAAAGCTTAATTGGAATTTTTCTAAATTAAAAATATTTAATTTGACTAACATAAACATCAATTTAATCAAAATCTATTTTATTTGGCTTCTGGTGTTTCGAGAATTTTCCGTATTTTCGGGATTTTTCTCGGATTTGTTTGCTATTTATTCTATCTTATGGATTTATTGCCTTTTAATTCAAATTCGAAAATCAGTTTTACTTTCTCTCTCTCCCACGTGAACAGTAGCATGCGATCGTTTCACGCATTTTTTCCGCGTTGCTGCTCTAGAACCAAAGAAACCGATTTTCCGATTCTGCTTTCAATTCAAACTTCAAATCTCAATATCTTTTCACTCGGTGCATATAAATACGAGCCGCTCATACCACGTCGTCTGCTCGACGTCCTCTTCCAATCCACGATTTGGTTTCCTCCGAATCGATCAGATTCAACGCATTCGCGAATACCGAGTTCATCCGAAAATCTTCCATTGCGAGTTTCTCCTCCGTCCGACGTCCCGTACGGCAACCGTCATGGGCGTTGGATTCGCGTCGTCGTGCTCTACGTCATGGTGCCGCCCTTCGCTGAAGTTCGCGGAGTTTCGCCGTCCGTCGTATTCCAACCGTATTCTTCGCGTATTCTCCTTCCTCGGTGAGTATTTCTCAAATCCGACCGCACCATTGCGTCCGGCTCGTCGTTTTCTTTCCGTTTTGCCCATTCACCGCCGCTACATCGCCACCGTCCACGCCGCGAAGTCCACTAAAATCAATCTGTAATTTCGCTCGTGCGTTCATGACTTCGGCCAAACTCCATTGGTCGCTCTCGGTTTCGTTTTGCTATATGTTGTTCGATTAATACGTTCATCGCTAATCCTTTTCTCTAATCTTTGCTACCCCATGCACTAGATATATATACTCTTTGTTTTGTATCGATATCTGAGTGCATGTTTCGGTCATGTTGGCTATGTGGATTATTCCAACTTTCCAAGCCAACGCCATCGGATGATCTACGTACGGTAGCTCCTCGCTCCGTCCATGTTCATGTCTACGATTCTGATACATGTGTTCGTCCCTTGCTCTAATTTTTTCCAACCTCGATCTTTATTTTCTTTATCCACTATCCTTTGCTTTGCCATCTCTAGGTGATGTGCATCAAGACAAATCGGCCATGGGAGCAATCTATTTTTGTTTATTCTCCGGACAACCGTAGCCTTTGTTGATCTGTCCTCTATTTGGTCCACTGTTCATCTAAATCAATGCATGCATGTAGTTTTCCCCAATGCATGCTTCTCTCATTAATTCTTCCTTTCTATTTGTCATACAAGAAAATAAATATCTGCTTTTTTTTGACCCACTTGACATCCACAACACCCAAGCCCATTTGTGTGTGTGTGTATATATATATATATATATATATATATATATATATATATGCACGTACAGATGCATGTATGCATGTATATATATGTGCGTATGTATGTATGTACATGGATGTATATATTTATATATCTCCTCTCACTTACTTGTTGACCCCACCACATCCACTCAATTAAAACCCTAATTATTTATCTCACTTACGTGCGGGTCCCGCATGTCACCAAACTTTGGTCAACCCTCCTCCATGAGCTTGGTCCACCGTGGACTAAGCGTATCTCTGTGGACTGGTCCATAGACCAATGGCCCACATGTCAACCCTAATCTTATTTTCGAGAATTAATTTAATTCTTGAAAATCCGCTTATCTTATTGGTCACACATGTCGTTCTCTCTACCTTATTTTTGGAATTATTTTTAATTCTAGAAATCCATAAATATCGATCGTTCCCTTTGTCATACACTCAACCATTCTCTAATATTTTCTGAATGGAATATTCTGATAATATTCTACTTGTCAGCTTGTCTCTCTTTTTATTTTCATCATTCCAAAAGCCATATCTTATTCATCCGAATTCCGCTTGAACCCATTCAAATTCCTACATTCATCTAAAGTCATTATCTATCTTCCAGTACCTTTCAATTTCAATTTGGAGTTTATTTGATTTGTCTTTTGAATTGTGTTTGTTTTGCGCTATCTTTATCGTTAGACGTTGAAGCCCCGGAATCGTCCGAAGGAGCTGAAGATCAATGAAGTAGAAGATTGAAGATAAATAAAGACCATCATTGCTATAGCAAGGCAAGTTATACCTTTGATCATTTTGAACCCAGTTTTCAAAACACTTTGTTTCAATGTATTGCATTCTATTTCAAGTATTTATTTAAATGCTTTAGGGATAGTTATTAATCCAAATTGTTATACCACCTTGTCTATTGTATGCCATGATCTTTTGTCACCCTAGGTTGATTTATTATTAGTTGGTATTATCGTAGCACCAACGTGGGTTGGTTAGATACGATTAGACTGCTTAGCCATGCCACGAGTCATCATTTCATGTGAGAGTTGCAATTATAAACTTGACTAAGTGATTATGAAGCGTGTGATGAAACTGTGTGTTTGTGTCTTTGTTACTCGTTGATGGCATGTGTTGCACTTAATCAACAGGTGGGAAAAGATTTGGGTGAGGCAAGTGGTGGATCTGTGTGAATGGTGGAGTGTGTGCTATAAACTTTGTGATTTGGGTTAAAGCGGAAGTCTTGCCTTGGTCAATTAAGGACTTAACTTTGTGCGCCATTGAACTGGGCCTTACTGTACGACCACATGCCTAGTATGGGCTGGGCCTGACTTAGTAAGTTATGGAGTCTTGACATTGACAACTCAGGTTGTATTTAAGCTATGTGATGGGTTTGGAGGTGTGATATGTCACATCGCGACGATTCATTGCATCCTGTCCAATGGTGTGTGTCGTTCCAAGGGTGTGTGTACAAATTGACTGGCGATAAAGCACACCAGGAGTGTCATTGTTTGAGATGAAGTCTCTGAAAGGTTTTGTTATGGTCAGTGATCGCTACACTGATTGTATCGTGTGGGTAAAGTGTACAACCTCTGCAGAGTGTTTAAATCAATCTATTCGAATAGCCGCGTCCTCGGATATGGACATGCTCGGGAATTTCACACGAGGGGTAGATTTTCATAAAACAATTGGAAAGGGTCAGCTGTGTGAGGTAACTTGTGCAGCTGTGTGAATAACTTGATTAGACTGTGTGTCCTTTGTGAAATCAATTGTTAACTTATTATTGCCTATTTGTTTTGAATTATGCTTTCAATCTATTATTTGTATTCAATTGCAAATGTTGCATTTCTGCAAAATAACCACAGAAGCCATTCCTTTGGAATAAGCCATCATCTATAAATTGCATTCGTGGTATGACTTGCAGTGCGGTGTGTACTCATACTTGCTATAAACAATCAATGTGGAAGAATCGTCAGTCGACAAGGTCTACTTCAAGGATCGTGGAGAACTAGGTTGCGCTACCCCAGTCGATTGCCTGTGGGCATATGGATGGGCTTCACTGAAGTTATTCCGTTACGTTCCGCTGCAGCTTTATTGAGCTATTTGTCTTCTGAGACATTAATTGTAAGCTTTGACCTTAAGGTCTTTACTCTGATAATTATTGTTATTTGTCTATTTATTAGTCATCTTTGCATATGGAAATGATATTTCATCGATGTTGCCACTGTGTGCACTAGCGTGATCCTGGACTAGTGCAGTATACACAGAGGGTCCAGATTTGCATATTTGGGTCCCGACACAAAGCAATGGCTTCGTTGGTTGCCTTTGGTGGAATATTGTTACAACACTTCTTTTCAGACATCACTTCGAACTTCGCCGTTCCACGTGGTGTATGGTCGGGCACCACCGTCTTTGTGCTCCAATGAGTCTTGTAGCACACGTCTTCCCGCCGTCGAGCAGTTAGTCTACGACCGCGATGAATTCTTGTTGGAGGTCCATGATAAGTTAGGATACATGATGATTAATTCTATAATTCGTTAGAAGAGATAAGTTAGGATTTCCCTTCAGGATATTGTAGGTTCCTAGATAAGTCCCTTCAGGACAATTAACAATTTAGGAAGATGATTCGTATTTGGGAAGGATTGTGTTAGAGTTCGTATTAGCTTAGACAGGTCCTGCATCCACTATATAAAGATGCTACGTACTCACTTTTGCAATCAAGGAAGAAAATCAGAAAACCCACCTTTCTCTCCGTCTCTCTTGCGGGTGGCAATCCTGCCTTGGCCGCACAGCAGCAGCCATCACGGTTCCCTTGCCGCGCCGTCGAGGTCTAGGACCGCATCCCGTTACTACTCACAACTATCCCCTTCGATCCAATCCCCTCTCCAACAATCCAGTTTGTGATAGAGACTATCAATCAAAGCGTTATATCATTTTACTCTCCAGCTGTTTAAAGTTAACACTTCATTCACAACTATTCCAACATTTGTATTTTATTATTTTAACTTATAAGTTGACATTGTTTATTATTTGAAGCAAAACCATCTTTGCATTCTTTATTATAAAAAATTCTTCACACTTTCACAATATTCTTTTAGTTTATGTTGATGATTAACAGCAAAATTCTTTATGATATTTCAGATTAGCTCTATGTTAAGGTATGCTTCAGTGTCGTCAATTTCAAGCTTTCTTAGTAACATTCGAAGCCATGGTAATTGTTTTTCTTCTATTCTATTTCCCATTTGTGATATGGAGTGGAACATGCATGGTAGCTGCAAAAGAATTTCCACATTTATATTAGTGATATAGCATAAATCGTATGTTTTATTTATATTGTATTGTTAATGCGTTACATTTTATATCTACTGAGAGACCATACTTGTACTTATGGTGAGCAACAGATGTCTAAAGGAATTGTAATATCAGTAGGGTACATTCTTGTGCTCCAAAAGGTCTTCTATTATTTATTGCAACAATGATGTATCATTGTTCATCCAATTCTTACCATGTTAATGTGTGTTGTCCTCAAATTGCAGATCAAATATCATCAATCTTTTGGCTAATGCATTCGGACCTCCATGAACCCAAGTTTTCCCGAGCTTTTGAATGTCTTTCTACCATGGTTGCTTGTGTTGAGCCAGAGGTTGTAGATTCCGTATATGGAGAAGAAAGTCTGGGGAACATTTCTTTCCTTGAGCAAAATTATTCTAAAGCAAAGTTCCATGTGCGCCTGAAACGACGGAATGGACGGGTTAAGCATCTTGTAAGGCTCCTGATCACTTCAATGTTCAAACTTTTCTAAATACCACACCGTGAAGAATTTGGATGGATACTTGATCCTGTCCCTACCTGTGCAGTATGAGGACTTGCATGTTGAGGGGAATGATGTAAAATTTGTTTCTGCTCCATCTGTAAGCGCAGAAGTGAACCAAAGTTTATTGCCCAAGGTTAGGTCCTACATTTCTACCACAATTTAAATAGTCTTGGCCACCACTTACCTTTGTGGTTGTTTTGAACCATTGGTTGTGAATTTTGATGTGTTGGTTCAACAGGTTCAGTTCAATCTTGAACTGTCAGAAAAGGAGCGCAGTGACAGGGCAAATGTCGTTCTTCCTTTTGAACATCAAGGTACTTATTTACCAGAAGTTAGTATTAGTGTTAGCTCATCATTTACACTCTTATTGCCGGAAATGCACTGATGATGGTCCGCAACTAATTGTTTGCACCTTAATCTCAGGAAAGGGCGAGCCTATTCGTATATACGATGGAAGGCAATCTTTCCCTGAGGCTCAACAAGAATCCAACTTAACTGCATCTGCTCTCCTGGATGAAATAAAAGCTCCTAAATCTGCAACTGCAAAGGGTGAAATTCATTACATTCGTGATTCTGATGACGAACAACCTGACTCAGATGAAGACCCAGATGATGATTTGGATATTTGAGTTCTACCCACAGTATGAGCTCTTTACCTTTGTATGCGGCGCGCATGGATCATACTGGAGGTAACCCGTAGCCCCACTCAGAACAGTAATCTTCAGTAGGTTTTATACGGACAATAGTGTTTTTGAGACTAGAATGAGTAGGCATGGCTTCTGTTCGTTGACAGTAAGACTGCTGAATTGTAAGCGGATGCGTTCAGTTCTCCAAAATGTTGGAAAGTTGTTGGACAAATGCAAACAAGCTACAAATTTCACATTATTGGAAAAGTTAATTTGGAACTTGAAAGTACCCAGGAAATTTTGTTAGGAGAATATAATACATGAGTATATTTTAACTGGCCAGCTTCAAGCCTTCGGCACAGGCTTAGCGATGGCATTATAACCCTTACAATCCGCATTGCAAGGCCGACCACTCAACCATCTTACTTACTGACCATGGTCTCTTCTTCTCGGACGTCTTATTGCAACAATCCAATGCAATTAGCCTAGAAACTATATCAGAAAATAGCACTACAAAAATGGTACTTGCTAAGCCAGTCGTGGCTTGATGGTGGCCTCTGCCTTGGAGTCCAGGTCCACCGTCTGCACGACGGCGGACTTGAACGATGAGTGATTCACGGTGACATTGTACTCGCCGTGGAAGAGCTCGGCCTCGAAGACGTCCTAGGTGTCCGTCTTGGCGTCCTTGGGCACCGCCTTCTTCTCGGTGATGAGCTCGTCGACAACATCGCCGACGGGGAGGTCTTTGAACTTGTCTGTGAGGCACATCACATAGCATCTCTTGACGTGCCAGGCGCCCCAGAGGACTAAAGCCCTTCACCGCCGGGTGCGTGTCTGATCACCTCTTCCAAGTACTCCACCTATGTATGCAAGTTTCAGCCATCGTGTCGGAGAACTACTATCATTTATAAGAGATTATAGGACAACCGGGTGCCTTACCAGTTGGGACTGCGAGAAATTAAGTAGAATGTTCATGTACCTGCTTGGGTCCCTTGGTGACGTCGACCTCGGTGAGCCAGATGGGGACTTGGCCTGGGCGAGCGTGTGTCCAAGGAGCCCCTCATGTAGGGGATGTTGGGCGTGGCGAAGTGGCTCTCCAAGCCGATGCCGTACTTGAGGCAGCTGTTTGCCGGGGTAGGACTGGATCTGCTTGAGCTTGGCGAGGTACTTGATCGGCAGCGGCGCCGGGCTGCTCGATCGTGTTGAACTCGTTCATGAAGAGGATGGGCTTGCCGTCGAGCGCGGCCACCTCCTTGAAGATCTGGCCGGAGGCCTCCTTGCCGAGCTTGTCCTCGAAGAAGCTGAAGTGGAGGTTCTCGTTGACGACGTCCCAGTGAATGACGTTCTTGACGCGCTTCGCCATCGCCTCCTTGAGCTGCGGCACGCTCAGGGCCCTCACCCACTTCATCTGCGCCGTCTGGCCGTCCCATAACGCGTTGTGCCCGCGTACCGAGATGTTGTGCTTGTGCGCTAGCTCCAGCGTCTTGTCGGCGACCCGGTAGTCCTCCTGGTTGTGGTGGAACTCCGTGCTGTACCACTTCATCTCGTTCTCCATCGTCGCCACCGTGAACCGCGACGTGAACGACTTCTCGTACTCGGGCGTGTCCAGGATCTCCTTGGTCATCGCGTTGCCCACCGGGAACCCCTTCGCCACGCGCTCCAGGGACAGCCCCGCCTCCGGCAGCAGCTTGCCGCCGGCGTCCTGGACGGTGATCTTCACCTTTTTCTTGCGCTCCTGCGTGCACGGGTCCCAAAACCATGCATTTCAGATTGATCTGCTTGCGTCAATGCTAGCTATGGATTCTGTGTCTTTGGCATTCAGATTCAGTGCGGTGAGACTTCGATTCCTCGAAGGTGAAGGGCTGCAGCGCCATGCTATCCGCCATCACCTCCGCGGTTACGTCGTTGGTCTGCAGTTTTGCACATAAACTTTCATGAGTGGAACAGTGCTGTACATGCATGTCGTGATGCTGTCCCATGCGTGGTTTGAACTACCTCAAAGAAGAGATCACCCTTGCCGGGTGGCGCCACCCTTGAGCATGGTCCAGCAGTAGTCGGACTGGGCCACGATCACGCCGGCGGTGTTGAACTTGCCGTCGGGGGCCACGAGGACGGCCCTGATGTCGCCGGTCCCCTTGGAGAACCGCAGCCACGCTGGGCACAAACGTACGTTTGTTTAGCTACCTAGCTTTGTCCTCGTCTCCTCGACTCCTGATTATGCAGTGACCGATCACAACAAGATCGAGGGAGGAATCGGTCGGTGTTACCGGAGAGGGCGTAGTGGACGTCCTTCTTGAGCTCGACCTTGATCACGGAGCCCTTCACCGGGGCGCTCTTGCTCTTCGCCATCAGGAGCTTCTTGCCGACGGGAGCCGCCACTGATGATGCCGCCACCGTACAGAGGTTTCGGCGGCTCCTTCACGCACTGCAGGCACCGGCGTCACAGAGCTGGCATGGACTGGTCAGTCCGTGGCTCAAGGGAATGCGTACATGAAAGAATAGATGCACCTATGGATGGTGTATCGTGTACACAATGCAAAGAGAAAAGAATGCGCTGCTTGCCTCGATGTTTGCTGGATAGTCATATGGAACAGATCTAACTAAGCATCCTGCGTCGGGAAGAGAGACGGTTATTCAGAGCTACCAGTCATGTAGCATGTGCAGAATTAGCGTATCTTAGTTCACAATTTGAGATTTGCAAGTCTAGCTTGTAATTAAGTTAATTAGAGATTATTTTTTCTTAGTCACATAACGTTCGTAAAATCAAGATGTACTGATTCATATACTCCGACTTAGTAGTACATAAATCTGTAAGTCAAATAGTAACACATTCCTCTCGAAAAAAAAATAGTAACACATTCAAATTGTCTGCATTTTGAAAATTCCAAACTGAAACTAATTGGAGCAACTACTAACCTTCAAAGAGGACAATAGCCAAGAAAAAGACCAACTTCCCTGTGAAAACCTTCATATTTCTTTTATCACTAGCTACAATTGATCTGTGTGTCAGAAGTCATTACTTAAGAATTCTTTTTTATATAGCTACGGGAGGAGATAACATCGGAGGAGCACTAAGTTATATTTAGTGTAGCGTTTTATCAAAAATTAATTGTAATAAAAAGAGATAAACAATAGGAGGAAGGCAGTTGCACATGTAGGGAGGTAATTAATCCATATTATTTAGTGCCTAAAAAACTCCATGCTTGCATTTGAGCAAGTAGTCAGCTTAACCCCCCATCATTTCTATTTCTCAGTACTATGTAACACATCAGTTGCGGGTTACCCCATCAATGAGACATCCATTGCCATTTTTCGAACCGCGGGAACTTTGATGTGCCATATATGCAAAATTCCCATTTCCCAAATACATCGGCGCAATTGCTGAAATAGAAAGTGAAAGGATTGATTTCCACGGTTTTTCGAAGCAAGAGGAGATGACATTCTTCTACTTCTTTTTAGAAGCAAGAGGAAATGTATCTTGGTTCAATGTTACTGTCGGACCCTGGATTTCTACATCCGGTTTACTCTGTGAAACCACTGTGCTATTCCCTGAATCAGTAGATAGCACTTCACATGCACATTGCTGAATCAAACTATACATGACATAAAATCATTTCATTCATTAATTTACACATCAGAGTTTACATAGACCGGTTCGGACCAATTTTTACAATAAGGGCTGAACAGGCCAAATGAATACATTACAAAAGATAGCGGAAGCGACAACGGAAGCAAAAGGGTGATAGCACATCTTACCGCAGGCAAGTGACTGTGGAACCCGTGTACGCCCGATATTATCCGAAAACCTCGGACAATATAAGAGGTACACAAGAATCGACGGAGTCAGCTAGACTGGGGTGAGACTAGAACAGCCAAGGACTAAACTACGCTTCAACAATTTCTGAGTCTTCAGATTTCTGGATCCTCGTTGCAGTTGAAAGCTCCATGGTTCCTGTTTCTGAAGGTTTGAGGAAAGAGCGAGGATGAGCACAACTACTGTGCTCGCGAGCCAACACACACAGATGCAATAATATATATGCAAGGTGTAACAAGGATGGCTCGGGTTATTTTATTTGCGTAAAGCAGCATTTGTAAATACAGATATTAGAAAATTCTAGTACTTAGCATTTTGATCAAATTGCATTTTTAAAGAGATTAATTGTGCAATAATTAATAAAAGCAGAGGCTGCCTCTACCTTCATGCTTATATTTTTGTTGGTGGTCATACCCACCTATTACCAACGCTGGGTAAGAGTACCCAGGGAAAATCCAAATCAGGGGCTAGGTGAGCCCCGCATATTTTTCATCCCATCCACAAAAGTTTTTGAAATAGAACTATATCTTGTAAGTTCCTATGCCCGCCCTTGACCGTGGGCACAGTTGTTCAAATAATTTTTATTCTCTGCAGAGATTGTACATCTTTACCCACAAGAGATAATCGTCTTGATATATACACATGTTACCTTTGACATGTGAATCAAGGGGAGATTATCACAATCCCTTTACAAGGCATCTCTCGGCATTTGCTATACCAGGTAAGGTTTCACCTGAGTAGGGTCTCGGTTGCTAGGATCCGACAACCACTTACCCGATCCCCCTCTTGCGCCGTGCGACTTACGCCTAGGATTCTCAAGTCGTATACCCCAACCCGTAGCCTCGTGGGCTCTCGGTGAAGGGGCGTCCCTCCAATGGTGCAACTCGTACCGGTGTACACCAATTAGTTAGCCAGGTCGACACCATTATAGACTTGTGGTTGTACTGTTTTACAATAGGAGGTCATCACAGGATTAAGTCATTAAGATCATTTGGGCGGTTCTTACCACATACCATCCACAAAAATATCCTGGGCTACATTAGCACCCAACCATTTACCATCCAGCTTACCATCCGCCCAGATGGGTACTAGCAAGTTTTTAGAGTTTTGGAGGAGTATAAAACAAATTATCACAACCAATTCAGTCATTCTCCCCAATGACTGCCCAAAACAATTGTTATGATTTAAAGGATGATGATTTGGAGTAGAAATACCCTGGTACTTAAACAAGTCTAGCATGGTGTTTAAATACGACCTATAACTAGTATGTTACCATATATTTACTAGGGTGACAAGGATTTTTGGGAGTTCAATTATCAAGGGAATGGTATAATAGTTATTTAATCATCAAATAGGCATTTAACTACCTTAGAGTATTTGACATACATTTGCATAGAAATTAAAGCATGCAATTTGATATTTTAAAAGAATATCATTTGCGTAAAATGTAGGATCAATATGATCAAAGTGTTGACTCGCCTAGGCTATTTTTACCATAGCCTTGATCTTACTCAAAGCCTGATTAGACAGAGGTTCGAAGTCTTGGTGTCTTTGCTTGAATCTTGGATCTGCTTGAGTCGTCGATTCTTCTGGACTTTGATTTCTAATTACGCAATAACGATTAAAAAACCAAATAAATCCAAGAGACCAAATAAAACACAAGTGCCTCAGAAAAATTACGGAGGATGAGCTTGAGAGAAGGGTTTGGGCGACACTGGAATGTTTGACAGAGTCAAACGACCAGCTGAGCGAAAGGAGGGATGACAGAGAAATTCTGCCGGGAGGGAGGATACAAGGAGGGTAAGGTTGAAGGAGTTTTTGCCGAAATACTCTATTGCGGATTTGGAAGATAGCAAGACTATACCACTACAGGCGACAAAGCAACTTAACTACCGGTTCTACACCAAATCTAGGATACCAGATCGACACAAAATCCTATGGCAATTCTATACCAAACTCATTTGCCAGATAATACTCAACAATTCAATTGCAAACATCATACCGATTCAAATGCCAGCTACTCAACCTATTACGATGACCTACTACCAAATCAAGACGCAGATTCTATTGCCAATTAATCGATGCCAAAATCACCAATCATTGCCAAACAATACGGATTGATAAAGCAATAAAATCAATACTTCCAGCTTTTGCCAAATATCATTACTTCCAACAATCATTGACCTACTGATGAAATACTAACCAACAGCTAACAATTGATTAACAAATCCAATAGACAATACTGCTACTGAAGATCAAGCTATCCCTAATAATCATGATCAAAAGCAACAATTCAATTTACTTGCCAAAACACTTATACTAATGATTAGTAATCACAGACAATTAATCAATAATCAATTTATTATCAGCAAAATATCCTATTGCAACATTTCTCAATCGTTGGATCGATTGTAACCTCAATGCTACCGCTACGATCTGGGGAAGCCACTACGAATCAAGTATAGACAATTGAAACATATGAATAACAATTAATCGCAACCTCTACGACACAACAACTCGATCGACAGATTAACACAACCTCAACTATCGATTGATCACAGACTTTCCAATTGCAAGACATACTAACTATTAACCTAATGCATCAATTCATAATCGCCAAATTAATACAAATTTTCAAATGACAGAGTGCACACCGAGATTTCAATGGCAAGATTAAACACTCATCAATATTACTCTAATCACTGTCATACAGATGATTTATGATCACATGCAATAATCACAACAAAATTACTACTAATAATTTCAACATTGCCACTGATACTTCAAATTGCCATATTGCACACATACACTAGTTACAGAACACACATTATTGTCTACAATATCGATATTCAACAACAATCAATACTGCCATCAATACTAATATCCAAATTGCTATCAAACATTGTCATTGAGATTTCAATTTGCTAGATCAGCTATACTTTGTCGCTATTGTCGCTCTATCCTCGGTTCGTGAGAGGATGCCACGAGGAGGGAAGCGATATGCCGAGAGAGGCGGGGCAAGGGGAAAGGGGGCTCGGCCGATGGCTACCGACGGCGAGTAGCGGCCGGGGAGGTACTGGGAGCAACCAAAATGGGGTGCCGGCCGGGTGAGGAGGCTGAGGGAGGGGGTGATGCGGCCGGGGAGGTCGGGTGGAAAGGCCAAATGGTGGTGACGGCAACCGAAGAGGGGAGGATTAGGGGGAAAAGAGAAAGAGCCAGGGGAGGTGGAGGGGAGGTTCACCGAGGGTTTTGACGGGGCGGGGAAGCATCGGAGAAGGTCGAGTCGAGGGCGGTGTGGGGAGGAGCTTGACGACGGCGGTCCCGGGAGGCGGGCGGCGGCGTGGTCGGGAGGCACGGGGGCGTCGCCATGGGAGCTCTGTGCCGCGGCAAGAGGGGGAAGAAGCACCAAACCGGGAGGAGTTCTTTGGGGGACTTACCCAGGGGAGAGGGAGGAGCAAGGCGGGGAGAGGCAGAGGGGCGCCGGGCCTCTTTATAGCCGGGAAGGAGGGGACCTGGTGGAGGTGATGACGGAGGCGGCATGGCGACGGCGGTATGGGCGGCCATGGCGTGGAGAAGACTTGGTATGGGCGACGGAGGACGACGAGACGGCGCCGCAGGCGGGGCGGGCGACGGACCGGTCGATGCAGCTAATGACCCGGCGCTTCACCACTTGAACCGGGGTGTTTCGCCCTTGGACCGGTCGGAGCCGTGCCGCGAGGACGATGCCGACGGCGCCAACGGCAGGCGGGATGGCGACGGAGTGGCGGCCTGGCGGAGTCGGTGGAGAGGCGATGCGCGGTGGGGGCGAGAGCAGTTGGAGGTGGGGGCTGCGCTGACCGGGTGAGGTGGGGGCGACACTGGGGAAGACGGGCCGGGCCGAACCAGAGGAGAGAAGGTGGAGGCCGGGCGGATGGCGGAGAGGAGAAGTCGGCGGAGGGGAGGCGAAGAGCCGGCGGCGCGAGGGAGGGAGAGAGGAAGACGAAGTGGCCGAGGCGAGCTGAGTGGGGAGGCGATGCGGGCGGAGGTGAGTCGGCCGAAGGGGCTGGGGAAGAATGGATAAGGGAGAGACAGGCGACGCGAGAGATAAGGGAGAGAGAAAGAAAAAAAAAACGGGAGCAGGCCGGGCCGGTTCGGGCGGAAGAAAAGCGGGCCGCGGGCTGGGCCGGAAAATGGGAAAACGGGGAAGAAAAAGGGAGGAGAGAAAAATAAGTGGGCCGAAATTGGGATGCTAGCCCAAAATAAGGGGCAAGATTTTAAGAAGGTTCAAAATATGAAAATAGGTGAATTTGAATTGTATTTGGAGTTTGGGATTCGGATGGAGGTTTGAAACACAAACCCGAGCTTTAAAGAGAGCTCGGAAATTTTGGAAGTTAAGCGACCAAAATGAAATTTGAACAAAAATTAAAAATCATCTGGAGGCACTATTTGCGGGCCGAAAACGGATGTCACAGTTACATACTTGATCAAGAAATGTAGCAAAAAGGCGCCATTCATTTGATAATTTGTAATTGATGTGTGTGGCCTTTGGTGCCTCTATTAGGCATTAGCTGCTCACGTTCTGCTTTGACACGTACGGTGCATCTCCAAGCCATTTCTGTGTGATCGAGGCCGACACAAATGACACACACAAAGTTGTATGCATAAAGAAGAACAAATCGAATTCCTTATTCCTTCAATATGATCCTAAGATCAATCGCCACTCCAGGAATGAGAATCCAATCTCATGGCCGGGCGCCTATGACTCACAAACTTACAACAACAACAATGCTCTAAATCAACAATCATGCACATGCAAATATCAATTTTCCTAGAAGCTAGCTAGACGTGTATGGTGAACTCGTTGTCGGATTCCTTATCGACGCTCAGGCTCTGCGCGACGGTGGAGTTCGCTGCCGGGTTGGTGACGGTGACATTGTAGTCCCCGTGGAACAGCTCGGCCTCGTAGTAGCCGTCGACGTCGGCCACGCCGACGTGCGAGCTCGTCCTCCACTCCCAGATGAGCTTGTCGACGACGTCACCGACAGGGAGGTTCTTGAATCCGTTGTCCGTGAGGCACATGACGTAGCAGCCCTCCGGGTGCCACGCCGTCCAGAGGATGATGCCGTGCACGGCCGGGTGCGCGTACACCTCCCTGAGCACCTGCTCGAGGTGGAGCGCCTGGCCCGGCCCCGGCGCGACGTCGATCTCGGTGAGCCAGATGGGCACGTTGGCCTTGGCCATGGCGTCGAGCGCGGCGCGGACGTAGGGGATGTTGGGCTGCGCGCCGAAGTGGCCCTCGAGGCCGATGGCCATCCTGGCGGCGTTGCCGTTGCCCGGGAACGCCTTGATCTGCCACAACTTTCGGAGGTACTTGCCCGGCAGCACAGTGAGGTCGCCGGGCTGCTCCAGCGTGTTGAAGTCGTTCATGGACATGAGCGCGTCGCCGTCCATCTGGTGCGCCTTCCGGTAGAACGCCGCCGACGCCTCCCACCCGAACTTGTCCTCGAAGAAGTCGAAGTGCACGTTCTCGTTCACCACGTCCCAAGCGATCACCTGCCCGGCGTACCGCGACATCACCGACTTGATGCGCTTCGCCGTGGCTTGCCGGAGCTGCGCGCCGTCGAGGGACGCCACCCACCCAATCTGCGTCTTGGGGTCATCCCAGAAGATGTTGTGCCCGCGTACGGCGATGCCGTGGCTCTTGGCCAACCGGAGCATCGCGTCCGGCACCGAGTAGTCCTCGCGCCCGGGGAACGGCTCGGTGCTGTACCATTTCATCTCGTTCTCGAAGGTGGTCACCGTGAACCGGGAGGTGAACCACTGCTGGTACGCCGGGTTGGTCAGGATCTCCTTGCTCATGGCCGAGCCTAGCGGGAAGCTGCTCCGGACGTGCTCGATGTGCATCCTCGCACCCGGCACGGGGTTGCCGGCCGAGTCCCTGGCCCGGAGCCGCACCGTCTTCTTGCGCGTCTTCTTGATGGACGCGTCCCGGTGGGAGCCCCACTCTTCTCTGGAGAAGGGCTGCAGCGAGACGTTGTCCACCCATATGTCCGCCGTCGCATTGCTCTGCAAATACGGTACGTAACAGCAAACAAGTTGTTACAAAACAGAGCACATAGATGATCAATCTTTTACCAAGATTCACTAAGTTTTGTTTACCTCGAAGTAGAGTTCTGCCAGCCCGGAGGCGGCGGCGGTGAGCCCACCTTTGAGAATGGACCAGCACCCGGACCTCGCGTCGACACCGCCGGCGTGGATGAAGTCGTCGGCCGTCTTCACGACAACCCTGACGTCGGCGCTCCCATCACTAACCTGCAACCAAGCTGCACGCGACCGAAGACGAACCAGCATTGAGCTACCGTTCCGATCATTTCTGAACATGGCAAAAGAAGTTACAGAAGTACACTGTTTCTTGGATCAGACCGGACAGAGCGTAGTGCGTGTCGTTCTGCAGATACACCTTCTGGCTGACGCTCTGGTACGGCAGCGTCCGGTTCCTCGCCACGGCGTACCTATTTCCTGTCGCCGACGCGCCTTCGGCGACGCTGCCGTACCCGAAAACCGACCAGCCCTGGAGGCCGGCGTTGAAGTCCGGGTTGCGGATGATGCCGCCTCCGTAGTGAGGCTCCAGCGGCTCTGGCAAGCACTGCATTCACGTTTCACAGCATGAACGTTCAGCCCGATAAAAATTACCGACAGTAACAATAGATTTCGACGGTAGTAAAGTCAAAGTGCACTGTAATCCAGATATAAAAGATGCATTGTCACATCCATAGGAAATGTAAAAACTTTAGTTCGTCTTCAGCAATGCACCGGGGAAATTGTGTTTCGACTGGGCCTATTTTTGGGCTGACGAATCAACCAATTTCTTTGTGGTCTCCAAGAGTGAAATACTGGTAGTTTGACTATTGAATCCAACGGTGGTTTACACTTTACAGCCTAGTAAAAACAAAATTTGAATTTTTTATCTAGGAGTTTGGCAGTCACTTTTAGAAGGAGATGAGCACCCACGCCTAACCGAGGCTCGCTGCCAACTGATGGAAGTCAGTTTCTCACATCATGGTAAATTTACTGTCAAAACTATTTATTAGGAAACTTTGAGCCCAGCCCATCAGCCAGCTTATGTATAAGCACCCCACCAAAAAACTAACAGGATTAGGAGACTATATATAAGAAGATCTCCATCTATTGTAACACGATTAATTGAAGAACAATAAAGCGAAGTTTGAAGTCCATTCATATCTTTGTGTTCAATCTACTGTTGTGTTCTTGGTTTGTTCTTACCATTCTAAGTATTATTTATAAAGTAATCGTTCGGACACTAAAAGTTGTGTACGGTTCGGAACTAACCGTCGACCAAACTATCAGACGTTCAGACTAGTAAGCACATGCCAGGTTTTGTTCGGTTCGGCGTCACTCGTGCCAAAGCAAGGTCAAGAATATTGTTTGACTTACCTTCAAAAGTCCAAGTGATTGCATATCTAACTGCGCGCCTAACATAAGACCAACAAAACAAAACTCACAAAAAATAGTTTCTGTGTGTCTGAATAAACAACGATAAAAACCTAATGGTTCCTCCAAAAGTTTTTTTTTCTTTTGAACGGGGTTCTCCAAAAGTGTGATATTTTAAAACGGGCTTCTCCTAAAGGAAATTACAAAAACTTGGTAGTAATTGATTTGGGCCCTTGTTTGGAAGCACTTGACTTTCCTCTCCTGGCCTGGACAGTTCCACGCATACAGAGAGCTAGCTGCTAGTTAGTAAGTAATATATTCACCAACCAACCAGGAAAACGGTTATCTTAAAGCTAAGTAAGAGCATGATTTGTGCAATAAGACCCGAGTGGAGTGGGGCATGCAGTGTGTGGCAGACACTGGGGTACACACGCCCTCTCCTGTATCTGGCGTTCGCAGTAAAGCTAACCATATGCCCCAACTCTGATTTTGACCGTCGATCATGAGCTAGCTCCTTCTTTGCCATGAAGACGTGTTCACAAGTTGCAGCGCACCATGTATTGCGCTGAATGCACGTACGCGCGATCGTCGTCGTCGGTTTGGTTGGGTACGTAATTGGGGTCGGCGCGTTGCATGATCAATTCGATTATGCATGTGGAGGCCAACCTATTTTATCCAGGGCTCATCTTGACTAGTAGCAGTTCGTAGTTAGGCTTGCTGCAACAAGATTAATTAAGATCAGTCGGTTGGTCAGATTGGGTCAGAAGGATCGGGCGTGTGTGGTTCGGTATATATGCAGCTAGCTTCTTCTTTCTTTTTTTTTTTCTGTTGCAATTGGTCCGGGTTTTGTTACTTTTGTAAGGTCTTTGAAGAGGATTTTGGTTGTCGGTGTGATATCTCTTCATGTTTCCCCACGGCTTTAACTTTGCGAAAACTATGAATTCTTCTTGGTCTTCTTCTTCTTCTTCCGCCTATTTGTTTGGTCCGTTTGCACCATGCCCATGTCGTCCCATCTGATCAAAAGAGCTAGACTATTTGTGCCTGAATATTAGTACTAAATGGAAAACGAAGTCCAAATCTTCCCGCTGTAATTAAGTTCATATTATCGATCACTAAATATATGAGACCTACGTACGCAATATGCACATGTCTCTCTCGATCGTCACTAGTGTGTAGTGGGCTCAGGCCGGCAAGATCACACAGGGCAAGAAAAAAAATTGTTCAGTACCAAATCAGCTTAGCCATGCGCACAGGCAACTAACAACGGCCTGTGTTAACTGCGCATACATGAAAAGGCATGTCCAAAATGCGATCTTTTATCGCTAGTATATATGCGTGTCTGACTCGAGCAAAGCAACTAAAACTGCAAGTGAGAACTTGTGCGTGTTAATTGGTTTGCAACATGCAGCACTAAGCAGGGGGTAAATGTGGGTGCGCGAGCAGCAGGTGTCATGCAGAACTCTTTCAGCGCTATGATTAATTCATGTATACGACATGTGCTGCGACTGCGATGCAATACGAAATTGATGTCTGATGGACCGATGGACAACACTCCATAATCACTAGCTCGTTGCCGCGAGTTAATTAGCGCGTGGTGCTATTGGCAATTTGGTAGGCCTCGGAGTAGGCGTGCATGTCGCAGGCGAACCATGATGCATGCATGTATTCGAGGTCACAGGTTACAGGCACTTTCTCTCACCTTGTTTGATGAGAGAGAGAGAGAGAGAGAGAGCTCGTGCATACCTCAGAGCTTGACGAGTAGTCGTAAGGAAGCGATTGCACCATGCGAGCAGCTGGAGAAACGAAGAGAGAGAACCTCGATCATTAGTACGCTTCTTTAACTAATGACATGATTGATCAGAGTGAGCTAAAGCAGAAGACTTAAAATAGGGCTTTACCATTCAGCAGGGCAACCCAAACCAACAAGAACACAGCTCTCTCCATCGAGACATTCATCTCTCTCTCTCTACTGAGGAAGGCGCGATGGTTCGAAGAGGGGAGAGAGAGAGAGAGAGAAATGGAAACAATGGCGATAGCTATCCAGGCTAAGCTAAGCTAATTGCACCGTGCATGCCGCGGCCTCTGCGTGGGCTCCTACTTATAGGCGCGAGGGAGTTAGCTAGATCGATACTGTAGCGCATGTGTATGTATGTATGTACGTTCCCGCGCGCTCTCGTCTCGCTGCTTCCTTGTTAATTTGTCATGCTCAAACGGAGAAAAGGACTAGTCGTTTGCGGTGCGTGGGGTGGTGCTCAATTTGCTACAGCCTACGGGGCGGCTACCACCTCGCGCCCTCCACTAATTCTAACTCGCTATCGCCTTTTTGAATAGCTCCATACATGCGTGTTGTCTCCCTCCACTGATCTCTAGCTCACCATTCCATATCCGCGCGCGATCGAGCTGATTCCTAGCTAGCTATATAGGTGTTTCGATTCGAAACATTTGGTTTGAAGAACATGGCATTGGCTAATTCATTTTATCTCCAGAGGTGGATATATAATTGCACGTGCATAATATGATTTATGTCGATCATCCGTGAGTTAATGTGTGATTATTACCAGCCTACGTACGCAGATCGATTAGCACCGTAACTCTTAATTTGCCTTTGAATTATTTTTCTTCAGTTTTCCTTGTACTGGAACGTACGTATGTATTTCCAAATCTTGGACATCGAAACCTTCGTGTTCAGTTACTACATTGCGGATCGAACTGGTGGTTGTTGTTAACAAACAAACTCTGCGACCATGGTTAGTTGCAATTAACGGTTGCTGATGGGCGCAAGAGTTACGGGGCATCACGCATGTACGAACCGTCAGGCACGCCATACCACGAGGCAATTAATGGCGCCCGCCGAGTGGCTCTCGATCGTCTCGTGCGCCCCCGCCGGCCGGCCCGCGCGTGTGGAGGGAGCGGAGTGTCGTGGAGGCAACAAGGCGGCCGGAAGCGGACACTCCCAAGCCCCAAGCCCCAAGCCATACACATTAATTCGTGCAACTCGAGGCTTCAGCCTAGCTAGCAATAGCTAGCATGATTGCAAGTATATATGCAACTGCAAGCAATAAACTCTGCACACACACATATGCACCGTGTTAATTAGTATTAACGAGTAAGATTCAGGAGGCATTTGCTTCTGGCATTAGTCGTTCACGTCTTGTTAATTTTGATTAACCCTTTTGAATTTCGTCAACAAACACTACTACAAATTTTCGGGGGGTTTTTTTTTTGTTCTTCTCTATGTTGTTTGTTCAACTCAGTCACCAGATCTTGTTGATTAAATTTTAACATTTGTATTGCATAGATAGCACAGAACATCATTGTATGAGTTATTGTTTATAATAAATATTTTTTTCATATCATAACTAAAAGATTATGGATCTCATAGAGACAAACTTAAGAGACAATCTATCGTGGAAGTTGTCTTTGATCTTGTATCTATAGGACATAAAAAAATATATAGTCATCGGTCGTCTCTATTATCGTATATGCTCTTACCGCCATGCCCATCTGGTGAAGACGGAAAGAGAAAGCTAGGGGTAAGGAAATCAAGGAGAAAACCTGCATTTTTTTCTCTTATCTTTGACAAATCTTCAGACGAAAATCACACTACGTGTCGCCATGCCAGGCTGCAAACTAAGCGAACAAAACTCACTCTGTCTTCATGCAGTTCGCAAATACTCTACGAAACCCAAAAAAAAAGGTATTAAAATTTGATCAGACCAAACCTGTCTTGTACACTTGTACTAAGTGGCTTGTCAGTTTCGTGGCGTGTTCGTGCGGGCGAACAGGAGTTCCAACTGGGTTGTCCTACATGTGCAGATGTGCTCCCGTGCCATTGTGAAATCTTAGACGGAGGCGCCACCACGTCAATCGATCGCCGTCTCGGTTACATATTGCGCACGTAACGGCCACATGACTGCGCATTTTTTATTTATTTACTATACTACTGCTGCTTGGATTCGTCAGTGGCTCTGCGATATATCGTTTTCTACAGCAGAGACCGTTAAGTTCGGTACGAGCGTTGAAGGAAAGCAGCCGGGCAGGCAACCTTCAAACCGGGTCCAAGACTTCCAACCACTCGACAAGGCGGAAGTGGAAATGGCACGATTGCAAATGTTCTTTAGCTATCACTGGCACGTTTGACCAAGATGTATGCACGTGCCAGTAGGAATTGCGAGGTTTGGTATAGTATAGTATAGTATAACTTTATAAAATTTATATTTTAAAATTTATATTTTGCATTCTAAATTTGAATTTAGGATATTTGATTATATACTTAATTAGCAACTATTGGAACTAAGTCTTTAGAATTAGGATCCACCATATTAAGGATTAATGCCTTAGATCTTTTTCAAATCAATATATTTCTAAGACAATTGTTGAATCTAACCTTGCTAACCTCCTGTGGCGCCACCGGAGCCGCCATCATCAATCGCGTGATCGCCTCCCATTGTCGTACAGCGCCTTCCCTACCGCACTGCACTGTTATCGAACTCGAACTCGAACTCGACAAGCTTGGGTTCGATGGCCACTGTCCTAACTCGCATGCCAGATCTTGGAATTGACCTTGCAGGATTAGAATTAGAATGTTAATTGCCTCGTCCATTGGCGCAGACCACACGTAGTCTGCATTAAATTC
This sequence comes from Hsuehochloa calcarea, assembly GCA_036346395.1. NCBI lineage: Eukaryota > Viridiplantae > Streptophyta > Magnoliopsida > Poales > Poaceae > Hsuehochloa > Hsuehochloa calcarea. Next base: position 32,922,336 of record CM070597.1, read on the forward strand.
CGTCCTGTGCAGTGTAATCTCCCCCGATTTTCACGTAACGTTTAGCGTGACTTGTGATTAGCCCGGCAAATTTTCTTCCGATGCATGCACGGTCACGAGCGAGAGCATGCTTTACTCACCTGTTAGTGCGGATTGAGCGGAAAAAATGTTAGGTCAATCGAATCGAATCCTTTTTTGTCCTTTGGCTTGCGACTTTGACCAAGCAAGGTAGGCAGCGATCGACGGCGTACAACAGCTCCTTGGTTGACTTGGATAGTTCTCTGCGTTGTTTACAGCCGCTAGATTTTTTTTTCGTAGACATAACACCGGCCTTGTCGTCTACGTTATAGCATGCAGTACATATCATTCGTGTATGCCAACTTAAAAGCTATAGTTCAAAGGAAAGGAGAGAGCCAGGGCGGAGCTTGCTGGAGCAATAATCCAAGGTATAGGATTAAAACTTATAAAAAAATAATAGCAATTTATGCATGCCTGTTATGTTTGATCCAAGAACAGACGGTTCGGCCAGAGCCTTGGACCAGCTCCACCCCTAAGCATACATATTTGTTTCTGTTAGTTAGGTAATTTGGGCTGGACTTGGTGTAATGTGATTTGTGCCCCAACCTCACCAGTCACCACCACCCATATTTTATCGTCAGTTCAGCTTTTCTTCCGAGCAGGAGAAAAAGTGGTCAGAACCCAGAAAGAAATTCAGAACATGAACGCCAAGACTTGAAACTTCAGAGAATCAGACGTCAGAGCGGTTGAATGGGGAGCCCACTAATCACTGGGGTGATCAGGCAAAGGCATGGCGACTTTGCAAGCGATCATACTGTCCAATGAATTGAATCATTCTTCCAGGCTCGGTCAAATTAAGATCAAGATCAGGTGGTGGTCGGCTACAGACACCGGATGTGAGGCGCTCGTTTCTGACTGCTTTGCGGCTCATTGTCTGAGTGCTCTTACTGCTGAGTGCTCTCATTGCTTTGACGCTCGTGATTATTACGCTATAGTTGTTGATATTAGAAAAAAAGGATTTGTACACTTGGAAAAACAGCACCAACAAGATCACAAGATATCGATGCTCCAAATGTGATATGAATACAACAGTCACCGAGGAGTGGGGGCTATCTTTTGTGTTAAAAAGACTTTTTTCTAATTTCAAATGTGATCCATTACATTTGACTGGAAAACTAACAGCAGGTCTTAAATTCATAGTAAATTTGTGGAGGGAAATAACACAAAATAACGTATGGAGGGTGCTACAGATTTTCCTCAGAAATTTAATTCCAAGTAGAAACAAGTACTACTTAAATTGCACAGTTTATTCGTACCTCTTAGAGGCCCAGTAATCAAATTATACATTACTAAGAATCGACACAACTCATACACCCTTTTAACAGAAATGCGCAAGTGGAGTCAATAAATTACAGCTATACTAGCACAATACACAGGAACCGAATAACCTACGCCAATAAAACGAATGGATCTGCATCTCTTTCTGAATGAAAGGCAACTTTTGTTGCTTGCATAGTCAAGCCTCTTATTCTGGACCAAATAGATCATGCTTGTGTCCACGAGTTATGGACACACAAGAATCAGACCAATCTTGTCAAATATATGCTAAGCGTGCAAATATCCATTCTCTTCAAGGTAGCATAGAACTTGCTTGGTCATTGCTTTGGGTGAAGGGCATTCCCCATCTTTCATCTTGATTACTATCTGTAGAAGGCCAAAAAGACCGATTCAGCTTTGTTAAGCAAATAGTTAAATTTGCTTTTAGGGGTTGCAGCCTTAAGGTTAATTGCTGAATGATAAGCCATATAGCACACCAAAATTGTTGTCTTCAGTAAATGAGCAATTCAGATTTAACCTATAAATGCAACATGTATCTCAGGTTCAAAAAGAAAAAAATAACACTCTTATTTTCTCAAGCGTAAATCAAACTAGGCAGAGCTGACAAATCAGAAGTGTCCATTGCATCCCATATTGCATTAGCACATAGCTAAATAGCAATGGTTGCTCGTCATCTACTAAAGTAATCCATGATGGGTGCACTAACATATGAAAACTCCAACTGTTGTTCAATTTTAACCTTTTTACATCTTGCCATTTCCTCACTGAATGATGATCACTGGAGTTAATAGTAACAGATATACACACATAAAAACAGGAAGAAGTGAACAGGAAAGGAATAAATGTTCTATATTTCTATGGCATGAGCATACAAAGAATGTGCTTATTCGTACTAAACAGTAGCAGCTCACAGAGTGACGGCAATAAACCACTTATTCAATAGTGAGGGTTCTATATTTCACTTCCAGTTACTGTATGGAATTGTTAGTTGTGCCCAAGTAGGAAGGCAAGGTATGATCCGTAGGCTCACCTCACTATTCGCCGGTGGTTCGTATGGATCATCAATTCCAGTGAAACCTGTTTGTCAAAAGGCAGTGTGTAAAGCAAAAATACACTCTCGTACTTACAGCATGCAAGCTCTTTTGATAGACATTAAATGCGTTAAACATGAAATTTAATGTCTAAAAAAGGTTCAAAGGTTGTCCGCACCTTTAATCTTTCCTGAGCGTGCAAGCTTGTATAGACCTTTAGGATCACGAGCTTCACAAATTTCTAGTGGCAAATCCATAAATACCTAGAAAGTTTGTGTGTTGTTAGATGATTTAAAGCTTGTGTGTTGTTAGATGATTAACACTAACAAGGCTTTTAAAAATCATAAGATAACCATACTTCAATAAATCTAGAATCCGGAAGTAGAGCACGGCATGCATCACGGTCTCTCCTGTATGGAGATATCAAACTAGCAATGCATATGATACCAGCATCCGAAAAAGCTTTGCCACTTCTCCTGCACAAAAAATCTGAAATGTAGTGAAACTGTTTCTAATGCATGGTCATATTATTTTTCAGAACTTACCAACCCTGCGTATATTTTCTGCACGGTCTTCTGCCTTGAAGCTTAGATCTTGATTTAGGCCATGTCTGAGGTTGTCACCATCAAGGACATATGTGAGGTGGCCTCTGCAATGCAACTCCCGACTCAGTGCACATGCAAGAGTACTTTTCCCTGGCATATGAAAAGATGGTAGGTCCTCATGATGGCTTCCTTATGTGTTGGATACTTTTGCAGCTACAAGAGAATTAAGAGATCCGTAGCAGTGGTTCATGGTCCTCCCAAATCAGCTGAAAGATGCACATCTTTTGCAACATGGAAAGATAGGAAACAACTTACGGGCTAACTCAGAACCACAGTCTAGAAAAAGACCTAGTTTCGTATGAACAAAATTAAAATCGCATTCACCAGATAATGTGGTGTTAATCACTATCCACCAACCATCATCTAGCAGAGGGAAATGCTAAAAGACAACAAAAATGGTTTTCTGAACTTAGTAGAAGCAAGGTGAGGCTAAGTCTATTTCCTGTACTGATGCCAATAAAGAACACATGCCAGTCACAGTACTGATTAAGAAGGTGGTAACTAAGCAGTCCAACAACCTGTGACAAATTATTGTGTAAACTGCGCACACTACATTTTGTGTGTAATTCATGGTCATCAAGATGTCAGCTTCCTATAGAGCGGATACTGATATGAGCATAATAACTCACATAAGCCAGTGAGTGCTCATAGCCTATGAGCCTAAGAAAGAAGTGTATAGATTGTATCATTGTTCAAATCTCAAATTGATTTGGTTCAACATAACCAGATATATCATCAGATGGAAAGGAAATGGCTGATTTAAATTAAAAGAGAACATCTCTAAACCTTCATGAACCCATTGATCAAGGTTGAACACTCAAATTAAATGACCAATTATTATGTTTTAGCACTAACAAATCAACTGGAAGAGTTATCACAACAATAGCAGACAGAAATCACTGTTGACAAAAACAAATGGCAACCACCATATCATAGAAACTTGACCAAGAAAGTGAAAAGGTAATCACCTGGATGTAAATAAAGAGAGTGATTCACGGAAAACATACCTGAACCACTGAGTCCTGTGATCCATATGACACATCCTTTTTGCCCCAGTAAATTCTGTCTCTCATGTTGTCCAATTGGGCAATTATGCCATAGAATATTGGTTGATTTACCCATGTTTGACATCACAGGCTTCTCACGCACTGATGATGGGTACCAAGAAATGGTTAGTGCAACGCTGTTCCTGTCGTTGAGTAAATTCATTTGCACTATAGTACAACAATAAAAAAGGAGACATGACCAAAGCATGTATTTTTATGAGTTTTTCCTTTCCCATTATTAGATATACAAAAAGTAAAGATCTACTCAGATTATTTGCTAAATATACACACAAATAAGCTGAGTTCTATTTCTCCATGTTCCAGAAACAACACTAGAAGGAAAGCACTTTTACGACTTTATCTACTTATCATCGACTTCTTGTAGCCAATGTTAGCTATCAACCAAACAAGTTTTTGTTTTCTCTTTATCCTAAATTTCTAACATGGTACACGAGTCGTGAACTACTAAGTAAATAAGTCTCTACTTACACTTCAACCAAACAACTCACACTTCAACTTACACTTCAACCAAACAACTCACACTTCAAGCTTATTCGAAATCATCACCACTCTCATGCCTGGTCCCCATACAGTCACTGTAAGTAAATAAGCCTCTACAACATAGCCAATTCTACTGTTAGTTGTTTATCTTGTACACCCTGTAGATGATTCAAATCAATCAGATGGAAAGAGAAACTTCATCTTCTCTACCATGACCTCAATCAGCACCCTCCATGACCCAATCACTGCCACGAGTCGCAACAATTATACAGAGTTCCTTCATTCCCTCGACCAAAACTAAAAAAAGACCAACCATCGCGGTCAAGTGTTGTCGATGGCTTAGTATCGATCTTACAAATGAATACTGAGACTTTTCTTGAGCTAAACCACACAGAAAAAGACACATGGATTTTATACAGGTTCAGATCTTCTCTTGAAAGAATAATAACACTACTCCTATGTTGTTGTTTTGACTATGTTTTACAACAGGGGTGAAATCACTAAAACTAGAACTTAATGACTTCTGTTGATCGTGTCTTTGTTGTCGTTGTTCTCCTTTTTCCTTGTCTCTCTCCTTATATAACGCGTGAAGGGGTGACAGTTGTCATACCAAGAGGCGTCTCACCGTTCGATGAAATGCGCACATTCTGTGATAGTTATTGTCAGAGACTAACCCTCCCACATCGCTTTGCAGTTATGTCAGAGACAATGGCTCAATACGTGCAGTTATCCCGGAGGATAACAACACATATTAACTATTGTGTGTATTAAACACAGCGGCATAAGCGTCTCTAATCGACTGGGCCTACATGTCTGTAGGTTTTATTGATTATAGAGTTGTCGTAGTTGACCTGGTCGAAATAAAACTTACAACCATAAAGTGATCGTAGTCTATGATCATGAGGTGGTCGTAGGAAATCTTACAACCACTAGATAGTCGTAAAAGTACTTACAACCATATAGGGTGGTTGTAGAATGGCTTAAGACCACTCGACTAAGATTCTCTCTTAACAATTTAATTAATCGATGATTATTAGATCATCGTCAAATGTCATTATCCTCAATAATCTCTCATCACTAAACTTGTCATTATCCTCAACATCCTCAATCATACTACGTTTTATCGCATCCTAATTGGGACACCGCAAAGGTTACTAAGGAAACAGCAAGTGGTAGGATACGATAAACACCACGCCTAGAGCCACCCGGGCTGAGACACTGAGATACTGGCCCCAGAGCCAAGCCAACCACCGAGCCCTCAATGGGAGACCAAGCGACGAACCTGGGCTGCGCGAGGCGTCCCCGTGGTGCTGCTCCATCCCGCTTCCCGCGCCGCAACCTCCCAATGCCGCTGCGGCCGTCCGCACGCGCGCCGCGGCCCTCCCCGCCTTCGCCGCCGCCGGTGCCGAGCGTGACGCCCGCAGAAGCGGAGGAGGCGGGATCGAGAGCGAGGACATGGGTCAGGAGCGGGGCATTGCCGGGGTAGGTAGGGACTAGGGAGCGAGCGCGCCTTGGATCTCGAGGGGAGGGGAAGGTGCTTATTGCGGCTGCGGCGGTTGGTGGGCGACCGGGCGCTGGCGAGACGAATGAGTCGGACGTGGAATCGTGAGGAATTGCCGCTGGCTCCCGAGTTGTTTTGGGTAGTCGATAAGGGTGGAGGTGGAGCCAAGAACAGCAGAGCGTGGGCGCGTGCGTGATTGAGGAGCGAATTCATTTGCCCTCAAATTAGTTGGGTATTCATAAACTATACCTATTTTTTATGTAATATATTTTCTACCCTCACATTAGTCTGTTTTTTTTGGCTTTTTACCCTCTTTGCATTATTTTAATTATTTCTGCCCATTACAAGGCACGCGAAAAGACATTTTTACCCCCTTCTCCAACCGCCCTTGCCTCATCTCTTCCCCTTCCTCCGCTGTCACGAGTCCCCTCGCCTGCTTGCTTCCTCCACTATCACAACTCACGAGTCCCCCTCGCCCCGCTTGCTCTCCCTCCTCTCCTCTCTTTCCACCAACACCTCCTCCTCCTCCTCTCCCTCCTCTCCTTGTCCTTCCACAATAGGCGGAGGCTTCATGGCGGCTAGACCTGGCTTGAGACGACCGGATCTGGCATCTCCCTCGCCTCTGGATCTGGCCGGATCCGGCAACTCCCTCGCTCAGGGCTACTCATGTTTGTGCTCGGCAGGGGCGGCTTGGGCACACACAGATGCCGCTTCTTGGGTCGGTGTACCGCTGCCACCTCCTCTCCTTCCTTGTCGTCCTCCTCCATGTCGCCAGCTTCAGCTTGCCTTCCTCGCCATTCTCCTCCGCCACGCTGAGCCCGCCGTCGCCAACCTCCTCCCCCAAGCCGAGAAGTTGGAAGGCTATCTTGAGCTGGTGCGGCTCTCCACAGGGATGTCCCCCGTGACATGCTTTAGCTGGCCACTGCAGAGGATTTCAACCGGCCGACATACAACTTTGTTCAATTTTTGTTTCTTTTTTCTCCATTTTTCGCTTCTTTGGATTTGTTCTTGTGACGGCCCAAGTGTTGTTGTGTTCTGCGGCGTAGATTCAAGTACATTTGGTGTGGAGTTTGAATGGTGAATTAGAAGAACAGAGAGTGAGAGAGGTTCTTGTTATATGTGTGTGTGTGTGTGTGTGTGTTGTGTTAGGTGAATAAGAAGAACTAAGACAGAGACAGTACATGAATACTTAAGTACATTAAGTGTTTGAATGTTGAATCAAGATAAGTTAAGTACATTTTGTGTAGATTCGAGTACATTTTGTGATGAAATCGTGGAAAAAAAGTCCATTCCTTGTCGTTGTTTTGTGCTAAATCAAGAAGATGATCTTCTCTATTTTTTCGTTGAGTAAAATGCACGAGGATCACTCAGTGCGGGCAGATACAGAACATCCTACGACCGAGGGGCAAGAGTGACATTTCGTGTGCGTATAATGGGGAAAACAACCATAAATGATTAAAATAATAAAAACAGGATGTTTAATGAACCCAACAACTAAGAGGGGTAAAATACCAATTGCAACGAGAATGAGTGTAAATTCTAAAAATAGATCTAAGAAGAGGGTAAAAAATGAATTCTCCCGTGATTGATAGATGATGGGCTGCGAGCCTGTGACGGCCAGGGGCCACCAACTAAGTCGTTGAGGGGGAAATCCGAAATGCGTAGTGCCACGTGGGCAAGCACCTCTGCAATGTCTTCCCATGATCGACCCCATTCAAATTTAAAAGTATGATTGAATTTGCAAAACAAGAATCCAAACCAAAAGCCCAACGCCAAAACAGACACCTCAGACTGGCACTAGAGTGAGTATGTTCGCTTCATTTAAAAAAAGGAAAAACTACCAAAGGATACAACGTTGGAAGTTGATCCAAAGAGATAGCAACTTATCGTTGGATCCCGGATTTGTTGATGTCCACCACAATCATATCCACTTCACCTTTGAGGCTCGTACGAACCGACCACTTTCTCCTCCTCCTCCTTCCTCCTCCCTCTTTTCTTTCTATGTGCCATGCCCTTCTCCACGAGCCACCTTGCAGCAACGGCGGTGGGCAGGAGCATGCGCGGTGACAACCGTCCAATGGAATCATCCAAGCCTATGCACTTTCTATCCTTCTCTGTGTTCTCGTTCCTTCTTCTCCATACTATTCCCCTCCCCAAATAGAAACCACCAGCTCCCATTCCTCCCCAATACTTACCTCAGCCTGCCCTGATCTCCTCCATCAATCTGCTTGGGGAGCGACGTCGCACGACGAGCACGTGCGGCGTGTGGGGAGCAGTGTTGAGTCAAGAGTGGCAGCGGGTGGGTACGGACAAGCTGTTGCATGTAGGCTGTAGCGACTAGGTGCAGCGGAGTGGCACTTAGGCGCTGCATGCGACAAGGAATAGACAGTGTATTATGCTCCACTGCCACAACGACATGGAGGTCCGCGACCAAGCTCATCCTGATCCTCATCTCTCGGTGAGCTCAAATTCACACTCAGATCCATGATCTTCAAGTTTGAAACATGATATTAATGTTTTTTCTTTGAAATATGTATTGAGTTGTTGACTTTTTGGTTAAAACTTGTGAAACTTTCTGAAACACGAGTGAATTTGCGTTTGAAATTATGTGAAAGTCACTCTAATTTTTGAAACTTGCATGAATTTTGATTTGAAACTTAAATCACTCATGAAACTTATCAAAACTCGCTGAAACATCGCATTTTCAAACTCAAAACTAGTTGAAACCTACTAAAACATGGCATTTGAAACTTGAAATTTATTGAAACTTTGCTGAAACTTGGGTCTTTGAACTTGAAACACGCTGACACCTTACGAAATCTTGGACTTCAAATTTGTTGAAATCTATTGAAACTTGCAACTTGAAATCTAAAACTCGCTGAAACATATGAAACATATATTATGCAAAGAAAAAGGTCTATTTTCAACCTTCAACTATTGTCGGAGTCATAATTCCAACCTGCAACTTCAAAACCGTGTAGAATGCAACCCTTAACCATTAAAACCGTCTAAAACACAACCCTAACCCATTCGAGGGTGGTTTTGCACCGACATGGCACATTCATGTCCATTGTTTGCTTACATGGTACCACATGTCTACCACACCACCCATATTCTTTCCCTCCATCTTCTTCTTCTCTCTCCCTCCCCTGTCTCTTTCCACTCCCGACCATATTGGGATTTTGTAAATAATATTATTTTTAATTAATAATTAAAAAATTAAATAGTTATTTTTTGGCAAAAAATACATATTATCGCTATTTTATCTAGCGACAGGTGCCATGTGGATGGCGACAACTCTCTGTCGCCATGTTATCTGGCGACAGGGGGTGAATAGTACCTTATCGCCCATTGAAATGACTGCATGGCCTACATATAAAAACCTGATTTTCGCCCCCACCCCCCATTCCAGCTGAGAGCAAAAGATGGGAGGAAGAGAAGAGGGAGGGAAAGGAGAGAGAAGAGGAGGAAAAGTGGGCGGCGAAGCGCTCCCAGTTCGTCGCGGAGGAGAGAGAGAAAGAGAAGCAGATCATGTCGTCTACCTCGCAGGTAATTTTTTTTCAACTTTGTAATTTAATTCAAAATCCTGGTAGATTAGCAAATAAAAATAGCGACTCATAATTGATTTCCTTAGATCATTTTAGCTTTAGTGTTTTATCGTTGTAGTTTAGATAATTTTTACACGGAAAATAATTTAGAAATGCAAAAAATAGCAAAGTAGAGTAGCTAAATTGGGTGTGTAGAGCCTGATTAAAATATTATGAGCTTCAATTATATTCTTATTTTTGCATGGTAAATATTCTGTAAATACTGAGAATACATTTTAAACTTGGAAAATATCAAGATAGCTCTAAAAAAACTGTCTAAAACACAACCCTAACCCAGTCGAGGGTGGTTTTGCACCGACATGGCACATTCATGCCCATTTTTTTGCTTACTGGTGCCACATGTCTGCCACACCACCCATCTTCTTTCCCTCCATCTTCTTCTTCTCTCTTCCCCCTACTCTCTTTCCACTCCTGTCTATATTGGGATTTTTTTTTAAATATTATTTTAATTAATAATTACAAAATTAAATAGTCATTTTGTTGTTATTGCAAAAATAGCATATTGTCGCCATTTTATCTAGCGACAGGTGCCGCGTGGATGGCGACAACTCCCTGTCGCCATGTTATCTGGTGACAAGGGGTGAACAGCACCTTGTTGCCAATTGAAATGACTACAAGACCCAAATATCAAACCTGATTCCCCCCACCTCATTCCAGCCGGGAGCAAAAGAGGGGAGGAAGAGAAGAGGGAGGGAAAGGAGAGAGAAGAGGAGGAAAAGTGTGTGTCGAAGCGTTGTTGGTTCGTCGCGGAGGAGAGAGAGATAGAGAAGCAGTTCATGTCGTCTACCTCGTAGGTAATTTTTTTGTAACTTTGTAATTTAATTCAAAACCCTAAGTGGTTAGAAAATAAAAATAGCGACTGAGAATTGATTTCATTAGATCATTTTAGTTGTAGTGTAGTCTGTTTTAGTTTAGATTATTGTTGTAGTTTAGATAATTTTTACACGAAAAATAATTTAGAAACGCAGAAAATAGCTAGGTAGCTTTAACCAAAGGAGGGAAGAAAATGATAGAATATCTGAGTCAGTTAAACGACCTTTCCCGCTATGCTCCAGCTGACATAGACACTGAGGAAAAGAAAATAGAAAAATTTCTGGATGGAATGCACCTTACCTAAAAATGCTCATATCCATCCATAAAATAGTCAGTGACAACCGTCCAATGGAATCATCCAAGCCTATGCACTTTCTATCCTTCTCTGTGTTCTCGTTCCTTCTTCTCCATACTATCCCCCCTCAAATAGAAACCACCAGCTCCCATTCCTCCCCAATCCTTACCTCAACCTGCCCTGATCTCTTCCATCAATCTGCTTGGGGAGCGACGTCGCACGACGAGCACGTGCGGCATGTGGGGAGCAGTGTTGAGTCAAGAGTGGCAGCGGGTGGGTACGGACAAGCTGTTGCATGTAGGCTGTAGCGACTAGGCGCAGCGGAGTGGCACTTAGGCGCTGCATGCGACAAGGAATAGACAGTGTAGCATGCTCCACTGCCACAACGACATGGAGGTCCGCGACCAAGCTCATCCTGATCCTCATCTCTGGGTGAGCTCCAATTCACACTTAGATCCATGATCTTCAAGTTTGAAACATGGTATTAATGATTTTTCTTTGAAATATGTATTGAGTTGTTGACTTTTTGGTTAAAACTTGTGAAACTTTCTGAAACACGAGTGAATTTGTGTTTGAAATTATGTGAAAGTCACTCTAATTTTTGAAACTTGTATGAATTTTGATTTGAAACTTAAATCACTCATGAAACTTATCAAAACTCGCTGAAACATCGCATTTTCAAACTCAAAACTAGTTGAAACCTACTAAAACATGGCATTTGAAACTTGAAATTTATTGAAACTTTGCTGAAACTTGGGTCTTTGAACTTGAAACACGCTGACACCTTATGAAATCTTGGACATCAAATTTGTTGAAATCTATTGAAACTTGCAACTTGAAATCTAAAACTCGCTGAAACATATGAAACATATATTATGCAAAGAAAAAGGTCTATTTTCAACCTTCAACTATTGTCGGAGTCATAATTCCAACCTGCAACTTCAAAACCGTGTAGAATGCAACCCTTAACCATTAAAACCGTCTAAAACACAACCCTAACCCATTCGAGGGTTGTTTTGCACCGACATGGCACATTCATGTCCATTGTTTGCTTACATGGTGCCACATGTCTGCCACACCACCCATATTCTTTCCCTCCATCTTCTTCTTCTCTCTCCCTCCCCTATTCTCTTTCCACTCCCGACCATATTGGGATTTTGTAAATAATATTATTTTTAATTAATAATTAAAAAATTAAATAGTTATTTTTTTGGAAAAAAAATACATATTATCGCTATTTTATCTAGCGACAGGTGCCATGTGGATGGCGACAACTCTCTGTCGCCATGTTATCTGGCGACAGGGGGTGAATAGTACCTTATCGCCCATTGAAATGACTGCATGGCCTACATATAAAGACCTGATTTTCGCCCCCCACCCCCCATTCCAGCTGAGAGCAAAAGATGGGAGGAAGAGAAGAGGGAGGGAAAGGAGAGAGAAGAGGAGGAAAAGTGAATGCGTGGCGCTCGATTCGTCATGGAGAGAGAGAGAAAGAGAAGCAGATCATGTCGTCTACCTCGCAGGTAATTTTTTTCAACTTTGTAATTTAATTCAAAATCCTGGTAGATTAGCAAATAAAAATAGCGACTGAGAATTGATTTCGTTAGATCATTTTAGCTGTAGTGTTTTATCGTTGTAGTTTAGATAATTTTTACACGGAAAATAATTTAGAAATGCGAAAAATAGCAAAGTAGAGTAGCTAAATTGGGTGTGTAGAGGCTGATTAAAATATTCTGAGCTTCAATTATATTCTCATTTTTGCACGGTAAATATTATGTAAATACCAAGAATACATTTTAAACTAGGAAAATATCAAGATAGCTCTAAAAAAAACTGTCTAAAACACAACCCTAACCCATTCGAGGGTGGTTTTGCACTGACATGGCACATTCATGCCCATTTTTTGCTTACTGGTGCCACATGTCTGCCACACCACCCATCTTCTTTCCCTCCATCTTCTTCTTCTCTCTTCCCCCTACTCTCTTTCCACTCTTGTCCATATTGGGATTTTAAAAAAAAATATTATTTTAATTAATAATTACAAAATCAAATAGTCATTTTGTTGTTATTGCAAAAATAGCATATTGTCGCCATTTTATCTAGCGACAGGTGCCGCGTGGATGGCGACAACTCCCTGTCACCATGTTATCTGGTGACAGGGGGTGAACAGCACCTTGTTGCCAATTGAAATGACTACAAGGCCCAAATATAAAACCTGATTCCCCCCACCTCATTCCAGCCGGGAGCAAAAGAGGGGACGAAGAGAAGAGGGAGGGAAAGGAGAGAGAAGAGGAGGAAAAGTGTGTGTCGAAGCGTTGTTGGTTCGTCGCGGAGGAGAGAGAGATAGAGAAGCAGTTCATGTCGTCTACCTCGTAGGTAATTTTTTTGTAACTTTGTAATTTAATTCAAAACCCTAAGTGGTTAGAAAATAAAAATAGCGACTGAGAATTGATTTCATTAGATCATTTTAGTTGTAGTGTAGTCTGTTTTAGTTTAGATTATTGTTGTAGTTTAGATAATTTTTACACGGAAAATAATTTAGAAACGCAGAAAATAGCTAGGTAGCTTTAAACCAAGGAGGGAAGAAAATGATAGAATATCTGAGTCAGTTCAACGACCTTTCCCGCTATGCTCTAGCTGACATAGACACTGAGGAAAAGAAAATAGAAAAATTTCTGGATGGAATGCAGCCTTACCTAAAAATACTCATATCCATCCATAAAATAGTCGAATTCCAGGATTTGGTCAATAGAGCTATAATCCTAGAAAATGAGCACTCTGACCTCACTGAAGAGCGGAGGAAGAAAGCCAAAACAAACCACCGTCCACCACCTCCTCAAAGACCTCGTCCACATATGGCGCAACAACCACCACCAAGATATGGATCACCCAGACCAAAAATATTTAACCCATCCTTCCAAAGACCTATATCCCCACAGCTGCCTGTTGAATTAGCCCTGTGATGTGCGATGTGTGGAGGTAGCCACCGATGAAAGATTACTTGAAGGGCACCAGGGCATGTTTCCATTGTGGGAAGCTTGTACATCGTAAAGCCAATTGCCCCCACCTGCAGAGGACATCTGGAACCCCACTGCAACCAGCTTATGTGCTAAGACTGCCTACCCCAACACCACCGCAGATCAACCGCCTGAGCCAGCCTAAAGGAAACCAACCCGTCACTGGAATAGCGAAAAGAGGACCAGCACGCCTGACCCACGTGATTGCCGAACAAATTGGAGAAGCCACCAATATGACTACGGGTAAGCTGTAAATTCCACCATCCAGGGGTACTGTTCTTTCCGACCCTGGAGCAACGCACCCATATCCCGTAAGTTCCTAGCGGAATATAACCAACAACAGACCCACTAGAAAAATATATGGGAGTTAGCACATTTGCAGGAACGATAGAAGTAAAATCGATTAAAAAGCAGCATGCCACTATAATTCACAATGCTAAATTCCTAGCTAATCTTTTTGTAATCGAATAAAATGGCCAAGAAGAAATTACCCGCCCATGGAGTAAATATAGACTATGAATCCAAACAAGCCTCCATCAGAAAGCCCGAAGGGACCAACTGCAATACTTCAGAGTCAAAACTCGAGAAAAACCATCTGACTTTAGTCTGGCCAACCTTCTAGCAAAGGGAGTACAAGACCATTTCAAAGCCCCCGAACTTGTACAAGAAAACAATGAGAAAATCCAGTTAAAGCGGGAACATCTCAAAACTGCCCCAAAGTAGGCAAAATAGCTATGCAGACCAACAAAAAAAGACCTCCAGTTCAAAGTCCATAATTATGAGTATTTGAAGGTATCACCTATGCGTTGGGTGCGCCGATTCGGATCAAAAGGGAAAACTAAATCCACGGTATGTTGGATCATTTTGGATTCTAGAGCATAAAGGCACCTTAGCGTATCGACTGGAATTATGAAGCCAATCATTGAGAATCCACAACGCATCCCTTGTTTCCCAACTCAGTAAATGCTTGAGAGAGCCTGCATTTCTTAACAAATCTCGGCTTACCTCTGTAATATGATTTGGCCTACGAAAAACATCCAGTGAAAATCTTGGCAACCGACAGTGAAAAAACCAGACAATTTGTTCATGCAAAGTACAAGGGAAAAATCGCTCCGTCAGTGAAGCCGCGTGGGAGGAGGAGGAAGGACTACGCAAAGCCTACCCCAGCCTGTTCAAGGAAGAATCCAATTTCGGGATGAAATTTTTCTAGGGGGGGAGGATGTAATACCCCGGAAACGAAAAGAGTAAAGAATCGAATCGAGTACTTTGAATGGAAGCCGGGGAAAAAAAGACAATTAAAGGAGTAGAAATTCCTAAAAAATAGAAGGGGTTTTCCATAAACTCTCGACAACCTGGGCCTGGGCCACGACCCAGGATGGGCCCATGTGGTGGCCGGCCATAAGAGGGGGGGGGTTCCAACCCCCCAAACCCTAAACTCCACATTTCTCTCCCCCTCCCCCCCTTTGGAGCCGCCGCCCCCCTTCCCCCTTGCTGTGCACCGCATTGAACGTCGATTTTGGGTAATATGCGTTCGTTTTATGTCCTATCCATCTCTTATAAAGTTGTAGGTATTGTTCTTAGCTTTCCATAGCCACCGAGATCACGTTATTCCGCTTTACGGTTTAGGAGATATGATTTTTTTAGTGCGCGCTGTTCTGTCTGTCTGACGAGAAGGATCTGTCGGCTTGATCCTAGGTTTTGATTTAGTTAGAGGAATTTCCAGAACCTCCACCCAAATAAGTTATTGTAGCCCTTTAAATTATATTTCAAAGCTAATAAAGATCATCTCCATTGGATCTGTATAAGGAAAGTTATGATATTTTCTTTACCACTGTTCGGAATTCTGGGCAGATAAATGTTAGTATTTTCATCTATTGTTTAGACTACTGTAGAGGCCGAATCTGGGGTTTTGCCCTTCTAGAGTTTTATTCCTGGGAACGTTAGCTTTCTTTTGGAACCGAGATCAGGAAAATCCGATCTGTAGTTTGGGAGATATGAATTTTTGATTACGAACTGTCCGGTCTGTCTGAAAACTGAGGTCAGTAGGTTTGTCCCTCAGTTTTGTTCAAATTAGGGGTCGAATCAGAAACTTCACCCAACTAAGTTATTTTAGCCCTTAAAATTATCTTTCCAAGCTGATAAGAATCATTCTCATTGGATCAATAGGTTGAAAGTTACGCCGTTTTCTTTATCTCTGATCTGTATTCTAGACAAACGTAGATGGGTTGTGTTTAGCTGATAATTAGCCCTCTATTTTGGCCGAATCAGGGGATTCCGCCAACTAATGTTTTGTAGCCTGATCTGTTAAGATTCAGTGAGCACTAGTTTCAGGTCTTTTAGAGTTACAGATAATTAATAGTGAATTTTCTCGTACGACTGCCAGAAGATAGGTAATCTGGACTTTTAGTGTAGAAGTCAAATTGAACCTTTGGGCGTGTGGGTTGATTAGAGAGTATTGTAGAACACCGGTAGCAGTGTTATATCGTTATTCTTATTTTTGAGAACATGCTTGTGTAGGCGGCGAGGCATCATGTGTGGGAACACCTCCGTTGCCTGCTAACAAGTCACAACGCGAAAGGCAAGTACTGTATGTTAACTGGTGTTGAATTCAAAGGAATGCATAATGATATGTTGTTTACATGAATGTTCTTGTGCTTTGTTCGTGGTGTTGATATACTACAAGTGACTAGGGTGGCCTTATTGGTACATTATGTTGAGTGTGAATACATACTTATACTTGTTTACACATGTTGTTGAATGCCATGTGTCTTTTCCACTAATGTGTGTTATTCATTCATACCATGAGAAATCATCATGTTCATTCATAAAATTCATTATGACCACTAAGTGGACTCTTTTAGTAAGTCCCATCAATTCCAAAGATGGGCATTTGAAAGACCCATCAATTCCAAAGATGGGCATTTGAAAACCCACCATTCCAATGTGGGTAGTGTTGACCACCATTCAAATGTGGCAACTTGGACACCGTGTGAAACGTTCTTCATACGGTGATTGGGTCCCGTACTTTGTGAAGTACGGGCTTAAGTGAACACCGACGGATGTATCACTCGCTATACCGCAGATATGCAATCGATAAGTCCATACCTTCAATGCATTCTTACATTTCATCCATTCATGTATTCATTCCATACGCACATGTATGTGTTCCAATAATTATTCGTAATTCAACCGAATTGTGTTGTCCACTCCATGCTTGATTATTCTTGTTTAGTACTTGCCGAGTCTTGACTCACCCTTGCTTTGTATGTTTTAATTAGGTAATTGAGGAGGACGACAAGATGATTTGGTGGGGTAGTTCGGCACACTACACTTCACTTTTATTCAATCAGAACAATTATTCTTGCCATTCAGTCAAGTCAAATTGTTGAAATAAGTTCCAGATTGTAATAATCCTATGTTAGTATCGTTTGACTGTTCGTGGTATTATGACCGTTTATCCATTCTTTACCATGATTCTAGTGATCGTTCATTGTCTTTCCTTAGGAATTTATGTTGATTGAATCTGGATAATCTAGTTTTAATGCTATGCTTAGTAGTTTGATAGGTTTGCGTGACATTTTGGCTTCCGAATAGCCAGGGTGTTACAGAGGATGTGAGAACCCGAATAATTAAACTAAGCAAAATAACGCTAATTGATAATTAGCAGTAAATTAAAAAATTCTAAGCAGCGAACAAAGCATAATTTCATATTAATATTAATCCAACCTTCAACTATTGTCGGAGTCATAATTCCAACCTACAACTTCAAAACCGTGTAGAATGCAACCCTTAACCATTAAAACCGTCTAAAACACAACCCTAACCCATTCGAGGGTGGTTTTGCACCGACATGGCACATTCATGTCCATTGTTTGCTTACATGGTGCCACATGTCTGCCACACCACCCATATTCTTTCCCTCCTTCTTCTTCTTCTCTCTCCCTCCCCTATCTCTTTCCACTCCCGGCCATATTGGGATTTTGTAAATAATATTATTTTTAATTAATAATTAAAAAATTAAATAGTTTTTTTGGAAAAAAATACATATTATCGCTATTTTATCTAGCGACAGGTGCCACGTGGATGGCGACAACTCTCTGTCGCCATGTTATCTGGCGACAGGGGATGAATAGTACCTTATCGCCCATTGAAATGACTGCATGGCCTACATATAAAAACCTGATTTTTGCCCCCCACCCCCCATTCCAGCTGAGAGCAAAAGATGGGAGGAAGAGAAGAGGGAGGGAAATGAGAGAGAAGAGGAGGAAAAGTGGGCGGCGAAGCGCTCCCAGTTCGTCGCGGAGAAGAGAGAGAAAGAGAAGCAGATCATGTCGTCTACCTCGCAGGTAATTTTTTTTCAACTTTGTAATTTAATTCAAAATCCTGGTAGATTAGCAAATAAAAATAGCGACTCATAATTGATTTCCTTAGATCATTTTAGCTTTAGTGTTTAATCGTTGTAGCTTAGATAATTGATTTCCTTAGATCATTTTAGCTTTAGTGTTTAATCGTTGTAGCTTAGATAATTTTTACACAGAAAATAATTTAGAAATGCGAAAAATAGCAAAGTAGAGTAGCTAAATTGGGTGTGTAGAGCCTGATTAAAATATTCTGAGCTTCAATTATATTCTCATTTTTGCATGGTAAATATTACGTAAATACCGAGAATACATTTTAAACTTGGAAAATATCAAGATAGCTCTAAAAAACTATCTAAAACACAATCCTAACCCAGTCGAGGGTGGTTTTGCACCGACATGGCACATTCATGCCCATTTTTTTGCTTACTGGTGCCACATGTCTGCCACACCACCCATCTTCTTTCCCTCCATCTTCTTCTTCTCTCTTCCCCCTACTCTCTTTGCACTCCTGTCCATATTGGGATTTTTTTTAAAAAAAAATATTATTTTAATTAATAATTACAAAATTAAATAGTCATTTTGTTGTTATTGCAAAATAGCATATTGTCACCATTTTATCTAGCGACAGGTGCCGCGTGGATGGTGACAACTCCCTGTCGCCATGTTATCTCGTGATAGGGGGTGAACAACACCTTGTTGCCAATTGAAATGACTACAAGGCCCAAATATAAGGAGGTCGCACCCCTCTAGTTTTCTTGGATTTCGTTGAGTGAAGGTTTAGCCCTTGTGCAAACTAGTTCTTCAGTTGTGTCAAACGACCACATGTTAAGACATCCTTCGGAATATCACCTTATCAAATTTCATAAATATTTACAATACATCAGATTGTGTTTTATCTTATTCTTGCGTGTTCCTCGATTGCATGCAGGAATAGACCTTCGTGGTCAGGTTTATCGTGCTTCCAACAGGTCAATAACATCTCGGAGTTGGTTCAACGATTGCTAAGGCGCAAGCATCGTCGTACGGTTGTAGTCGGATCGCGAGAGTCACCTCCACCAAAATCGATATTTATCAATCTCATCGAAAGATCGGGTACCGCCTTCATCAAGTGGTATCAGAGCTACAGTTCATCGGTGAGAGTTTCTTTTTTTGTAGTAGTAGATTTCATTTTCATACCTAGAGTCCAGAAAATTGCTCCAAAAAAATTTCGCATCTACCATCCATACCGAGCCCTTTGAGCCACCGTAATTTTTTCTTTTCAGTTTGCTTGTTGAATCTTTGGTTGCATTGTCGTGTCTAGTTGTTGATCTTTAGTTCTAGTTATTGTCAAGTTGGTCATTGTCTAGATTGCTTCTCGTGTCTTCCTTCGCGTCGTTTAATCGTTCTTTTAGGGTTCTTAGTTTTTGCATCTAAAACAGAAAATTCGTGGGTTAGAACTCCTCTAATCTTCACCAAAAAAAGGCTAATTTGCACAAAAAAGGAGAGAGAATACTTTGTTGTTATTTACGACTTGTGAAAAACCCTAGGGTGGCAAATAGTAGAAAGAGAAAGAGGCAACCGCAAGAACAAAATCTGCTGTGGAAAAAAAGTACAGAAAAAAAGAGATAGAAAAGAAGAGTGTCCACCTTTCAAAAAATTAAAAAAGCATTCAAAGTTTCTTCAAAAAAGTGAAAAATTGGTGGAGTCCTTCTACATATAGCCACAAGCTTGCACAAAAAATTTCAAAAAGTTTGGCCCACGGAATCAAAAGATATAGCAGTTTCAATATTGAACCCGACTCGGTTTCTAGTCCGAGTACGATTCCGTTTCCGAGACACCTTCAGTAAAACGGGCATAACTTTTGCATACGGTGTCCGTTTTGGACGTTCTTGTACTCGTTGCAAAGCTAACGACGAGGCTCATCCTTTCCACCTAAAACAATTAATACCCTCTAGGGACCCCAAAATCGCCATCTTCAGCTCCGAATTTGCGTCGCAAGTTTTCGGTTTCTGTTTTTGCCTTTTCTTTCAGTCTTCCCTTGAATTTGGGCTTCACCTCAACAGAAAAGTTGTAGATCTCATCAAAACCTTTCAAACGAGCATATATAAGCCATATAAAAAATTATTGTTTATCTTTTGAGACTAGCTGTTGTATACTACTTAAACTAGAGGGCTGTTTAGATTGCACGTTATTTTGATTTTGTGCTCTACATCATGTGAACAATCTTGTGTCCTTACAAATATGTTTGGGTAGTTGGCTAGCGTCTCTCCTAGCACTTGGTGTGAGAATTTCCTTTACTTACATCAAGTCACATTTATCTTTGCGTGTGCGTTCATACACTTCTCTTGGTAGGCTTTGATTGGTTAGCTCCTTCTAGGCTAGGATCAGCAACATTGACTAGTACTTTGAACATTTATTCAACTTGCATTTGCTGAATTGATTGTTGTTAATCCTTACTACCATACTTGAGCCTTCCCAGCTACACCTCTTCTACAACGTATAGGCTAACCTTCACCTGGCAATCGCTCCATCCAATCTTCAGAGATACATTCACACCGCTGGCTGCCGATCACCCTGTTGCTTGATAAGAACTGGCAAGAATTTGATAGAAGGCTTGAGTGTGAGCGACTTTTGAACCACCACATTCTAGTAGTTGCTAGGGTCATATGCTTGCTTTCTACTAACCATGACAGGTTCAAGATCACAAAGTCGGATGTTTCGTGAGATCAACAACACCATTGACTCATCTCCTGTGCCTGAACGAGGTAAGTTTAAGTATGCATTTCCATCCTTTGCTGGTAATTTTGATCCTAGTGCCTATGTTGACTGGGAAATAGCATTAGACAAAGAATTTGAATATTATAATTGGTCTGATAGGCAAAAGATTAGAGCTATCACTAGCGTTTTTGTTGAGTATGCACTACTTTGGTGGAAGTCTTTAAATAAACATGGAAAAGAACCTCAAACTTGGAATGCACTAAAGAAAATTTTGATAGATGAATTCGTTCCTAAATATCATGCTGATTATTTACTAACTAGATCACAACGTTTAAATCAAGGTAGTAGAACTATAAGGGAATACTATCATGAATTAAAAAAAATCGTTTGTTGCATTGCGGGTTAGAGGAACATGCTGAAGCTACAGAAAATAGATTCTTAAGTGGACTTAATCAAGAAATTCAGGACCTTCTTGTTCATAAAGAATATAATTCTCTCTCCCATTTATTTATTCTTGCTTGTAAGATTGGAAGTCAGATTGAAGAGGAATTAAGAATACTTGATGATAGAAATCATGAGAACAAGCCGTGTTTGTGTCTTTTTCTATGACTAACAACTCGTAGGAAGTTGAGAACCATGCCGAAGAGGAGAATGAGCTGATTGAACCATCGACTCCATTGGTTGAGAAGGAAGATGAGGAGATGGATGCACCTACATCATTTGAGGAGAGCCAAAAAGGTAAAGATCACGGAGCTATCATCAAGCACAGTGAGTATGTTTATGAAGAACTACAACTGTCCACTGTTAATGCTTTGTTAGAGCAAAAATTAGTGGAAAATAATTCTGATATGCACATGTTTCACGTAGAGAATTCATACAACATTGAATTTAGTGCACCTTGTGATAAACTTGTTGATTTACCTGTTGACTTGAGTGCACCATGTGATAATCTTGTTGATTTACATGTTGACTTAAGTGCACCATGTGATAACATAATTGAATTGCCTACTGTTTTGAGCGATTCATGTGATGAATCAATCACATATAATGATACTGTGGAATTGGTTAGACATAAAGAAGTTTTGACTAGAATTTATCCTGCTGATTCTTTATGCTACATTATGTTGGAGCCACCTATGAAATTGTCACATGCTATGGAGATAGTTTCTGAAATCGCATGTACAATCTCCTTGTCTAGTGCGTACACCCCTGGATATAAGTTTAATTTGATTAGAGATTATGGTATAGACAATCAATTTCTTGTATATCGAATATGCATAACTTGTGATCACATAGATGAATTGAAGCTTACTGTTTTGACCAACAATTCTTGTGTACCGAATCTTGTTCATTATGAGAGAAAAATAAACTTTAGTGATCATCCAATGCCTATGTGGTCATCTCTTATTGCACCATCTAGTATTGACAATTTGCATCATGATGTTGAAGTATAGAAGAACTTTCAAATCTTTTCACTCTTACTAGATGAATTTGCTAACGCTCAATTGAAATCTGATTATATGGATGAATTTTGTTTGATTCCCAAGGTTGCAGTATTTCAATTGCAATAATTGATGTGTGAGAAATTTTATTTTGCTCATTGACATATATGATTATTCTTGGGCTAATAATACAATGAGCTTTTATAAATGCTGCTGTTTTAAAACTTTAATTGTGCAACAACGAAGACCCGTTAAAACAGATGACATATACATATACCATGCATACACTTTGGCTTCTTTGTTACCCTATTTTCAGCTTATCAAAAGCCGAGGATGGCTTTGTTTTCAAGGAGAGGATGATGAGAACATGAACCCTATGGATACAACTATATTTGATATGCTTATTGTTTCGGTTATAAGAGCTCGTACGCATCACTTAGATTATCAGGTGAGCTCGTTTTTAAGAGTACCTTTATATTACATGAACTATATGATATTGTCTAATAAATGTGATGTTATTTTCAGGAATAAAAGACAGAAGTGGTTGATTTGCAAGAGTTTGAGCTGTACTATTTTGGAATCCAATTTGGCCTCCGAAGACAGCACCGACTTCAAACGTGCATAACTTTCACATACGGAGTCCGTTGGAGGTCTACCAATATTTTATGGAAAGATTATCTCGTTATCTTTCCAACGGATCCAGACCCACCTTCAAATTCCTTTTGTGCAGGTCAAAATCGCCGAAACAATCCAGCACGGTGACAGCCCAACAGGCCTATAGTAAAAAGGTCATAACTTTTTAAACGGAGTCCAATTCGGGTGTTTTTAGGCTTGTTGGAAACCTTATTCCTAGAGTTTTCCAATGGATCTAGCCTCACCTTTAAATTCTTTCTGTAGACTTCAAAATCGTTAAAAAAAAATACTACATCACCTATTTAGGCCAAATTGTGCTTTGTAATCATACTCAACTTGGCCCATATGCTAACGGCCCACCTAGGGGTGTGGTTACTGTTCATATGAACAATAATCCATGGGTTTAGTCCCACCCTGCTATTTCTTTTAGATTTGTGGCTTCCCCTTCCCTATATAAGGAGGTCGCACTCCTCTAGTTTTCTTGGATTTCTTTGAGTTAAGATTTAGCCCTTGTTCTTTTAGATTTGTGGCTTCCCCTTCCCTATATAAGGAGGTCGCACCCCTCTAGTTTTTTTGAATTTCTTTGAGTTAAGGTTTAGCCCTTGTGCAAACTAGTTCTTCAGTTGTGTCAAACAACCACCTGTTAAGACATCCTTCGGAATCCCACCTTATCAAATTTCATAAATATTTACAATACATCAGATTGTGTTTTATCTTGTTCTCACGTGTTCTTCGATTGCATGCAGGAATAGACCTTCGTGGTCAGGTTTATTGCTTCCAGCAGGTCAATAACATCTCGAGTTGGTTCAACGATTGCTAAGGCGCAAGCGTCGTCGTACGGTTGTATTCGAATCGCGAGAGTCGCCTCCACCAAAATCGATATTTATCAATCTCATTGAAAGATCGAGCACCCCATCTTCATCACGAATTATTACAACAACTTTTCAACATCAATATAAATCAGAACCAAGTATAAGAATTAATTACAAGAAAACTCAGAACCAAGTATAAGAATTAATTACAAGAAAACTCAGAACCAAGTATAAGAATTAATTACACTTCATTATTAATAGTTTGCAACAAGAATTCACAAATTCAACATCAATCCAATCTCAAAATCAATCACCATTATCCTTTGCAATCAGAGGTAACACCTTAAAAACAAACTCAGAATTGAATTATAATAATTCATTGCATCGGATCAACATACAAAAATCCATTACAAGCAAAGATAAAACATTAGATACAAACTTAGGATTTAATTATCATAATTCCTTACATCAAAGCAACATACAAGAATAAATTACAAACGAGGTTAAAGTATTTATACACACTCATGATTAACTTGCAAGAGGATATACAACATTAATTCAATCTCAGAATTAATCACAATATGATTCCATTACAAGCGAAAGTAAAATATTACAACTCGGAATTATCTACAAGAATTCGTTGCAAGAAGAAATAAAACAAAGTACAATCTTTGAGATAAATTATATTATGAATACATCCCAAGTGAAATTAAAACATTATTACAAACTCCAAAATTATTACAAGAATCTATCTCCAGAAATTACAAATGAACTTAAAGAGTAATATTGCGGCATTGTTATATTCTCAAATAAATTACAAGAATTAATTGCGGGCGAAAGTAAAATGTTCATATACATTCAAAATTAAATTACAAGAATTATTTACAATCGATCCAATAAATATTACAGCACAAGTACATTTCAAAAGAGAATAATAAAATATTGCATTGCATGTCGCCGAAGCCTTCCTTATATCCCTGTCCATATATCACCAACCCGTCAAACCTCTTTCCCCGACACAGTCCAAAACCTTGCACATATTTCCACCGACTTCCAACAACCAATAGAACCGTAGCAAAACCAAAAGCTATACATAGAAATTACAATTAGAAAGAATTACTGTCATAATTCGGGGAGATCAGCGAGGTTCCCAGACCAACCTAAGTTAGTCAGCGCCATCTCAGCTCCAGTGGGTCTCATCACCCGAAAATTCTATAAATCCAACACCCATGTATACCGACTTACCTCAACCGTATAAAAATTCGACAATATAGGATGAAACATAGGCTCATTCCATTTTCTTAGCCCAACACCCACTTTCCATGTTACTATTTTACCAACTTATCGCCCACGGTAGAAAAGCCAAAGAATAGTGCAGAGAGCTATCCATGGACCAAAAATGCCCTAACAAAACATTCCCATGTGAGAGCCATAAGGATAAGGCAAGGATCATTGTGGGAATGCAAAGAGCCAAGGGAACACAGCCAAAGCCTCCCCAACATAAAGCCTTTCCCCAACACATAAGCCATTCTCAGCCGAATGCCTCTCTCCCTCTTAAGCCTTTCTTCACAAAGCGAAGCACCACAAGACCCATTTCACCTCCCAGCACCAAGCCAGCACAAGTTGCTCTCTCACAAGACAAAGCCTCCCAAGTATTCCATTTTTTCCCAACCAAAGGCAACAACCCACAACCGAAGCAAACACAAGAGCAAGCAAGCCAAAGCCACCACCAAGAGCAAGAGCTCAAGCAAGCCATCCCAAGCCCCACTGCCAACTGAAACCAAGCCACAACCCACCATTTCATCTCAAACCAACCACAGAAGACAATCGGAGAAGGGGAGCATGGGACTCGAGGAAGACAAGGGGAGCGGGAACGACACCAGTGAACGACCACGGCACCCGTGAACCACCACAGCACCCAGCGGACGAACACGACATCATCACCAAGCCAAGCCGATAAGGAGGAACAAGGGACACCAGCACCGGCACCACGACCGACGACCACCACTGCCGGCCATTCCCAAACTGACCAAGACACTAAGGTATCCATCATCTTTCCCCACCCACCATCATTTTGGCCACAGCCGGATCAACCAAAGAAATCAACCCATTCCACAAGAACACTAACAGTAGTAGTATCATATGTTGAACATATAAGCATTTTTCGGATTACTTTAATCCAGAAATATAATAGATGAAACATATGCATAGCGATCACAAAGAACACTATAGGAATGCAGATTAGATTCTAGAAGAGCGCTAGCAATTCTATCTCGATGTTCAAGACAACAATAAACATTAAAGCAAAACAAGTAACAAGAAAGATATAGGCATACCAGTTCGGAGGAAGATGCTGCGGTGTTTTGATGATTGCGTCGTTCGTCATGGCGTAGTGGTAGTAGTAGTTGATGTAGAGTGTAGAACTGCGCTTGATGTAGAACGTAGCGTTGACGATGAGACGTAGCGTGGCGTGCACGCTGACGCTCCCAAAACCTTATTCGTCCTCGCCAGCAAGCCTTCGAGGATGAGGGTTCCGAGCTCTCTCTCCGGTGCGGCCGTCATCGCCGGGATGGAGATTGCCGAGACAACAACAAAGAGACCGTGGAACTGCGACCTTGGTTTCGCAATCGCTGGCCTTTGACTCGAAGTTTTGGCTATAAAAGGAACAAGGCAATTCGCTTTTTAGAGGTTTTCCACAATATTCCTACGCCTCTTTGTTGTTGTCTCTGCATCTCCATCCCTGGCGAGACGCTGCACGGCCGCACCGGAGAAGCGTGCCTCCTAACCTCATCCTCGAAGGCTTGCACGAGCGAGGACGAATAAGGTTTTGGGGAGCGTCGCACGATCGTCACGCTACATCTACATCATCAACGCCTGCCACGCTTCTACATCAACCGCTCGCTACTACACTCTACATCAACCGCATTACTACTACCACTACGCCATGACGAACGACGCAATCATCAAGAACACCGCCGCATCTTCCTCTCAACTGGTATGCCTATATCTTTCTTGTTACTTGTTTTGCTTTAATGTTTATTGTTGTCTTGAACATCGAGATAGAATTGCTAGCTTCGCTCTTCTAGAATCAATCGCATTCCTATAGTGTTCTTTGTGATCCGCTTATGCATATGTTTCATCTATTATATTTTTGAATTAAAGTAATCCAAAAATGCTTATATGTTCAACAATCCAAAACCTTATTTTAGGCATAGGCTTTTTCATTAATCGCTTTGCCGCCAAGGCCAAACCTCGTATTCGATGGTGCGAATTATAAGAAGTGGCGCACCAAGATGGTGCTTTGGCTAATCGCCATGAACATTTACCATGTGGCAAACTAAGTTCGAAGGAACACTTACTCCTGAACAGAGCAAGCGCTCGAGGTCATTGATAACCTTTTAAAGGTGCCGTGGTTAGTGTTCTTGGTAAGAAGTTAGTCGATGCATACATGGTGATTACATCCGAAGGAGATGGATGCACTCGATGCCAAATTTGGGGTTTCGATGCGAGCAAAGGAATTGTATCTCATGGAGCAATACCATGACTACAGAATGGTTGATAACTATTCTGTAGTTGAACAGGCTCATGAGATACAATCCATGGCTACAGAACTTGAGTACTTCAAGTGTGTGTTACCGGACAAATTTGTCGCGAGAGGTATTATTGCCAAGCTTCCTTCTTCTTGGAGGAATTTTGCTACTTCTCTGAAACAAAAGAGACAAGAGTTTTCGTTGAAAATCTCATTGGGTCTCTTGATGTCAAGAGAAGGCGAGGGCAAAAGATACACACACTAGAGGTAATGAGGACATTCTAGTGCCAATATGGTGCAAAAGAAGAATGTCCAAACTCAAAAGTTCAAAGGCAAGAACAAGAGTGCACAAACAACAAGCTTCAAGAAGAAGAAGAAGAACACAAAGGAAAGCCTTTGCTTTGTGTGCGGTGAACCTGGTCATTGGGCCAAGGATTGCAGCCAACGCAAGGGTAGGAAAAATCAGCAAGGGCAGAATTCCAAGTCTGCCAACGCTTGTAGTTGGTACCATCGAGACGGAACTTCGTGGTATGGTAATTTACCCATCGCTTTTTTCCGTATGTCAATCTACCGATTGGTGGATAGACATTGGTGCTAATATACATGTGTGTACGATATTTCATTGTTTTCTTCTTACCAGGTCACTCGGGATTCAGCCATTCTAATGGGGAACGGGTCATATGCTACTGCTCATGGTGTTGGTACGGCCGATCCAAGTTTACTTGGGAAGATTGTGCAACTCAAGAACGTGCATCATGTGCCATCCATCAATAAGAATCTCGTTAGCGGATCTCTTCTCGTAGAGATGGCTTTAGATCGTGTTTGAATCCAATAAATTTGTTGTGTCCAAGTGTGGACAATTTGTTGGTAAAGGCTATGTGTGCGGAGGCTTGTTCCGCTTATCTCTTTCAGATTTGTGTAATAATGTTGTGAACCATGTTTGCAGTGGTAATGAGACTACTATTTGGCATTCACGACTTTGTCACATAAATTTTGGTTGCATGACGCGCTTAGCCGCTTTAGAGTTAATCCCGAATTTACCCTTGTCAAAGGTTCTAAGTGTCAAGTTTGTGTGCAATCAAAGCACCTCGTAAGCCTCATAAAGTCGCCGAGGTAAGAAACTTGGCACCATTAGAACTCATACATTCGGATCTGTGTGAAATGAATGGTGTGTTGACAAAAGGTGGTAATAGATATTTCATGACTTTTATTGATGACTCCACTAGGTTCTGCTTTTGTGTATCTTTGAAAACTAAAGATGAAGCTCTTCACTACTTTAAAATCTATAAGGCTAAGTCGAGAACCAACTTGAAAGGAAAATCAAAAGAGTTAGATCCGATCGTGGCGGCGAATACTTTTCTAATGAGTTCAATTTATTCGTGAGGAATATGGTATAATCCATGAGAGGACGCCCCTATTCACCCTACCAAATGGGGTTGCCGAAAGAAAGAACCGCACTCTAACTGAGTTGGTTAACGCCATGTTAGACACATCGGGTCTTTCCAAAGCATGGTGGGGGGAGGCTATATTGACTTCATGTCATGTCCTGAACAGGGTTCCCACAAAGAATAAAGAGATAACCCCATATGAACAATGGGAGAAGAAAAGACTATCACTTTCATACTTGCGTACTTGGGGTTGTTTGGCGAAAGTCAATGTGCCAATTTCCAAAAGACGTAAGCTTGGGCCAAAAACCGTGGATTGTGTCTTTCTAGGCTATGCTCACCATAGTGTTGGATATAAATTTCTAGTGGTGAAATCTGGAGTATCTGACATGCATGTTGGTACAATTATGGAGTCCAGAGATGTTACATTCTTTGAGGATATTTTTCCAATGAAAGATATGCCTAGTTCATCGAGTCAGGAACCTAATACAATTCCTGAACCTGCCATTCCAATGGAATATTTTGAACAAACCACTGAGCAAATTCCTGAGGAGGAAGACAATGAAACTCTAAGGAAGAGTAAAAGACAAAGGACTGCAAAGTCTTTTGGTCCTGATTCATTGTGTACCTTGTGAATGATACTCCAAGTTCTATTTCTGAAGCGTATGCTTCACCAGATGCAGAATACTGGAAGGAAGCAGTTCGTAATGAAATGGATTCCATTATATCTAATGGAACTTAGGAGATCACTGAGCGTCCTTATAGTTGTAAACATGTAGGATGCAAGTGGGTGTTCAAAAAGAAGCTTAGGCCTGATGGTACTATTGAAAAGTACAAGGCACATCTTGTGGCCAAGGGTTATACCCAAAAGGAAGGCGAAGATTTCTTTGATACTTATTCACCTGTGGCTAGATTGACCACTATTCGAGTACTACTATCTTTGGCTGCCTCACACAGTCTTCTCGTTCATCAGATGGATGTTAAGACGGCTTTCCTAAATGGAGAGTTGGACGAGGAAATCTACATGGATCAGCCAGATGGATTTGTAGCAGATGGTCAAAAAGGAAAGGTGTGCAAGTTGTTGAAATCTTTGTATGGTCTTAAACAAGCACCTAAGCAGTGGCATGAAAAGTTTGACAGAACTTTAACGTCTGTAGGCTTTATTGTGAATGAAGCTAACAGATGTGTGTATTATCGCCATGGTAGGGGCGAGGGAGTCATTCTCTGTCTGTATGTTGATGACATACTGATCTTTGGGACCAACCTTAATGTGATTAAGGAGGTCAAGGATTTCTTGTCTCAGAATTTTGAGATGAAAGATCTGGGAGTAGCTGATGTTATCTTAAACATCAAGCTGTTGAGAGGTGATGATGGTGGGATTACTTTGTTGCAATCCCATTATGTGGAAAAGGTTCTAAGTCATTATGGATATAGCGACTACAAACCCTCTCCAACACCTTATGATCCTAGCGTGTTGCTTAGGAAGAATCGGAAAATAGCTAGAGACCAATTGAGATATTCTCAGATAATTGGTTCACTCATGTATTTAGCTAGCGGTACCAGGCCTGATATCTCGTTTGCTGTGAGCAAACTAAGCCATTTTGTTTCCAATCCGGGATATGATCATTGGCATGCTCTTGAGAGGGTAATGCGCTATCTAAAGGGTACTATGAGCTATGGCATTCACTATACCGGGTACCCTAGGGTACTGGAGGGTTATAGCGATTCAAACTTGATATCTGATGCTGATGAGATTAAGGCCACAAGCGGATATGTCTTCTTACTTGGAGGTGGCGCTGTTTCATGGAAATCTTGCAAGCAGACCATCTTAACGAGGTCAACAATGGAAGCGTAACTCACAAAGATTAGATATCGCCATCGTTGAAGCCGAATGGCTTCGTGAGCTTTGATGGATTTGCTTGGTTGAAAACCTAGACGGCTATTCTCGATGAATCGTGACAATCGATCGTGATTGTTAAGGTGAACAGATTCTAAGGATAATATGAAGTCATCAAGACATGTGAAGAGAAGATCAAGTCCGTCAGAAAATGAGAAACTCCGAGTAATAGCTTTGGATTATATCCAAACAACTAAGAATCGCGCATCCTTCACAAAGGGTTTATCACGAATGTGATAGACAATGCATCGAGGAGATGGGTTCAAGACCCACGTGAGTTTTACCATAGTGGTAACTCCATCCTATGTGATCGGAGATCCCGTGAAGTAGGATTACGAAACAAGCTATTGGTTAACCGGGAGGAGAGTACTTTACTGCACTCCACCCATTGGAGATGCAATTTTCCTAAATCAGATGACAAAGTTGATTTTTTTATCTTAATGTGTTATGTGGCTTATTTAAGCAAAAATGTCGCCCTACAGAGAGCGCCTTGAAAGAGCACACCTATATGAGCCCGATCGCTAGTCACAGCCTATGAGATAGGGTAATCAGAAGAAACTCATGAATAGGCATGGAGTATGACTTTTATGCTCCAACTCATGGGATGCCCGACGACTTAGTATCGCTTAAGGACATAAGTGAAACTTATTCACACAAAACTGCCAATTCAAGGCTTTGTCCATTGTGCGATTGTGAATAAGTGTAGCTTCGTTTAGGTGGATGTTCAACCCTAACCTGTCTCCATTAAAACACCGTATATTAAAACAATAATCGTGGATCAAGGCATTTGACATGTGCCCTTGAGATCCGTGGGGATTGTTGGAATTAAATGGGCTAGGCCCATATTATAATATTCAATTTAATTCGGTAAATCTCAAAAGCACATATGCTTGTGCTAAATTGTTTAGTCCCATATGGACAATTGAAGGGAGTTGCACTGCTTATAAGGTGGAACGTGAGACCTCTTCTTGTGGAATTGAGAGAACTAAGAGACAACACACGCAGCGCTCGCCGCCTCGCCGTCGAGCCGAGCCGCGCCGTGCGTCTTGCGTGTGCATGTGCGTGCGCAGCACGCAGTTTGTCAGTCGCGCGCGATTTTCTTTATCTATTCAAAATCAAACGCCTCGACATTGATGGCGCATCGTTGGTCTCTAATCTTTATTTTTGCCATTAAAAGAACAACGCTCGTCCTTAATGGTAATTGTTCACCTTAACTTCGATAATCGTTGTCTTTGATGTCCGCAACCGTTGGCTTTTAGTTTCGACGATCGTAATCGTTGGCCTTTGGTTTCGCAATCTGTTGGCCTTTGACTCGAAGTTTTGGCTATAAAAGGAACAAAGGCGCTTCGCTTTTTTTAGAGGTTTTTCACAATAGCCACAGATCTCTTTGTTGTTGTCTCGGCAATCTCCATCCCGTGAGACGCGTGTACGGCAGCCCGGAGAAGCGAGCCTCCTAACCTCATCCTCGAAGGCTTGCACGAGCGAGAACGAATAAGGTTTTTGAGAGCGCTCGCGCGATCGTCACGCTACGCCTACATCATCAACGCCTGCCACGCTCTACATCAACCGCTCGCTACTACACTCTACATCAACCGTACTACTACTACCACTACGCCATGACGAACGACGCAATCATCAAGAACATCGCCGCATCTTCCTCTCAACTGGTATGCCTATATCTTTCTTGTTACTTGTTTTGCTTTAATGTTTATTGTTGTCTTGAACACTGAGATAGAATTTCTAGCTTCTGTTCTTCTAGAATCTGAATCTAGCATTCCTATAGTGTTCTTTGTGATCTGCTTTATGCATATATTTCATCTATTATATTTTTGGATTAAAGTAATCCGAAAAATACTTATATATTCAACATCATACACCACAAAGAGAAATAGCACCATCACAAACGCATCATTTCTCCACATTTCTATTTTTGCCCAAAGCCGAACCCACTAACAATAGCCCACTACATCATCCATCTCAGAGCAAGGCGGAAGGAGCAGAGAGAGTACAGAGGAAGGGGAGTAGTTACCTCAGTACAACCGCGGCAACCTCAGTAGCAAGCCACATCCAATAGCCCACCTCCACTTCCAGATCCATCACAATGCATGAACTTAAAAGCATCGAACATCGAGAAAATGAAACAAACAAACATTAAAACCTTAGTGAATAAACCAAACTCAAGCTTCAAGACAAAAGTATCAGAGCAGAAATTAGGGAAATAGGGGAGAAGGGAGCGTCGGGTGGTTTTGGGCGAGCTGACCAAGGAGGGAGCCGGAGGCGCCGAGGAGAGGGGCCGGGAGAGAGCTAAGAGCCGGAGGCGCGCGTGGTAGGAGCCGTGCACAGGGGCTTGGGCGGCCGAACCAGGCGGGCCGAGCCGACGAGGCGGGCGCGCGGGCGCTGGGCACAGGTGTCGGCAGCGGCGGCGGCAGGTGAAGGGAGGCGACGACTCAGGGAGCCGGCCGGAGGAGCCCATGGCGCTGAGGCTTGGCCAAGAGAATCACCAGGAAGAGGAAGTGAAGTAAGAGGATTGGAGGAAAGGAAGAGGTGAGGTGAGGAAAGAAAGGGAAAGCAAGAAGATGAGCCTGGGTGTGATTCGGCTGGAAGAAATGAGAGGAGAGAGAGAGAGAGAGAGTGGAATCAAGAATGGACAAAATGAGTAGCCAGTAAAAATTCAGCCGATTAGTAGGTGAGAGAGAAATAAGAAAAGAAAAGAATAAAATTAAATTAAATTAAGGGAGATAAAAATAGTGAACACGTACGGCGTATACCTGTAAATTTTGGATGAGTCGCCGGTAGTATAGATTTTTATATCACGTTAGAACATTTAGCAGCAGACCAGTCGACAAAAAAATAAAAGCATAGAAAAATAGGTAAAATAAATCTAATAAAATCATCATTGTGCTAGATAAATAATTTGATGCATAACCTATAATTTTTGAACAAATCGCCTGAACACGGATTTATAAACTCCGTACAAGTAATTAACAGTAAATAGACTGATCTAAAATAAAAAATAGAAAAAGGTGTAAAAATTAATTTGAGATTTTTAAAATAAATTAATCACCAGTATGAACCGATAAAATAAATAGACATTTTTATGCGTTATAAATAATTTAATTAGGTTAAAATAATTAAATAAATCTACTCGAGTCTATTTAGATAATTAAATAAATATGTGTACCCTTAAATAAAATCGATTAGGTATATCTGCATGAACAAAATAATCTTAGTTGCATGCAAGTATGTTTAGTAATTTTATCTATCGTGCGATAAAATGCAAGTTTAGACGACTAGCAATCCTAAAGCCAGTAGACTGTAGAGTGACCATAGTTGGGAGTGCTAACCTACCGAAAAATGTTAATAAAATTAAAATTCGCTAACGAAAAGAATCATCTGACTATTGTACACCTAGTAGCACCCAGTTACCACTAAGTATTTACTTATTTATTATTCGCATCGTCGTATAAATTGCAGTAAACGAACTAACGCAGACAGGAGTAGTTGATACCGATTACGCCGACGATGATCTTTTCTGCAATTCTTAAGGCAAGCTTATCTCTTGATCACTAACATAGTTATATTAAATGTAAACTATATATATATATATATGAAGAAGAATGAAGAAGAAGAAGATGAAAGAGAATTACTATGGCCGGTAAAGGGGGCCGAGGCAGGGGAAAGATGAGGCAAGAGTTGGGACCCTTTACATATGGTTAATATATAAGGACTAACAAAACTCTCACCCAGATACGAAGTCGTAAATTAAGTGACAACCATTTTTTCGTTTCGACGGGCAGAAAATGCTACCTTGTTATGTGACTATACTCTCTACATCGGGTAAGTAATATAATGTGGGTATACGATGAAGGGAAGAGGTACGGGGCGCTATAGTAGCGCAAGGTGGAGTGTTGGGACCGGAGGACCGGGCCAACCAACATTGTTAGATCTCGGTGGATGACAAGGTCAGCACTGACAAAAAGTAATGGGTGGAGGAATTAATCACGTATCTTGGAAAACGTTCTGTATTCTGAACTCAAACTCGCATCTAAGGAAATGCAGGGGACCTAGCTCAAAGCGAGCTCAGAATAGCTATGGGTAAAGTGGTACAAGCTTGCGCAGTGCTATACAAAATTACGAATTCATGCATGTCTCCTGGATTGAAGTCTACGGAACCGCTAGGGGTCTTTCCTCTCTCTGGGTAACTAGTAGCCTTTTCAGTATTAAAATTTGCCACTTAAGTTTTGATGAATTATTTTCCAAAATCAGAGATGATCTAGAAACTGTAACAACGAACAGAGATAAGTCATACAGTGCATCTTTTACTATTGATGCTTGCTGAGTACACTAGTACTCAACTGTGCTATTGTTCTCCTTTGTTAGATCCTATTCTGGCAGGGAAGTATCCCGAGTGGAATGAGGGACACACAGTTACCGCGGTGAAGAATCTAGACCCACCATTATGAGTTAATAGAATGTTTTGGTTATTAACGATAAATCTATTTGTGAGACTAATACTTTTATTGATATACCTATTGTGTGGTCTTATTTAGATAAAAAGGTGAAAATCAAATAGGTATGCATCCGACATCATATTTTTATATCCTGTTGCATTCCTCGAATCTAAAATATAGGTTGAACTCCACTAAAATTCTAAGTTGAATATGTGCATATGTTTTTATACATTTGTGTATGCACACAGTTAGAGAGAGTTCACTCTATATTTTGTGGTTTGATTAGTATTAATGATCTTCACTTTGAAACATATGAAATGATTATACAAACTTGTGTAGTTTATATATACTCATATGACTTTATATTTAATTATTTGTAATTATGATGGTTGTCACCAATTACCAAAAGGAAAAGATTGGAGTATCTTGACCCACTATTATGAGTTAATGATATGTTGTGGTAATTAATGACACTCACATTATGAGACTGACATTTTCCATGAGTTGGGTAAATATGTTATGTTCTATGATGATGGAAGGCTGGTGAAGAATGCATCATGGATTGATGCATATCCAAGTCAAGAACTTGGAGTGAAGAAAACTATCGTATGTTGATGGAAGTCAAGTGAAGGATGCATCATGGGTTTATGCATGCCAAGTCAAGGACCTAGACTTGAAGTAGAGATGTGTGTCATCAAACATCAAGAGGATGCTCAAGTCAAAGGTATGACTAGCTAGGGCTAAGGATGTGTTCCTAGTCTTTTACCGGTCTTGGTGTTTGGTTGGAGACCGGATTGCTAGTATTTGTTGCTATACTATTAAGAGGGTCTGGACTAGTAGCTTGAGTATGTCATTTGTTGATAGCTCTTAATGCTTGCTCTAGCTTTCGTGAGCATGTTACCAATATTTGCGAATGTGTTTTGTAAATAGTCGAGGTTCATGCATAATCCTTGTATCATGTGACTTTAGTTTGCGAATGTATTTTGCAAAAGGTTTAAGTCCATGTGCCTCATTCCTTGTGGTGTTGATTCTAAAAGTTAGCAAATGTGTTTTGCAACTTGTTAAGAATCTTACCTTCATCCTTATGTGCATCTTGTGTTAATTGGCAAATGTGTTTTGCAAATTGAGTTGAAGCAAGGTGTGTAATATGTTTTCAGCCTTGTTGGCACGTGGACGGTCTGACCGCCCATGTCAGTCGGTCTGACCGGTGGAGTGTTGGTCTGACCACCATGTGTTGGCCAGTCTGACCGGTCACTGGTATGCGATATGACCACTTGTTTCGTATGGTATGTATTTTTTCAGAGAATGTGTTTTTTTGGAGTTTCTCTTGTTCCTAAAAATGATATGACTGCATTTCTTCTACCGCAAGGTGGTACCAAATTTTAGTTGGTGGTTCATTTTTTCAGAAGAGTCATTTTTCTGGTTCTGGAACTTTCCCTGTCGAGCGGTCTGACCGCCCCTCTGACGGTCTGGCCGGTTGGGTCCAGTCTGACCGGCCCTTGTGAGGGTGGTCGACCCGGAAGTGCATCCAACAGCTAGTTTTATAGCCATTGGAGCTAGGGCGGTCTGACAGGCCATTGGTTGGTGGTCTGACCGGTTTTCCCTGGTTTTCTGAAGATTCTCCTCCAACAACTAGTTTTCTTTGTGTAGGTATAAATACCCCCTTGTGGTCGGTCGTGATAGAGTTGCTGGTGTCATATTCATTCTCTTGAGCAAAAGGCAATCCCTCTACACTCTTTTGTGCATGTGTTGCACTTTGTGAGCTTAGAGAGCAAACCCTAAGTACATGTATTGCATTAGGTAGTGGATTGTGTATCCACTTGAGCTAAGACATTTGATTTGTTCAAGTTAACATTTTTGAATTGTTACTCTTGGTGTTTGCCGACACCTAGAAGGCTCGGAGGAGTTGCGCCGGCAATCTTCTCAAAGAAGGTTGTGGGAAGACCCGGACGGTTGTGAGTGGTTTGGTGCTCGCCATCTCCGGGGTGGTGGAAGAGCTACCCCGAGTGGATCGAGGTGTTGGTTCATGTTGGAACCGGTCCAAGTAGATGTACCTACCTCGGAGGTGTTAGCTCAATTTGTGGAGCCAGTCCAACGTGGTTGGGCTTAACTCAACGTGGATTAGGGGAGACCGACAAGTCTCCAAATACCACAGTAAAACATCTGTGTGTTATTGTGGTTTGCCTTCTTGTGTTTTACTCTATTGCAATTTACACTTATAGAAATGAAATTGCTCACATGTATTTGCTTGTTTGATTTCATTATCAATAGTGTTAGAATTGTTAGTGCACTTAGTAAAGACTACCCAAAAGTTTTTTTAAAACTGCCTATTCAGCCCCCCTCTAGTCGACTTCCTCGATCTTACAAGTGGTATGAAATCTTGGTGTCTCATTCATTAGACTTAATAGTCTAAAGAGTAAAGGATAGCGACTAGTGATATAGTGCACCTCAGTGAGACACCTCTATTTAATTGCACAAATTATTATATTTGCAAAATCCGCATGTCTTGTTATTTTAAGGCCTTGAGCCCTAAAATTTGGCAGATCGTTGATGTGGTTTTTCTACTCCAAAGGATCCTCTTGCTCCAACCATTGAGGAAGAGAAATGTTCGCATCTCGATGTTCAAGCTACTACCACTTTATTTAGTGCTTTGAGTATAGAGATATTTAATGCCATATGCAATCTCAAGAACGTTCATGAGATGCAGACCTATCTTCAAGATAATTATGAAAAGTCCACCTCAATCAATGATGGTTGCATAGAAGAATAGATATCAGGAGAAGAATGTTCAATCTCTAGCTTCGATAATGATGAGACATCAACTCCATCTACATCACCTCGTTACTTTATGGCTAAAGGTAAT
Organism: Hsuehochloa calcarea; assembly: GCA_036346395.1. NCBI lineage: Eukaryota > Viridiplantae > Streptophyta > Magnoliopsida > Poales > Poaceae > Hsuehochloa > Hsuehochloa calcarea. The sequence continues at coordinate 32,960,158 of CM070597.1, forward strand.
AAAGGGGTAAAAAATGATGAGCCCTCTTATGATGAGTCGATGGATATGTTAGAAGAGCTTAATGAATATCTTAGGAAAAAACCGATGAGATTTAAGGTTTTACAGAAAGAGCACATCTCTCTTCAAAATAATTATGATATGCTAAAATAAGAACATGAATCTCTCCTTCTGAATGAAGTCACTAGCTCTATGGTGGATATAGACATAACATGTGATTTATTAGATGATTTGTCATGTGTAGCTTCTAACTCTTGCATTTCATCTAAGGTTAGCATATCCACCTCCTGTAATGATTTGCTGGATATTCCTTGTAGCTCAAAAATAGATGCTACTACTTCCTTTATGCTTGTCGATACTAACCCTATAGAGGAAAACAAAGAGCTCAAGACCCAAGTCATAGAATTAAAAATTGACTTGGAAAGAAATATCAAAGGGAATGCCACTCTCGATGGGATATTGAGCAAGTAAAGATGCATGCAAGATAAGAGTAGTATTGGCTTCACTTCCAAGAAAAAAGAGTATAGAATGACAAGGCACAATGCAAGACACATGAAGAAATAATGAGAAAGGCCACAATGCCTCGGTGTGCTCAAATCAAATAGATGTCAAGTCTAGACATTTAAAGAAGAGACAAGCTGGCAATAAGCAAGACAAAAAGACAGGGCGGAAGAAAAGGTCAAACTTGCTACAATTGCCAGGAAAATGGACATTTTTAGTAAGAATTGTCCCAAGAGTATCGCTCCTAAACCTATTATCTATAATGATCATTATTTGTTTAGGAATGATAAAAATGGCAATGTGTTTACTAAAATTGTTAGTTCACTAAAGCTTATTACTAGGGCTATTTGGGTGCCCAAATCTCTTGTGACTAACATTCAAGGACCCAACCAAGTTTGGGTACCAAAAGGTGCTTAAATGATTAATAGGTACTTGGAGAGGCATTGGAGGTTTGGCTCACATAAAGAGGTAGACTGTCGGACCCCCGGGTGTCACACAACCCCGAGACCCTCTGTGCATACCAAGTTAGTCCCATGATCAGTAGCTAGCTCGCACAGTTGTAACAATGATGCTATCATAACCATTCAACAACGAACTAATGAAGCAGACAAAGTAATATTAATTAAAACAGCAAAGACCTTATGGTCAAGGTTCTTACAAAAGTCGCCTCACAGGGCTTAGCAACAACAGAGTATCTGGCAGCGGAAATCTCAAAATACGTAGAGCCCAATCGACATGCCCACATGCAATCGAGTGGAGGACGTGACCTAGTTCGCGAAGTCTTCAAAGTAGCCTTCTTCGTAGAACTCAATATGTCCTGATTCTTCTGCTGGGACTGATCAACAAAGGGCATAAAGCCGTGAGTACATAAAGTACTCAGCAAGTCGTAGAGAAATGTATGCACATAGTATTCATGCAAGGCTTAAACAAGAATGGCTTTTTATGGCTAATTTGCAGAAAGCAGGTTTAACAGTAAATACAACAATTCGATTGCAAAGCAGGATTTTAAAAGAATAGTACATAGATATCCAAATTCTTTTGAATCAAACAGTGAACATCCCGTTCACTTCCCAACCATTCCAACCAAACCTTTCCATCGAACCAAACCACATTTTTGAAAATGCTACCCCTTGCGCGAAATCACTGTGCATGTCCGTGAATCAGGGACACGGCTATTCGAATAGATTTTTAACACTCTGCAGAGGTTGTACAACTTTACCCATAAGAGATAAATCACTTGTAATGTCCGTCTGACACACTTCCGAGGGTGTGCGACTAAGTGATTATCACAAGGCCTTTACAAAGTTCTATTTTGCCTCGGTTCTGCCCGCTAAGGTTTCGCCATCACGGCCCCTCTCTTGCGCCATTAAACCACCACAACAGAACCGACTCAAAATTTCCCCAATTAGTTGGCCAGGTCCGTCCCATACCGGACTTATGGTTGCACGAGGTGACCCAGATCAATGACTTGCAAAGTTAAGTCCTTAGTTGGCTGCTCAGACAAAACTACCACAACCCAATGTGCATCACACACCCACCTTTACTCCCTACCACAAGCCCGAGCATAAATCATTTTTGTTCATTCCCGACCAAATGGCAATCCCTGCCATGGCTCAACACATTTTAATTACAGTGGCATCACACCACAATTCCATAGTTCCATTAGTCAAATTTCATTCATCATGAACATGTGATCGAAAGCCTCGCGGGTAACTAAAGCAAGACTAAGCAATACTACGCTCCCAAGTTGGTATACAATCATGTCTAACTAGTATTATCCATCCTAAGGTGTCCAAGGATATATGTCATTCAAGGAGACATTTCATTTTCAATTTATCAAGGAGGCATAATGGCAATTTGGTAATTATCTACTCCCAAAACCATTTTTAATAAAACTAGCCATGCATGATAATTTGAAGCAATATACTTTTGTAAAAGGGGTTCAACATGGTCAAAGGCCTACGACTTGCCTTCGTTGACGAGGAGCGGGTCTTCAGTCGTCGGGTCGAAGAAATCTTCCGAAACGCCAGAATTTACACGTGCGAGAATAGCAACAATAAATAAAACAGCACCAAATGAACTCTAAAAATTACAAAACTAGAACCAAATGAAAGAGGCTGAATTTATATAAATTTAGAAATTTGGATCACCCAAATCGGAGTTCGGATGTGAAAGTTATGGCTAAAAGAAGTTGGAAATCACATGAAATGATAGATTAGGGTTTTTCGGATTTTCTGGAACTATTTTTCTAATGAAAATCCCCATTTACGTGTCAGCGCTTGCGCAGCCTCCAACAACTTGTTTTCTTTGTGTATGTATAAATACCCCCTTGTGGTCGGTTGTGAGAGAGTTGCTGGTATCATATTCATTCTCTTGAGCAAAAGGCAAGCCCTCTACACTCTTTTGTGCATGTGTTGCACTTTGTGAGCTTAGAGAGCAAACCCTAAGTACATGTATTGCATTAGGTAGAGTTTAGACATTTGATTTGTTCAAGTTAACATTTTGAATTGTTACTCTTGGTGTTTGCAGACACCTAGAAGGCTCGGAGGAGTTCTTGTGGCAATCTTCTCAAAGAAGGTTGTGGGAAGACAGGGACGGTTGTGAGTGGTTTGGTGCTCGCCATCTCCGGGGTGGTGGAAGAGCTACCCCGAGTGAATCGAGGTGTTGGTTCATGTTGGAACCGGTCCAAGTAGATGTACCTACCTCGGAGGTGTTAGCTCAATTTGTGGAGCCAGTCCAACGTGGTTGGGCTTAACTCAACGTGGATTAGGGGAGACCGACAAGTCTCCAAATACCACAGTAAAACATCTGTGTGTTATTGTGGTTTGCCTTCTTGTGGTTTACTCTATTGCAATTTACATTTATAGAAATTAAATTGCTCACATGTATTTGCTTGTTTGATTTCATTATCAATAGTGTTAGAATTGTTAGTGCACTTAGTAAAGACTACCCAAAAGTTTTTTTTTTAAAACTGCCTATTCAGCCCCCCTCTAGTCGACTTCCTCGATCTTACAAGTGGTATGAAAGCTTGGTGTCTCATTCATTAGACTTAATCGTCTAGAGAGTAAAGGATAGAGGCTAGTGATATAGTGCACCTCAGTGAGACACCTCTATTTAATGGCACAAATTATGATATTTGCAAAATCCGCATGTCTTGTTATTTTAAGGCGTGAGCCCTAAAATTTGGCGGATCGTTGATGTGACTCCAAATGATCCTCTTGCTCCAACCATTGAGGAAGAGAAATGTTCGCATCTCGATGTTCAAGCTACTACCGCTTTATTTAGTGCTTTGAGTATAGAGATATTTGATGCCATATGCAATCTCAAGAACGTTCATGAGATGTGGATCTATCTTCAAGATAATTATGAAAAGTCCACCTCAATCAATGATGGTTGCATAGAAGAATAGATATCGGGAGAAGAATGCTCAATCTCTAGGTTCGATAATGATGAGACATCAACTCCATCTATATCACCTCGTTACTTTATGGCTAAAGGTAATAAAGGGGTAAAAATGATGAGCCCTCTTATGATAGTTGATGGATATGTTAGAAGAGCTTAAATTCAAAAAAGCGGATAGATTTAAGGTTTTACAAAAGAGCAATTTAAAAAATAGATATGCAAATAGAGTCTCTCAAAAATTCTAGAACAATTCACGAAATTCCTTGAATTATTCTAGACTTAATAAAAATACTTTTAACTTTAAATTTTCTTTTTCTTTTACAAATAAATTAATTTTCCATTTGGGTAAAATGAAAATCAATTCAAGACCCAAGTCATAAATTAAAAATTGACTTGGAAAGAAATATCAAAGGAATGCCACTCTCGATGGGATATTGAGCAAGTAAATATGCATAAATAGATGTCAAGTCTAGACATTTAAAGAAGAGACAAGGCGGCAATAAGCAAGAAAAATCAATTAAACCAACTTTAATTTAATTGAAGTTTGATTAATTCACATTAGTATCGCAAATGGATTATCTAAATTTCCAATTAAGCTTTTGGCAAATATGGCAAGCAAATGGTTTTCTTTAAAATTTTCTAAAACTCAAAAAAGTGACTAACATTCAAGGACCCAACCAACTTTGGGTACCAAAAGGTGCTACATAGACTCCACCATGTGCAAAATTGGAGCCAAGTTTAAGGATAATCATTTCATATCAAGAACCAATAGCATCTCGATAACAAGTATTTACATTGAAGTATCTAGCCCTTTAACCTTGTGTAGGTTGCATTCCATGGGAAAAAAATTTAAAAAAAGGGTGTTCTTGCTCTTATCCAAAAAAATTATTTTTGAAATCTTGAGCAAGATGGTATGTGGCACGTAAGGGGGAGTGCTAAGTCATATGCATGTATATCACATCCCTAAGTGTGCCCAAATTGATTAAGTGCTAGTATTGATTTTTAAAATTGAGCCATTTAACGAAAAGTCAAAGATTTCATATCTATTAGTAATATTTTAAAAAACTAGTTGCAACATGTATACAAATGTATTTCAAAGGTTTCTCAAAGGTTTTGATTCAAGAAAAAGCTATTTTAAGTGAAAATGAGTTTATAGCTAAAATTCTAGATCATAGTATCTTGTTTTTGACATAAATTAGATTTTTATGTAAAATCTATTCTAAAAGGAATTTAAAACCATCCCAAAAGGAATATCCTTGTAACAACCTGGCTATTCGGAAGCCAAGATGTTACCTAAAGGACTAACATACAACTAAATTGCGGAAGAACTTAAACTTAAACTCGTCTAAGTACATAAAGGGACCAACTTTAATAGTAGCATGGCAGGAATGAAGACTGAATTCATCAAACAGAATCAAGAAATAATTGAAGTGTTCCACTAACATCATTTAACAAGAAGACATAACGTGAAGAGAAATAGCATGCAGTAGAAAACTTATTTATTACAGTTCCTCAATTAACTACTGAAAGACATATTCGACACTATTAATGAAAGTAAAATGTAGTGAACTGTGTGATACGTGCAGGTCTATTCCCTCCCAATAGAGTCATCATCAACGATCACCTAAATAAATAAAGAAAACAAGAATGAGTCGAAACTCAGCAAGTACATCAAACAATTGAACATTCAAGGTTATGAACTATTCAATCTCAATACAAAGGATGAACTTATCTCTGAACACTTATGAGTATGAATGGAATGAATGGGTACATTGAAGGGAAAGGACTCACACATGCTCATACCGGTATAGCGAGTGACACACCCGTCGGTGCTTACTTAAGCCCGTACTTAACAAAGTCCGGGGATCCAATCACCGTATGAAGAACGTTTCATACGGGTGTCTGAAATTGCCCACATTGGAATGGTGAGTCTTACGTGCCCATACTGGAATTGATGGGTCTTAACAATTCCACTCCCGTGGACGGAACACGAACAATGTAAGAATGGAATGAATATATGCAATGGGTGTCACCTCTTTCAATCACATGGATTATCAACTAAGAACAAATAAATGTCATGAAGTATGAATCATGAATCATTGAAATAGCATCGCATCAACAACTTTCAACTGTATAACATGAACTATGAACATGGATCATAGAAGAAACATCGCATTAACAACATTCAACAGAAATCAACATGTCTTAACACATTGTACTTGCCTTCCGCGCTGTGACGTGCTAGAAGGCAACGAAGGTGCTCCTCCACTCATCGCCTCACCGCTTACACAAATACGTATCCGCAATAAGGATAACAAGGTATGACATAGCTATGGCGTCCTACCATAATCCCCTAACTTTCCAACACAATTAACGGTTTCAAACTGACATTTAACCTATTCAGCCACCTGACAACCCTACTGGACAGCAGTACGAGAAAAATCATAATTAAAGATCTGTAACTCGGAATGATATGAAACCAGTGCTCAATGAATCTTAACGAACCAGGCTATGAAACTCTAGTTGAAGGGGTTTATTGATTCAGCGAAGACAATTGGCTAACCAGTAGTTGAAAATGTCTGACAGACATCTGTCCAGACCACATAACAGCAGTAAAGAAAAAGGCATAACTTTCATTCTACAGATCCAATGGAGGTGATCTTTATCAATATGAAAATATTATTAAAAATTCTACAATAACCTAGTTGGGTGGAGTTCCAGAATCGTACATTAACAAGGTCAAAACTAAAGATCAAACAGACAGTTCTTTCTCGTCAGACAGATAGAACAGCGCACAAAGAATAACTCATATCTCCTAAACCGTAAGGCGGAATTTCATGATCTCAGTGGATATGGAAAGATAAAAACTAGGGATACATAACTCTAGCAGACGAAAATATCAGATTCTGCTTATAAGACGCCGAAACTGGGTGCACAACCGATTGGATCTGTTCTGGGATCTAGCAGACAGCATGTCTTTTTAATCCTAACTATCAATCCTCCCTCCAAACAGTATCAAACAACGAATGAGACTCCTCGTTATCCTTGTAGACCTGCTAGACGACGAAGATCACCCTCCCGATGAACTCCCCCTTTCTCCTTATTTCTCCTCTTTTTGGCCGGCCACGAAAACAGCACCCGAAGAATCGGCTGGAGGGGCGTCTTCAGGGAGAACTATGGGGGCAGCGCCGGGGATCACCGGGGGTCAACACCAAGGGGAGGAGGTGGCACCAAGGGGCAGGGGAGGCGCTGGTTTGGGGTGTGGGGGTGGCGGCTCTAGGGGGAGAAGTGGGGAGGGAGAGGGGAGATAGGGGTCGACTAGGTTAGAGGGGGAGGTGGGGGCGCATGGGCCTTGGGCCTAGGCGCCTCCCCTCCCTCCTTGGCCCATCCTTGGCCGGCCATAGGCCAACCAGGGTTACCCCAGCCTGGGCCCGGGGCCCAGGATTCAAATAAAAATTCCCGAAACCCCGAAATTTTAAATAGTTTTTCTTCCTAACAAAATCCTCTCTAAACGAAAATCGGGATATTACAATCCTACAGTTGGCTATTTTAAAACTTTTTGGTATTCACAAGACTTCCAAAATACCAACCTACCAAAAGTTATTTAATTTTGAAACTCGTCCAAAATACTAGTTCGACCTAAGTGGTCACCTTCTAGCACTTAAGTGAGTTTTACCATTTGAGCCAAATTTATTCATATGAATAGGTCCATAATGGTGTTAATGACTCATACATGTAATTGGATGGTTTAAATTTTATTATATGCTCAATTTTGCATATTTGAAGAAGTTTCATGAAAATAAGTTTCTTTGCGAAAACAAAAGCATATTTCATAAAAAATTATTTGAGAATTGGATTTTCAAGGGCTATATAAGTTGAAAATGCTCCAGATATGTTTATTTGGTTGAGTGTGTGAAAGTTTGGAGCAAAATACAACATTTCCCTCTTTTCTCCAAAATTTAGAGCTGAACCTGCTAACAGTTTCAGTCTCAGCCGGTCTGACCGGTCGTACCAGGCGGTCTGACCGTTAGCCCTACCAGTTGGACAGCCTGTGCCCAGCGGTCAGACCTGTTTTGCATGAAGGACCTTATATCTCCATCCGAACAGTTATCTTCTCACTTGGTTCTTCCTCCACCAAAAACCTCTTGGTCTCTCTTCCTCCGACCGCCTTCACCTGTCCGGCCTGGATCTCCCTCTCTGGCCATCTCTTATGCATCACGAGGTAATCTATCAATTCCCTTCACCTCCTCTCTCCATTCCATGGTTTAGTTTGAGTTTTGGGTTACTTATTCTCAAATGCGTTGGAACCCTAGGTGTTCTTCCAAAATCCAGCCATTTGATCATAAAGTTTATCAAGGATTCATCTCCTTATCCTTCCCTCTTCATCCAAACCGGTAAACCTCCTTTATCTATTTGCAATCTACTCACATTGTGAAATTGCCCTAATTTCTTGGGTTTGTCATAAAATCCTAATTTCAATTCAATTTGGTGGTAAATCATTGACCTACATGTAGTTTGTGAGTAAATTAATAAGTATCCATCATGCCATTGCTTAGTATTTGCAAAATTATTGGGTTGTTAACCCAAAATCAGATTCACCCCTTTGTCACTAGCGGTCGACCGACAAGATTCGCGGACAGATGACCGACCATCTTTGGCGATTCGACCGTAGTGGTAGCGATCTTACCGTCTGTGACAAAGAGGACTGACAGAGATGGCATTTTGGATATTTGTTAGTTTACTCTTTGAATTTCCTTGATAATCATTGTACTCTTTTCTCAGCAACCATGCCGCGTAAGCAGACTGTCAGTCGTTCAGCTGCCCCTCCCTCTTCATTAAAAGGAAAAACTCCCATCGAGCATGAATATGAAGAAGAGGTTGAAGAAGAAGAAGTGGCAAGTAACACCAGTGACAGCAATGATAACAACTATGAAGAATCAGATCATGATGTGGATGATGCACCAGATCAAAGTCAATTTGTTGGACTTGATGTGGCAAGATTGAAGAGTGAAAAGTATAGCATTCTAAGGCACATAAATTAATTCAGATTTCCAAGGAATGCTACCATGAGTATGTTCCACACTCTCTTTCAGCAAGATGTTTATCAGATCATCTATGCCAAAAATAAGTTTGCTAATCATCGATTTGTGAAGTGGAGCTACTTCGGACAGAATCCAGTGTACAATGGACTTTATCATGTATTTCGGGATGTGAGCTTTGATTTCTTGGTTTCCTTGAGGTGCAACTTTCATGCTAAGGTGATTCGCCAATTTTATGCAACTGTGTATGTGTCCCCTAACCATGACCATCTCATCTGGATGATGGGACAACAACAGCTTGAAGCTTCTAGGGATGAGTTTATGAGTGCCTTGAGTTTAGGAGATTCAAGGGGGGTTAAAGTACATCTGCAAGAACCTCTCGCTCTTACTCAGGTGAATGAGTTCTATGATCAAAGCAATCATTTTATGCGTGGAAGACGAAGTGGTCTTCTCCCTCTTCCTAGCACCATTTACAGGATCATGAGAGCATCATTCTTTCCTAGAAGTGGAAATAATGATGAGATACATGGGCGTGCCTGGAATGTAGTGAAATATATCATGGATGGCACTAGAATTGATGTGATGGATTTGATCATAAGAGAGATTACCACATCTAAAGGAGATAAGGCAAAGAGTATATATTTTGCTTCTTACATTATAAAGCTCATCCAAAGTAAGATCACTTTTGATAGTCCTTGTGATATAGAGCACAAAGAGTACAGACCCAGAGATGCTCCTCTTCAGGTGCCTCCTCCACCTCCTTCTCAGTCTCAAGGGCAAGGATTGCCTCCTCATGGACATCCAGGGCAGCAGGCTCCTCAAGAGCAAGATCCAATCATGACAACCCTCCTTCACCATTAGTCGAGCTTTGATCGCATGGATACCAGATTTGATCAGATGCATCAAGTTCAAGTTGAGACTCGAACCATGGTAGAAGGACTGAACACTAGGTTTGATGAAATGGACTAAAAGGTCACACACTTGGATGAGAGATTCACAGAGTTCCAACAGTAACAAGTGCCTCTTGTGTATCAGAGGTTTGGGCGTGGTCGTCATCCTCCCTCCATCACTCAGCATGGTGATCACCCATCTTCGTTAGAGGCTTCTCCTTCCTAGTTATAGCATCTTTCGTATTTAGGTCTATAGACCTTGTTTTGTTAGAATAAGCTTATTTTCTCTCATGTAATATCTTGTGTAAGATTATTGAACCTTGAATGCTTTTAGATATGTTTTGAACACTTGGATGATTAATGTCTTATGCTATGATGTATGCATTTTATTGTATCCTTGATCAAGATATATTTATGTTTGAATCTTTATTGATGTTGCATGCTCATTTAACTCTTGGTTATCAAGTGCCATGCTTCCTTGGATCCAACATATAGAGGAAACTCTGTCAAAATCTCTTAAAATCTTCATATGTGCATGAATTTTGATTCAAATCTCTATATGCATATATTTAGGGAGAGTTTTGTCTATATGGTTCTTACCATGCAATCAATTCAAATATCTCTTGAAATAAAAGTATTTTTCAGAAATTCTTTTTGGAAAAGATTCCTAGGAGTCTAAAGTTTATTTCTGCAAAATTTCAAAGCATTTAGATTTGATTTGAAAAGGTTTTGATATTTTCTCTCTTTGATCAACATGCTGAAAATTCAGACTTTTGTATAATTTGAACTTATTTGTGATTTTTGTATCTTCAAATGGGTTTATGATTTGAGAAAGATATAATGATGATATTTTATCCTCTATAGTTGTTCTATGTTGACAAATGTTCTCAGATTTATTGGAACTATCTTAACCAGTTTTTCAGCTATCTTTTGAAGCTTAAATGGAATGTCAAAATATGATAATTCTGAAATTTTTAGTTTTCTAAAACTTTGTCATTTTCATATATTCAAATTGGTTGGCATTTGGTCAAGCCTCAAAATATGAAACTTGTGTGTATTTGTAAGAACCAACTCCATGATTTATCTCAGATTTTTTGGAATTTGTTTCCACACTTTTTCGAATGCACATGTATCGTTGGTCGTTAAGAAAATGAGTATAGTATCTTCATGAAAATATTTCTTGGAGATTTCAAGAGTGGGTTTATTTGAATATGTTTCAAATATCATTTTCTTTAGACAACTCAATATATATGGTATCATTTCAAGTTGTTTTGCTCTTTTCAGCTATAAAAAGGGAAGTTTGTGATTTATTATGGTTTCCGTCAAATCTCTTAACAAAAAAAAAACCCCCGCATAGGTTATATATATCTATTGCATACTCTTTCATGACCAAAATAAAATGAATTCAATTGCCAAGCTCATTGTTTTTCAAAGACTCTTTTTGGCTTAGATTTGTTTTGGATTTTTGGTGACTAATGACAAAAGAGCGAGAATGCTTATATGGTGAATATATTTCTACATTTGGATAAGTAATATATTTTCTCTTGTGATTTCACCTTTTCATGCATGTCTCATTCATATGCCTAATAATACATTATATGCATAAGTCTTAAATTGGTTAATGCCATGCATGGATATAGTTCAATAGCTTAAATTCTTCACTTATGTTGTTTTATATCGAAATATTGCTATTGATAAAGGATTTGTCATTAATTACCAAAAAATGGGGAGATTGAATAATCTAGACCCACCATTAAGAGTTAATAGAGTGTTTTAGTTATTAATGATAAATCTATCTGTGAGATTAACACTTTTATTGATATATCTATTGTGTAGTCTTATTTGGATGGAAATGTGAAAATCAAAGACGTATGCATTCGGCATCATATTCCTATATCTTGTTGCATTCATCGGATCCAAAATATATGTTAAACTCTACTAAAAGTCTAACTTGAATATGTGCATATATTTTTATACATTTGTGTATGTACACATTTAGGAGGAGTTCACTCTATATTTTGTGGTTTGATTAGTATTGATCCATATCTTCTTATCCACATATATTAAGGATCTTCACTTTGAAACATATCAAATGAATATATAAAACTTGTGTAGTTCATATATACTCATATGACTTTATATTCAATTATTTGCAATTATGATGGTTGTCATCAATTACCAAACAGGGAAAAATTAGAGTATCTTGACCCACCATTGTGAGTTAATGGTATATTGTGGTAATTAATAACAATCACGTTATGGGACTAACATTTTTCATGAGTTGGGTAAATAAGTTATATTCCATGATGATGGAAGGCTAGCGAAAAATGCATCATGGATTGATGCATATACAAGTCAAGAACTCAGAGTGAAGAAAACCATCATGTATTGATGGAAGTCAAGTGAGGGATGCATCATGGGTTAATACATGTCAAGTCAAGGACCCGGACTTGAAGTAAAGATGTGCGTTATCAAACTTCAAGAGGATGCCAAGGCAAAGGTATGACTAGCTAGGGCTAAGAATGTGTTCATAGTCTTTTACCGATCTTAGTGTTTGGTAGGAGACCGAATTACTAGTATAGGTTGTCATACTATTAAGAGGGGTCTTGACTAGTAGCTTGAGTATGTCATGTGTTGATAGCTCTTAATGCTTGCTCTAACTCTCGTGAGCATGTTGCAATATTTGCGAATGTGTTTTGCAAATAGTCGAGGCTCATGTATAATCCTTGTAGCATGTGACTTTAGTTTGCGAATGTGTTTTGTAAAGGTTTAAGCTCATGTACCTTATTCCTTGTGGTGTTTATTCTAAAAGTTGATAAATGTATTTTACAATTTGTTGAGAATCTTACATTCATCCTTGTGTGCATCATGTGTCAATTGGCAAATGTGTTTTGCAAATTGGGTTGAGGCAAGGTGTGTAATCTGTTTTCAACCTTATTGATAGTGGGCGGTCTGACCACCCACGTCAGTCGGTCTAACCGGTGGAGTGTCAGTGTGACCGCCATGTGTTGGCCGGTCTGACCAGTCACTAGTCAGCGGTATGACCGCTTGTTTTGTGTGGTATGTTTTTTTCCAGAGAAGGTGTTTTTGAGAGTTTCTCTTGTTCCAAAAAATGGTATGACCGCATTTCTTTAGCGATAGTACCGAATTTTAGTTGGCGGATTGTTTTTCCAAAAGAGTTGTTTTTATGGTTCTGAACCTTTCTCTGTTGAGCGGTCTGACCGCCCCTCTAGCGGTCTGACCGGTTGGGTCCGGTCTGACTGGCCCTTGTGAGGGTGGTCGACCCGGTAGTGCATCCAACGGCTAGTTTTATAGCCGTTGGAGCTTAGGCGGTCTGACCGGCCATTGGTTGGCGGTTTGGTCGGTTTTTCCTAGTTTTCTAAAGATTCCCCTCCAACTGCTAGTTTTCTTTGTGTGGGTATAAATACCCCCTTGTGGCCGGTTGTGGGAGAGTTGTTGGTGCCATATTCATTCCCTTGAGCAAAGAGCAAGCTCTCTACACTCTTTTGTGCATGTGTTACACTTAGTGAGCTTAGAAAGCAAACTCTAAGTGCATGTATTACATTAGGTAGTGGATTGTGTATCTACTTGAGCTTAGATACTTGATTTGTTCATGTGAGTATTTTCGACTTGTAACTCCTAGTGTTTGCTGACACCTAGACGGCTTGGAGGAGTTGCGTGGGCGATCTTCTCAAAGAAGGTTGTGAGAAGACCCGGGCGGTTGTGAGTGGTTTGGTGCTCACCATCTCTAGAGTGGACGATGAGCTACCCCGAATGGATCGAGGTAATGACCCGTGGCACCGCAGCGCTGGTTGACTGGTGGAGGCCGAAGACACACACGTTCCTCCTTCAGTGCGGGGAGATGATGCCGACGCTTGAGGGCGTGGGCTACCTAACTGGGTTGCCCTGCACGGGCTTCCCCATGGCAGCATACGACATTCCAGACACGTGGTGCACAGATATCCTCGGGAGGTTCCAGGGGTTGTTGCCGGCCAACGCCACAGGGAGTTCTCTGTAGTACGCACGGCCGACACTGAGGTGGATCAACCAGTTCGACGTAAGTATTTATAACTCTTGTGTTTCCACTTCAATTCCTTTGTTTAACTTAGTGATGTGTCTCTGTCTTTTTGCTGTCGGCTACCTTGGGACCGGACACGCCCAAGTACACAATGAGGAGTACTTCGAGGTGTACTTGCTATGGCTCTTCGGGTGGGCCATGTTCCTAGGGTCCCATGGCGACAGCATCGACAAGCACATGATCCGCTATGCACGGGAGCTAGCGGACGTGGAGGTGGACATGATCCTGTCATACGCTTGGGGCCTGGCAGTGCTGTGCACAACATACTACGGCCTGTGCAGCGCGTGCCACCTAGATCGGGAGAGCTCTATCCTTTCTGGATGCCCGCTGCTTCTTCAGTTGTGGTCCTTCGACCATGGGTACGGTGTGGTGTCGCCGATGGGTATATTTTTTGAACCTTTAGTCCTTTTGTAATTTAATTTAATTTAATTGCATGTGCTAATTTTTTTGTTCTATTCCATAGGTCACCTTCACTCTGCTCACTATGCGCACGTCCTACTCGGACTACGTTGCGATGTTCAATTAGTTGACGGATGACCGCGTCATCTGGATGTCGTATACTGCCAACAGGGTGTCAGCGTGCGTACCCTGAGGCTTGTCCAACCAGCGCACGCGAGACTGGAAGTACTGGTACACGTAGAAGTTCTTGGTGCACGACGTTTTCGTCGAGCAATACCACGTGCACCCAGTGAGTTCGGTCTACGTCAAGAGTTCCCAGTGTGCTGGGGCCGCGGGTGACGTCGAATGTTCATGGGTAAGTTCACATTTTATTTCTATCGTAGTCATTCCCTTACGGACTTACAAATTTATCGTTTCGTCTTCCAAAGGTACACCAGGAAGGGAGTAGCTGGTACGACTTCCTAGACCGAGAAGATGTCCTATTGGGTTGAGAAGTGGCTCCACGCCTTGATAGACATGCAACCTATTGAAGACTAGCTAAATCGTTGCTTAGTTCTGCATATTAATATTTGTGTTCTTGCAATTGTTCAAAGATCAAAAGGTGGGAAAGAATTTTTGCTCATTTTTGGTAGAACAAGAATTTTGGCAATAGTTCAAAAAAAGAAGGAAAAGAGAAGAAAAAAAAGAAAGAAGAGAAAGAGAAAGAGAAAAAGAGAAAAGAGAAAAGAGAAAGGAAAAAGGAAGCGCATAGCCGAACCATAAACTTGAGCGAAAATCCCCACTCATTCTTGATTCAATTGTTAGAATATCAATATTTTGTGCAATCTTGTGCCCTAGTTTCATTATTTGCAACTAGCTAGCGTCTTTCTATAACTTGTGCAATACGAGCTATTTTGTTCTTCACTTATATCTTATATAGCTCATTCCTTGATTGCACTAAGTTCTAATATCTTTGTGTGAGTTGTTTTGATTTTCACTTATATCTTTGTGATCGGCAACTAGGCATTAGATTCTAGTTTGGATATTTACTTAGCCTTACAATACCTAGAATTTTCAAATTAAGTAGGTATCCATACCAAGCTCCACAAAACACCGTTGTCGTGCTTTGACTTGCTCTTGAAATTCGCTCACACATCACCTTGTGGTTCCTACCTACTACTTACGACTCCTTGTTAGGATTGTGAGTTGAGTGACACATATACACATACACCTACATACATATTCTTTGCTTTCTTTGCTAACAATGGCGGATGTTGAGTATCGTATCTTCCCTTCTATGGTAGTAATGATCCGGAGGAGTATCTTGAGTGGGTACAAGACATGGAGTTGAGCTTGAATCCCATAAGTTGAATCGAAGCCAAGGAAGTAAGAGTGGCCACTTTGTTTTTACGGACTATGCCTCTAGTTGGTGAAACAACTAGGTGGAAAGCGATTCATTACATCTTGGAGTCCATTTTAAAAAGCATCATGAGACAACTTACGAGGAGTACATCGAGTGGTACTCCACTCATACGAGTGTTTATTGTATCGATGGCATAATGCGTACTCACCATGCCACGAGGTGCGATGACCGACACGCACACATATACCAACTTTGTTTAATACACTCGCATTCCATCGCGCGGTATGTATTGAACGGTCCATACTTCTTATTTCCTACACATATTTTCAGTTCCCGGCTTGCTAATTATGTGTACAGAACAATCTCGTATGAGAGATGCACGAGTTGGCGAGCTCTGTGCGTAGTCTGACGATTGGGAAGCACTACAGCACGGCTAGGCGGTAGATCAGAGAGGCCATGGACTAGATGCTAGAAGTGATGAGGCGAGCCATCCAGCTTATGTCGTGTCGTAGGCCAAGGGACGTGGTGGACTCATCTGTGCGTGGACGAGGGGTGAGCCACGGTACGTCACGCCCTACGGCTCCTCACCTGGACGTGGTGGGCGGGTCCTCGTGGCACCGTGCTGGGAGTACCCCGATGCCAGCTCAGTTCGCAGGTACACCTGAAACACTTATATCTGGTTGTTAATTTCGAACTCAACTAGTTACTAATGACATTTTCTTCTGGTAGGTCCTCAGTACCGTCCATTTCAATTGGTGACAGGTTCCCTGTTCATTGTTTGCAGTGGCGATAGGCAGGGGTGTCAACGGATCGAATACGAATCAAATATTGGTCTTCTTGTATTTGTATTCATATTTTCTAAATGAATACGAATACAAATTTGAATATTGTTGAATACAAATACAAATCGAATGTTGTGATGAATACGAATTGAATACCTACTCAATTCGGTTGGATCTGGATATCATCATCACTTATGTAATTGCAAGATATTTATGATACTTTATCATCGTATATAGAACACGTAATCATTTTATTTGATCTATTTCACCTAAAAACATGGATTCATATTAAACTAAAAATACCCGTATAACTAATTAGCCATACCGTCGTAAAATATGTATATTGTTTTATCGAATTCGAATACGAATATAAATAGTGTGAATAAAATAACATTTTGGATGGCAAAAGTCTATGCCATATTTGTTTCTATATTTTTTATACGAATACAAATACGAATAGGGGAGAAATTATTAATCGGATTAAAAAAATCTAAACCATATTCGCTACCAACTGAATTCGAATGTCGGATAATTTGGATTCAATTGACACGTCTAGCGACACGGTACCTATCGTCATTTCATTTGGCGGCAGACTTCTATCGCCGTTTGAAATGATAGCAGGATGCTATTTTTGCAAATATTTTTTTGACCATTTAATTTTGTACTTATTAATTAAAATAATATTTTAAAAAATCTCCGATGACCAACCGACCACCACGTACTTCCCCTCCCGTCCATGGCCACACATCCTGCCCATCCCAAGTCTCATCCATGGAAACCAATACATCCCCATCTCACTGCCCTCTCTCCTCCACCCGAACCCGACCCCCAAATCCTTCCACCCCGAGGCCGACTGTGAGTTTCCGGAGGCGGTCGCGGAGGACAGAGCGCCTCCTCCGCTCCCCCCCCCCCCACTCCGAGATATTCGCTCGCCACACCAGTCCCACCCCGCCGCCCCACCATCAGCCGCGCTTTTCTCCGTCGACGACTGCCCTGCAAGTAGTCGGTCCGAGTGAGTCGTGGTCTTTGCTGACAGCGTCGCCGCCCCGCCGGCGAGCGCCGCGCCGTCCATGAGCGCATGCGCACGCTTGCTTGCCATGCCACCCGTAGTCATCGACCTCGGCGGCGACCGGAGGCAATGGAGGAGCTAGAAATTTTTTAATGGGTGTGCACACATGATACTTATAATTTTATAGTTTGTACAATAGTTTCATAACATCATAAATTCAACATATAGGTTACAAATAGTTCAAATAAGCTCTTACATGAATAGAAAACTACAAAATATGCAACTATGCAAAAAAATATACAACTTTAAATGTGTCGGACCCCAAATTTAACATTTGGAATCTTCTGTGTTCACAGCATTGGTCCCTTCAGATTTCCCTTCACAGTTAACATACAGAAAAATAACAATTAACAATCACTACTCCACTAGTCGACTACTCAGTACTCTGTACAGTCACTACTGTCTACTCCTCTCGTGGATTCCAACTCAACTATGTCTCTGTCCAACCAAGTAAACAACTAAACCAACAATCCAACATTTAGACTTAGTCATTCAAGAGACTCTCACAGCTCATAGCAGTAGTTATTTCCTATTTAACCATTAGCCCATTAAGCAAGTAAGCAACTGCTCAAAGTAGTAGTTATTTCCTATTTATCCATTAGCCCATTAAGCAAGTAAGCAACTCGAGTACTCAACTCACCTACTTGCTTCGGGTAGTACTAGTAGAGTAGTAGTTGGCTACTTGGCTGCTTCATAGAAACCAAATCGGCAAAACACCAAGCTGAGGCACTAGGCATCCAGGCGACTAGCGGACCAGGCCACCAGTGGCAGCGGTCCAACGCCGAGCATCGGCCCCGTCCCAGCGTCCCGGCTCGACGGCTCCGACTCTCGAGTCCACGCGGCGGCGGCGTGTCACGGGCCACACGCGGCGCCTTCGCTGCAGACCCTCCGCCCCTCCCGGGCTCCCCTCTGCGCCGCGCCGTGTCGCCGGCCGCCTGCTAGTGCCGATTTGGAGTGGGGAGAGATTAGGGTTCGGAGGATTGGATTTGCCAATTTGCGGATTTAGAGTGGTAAATAGACAGCAAATGCTGGACTAGAGTCAGGAGTCTTGGGCCGGCTGCGGGCTATTAGGTAAGGCTTTCATCTTTCAGGTAGCCCACTGATTCACTAAACTACTGAAATCTGATGAAGAATTGATGATGTTTGATGAACTCATCCTCTCTCGTTTTTCTAATTTTTTGTGGCTCCGCCCCTGGAGGCACCCGACCGAGATCGACCACGTCCGCTGCTGTATCCCCTTTCTCCTACCTTGCTGCTAGGTTTTGTTGCAAGCTCGAAAAGCTTTTTGCTTCCTTTTTTACTTCGCAAAGTAGTTTAATTTCAACTCCTTGCTATAAACATGTATGTACATGTATGATAACGACTTGCAATTAGCATATGCCTGGGCTTTTGGCTAATCACACGAGCCACGAGCTTAATTGTACTGGCTGCTGCCTCGGAGGGACGCCCAGCGCTGCCGCTTACACTAGTTGCTTCGAACTAGCATCGATGCCTGATCACCGCTAGTAGACGAGGTAGCATACAGAGGTGACGAGATTTGGAATAGTTCAGGGCGTGGCAAAGACAGCAATGGCGGGCGTCGAAGTTGAGCAAGCTGATCGGTGGCTGCCCGCCCGCGATTTCTTCCTCATCCGCTGCTTCTTCCTTCTGGCCGCGGCTCGCATCCCTGAAGCCCCAGCCAGGCAGCCATGGCTGTTATCTCTCTCTCTCTCTCTCTCTCTCTGCGTGTGTTTTGAAAGGATGTGAACGTTGACGTGAATGCACACGTGGATGTTATGTCAGCGAAATATGTATACATAGATGCCACCCACGACGGTTTAGAACTAGAGGTTTATGGTTTTGAAGTCGCGGGTTTGAAATTCGGACTCTGACAATAGTTGGAGGTTGAAAATTTAATTTTTTTCCTTATACAAATGAAACCATGCGAAACTCCGTGAAACTAATATACCGTAAATTAAAAAATTCAACGGTACAGCTGGAGATCGTTTGGCACAGCAACAGCTGTGGTAGCACGGTAGTAGCTCTCGGCTTCAAATTAGCACTTGAAGAAAGGGGAGTGGAAAAACTACTCACACAATCACACGTTTGCTTTCGAAATAAATAACGAAGATAACTGAATCCACCTATCCTTGTCCCTCCCTATTTAATTAGTCCCTGTATTTTCCATCTCCAACTGAATTTTGGGCTCTTGTCCTGAGCAAATCACTTCAACATGATATATATTGACATAATAAATGAGCTTCAAACAAGCAGTGAACCTCAACGAGCGGTAAAATCAATCAACACCGCATGAAAATCACATGTAGTTTCTGCAAGGAACAGATTACTGCGAAAGCTACTCAGGCACTCACAGTAGGAAGAGAGCTTGACTCTAAAGAAACAAGCAGCATATATCATCTATCAATGACTAGATGCTTTCATCAACAAAACGGATGGATAAAATTTTGTAAAAGGCCCATCGGATCCTGCCCACAGAGCACCAAAACCTTGAGAAATTAATAGAACAAGTCTGCGGAACAAATTATTGGCCGTAACTTGGTTAAAACAACCAAAGAATTCAAAATTTGACAGCCATCAACCGCAGATGATATGATCAGGGCTTGAGTGCGAGTGCCAGGCCAAATTTGGGGGATCTGTCCAACGCCTTGGTGTCGAATTCACCAGAGATTGTCAATAATGATTTTGGTTTAACCTCACGCTGGAGAAGAGCAGCAAGCTTTCCAGTGTTGTTGAGCCTTGCCTTCACGGCTGTCTGAGGGTCGACTGTGTACAGACCACCAACGGTGAGAGTGTTCTCGTTTGTTGAGAGCCTCCGGGTTAATTCAGCCACAGCCGAAGCCTTCTGCTTCTCATCAAGGTGATACAGACCTGACACTGTAATGGTGTCACCTTTGTCGACCCTGTACATGTTGGTGTAACGTATCAAACTTAGCATTCTGCCTTAAAAAAATAGCATTACAACCTTGAAGTCATGACAAATCACAATAAAGTACGGACTTACAGAATGAATGCAGCATGATAGTCTGGCTTGGCTACACCTATCCCAGCACTGTACTTGGTAAATTTCCCTGTAAAAGTGTCAAAACCAGCTTCTGCACCAAACACAAGTCCTTGAGCGCCTACTGTCCCAGAAAATTCAACCACAGGAGAGGGCTTCATGCTAACAGCAGTAGCAAAACTTGCACTCTCGTGAAAGTATTGCACCTCCACCTGTTAAGAAGAATTCAGCTCATGGACTGATTTCAATTCAACAACCATAAACTGAAGCAAGATGAAATTACCTTTCCAGAATTGTAGTCAGGCAGCTTGACAGACGTCACAAGCTTTGTGGATGGCAGGACTTCCAACACAGTCAAGGTAGTAGAGATCTGCAGAAATCATCGAAATGTGTTACAACTAGCAAACGGACACAAAGAGGAAACTGAGTGTTCCATATCAGTATATCACTAACGTTTGATTCTGTATCCACTTTAACATCAACAAGAGTATTCTTGTACTTGTAAACTGAACTGACATCAAGAGAATAAAGCCCTCCTTTCTTCACACTCGTTGATGTGAGGCCCTGAAAAATCAAGAACAAAATCCATGACATGCAGATTCATAAAGGCTAAATGAGCATATAAAATAAGTTCAAATAACAGAGACAGTACACCAGTATTATTATTGCAAGTAACAACAATATACGGGTGACTAAAAATCGTACAAAGAAGAATGATAAATGAATATATCTTATTCTAACTTGAACAACCAAAATGAAAAAGCTCTCACATTGGTCGAAGCTATGATCATTCATTGTATAACAATGATAGATGAGCGCATGTGCAAATAAACCACATAATCAACACATTTCCAAATGCGAATGCTAAATACAATGCTTGATGTAGCTTCAACAAGTTACAGGGTGGTTCAATCACATGCACATCTAGTTTATATTTTCAAAATTGAAGATGAAAATCAATTTGCATGTTCACTTATCAATCTTTTTTTAAGGCATGTAAACAAAAAAATCATTGGTTTGTATAGTGTCTACAAGGAAAATGGACTATTGCTGGCCGGTTGAAAATTGATTTAACCTAATATTACAGGATCACCTATTTGCATTAATTGGTTCTCTAGACTTAATTACTTGAAAGTAACAAAAAAAATCTAAAAAAGTCAACCTTTTCAATTTAACAAACGTTTCATGCTCAAGGGAAGACAGCTTTTGTGATAGACTGGTTGCTCAGTCCAGCTAATTAACAATTGTTGCAATTATCAGAATGACCATATAGTTTATTAAATTATTGATATAATAAAACATCAAAAATCGGTAATGTCACATGCCATGAGAGGGGAATGGGTATTGGTAGTATGGCATGGTAAGCATGTCTTATCCTAAATAAAACATTTCAGTTCCTCGGAACTGACATATATTTGAAGGACATGCTAGTGAATTAATATACTCTTGCGCAAATGAACACACCAATTGCACAGCTGCAATTGCATCTTATTTTGTTTACTCAATACATCCAACTAGTGATTATAACTTTATCCTAGAAGAAACCTTGACTACAGCTAGTGTCCTTCCAAATAGCAATTGAACAAATCAAGTTTTTTTTTAAAAAAAAAAAAGGCAGAAAACATAAGCACGTTGTGTATAACTGTTAAATTCAACAATTGGATATATCAATTGCCAGGAGTCAACACACAATGCTCTAACATTTTCATGCCAGATCCGTCTTTGTATTGGTCAGATACTGACACAGACGAGAGTTTGGCAAGTGTAATAACCAAAGATAGATTGAGGAGTGCAAACGGACTGCAGAAATCATACATGGAAGAAACAAACGAACTAATCATAAGGTCGTATTTCACATGCAATTTTCCCGAAAGGACTGTTTCAGAGCAATGATGAAAGTGTCTTAACTATGACCTAAACAAACTTAATGAGTTATCCAATCTCTCAAATTATAGAAAACAGTGTGTTTCTCCTATCTCTCCAATCATAGCAACAGTCTGTGTTTATCCTATTTCTCCAATCATAGCAAACTCACTCCTCTGGCGGATAGTGGAAGGGCTAACGAACGGCCACCGAGATTTCATGTCACAAACTAAGCATATATATTTCGTAAGCCTTCATCATTCTCAAAACCCCATTGGCAGCCAGCAGTACTAGTAAGACAACACAGCGCACAAAGAAAGTAGAGACAACAAAAGCAACGAAACTAGCAAGTCAACAACCAACTCTATTGCTTCAGACACTTGCATAACCTTTCATAAAACAGGTCAGAATATGATCCTCGCAACAAAGGAACAAACAACAAACTACTCCAACTCCAGCATCTCAACCACTCTCGCTGAGTACACGGCCCCCTATAGCGCAAGTAGAATTCGATGGTATTGTTTCCCGATCAACTTTGTCCAATAAGTAAGTACATTGCTCTACAAGGTCATGACAAAATTCCCGTTTCCTGTCAGGCTACCACACAGCTAAGTAGCTAACACATACCAAACATGGAGTCCATTCGCATACAACACACTAAGTTACTAACAACACGCGGATGCATCAACCACGGAAATTCCAAGCAATAGAACAACTCGAGAAACCCAAAAACCCAAACAGAAACAACAAACAGGCCACATCTAGCATGCGTTCCACAAGGCAACATAGCAAGGTTAAAACACAGCCAGAGTCGTAACTAGATCGAAGGCTCGCAGGCGCAAACAAGCGAAGACGAGTTCAACACCGTCAAATCACACGAGCGCGGTGGGACCGGAGGAATTGTTCCTTACCACTCCGGAGGAGCTGACGGTGGAGATGCTCAGCTTCTGGTCGTAAGTGTAGTCCTTCGTCAGCAGATCTGCGGATCACAAAACCCCAAACGAAAAAGACCAAACAAATTAGAGGGAGGGAGAGAGAGAGAGCGGAGGAGGAGGAGGAGGTACCCTTGGCCTTCTTGCCGATGTCGGAGAAGAGGCCGGGTCCCTTCATGGCCATGGTGGGGAAGGGGAGGGGACGGAGGCGGAAGCGGAAGCGGCCGCCGAAGACGAGGAGAAAGGAGGGGTCTGAGATGCGAGATGCCCACCAAGTTCCGTTCCACCACAGGTGGTGTCAGTCGTGTGACCGTGTGTGGGGCGACACAAAAGACAGCACGAGCAGAGTGAGGAAGGAGTATGGATTGGTCTCAATTGCAGCCTACACCACAAGGCACGGCACGATCCTGCGTTCCCTCTCGGTGAAGAATTTGACGTCTGAGATTGATCTTAGCTGAGGAACAGTGATTCTTCTTACGAGCACGCACGTGTCTCAAAGATGTACAACGCGAGACGAAATTTCGCCGACGACCAAACCTTGACAAGCATCTCAAAAGTTTTTTTAAAAAAAACACACACACACAAGAACAAAAGAAAAGGTCGAAATTGACGAGAGCTCCATGCTTCCGCCAAGCGTCCTCAATTCCTGAAAATCTGAAATTTTAAAAATAAAACTTGGTCCAACTCAACTTATGTGTTGTACCTAGCCACTAGTCAACTGCACATTATCTCCACCAATTACGTGCCAGCTCCACGCATCACACGAAGCACCATAACATTTCCACCACCATAACACACCAACCCACCGACACATCAACACACCAAACCACCGACACATCAACACAGAACTTGACGAGTAAATGGTAATCAAACAAAGAGAAAAAGGTTACGTCCAGAATTCCACGGAAAACAATCTAGATGGGCAATGCGACGGTATTATCTTATCATTGCAAGTCTGAGATAACATTATCTCATATACAATACCGAATAACGAACCTTTTTGGAATTCCGGTTGCTATCTATGAGTTTTTGCCTCTTTTAACACTGTTTTGTGTTAAATTAGCAAATTTAACATTTTCCACTGTGAAATAACAAAATAACATTGTAGATGTACCGACAGACAGTATATATTGTGACAACCTCCTATCGCACTCCCACGGCCCTGCAGGCGCCTGCCACGTGCACCCGAACCCGTGGTCATATCACTGCCCCGCGCCACAATCACCTCGATGTCCCCCACCTTGCAAGAGAGATGTCGCGGGCCCATGCCCTCTCAACCCCTCAAACTACCTCATTGATTTCTTCTTAAGAATTAAAATCTCTTATAGGTTAATTGCACCCACGCTATTGTTACAAATGTAGTGTTTGCGCAAAAATTAATTTCATAAAAGATAACAAAATATTAAATAGAGAATAATTTATGAATTAAATATAAAACATGAGATTTCATCACCGGTAGTAAGACTTCCTAATATCGATGCAAATTACATAGCGCCTAAGGTTGGTTACGTGCATTTGTTATCCCCTACTTATACGGTACAAATGACAACATGTATGAATAATCTACATGTAAGATACATATACGCCGTTTTAGAATCCAAAAAAAATAATGGATCAGAAAAAAGTCATTCTTGAGAGTCCATGAGTGTTTTTCCCTCGTCTCCCGCGGACCCGTTGGCCAGAAGCTGGGTCCTCCGCCACGGCGTTAACACTGCAGCCAATACCGAGTTGCGAACCTTTACGTGTCCACAAAAGCTGGGGCTTTCGCCACTGCGTTAACAGCAAAATTGTGTTTCCATGTCTGAAGGGAAACACCACAACGACTGAAATCAACATGTCCATATTTTAAAGCTTGACTGGAACTATATCGCTAGTTACAGTATAATGTAAGGGTGATCGTTAAGGTTTTGATTTTGATGAGATGGTAAAAGTAACAGACGGAAGAGAGGTCAGATCCGGAGATCTTCAATGTCTGACAGAAGGGTGGCACCACCGGCTGATCTTTCATCAGGGAGGCTAACCACCAGTTGGCCACAAGCACCAGCTATGTCTTGACCCATCTGCTGGCGAACAGTGGTTCTGATGCTGTAGGTGCCTCTTAGGACCTTCTGGAACTTCTTCACATTCTGGTCGCTGCTTGTCTTGAAATTGCTTGACGAGCCAATTGGATTGAATGGTATCAGGTTAACAACCTGTTAGTGATTAAGAGAACAGAGTGATGATTCTATTTCAATTCGCGGGCATCAGGATGACGATATAAGAAATATTGTAAAGCACTTAAAACTCATCATAGTCATAGTCTTATGCGCTTGCTGACTAAAAACAAAAATGATTTGAAGCACACATTCAGAGCACATGCAGTTCAGATGGTTGCCAATAGTTTTGCCAGAAAGAAAAGACAACCTCAAGTAGACAAATTGAATATGTTAGTGTGAACTCAAGGTACCTAAAGGAAATTTGGTGTATCAGACTAACTAAACACAGAGGTCACTCACAAACAAACAAGTAAAATAAAAATAAACACAGAGGTCACTCACAAACAAACAAGTAAAATAAAAATAAACACAGAGGTCAACTTCAAACAAATAGGCAATCATTGAACAATAAGACCACTGGTAGCAATACGAGTGGATAAAATGATGAATATCCAGGGTAGGTATAGTGCAACTAGATGACTGTCAATATTTTTAGAGCAGAAACAAGAAATAATTATAGAAAGATAATCAGGAAGTCAAGATAAAATGTAGTAATGCAACAGAAAGTATCTCACCGCTTTAATTGTTTCAAGTAGTTTACCAAGCTGGTGGGCATGCTGTTCCTGATCGTTAACTCCATCAAGCATGATGTACTCAATAAAGATTGTCTGCTTGCTGTGATGGAAAATGGAAGTGTTCATCCAAACTCTTTATTCTAATATTTGACACTGATAAGCGATGACATTTTTGTAATCTTACCTCCCATTTTGATAGGATTGTAGCGCACTCATTAGCTTTCCTAAAGGAAAGGCTCGGGCAGCAGGCATTATCTGACAACGTATGTCTTGGTCGGGAGCATGCAATGACACAGCTAAATTGATATTCGGAAGATCATTGTTGAATTTGTTGATGGCGTGAATAATTCCAACCTGCAATACATGATATAATATTAAGATTCAAATTGGCATCTAAAATGGTTGCTCCAATCCTAAATGAAACTCAATCTTTCAGTTGCTTCAATCATAAACAAAACTCAATAGTTCAGCAAAATATTAACAGGAATTACACCATGATGGACCATATAGACACACACACCATAATCACAAAGATAATATAAGCCAAAAGTACACTTAACACATAAGAATCTAAGCCAAAAGTATGCTTAACACGAGAATAAATTAACATTAAGTTAATCAGCATGGCAAAGTCTTCACCAGACAACTCGATAAGGACCATGCTATACTGCAATGCAAATCTAGCATGTAATTGCTCAGTACCATTACAAAGATCACCGAGTTGGAAAATATCATCCAATGTGTCACTGACATTTGGCCTTGGTCCCCACATGTCATCCTCACATTGGATGGTATTTTCCAATTTATGCCTCTTTGAGATGGTACTAAGCTAATTTTCTCAAGGAGTAAAGACTAGGAGTAGCTTCAATAATAGGAGGGAACAAAAAGAAATGCATGTCTTAAGGACCACATAATCATAAAAGATTTAAAAGAACGTCATGCTATATGTTATTACCCAAACATTAATTATTCGTATAGCCACTCAAAATAAAAAGGAAAAGAGCCCATCCTTAGAATAGCCAAATGATCTTTGCATAACTGAAGAGACATCTTTGACATATTTTTCCAGTATGTGGTTTATCATGGAACAGGGGAAATGCAAGGTCATTCAGAAGTTATTTAGAATTTTTTAAATGTTAACTACTAACACAAGATAGACTTCCAAGTTCAAAAATCATCTCAATAATGAGATTTCAACATGCAGAGGAGGAGCCAGTTATGCGGTTATGCTTACAGTAGATACAGTAATTCTCTTCGGTGAAAGTTGAAAGGGAGATCCTGTCAAGACTTGGATTGCTTCAACCAAAGCAGTATAGTTGTTTAATGGCTCCCCCATTCCCTGCATATTACCGCAGAGCAAAATCATAAATAAAACTCCTGTGGACACCAAGAATAAATTGTTTAACAGAGACAAAATCGAAATCATTATCCACCAATGTTCTTACTAATGACATAGCACAACTACTGAATTGGAATAATAGTTCATTTATACAGATAATAATTTAAACTTGCACAAATGTTTACCAACCCATGCATATGTACTATGCAGTGTAGTGATTTTGTAGTTTACTTATGAAAAGAGGGCGCCAAGCACATAGTATGGAATTAAAAAAAAATCCTATCTACCCTAATAAAGATTAAAGGAACAAACTCGTACAGCAAACAAGAACTTTGCCAATAGAAGCCATAAAATCTAGCAAAATCAGTAAGAAATAACAAAAAAAAAAGTTACAGAAGTAATACTTGAGAAGTGTAGCATGGTTTTGCCTTGTCCAATATGTGAATTTCGACAATATAAAGCACACAGAAAAAGAATAACAATGGAACCAAGCAACACAACTGTGTCAGGTTTGAATGATGAAAAAATAGAGACAAAGGATTCTAAAAGCTGCATTATATGCACATTCTAGTGAGCATGATTTTCTTCTGAAAAGAAATCTTAGGTAACTCCCAACAACTTGAACTATTAAAATTACCATGAAAACAACATTTCGAATTTGAGAATAATGGGACGCATGGACCAATTGCTCCACAATTTCTCCAGAAGACAGATTGCTTTTGAAACCCATGGTTCCAGTAGCACAGAATCTACAGCCCATCTTGCACCCTACCTGTGTTACATTGTAGGCAAAGTCAATACCAGTAATCAGAAAGTCACAAGCTTACCAAGGATCACATGCACACTACACTGTTGCACATAAAGTTACCAAAAGGTCATCAGAACCAGCAGCAATATTGGCAATAAGTTTTAAGCCATTAGAAACAAGTTTTCTGATCTTACTAAAGCAATCATCCAATATGGAAGGTAAATATATACCTGTGATGACACACACAGGGTTGAACGCACTCCTCCAGGGCGAGGCTTCCCATCATACTTCCCCAGTCGTGTATCATATCGCATGACCACTGCTTCTACAGAATTCCCATTCTGGGCCACAAAATTTAAAGTGTGATAACTGATAAGTCAATGTTCTACAATGTAGACGTTAGAATAAAATGACAACAACAATAAAAAGGTAATTCACAAGAAAAGATTAACCAAGTTCAAGTCAAATTGACAATGGTGATAAAATGGTACTTTAGCATGCATTCAAAGCTGCAAACTAACATTACAGAGTTCAATTTGTGATTGTGTTAAAATTCGAATAATAAGCTAACTAATACAGCACATGCTGCCATAACTCATAAGTAATAACGCATACACTGAGGCATTCAAGCTTTACATCAAGAGAAAATGGTTTATCTAGAAGGGGAAAACACATGCTAACATATTACTGCATAAGGCACTAATAATAGTTTCTCCACAAATTTCTTCACCCACAATTACATTGGTGGCTATTCATACTTCACCCGGTGCACTCAAATCAAATAGCACAGCTCTTAGATATTTGCTTCACTAAGTGCACTCAAATCAAACAACACAGTTTTTAGTAATCGGTGTTGAACTAAAGTTCCTAGATCAGAATCAATACATTTTGATTCAGTACGTGGAAGTCTTTATCTTAGTAACATGTATGAACCTATGTAATAAGCTTGAGATCATTCAGACATTTATTGTTGTAGGGCCTCTTTGAGGGCAAACGACTTCATTATGTCCTACACACTATCTGGGGCTTATTAATGCAGCGGAAAGCCTCAAATCTATAAACCAGAAAGATATAGTAAAGAGAAGAGATAACTCAATGAATTTCCCCTAGTTACGGTTCAATCTAGGGTTGAGTGGAAGACTAGACAGGATGCACTATCTCAACCACACATATAGGATAGCAAGGTAACTGAAAATATTATTAGTGTAGCCTGTCCAACAACTCAATAATGACAATGTATTTATAAAACTTGGAGAAAATTGCACTGCAGGTCCTTGAACTTACGAGGTTGTGCCACTTAGCTCCCTAAACTTGTATTTTACTTTCTCAGCCCCTAAACTTACGAGGTTGTGCCACTTATCTCCCTGAACTTGTATTGAAGTGAAGTTCGTCGGATGCGATGCCGGCGACTTCGTCCCCTCCGAGTCGGTGGACTCATCGCCGCATTGTTCTGGCTGTGTTCATCGTCCCCGTCACCTCACACCGACAAAAACGGATTCTTCTGGCACGGGAACGCACCATGCCCGCATCTTTGCCGGAGTTCCACCATCGCAGCTTGCCCTCGCCCTTGCCTCTTCTGAGTCGGTCGTGAGAGAGAGAGAGAGAAGTACATTCTCAGTACCAGAGCAGGGGCGCAGTACTCTCTCTCACGGTGATTCGCCAGCTCGGCTTTTTCTGTTAGCAAACGGCCAAATGGACTTCGTGTAGGGTGAGCAGAGCATTGGAAATGTACTCTCTCTCTCTCACGACCGACTCAGAGGAGGCAAGGGCGACGGCGACGGCAAGCTGCGACAGTGGAGCTCCGACGTTAACGCAAGCACGGTGCGTTCCCGGGCCCAAAGAATCTGTTTTTGTCGGCGTGAGGTGACGAGGACGATGATCACAGCCGGAATAGGGCGGCGGCGAGTCCACCGGACTAGGAGGAGGCGAAGTCGCCGACATCGCATCCGACGAACTTCGCTTCAACACAAGTTCAGGAAGCTAAGTCGCACAACCTCACAAGTTCAGGGGGCTGAGAAAGTAAAATGCAAGTTCAGAGAGTAAAATGACACAACCTCGCAAGTTCAGAGGGCTGAGAAAGTAAAATGCAAGTTCAGTGAGCTAAGTGGCATAACCTCGCAAGTTCAGAAACCTATAATGCAATTTTATCTAAAACTTGTTAGAAAATTAGAGTACAGAAGCTAAATCCTAACAAAGGAAAACAACACATATACAACTTGACCTGTGCATTTTTTAGCTGACTTGCCACCGAGCCAAATAGGAAAGGAGATAACAGAGGAAAGCAATTAGGAAAGGCTACTGCATGAAGACTCAACCTTAGGTAAAGGACGCAGCAGGTCACCAAACGAATCAAACCATGCTAATTATACTTGTCGTTAGCAAATATTAGTAAATAATAACTTCCCATTTGTTGCTTTAATCAATGATCCATTTTAAAAAGTACATTGGTGTTACCATACCGAGCAGATCAACGCCAGGTAGCCTACCCTATTTTCCAGATATAACATAGCTAGATCAGCTGCATCACTTGTGAACTGTAGGTTGTCAACCATTAAACGAAACTTATATCTGCATGCTACTATGCCCAATTCCACGGTTACAATATGAGAATACCGGTGGTTTTTTTTGTTTGTTTACAAATTAAATATGATGAGAGAATTCTGAGATAATCATTAACTTCCAGATACATAGGGAAACTATGTAAAAGCACCAAACTGAAAATGCACACAAAACCAAAGGTTGGTTTCCTTTGGTTTCTAATGTCTAGTTTACCAGAGACACCCATGGAGAATTCAATCCCTAAAAGAATGCTCAAGAGGCATGCCAATTGTGTATGTATAAATCATAAATGAGACATTTGATCCATAATATGTACATACATTCACACGGAATGAAATCAAGAGAGCAAACTTACAAAGCTCATATTATGAAGGTAAAATCACATGCAAATGTGCGGGCAAATAGCGGGGATATAATCAGGAAAGCCATAACATTATCCGAACTCCGCCTAACCCCAAAATCATCAGTAGCTCCTACACGCTTACACCACCGTAATCGCAACCCACGACATCCCCAAATTTGATCCTGCGCAAGTATGCATAATCTAGACAAATCACCTGGAGGCGAATGAGGAGCTTGGTGGTGGAGCGGTCCTTGGAGTCCGCCGCGGCGGTGAGCGTCGACGTGGTCGGCCGGAACTTCTTCCGGAGGAGCGCGTACGCCGCCGCCGGGAGCGACGGGACGCCGTCCAGGTCGCTGCACCTAGGGTTCTGCAAGACGTACCTATGCACGCAGAAAGAACCACCCCTCAGGTAGATACGAGGTTAAAAAAACTCAAAACATGGAGAGGGTGACGGGAGTGATTGTGACGTGCGCGTAGGGTTCTAGGGGTTCGAGACTCGTACTTCCAGATGAGAGGGATGAAGTTAGGGGAGATGCCAGCAGCCGTGAACACCGCGCGGACGTAGGCGGCGTCGAACACGGAGCGGCGCGACTGCGGCGGCGACGAAGACGACGCCATTGGATTCGGGAGGGGGAGCAGCGGCGGAGCCGGACTAAAATTTAGGGTGCTAAAGCACGTACAATGTATATACTGAGAGACAGATCTTTACCCAAGAAAAACTATTTTTTGTTTGCTATATTGGACAGATAACGTGTTTATTTCGTAGCATCTATATTTCATTAAGCATAGGTACTTAAGAGATGATTATGTATATAATTATATATAAATAATAGGTGCAACTAAGAGTTAGATGTACGGTATGAGATTTCCCACCGTATGATCCAATATAATACGTGCGAAAAGAATAGTGTAATATTTTTTTGTTTGTTTGCAACACACCAAAAAATCATATACAACATTATCCCAAAATATCAGGATCACACAAACAAACATTAGCATCTGGAAAAAATATGTAGAATTTTTTTTGCAACATCACCGTAAATAGTATGTATCATTTTTTCTACAGATGCAATATTTTTTACAACGGAGTGCAACATTTTTTCTACAGGCCGCAACATCTCAAATAATAGTATGCAACATTTGTTTCAACTGGTCGTGATATTTTTTTAACGATCCGAAACATCTCAAAGAACAGTATGTAATATATTTTTCCCGATGGTCGCAATATTTTTCTTCAATCGTACCAACATTTTTTCTAATTGGGATAAATCAAGAACCAATATAATGAACCCAAGCCAGACATACCGCGCAGTCGCCGTCCCCGCAGACGCCACCAGCTCGTCAATCCGCAACACGAGCAGTGCCTCCTCGATGACCATCACGCGGCAATGCCTGGAACTCAGGGCGACAGTGCTACAACGAGTCCGCCCCGTGCGCGTGCCCCTGCAGCCCTGCGCCGTGGCCACCACCGGGGTGCCGCTGAGATCAATGAGGTCGCTGAGGCCGTCGGTGTAGAAGGCCCAGAGGATGAAGTGGCGAAGGTGGCCGAGGAGGAGGAGCGGCTCCGAGTACCAAACGGGGAATCCCATGGCGTCGATCTTGCCTCGAAGAAGGTTCGTGTATGGAGGCGTGTGGGACTGTGGGGTGTGTGGTGTGTCTGTGAGAAGAGCCACAAGGGAGGGAGGTGGGGTGGTAGTGAGTAGTGAGTAGTGAGTAGGAAACAACTAGAAACTGCTCGGGAAGATAGGAAGCGTCTGGTGGGGAGTGGTGAAAAGGACAGGTGGGTCCTGGGCACGTTAGATTTTTATTCCTCTGTCCAGACCTATGCATATTATCAATTCTCATAATTAATAGATAATACAATCATCTAAACACATACAAAAGAGATACTTGCATTCGAGAAAATAATTTTTATATAGATGTTTGATGACGTGATTATATTCTCTTTCTTTAAACACTTGTATATAACCATCGCACATTGTACATGCCCTAATGGGACAATTCCCGCTTGTCTGCCCTGCCGCCTGCTTACCCGGCCGCACGCTGCCTACCTACTCTACCGGTTGCTGTGTTGCACACGGATTTGTGCCATGTAGTGCTGTCCGGTTATAGCTGCACCTCATGCCTGCGCGAGCTGCCCAGCACGGCTGCACGCTAGTCGCTAGGGTTCGCCGTGATGGGAATTGGGGAATTGGTTAAGGATTAGAGTGGAACTCGATGCGGTGGGAAGAGAGAGTAGAGTCAGAGTGAGATAGATGTATTTGGAAGGCTTTGACTAGTTGACCAAGACAGCAATGACCAACACTATGCTTGACGCAATGTATACAAGAGAATTCCGATCCAAATCATTTATTTGTTTGTATTTTACCCCAAAGCAGCTAGGTTTCAAAGTATAACACTCCAGATGAATAGGGGTGAAAGGGGTACCTATGATCTGGATGACCATAGGGGATGTTGTGTCCCTTTTAGCTCCTATGTTGGTTTCGCCCCTGAGTGGGGAGGGGAGGGTAAGCGGCGGGGGTGGGAGGTTGAGATGGATGCCTCTAGCAGTGGTGGGTTTTTGGGTTTGAGGGAGAATTGCTTCGAAATGAAATGTCAACCTGGTAATAATATGCGGGTGGGTTTTGGGGTTTAAGAGAGAATCACTTCAAAAAGAAATGGCTGCATGGTAATAGTATGGACCGGTTGTTGTGATAACTAGTAAGTGGTAATCAGAGTATGTTTTTCTTCTTCTACGAAGTTGGTACCGGAGTCGTGAGGAGTTTTATGTTCTACCCTGTCGGCTGTAGTATTAATAACGAAATAATTTAGCATGCAAAATAATACAATGACATATTTGTTGTGCTTACCACATATAGCCACAACTCTGTAATGTTATATTCGGGTAATCTTTGACCTGTAAAGTTACATGTGGAGCAAAATAGAATAGCATTATATATATATTTTGATTGATGTCTTCCACACGGATCCGAATGTAGAGAAGGCAAGTTATGAGGAGAACCGTGTCAAATAACGAGGGTGAACTGCAGACCATTGCAGTAAAAAGTATTGTGCAGCACTATGATGAACTAATGTAGTAAAAATACTATAGTACTGATGTTGTTTCATATTGTAGCATTGCATATGCTGCTATGGACTGTTATTTTTAATTATCAGACGGCTAAGAATCATGCAAAGTTACGCCATTGTGCTTCTTTGCCAACACTTCTTTCGAAGAGGATCCACATCTCTCCCATTAACATGAACCAAGACCTTTTTTTCCCTCGTTAGTGATATCATTTTTCCAAATTGCAATTGCGATGAAATTCTAGTAATTTTCCCGAAATAAAGTGTCATCCATGGGGCTAAGTTCACTCGCAAAAGCAGGCGGCAGCGACAACCCCCAGCAGAAAAATGTGCTCGAAGTCTCGAACACACGAGAATTGCGTCTGGGAGCACAAAATGAGTGACTACGCACTCCTTCACCACAAAGCTCAGTTAAGACGTTCACAATGTTGTATTGCGTAACAATGGATTGCTTAAAGCTGGAACGGAACTAGGGAGCTGCAATTTTTCTTTTCTGCGTGCGTAGGTATCATTAATGCTTAAATGCAAACGTCCAAATAAGCAGAAAAATTATGACAACCAATTTGATCCTACTTTTCAAAATATTGTACCAAATACAAATTCAATATGAATTTAACATGTTAAAAGAACATTTCAGCATTCAAAAACATTTTACGGGGAGGCAAATTGTTTACTCTTGTCTTTGTTCCACGGATCCTACATGAACTAAACTGAGAATATCCGGTACAGAGGAAGAAAACATTTTCAATCTAAAAGAATAGCTAGATAAGACGCCAAAATCCAGCAGCATGCAATATCAAGGTAGATAGTCGACATTTGGCACCAATGAAACCAAGTACATGATCATCTAGCCATCACATTTAACTCCAGACAACAACACAAAAGGTAGCTACAGCGCCAACAATGCTTCAACTTCTGCAATCTGTTCTTCTTCAGTCTTCGGAGTTGGGCTCCTGTTCGTCTGATCATAAAGGTCATGCTTCCATTTTTCTGCTTGATCACCAGCAGCCTGATACATGCCGTTTCTCCCACCATATAGGTTGTCAAACCTGTCTCTGCCCCTTCCTCTTCTGCCAGCAAAATGCCCCCTGAATCATAGCCATTTCTCTGGCCAACACTCCTGTGGTCAGAGAATCCCCTCCTGGTACCTTGATCATCTCGCCTTATGAATCCCCGGGTGTGATAATTTCTCCTTTCTTCTCCCATTACAGAGGTTGGCCCAGGTTGATCAGGTTTACGTAATCTTGAATCCAGTTCTATAACGGCAGGAGCAGATTCTTGACCCTCCAGTGGCATTCCCATCTCCTTAAATGCTGGCCTCCTTTTGGCTAGCGGTGCTTCTTCTTCCTCCAACTGAAAAAATCCATCATGCTTCCATGTAGAAGCACCATCATTCTGTCGTTGAGACTGCTCAACCTTTTGCTGCAAACTGTGTTCCTCAGAGTCGTGTTTATCTTTATCACCAAGATGTTCCTTTTGGTCCCTTTGTCTTCCATAGTCTTAAAAAACAACAACAATAAGTTAACCTAAATGAAGGGATGGAGAAATAAATAAGTGCAGAAAAGAAAGAACTGAGAAGGCAGCTCACCACTAACTTGGCGGTTATAGCCTCGGCCACCTTGCCCAGCATTGCCACGTTCGTGCTGTACATACAAGCATAGGTAGCCTAACATTGTTAAATACAGTGGGCACTTGAAGGTATGTGTCATAAAAGCAGTCCCACTACATCATGAGAAATATATTACTTATGCATGATGAGTTGACGATAAAATATGCTTTAGCACAACCCAACGTTCTCACTGCATATATAATATATACCTAGTTCGCCAACAGTCCGAGCAAACAACATGAACATGACAACCAATTTAAATGTACAAAAATAAAAGGCCTGGAAGCCATTACAAGAAAATACATTCTCCTTGCTCACCATCTATGAGTTGTAGAAGGAAGAAAATCATCACAAGATCTGTGTACTTTAAACAACAAGAGCAATTATAATCTAAACTACTACAACAACAAAAAACTTAATTTGATTTTAGATTGAAAATCCTTAGAAAATAACATCTAGAGCCTTCGCTCAACCAAGCTGAATCACAAAATCATCAAAATATGTAAATTTGTATCTCATAGGGAGGCATAGCTGGCAGTCCATGGATCTAACTAATATATACACTCGTCTCCAATAGACGAAAAATATAGCATTGAAATAGGACAACAATACACTGCTACATACTGACAAACACAGGACGTAACTTGCAACATATAACAGGATAACAGATAGAATGTAATGTACATTGAACTGTAGAAACAAAATGAACTTATGGGATGCAATTTAAGTCAACTGGCTCTCTTGTGGGTTTGTATTTTCTAGATAGGATTACAGATAGACACTATAACGAGAACCAACATAGGAATTGGCGGTTATTGCTCCAGTACATGCAAATAGTTCTTCAGGCCGTGATATTCTAAGTAGCTACTAAGCACACTGTTATCAAACCACTGGAAGCAAAGAACATAAACTATTGGTGGTAATCCCTTTTCGTACATGGAGAAAAGACAAGAACCTGAAAGAAAGATCGAGGTCGCCAAGCCTCCCTGGAGTCAGCAAACCGTTTGGTTCCTCTAGGAAATCTCTCATGCCTCGCGGGAGGGTCGTTTTTTGCATCGCTCACCGGCTTCCCCTCCACACGCAGAGGATCATCGTGCTGCGCAGCATCTTGCCTATTCCTCTTCCCATCATGGTCATTTGCCTTGGCACTTTCTTCAGCTCGGCTGCCACACTGAGCTCTACGACTTCTGTCTGATTCACGCCTCCTCTCATCTCTCCTCCTCCTTGGGCTACCAAATGGAATTTCGCCAAGGGTTAACAGGAGATCAAATTGCGTTGTATTACAAGTATGGAAATCAAATAAGAAATTGCAGGACCTAGGAATCAACAACCCCCCAAGTCCCCTTATACGAACCTAAATCCATTAAGATCTAGGAAACGATGGGGTTGCCGCGGATTGGTTGGTACCTGGGATCGTCCCGCCGAGACCTGGATGAGGAGTGAGGGCTCCTCCCGTGCGAGTCGCGCCCCTCGCGCCGAGACGCCTCGTGCGGCTCCCTCGTCGTCATCGTCGTCTTCTCCCCAGTTTGCTTCAGCGGCCGAGCTTTGTGCTAGGGTTTCTAACCGGAACCGGAAGCTGTGGACACGAGCTCGACCAGTCCATACGGCATACGCTGCGAGTCGGTCCGGTTATGGTCAGCATTAAGATTCGTGTTGGTCGGACGCGGCAGAAAACTATACGACGCGTGGCTTGGGCACATCACACTCGTCAAACCAGCCTGCCTGCCTGCCTACGCTCTGAGCAAAACCCAGAACCCTAGCCTGCCTCCGCTCTCGCACTCCCATGGAGCCGGCTGCCGCGAGCCCCCGGGCGGCTCTCCCGACCCGCCGCGCGGCGAGGAAGCGGCGGTGGAGCCAATCTCCGCCTCCCCCGGAGAGGGACCGAGAGAGACCAAGTTTGCCAGGCCTCGCTTCGGCAGCGGCGGCGGCGGTGCCAGGGGTGGCTGGGAAAACCTCGACCTCGTCCTCTCCCTCCAGGGCAAGGAGCTCTCACTCGAAAGGTCATCCCCGTAGTGCTCCTGCTTGCAATTTGATGCAGCTTAGCTCTCATGTAACTATACGAGTAGGATTTAGTCGGTAATTCCCATGCTTCGGGTTTGATTGTTTAGCCGGCTCGATCAATGTGGATTTCCATTTGATTGTTTAGCCGGCTCGGTCAGTGTGGATTTGGAAATGCTTGTTTGCTGCTGTAAGTAACTGTACGAGGACATTTATCTGATTTAGCCCAGATAGGGTCTTAAGAGATGTAGTTTCATCTTAGGTGTGTGCTTCATGTGGACTCGATGTTGCTAGCTGTTTACATGTCCACTGATTGGATCGATGTTGAGTTAGCGTATTAATCTAGGAAAACAGTTGCATTAATTTAGGTCATTTGGTGGTTTCTGTAATTAATTTCTGGACTTTCAAAAGCAGTAAGACAGAAACCGAGCATATTCTGTGTATGCAGTATTTTTTTATGACCCAAATCCCAAATAGGGTCTGTTTGGTTTATATTAAAGTACATATTTCAGTGCCTTTTTAATTAGTGACAGAGCACACTTGTTAAATCCTGTTTAGATCAACATTATTATGCTCTTGCTGTTTGGATTCTTGACAGTTATATGTTGTTAAATCATGCAGAAAGATTGAACTAGCCTACAAATTTCTAACTACAGAGTCAGATCAATCAAGCTATGGCCATAGTGCGGACAACATTCAGTTATTACGTATGATGTCATTTATTGGTAACTGGGTGCAGTCTATCTTAATTTTGCCTGAGAATAGTAAGAAAATGTCAGAGCCTTTTGATCCCGTGCTGGATTATAGATGCTGGGTTATTTTGAGAGTTTGCATTGAAAAGAAGCCATCCATCTCAATTTCCCTGAACTTACTTAAATCACTTGGTCGTGTTGCAAAGGATGGTTTGAGCAGAGTTGATACCGGTGCTTCATGTGATGACAATAAATCTTTTGAGCTCTTCGAACGAGTTTTAGACTGCATATCCTTTCTTTTCTCCTCCAATACAAGAGCCTTCTTCAGTGCAAGCTTGGATGTGTGGGCTTCTAGTGCCATCGAGGTTATCAATCTTGCCCAGAAGGTTTCACCCAATGACGAGAATGGCTGTCCTGTTCTTCGGCATCTTGGAAATTGTCTGCTTGAGCAATTTTCAAACTTTCTGAGATTTTATGCAAATCCTAAGAATATTTTCCGTGCTTTTGTTGATAGGATTCTTGACCCTCTGTTGGAATTGTTGGTTTTACTTAATTCACAAGGAAATTCCATTGAGAAAAAACAGTCAGGAACCGCGTTGATTGTTGAAGAAATTTTGTCAAATGGACTGTTTCATCCCCAACATCTTAGTGGATATTTTGGCATCAAGAATTTGAATAAAGCATCTACTACCAAGGATGTAAAAGGAAGCTACCATAGGCATCTATTTGAGCGATTCAAAGGAATAAAAGCAGAAAACAAGGCTGTATTGCTGGCGGGGCTTGGCTACTTGTTTCAGTTGTTTGTTAGTAGAGCTAGAAATCGAAGAACATCTTTAGCACCGAGGGGAACGGCCTTTAATAGCTTGCAAAAAAGTAGCGAGGGCTCTGAAGAACCCCAGCATCATAGAGAATCACCTTTTGAAGTGTTTATGCAGTTTATGGAACCCTTGGTATTAGAGTGTAAGTCATATTCACGAAAGGACTTTTCTAATTTAGGAGCTACAGGGCTAGTAGAAATTCATTGCATGCTGAAGTCCATTAATGAGATATTGACAACACTTATTGAAGAGAAAATCTATGTACCTACAGAGGACACATCAGAAGGATCTTACTTCAAGTTCTTGCAAGACATTTACGGGGTCTTAATCTCAATGGCTGAAAAAATGTACGAATTCTGGGTGTCAGCTGTGTATTTAGAAGATGCAAGCATTAAGAAGATGCTACCTTTAGTGTTTGTTGAGATTGTTGTTGCAGTTGATCATTTTTTAGAAATTGAATACAAGGTCATGGGGGATGACCTTGTGAAATTGTGGTTAATGATGTTTGCTTTCTCTGCTATTAATGCATCTTCCAAGGACATCAGACCCTGCTTCCTACTAGCCTCAAGGATTTTAAGGCTTGCATCCCAAGTTATTTACACATTCAGTGAGCTTCGTCAGGTTAGTTATGTACTTTTTCAGCGGTTATTTTCTGCAGTTTCCTCGCTTCATTATTTCAGAAGATTGACAAACACGCAATGGTTATCTTTTTACTGGGTTTTTTCATGTGCTTCTTACATTACGCTTCTGTTCTCTTCCATTGCCTACCTCAATGTTTATATTTGCAATATATGAATATTTTGCAGACTACCATGACCATTGGGTTGGTTGTTTGATTTTCAATCTGATGCTTTCTCTCCCTTGGTTCATCATGCAGGTTTCCCACTCCATTTTTAGGCTATGCGATGCTGTTAGAACATTCAGAGCTGCTGTTGATCCTGATGTGGTACTGGGCTCTTTTTCTGTGGCTTCTTTATCATCGCATAAATGTTTGGAATCACTGGCAACATTGTTGAGCTCCCAAACATTGAGGGATGCTATCCGTACTTCAATAAACTCAATGCTAGAAGGACAGTCTAGTCGGTGCATAGAACAGCTAACACTAGATCTAACAGATACGTTGAAATGGATGAAAACTTATGGCTTTGAGGATGTTGATTTGGAATCACAGGGAGAGTCCTCCTCCCCCTCGGTTGCCAGGAAGTCATTTTTCGATGAGAAAGCTGAACTTTTAGGAAGGCACTTATCTGAACTATACTCAAATGTGCTTGACTCAATAACTGTGACTGCTTCAAATGGTACACTGGTAGGAAAGTCTGTTGAAAGGTTGGTTGATGCCATCCGACAGAACTTAAGCCATTTGGTGAGAAATGAATCAAATAATTCAAGTGAGTTCATTTACTCAGTTATAGGAAAACATATCTCTAACAAACATGCCAACTGGCAGAAGATCCCAAGTTTGTCCTGGATTTTTGTCTTCTTCTTTCGCATATATATATCATGTAGAAGTTTGTATCGACAATCTATTGTCCTCATGCCTCCAGATTTAGCAATTGAAGCAGCAGAATCAGTGGGGAATTTTTTCATTGTATGCCATGGAAAGGAATGGACCAATACAGCCAATATTCTCGCGGAAGGCTACTTTGCTTGGATCGTCGAAAGTTCAATCTCTCTTTTGGATGTTACTGAGATTTTATCACAATCTCTTTCAAGAAACAGTTCTGGTTTTACTCTGCTTGTTTACACCCTTCATGTGATGGCTCTGCAGAGACTCAATGACCTTAACAGGCAGATTAATGCATTTGATTTTTGGCTTGAAGATGATACACAGCAATTTGATAAGGGGGATAGAGGAAATACCAAGTTATTAAAGGAGTCTTGCTGTGTCGAGGCTGCTCGACTTACTAGTTTTATGATGAGCTATGTGAGGCTATCATCTTCAGGAGAAAATGGCCCTTTTCGGCGTTATGAGATTAGTGCTTCTTGGAATTTAAGTCTATGCTCTTTAGACGAAGGTTCTTTTCCTGTAGCAACTTGGTGGCTTCTGTGTGAAAACATTGATGTTTGGAGCTCTCATGCATCTAAGAAGGATTTAAAGAACCTCTTTTCTAATCTGATAAAGTTTTCTTTTGTTCAAAAGAGGTCATGCAAAGATGAGGAGAATTGTGGCAGTCAATCTTCATACAGAGAAATAACTTTGCATAATATTTCAGTGGAGCTCCTTTGTGATACTATTATTTATGATCGAAAGGTATCTATCGTCCTAATCCTTCCGTAAAAAAGAGATTGTTATTCAGTAATTTATCAAGTAAAAAAAGAGATTGTTATTCAGTAATTTATCAAGTATGCTGACAATATTACTCCGATGTTATGATGATCAGTGTTTGTTTTATAGTTCTATGTTTTGATAGTTTCTTTCGTATGCGTTTCCTAATTTCTTGGTCTAATTTGGAATGAATGTATTACTTCCTAGGTGCTGCTGAAGAATTTGGCATCAAGTTTTTGCCATGCTCTGAAGAAATCGGTATCCTCTTTTGTCACCAACGCAAATGAAGATAATGCCTTGTTGGATTCCTCACCTGATTTCATGGAGATATTAAATAAACTGGAAAATGAGAAGTTTGGTACAGATTCTGATGCTACCCATGCACATGGCATGGATAAACACTGGATCTGTGAGAATTTACTTAATTTTCTGAGTGCAGTTCCTGGATTTCATGCAAACTCCAAGTCATTCTTCCGTCTTACAACTTATATTTTCCATCTAGAAAGGCAAGTGTGCACTGTATTCCTTTTTCCATATGTACTAATTATGACACCTATGCTTTGTACAATCGTATTAACGTTAAGAGTATAAATCTGCATGCTCCCTTCATTCTCAAACACTAGGCACTTTTGACCCAAAAAAATGTTCACAAATACTCGCCACTTTCGTAGCTCATAGGCATAGTTTTCTAGGTATGCTCATTTACTATACCTATCTCCTTGACTTTACCTCGTTTTTTGGTCTTGCGACTGTAATTGGACACAAGTGCCAAATATGTGAGAACAAAGGGTCCATTATTTTTACAAGGATCTTTACTCTGTTGATAGTTGAATTTTCACGTCATAATGAAAACCTAGTTAACATAGTCGTTGATCTGTACGACTTCAGATTTTTTCAGTTTATATTTTCTTTGGGTTATTTCTAGTGCGTTCGATGTTTTGACTCATTTGATATTAGGGATTTAGGGATCTCTAGGTATCTGTTCATTTTTTCTGTGTATTCAGTGTTTATACAACTTTTCATAGGAGTATACGACAACATGTGAACTATGTGCCTCCTAGTTAACCCTACAGGCAATAGCTTTCCTGGGAATCTGGGTTGTCAGTAATTTTGGGGAAAATACGTGCTAACATGACATTTATTATCTGCAATGTTAACATTCTGATTAGCTTGTCGCTGATGATTCCTCATTTTCCTTTCGTGCAGACTCCTGTTATTTGCATTGCTAAGCCGTCATTATGAATCCTGTAATCCCGTGGAGCTACTTTGTTTGTTTATATGCTGTCGGAGGGCAATGAAAAATCTTGTCTTGAAATTTGTCAAAGAATACCCAGAGTCAAAGCAACACTCAGCATTTTCCAAACTTTTTGGTAACTCATATTCTCTGATTTGGCTTTTGAGATCTGTTCAGGAGATTGTTAGTTCGTCACACATAATATTTGAAGAGCTCACTGATCAGATGAAAAATACCATATTCTCCTTGGTAGATAATACATCCGAAATATTTTTTACACTAGCGAACATGAATTCTGTATTTTGCTTGTTGGGTCCCAAGAAACAACTCGCTCTGAATCGTAGTCCTATTGAAAGCAGTACTTCAGAACATGATGGCCAGACACTTGATATACTAGAAAAATCAGCCTTGGAGTATGTCAAAACTATGGCTGATTTTTTAGAGAAGACAACAACCGGCATACCTGTAACTGTAAAGGATAGCAAGTGTGTTATCAAATTAGAGAACTGTTATAACACTGTATCCTGGGATAGATTATTATGCACTATGTCTTGCATAGGAGGATTCTTGTGGGGTCTTATTTCAGCATTAGAAAGCACATTCAAGGATTATCTAGCAAGCCCAGAGGAAACAAAAGTGATACTTCAGTATGCCTCCAGATTTAGCGGGTATATTGCTAAATTCGAGACCTTTGTAGATATTTGCCTGCATGTCTTGTTTAGGGAGAACAATAATTGTGGGTCTGTTGATCTAATCTCTGTTCATCTTCCACAAGAGCTGGACTGTGAGAACGGTTTTCTGAATATTGGTGCAGTCATGGATGAATGGACTACGCATCAATTAAAGGATAACGAATTTCATTCAAATGGTGTACCCAATATTTCAAGTGAAACTCGTGGTTTCGATCTGTCTAATATACAACCTATGAAAAGATTTCTTTTGGAAAACCTGTTAAATGGTGAAGGTCCATTCGTAGCATTTACTTTGAGGGAGTTGTATAATGTATCTGCTGCTATTGTCAAGCTGAAGGCCACCCTATCCTTCCCAAGCAATGTTTCTAGACAGACATGCAGTCCTTTCCGACAACTTTCATTTGGTCCATTGGTTGGGACAGCTTACATTGCTCTACAGAAAATAGCAGACATGTCTAACTGGCCAGACATGTTTTCTCTTGTATGGATTGACGGAATATTAAGGTATCTTGAAACTTTAGGAAGCTTTTTTACATTGCCTGAACTCAACATGTCAAAAGAATTGTATGGTCAGACAGTAAATGCCCACTTGAGGGCTATTGGAAAATGCATTTTACTCCAAGGAAAGAATGCAACTCTGCCTACCCATGAGATTGGATCAAGTACAAAAACACTTAATTTGCAGAATTTATCTGGTTATGTTGTTACTAAAGATGTCATCAATAGGCAGAATAGATTAAATTCATTGAAATCAAGACTTAGACTGTCACTGAGAAAATTTGTCAATGGTGCATCAAACATGCATCTAAATGCAGCTCTACAAATCATTGAAAGAGCATTGGTTGGAGTGAATCAATATAGCCATTCAATATATGAAGTAAACACTGGAAATTCTGATGGTGGGACAGTTTCTTCTGATGTTGCCGCTGGGATTGACTGCCTCTATCTGGTTCTTGAATCTGTGCCAGGTTAGCAGCCCAAATTTTCTATCTGATATTCTTTGTGACGCAATTATAATTATATTTGCAGGAAGGTGATATTAATCCACTGCTTCTAAGATGGATGTTAAATCAGGTTCTTCAAAGATGTCAGTAATTTACTAAATCTTTAACAGCGTGGTATGCATGAAAGCTAGATTACTTGCCCAACAATAATAAGTGAATATATCA
Organism: Hsuehochloa calcarea; assembly: GCA_036346395.1. Classification (NCBI taxonomy): domain Eukaryota; kingdom Viridiplantae; phylum Streptophyta; class Magnoliopsida; order Poales; family Poaceae; genus Hsuehochloa; species Hsuehochloa calcarea. The sequence goes on from CM070597.1 coordinate 33,004,753, forward strand.
GGTATAAGCATCATGTTATTGGCATAAAAAAATTAAGTAGGTCTTGAATTATTAGGACTTTGGATTAGTCATTGATAGTTTGGGAAACAATTGACATCTCTTTTGTTTACATAATAGGTAAAAATACTATTTTGGAGGAATGCTTGATCCACATTCTTATCATATTTTGGCTCTTTTGGTTACGTGACAGTGGCTTAAAAATTGGTGCTTGTCACTTGTCAGTACCAGATGGTGCAGAGTAATTGAATATACTTTGTGCCGTGTAATGTTTTGTAGCACAGCATTACATGAACAGATGTGATGCTGTATTGTAGTGGTAGAGCATTTTGGTGCATGAGGTCATGGGCTCAAATCCCCATATATACTCTTTAAAACAAATATGTGCAGTTCCGCCCAGGGATAAAAAACCGTTACCGGACCGAATCCCGGCAGGGGGGCGGGAACGGTGGTCGGTTACCGGTTTTCTCGGGAAAAACCAGGTTGAATTTCGTTTGAATTTGCTTAAAAACTAACTGAAATTCGAAATTTCAAATAGCAAAACCCGGAAAAACCGGCCGGGAATTTTGATCCCGGGCCGGGAATTTTATCTCTGGTTCCGCCTGTGTATTATATATAAAAAAAGGTACTGTGTAAAGGTGTTTTTTTCAGTGTTATCTTAACCACAATCCCTGGCATCGGTATTGTGTGGTTCACATCTTGTTTCATGGCTAGATATCTCTGCAGAAAGGCTTCTTTGAATACAAGTTTTTTTTAACTGATTTTCAACTCATATTGCAGGAAATAAGCGTGTTTTTAAGAGAACTGTCCCAGGCCTAGTTGGTGCTTTATTCAACATTGTTTTACACCTTCAAAGTCCACTAATTTTCTACATAGATAAGCTGCCCCCTCGATACCCTGATTTTCATCCAGATGCTGGAGCCATTGTTCTAATGTGTGTTGAGGTTATCACAGCATTTGTGGGGAGACATTCTTTTCAAATTGATGCATGCCATGTATCCCAGTGCCTGCATGTTCCTGTGACACTTTTCAAGGGCTTCAAACATCTTCTTGCCTGTCAGAGTATATCCCATTCTTCAGCAAAATATTGCAACCAAAGTGTAGGACAACTTGCAGATAGTAATGAATATATACTTGATAGACAATTTTCAGTTGACATGTATGCTGCATGTTGCAAATTGTTATGCACTACACTTCGGCACCAGCAGCGGTAAAGATTCTTTTCTCGTCTTTTCTTTCTGTGATTTTATGTTCTTTAAGTTTGGTATTTATATTTATTTTTTTAAATCTAGAGAGGTTGGGCGATGCGTGGCTATCCTGGAAGATTCAGTAAACATACTTCTTAGTTGTTTGGAGTCTGCAGATTCCAAGATGGTTAGCATGGCAGGATATTTTGCTTGGAACGTGGAGGAGGCAATAAAATGTACTTCCTTTTTTAGAAGGATTTATGAAGAGGTTAGTGATGATTGTATTTTGTTATTTGAAATATGTATATATATTATCTCGCTTTGATATTATGCCATGTCTGGATATATTGTTGGACAGTGCTGTGGATCTAGTTCACTTTTGCACTACGGGCTTATTCATTGCCAAGGGTTTATGGTATCCTTAACACACCTTTCCAGAAGCTGGTTCGTTGCTAAAAGTTGGCTTTTAAGGAACCATTTGCTGCAACACAGGATATTGCAGTTTGGTTTTCACCAAAATAAAAAGAAGTAAAAAACTTAAGTGGCACAACAAGGAAATGATCATGTCATTCAGCCATGCATATTTGAGTTTCTTATGCCAATAAAACGTATATACTAATTCTCTACTTTTGTGTGGACCATGTAGATGCGTCAGCAAAGGGAAATCCTAGGAAAGCACTCAATGCACTTTCTTGCTGGTTACATTTGCATGTTTTCTGGACAGGGTCCATTTCAGACAGGCATAACACGGTGTGTTCTTCTTCCCAAATGAGGCTCTTCTATTTGTGCTTTTGTCTCAGCAATCTTACCCTTCTTACATGGCAGAGAAATTGACGAGGCCTTGAGACCTGGGGTGTACTCCCTAATTGATATCTGCGAGGAAAGTGATTTTCAACAGCTCCACACATATCTGGGTGGTCCGTAACTCTTCGACCTTTTTATGAACAATTGTAACTACTATAAATACAAATCTGACTCCCAAGATAATTCTTTCGTTCTTTGGCTTTGCAGAGGGCCCATGCCGAACCACTCTTGCTAATCTGGTGCATGACTATAAATTACACTTCCAGTATCAGGGCAAAATCTAGTTTAACTTGCTAAAGATTTTTTTGGAACACTTGGTGTTTATCCTGCTTAGTCTGGATATGGAATCCATGAAGCATCATCTTCTGCATGATCTTGGGTTCAGGCTGGACTAATATGGCTCAATGACTATGCACCAAACTTTTGAGCAACCAGAGAGAATGTGATTGTTATTGAAGGTTTTTCAATCAACCTTTTTCAAACTAGAGCCAAACAAATAGGAGATCGGTTCTAATTTCTTTTTCGTCATTTTGCAGATTAAGGCTCATAAAAATCAACTGCTGGTATTTGTAACAGATGAAAATGAACAAATCAAACTGCTCATACTTCATAGTAAATCCTCATAGTAAATCCCCTCAAATTAACTTGGTTATCTCGAGCACATGTCAGTGGCTCATATTTCGGGGTAATGTCTAACAAACTTGTCCTAGATTAATTTAGTACTATTCAGGCCATACTCTATATCTCTAAGATTAAATTTCTTTTCACCAAAGGTGCTAAGATATAATTTCTTTTCACCAAAGGTGCTAACAATGATAAAGCCATAAAGGCAATACGATGGTTATAATTTGCTTGCATATGATTATTTTACTCACTCATAGGACTTTACAGATCAAAGCATTATAAATTTATAATGCAAAAAGAGATCATAGTTTCCCAAAAGGCTATGTTTAGATGTGTGATAGAAAGTTGGGGCAGTTGTCCTGGTGCTCTAAATTAACCAAATTCACAAGAATTTCTGGTGCAATCCAGTATCATATTTATCCTTCAGAAGCTTACTAATGTGGTTTATCTGACCTAATAACAAGATTGCATCCCTCTTTTTGGTTTTCCCTTTTATTTTAATATTTTCCTCTCCCACACCCACACAAGCTGGTTGCTATCGCCCATCGTCTCTACTGCCACTGCCATGGCTATCGTCGCCACCGTCCACTTTATTGCTGTGGCCTGTGGGTCATTGCCGGTGCATGCTGCAGACCCTAGTAGGGTCGCAGTTAACAGGGGAAACGGGGAATACAACAAAAGAAATTCGGGAGCGTTAATCTTAAATTTTTAATCCAGATCGCTTTAGGACTACTATCTCTGAATCAGGGATTAGTGCTAAGACTGTTAGTGTAGCTAGTTACCAAGAATCCTAATCGCTCTTGTACACATTTGTGCAATCCTGTTTATAATACCGGTACCACTCTTGTTGGAATGAACCTCCATGATCAGTAAGACAAATACGAGCAAGGATATCCTGAATGTACTTCTCCTGAGAGAGGTAGTAGCTTTTAGACATAGAAGTGACATCAATCCCAAGGAAATAACAAAGATGACCCAAATCAGATATCAAGAACTGTTCACTGAGACGCTCCTTCATAAAAGGCAATGTGAGTCATCTCCAATAATGATCATATCATCCACATAGAGAAAGAGGAGAGCCCGACTACGAGGAGAGGTGTGTACAAAGAGTGCAGTGTCATGATCACTGGCGGAGAAGTCGGCGACAGGACGTGCCTAGAGGAGCTCGGTGCGGGTACGACGGCGACGGTCAAGTGGGAAACTCTAACCCTAGCTCTGATACTATGTTGGAATGAACCTTGGTCTATTTCAATAGATCAAAAGGCCAATATATCATGTAAATAGTAGACAATATGCAAAGAGCACCCTAAACTATATACATATCTAACTGTTGTCTTGCACTCAAAGCTAACAAACTTAGAGCATCTCCTATGTGTAATTTAGCCGGTACCAAGGGAGGAGAGAGAGTGCAGGGAATCAGCACCACATTGAAAGCACCACACATTGAAGCATACGGCACCAAGAAAAATATTTCTAGAACCGGCACCAACGCTGGTACCAGAACCAAGCCAATAACAATTCGATGGGCCCACTTGTTAGTATCGCTCGCCGACACAGCGAGTTGCGCACCACCGGGGCCAGGCACGCCATCCTCCGTTGTTGGCAGATCGAGGTCGACGAAACCGCGCCGTCGCCATGCCAAGAGGAGGCGTCGCCTTGGCCGGTGTTGTCATGCTGCCATGTTGTCGTCGGGTCGAGGAGGGGAAGATGCCGCTGAGCCAAGGAGGACGCCGAATCAAGGCCTCACACCGCCGCCACGTTCGCAGTGGCCCTCTGCCTTCACATCTGTTAGTATTCCCGCCGTCATGCTCGCCGTCGCCGCCTCCAGATCTGGTGGTGAAGATGGTTGTCGTGGGAGATGTTGTCGAGTTGGAAGAGGGGGCGGAGCGGAGCATGTAGACCACGTTGATGACAATAGAGGTCGTCGAAGACGGCGGAATCGGCGGCTGCAATGGTCAGTCCGGTGAGGAGAGAACGGTTGACATGATGAAGGGGAAGGGTGTGGTTGGGTGAGGAGAGAGGTTGAGTGGAACTTTTTTAGTTTAATCATTGTGGATCCCATCTTTGGAGACGAAAAGAGGTGAGAGAAAAGATGGACTTAGCACCTATGTAATATAAATATAACATGTCTTAGCACTGGAATAGATACCTCACGTTGTGATGCTCCATGCTCCGATATGAGTCGTGGTCAGTGTCGCTTCGGCCACGAGAGAATATCTGAGGTGATAGGAGGGGATAAGGGAACCACGGAAGGTGTGATGTACTACACATGGTGGGGGCATGCGGGGGAATTAGGTGGATGCGGCAACAAGATAGCCGAGAGGGACCAAAAGCTGGGCGCACACACGCACACAGTAGCCACTATCATTGGATAAAAAGGCTGGCTTGGCCACAGGGATGAATCAGATTCCCACGATGTGTTATCCATCTCTTTGGTCATGACTGGACACTTCTAACCTGATCCACATGTGTGTATGCGCCACACTGTGCTTCGGGTATCTCAAATTTTCATTCCCAATTGATTTTTGCTCTAGGTCTATGTGATGGAAATGGTCTCTTTGCACTGTAAACTGTGCTTCGGGTATCTCAGATTTTCATTCCCAATTGATTTTTGCTCTAGGTCTATGTGATGGAAATGGTCTCTTTGCACTGCTGTTTACAATATAAACACATGCATTTCACTTCATATATTTTGGACATGAAAGCTTTTAGTCAGCATCAACAAGGAATTGGCCGACTTCTCATGATTGATTTATTATCCAAACATAACACTGATAATTCATTTGTGCATGTATGGCCCATGCTGGAAACGCAGATATAGTTTGAATTGCACTGGAAAGGGTTTTGGTTGCATTTTTGTTAGTGGAAAATCCACTTTTCTGTTGTATACTTGTATGCTAAGTATATTGGTTGTCCATCTAGAACTTGAGGTCTGAAGGCATGAGTTGTGGGTTCTAACCAAAACGCATCTTTACAAAAGACAAGGCATGGGTGAAGTTTCTCATCCATTGAACAATGGTTGCAGGGTAGTCGCATCAACCTGGGGGTAAAGTGCATGGTTTCCCACTAAAAAAAGAGCAGATTTGTTAGTCAACCCCGCGCCAACAAGTTGACCCAAATATTTCAATGCTCGTCCCAATCCAATCTTTCAGGATTTCCTCACCCATCGTCGTGTGCGCTGTTTTTCTTTCCTCTTGCTTTTTTCCCATCAATATATGGTGCTTGATTTGTTAGTTCCAGGTTGTCTTCCAGCCATCGTGAGGCTTATCTCCAATCAACATCCTTGACATAGGATGCACAAAAAGGGCTAGAACTTCTTGGAGGCTCTCTCTCTCTTTTGATTGCCTTGCTGCTGACTTTTTGGTCCTCCAACCAGCACTACTAGTTGCAAAGCTCTGCCTCCAGTTAGCGTTGGACCACGTGTCCCAAAGTCCAGCAAAAAAAGATAAAGCTGGCGTATCGCGTGTTCCATGCACGATGCAATCCCTAATGCATCTAGATTATACTCGGGGCATCCGCATCATTTGCATGGCATTCCTGGAGTTAGTGAGCCGAAGCATAAATCCACAATGAACCAAACAAGGCTTCTACCCACATCAGCGTCCCAGTCTCTTATTCCAGGAAATGCCAATTTACCACCGGCGAGGAAGAAACCATCTGCTACACCACACCATTGGTCGCACAAATGGTACTGTGCCATTGCCGACTTGCCATCTGCCAACCATCCCCGATCCATCCATCCCATCCCATCAATTCTTCCAGTCCTTGCACGGGCAGTTCCAATCCGGCGACCTGGTTGCTTGCAAGGCTCCGAGAGGAGATGGCACGCACGATTGGGCTCGGTGCAACAGAGGTCCCCCTATTGCCTCAACACATTGCACAGTGGAGTACAAGGAAAATAGACATGGGAACTGAACGAACGGTAGTGGACGGCAAGGTGGATCGATAGGTCTGACCGTATTTTCCGGCGATTCGGTGACAGTGATAAAGTGATATTTGTCGACGGTACGAGCTTGGCGACGTTGGGAACGAGGGAATTTTTGCTAGGCGACTGTAGTAATCGAACGGTTTCACGTGAAATTGACTTTAAAGGGAAGAAAACCCTGGCATCTGAAGCTGTGAAACTAATGGTTTGTTTGCGCAATAAACTGGAAGGTTACAAGGACGTGGAGGGCGTCTCCGGTGCATTTCACACTTTAGATGCACATATGCATCCTTTATCGGAACACAGTGTAAATGGCTATTGGAAATTTCGAGAAAAAAAAAAGCGGGTGATAAGTAGTTGCGGGTGCACCCTAGTCTAATGTAGTAAAACCCAGTGTATCACTATTTGGGTGATAATTACTCTCACCGTTTCGCTATATTTGTCCGTAGCATTGAGAGTATCTGTTTTAGTATATTTATCCATTGTGGATATCTAGAATGTAGTTATTGTAATTTTTCTTCTCCATCCCAATTTAAATGCTTTAGAAGGGGTCAGATGGTTGTGATGTGTTATTTAATAAGGGTATGTATGATCATTCATCGTTAAATATTTTTAGATTTAGTGCTTCCTTGTTTTGTGCTTATGGTGGGCTATGTGTTATTTAATAAGGGTATGTATGATCATTCATCGTTAAATATTTTTAGATTTAGTGCTTCCTTGTTTTGTGCTTATGGTGGGCTTTGTATACAAATAAATCAAAACGGATAGAGTTAGTATAGTAAAAATATAATGTTTTGCTGGTTAGGTGATATCGAGAGTGGATTTAACTAGATTTGAAGTGGATTTCTTTGGAAAATGAAGAGTACAAAGGGAGGGTTCAGTCTAAAATGAACCATGTACACGGAATTCGTGTTTGTACGCTGTCCTAAAAGTCTAGGTTCCAAATGTTTACGAATCCTATGAGAATTACAGTATTTGCTTAAAAAAAATGAAATTCCTGCTTTACAAATAAGACCTTAAACAAAAGATTCACTAGAAAAGAAATGAGGACAATCGATACATCCGCTGCATTATAATCGTTTATGCACCCCCACTCGAAGGCGATATTGTCTGCGATTTGTGGACTGCATTCCATGCGGATCAGTCTCCGAGTGAGCCATCCCAGCATTTGCTATAGACCTAACGCATTGGCACTACGGCCACCGAGGGATAGAGGCTCACTCACATCTCCTAACGTGGACAAAGAATATCACCAAAATGTGATTGGAAAATAAATTCCTTCCTATATGCTTATGACACTCTGGTGATAAGGATGTCCCCAATGCCGACACCTCACCAACCACAGCAACAAAGCAGGTTTAACATTCTTAATTAGGACTCTCCAATCAACAGCCTACCAGTGTAGTGTAGTGTGGGGGCTTCTTTTGGTCATCTTTGGTGTGCTTGAATTGTATACTTTTGAGTTGTGGACCTTTATCTGAACATATATCAGTTTGAAGGGGAAAGGGCAATTGCTACACCCACACTACATCTTGCATCTTCTAGTCTTTTTTAATTTCTTCTCGAAACTTTATTGACCAGATTTTGCTGGTACAATTCAAGGAATATATATATATATATATATTTATGAATACTTTTATTAACAAAAAGTAGGCAAATCCTTAATTTATGCTAAGAAAAAACACTAAACAAGAGGATCAAGTTTTGTACTGTAGAAGAAACTGTCTGTACTAGTAACGAGACGGTTCTTAACAAAGGTGCCGGCATGAGCTTATTCCAAATTCTTTTGCTACATTATGATAAGATAAAGTTGAAGTAGGTAGCTGTAGTGCTCTACGATTTTTAGAAGGACCGGAGCAAATTGAGTCCTTGCAGCAGTAATGGCTAACATCAGCTAAGAAAGAACCAAATCATAGGTGACTCGGATGAAAATAACTATCTTATCCTTGGGCCATCCTTAGTACCCCCTCCCCCTCCCCCTCTACTGTTGACTGTTGTACCTTCCACTCTTCCGGTGGTTGTTCTCTTTGATGAGAGAGATGGATGGGGGCATTTTCGTGAACAAAATAGTTTTCAAATCTATTCTACCTTGGTTAAAGTTTGTTTATCAAGGAATTCATCATTTGCTGGTTTTTGATCTTTGTATATACAGCCGTCCATTAAAATATAGATTCCAGAGCAGAAATCAAATGTTTTACGAGTCCAGGGAAAGAACTCTGTACTTTCTGAGGTACCATAAGTCGTTTAGTGCTGTTGAGCTGCTTTCACAATAATTTTCTCTCAGATAACACGAGGCTGGTAGGGTCGCCACATTCACCTGTCATTTAACTCTTTAGCCTCTTAATTTTTGTGGTGGGTGATTGATACTATTTTGGAAATGTTAACATAATTTACAGGTGGTGATTCTAGTGAAAATTCTTATGGAGAGAATTGCCTCGTGTCCCCACAAGATCATATGATTGATTGATAAATAAACCCTGATAATGTTACAACGTCACAGCCCATGGAAACCTTGTTTACAATTTTATATACCTAACTTATTAGTTGACCGCCAATCACGGGCGGAGCCAGAATTTGAGAATGGGGCCAAGCCAAGCCGTAGACATCAATGGCCGTAGAAAATTTAAATCTAGCTATTGTTTTTTCTGCAAGATAACATGCTTATCAAAATATAGAAACACTTGTTTAGAAAATACAAAAGGAAATTATATGTCTACTTTGACATGAAAAACTACATCTCCGTCGACTTGAACTTAGCAAGCAGACCTCGACATTCTTTATAATTTGTATCCGTTCTAGTTACAAAACAGCGACATTTTGTAACATGTGCAACCAAACTTTGTAAATTTTGGCTATCAACATCTTTCCGTGTATAGATTGGGGGCATGAAAATAATATATATAGATTTGCCTTAAAAATACTTTCATGATATTGTAATGATTTTATTAGGTTTTATAACTATATTACAATAATAATAGATTGTGGTCAAAATCATGTTTTGAGATCATGTCGGTGTCCAAAACATTTCTCATTTGTGACTGAAGGGAGTACATATATATGTGATGCATCATTCCTAATTTGCATTCTAAATATACCATGAAATCGATACAAGGGATTCGGTGATGATTACCTAATTCCAAGAAATTAGTTCAATTACCGGGCCTGGACCTCATCCTTTACTGTGCATGTACGTTAATGTTTCTTAGCAGGAAATTGGCAAATTCAATTGGAGAGAGTCCAATGTACAGCACTTTTGAAGTTTAATAGGTCATTAGTATTCAGCACTAGGTCCAAGATTGCATCAGCCATGGGGGACCAAGCCCCTCCCTCCCCGCTGTCATAAAGGTTGTAAAAATCGTGATTCTGAATCGGATCGAAACACTTTAGTAGGATTGTATTTTAAGATCGAATCGTAGAATATAAGATTCTACGTGATTCTACCAAAAATATATATATTTGTTCCATGTGTCGTGTATTCCAAGAGTGATATGAGTGTTTATTAGTTCATTTGATATCTAATTTGATTGATAAATGTCTAAATCGTAGTTTAGATTCCATATCATTCAGAGTTACAAATAAAATATTGATGTTAACAACCTTATCATTACCTGAACATTTTACATAAAAAGTAAAATAAATAAATAAAATATTTTTTTATTATTCTAAACCTATAAATCTTAATGTTCAACCTACTAATTATTTAGTATTTATCATACAATTTGAATTGGGAGATTGGATACAACAAAACACCTAAATCTTTTATAATTTGAGGTAATACATGATTCTACCACGATTCTATCATATTCTACGACTAGGAGTGCGATTCTACCATGATTCTACTAGGTGCGATTTGGATCGTATTGGTGTTGTAGGATCGTATAATTATACGATTCTACAATTAGAGTCATGATTTTAACAACATTGTCTGTCACCAATTGTCACCCGTGCCAGCACTGCCCTCCTTGTGTGTCACCGTTGCTACCGCCTCCTACAACAACTATTGGCACAAAGGATGGCTCGATGGCGCCCACCTTCTCAATTGTCACCGATGCCAACCCAAAACCTACCTTGACTCCCGACACCCTTGAAGCCTTTCCGCTGTGGTGGCCACAAACCCAACGGTGGCGGTCGGATGCACCCATGCCTTCAACCATCCAAATTAGATCTAGGGCCAAAATGAAGATAGTATATCCCATTTCAAGCATAGGAACTTGTAAGATTTTTTCACAAAAATACAATTTCGCTAAAATTCCATGAAGAATAATTCACTCCAAATGTGACTACAATGTGTGTGTGACACGGTCATTGTGACGTCAAGTAGTGATGGCAGAGCTAATGAGGCAGGGTCAGCTCATAGAACCCAAACAAGTAGAGGTGCTAACGAAGCATATAATTTCTGTCCGACCAATTAACCAAACAATCGAGAGAAATCGGTTTGGTACTATCCATGTCCAACTCCGAGAAAAAAATGCATAATATAATACAAGATTAGCGATATTTGTTCCGTATCCGCTCTAATTGCACGTACTACAAGAAAAACCTCATGTAGATGCATTTTTCTAGATGCGTTTCTCACTTTGTCTCTAAAATTAGGGGGTTCATAGTCTATAGGTGCAAGTAATATGGATAATTTACATCCGACCGAAAGCTTGCGTAGCGAATACGGAATGGAGAAATGATTATCCGGTGCTATCTGTGTTCAACTTTAACTACGAGAAGAAGAAAAAAATATAATAAAATACAAGATGAATAATATCCGTCCGTATTCGATCGGATTGCATCTCTTCGAATACGCCGTAGGATGCCTATCAATATGCATTTGCCTAGTTGGCCAAACCGTGTATGCACGTCACCTTTGCATGTAGCTACGGTGACGTACATGGTTATCCATCATAAAACAAAGTATGCATATGCATGCATTGTTATTAATTACCTAGTCTATTTTACTATTTTGTACTGGTTGCAATTAAGTACGATCGATCGATATACGTGTAGCTTTCATTCAACAGATGTAGATAAAAAGCTTTGTAGGCCCGGAGTATATGGTGTACGTGGAGCAGCATGCATTATGTTTGGCGCGCCGGGATCCCTATATCGCGATGGGATCTTTCTTTCTCTCTCTCCCGATCGATTCGGTCGGCACGCCAAAAGCTAATTGCATTGCACTTCGCGGAGTGGTATATTAATGTTCTCCGTCCATAACGAGTAAAATTCCGACGGCGCAACACCGACGCAAATCGTAGCTTCTCCGGAGCGCAAGAATTCAGTTAGATAGAAATTCCATGGGTTTGCTGTTGTTCTAAACAAGGTCTTTAATACGGCTGTGGCACCAGAAAAGAAGTGAACGATAATCTCATGGTGATTAGAGAATTCAGTTAGATAGAAATTCCATGGGGTTTGCTGTTGTTCTAAACAAGGTCTTTGATACGGCTGTGGCACCAGAAAAGAAGTGAACGATAATCTCATGGTGATTAGAGGTGAAAAAAAAGCTTAAAATTCACGAGCCAACTCGGCTCGCTTAAGGGCTCAGTTCGAACTCGGTCCCTTAACGAGCCGAGTCGAGCTGGCAATTTAACTCGTTTTCTTAACGAGCCGAGCCGAGTTGGCTCGCGAATTACTCGTTAACTCGTTCACTCAACAGACGTTCAGAGTTCCAAGCCATCTCGGTTGACCACCAGGCAGCCTACTGACCACTTGGCTCAGCGCAACCCAAACTCCCTAAGTCCCTCATCCCTAATGCTCGGTAGTTCGAGGCTCGTGCGCTTAGCCTTCCAGTTCCTTTCCTATTTCACCCACCCCGCAGACCACCATCCCCCGGTCATGTTAGTAGCTTTAAAATGAATGGTAGCTTTGCCTAATACATAGTACATATGTTTAATAGCTTCAAAATAAATCAAGCATTCTATTAGAGGCTTCAGAATGAATCAAGTATTTTCACATGCTATAAGCGGGTTAATTGCATAACAAAGATGGTGCATGATGATGGTAGCATGATCGTTGATTAACAAAGATGGACTGCATGTATTTTTATTGATAACGAGTCTAACGAGTCGAGTTCAAGTTTTTAACGAGCAGAGCCGAGCCGATATTTTGCTCGTTAGCTTAACGAGCCGAGCCGAGCCAGCTCGTTATCCACTCCTAATGGTTACGGTTGGCGATAGGCAAGTTTTTGTTGGTGACTACATGCCACCGCCGACGAGAGGCTCGCGTTCGCGAAGTGTGGGCATTTTTGGGTCCCCTTTTGTTCGGAATTTCAGTTATAACTCTTTTTACCTCTAATTTTCACTTTTAACCCTTTTAATGCGGGGCTGACTAGATTTAGAAATTTAATGGACCAGGGGAGTCAATAGTGCTGCTCAAAATTCGGGGCGTTCGCGGGCAGTTGGATCTCATAAAACATAATGTTATTCTGGATCGATCGTGGAGCGGAGGAGCTATTGCAATTGCTATCGCTATTAGGGTCGCGTTAGCTCCCGTCGATCGACGGCGACGTGCCCTGGGCTTCACGTGGGTTACGACGAGGACAAGCTCAGAAGTTCTTATCCGTTAGCGCCAAGGCATAGTGCTTTTCAAGGCGTACAATGGATCACGCGTACCAAAGCTTACAGTGGTTGGAGCATGTCTGAGTTGGAGAGAAGCCATGGCACATGCTTGGTACCCTGCTTGTGGTCAGGCTGTCCAGTTCGGCAAGATGTGAAAAATCTGGGATTCGGTGTCCTAGCTCAAAGATTGACCCTGATTTTGACCCTGATCCGACTTGTCCCCAGCCTGCTTAACCCAAGCATAATTCAGGCCAAGCCGAGCGAGCTATAGCCATGAACGCAGTAGTAACTTTACAGGAATTGGTGTAAATAAAGTTCGTCCTCGGAAAATCTCGAAAAGATTCCCATGTCCCAGGCATTCCGGTGCGGTGCAGCGCGCACGGCCACCACGAAAGAAATTGCGGCCTCAAGGTTCCACCGAATCATCCGCGGATCGAGATGATGGTATCGTAAGGATTGGGTCTGCGCTCCATTGAAGTTTCGCTCAATGGATCGCGGTTGGTTGAACTTTCGCCCAGTGAGCCGCAAGGCCCTCTCTCTCACTCACGGGGAGGGTGCACGCCCCCTGCTAGCTAGCTAGCTAGCTGCCGTGCGTGCGTGCGTGCGTGGGCCAAAAGCAGCTGGTTACTTTAGCCTTTTTTTTTCCATTTCGCGTGGCTTGACTGCTTTGTGATGAGCACTTGCAAGTTGTAACAACGCAAAGCCGTTGGGCGTGCATAGAAGAGGAGGACTGACTGGTCTTGAGTCGTGAGTTTTGTCCTCATGCTAGCGCACTGTGCACCACTAGTTCAGATTCCGGAGAACATGCGGTAAATAAAGTAGCAATTGGCAGGAGCGAAAGAACTTGGGAAGAGCATCGTGTGTGAGTGAGAATGATGAACTCTTTCTTATCGTGTGATCTGTATCGGTCAGTATCTGTTGATTGGGGTACAAGGTACGAGCTGCCGTTCGTCTCTTGATGACTGTTTGGTTTGTAACTCGGATGGTCAAACCAAACTATCTATGTTGATTTTTTTTTGGGTACTAATATCAGAGATTATGACCTGCCTTCCTTCTTCCATGACAATTTGGTCTAGAATAGAGATTGAGGTGGACAATAGGATCACTATCATCTGGGAAGCCTTGATCGACAGTGATGATTTCTCTATCAAATTTATCCATATGTAACTACTCAATGCCATTGTTTGTCTCAAAAAAGCTAATTTTTCTACTAACCTTGATCTAGTACTAAATATCAGAGTGGTGCACAGTTCCTCTTATACAGTTGATCAAGGAGAAGACACCGATGTTTCAAGCTCCACGCCACGGTGAGTCGAAATACTAAATTGTTACAGTGACATGTACGGCAGATAAGAGGCGGGGTAGTCACAGAAAAACCAAAGCAATATATAAACCAAAAGCTAGAGAATTATAGGTGCCTCTCCTTTTTATCTGCTGTGCACTGGATAATTGGGCATCACTCAAGCCTCCCTAAACAAAACAAACCTCCAAATCACCCACATCTGGAAGCCTACAAACACCACACCAAACCAAAGAAACCAAGAAAGGAGCAGAGAGAAAGGGGGAATAAAGCAGAGAGAGAGAGAGAGAGAGAGAGAGAGAGAGAGAGAGCGAGTAGTAGTACAATAAGGCAAGAAAGAAAGGGAGCAAAGCTTGTAGAGACTGAGAGTCCATCTCCCATGGCCGCTGCAACTAGTATATAAGAGCGGCACGCCTCTGCTTCCAAACCCGGCATCCCAGTCTCATGCTTCGATCCACGCATCCACCCAGTCCCACCGGCGGCGGCGGCGGCTCCGGCTCGTCCCTGGCCTCCAGCTCCGAGAAGAAGATGGTCGGCGGCGCGGGCGGCGGCGGCGGCGGGGCGCCGAGCGGAGCCAAGCTCCTGCAGATCCTGAACGTGCGGGTGGTGGGCTGCGGCGAGCGGGTGGTGGTGCTGTCGCACGGCTTCGGGACGGACCAGTCGGCGTGGAGTCGCGTGCTGCCGTACCTCACGCGCGAGCACCGCGTCGTTCTCTACGACCTCGTCTGCGCCGGCAGCGTCAACCCGGACCATTTCGACTTCCGCCGCTACGACAACCTCGACGCCTACGTGGACGACCTCCTCGCCATCCTCGACGCGCTCCGCATCCCGCGCTGCGCCTTCGTCGGCCACTCCGTCTCCGCCATGATCGGCATCCTCGCCTCCATCCGCCGCCCCGAGCTCTTCGCCAAGCTCGTCCTCATCGGCGCCTCTCCCAGGTAACTAACAACTAACACCGATCAAACCAAATTACAAATCAGAGCGAGCAGGTTCAATCACACGTCAGTTAGTACTTGCTTGTGTTGCAAACTAATCGAAGAAAGAAAAAAAAAACCATGGATCGGAGCAGGTTCTTGAACGACAGCGACTACCACGGCGGGTTCGAGCTGGAGGAGATACAGCAGGTGTTCGACGCGATGGCGGCGAACTACTCGGCGTGGGCGACGGGGTACGCGCCACTGGCCGTGGGCGCGGACGTGCCGGCGGCGGTGCAGGAGTTCAGCCGGACGCTGTTCAACATGCGCCCCGACGTCTCCCTCCACGTCTGCCAGACCGTGTTCAAGACCGACCTCCGCGGCGTGCTGGGCATGGTGCAGGCCCCCTGCGTCGTCGTGCAGACCACCCGCGACGTCTCCGTCCCGGCCTCCGTCGCCGCCTACCTCAGGGCCCACCTCGGCGGCCGTACCACCGTCGAGTTCCTGCAGACGGAGGGCCACCTCCCCCACCTCAGCGCCCCCAGCCTGCTCGCCCAGGTGCTACGCCGCGCCCTCGCCCGGTATTAGAAAACAACGTACGTACGTGCAGTGCTCCAGTAAAAAAAAAACAAGAAGAAGAAGTTTGCTGGTAATTATATGTTACTAGTTCGTACGGCCAGGTAGTATTTTTTTTACCGTCTCGATTTTACTCCTCGCAAGACTTTAAAAAAATGGCGCGCCTGTGCTGTTGCTGTGCCCGCGCGCCAAGAGTGTGCTGTAGCACTAGAACTCGATTTTTACCGTACCTTTTAGGAGTTTTACTCCCCTTGCACGAGGATAGAAATTTGTCCCTTTTTCCACTGCCATGCTCTGCGCTGATGGACGGATCGTGTGTCTGCTCGTGCCACGTGGCAAGAACAGGGGGGGGCGCATCGAGAGTTCCGAGACAGTGCACGAGTTTGTTTTCTTCTTCCATCCGGTCGTGTCTCTTCCATCCGGAAGAGCAAGGCCGCGGTAACCTTTTACTACTACTAGTAGTAGTAGTTACTGCGGTGAGATTGTTGAAATCACTGTGCTGATGTTGTCGGTATCGTTATTTATGCTGCATAATTGCGTTTGGATAAGTGCAGGAGAAGGAAAGTTCCCTGCTCCTGGTTAGCTATAGGCTAATACACGGCAGATCGTTGTCCACGACATGCATGGCCCATCTTATCGTCATTTAACGCCGAAAATGAAGTTGACCTTGCCATCTAACCGCTCCCTCAGCCTGGAGAAATCAAGAAATGGTCAGTCGTACCAAACTAGCCAACATGTAGCTTCGGTGCCCGCAGTGGCTACGAGTACTTGTTGCTGGTAGAGGTCGTCCTTGTCATGTTGCTTTGCGTCACTACAGCTCTGTACTCTGCTTACCAACCAGGCATAGGCTGTAGCTATATTATGTGGTTTATTTATTTATCCTGAAAATTTAAGCTGTCCTTTTTTTCTACTTGATTGTTTCTGAGTTCAGGTTTGTGCTGCTCTTAAATATTTGTGCTAGACAAGCTATGCTACTATGATTTGGGATGCCTATCTTAGCTTTAGCCTTTGGATGTATGTGCTGCGTGTGAGAGTGGGTGTGTGCCCACCAGAGCTAACGTGCCGATCCGTGCGATGCTTACTTAGCCTTTGATATGGTAGGTGCGCTGTTGCTAGCTCAAGCTCTAGCTCAAGCTCAAGCCCAACCAGAACCCAGACAAAAAAAGTACAGGGTAATTGCTTCCATTGGCTTTGGGTGGGCATTAATCAATGTTAAACAATAATAGTCGCCCGACTATTGCCATTGGCTCTCCACAAATGCATATTCTGATACGCAAACTAATGCACTCACAGAGCTTTCCCGCTCACGAAAGAACCGAACCGAACCAATCCAATCGAGCCGTGATCCCTTGCGGTTTCAGCTAAGAGCCAAACAGCGCCACCGTTTCGCCAAGCTCCTCCACTCCCGTGCCGACTGATCACGCGCGTGAGCGCGCGCCCCACTCAAAATCATGCGCAAATCCCGAATCAGGCGAGGCGAAACGGCTTAAGTAGCTCGCTCTTGGGAATATATAGCCAGAGGAAAGAAAAAGGAAAAGAGAGAAAGAAATGAGTGCAGGATTCGGTCCGTGGAGAGTGGCAGAATGGGAAGAAGAGAGTGCAGGAGAGATTTGGGTGGGGGCAAGGAGCGATTTGGTGCCTATATGGTAAGGTTCCTTCTCCTTTTCAGGCGGGGCCCCAGTTTTTAGAATTGAAGGAATCCGGAATGCGATAAGATGGGGCCCCGGGGGAGTGTGGAGAGGAGCCGCGCGGGCGAGCAGTCCCTCTCGCCGTGGGTCGCGTCGTACCGCGTAGCCTTATCCTTCTCGGGAGCGGCGAGGCGACGCGAGGCGAAGCGTTGCGTTGCCTTCCGACGTGTCCCCCGTCGCACGTCGCGCTACAGTGACCAACACTGTTGGAGCACGGCGGAAAGACTGTGCACCGCAGGCGCCGGGGCAGGGGAGGCCCCGGCGGATGGTGCTCTTTCTGGGGGCGGGGCGAGGCGATAAATGATGGATGGGTGACCTACCCTTGTCTTGTCGACTGGTACGGTCGAGTTGCCACATAAACAGGATCCCAGATTTCTCTTGGGAGGCGTCAGACAAAAACTAGCACCGCTCCTCGTGTTTAGAGCGAACAAAGGCTTTGAGGGATGTATTGTATGGAGTTACAAAGGGACCCTAATAAGAAAACAAATTGTAGAATAGTCCCTGAAACTCAATGAGGACTAGAACGAAATTAAAAATTACATCCATGTCCTTGTGCCGCTTCTGGTAACACCGACGATGCGAGAAGAGCTTCAGTCGCCAAATCGACGACAACTCCTCGCTTTGGATTATCCACACCTGATATCGGCTCTGCTACTGCTTGTATATCTGCCGACGGTTGTGAATGACGAAAGGAGTACGGGACCTCCTTGAAGTGGAGGTTGAAGGTGGGCGCTAGAAAATCTTCGACAGGGAGCGCTGGTGATCTACTTGCCAACGCATCCGAACTCGACCGGGAACAAAAGATACTACATCCTCCATCCAGGCAACGCAACGTTTTGAGCTTATTGTGAGATACTATTAGCGCTAGCTTTTCATAAGTACCAGATGGGAAGGCCCGCTACGCTGCGCCCGTTGAATACATGATATTTGGCAGTTGTTTTTATGGTGTTTTGTGTGGTATAATGTAATATGGTGCACAGTGCATGAAAGATCAGGAGCATGTTTTATAGTTTTTTTTTTTGTGTTAGATGGATTAGAAGCAACTTTCTTTGAAAAGATATGAAGTCCAAAAAATATGAAGGCGTACTTAGTGTTTTTGTACTTCTAATATGTGACACTTTTATTATCATGCTGTACGAAGCCACTAACTACTACTGCTAATTGACAATGCATATATTAAGGTAACATGTTATAGGAAACAAGCTACCACTGCTAATTGACAAAACATAAATTAAGCTATTCTCAGTGCATTATGGATATTGTGCTAGTGAATTATCATTTTGGTAATGGGTCAGCAAAAAGAGCGATGAAAAGTTGAGGTAATGACTGAAATTTACGAAGCACACATAAACTGAGGTCAGCGAAAAGAGCGATGAAATGTTGAGGTAATGACTAAACTAAGGTGCAGATGCATGTTGGCAGGTATAGGGGATGTGTATGGAATATTGTTTAGCTGACTCGTGGATGTGTTCTTGCGAAGTTTAGGCTCTCTGCATATGGCATGCGAGGTCAGAACTAAGTCACTAACACATACTATGCTGACAAATGTAATATGTCTTACTGTGCTTTTGGTTAATGTGATCTGTTATTTGACAAACGTGAACAAACGTCTGGTAAATATATGATGCCAGACAGACTACTATGTCCTAAGGTGTAATTGTGTGATGATCTGAAGGTAAATTCTTTTTTTCAATGTTATCTTATCATCTTTGAAGATATTTTAATTATGTTTTTTGTTTGCACCTTGGTAACTAATATCTCCTGAGGTGTAAACGTGCGGTGGTCTGAAGGAAAATACTTTTTTTGAGATCATCGTATAAACAGACAATACAAATGCACCAGTCTAACAAAAAATGGTGATAAAATGCAAACAACTATTGCTTCTCCATCAGAGACAGAACGTGACAAAAATACTTCATAAAAATAGGAAAAAAAAACTTGTGTTATGCATAAATTTCAATAAATCCTTTCCAATAAAGTTGAGAACCACCTGAAATACCATGGTTCATGGAACTGTCATAACCTAGAAATTGAGTTGAACCTCCAATGGGAAATACAAGGAGGATTTACCTCTGGAAGTGTGGGTGTAGAATAACATAAACAGATGCGATAAGCCGTTGGAGCATTGTGGTCATAACAATCATCAATCTGCAATAGTAAAAGCAGCACATGTGAGTTGGATGTAATCATATCTCAAAACCTTCTGGACAAAACTATCGAGGACCAAGAGGCAAACCCAAGTAGAGAAAATAGCCTAGCGGTGTCCAGGAAATAAACCTGAGTGATCCAAATTAGCTATTAAGTAACTAAACTAAATCAAAGCATGATCTTCCTGCCTCGTGAATCACAGCTGAGCAAAGATTGTTTGTAGTCTATGCCATTTTATGGAATACCATAACAGAGCACCTGGATAATTTGTGTTGTGTGTCATCACCACAACAACACAATCTCAATTCTCTGTTAGTCGCTGGACTCTTGCTGTTGGTGTTAGCAAGATCCTTACTCTCATGGAGAGGATGACACTTGGAGATGAGGCAATTTTTCTTTGTTTATTTCTAACACAATGCCATGCCAACCTGAGGGGTTGGGGATACATATTTATAGGCTGCCAACAAGCCAAGCATATGCTAAGATGCTATCCTAAGATGCTGTCCTATGACAGCCAAGATGTTGTCCTTAAAGTCTTGTCCCTATGACAGCCAAGATCTTGTCCTAAAAGGCTGCTTGTCATAGGACGAGTCAAGATGCTGTCCTATGACAGTCAAGATGCTGTCTTTAAAGCTGCTGTACAAGCCTACCCCACAAAGACCACAGTACAGGGACTTATTCATCAACAAAGACCACAGTACAGGGACTTATTCATCATTCTCCCCCTAAGTCTTGTGCGTCGTCTTGTGGGAGAGTTGAACCATCCCGATCCTAGAGCAGAGCTCGAGGAATTTTACCTCCCAAGAGGCTTGGTGAAAGAGTCCGCAAGTGATCCGTGGTGTTGATGTAGCTCGCCTTGATGTCGCCTTCATCCAACGACCTCGGATGAAGTGGTACTTCACCGGATATGCTTGCTCGTTCAGGAAAGCGGGGTTCTTTGCGAGCCGAGCGGACTTGTCGTCCACCCCGAGCCACCGCTTCGGTGTCTCTGCCGGAGATCACCAGCGATCGAGCGAGCGAGCGCTGAGTCGAGCGGTGGAAGCCGCTATGTACTCGACCTCCACAATGAGACGTGGCCACCACCGCTTGGATCGATCGCCACTAACGAGGCACTTGCCGAGGAAGAAGAGAATCCGCTTGTGCTCTTCTTTGGTGTCGATGTCGCTGCGTGGTCGCCGCGGCGTGCCCGATGAAATGCGCCGCCGCCGGACACCTCGGGTAGTGCAAGCCGTGGTCGGAGGTGCCCGCAACGTAGCGGAGGATCCTCTTCACGGCTGGCCGATGTCTCGTCGTCGGTCATTTGCATGAACCGACCGACGTGGCCGACGGCCAACGCTGACCAACGCTGTGGGACGAGGTAGCGAAGATCGCCCACGATCTGCGCGTGCTTGCGTCGCGTCCCACCACCTCCGCCGTGCTCTCACGACTCGACTTGACCTCTCCTCCATAGGAGTGTGGGTGGGTTGCGATCGGTGAGCCCGCCACTTCGGCGGTGCGCTTGGCGTGGCGGTCTGCCGAAGGAGATCTGGAGTATCTGGTGGACCTCGATCCCGGTAGAAGGAGAGAGCCCCAAGTCGCTCATCCGAAGGCGGTCTTCATCTCCACCTTGAACTCCTCGACCTCGGCCTCGCGGAGCCGGTGATCAACAGTCGTCGGCGTGAGCGCCCGCGGCCAGGCGTTGCCGCCTTTGCCCCGCCGGTGACCGCAGACCTCGTGTGCGCTCTGCTGGAACCCCATTTGCTTGAGGTGGAGTCGACTTAGCGTTCGGGCTCGTGGTGCTGCCGCAAGCCATAGAGGGCCTTGCGCGAGCGGAGAACCTGCCTCCTTGCCGGGATGACGAATCCGGTGCCGACGGACGTAGGCCTCCTCCTTCAAGTCGCCGTTGAGGAATGATGGACGCGCCAACCTCCCGGGTCGCAAGTGCGAGGAGAAGGCGAGCGGACTCCATGCGCGCGACGGGCGCGCGGCGTCATCGAAGTCGACCCTCTCCCGCCGCATGAAACCTCGTGCCACCAAGCGAGCCTTGTGCTTGATGATGGCGCGGCCATCCCGCCCGGCGAACACCACTTAAGGGTGATCGCTCGGTGATCGGCGGAAGATCCGCCGCCTCCACGTCGGTTCAGCTCGGCGGCGTCCATCTCTCGCTTCATCGCGACACGCCATGCGCGTCTCACTCGCCTCGGCGAAGGAACAAGGCTCGCCGTCGTCGCCGCCAAGTCAGCTCCGCCTCGAAGTCGTGTTGCGCCGATCCGAGGATGGGTACGCCGCCGAGAGATGTTGTCCATAGTACGATAAGCGTAGGGGCTCGTCGTGGTAGCGTCGACGCGGTCCTCGTCGTGAGACAATGGAGATAGCGAACTCCACCATCTTGCGCTGCGTCGTGGGCCGAAGCTATTGGGGCGATCCGGTGGTGTGGCCTCGGTGCGGTGGAGAGTGGTGGCCGGTGCGGGAGGCGTGGCGTGGCGGTGCGCGAGGTGGTGGAGCACTCGCCGGGCGGTGGCGAGCAAGGTGTCGAGTGGGCGAGCTCGGTGAAGACGAGCTACTAGCTCCCCGCTTCTCGAAATGGGCGTGGTCGACAACAAAGTCCACGAGAGTCGAAGTCGAACCGTCGTCCACCGCCTTGTCCGCGTCGGCGCTCGCCGCCGTCGAACACAGCGTCACGCGAGATGCGGGCGCTGTTGTGACAGGTCGAGGATGCGGTAGGCCTCGAGCCCTCCGTGGCCGATGAACACTCCGAGTGCTCCCGCTGTCGAGCTTACCGATGTGACCAAGCTCCTTGGCGAGCGAGAGCCAAGACCCGCAAGTGGAGACCGCCGGCTTGCGTCCATGCCAGCCTCGTCTGCGCGTCCGCCATCGAGCGCCTTGGTAGCGGCGGTTGAGGATGTAGACGGCCGTCACCACCGCCTCTCCCGAAGATGGTAGGCATCCCTCTCGCGAGGAGGGCGAGCCATCCCACAACCGTCTGGTTGCGCGCTCGACGACACCGTTCTGCGCGGTACATGTGACGGTAGCCGAGTAGTGGCGCTGAATGCCCTCATCGGTGCAAAGACGACGCGACCAGTCGGCCGCCGTGAATTCGCCGCCGTTATGCGTGGCGCGAAGACGCGCAGCTTGCGGCCGCGCTCGCCTCCATGCTGACTGCGTGCGCTGATGGCGTCCGCGACCTCTCCCTTGCCGCCGAGGACCATCACCCACATGTAGCGGGAGAGATCGTCGACAAGCGAAGAAAAGTAGCGTCGTCCTCGGTGTGGCGGCGGTCACCGCCACACAAGTCCCCGTGCACGAGCTCGAACCTCTCCTTGGCTCGGAAACTCGCTTTCTTTGGGAAAGGAAGTCGCCTGCTGCCGTCAACGCAGACGCCGCAGAATCGCTCCACATGGTCAAGGCACGGCGGGCCTCGCACCATTTCCATGGCACCGAGCCGCCTGGGCCTCGGTGAAAGGTGCCCAAAGCGCTGTGCATCCGCTGCCACGCCTCGTCGTCCGACGGCGGCGAGACAGAGGGTTGTGCCACCGCGACGTGAAGCATGTAAGTCGATTTGCGCCTCTGGTTACCTTGGCAAGAAAGCGGCGGCGAAGATCCCAAATCCGAAGACACCGTGCTCGATCTCGACACGAGCCGTTCTCGTCGAGTATCCCAAGGCGATGATGGAGTTCGCAGACGGGGATGTAGTAGACGGCGGTGGCGACTGTGCTCACCGGACATGGTGGTGAAGATGACGGAACCGACGCCCTTGATTTCCACGCGAGGCGCCCCCAAACAGACGGAGCCTCGGACGCCGAGTCAAACTCGGCGAAGAACTCCCATTGACCGGTCATGTGATGGGTGGCGCGGTGTCGAGGCACCACCTGCGTCGATCTTGTCGTTCTCGGGCCGTGGCAGGAGGGCATGTGCTTTTGGCTCGTCAAGGTGGAGGAGCCATCGCTGCGGGTGTCACTGGAGGTGGTTCGATGCTCGCATGAGCAATGAACGAGCCGGCCGCTTCCTCCTCTGCTCGCTGTGACGTGGGCTGGCCGCGTCGTGGTATCGACAATCCACGCCCAATGACCAAGCTTGCGCGATTGTGGCAAGAGTCGTCTCGTCTTGCGCTTTTTGCTTGCCGGGCGCCGCCTCGGACGCCTCACGATCATTACCCTCGGACGTCCTCGCGCCCATGCACGGCGTCTTTGCGCGACTTGCGCTGCCGCTTGCGGCGCTGTCGTGGAAGAAGGCTCCCTTCTTCCCGCCACCTGGCCGGCGACCACTGTTCCCGAGTGAGGAGGAGCTTCCGCCAATGGAGACGGGTCCCGAGAGGCGTTGTGGCTCATCGTTTGTCAACAACCTTGAAGCGACCAACGCCTCCTCGATCGTCATCGTGGAGGTCCAGCGAGACTCAATCGAGCGGGCGCTCGCTTGTACTTCTCGGGGGCGCAGCGGAAGAGCTTTTCCACGACTCTCTCTCGCCGTAGGTGTCGTCGCCGAATCGCACTGGCTTCGCAGCGAGTGTTGAGGCGGAGAACAAAGTCATCCGTCCTCCTCTTTGGCTTGAAGGCCAAGTGATGTCGCTGCCGTCGTCTTTGCGGCGATGGCGTCCCAAGCCTCTTTGGCGGTCCGCTTGTTGGTAGCGAAGCGCATCTCGGCGGGGCTGCGGTGATGAGAGCATCCAGCGCCGTCGATCCTGATGTCGTAGTCGGCGTCGCCGTCTGGATCATCCGCATATCGCCGTGCAGTTTTACCTCATCGCCGCAGACCCCGCTCGACATAGTTGGTCTTGGTGAGGTAGAGCCCTCCACGCTGCCGGCCGTACGCGTCCACAGCGACGACTGGTACCGTGGTGACCACGTGCCGTCTGGGAGAAGGCGCGTTACTGTGAAGGCCGCGCTCCGTCGACCCGTCGCCGCCATTATTGGCGCGCCTCTCCGAGGCGCCACCGCGCGCGCGCTTCGTCTGGTGCCGCCATCATGGGCGTCATGGGCGCGCGCGCATCGCTTGCACTTCATTTCTCATGTTGCCTCCCTCAGTGACTCAAGATCCGCGTCGGCGCTATCATCCAGCGCAGAGATGGAGCCTGCTGCCTTCTTGCGCAAAACCTTGACCTCCGCTCCGCCGCCCGCTGCATCTGCCGCCGCCGCCGCTTCCACCTCCGCTTCTGGTGATGCCCGGCTCCATGTACCGCAGCCTTGACGCTTCTTTCCGCGCAGCGGTCTCTGCCGCTGCTGCTGCCTTCGCTCTTGCTGCCAGCGAAACTCGGCCGTCTCGCGACCTGCGTGCTTTCGAGGCGGCCGAAGGCCGAGATCGCCTGCGGACATGGCGCGCTCTCGAAGGTCGCGCGGGAGAGAAGGTCGCTTCAGTCTTGCCGTCTCGGGAGGAGTGGCGAGGGACAATGGAGGCTATTCTTCTCTGGGTGAAATTCTTCTGAGAGGGAGAGATGAGCGGGAGATGCAACATGTAAGGTTGTAAAATCACAAATTGTCGTTGACACTCAGACAACACTACAGTATGAAATACTCGGACATGCTTGGATGCAAGACTTCCCATGGAAATAGTTGGTATAGCACATGCAGAGGGACCAAAAAAAAGACCACAAGATCTGAGGACTTATTCATCATTCTCAACATGTAAGGTTGTAAAATCACAAATTGTCGTTGACACTGTAGTTGGTATAGCACATGCAGAGGGAAAAAAAATTGTAAGAAGCACTGAACAACAATACTGTATATATATTTCCTTTTTGGTTAGAACATTAGAAAAATATTAACTATCATACATGTTTAAACGCAACAAAAAGCATCTATCTCTCCAAACAGTGACAGGAGCGAAGCGAACAATGTAAAAGAAGAACATAAGCACCTTATTGTAGCTACATGCAGCAGGGAACAACTCCAGAAGTCTACTTTGGTCTGAGATAGCAGCAATAGCATACTGCATCGCCTTGCTATTTAGCCACAGAGCAGACTAGACTCATGACACGTTCAAAATTCTGAAGAATGTAAAGCATGTAGGTAGGTAAAAAATCCCTAAAAATAAAAGGCATGTGTTAATCATTCGGCGAGCTGTTCATAAACTAAGGATCGAAGGAACCTCATACAAAGCCACAATTATTTTTGAAAACAGAATAGGGGGAATTACAGCTGTCTGGGAATCATATAGCTATAGCCTCACCATACTGTTTGCTGGAGATGCAATGGGCAGAATATGCTGACAGATGACATCGCAAACAACCTGAAACCAAATATGGAAGGGCAAACTGAGATTCAGTTCAATAGAACCCCACCAAAAGAGCATACAAACTGTATTTGTAATAAAAACATACTAAGGCATAATTTACAATCTACCGTAAATTGGCTTATATATTTCTCTTGGTGCAGGAAAAGATTCCAGTAAAGAGAATCCGTATGGTGTACATATTCGTTTAGCACTGTCTAAATTCTCAACGCGGTGCTATGGACAAAAGCAAGGAAATCAAGATAAAGCGATAACAATAAAAAAATGGTATCTACCACCAAGTCATAGTATGCCTCATAGTCATAGTATCAAGGGAACTTCGTTTTAGCTCCACCAAAGGATGTTTGGGTGAATCGCATCTAGCAAAATATTTTTTGTTTCCTGCACTGCTATTTCTGTCTGCAACCAAGGTAACAAGCAGATACAAATGCCACACACCTCCGCGGCTGCGGCAGAGCACTAAAAAAAGAGAAGAAATATGCCCTCACAAAAGTGAAGAATCTGGCCCTTCCAACTTCCTGGACGCATGACATAAACGTCTCCCGCATGACATAAATTGCTAGAACGTTTTGATCTAAAGAAGATCAACAAAACAAGAAGACCACAAGAGGAAACAATCGGCCATTGGGGCCCCCTCTCTCAAGCAAGCGCACCAAGCAGGCAAAAAAAACACGATGGCAAACGAAACAACAGAAGCCTGACAACAACACGAACGAACAGGCAAAGGCACAGGCACATGCACTAATTGATCTCGGCAGAACATCCCAAAAGAGACGAATCTGGCAAAAGTAAGAAGACCACAAGAGGAAAGACTCGGGAGAACATTACAAAAATACTAACTATCATACATGTTTAAGCACGAAGAAAAATCATCTATCTCTCAAAACAGTGACAGGAGTGAAGTGAACAACGTAAAAGGAGAACATAATCACCTTATCATAGCTACATGCAGCAGGGAACAACTCCAGAAGTCTACATTGGTCTGAGATAGCAGCAATAGCTTACCACATCGCCTTGCTATTTAGCCACAGAGCAGGCTAGACTCATGAGTCATGACATTAAAAATTATGAAGAACGTGAAGCATGTAGGTAGGTAAAATATCCCTGAAAATAAAAGGCATGTGTTAATCATTCTGCAAGATGTTCATAGACTAAGGATCGTAGGAACCTCATAGAAAGCCACAAATATTTTTGAAAACAGAATAGGGGGACCTACCGCTGTCTGGGACTCGTATAGTTATAGCCTCACCATACTGTTTGCTGGAAATGCAATATGCAGAATATGCTGGCAGACGACATCGCAAACAACCTGAAACCAAATATGGAAGGGCAAACTGAGATTCAGTTCAATAGAAACCCACCGAAAGAGCATACAAACTGCATTCATAATTTTTTTTAAAAAAAACATACCAAGGTATCATCTACAATCTACCGTAAATTGTCCTATATATTTCTCTTGGTGCGGGAAAAAGATTCCAGTAAAGAGAATCCATATGGTATACATATTCAACGTGGTGCCATGGACCAAAGCAAGGAAATCAAGATAAAGCGATAACAACTAAAAACGATACCTACCATCAAGTCATAGTAGAGTTTTGCTGCTTGGCCTCAATACCACTGCACTGGAGGCATCAAACATTAGCTTTAGCTATAAAAAACGAAGGGCGACAAAACCATATCTGACTATGCATACATCTTCTGAAGACAAATGCCCTTGGCGTGAGATGGCTCTGCACTCGTTACCCAAGTGCCTCTTCTTGTATGCCTTGTCAGTCCACCTTTGGTTCCTGCGGTGGGCCTCGAGCGAGGGGCAGGAAGGGGGTCGGGGCTCTAGGAGCCAGCGGGCGTAGGGAGATGGGAAGCGCCTTGACCAGTGGCGGTGGCGCCTAGGTGGAGCCATGGAAGGTAGCGAGCTCGAGTGGAGGAGGCCACCATGGGGGGAGAGGGAGGAGGCGACCGTGTGGGAGGAGAGGGAGGGGCCGTAGGCGGGCTGAGCGGCGACGGCACCTAGGTCAGGAGAGCGGCCGTCCGTTCCGAATCTGCGATCCAATGGCCTCGCACCTGTCTGATTAGGACCATCCGATGGATATCCGACGTTTGCCGACAGCTGAGAAGGACCTGCGCGCAATTTCGCAAACGGCGGGGTGTTTTCGCAAAAACAAAAGCGATGTGGGCAGCTCCTGGGAGTGGGGCAGAGATCCTCTCGCGTATAGATAACAGAGAAATTCCGGAATTAATCTCTTCTTCTTTTTTCCTTAGTACGTTCACATACCCATATCTTCTTCTTTTTAAAGGCTGTCCTCCAAAATATGAGGCAAACTATGGGCATTTTGAGCCCATTATCATTTCGAGGAATGATATTGGGGCCGCAGAAAATAGTAATAAAAGGTCGGACCAAGCGCATGCAGCCCAGCTGCCCAGGATACTCGTGGCCCAGGGACGAGGTCAAAAGCGCCGCGGCCTGCGGCCGCAACGGGAACAATGCGGCTTGCCGGATGTGGCGGCCCAACGTGCGAAGGGTGCGGAGCACACGCGCCGACCGTGGTCGCGGCGAATTTTACCGTTCCCCGCGGTGAAGACGCGGCGTATGTTCGCTATCGCAGTCTGAATTTTTGGCACTTTTGAATCTGTATTTGTATGAATGATCATGTATGAGCTGTATTTGTATATGTAATATTGTTATGTCATTGTACGGCAACACCTCTCTGCGTGTCATATAAGTCGTGTGGTAACACCTTCACCGCCGTCACATGGTCTCTCCAGCCAACCCCGCCGTCACGTCACCCGTACCGTGCGGCAACGCGCAATACTGTAGTAGTTTGTACAACTATAACAAAATCGTAAATCCTTCTACAACATGGCGGTGGGGCTGGCCAGGGAGACCACATGCGACAACGGTGTTATATATGCAAATACGGCTCGCACACAATCATTTCTGCAAATACGAGTTCAGAAGATGATGTATCTGTCAAAAAGTCTCGCGGTCTTGACTTGATCTACAGACTTTCCATTGTACATTTGTACGTACAAGTTCACTCCAAAAGGAAAGGAGGGAGGGTTTGCCTAATTTGCCTCCTGGATAAGGGTATATATAGTACATTAAGGTGATATCAGCTGCTTATAATCTATACCATATAAGATTTTTTATGAATGAATGGGAGACAAGGAATAGAGAGGTGGAAGTTGTCTCGCATGTAACAGACAGTCTGTAAAGCTCCTTATAGACATAACTTTTGTTGTTGTATCAATATCTTCTGTAATCCCCATAATTTGTGATCTTATTTTGTAAGAGTCATGTATAAATAACTTAGAGATAACTCGTTATATGAGTTGTGTCTAATTTTATTTATAAATAACATAAAAGAAATATTACACAATCATCGTCGTACATGCGCCCGATGATACGGGCCACTTTTAGCAACTCTCTTCTTGTAGTACGACAACATGCTAAGTTGATAACACGTTGTTGTCAACGTCATGTCTCGGATTATATTCTGTAGCCTCTCCACATTGTTGTTTTTTCTTCTTCTAACATCTCATAAGAAAAGTCCTTTTCTTTGGCGGTTGCACGTTACCGGAACACGTTTTATGCCATAAACTAATGGGGGTCGTGCATCGTGGGACCATGTTCAATAATCTATTAAGGCCTGCATTTTTTGGTTTTTTTACGAATCCTATGATCCAGCCCAGTCCTTGGTAGCCCGGCCTGGGTGCATGCATGCAGCGCAAGAAGACTCGGTTCGTTTGACCCCTCAATTTCCGGTCCGTTCCCTGGAGCAAAGGAAGGAGGAGCTACCATGGCATTGCCACTCGCTTAATTTAGATCTCATTGCTTCTCTCCTTCTCCTCCTTGCATCCGTCTCCGGTCGCCGCGCGGGATACTAAAAAAACTTGCTGAAACCACGCACAGCTTCCATGAAATTATGCACTTTTCGCACAAAAAAACTTCCATGAAAGTGTCACCGATCGGCGTGCCCGAGTCGCCCCCACGTACTCACGCGTCAACCACCGTCCGTCCCACGCAGTTCTTCCATGGAAATGCCGGCGTGAGGATCGTACTATATAGGTAGGCGGAGTTGGTGGGGGGAATTGAAGGGGTTGGTTGGTTCTTTGAGAGAGGAGAAGAGAGGGTAAAGATGGAGAGTTACCTGAAAGAGAACTTTGGGGGCGTCAAGTCCAAGCACTCGTCGGACGAGGCGCTGGGCCGATGGCGCAAGGTCGTCGGCGTCGTCAAGAACCCCAAGCGTCGTTTCCGCTTCACCGCCAACCTCGACAAGCGCTCCGAGGCCGCCGCCATGAAGCGGTCCAACCAGGTACGTACCGCCTCCCTTGACAAGAGGGCACTGACATCCCTGCTCTTTATGTTTTCCCGTTCCACGTTGTGTTCCTGCAATTGTTTGTTAATTCGGTTGGAAAGCAGAGAGACCAGATTGGAAAGGCATTAGGCAGATAGATACGCGAGGAATTTGCCCTTGCAGTTCCCGACCATATCTTGGATCGGCTTCGTGCTTTGCCAGTGTCAGCGTTTTCGTTCACTTTTCTTGGGATACATAGGAAGCGCAGATTGTACATGCGCTGATGATACGGGCCACTTTTTAACAACTCGCTTCTTGTAGTACGAGAACATGCTAAGTTGATAACACGTCGTTGTCAACGTTGTGTCTCGGATTATATTATGTAGCCTCTCCACATTGTTGTTTTTTCTTCTTCTAACATCTCATAAGAAAAGTCCTTTTCTTTGGCGGTTGCACGTTACCGGGACACGTTTTATGCCGTAAACTAATGGGGGTCGTGCATCGTGGGACCATATTCAATAATCTATTAAGGCCTGTATTTTTTGGTTTTTTTACGAATCCTATGATCCAGCCCAGTCCTTGGTAGCCCGGCCTGGGTGCATGCATGCAGCGCAAGACGACTCGGTTAGTTTGACCCCTCAAATTCTGGTCCGTTCCCAGGAGCAAAGGAAGGAGGAGCTGCCATGGCATTGCCACTCGCTTAATTTCCATCTCGTTGCTTCTCTCCTTCTCTTCCTTGCATCCGTCTTCGGTCGCCGCGCGGGATCCTAAAAAAACATGCCGAAACCACGCACAGCTTTAATGAAATTATGCACTTTTCGCACAAAAAACTTCCATGAAAATGTAACCGATCGGCGTGCACGAGTCACCCCCACGTACTCATGCGTCAACCACCGTCCGTCCCACGCGGTTCTTCCAGGGAAATGCCGGCGTGAGGATCGTACTATATAGGTAGGCAGAGTTGGTGGGTGGGGGGAATTGAAGGGGTTGGTTGGTTCTTTGAGAGGAGAGGAGAAGAGAGGGTAAAGATGGAGAGTTACCCGAAAGAGAACTTTGGGGCGTCAAGGCCAAGCACTCGTCGGACGAGGCGCTGGGCCGATGGCGCAAGGTCGTCGGCGTCGTCAAGAACCCCAAGCGCCGCTTCCGCTTCACCGCCAACCTCGACAAGCGCTCCGAGGTCGCCGCCATGAAGCGGTCCAACCAGGTACGTACCGCCTCCCTTGTCAAGAGGGTCCTGACATCCCTGCTCTTTATGTTTTCCCGTTCCACGTTGTGTTCCTGCAATTGTTCGTTAATTCGGTTGGAGAGCAGAGTGACCAGATTGGAAAGGCATTAGGCAGATAGATACGCGAGGAATTTGCCCTTGCAGTTCCCGATCATATCTTGGATCGGCTTCGTGCTTTGCCAGTGTCAGTGTTTTCGTTCACTTTTCTTGGGATACATAGGAAGCGCAGATTGTACATGCGCCGATGATACGGACCACTTTTTAGCAACTCTCTTCTTGTAGTACGACAACATGCTAAGTTGATAACACGTCGTTGTCAACGTCGCGTCTCGGATTATATCAGTAGCCTCTCCACATTGTTGTTTTTTCTTCTTCTAACATCTCCTAAGAAACTCCTTTTCTTTGGCGTTTGCACGTTACCAGGACGCGTTTTATGCCGTAATACAATGGGGTCGCGCATCGTGGGACCATGTTCAATAATCTATTAAGCCCTGTATTTTTTGATTTTTTTACGAATCCTATGATCCAGCACAGTCCTTGGTAGCCCGGCCCGGGTGCAGGCATGCAGCGCAAGAAGACTCGGTTCGTTTGACCCCTCAATTTCTGGTCCGTTCCCAGGAGCAAAGGAAGGAGGAACTGCCATGGCATTGCCACTCGCTTAATTTCCATCTCGTTGCTTCTCTCCTTCTCCTCCTTGCATCCGTCTCCGGTCGCCGCGCGGGATCCTAAAAAAACTTGCCAAAACCACGCACAGCTTCCATGAAATTACGCACTTTCCGCACAAAAAACTTCCATGAAAGTGTCACCGATCGGCGTGCCCGAGTCGCCCCCACGTACTCATGCGTCAACCACCGTCCGTCCCACGCGGTTCTTCCATGGAAATGCTGGCGTGAGGATCGTACTATATAGGTAGGCGGAGTTGGTGGGGGGGAATTGAAGGGGTTGGTTGGTTCTTTGAGAGGAGAGGAGAAGAGTTACCTGAAAGAGAACTTTAGGGGCGTCAAGGCCAAGCACTCGTCGGACGAGGCGCTGGGCCGATGGCGCAAGGTCGTTGGCGTCGTCAAGAACCCGAAGCGCCGCTTCCGCTTCACCGCCAACCTCGACAAGCGCTAAGAGGCCGCCGCCATGAAGCGGTCCAACCACGTACGTACCGCCTCCCTTGTCAAGAGGGTCCTGATATCCCTGCTCTTCATGTTTTCCCATCCCACGTTGTGTTCCTGCAATTGTTCGTTAATTCGGTTGGAGAGCAGAGTGACCAGATTGGAAAGGCATTAGGTAGATAGATACGCGAGGAATTTGCCCTTGCAGTTCCCGATCATATCTTGGATCGGCTTCGTGCTTTGCCAGTGTAAGCGTTTTCGTTCACTTTTCTCGGGATACATAGGAAGCGCAGATTGTACATGCGCCGATGATACGGGCCACTTTTTAGCAACTCTCTTCTTCTAGTACGACAACATGCTAAGTTGATAACACGTCGTTGTCAACGTCGCGTCTCGGATTATATTTTGTAGCCTCTCCACATTGTTGTTTTCTTCTTTTTCTAACATCTCCTAATCAAAGTCCTTTTCTTTGGCGGTTGCACGTTACCAGGACGCGTTTTATGCCGTAAACCAATGGGGTCGCGCATCGTGGGACCATGTTCAATAATCTATTAAGCCTGGTATTTTCTGGTTTTTTACGAATCCTATGATCCAGCCCGGCCCAGGTGCAGGCATGCAGCGCAAGAAGACTCGGTTCGTTTGACCCCTCAAATTCGGTCCGTTCCCAGGAGCAAAGGAAGGAGGAGCTGCCATAGCATTGCCACTCGCTTAATTTCCATCTCGTTGCTTCTCTCCTTCTCCTCCTTGCATCTATCTCCGGTTGCCGCGCGGGATCCAAAAAAAACTTGCCAAAACTACGCACAGCTTCAATGAAATTATGCACTTTCCGCATAAAAAAACTTCCATGAAAGTGTCACCGATCGGAGTGCCCGAGTCGCCCCCACATACTCACGCGTCAATCACCGTCCGTCCCACGCGGTTCTTCCAGGGAAATGCCGGCGTGAGGATCGTACTATATAGGTAGGCAGAGTTGGTGGGGGGGGGGAATTGAAGGGGTTGGTTGGTTCTTTGAGAGGAGAGGAGAAGAGAGGGTAAAGATGGAGAGTTACCTGAAAGAGAACTTTGGGGGCGTCAAGGCCAAGCACTCGTCGGACGAGGCGCTGGGCCGATGGCGCAAGGTCGTCGGCGTCGTCAAGAACCCCAAGCGCCGCTTCCGCTTCACCGCCAACCTCGACAAGCGCTCCGAGGCCGCCGCCATGAAGCGGTCCAACCAGGTACGTACCGCCTCCCTTGTCAAGAGGGTCCTGACATCCCTGCTCTTTATGTTTTCCCGTTCCACGTTGTGTTCCTACAATTGTTCGTTAATTCGGTTGGAGAGCAGAGTGACCAGATTGGAAAGGCATTAGGCAGATAGATACGCGAGGAATTTTCCCTTGCAGTTCCCGATCATATCTTGGATCGGCTTCGTGCTTTGCCAGTGTCAGTGTTTTCGTTCACTTTTCTTGGGATACATAGGAAGCGCAGATTGTACATGCGCCGATGATACATACCACTTTTTAGCAACTCTCTTCTTGTAGTACGACAACATGCTAAGTTGATAACACGTCGTTGTCAATGTCGCGTCTCGGATTATATTCTGTAGCCTCTCCACATTGTTGTTTTTTCTTCTTCTAACATCTCCTAAGAAAAGTCCTTTTCTTTGGCGTTTGCACGTTACCAGGACGCGTTTTATGCCGTAAACCAATGAGGGTCGCCCATCGTGGGACCATGTTCAATAATCTATTAAGCCATGTATTTTCTGTTTTTTTACGAATCCTATGATCCAGCCCAGTCCTTGGTAGCCCGGCCCGGGTGCAGGCATGCAGCGCAAGAAGACTCGGTTCGTTTGACCCCTCAAATTCCGGTCCGTTCCCAGGAGCAAAGGAAGGAGGAGCTGCCATGGCATTGCCACTCGCTTAATTTTCATCTCGTTGCTTCTCTCCTTCTCCTCCTTGCATCTGTCTCTGGTCACCGCGCGGGATCCTAAAAAAACTTCTCTCCTTCTCACGAAGCGGTCCAACGTAGATACGCGAGGAATTTGCCATTGCAGTTCCTGATCATATCTTGGATCGGCTTCGTCGCTTTGCAAGTGTCAGCGTTTTCGTTCACTTTTCTTGGGATACATAGGAAGCGCAGATTGTACATGCGGAGGTGTAGAATTGCAGATTACAACATCTCAAATTGTCGAGTATAAAGTCCTTATCGGGCTATCAGGCCTTCCTTGCACTTTTTTTACCTGAAAATAACTATTGGACTATGAAAGTAAATGTTGGTCCTGTATTTTGTAAATTCAAATCCTCTTTGTAAATACTATGCTATTTTCTAGATCAGTAGATAGCACTTACAGGCATATTGCTAAATCATTTCATGCATGATATAAAACTATATCATTTATTAATTTAACACATCAGAGTTTACATAAACCACGTCAGGTCATGTTTTACAATAAGGACCGAATAGACTAAAAGATTACATTACAAAAGTAGCGGAAGCGACAACGGAAGCAAAAGGGTGATAGCACATCTCTCCATAGGCAAGCGACTGGGGAAACTCGTGTGCGTTCGATATTACCCGAAAACTCAGATAATATATAATGCACGCAAGCATCAACGAAGTCATCTAAACTGAGGGGAGATCTAGACTAAAAGAACTAAACTACTCCTCATTGTATCCTGAGCCTCCAACTTCTGGATCTTCGTAGTAGTCGTAATATCTGGAATTTCCTGATTCTGAGGGTTTTGGGGGAGAGAGCGAAAATGAGCACAACTTTCGTGCTTGCAAGCCAACACATAAGATGCAATAATATACATGCAAGACTTTAATAAGGATGGATCATGTTCTTTTATTTGCTAAAGCAATGTTTTCAATTATCATAAGTATAAATTGCTATCACTTAACATTTTAACCAAATTGCATTTCATTAAAGAGAGTAATTGTGCAATATTTATATCAGCAGAGGCTACCTCCACCTTTATGCTTATTTTTTATTAGGGCTATCCCCGTTTATTACACTACTGAGTTCGAAAACCTAGAAAAATCCAACTTCAGGGCTAGGTGAGCCTACCATATTTTTCATCCCACCACAAAGGTTTTTTAAATAGAACTAACTCTAGTAAAGTTCCCATGTCCGTCTTTGACCGTAGGCATGACTGTTTAAACAAATTAGACTCTGCAGAGGTTGTACATTGTACCCACAAGAGATAATCATACTCGTTACACTACATGATTCCGTAGTCATGTAGTTGAGTGATCTCACCCATATGGGCTGCCCCCATTTGCGGTGGGTCCTATAAGTTGTGCGGGATGTTTACCACCACGACTAGCATAGCTGACAACTTCACCATTCCTTGGTGTCACATTCAAGCTGGATCGTATCCACTACTTACACTACCTTAAGCTTTAACATACATTTGATTAGATAAGTAAAGTATGCAATTTTGGTAATTTAAATGAATATAATTTACATAAAATATAGGTTTAATATGATCAAAGCATTGACTCGCCTGGGTTAAAGGCAAGAGAGTCTTGATAGTCTTATGCTTGATCAAGTTGGAGATCTCCCGCGTCTTCGAATTCTATTCGGACGAACATACCAAAAAAGGCACAAACAAGCAAAGAGAGCGGGTGGAGTCTTGACAGGGGCAGGTGCGCCAACGACTTTGGCGACCAAGACTGGTGGCAGAGGGGTGGAGCAGCAGGGAGCCAGGGCGGCGCGGTGGTGGCAGAGGCACTCGTGGCTGACTCGGACAGGGGAGGAAGAAGGTAGGGGGATGGCTCAGGCGTGGGAGAAGGCCATGGGGAGCTGGGCCGAAAGGGTGATGGGGCTGGGCCATCCAAGGGAAAGGGAAGTGGGCCGAATGCCCAAGGAGACTAGGGCTGAGCCCAAGAAAAGAGGAACAAATTTGAGAAGAAGTCCCAAATTTGAAATAGATTAATTCAATTCGAATTTGAATCCAAAAATTTACAAAAAAGTTTGAAACACAAACCGAGCTTAGCTAGAAGCTAGAAGATTTGAGAAAATATGCTAGTTTGAATTAAGGTTTGAAAACCGAAAACTATATGGTAATTACTATTCAACGTTTTCGAAAATGGACTGTTACAGTAAACATCTGAGATGCTATAGAAAAAGTATTGATCTGTAATTTACTTTTACTAGTTGTTAACAACTTTGTTTAGAGTGAATGTGACATCATACCCAGCCGTTCTCTTTCACTCGGCGTTTTACAGTCTCCGAGATGTGACATTGTCTTTTACTTTTTATAATTTTGTATTAAGATGTACTAATCAAATTATAATATTATAAAAATATTTTTAACGACAAATCTAATGATATAATTTTTATATAAGTCAATCTAGATAGTTTTCAACCTGTTGGCATTCATTCTAGGATGGAGGGAGCATCACTGTCAATCATGCACACACGTAAAGTTCAAAATACTGATTTACAACAAACTTCAAATAGGCCAATCTTTTTTTTAATTGAAACTCCTGTATGTCTATACGAATCAAACTTGCCGAATTTGAACTTTCCATATTTATGCATACTGTGGCAACTTATCAAGTGATTGCTGTAGAGGCTAGAGCCTTCATCAATTTCTGCCAAGTAGATACATTTGTAAAAAGCGCAGCATTAGTGCAGCGTGGAAGCTCCTGCGGCAATTGTTTTTTTTTTTTTAAACAGCGTTTTGGAGCACTTTACTCAAGAACAAACTTTTTTTGGGTCTTTTCTGGTCACGGTTGCAGCTTTTTTAAGTAGGGATTGTGTGTTTGTAAGGTAACTAAAATTTTCTTAAGTATATGTTAATTTTTTAATCAGTTGGGTCAACGTCTAATCATATAACATATCAATCTCTATACAGATCTAATGGTTACAAAAATTGACTTAGATTTAAGATAATTTCAGGTTAAATCCTTTTAAAATTTCCGGATTATGGCGTGGTTTGTGCTGTTGGAAGTTGGAACTGTTAAGTTCTTCGAGCAATGGAAGCTTAGCTCTCCTGTGAATATAAACCAACAAACTCATCCTGAAAAAAACAGCAAAAAAAAAACCCCAGTATATCATTAGATACCACTAGTTCACTATCATCTCTCTCTGGAGCTTTCTGTCTTTTAAAACGTAATGAAGTGCCAAAGCAGATGCTTTTATGCAATTTTGAGCCGCAAGCAAGCTGAGAACAATTGTTGTTCTTGAGACTTACAACAATTGTTGTTCTTGAGACTTACTTCCACTTTATACCTATTTCAGGAGAAGCTGCGTGTGGCTGTGCTTGTTTCAAAGGCTGCACTTCAGTTCATCCACGGTACGATACCAGAGCATCCTAGAATGAACTATTTCCTTCTCGATCTCGATCTTACCACCAACACATTTCCACAGGTCTTGCTCCCCAGAGCGAGTACACAGTCCCTGACGACGCCAAGGCGGCAGGCTTTGGCATCTGTGCCGAGGAGCTGAGCTCGATTGTCGAAAGCCACGATCTCAAGAAACTAAAATCACATGGCGGCGTCGAGGGCCTCACATCGAAGCTGTCCACCTCAGTGTCTGACGGCCTCCCCAAGTCCAGGCGCAAGCTGGCGACCCGGCAGGAGGTCTTCGGCGTCAACAAGTTCACCGAGACGGAGGCCCGCAGCTTCTGGGTCTTCGTCTGGGAGGCGCTCCAGGACATGACGCTCATGATCCTTGCAGCATGCGCGTTCTTCTCGCTCGTCGTCGGTATCGCCACAGAGGGGTGGCCCAAGGGCGCACACGACGGCCTCGGCATTGTGGCCAGCATTCTTCTGGTTGTGTTTGTCACCGCGACAAGCGACTACCGGCAGTCGCTGCAGTTCAAGGACCTTGACAAGGAGAAAAAGAAGATCACGGTGCAGGTCACCCGGAGAGGGTACCGGCGGAAGCTCTCGATATATGATCTTCTCGTGGGTGACATTGTGCACCTCTCCATTGGTGATCAAGTGCCCGCTGATGGTTTGTTCGTATCGGGGTTCTCGCTGCTGATCAATGAATCGAGCCTGACTGGAGAGAGCGAGCCGGTTGCTGTCAGTGCCGAGAGCCCGTTCCTTCTGTCAGGGACTAAAGTTCAGGACGGTTCTTGCAAGATGCTTGTCACGACGGTTGGCATGAGGACTCAATGGGGTAAACTGATGGCAACTCTTAGTGAAGGTGGTGATGACGAGACGCCATTACAGGTCAAGCTGAACGGTGTTGCCACCATCATTGGTAAAATAGGACTCATCTTTGCAGTCGTCACATTTGCCGTGCTCACTGAAGGCCTGTTCCGGCGCAAGATCATGGACGGCTCGTACTTGAGTTGGACTGGAGATGATGCATTGGAGCTGCTCGAGTTCTTTGCAATTGCTGTTACTATTGTCGTCGTGGCAGTTCCCGAAGGCCTGCCACTCGCCGTGACCCTGAGCCTTGCATTTGCCATGAAGAAGATGATGAACGACAAGGCGCTCGTCAGACACCTTGCAGCCTGTGAGACCATGGGCTCAGCAACCTCCATTTGCAGCGACAAGACCGGCACGCTCACGACGAACCACATGACCGTTGTCAAGGCCTGCATCTGTGGCAAAATCAAAGAAGTGGATAGTTCTTCAGAGACTAAGAGCTTGTTCTCTGAGTTGCCGGATTCTGTCATGACAGTGCTCTTGCAGTCCATATTTAACAACACTGGCGGCGACGTTGTCTTGAATAAGGATGGTAAACGCGAAATACTGGGCACACCAACCGAGACAGCAATTCTAGAGTTCGGCCTGTCTCTCGGCGGAGACTTTCAGGCGGTGCGCAAAGCGAGCACACTCGTCAAAGTCGAGCCATTCAACTCAGCGAAGAAGAGAATGGGAGTGGTCATCCAGCTTGCAGGGGGAGCATTGCGTGCTCACTGCAAAGGTGCATCAGAGATCATACTGGCATCTTGTAGCAAGTACCTGAACGATGAAGGCAATGTCGTCCCCCTCGATGATGCAACTGTTGATCACTTGAAGGCCACGATTGATAGCTTTGCAAACGAGGCACTTCGTACTCTGTGTCTCGCCTACATCGAAGTCGATGACAGGTTCTTGGCCAATGATCAGATTCCTGAAGATGGGTACACCTGCATTGGTATTGTGGGGATTAAAGACCCAGTGCGTCCCGGTGTCAAGGAATCAGTTGCCATCTGCAGGTCGGCAGGCATTACTGTCAGGATGGTCACAGGTGACAACATCAATACAGCAAAGGCAATTGCCCGGGAATGCGGCATTTTGACTGAAGGTGGTCTTGCCATTGAAGGCCCAGACTTTAGAACCAAGAGCGCAGAAGAGCTGAATGAATTGATACCAAAAATACAGGTAAGTTCGTTGCTTTTATTGGAGCACTTTCCTTGCCTATCCTTTCTGAATATCATTTGTCAACGTGCTCTGATTGCATGTATCAGGTAATGGCTAGATCTTCGCCACTTGACAAACACACCTTGGTGAAGCATCTTCGGACTACGTTTGATGAAGTTGTTGCGGTGACTGGCGACGGGACAAATGATGCACCTGCACTTCATGAGGCTGATATCGGACTTGCAATGGGCATCGCTGGAACTGAGGTAAATTTCGATAAAGCTAATTGTTAAGACTTATTTACATGGGAAAATAACTAGTCATGTCATTTCAATGAACAAGATATTACAAATATTCATCTAGGTAACTCATTATGGCTGATACTAAGTATATAGGTATGCATTTGCCAGCTATATCTGCCAGAATCATTTTTGATCTTTTATTCTTTGACATCATTGCAGCATCTCCAAGAGTTTCTCATTCAATTACGTATTGTCTCAAGTTCCTTCATTATTTAATCGTAATTTGACTCATTTTAAATATCTGCTTGAAGGTGGCAAAAGAGAGTGCCGACGTCATTATTCTTGATGACAACTTCTCCACTATTGTCACTGTTGCTAAATGGGGTCGGTCAGTGTACATCAACATTCAGAAGTTTGTTCAGTTTCAGCTGACAGTCAATGTGGTTGCTCTCGTTGTGAACTTCTCCTCAGCTTGCTTGACAGGTACATATGAAATTCTGATGCTTTTAGATTCTAGTCTGTAAAAGGATATAGTATGAAGGTCAAATGTAATGTTATATAGTGAACTTTATATTGGTTCATTT
The DNA here is from genome assembly GCA_036346395.1 of Hsuehochloa calcarea. Taxonomy (NCBI): domain Eukaryota; kingdom Viridiplantae; phylum Streptophyta; class Magnoliopsida; order Poales; family Poaceae; genus Hsuehochloa; species Hsuehochloa calcarea. The sequence continues at coordinate 33,045,392 of CM070597.1, forward strand.
ATGATGTTACCTCTACTGCTGCGCATACTCATCCAATCAACTTTTCTAATTATCCCTTACCATATTCTGACTCCCTATCATGACTATTGCTGATGATTACTTCAACTAATGTGAATTGTAACATAAACCTGCCCTTTAAGGGTTGTACAAATATTTAAAATAAGGTTGATTTGAACGTTCATATACTAATGTCATATTTTAAATTTCCCTGTTTTGATTCACAACCCAGTTCTCGGTTCTCATTATTCTTGTACTTTTGCTTGGTAATTCAGGGAGTGCTCCTCTTACTGCTGTGCAATTGCTCTGGGTCAACATGATCATGGACACACTAGGAGCACTGGCATTGGCCACAGAACCTCCAAACAATGAACTGATGAAGAGAGCTCCTGTTGGAAGGAAAGGGAACTTCATTAGCAACATTATGTGGAGGAACATCCTGGGGCAGGCCTTCTACCAATTCCTTGTAATTTGGTATCTGCAGACTGAAGGGAAGTGGCTATTTGGAATCAAGGGTGACAATTCCGATCTAGTCTTGAACACACTGATCTTCAATTGCTTTGTGTTCTGCCAGGTAATTTGGAAGTGCTTGCTAAATCCACTTTGATGACTGACAAATTCTCTAGGCTATATTTGGATATGTTTTCTGTTTGTTTCTCCAATGATGTCATCTGTTTGTCAACTAGACCATGGTTTCACCAAAAGATGATAAAAAACAGCATTTAAGATTACTTGCTGGAAAGAACTTATTATATTTCAAGAAAATGTGGGAAATAATTCTCTAGAATCCTTACTAACAGAACTAGAATGTAGTGCTTCCACTGTAAAAATCTGTCAAAGTATGATTATTTGACAGTCAATAAGTCTGACAACCTCATCACCAAATAAAGATAAAAGAAAAAATTCAGAGCAAATTTTGCCAATGATAATGCGTGTAAGTCCACTAAAATTTTCTTTGTTTTGCAGGTGTTCAATGAGGTGAGCTCAAGAGAGATGGAGAGGATAAACGTATTTGAAGGCATTTTAAACAACAATGTGTTCATCGCCGTCCTCAGTAGCACTGTCATATTCCAGTTAATAATAGTACAGTTCCTAGGTGATTTCGCGAACACTACCCCTCTCACATTTAAGCAGTGGATTACCTGCATTCTCATCGGCTTCATAGGCATGCCTATCGCTGCTGTGGTCAAGCTGATCCCAATCGGTTCTAAGTAGGAATCCATAACTAATTTCAGTCAGAAGCTGAAGTCAGGTAGGAGTGACTACAGGCTGATGATGCCAATGCAGTTTTGGGCATTGCCATTCGCATAAGAAAGTTTTCTTTACACTGTAACACATTTGTAATCTCTGCCCTGTTTTCTTGCATTTGATCCGTAGGATGAGCCAAGATTGTGGGCTTGATTCTTAAAAAAGTGTTTAATAGACTCTTGTAGCTTTTCTTTCCTGTGGCTTCCCACATGTTCTTTCCTTGGAATGTTGGAGCTTGGAACTGTACATGGCTGGCTTGATAAGTTTGCACCAACCTAAAGAACTGGAGACATCTGTTTGATGCTACACCTTTGACAAAGTGTCTGGATTGACTTGTGTAAGGTTCTTTTCCTTTTTGCCATCCTGATGCTTTTTGTGGCCATTCTGGAAGTGTAGCAAAGTTACTGGCAATAACAAATCAATGAACTCTATTTGTCGGGGAAACTGCTATATTTGTCCTTTTCCCGTGTGATTATGCTCCGATTATATCACTAACATGTGCTTCTTTGGATGTGAACTATCACTTGTTTTGCTGCATCTGCTAGCTTGGTTGGGGTGGGTATAAATCTGAATGCTGCAGCATTTGCGATTTGCCAAGAAAATGCGTCGCTAGCTTCCAAGACCCAAGAGCGTCATATGTAATTTTGACCAGGAATCTGTTGCGATCCCAATACCAGCATCAGCAGGCACACCAAGGAAGAGTAGTATGTACTTGTGCATAGGCCTGGCAGTTAACTTGTTTTGGGATCCCAGGCTTGTCTTGACACATCACAATTGACACAAGCAGCTTGCTTCCATCACTACTGTCACCAGTGCCAATACAAAATGTTTTTGACCAGTCAAGGCAGTGACTAAGCAATTAAGCATGTTACTAGGCTACACTACAATATACTTTCTGGCTTGCAAGAAGCAGAAAGCATTGGGAATAAAATTCCAACAGCGTCAGCCAGTAGCCCTGCCCTGTGAACTATTTTCTACCTGCTGCCAGGCACGAAACAGCCCAACAACAGTACACCAAAGTTTTTACCAGGCCATGTCTCCCTCTCTACTCAGCTTTTGACTGCGTGGGCCAGGACTAAAGAAATGCAGTGCCAAGGCCATCCACTGCCATCTGATCATACATGGCGAGGGGGTTTTTTTGGTCAAGATCCACACACAAACACACACACAGCTCTGGTACTTCAGACATTTCACAGGAACACACTGTTCTTGAAGGCAGTAAAGAAAGAGAGGGAAAGAACAGAAACAGATCCACTCACAATGCTGCCCCATATCATAATACCTCATAAAAGAAGCTCAGCAGCTGGTGAGAGGAAGCTGAAGAGGACCTCTCTTGGCCTACTTCACCTGTCCTACCCTGTCCAAGTAATTTTGCATTGCATGATACGAATGCAGTGAGTTAAAAGAAGGCAATATTGCAGCTCTCGTGCGAGAGAGAGGAACAAGCAGTGTCAGCCACCTCCAAGAACAGCAAGCCATTGTTGCAAATAGCAAAGCAGGTGATTTGATGACAAGGCACAAAGGCGACATCAGAAAGGCAGCAAAGCAAGGAGCAAGAACCATTTCTTTCATCTACAAATAACAATAAACAACTCCCAACTACCCCTGCTCAGCAATTGCACACGGACTATCAGGGCTTTAGTCCTGTCAAGAGCATACGAAAAGGAGAGAGCATATACTGGAAAGACGACGTGACTTGGTCCTAATCTAAGCGATGAATAGTTGGTATCGGTGTATGGAGAATGAACTCTCAGGCTTGTAAATTGTTGGATTACTGTCAAGCAACAGGCTGTCTGATCGATCATGGGGACCGGTCAAATCGGCGGTGTAAGATTATGCTAAATAGACACCAAACACTTATATAGAAGTGTTTAGGAATATGTTGCCAGATGCCATTGAAAATAGAAATTGACACGAAACTAGATATAACTTAACTGAAAAGGCTAAAGAGAGGAGTTTTCTAGTTTTGGAAAGCGGTCTGACCGGCCACTACACGGCGTTGTAAGTTCAAGCTCTATTAATTTGGTTTTAGTGATTAATAACAAATCTATACGTGAGACTAGTATTTTTTATATGCTATTGTTTAGTCTTATTTGGATAGAAATATAAAAATCTTCGGAGATATGTATTGGATGTCGTATTTTTATATCTTATTGCTTTACTTGGATCAAAATTTTTTGTGGTTTCACTCGTATTGATCTATTTCTTCTATCCATTTATATTGATAATCTCTACTTTGAAACACATCCTTGAGTATATGAAACTTTTGTAGTTGAAATATACTCATGTTAATTTAAATTCAACTATTTTGCAACCGGATTGTCATTGATCATCAAAAAGGGAGAGATTGAAGAATCTAGACACATCATTATAAGTTAATAGAGTTTTTTTGGCAATTAATGACAAGCATTTTGTGAGACTGATATTTTTCATGAGTTGATGAAATAGATTGAGTCCCATGATGATGAAGACTTTGAATGGCTCCATGTGTTGAAAGTCATCAAATCAAGTGATCAGCGTCATGTGTTGATGCTCAAGTCAAGAATCCAAACTTGGAGAGGATATGTGAGTCATCAAGTGAAAGCTCTAAGTGGATACGCAAGGCAAATGTATAACTAGCGTAGGCTAAGGATGTGTTCCTAGTCTTATATCGGTCTCGGTGTTTGGTTAGAAGACCAGATTGCTAGTATAGGTTGTCATACTATTAAAATGGATTTTACCTAGTAGCTTGAGTCTCATCATGTGTTGATAGCTCAATCCCGCTTGCTGTAAGATCGAGGTGGCCGACTAGAGGGGGGTGAATATGCGGTTTTAAAAATCTTTCGGCTCTAAAACCAATATATAATGCGGAAGCTAATAACGAATTGGTTTTGCACAATTAAAACCTAAATCAACTAGGCTCAACTAAGTGCACCAATGATACAAGAGAGCAATCATACAATGATATATAAGCAATTAAAGCATGTAATGTAAATTGCTCAAAGTAAAGCACAAGTAACACAAGGTGACACAATTATGTTTTACTATGGTGTTCGGAGACTTGCCGGTCTCCCTTAATCCACGTTGAGGTAAGCCCAACCACGTTGGACCGGCTCTACTAATTAAGCCAATACCTCCGAGGTAAGTCCAACACTTGGACCGGTTCCAAACCGAACCAACACCTCGCTCCATTAGGGTTGCTCTTCCTCCACTCCGGAGATGGCGAGCACCAAACCACTCACAAACACGCCGGGTCTTCTCACAAGCTTCTTGAGAAGATCACACGCCTGACGCCTCCACGCCGTCTAGGTGTCGGCAAACACCAAGAGTAACAAATCCAAACTTCACTTGAACTAATCAAGTGTCAACGCTCACGTGGATACACAATCCACTACCTAAGGCAACACATGCACTTAGGGTTTGCTCTCAATTCTCACTAAGTGCAACACATGCACAAAATAGAATGAGAGGCTTGCTCTTTGCTCAAGAATGAGTATAACACTCAACAATAACACCAGCAACCTCTCCCAACCGGCCAAGGTGGATAAATATAGCCCACACACAAAAACTAGCCGTTGGGAGAAGATTCTCACAAATCAGCATAGGGCTGGTCTGACCGCCAACCAATGGCCGGTCGGATCGCCCCATGCGCCAACGGCTAGAAAACTAGTCGTTGGGCCTTTGGCGGCGGATGCCATGCAATGGCGGTCCGACCGCCTCAAATCGGTCGACCGCGCATTGTGGCGGTCCGACCGTCCGATAGAAATTTGGCTAAGTCCCAAAACGGACGCTCTCTGGAATAATCGTTCCGCACCAACTCCAGAACTTCCTCACATCGGAAGTTCCATTTTCACAAGGGCGGAACTTCCGGACATAGATTCCAAGTCAAAGCAAATCGGTCCGACCGCCCAACACATGGCGGTTCGACCGATTGGCCACCGGTCAGACCGGTCCACACCGGCGGTCTGACAAATGGCGAAACACATTCGCCCATTTGAGTACAATTCCAACAAGGTTAAAATATGATATTCTCAGCTAGTTGCAAAACACATTTGCCAACATTTTAGAATACTTATCACACGGAATAAGGTACATGGACTTACACCATTTGCAAAATACATTTGCAAACTTAAGTCACATGCTACAAGGGTTATGCATGAGCCTCGACTATTTGCAAAACACATTCGCAAATAAATAACATCATGCCTAGATGAGGTAGAGCAACCATATTGAGCTATCAACATATGACTAACTCAAACTACTAGTTAAGACCCCTCTTAATAGTACGGCAATCCTATACTAGCAATCAAGTCTTCCATCCAAACACCAAAACTAGTAAAAGACTAGGAACACATCCTTAGCCCTAGCTAGTCATACCTTTGCCTTGCATCTTCTTGAAGCATGATGACGCACATCAACACTTCAAGTCCGAGTCATTAACTCGATAATCATCAACACATGATGATCCTTTGCTTGACCTCCATCAACACATGATGTGTCTTCTCTTGTCTTGACGATCAACTCATGATCATCTCTTCTTGATAAGCATCAACTCATGATGCATCCTTTACTCCAAGCTCTTGACTTGATGATCAACTCATGATCATCCCAAGTCTTCATCATCCTGGAACATAACCTATTCATCCAACCCATGGAAAATATTAGTTCCACAATATGATTATAATTAATTACCACACCATACCATTAACTCATAATGGTGGGACAAGATACTCAATATTTCCCTCTTTGGTACTTGATGATAACCATTTCAAACACAAATAAATTTGAGTTGATAAAGGTAACATAACGCGAGTATATATGAACTACACAAGTTACATGTACTCACGACATGAATATGTAAGAACTACGCAAGCTCTATTTACTCAAACCATGAGTATACAAAAACTACACAAGTTCTATATACTCAAACGGATATGTTTCAAAGTAAAGATCCCAAATATATGTGGAAGACGGAATATGGATCAATACTAATGAAACCACAAAATATAGAATGAGCTCCCCCTAAATGTGTCCATACACATATGTGTAAAGAGAATATATACACATATTCAAGATATACTTATGGTGTAGTTCTTCCTATATTTTGGATCCGAGAAATGCAACAATATATATAAGATTAAGTCGAAAGCATACCTCGTTGAATTTCACCTTTATATCCAAATGAGACTACACATGATAATACTAAACAAGAGAGTTAGTCTCACAATTATATTTATCATTAATCACCAAAACACTCCATTAACTCATAATGGCGGGTCTAGATCTTTCACTTGCTCTACCTCTTCTAGACATGATGCTATTGTTTGCAAATGTATTTTGTAAATAATTGAAGCTCATGCATTTATTCTTTGTAGCATAAGACTATAATTTGTAAATGTATTTTGTAAATGGCCGAAATCCATGCACCTACTCATTGCGGCATGATACTAAAGTTTGCAAATGTATTTTGCAAAATGTTGAATATCATGCATTCTTCTTTGGCATGGTCTAAGATTGTTCATTGCTCTTTTTCTTTGACTTGGACCATGTGTTGGCTCTTTAGAGTTATGCTTCTTGATTTGACTACATGTGTTTGATATCAATAAAATAGATGATTTTGTAGTACTCTGAATAAGCTTTCTATAGATATCAAGATCACTCAATTCCGACATCGGTGTTAAAAGTTATGACTGTTTTTCCTAGAGTCGGTAGTGCTGAAGAGTAAGGTCATGTGAGAGCGATTTGACTGAGAATGTGTCTAATGACTGGTTTTTATAGTCGTTGGAACATGAGACCGGTCTGACCGGCCGTTAGTTGGCGGTTTGATAAGTCCCTTGCTGAAATTTGTCTTTTGGGGGCTAAACGTCTAGTTTTTTATGTGTGCTACAAATACCTACCATGGCCAGTTGCATCTTATGAGTAAGGAGAGAGATCTCTAGTTGCATATGTTGCATCTAAAGGTGGATTGTTTATCCACTTGTGCATGTGTTGCACTTCGTGGTAGTCAAGCGAGCGGCCTAGCTTATTACTCTTGGTGTTTACCGATACCTAGATGGCGTAGAGACGTCGTGATCCGGTAATCTTCTCAAAAAAACTTGTGAGAAAGTCCGGCGTGTTGTGAAGGTTGAAGCTCACCTACTTGGAGGGGGAAAGAGATACCATTAGTGGATTGTGGTTTTGGCTTAATTTGTGGAGCGGTCCGATTCTTTTAGGATTATTTTAATGTGGATTATGGGAGAGTGACAAGTCTCAAATCCACGGAAAAAGATCGAGTGTCATTGTGTTTTGCTTTCTCATGCTTTATATTATTGCAATTTATATTTATATAATTAAATTATTTGCTTGTCATATTATGATTGCAAACCTTGTCATAGACCTAGGTTGTTGGTGCACTTAGTTGATACTAGTTGATTTGGACTTTAATTGTGTAAAATCGATTTAATTTACGCTTCCACATATAAAGCTGGTTTTGACAAAAGAGAATTTTAAAATCGCTTATTGAACCCCCTCTAGTCGGCCTCCTCGGCCTTACAATGGTCAGACTGATCCCCTCTTATCGAGGAGCGCGGTCAGACCGGCCTAGTGGCGGCGGTCTGACTTGTCATGGTGATTTCAGTGTAGTGAGATGTGTTATATTTTGTGCATTGGCCAAAGTCATGGGATTAGTTCATATGTGTTGCATGATGCATGTTTTGGCTAACGTGGGTCAAGTTGCGAAGAACTTGTATCCGAAATCAATTTCTTGGTCTATTGTTGTGCAGGGAAGTTTAGAGTCAACTACGGTCAACGGCGAGGATGATAGAGACTTGGTTTGGTGAAATATGTTCCAAAACGATCAAGGATGCTTGATGAAGTGGTTGGTCTCAAGCAAGGCACACGATGGACAAGAACAAAAAGAACGAAAAGTTTGGTGCAACGGATTACATCAAGTGGCTTGAGCCGATGCAAGAGTTTGAGGCGGTCCAATGAGAGCTGGATGTGAGAGACTTGCTGACATAAGGAAAGCCATTGATGAACCTACGTGTGCCGAAACATGGGATTGATTCACAAGATTGAACTCAGTCAAAGATGGAAGGATCAATAATAGTTATTTTGGTATCTTCAGCAAAATACCGGGTTGGTGACCTTGGAGAAATTGTAACGTATGACGACGCAAGGGAGAAGCAGCTTAGGTCACGAGGGGACAAGATCACGAAGAGATGGATTCAGGAGTGCCGGATCGTCATTCGCTTTGAGAAGCGTGTGTGAGTGTGAGACTCGTTTGTGTGTAGGTTTAATGGAACAGATGTCCGTTAGGGTTTTCCTCTATACCTATCCTACACTATATAAAGGGTGGTGTAGGATTTGCACACCAACCAAGCCTAAATACCATAATTTGAGATTTTGGGAAAGTGGAGAGAATAAAGGAGGCTGGGGTTTGAGAGATGTATTGAGAGAAAAATTATGTGATTGAGTGCTCATGAGTGAGCTTTTGTCCCCTATGGTCGAGTGACTCTAAACCTTCAATTCCTCAAATATCAATCCAATCAAGTTCTTGTGATATTGGGTTCTAGGGGTTTTGTCTTGGTCTTTTGCTATGATCTTGCATTCTAAGACTTGTGAAAGTTGATATAAAGGCATCTTGATCATCTTTCATCCATGGGAATGTCTTTGTATCAGTTTAGGTTTTCACCGGGTTTTGAGTCCTCTTGCTTTAAATCAAGAAATTTATAGAACATGGGCTATGATCGTCTCGATCTTCAATTGAAATATGTTCATGACCATCTTGTTGAGCTATGTCTAAAATCTCAAGGAATTTGAATCTCTAGATCAAAAAGTTAGGCCATTTTGTGTATTCAAAATCGTTTTTTTATCAGCACTAAGGGGTGGTCAGACCGCCCATTGCTTCGCGGTCAAACTGAGACGTTTGATTTTCGATCTTTATAACTTTACATAGCTATCGGAGTGAAAAGAGGGTGAATTCTTGGAAAAAGTGAGACCCCTCTAGTGAAGAACAGGGTTCAACGCCCTGGGTATGGATTATGGAACAGTGCTGTCTGGCTTAACATCTAAACAACATGATAATGAGCCAAAATAGCATGACTCAACAGAGAGGAACAAATAATCATATGAATATCCAGTTAAGTATCTGCCACTTATGGAGTGACAGGCTATTAACCAAAAAAAAAAGACACTCGAGGAGGATATAGGCTAGCTGGTACAGTATTCACACAAAAAATGAGACCCCACTCCTACTTATGCTTCTCTCGTTTCACTTCAGTGATGAGGACTTTCTCACTTTGAGCAAGAGCTCTTTCCAGTTTTTAGCTCTTTTCATCTCTCTTTTTAATCCTCTCTTTACACGACCTTTTGAGCCTGGGAAAGATCTCCTCAAAACCAAAATCTTTCCAATGCTAACTTATCAATCAGCTGTAACAATTGCACAATCAGACGAATCAAATCTTGCCCCCCATTCGGCCACCCCTGGAAAACACTGCTGAAACAAAAGAAAATGGTGAAATGAACTAGAATGCAGAGCTGGACTCCAACCAACATCCTGTCCAGCTGCAGCTCCTACTGGCGCTGCGGTGAATGCAACCTCTTCCTCTTATTGTCCGGGGTTGCCGCCGAGGTGGTGGCATTATTGGTGCCCATGGAGCTCTCCGAGCTCGCAATGTGGGCTACAGACACACTGGAGGAAGCCACCTCCCTTGATTGCATGGAGCTGTCCTCTTGAATCATCACGCTGTAGCAGGAATACACATGCCCCTGCCAGAGAACAACAGCGCCGCATTTACTTACCATTGCCCTTTCCACCAACAGCTTTCCCAAAGGGATCGCAACAACAGAGCGGGAGGACTTACCGTGTCTAATTGCTGCCATGATGAGCCCAAGATCACCTTGAGCTCGTCTAGGTCGGGCGATGCTGTCTCCTTGTTGCGTGCGACAAGGATTGATGCTAGAGCAATGGTCGACGGCTGGTACTCCATTGAGTTCATCACTGCAAATGGACAAGAGAAAGATGAGTTTTCGTGGTCCAATTCGGTGGAGCGGAAGCAGAGGAGGATAAATGATAGACCTTTGATCGAGGCGAAGATGCACTGTACGGCACGCAGGATGATCGCCTTGCGCTCGTCGTGCCGGAACCTCGCCGCGAAGCAGCTCAAGTACGGGAACGGGGTCCCGGTGATCATCTGCCACTTGAGTGTGCCCAGGACGAGGAGCTCCATCCGCAGGATGGACGCGCTGTCGAAGTCGTACTTGTCCAGCCGGAACTCCGGCAGCCGCGGCGCCCGGCACTCCTCCACCTTCGCGGCCAGCGAGAGGCACGCCACCGAGAGGAGCTGCAGGGCCCACTCTTTGCCCCTCTGAACCCCACCAAAAACGGCAATGCGGAGTCAGGCATTACATTAAACACTCGACAACGCAAGACAACAACAAGAGGGCGGTGCGGGGTCATCATTACATCGACTCGCCGGTGCGCCAAGAACCGATCGAGATATGTCACCGCGACGTACGCCGTCTTCCCGCTGAACAGGAACCTCGCGTTCGTCTGCAAACACACACACACACACACACAAAACATAAAAAAGATCCGATCTTTGCAAAAACTTAGGACAGACGAAAGGGAAAAAGAACGCGCGAACAACCTTAACAATCCAGCCGACGCACCCGGCGCGCGCGGCCTTCATCCACTCCTCCATCTCCTCCCCCAGCGCGCTGCCGCCGCCGCCGGAGGCGGCAACGCCTTCCTTGGACAGCATCAGCGCGACGTACTCCTCGTCCCGATCCAAGAGCAGAAGGTGGTCGTCGCCGGCGACGGAGAAGTCGGCCCCGCCGCCGCCGCCGCCATCGTCGGCGTCGGAGAAGAGGTCGTTGCCGTCCTCCCGGCAGATGAGGGTGGAGGTGGGCGTGGCGGGAGCCGGAGCGGGGGTGGAGGCGGCGGCGGCGGTGTCCCCCATGGCGGCGTCAAAGCCCGTGCATGCGATGCGCGGTGAAACGCGAAGAAAAAGGAAAGATAAAAGATCTAGTGGGAGCAAGAGGGCGGAGGAAAAGCAGGCATGCGGATGCGGGTGAGTTGGGCGGGCGGAACAGAAAAGGATTCCCTCCTCCCCCTCTCCCCACCCGCGCGCGGTGAAAGCCGAAAGGGGAGGGAAATGTGCGTGGGGAAACTAGAGAAGAGAGATAGATGGATTGGAGAGAGAAATGGGAACTGGGAGGGAAGTTGAGCTGTTGGGGCGGGGGCGTGGGCGTGGTGGCGTGGGCGCGTGGGTTGGAATGGACGGATGCGTGCGGGGGCTTGCGCGAGTGGAGAGTGGAGAAAGGGTTTAGTAGACGACGACGACGACGAGTGGCGTGGCCTCTGCTGCCTGCTTTGCCCCGCTGGCCTGTGCGCTTGCGGGGAGCCGTGCTATGCTATACGTACCTGCCTACTGATGGGAACGCTCGTGTCACTCACCGGCTCTCGTCTTGGTGGGTTTGGCCGATACGGTCGATATTGATTCCGTATTTGCGGATTTAACCAGCGTTTCGTTGAATTTACAAAAATAACCGCGTTGGCGCACGCCGAGCGCTTGGCCAGCATGGTGGGCCCAGCGGCGCTGGCGCTTGCACACGCTGGCACACGCTGGCGCGCCAAGACTGCCTCACATACAACCACGTATGGGTTGGCACCCTGCCAAGACGGCCGCCTTCAGCCCCATGTGCGGCGCGGCGTACCTTGTGACGCGGCACGCCATTGTATACAGACTGCCCTCATACATATACATGGCCATGTACACGCACGCGCCGCTGTGCTTCTGGCCACTGTATATGCCTGCGCTAAGGCCATGCTGGCCTGCCATGCTGTGCGCTTGACCCACCCTGGCTCAAGACGGCGCCTGGCATACGCTGGCACGCCCGGAGCCCCTTCATGGCCAGATATATTGGAGAGCGATCCAGCGCGATTTTATTTCGCAATCGTTCTTCGCTAAGTTCATATTCATCCTCTCGCCACCCTCTGCTCATTCTTTTCTTTTCATTCGCTTGCTCTCGATTATATTTCAACGTTATTAACGCAGTAGGTTTATCGTAATTTTAATTTAGCTACATTCTTCTATGTTTAATTAGCCACATTGTCGGTAATGTTCGCTATGTATGTTTTGCTAGTCATGTCTCTACCGAGCTACTAGAACAATTCTACGATGAGGACCACCGGTGCAAGTCAGGCTCACACGGCGTGGATGGCCCTCACTTCCAGGCGCTTGGCGAGGAGGGATCGTGGGCGCTAGACGATCGTTACGTCCCGTTCCTCTGGGAGACGGGCTTGTTGCCCTTTGCGAGGATGGTGTCCTTCCAACGGGGGTTCACCCTAGACGCCAGCCTGTTGTCCGCACTTGTGGACCGGTGGAGGCCGGAGACGCACACCTTCCATTTTCGGTGGGGTGAGATGACGATCACCCTAATGGATGTCTCGTTTTGACGGTCTCCCGATCCGGTGTGCCGCTTGTTCCGCCCTCCGAGCGGATCGAAGGTCGACCGAGCAATGGTTTGGCCAACCTCTGCCGGAGGGTGCACGTGGCGCCCTCGGGCTTGGCTGAGGCGAGGCGGCAATAATGCCCGCAGGGTGCACCTGAGGGCGTCGTTAGGACGCATCTCGTTGCTTACCTTCTCCAGCTCTTTGGTTGGGTCCTGTTTCCAACCACAAAGGGCGATTTTGTGAACCCCAGCTTCATCCGCGTCGCCGAGTCTTTGGCTGACGCGGGGGCTGAGCCGATGCCGCGACTGGTACCGGGATCACCGTCCTTTGCGCTACATACCGAGGGTTGTGTGACGCCATGCAGCGGCAGCCTCTGGTAGCAACCTAGTCGTGTGCTACGTGCTCCTGCACTGTGGAGTTGGGAGCACTTCCTGGGGCGTCCAACCATTGAGACAATGGCGCACCTGCTCTCTCTCCCGGATGGCGACCCACCACATGACCTCGTAGACGCGCCCACCATGGGCTTACGATGGATCGCGTCGGTCGTCGTGCTGGGCCAACAGAACACCGGCGAGGTGCTACTCGTTGTACCACAACGAGTTCGAGTTATTGCACGAGCGACATCATCCGTGTCCATGGCATGCTGATTTTCTCCTCGCGGTTGCGCCGCACGGCCGCTCGCTTCATGCCTCTTGGATCGATTTTTGTGGACGACGACCGCCACCGGTGTTCTCACATATGGTGGAGCCTTACGCGCGCAGTACATGTCTGCGACGATTTAGTCATACCGACTCGTGCCCCGAACGTCAGGCCCCTGGAGCGAGCTGTACACCTGTGAGTCAAATTTCATCCAAGTAATTTTTGCAGTCCTTACGTCTTCTTTTGTAACATTAATCTTTCCGAAAATGCAGGCAATCGAGGTCGGGTGGGCATATTTTGGACTGGCAAATGCACCAGCACCAGTGGATTCAGACATGGCTTCACAGGGCGCACGTGGATGTATGGCATGAGCCGCGTCCACATGACCCTCAGTCGTACGATGCGTACATGGAGTGGTACATGCCACGAACGCGCGCAAGACTCACCATTCCTCCTCCGGGCGCCAGAGGAGGTGACATGTCGACGCGCGAAGAGACCCTCCGCGCGACGCATTTAATCCGTCCACGGCTTCAAGACATGACGACGCCGTCACGACACTTACAACCTCAGTTCGCATTTGTTGACGATATTCGTATTTTTGTTAATGAACCCGCTACATATGTCACTACGCTTGAGCGGGCGGTGCGGCGTCGAGCGCAATGGACGAGGCCCAACTCGCACGAGAGAACCCGTCGGCATATATAAAAGTTTTGAAGCACATCTCGGCGGAGATGAAGAAGATAGTAAAGAACTTGAGCGGTGGTCGCTCGAGGGACGACGTCTTGCGCGATCGGCACGCAAGGGGGGCCGTGCTCACCCGCTAGGTCACCACGACCTAGCGAGTCCGGCAGGCGTCGTAGCGTTCCCCGTCGGTCATCTGCGGGCCAGGTCGCCGCACAGGTAAGTCGCTATGTACAAATTTACATCAAGTTTTGTAATTATGCCTTACGCCCGCTAACATCATGCCGTTCTCTCGCCAGTAGGTCCGTCGGGATGAATCACTCATCGTCCGGACCGTACACACCGCCGCCCCTCGGTCATCTCAGACCGCACATCCGGAGGTACGAGGTTCTTAGTTTACATCCAGTGTTCATTTGTACTAACATCGCTTCGTCTTGCGACCTTCACCCACAGGGTGACGGCGATTCACATCGACCGATGACGACGATACGGGCCTCCCAACTCCTACCAGGAGCGATACACGCGCCGTGGCAAGGACAATGGCGGCGGGTTTTTAGCGTCACGCAGGCGTAGCTCCTCCGGTTCGGTGCCCCACGGTATACTCCAGCGAGTTCATCCGCAGAATCGAGTTGCGAGCATCGTACCCCGAGTGGCCCCAGTGGTTTTCTAGCCTCCGTCGTGGATGAATTCCTCGGAAGTGTCCCCAGTGCTCGGCACGTCTCATCAAGGCGACATGTACGCCTACCGGACTCGCTCGGACTCGATCATCGGTCCACCTCCGCCTCAGCGGTCTCCGCCCCTCCGAACCGACACGCGCTTCTCCGGAGCGGTGGGCGATTCCACGGGTCATGCTCGGCGCAAAACAAGGCAGCGCCGCGACGCGCATGCAGCGAGGAGAGAGTAGTGGCTCGACGAGTGAGCCGTATAGTTTCACGTGTTATGCTATTTTCATTGTACTTGATTTCGTAACGTCTCATGGTTTGTCAGAACTATTTATGAAACGTGCGTATGTGTAATACATATCCATGGCATGTTTTGCAAATTATTTATTTACATCTTGCTTCACGAAACATACATTAACCCTCCAAAGACTAAGACACACGATAACAATAAACACAACAATAACCTCCAACACTACACCTTAACGATAACAATAAACACAAGAAAGAAAATAGCACACAACATTAAATTAATCTTCCACTCCACCTATCAAAACGATGGCGCATCTCGACGGGTCGCTACCCCCACGACAACTCTCTCATGCCTCGCAATGTCGGCCCTACCGCCCATTTCATCCTCCCACACCTGAATCGGCAACCACGGGGCTTCTGCTTCACGAGAACAATATTGTCAAACATGCCCGCACGATTTGAATGAACCCAAACAATCATGCTCACCGAGTGAAAGGGCACTTGAAGTAGTGCCGCCGTGATTCGTGGGTCGTGTGTGAGGTCTTACGCCTAACAACCGTGTTGCATTTTGGGCAAATCACCATTGAGCGGACGATGCGGTCTTTGAGATGACTCATATCGGCGTCGAGGGAGAGAAGGAATGATAACTACACGTAATGGGAAAAACTAATTCGGAGGTGAGGGAGAACAATGCGGGGCTAGGTGAGGAATGGCTCCCTCTTATAGGCTCTGGGGCCTCACCATAGAGTCCACACAATAAGAAAGCGTGACGCAATGCCAACACGAAACAAAACATACATTGCACATACGGACAATATGCACAAGATTACACGCAAGAAATAAAATCAAAACAACATGCTCAAGGCCACACCATCAACACAACAACGACCACAACAAATTACATACGACACATTACTAACTTAGTCACTCTTTCTACTTCATACGTTGGCGTTGCATCATTGGCGAGGTCGGTGTTCTCCTCATTGAGGGTCTCAATTCGCTCCTCCAACTTAAATATTCACGCCATAATGTGAATACATAATGGACAATATAACGCTCGTGGGGAGGGTCGATCCACCGAGAACTCGCATTTCGCCATCCGCAGAAAGGAGGATAAACATGCACCGCATAAGAAATAAGAAAGTAATGTTACTACTTTTACCCCGGATCGTGGGCATCGGAAGAACGTCGCCCGCCATCGAACCGGCATTCGAGGGCTCGCACAACCGCGTCCTCATTGTGTAGGCACTTCGCCATCTTTGGTTGAGCACGCCGAGTTGGTATCAAGCGGTAGTGTGGACCAAATACCTCCTCCTTTCTAAGGGAAGGTCTTCCTTCTGACCCATATCCGATCGGCCCCTCGCCTTCCGACATGTTATGTTTCACAATGTAAGAGGACACACTTTTTTTTCGATTTGCACGGTTCACGCCTACAATATCATGGGACCCCAACCGTGCTATTTATACTAAACGAGAGAACTTACTGCAGTTGACGTGACAAAGAGGCCGACTTTGCGCAGATGGCGTGACAAAAGAGGCCGGCTTTGCTCGGTGGCGTGACAAAAGAGGCCCGACTTTGCGCAATGACATGACAAAGAGGCCGACTTTGCGCAGATGGCGTGACAAAAGAGACCACTTTGCGCAGCGACATGACAAAAGAGGCCGACTTTATGCGTAGTGACGTGACAAAAGAGACCACTTTGCGGGAATATAAATAGTTGGCGTGAATTCGCGACAGATAAATGAAACTAGGCGGAAGGCTAAGGAGGAGTCCCAAGAAGGCACAATGGGAGGAGACACGCAACATAGCAAGAGTCTGCGGCGGCTCGCGAGGAACAAGCAAAGGTCGCCATGAGGAACAAGCAAAGGCCCGCAATGAGCATTCATTTTTCCGAGTGTTAAATATCACTTTCCTTCCTTTCACCTAATTGTTCTTATCACGCTTGTTTTCAAAAAATTTCTTTAAATTTTCTACAATAAAACAACATACCATGATCGAAAATTGTTATTGTCGGTTCAACATTTTTTTCACGGTCGAAGAATCTACAAAATCACAAATACATCAATCATTACTTCACACATATTTCGTTCAGACTCTACCAAACAAAATTTTCAATTTTCTAAAATGCAACAAAAATCACATAAGCTATAAACTAGACTCTACATCAAATTCAAATTTTTGAAACAACATTTCATATATCCAAATTTATTTTTATTGTAAATAACTCAATAATACATATAAATTCTTATACTAAATACATATATCAAATCCTAAACAAAAAATTTTGTGCAATGGTCGTCTTGGTCGACACTGCATGATCATGCAGGCGGCGGCGGCGTCTGCGATCGGGAGGCGGGTCGTGCGGCCGTGTGTGAGCGCAGAGGTCGTGCGTGCAGCGCCGCCGCGACCCGTGAACGATCTTGATTATGAAGATGCCGTACAACATGTGGGTAGCAACTACTTAACGATGTGTGCTACTTGTCTCCGCGCGCCATAGCAAGGGAGCCTTGTCTCGGCGTCGGTGGGTCTCGGTCGAAGGAGCCTTCCCTTATCGCCGCACTCTCCACGTCGGGCCGGTATGTCGGTCGTCTGTACCTGCGATTGTATGATGTAAGTACATCGTGCGAGTACAAAACGTAACAAGAATGTCAATTGTTCATAACTCACGTCATCCATGTAGATTGCTCCCTGACGGCCGGATCTGCTTGTGGCGACCGGGCTCGGCCGCATGAGCCTTTCCTTGCCCTTGTCACGGATGCCCACGTCGGTGGTGTGTCAAGTCGTCCATGTCTGCGTTTGCATGATGTAAGTGCACCGTATAGTGAAAATCATAAGAAGGATGTAATTTCTTCATAATCGGCGTCGTGGATACGGATGGCCGGGCGGCCGGATCTGTTGTGGCGGCGGGCTCGACCTCATGAGCCTTTCCCTTGCCCTTATTACGGGAATGTCCACGTCGGTGGTGTGTCGAAGTCGTCCATGTCCTGCGTTTGCATGATGTAAGTACACCGTATAGTGAAAAATCATAAGAAGGATGTAATTTCTTCATAGCGGCGCTTGCATGAGCCTTTCCTTGTCGTCGATATGGATTACGCTCGGGAGTTCTATGGGGTCCTCCGTGCCTCCTCATCCAGTGCGTAAGGTTTCCACCGTGAGAAGTTCTCGCCCGCACCGAGTAGTTTAGCATGTACTCTGCCGGATGAATGCCTGTCGTACATCTCGGGCCGTCAATCCATTGGAAGAAGTGGCGGCGCATCTCGGTGCATTACGTGGGGATGAAGTTAAAAATTGAAGGAATTAAACATTGGGAGGAAAATCGATCTTGCGAAAGAAACGCTTACCATGTAGTGGCGCTTTTTGTAAATACGCCCGGCGGCCGTCAGGTGTGTGGATGAATGATCTCTGCCGGTTCACCACACACACACCTCGGGCCGCAAGCGTGGTGGCACCGAGCATCTTTCATTGAAAAATCCGGGTATTTTAGTCGTTTCCTCTTCTGCGCAAGCGATTAACGCTTGCAACATCCTCTTGTAGAAGTTTGTCAAGAGTCCATAGCCGGTCTCGTATAATTTTTGTTGTACATAACAAGCAAGACAGAAAAACTTTAAATTACGACCGAGTGACGACGGACGAACTAGGTCTGCTGGGACAATCCTTCATTGAGTGCCGGGGTCTTGCATATCACGCACTTCACTTTGTCGGCTAATCTTGTACGTTGACTAGCATCCATGTCATTCGGAGCCTTGCGTCTGCCGTCGCCCTTCCCTATTCTCTTCAAGTCCTGTTGGGACCCGATTGCACCATGTCGGGCCAAAGATCCTTGTAGTTCATTTCCAAACCATACGAGTGAAACTCTCCGCTCCATGTACCGAATAGGTGCCGCATGTCGTAGTACTCGAGAGATGTATGGTGTAGCCATCTGCGCATTGCGCACATGCCTTGTACGTGCGAGCATGGTTTGTGGAAGAGCTTTGGCTTATTGCGGTGCATGTCGCCACATCACCCGTGGTGCATGCTGTTTTCTTTCCCCTAGCATGACTATTGGCGTATTTACGCCGAGCTTGATCTCGTACTTTACCGAGGTCGTCGATCACCCGAATGTCGTGCATTCGGGCCTTCTCCATCTTAGATCCATGTGTCTCGCATGTTCTCGGACCACCGCTTGCCTTCATCCATCCGCTTGGCTGCGGTGGCTCTATTCACGAAATAACCAGCGGTGCGAGTCCATGTCTCTGGACAACCGCGGTGATAGGGAGCCCGCGCACACCTTCGGGACGCTATTGTAGACCTCGGACATGTTGGTCGTCATAACGCCGTACCTCGCACCGTCTTTGTCATAGAGGAGGGACCATTTCTCCAATTCGGAGGCGTGGTCGTTAATCCACCGGGAGAAGGTTATGGCGCTACTAGGTTGCTCCCTCTCGGAGTGGACTCCTTGTATGTCTCGTAGTCCTGTTCAAGGTCTCTCAAATAGACTCAAACTTCCGTCGGGTTACGCATACACAATGCCTTGAACGTCTTCATGAGTTCCCGATCGCGGAACGCGTGAACAAGTTAGATGCAAGATGCCTCATGCACCACCCGGATTGCACGTCGTTCCACCGGTGAGATGGATCCATCCCACGCCGCATGATGTTGATGGCGCCAACAACCCGAAGATTGCGATGCGTGACTAGGCGAGACGTTGGCGGTCTCCCACGGCCCTCTTCACGTTCTCCAAGAACCACGGCACGGTGGATGTGTTCTCGCTCTCGACAATGGCAAATGCAACCGGAGAAGTTGGTCATTCGCGCCGGCCACCGCGGTGAGGATGGTGCCCTTGTACTTCCCAGTGAGAAAAGTGCCATCCATCGTTAGCACGGACGGCGAACTTGAAGCCCCGATGGCACGGCGAAAGCCCGAACACCCTATCGAAGATGAAGTGGTTGGGCCCTTTTGACATCTTCACGCTCCGCTTGTTTATGTACGTGCGGGGTTTGATCCGCAATCGGTGAAGCAATCTCGGCACAAGGTTGTACGCCTCTTCGTATGTCCCGTACATAGTCTCGATGACTTTCTCGCTTGGCTCGTCGAACCTTGTCAGTAGCTAAGCGGATAGCCAACTTTGATTGGCGACTTCCGACATCATCGGCTTGGGGGAGCGACACGTCGCCTCAACTAGGTGCGTGATGAGGTTTGCAACATATCACGAAGTCACGTTCGATCTTGCCGCAGGGCTCGTGAGCTCGCGGTGTGGTCGATCGGCTCCTTGGCCGTGAAGACCGAGCCAAAGATCTTTGCTCGGAGAGCGCGACCTTGCCGAGGCGGCCTTCTACTATGCACTTCACTGCGTACTTCCACAGGTTGGACCGGTGCACTTTCGGTACACGCGGTGATGGACAAAGCGTCATCGTGCTATAGCTTGTTGCACGCCACCTTGTTCGGGAAGCGCCGCCCAACTAATAGGGTGTCGGCTTCAAACCCCATGGGAGCCTTCTTCTTGCGGTAGTACGGCGAGCGCCGCGATATCATCAAGTCTCGATGCCACGTAAGGACCACCGGCCGTGTGCGTCCTCGTCGGTACCATCCGAGCTTGGGTCGGTGTCCTCGTCGGACTCAACCCGAGAGTCTCGTCCGTAGATACTGTGGCGGTCGATGCGGGCCGACCACCATGTTTCCCCCTCATTTGGCTCAAAATTAGGCACGGACTTCCTCCGAGGCAAGACATTCCGTCTTTGCCATCTTGAGTTCGAGTGCGCTTGCCCGCTTGTAGAGCCTCGGCATCATTAGGGTTTCAGACGCCCTATGTACGAAATTGGCGTACACCATAGGCTTCCCGTGAATGGCCGCCTCGGCCGAGAGACAATCTCCATGTCTTGCCTCCATGCTATGCTTCCTTCCACCTTTACGAGCTCCCACACATAATTGGTGCGGTGATCGCCTCAATCATAACTTTCTTCGTCCTTGGCTCGTGAGGAACTCCTCCGGATCACGACTTCGACTCGTGAATATTCATCGCGTGGAGCCCTCCGCCGGACCACCTTGTACGGCATCTCGACAGTCCAACCCATCGTGTCCGGCTTGCAAGCCCATCGTAGTAAAATACAATCAAGTCTTGCATGTTCAAAATACCTAAACCCACAACAACCACTAAATAATTACGACTAATTAATTAGCACTAAACTAATTCATTACTACTGAACTAACTAATTACGACTAATTAACTATCTCTAAACTAACTAATTACGGTTGATTAATTACCACTACAAAATACCAATATTTTATTTCCACTTACTTGATATCTTCAGCGATGAGTACTAAACTAATTACGACTAATTAATTAGCACTAAACTAATTTATTACTAGTGAACTAACTAATTACGACTAATTAGCTATCTATAAACTAACTAATTACGGTTCATTAATTACCACTAAAAAATATCAGTACTTTATTTCCACTTACTTCATATGCTGTAACGATGACTACTAAACTAATTACGACTAATTAATTAGCACTAAACTAATTCTTTACTACTCGACTAACTAATTACTACTAATTAATTACCCTAAACTATCTAATTACGACTAGCTAACAAAGACTAACTAATTACGACTACGGTAATAACGGCAAAAGCATAACACAAATTACCCGCCTTCCGAGGAAGTAATAAATCACCCTTGAGGAAGTAATAAATCACCCTTGAGGAAGTAATAAATCACCCTTGGAGGAAGAGTGACGAGAAGCGAGAAAACAATTACCTCCCAATAAAATTAATTATATTACGTTCTCGAGTTCTCGGACGAGCGCAAGAACGAGAATCAAACGCAATTGATATGATAGAAGAGCGAGTGCAGTCCCAGTGTTTATAGGCGAGTGGAGGAGTCGCGCCTTGGCGGCGGAATTCGTAAGCATTGACCGGAATTCTGGATGGGGCGACAGATGTGCGGAGGAGGGAGAATGGGCGGCCGGAATTCTGGATGGGGCGGCGGATGTGCGGAGGAGGAGAATGGACCGGTGGGAAATAGGCCACCCAATATTTTTAATTCGTCCTCCTGCCTCATCACCGCAGGGCGGGCGGGCGCTGCCGCCATACGCCACGAAGCGAGCGCGCCTGTGCCGCGCCGGCGCAGTTCTTGCCCGCGCCACGCGCTTACGCTGGCGCCGAGCAGTTGCTCTTGCGCCGCGCCTACGCCGGCGGCCACGCCATGCGCTATGGCCAGCGGGCCACTGCCAGCGTGTGGCCAGCCTTGCGCCACGACTGCGCCCGCAACCTGCCGTCGCCCGCCATCACGTTGGCGCCGCGCGGCGTCGCAAGGCGGTAGCTAATTTTGCAAATACCACGGTCTTGGTTAAATCCGCAAATCTGGAATCAATATCGGCCGTATCGGCCAAAAATGCAGGTGCGCGTGCATGGTCAGCTTTGTATGTACTCTCGTTCTGTATTGTATGAAGTAAAAGTACCCTCAAAATCGAATTTTTAGCCGATCACGGCCGATTTGATATCGTATTTGCGTTTTGACAGCGTTGTTGAATTACAAAATAACTGCGTTAGCGCCGCTGCCGCGTGGCAGCCGCGCGATGGGCTCGACAGCGTGGCAGCGGGTATGAGCGAACTGCGCCGTAGCGCCACTTGCTGCCCAGCCCGACCCAGCGCCTGGCAGGCCGCGGCCTTGCCCATACTGCGCCCGTAAGCGCCAAGGTAGCCTCAAGGCCTAGCCCCGCGCCAGGCCAGCAGGCCAGAAGGCGTGGCTTCATGACCCCGCGCCATGCTGCCGCGCCCGCGTGGCGCGAGCGAACTGCGCCACGCGCTGCGCCAAGTGTGCTGGCCACAACTGGGCCTGCTTCCCGCACTGCATGTGGCCGCTTCGCCAGCACATATTGCGTATGGCGGCGCTAACCCTGCTGTAGCAGCGCCTCCTGTAGCGCGCCTTGTACTAGCGCTCGCCTTTGCCCGGCTAACGCGCCGCACTGCGCTGGGCAGCGCCACGCCTGCTAGCCACTGCTGAGCCATGTGCCCTTGCCTCCCCAGCCTGCTGCGTTGCGCTACCTTATGCCACGCCAGGAGCCCTCGAGCCTTCGCCGTATATATTGGAGAAGCGACCATGCGATTTTATTTCGCATCGTTCTTCCGCTAAGTTCATATTGATCCTCTCGCTCGCTCCTCTGCTCATTCTTTTCTTTTCATTCGCTTGCTTCTCGATTATATTTCAACGTTATTAACGCAGTAGGTTTATCGTAATTTTAATTTAGCTACATTCTTCTATGTTTAATTAGCCACATTGTCGATAATGTTCGCTATGTATGTTTTGCTAGTCATGTCTCTCTAAGAGCTACTAGAACAATTCTACGATGAGGACCACCGGTGCAAGTTGTGGCTCACCGGCCGCGTGGATGGCCCTCCGCCGGGCGCTTGAGGCGAGGAGGGGCGGTGGGCGCTAGACGATCGTTACGTCCGTTCCTCGGGAGGCGGGCTTGTTGCCCTTTGCGAGGATGGTGTCCTTCCAACGGGGTTCACCCTAGACGCCACTGTTGTCCGCACTTGTGGACCGGTGGAGGCGAGACGCACACCTTCCATTTTCGGTGGGGTGAGATGGCGATCACCCTAATGGATGTCTCGTTCTTGGTAGTCTCCCGATCCGGTGTGCCGCTTGTTCCGGCCCCTCGAGAGCGGATTTGGAAGGTCGACTGAGCGGCGGTTTGGCCAACCTCTGCCGGAGGGTGCACGTGGCGTCCCTCGGGCTTGGCCGCGATTCGGCGAATGCCGCGCAGGTGCACTGAGGCGTCGTTAGGGCGCATCTCGTTGCTTACCTTCTCCGACTCTTTGGTTGGGTCTGTTTCCAACCACAAAGGGCGATTTGTGAACCCGCTTCATCCGCGTCGCGAGTCTTTGGTCGACGCGGGCCGAGCCGATGCCGCACTACGGTGGGGATCGGCCGTCCTTTGCGCTACATCTGAGGGTTGTGTGGCGCCAGCGGCGCGGCACTCTGTAGCAACCTAGTCGTGTGCTACGTGCTCCTGCGGTGTGGAGTTGGGAGCACTTCCTGATGGGCGTCAACCATTGAGACAATGGCGCACGCGTGCCCTCTCCCGGATGGCGACCCACCACATGACCCCATGACGCGCCCACCATGGGCTTACGATGGGCTGCGCCGGCCGTGCGTGCTGCCAACCGGAACACCGGCGAGGTGCTACTCGTTGTACCACAACGAGTTCGAGTTATTGCACGGCGACATCATCCGTGTCCATGGCATGCTGGTTTTCCTCGCGGTTGCGCACACGGCCGTCTCGCTTCATGCCTCGTGGATCGATTTTTGTGGACGACGACCGCCACCGGTGTTCTCACATATGGTGGAGCCTTACGCCGCAGCCGCGTAATGCGACAGCTTGAGTCTGCATACCACTTCGTGCCCCCGAACGTCGGGCCCCAGGAGCGTGCACACCTGCGTGAGTCAAATTTCATCAAGTAATTTTGCGGTCCTTACGTCTTCTTTTGTAACATTAATCTTTCCAAAATGCGAGCAATCGAGGTCGGGTGGGCATATTTTGGACTGGCAAATGCACCAGCACCAGTGGATTCAGACATGGCTTCACAGGGTGCACGTGGATGTATGGCATGAGCCGCGTCCATATGACCATCAGTCGTACGATGCGTACATGGAGTGGTACATGCCACGAACGCGCGCAAGACTCACCATTCCTCCTCCGGAGCGCCCAGAGGAGGTGACATGTCAGACGCACGAAGAGACCCTCCGCGCCGCACGACCGTCCACGGCTTCAAGACATGACGACACCGTACGACACTTACAACCTCTGGTTCGCAGTTTTGTTGACGATATTCGTATTTTTTGTTAATGAACCTGTTACATATGTCACTACAGTTGGAGCGGGCGGTGCGCGTCCTGAGCGCAGCGGACGAGGCCCAACTCAGGCCAGATAGAACCCCGGCTGCATATATAAAAGTTTTGAAGCACATCTCGGCGGAGATGAAGAAGATAGTAAAGAACTTGACTCGTGGTCGATTCGAGGGACGACGTCTTGCGACGGGCACGAAGTGGGGGCCGTGCTCACCGCTAGGTCACCACGACCTAGCGAGTCCGTGAGCGTCGTAGCGTTCCGTCGGTCATCTGCGGGCGGTCGCCGCATGTAAGTCGCTATGTACAAATTTACATCAAGTTTTGTAATTATGCCTTACGTTCGCTAACATCATGCCGCTCTCTCGCCGTAGGTCCGTCGGGATGAATCACTACGCCGTCCGACCGGTACATACCTCTACCCCCTCGGTCATCTGCACTGCACATCCGGGAGGTACGAGGTTCTTAGTTTACATCCAGAGTGTTCATTTGTACTAACATCGTTTCGTCTTGCAGCCTTCAGCCCCTGGGGGTGACGGCCAGTTCACATCGACTGATGACGACGATACGGGCCTCCCAACTCCTACCGGGAAGCGATACGACGCTGTGGCAAGGACAATGGCGCCGGGGTTTTTAGCGTGCGCAGGCGAGCTCCTCCGGTTCGGTGCCCCACGGTATACTCCAGGCGAGAGTTCATCCGCGCAACTGGAGTTGCAGGCATCGTACCCCCAGAGTGGCCCCCAGAGTGGTTTTCTAGCCTCCGTCGTGGATGAATTCCTCGGAAGTGTCCCCCAGGTCGGCACGTCTCATCAAGACGACATGTACGCCTACCAGACTCTGCTCCAGACTCAGTCTACTGGTCCACCTCCGCCTCAACGGTCTCGTACCCCCTCCGAACCGACACGCGTTCTCGTGGCGGTGGGCGTATTCCACGGGTCATGCTCGGCGCAAAACAAGGCGCCGCGCGGCGACGCACGCAGAGGAGGAGAGAGTAGTGGCTCAGACGAGTGAGCCGTATAGTTTCACGTGTTATGCTATTTTCATTGTACTTCTGATTTCGTAACGTCTCATGGTTTGCTGTAACTATTTATGAAACGTACGTATGTGTAATACATATCCATGGCATGTTTTGCAAATTATTTATTTACATCTTGCTTCACAGAAACATACATTAACCCTCCAGCACTAAGACACACGATAACAATAAACACAACAATAACCTCCAACACTACACCTTAACGATAACAATAAACACAAGAAAGAAAATAGCACACAACATTAAATTAATCTTCCACTCCAGTCTATCAAAACGATGGCGCATCTCGACGGGGTGAGGGAGAACAATGCGGGGAATGATAACTACACAGAATGGGAAAAACTAATTCAGGAGGTGAGGGAGAACAATGCGGGGGGCTAGGTGAGGAATGGCTCCCTCTTATAGGCTCGGGGCCTCGGTCATAGAGTCCACACAATAAGAATGCGTGGCGCAATGCCAACACGAAACAAAACATACATTGCACATACTGCACAATATGCACGAGATTACTACGCAAGAAATAAAATCAAAACAACATGCTCAGTGCCACACCATCAACACAACAACGACCACAACAAATTACATACGACACATTACTAACTTAGTCACTCTTTCTACTTCATACGTTGGCGTTGCATCTGTTGGCGGAGGTCGGTGTTCTCCTCATTGAGGGTCTCAATTCGCTCCTCCAACTTAAATATTCGCTGCCATAATGTGAATACATAATTGACAATATAACGTTCGTGGGGAGGGTCGATCCACCGGGAGAACTCGCATTTCGCCATCTGCAGGAAAGGAGGATAAACATGCAGCCTGCATAAGAAATAAGAAAGTAATGTTACTACTTTTTACCCCGGATCGTGGGCATCGGAAGAACGTCGCCATCATCGAATCGGCATTCGAGGGCTCGCACAACCGCGTCCTCATTGTGTAGGCACTTCGCCATGCTTGGTTGAGCACGCCGAGTTGGTATCAAGCGGTAGTGTGGACCAAATACCTCCTCCTTTCTAAGGGAAGGTCTTCCGGTGACCCATATCCGATCGGCCCTCGGCTTCCGACATGTTATGTTTCACAATGTAAGAGGACACACTTCTTTTTTCGATTTGCAGTTCACGCCTACAATATCATGGGACCCCAACCGTGCTATTTATACTAAACGAGAGAACTTACTGCAGTGGACGTGACAAAAGAGGCCAGCTTTGCGCAGTGACGTGACAAAAGAGGCCAGCTTTGCTCAGTGACGTGACAAAAGAGGCCAGCTTTGCGCAGCGACATGACAAAAGAGGCCAGCTTTGCGCATGACGTGACAAAGAGACCAGCTTTGCGCAGTGACATGACAAAAGAGGCCACTTTGCGAGTGACGTGACAAAAGAGACCACTTTGCGAGAATATAAATAGTTGGCGAGAATTCGCTGACGGATAAATGAAACTAGGCGGAAGGCTAAGGAGGAGTCCCAAGAAGGCACAATGGGAGAGACACGCAACATAGCAAGGGTCATGCGGCTCGCGAGGAACAAGCAAAGGCTGCTCGCGAGGAACAAGCAAAGGCCCGCAATGAGCATTCATTTTTCCGAGCTGTTAAATATCACTTTCCTTCCTTTCGCCTAATTGTTCTTATCACAGTTGTTTTCAAAAAAAATTTCTTTAAATTTTCTACAATAAAACAACATACCATGATCGAAAATTGTTATTGTCAGTTCAACATTTTTTTCACGGTCAGCAATCTACAAAAATCACAAATACATCAATCATTACTTCACACATATTTCGTTCGTACTCTACCAAACAAAATTTTCAATTTTCTAAAATGCAACAAAATCACATAAGCTATAAACTAGACTCTACATCAAATTCAAATTTTTTGAAACAACATTTCATATATCCAAATTTATTTTTATTGTAAATAACTCAATAATACATATAAATTCTTATACTAAATACATATATCAAATCCTAAACAAAAAATTTTGTGCAATGAATCGTGCAGTCGGCACCACTTGATCATGCTGCGCTGGCGGCGGCGTCGTGCGGTTGGGGAGGCGGGTCGTGCGGCGGTGTGTAGAAGCCGCGAGAGGTCGTGCGGTCCGCGCCGCACGACCCGTGAGCGATCTTGTTATGAAGATGCTTAGTACAACATGTGGGTAGCAACTACTTAACGATGTGTGCTACTTGTCTCGCGGCGCCATAGCAAGGGAGCCTTGTCTCGGCGTCGGTGGGTCTCGGTCGAAGGAGCCTTCCCTTATCGCGGACTCTCCACGTCGGGTTTGGTATGTCGAAGTCGTCCGTACCTGCGATTGTATGATGTAAGTACATCGTCACGAGACAAAGCGTAACAAGAATGTCAATTGTTCATAACTCACGTCATCCATGTAGATTGCTCCCGACGGCCGGATACGGCTGGGCGACCGGGCTCGGCCGCATGAGCCTTTCCTTGCCCTTGTCACGGATTTGCCCACGTCGGTGGTGTGTCGAAGTCGCCCATGTCTGCGTTTGCATGATGTAAGTGCACCGTATAGTGAAAATCATAAGAAGGATGTAATTTCTTCATAATCGGCGTCGTGGATACGGATGGCGCCCGGCGACGGATCTGTTGTGGCGGCCGGCTCGACCTCATGAGCCTTTCCCTTGCCCTTGTTACGGAATGTCCACGTCGGCCGGTGTGTCGAAGTCGTCCATGTCTGCGTTTGCATGATGTAAGTACACCGTATAGTGAAAAATCATAAGAATGATGTAATTTCTTCATAATCGGCGTTTGCATGAGCCTTTCCCTTGTCGTCGATATGGATTACGCTCGGGAGTTCTTGGGGTCCTCCGGTGCCTCCTCATCCAGTGCGTAAGGTTTCCACTGCGTGAGAAGTTCTCGCCCGCACCGAGTAGTTTAGCATGTACTCTGTTTGGATGAATGCCTGTCGTACATCTCGGGCCGTCAATCCACTTTGGAAGAAGTGGCGCGCATCTCGGCCGCATTACGTGGGATGAAGTTAAAAATTGAAGGAATTAAACATTGGGAGGAAAATCGATGCGTGAAAGAAGCGCTTACCATGTAGTGGCCGCTTTGTAGACGCCCGGGCGGCCCGTGTGCAGGTGTGTGGATCAATGATCTCTGCGGGTTCACCACACACACACTCGGGACCGCAAAGCGTGGTGGCACTGGAGCATCTTTCATTGAAAAATCCGTATTTTAGTTGTTTCCTCTTCTGCGCAAAGCGATTGCGCTTCGCAACATCCTCTTGTAGAAGTTTGCGAAGAGTCCATAGCGGGTCTCGTATAATTTTGCGCTGTACATAACAAGCAAGATGAGAAAAACTTTAAATTACGACCTCGAGTGACGGCCGGACGAACTAGGTGCATGGGACAATCCTTCATTGAGTGCCCAGGGGTCTTGCATATCCTGCACTTCACCGTGCGGCTAATCTTTGATACGTTGACTAGCATCCATGTCATTCGGAAGCGCCCGCGTCTGCCGTCGCCCTTCCTATTCTCTTCAAGTCCTGTTGGGACCCGATTGCACCATGTCGGGCCAAAGATCCTTGTAATTCATTTCCAAACCATACGAGTGAAACTCTCGCTCCATGTACCGAATAGGTCTTGCATGTCGTAGTACTCGAGAGATGTATGGTGTAGCCATCTGCGCATTTGCGCACATGCCTTGTACACGTCGGCGAGCATGGTTTGTGGAAGAGCTTTGGCTTGTTGCGGTGCATGTCGCCACATCACCTGTGGTGCATGCCTGTTTTCTTTCCCCTAGCATGACTATTGGCGTATTTACGCCGAGCTTGATCTCGTGATTTCTTTGAGGTCGTCGATCACCGAATGTCGTGCATTCGGGCCTTCTCCATCTTCCGATCCATGTGTCTCGCATGTTCTCGGACCACTGCTTGCCTTCGTCCATCCATCCGGCTTGGTGCGGTGGCTCTATTCCTGAAATAACCAGCAGTGCGAGTCCATGTCTCTGGACAACCGCGGATGATAGGGAGCCCGCGCACACCTTTCGGGGCGCTATTGTAGACCTCGGACATGTTGGTCGTCATAACGCCGCACTCGCACCGTCTTTGTCATAGAGGAGGGACCATTTCTCCAATTCGGGGCGTGGTCGTTAATCCACCGGGAGAAGGTTATGGCGCTACTAGGTTGCTCCTCTCCGGAGTGGACTCCTTGTATGTCTCGTAGTCCGGTGTTCAAGGTCTCTCCAAATAGACTCAAACTTCCGTCATTTGTTTACGCATACACAATGCCTTGAGCGTCTTCATGAGTTCCCGATTGCGAACCGCGTGAACAAGTTAGATGCAAGATGCCTCATGCACCACCCGGATTGCACGTCGTTCCACCGGTGAGATGGATCCATCCCACGCCGCATGATGTTGATGGCGCCAACAACCCGAAGATTGCGATGCGTGACTAGGCGAGCGTTGGCGGTCTCCCACCACGCCCTCTTCACGTTCTCCAAGAACCACGGCCGGTGGATGTGTTCTCGCCTCGACAATGGCAAATGCAGCCGGAGAAGTTGGTCATTCGCATCGGCCGCCACCGCGTGAGGATGGTGCCCTTGTACTTCCTAAGAGAAAAGTGCCATCCATCGTTAGCACGGACGGCGAGAACTTGAAGCCCCGATGGCCCGGCGAAAGCCCGTAACACCCTATCGAAGATGAAGTGGTTGGGCCCTTTTCACATCTTCACGGTCCACCTTGTTTATGTACGTGCGGGGTTTGATCCGCAATCTGTGAAGCAATCTCGGCACAAGGTTGTACGCCTCTTCATATGTCCCGCACATAGTCTCGATGACTTTACGCTTGGCTCGTCGAACCTTCTTCAGTAGCTAATCTGGATAGCCAACGATTGGCGACTTCCGACATCATCGGCTTGGGGAGATGTACCGCGTCGCCTCAACTAGGTGCGTGATGAGGTTTGCAACATATCACGAAGTCACGTTCGATCTTTGCCGCAGGCTCGTGAGCTCGCAGTGTGGTCGATCGGCTCCTTGGCCGTGAAGACCGAGCCAAAGATCTTTGCTCGGAGAGCGCCGACCTTGCCAGGCGACCTTCTACTATGCACTTCATGCGCACTTCTGGGTTGGACGGTGCACTCGGTACACACGGTGATGGACAAAGCGTCATCGTGCTATAGCTTGTTGCACGCCACCTTGTTCGAAGCGCCGCCCAACTAATAGGGTGTCGACTTCAAACCCCACCGGAGCCTTCTTCTTGCGTAGTACGAGCGAGCGCACCGCGATATCATCAAGTCTCGATGCCACGTAAGGACCACCGGCCGTGTGCGTCCTCGTCGGTACCATCCGAGCTTGGGTCGGTGTCTCGTCGGACTCAACCCGAGAGTCTCGTCCGAGTGATACTGTGGCGGTCGATGCGGGCCGACCACCATGTTTCCGCCTCATTTGGCTCAAAATTAGGCACGGACTTCCCTCCGAGGCACACATTCCGTGCGCCATCTTCAGCTTCGGTGCGCTTGCCCGCTTATGCTGACCTCGGCATCATCGGGGTTTCAGACGCCCTATATGCGAAATTGGCGTACACCATAGGCTTCCGTGAATGGCCGCCTCGGCCGAGACAATCTCCATGTCTTTGCCTCCATGCTATGCTTCCATCCACCTTCTGAGCTCCCACACATAATTGGTGCGGTGATCGCCTCAATCATATCTTTCTTCGTCCTTGGCTCGTGAGGAACTCCTCCGGATGCGACTTGCACTTCGTGAATATTCATCGCGTGGAGCCCTCCGCCGGACCACCTTGTAATCGCATCTCGTGAGTCCAACCCATCGTGTCCCATTCGCACGAGCCCATCGCCAGTAAAATACAATCAAGTCTTGCATGTTCGAAAATACCTAAACCCACAACAACCACTAAATAATTACGACTAATTAATTAGCACTAAACTAATTCATTACTACTTGAACTAACTAATTACGACTAATTAACTATCTCTAAACTAACTAATTACGGTTGATTAATTACCACTACAAAATACCAAGATTTATTTCCACTTACTTGATATCTTTGTAAAAACTAATTACGACTAATTAATTAGCACTAAACTAATTTATTACGGTGAACTAACTAATTACGACTAATTAGCTATCTATAAACTAACTAATTACGGTTCATTAATTACCACTAAAAATACCGATTTTATTTCCACTTACTTCATATCTTTGTAACGATGACTACTAAACTAATTACGACTAATTAATTAGCACTAAACTAATTCATTACTACTCGACTAACTAATTACTACTAATTAATTACCTCTAAACTATCTAATTACGACTAGCTAACAAAGACTAACTAATTACGACTACGGCAATAACGGCAAAAGCATAACACAAATTACACCGCCTTCCGAGGAAGTAATAAATCACCCTTCTGAGGAAGTAATAAATCACCTTCGGAGGAAGAGTGACGAGAAGCGAGAAAACAATTACCTCCCAATAAAATTAATTATGTTACGTTCTCACGAGTTCTCGGCGAGCGCAAGAACGAAATCAAACGCAATTGATATGACCAAGAGCGAGTGCGAGTTCGGTATTTATAGGCGAGTGTAAAAGTTCCTCAAAATCACAATCCTGTATTCGAGTGTCGGGCTATGGTTTTTCGACTTGGTTTATTTTTAGATTTTGATATTTGTCTCTCCGGTCATGCATTGTGAGTGACGTTCATCTGGCACCCACTTGTTTGTTTGTTGGATGCATTATCAATGATTTTTCTAGTATTTAATCCTGTAACTCATTGCGTTAACCAAATATTTTACTGTGTATATCGCGAGTATGAGTATGATCTTTAATGATTCATTTGGAGAATAGGAGTGTAAAGATCATGATTCTTATTTTACTATATTTGTCTAGGACATACGTTAGAAGATGTGAATTTGGCATAAAGAAGTCAAGCATTAATCTTTGCCAAAATTAGCTTGCAACACAGATTTTCCGGCAATTCATGTTTATCACAACCATTTAATAAGCATGTTTAAATTAGCACAAAGGTCTCTAGAGAAGACCTTCTCCGAGGCGCTCTGGCTGAATGGGTGGTTTTACCTGTGCTGTTTAAAACCATGTTGGCATGAGTCTTCAAAAAAGATAAGAGTAAATTTTACTTTGCACAACCATTTCTTACAAAAGTTTCACTTTGCATAACCTTTTACGATTCTTCTCACTTAACACTACCATTTCTTACATTTTCTTTCACTTTTGCGCCAGGATGAGGTGTTAAGTGTGCACCGTGGTGAGCTCATCCTCCGAGTTGAGTATGTCACCTTCCTAGATTCCTCGCCGGCAAGCTGTGACTGTCACCTCTGCCCTATCCTGTCACCGCCTGCCGCGAAGGTGCGACGTGTGTCTCCATTGACGCCACCACCACCCATATCCTCCACTCTGTTCCCTCTCGTTGCATTAACCGAATATTTTGCCGCGTATGTCGCGAGTGTGATCTTTAATAATTAATTTGGAGGATAGGAGTATAATTAATTTGGAGGATAGGGGTATAAAGATCATGATTCTCATTTTTACTAGATTTGTCTAGCATATACGTTAGAAGATGTGAATTTGGCCATAAAGAAGTCAACAATTAATCTTTGCCAAAGTTGGCTTGCAACACAGATTTCCCGGCAATTCATGTTCATCACAGCCATTTAATAAGCAGGTTTAAATTAGCACAAAGGACTCTAGAGAAGATCTTCTCCAAGGCGCTCTAGCTGAATGGGTGGTTTCATATATGCTATTTAAAAACCCTGTTGTCACGAGTCTTCAAAAAAAGATAGAATAAATTTTACTTTGCACCGTCCTTTCTTACAAAAGTTTCACTTTGTATCACCATTTGCAATTCTTGCCATTTCTTACCTTTTGTTTCACTTTGCGCTATAGGATGAGTTGTTGAGTCCGCGCCGGGGTGAGCTCTTCCTCCAAATTGAGCATGTCACCTTCCTTGATTACTCGTTGGCAAGCTGTCATCGTCACCGTCACCTCTGCCCTGTCCTATCTGCCGCCTGCCGCAAAGGCGCAACCATGTGTCTCCATTGATGCCACCACCACCCAAATCCTCCACTCTCTTCTCTCTCATTACGTTAACCAAATATTTTGCAGCGTATGTCGCGAGTGTGATCTTTAATAATTCATTTGGAGGATAGGAGTGTAAAGATCATGATTCTCATTTTACTATATTTGTCTAGCATGTACGTTAGAAGGTGTGAATTTGGCCATAAAGAAGTCAAGTGTTAATCTTTGCCAAAATTGGCTTGCAAGACAAATTTCCTGGCAATTCATGTTCATCACAACCATTATTAACCATTTAATCAGCATGTTTAAATTAGCACAGATGCCTCTAGAGAATATCTTCTCCCATGCGCTCTGGCTGAATGGGTAGTTTCACCTCCAAATGCTACTTAAAAACCCTGTTTGCATTAGTCTTAAAAAACAGAGTAAATTTTTTTTACTTTGCACCACCCTTTCTTACAAAAGTTTCACTTTGCATGACCCGTTGTAATTATTCTCACTTAACACCACCATTTCTTACCTTTTGTTTCACTTTGCGCCAAGGTGAGGTGTTGAGTTCGCGCCGTAGTGAGCTCTTCCTCCGAATTGAGCGTGTCACCTTCCTTGATTCCTCGCCAGCAAGTCATCGACGTCACCTCTGCCCTGTCCTATCTGCCGCCCGCCCGCGAAGGCACAACTATTTGTCTCCATTGACGTCACCACCAACCATGTCCTCCACTCAGGTCGCCGCCACCTCGCTGGCCGTGTCTTGCCCCAGTGAGCTTCACAGAGGAGTCCATGTGGCTCCCATGTTTCCCTATCACTGATAGGGTGTTCTCCTGGTGCAAAGTGGAACAAAAAGTATGAAAAGGTAGTGTTAAGGGACAATAATTGCAAAGGGTAGTGCAAAGTGAAACTTTGGAAAGAAATGGTGGTGCAAAGTGTTTTTTTAAAAAAATCTGTTGTTACTGGCCATTGCTCGGAAATGCCTAGCTGGCCATCCCACTATGATAGTAGTAAAAATGAAGTCATGAAAATGTTATATGACAGTGCACAATCCAGTGTTACAAAAATACTAGGAAAACTATAAATAACGAGGCGCAGTATAATCTTGGACTTGGAGGACCACCGTCCAATGTCCACCGACCAAAATGTCATTGCATGCATGCCAAATGTTGCCTGAGTAGTAGAATTTGCGATGGTTGCATATTTGTTTGTGGTTACCCCCTAGGACCACTTGCATTTTAGTTGCTCTAAATTGTAAACACTTGTTGATGTACAATCTCTTAGATTTGGTCCAAGATTATCATAAGAGTATGATTTTGACTTACCCAGGAGAACAATCCGCAACTTGAAAGAAGATCACACACTGTAGTAGGGATGCCACCGCTCCCAACGGCCAGACGAAGAGCCAAAATAATTAGTACATTTCACATACGCGAAGGGGATGGACGTCACCTTGATGCCTTGGTCAATTGGTACACCCCTCATCTTTTGCCCTAAGGGGTCCCTAGCCCGACGGGGAAGGACTAAGGGGGAGGTCGAGGCCCCACGATGGAACAAGGAAGGCGACGCGGTGGACATTTGCCTACCGGAGTCCATCATGCATCTAAGGTACCGACGAATGAGGAAAAGATCATGAAACCCCTATAGTCGTAGGACCTTTATAGGGGCACTATTGTAATATCCTAGCTCCTAACTTGTAATGCTATAAATAGACCCTCTTGCGTATCAAGCAGGGGAGGACTTTTGATGAATTTAACACAAATAAAGATATCGTTTGTCACCACAATAGTTGGTATCGTCCGAAGGGACCGATAGATAAGCACATAGCGATGGCACCTAGAAGGAAGAAAGCGTCCAAGGTCTCGACCACCGAAGCGGCCGCCATGGGCGTGAAGCCCAAAATACCCCAAGAAAAGGGAAGTAGGTCTGTCTGCAGTCGCCAAGGCAGCCACGGCGGTTGCTCTCGAGACAAACTCCGCCCACAAGGAGATCGTTGGAGAGGATGGATGGGGAGCGTGAACCAAAGCATCGCTACTTGGGGACACCGCGCGAGGCACCCTCTACCCGCAAACTCAGGTGCGAACATGGAAGTGTTGGACCGAAAAGGCGACTAGAGGGGGGGTGAATAGGAGCACGCTCACTTTTTCAACCTCGATTAGATTCAACACAAATTTCACTCCAATAGCTATAGAAGCTATGAAGATCGATATACCAGTACAGCGGAAGACTAGGATTGAATCCAATCAAAACCCCGAAGCAAAACAACCAAAAACAATCGAAACTTGATTTCCTAAGTGTGGAGCGGTCTGACCTCTATTCAAGGGCGGTCCGACCGGTCCTATGGGCGGTCCGACCTCTGTAGAGGGGCGGTCCGACCTCCAGACGATGAACAGTGAAATCAGCCCGAAAAACGAAGTTGCAAATAGATGTAACTTTTGATCTACAACTCCAAACTTGATGAAACTTGGTACACACCTTCTCTAGGATGTCAGGAACCTATTCCAATCGAAGATCATGAAGATCCATGGAAAAGTTATGACCTTTTTCAGTTTGAGAGGTGGAAGGTTTGAAACCGAGTCAAAACGAAAACTATATCGAAAAACTTGCTCGTGGGTGATTGATGATCAAGATGATCTTAGATGTGTTCCACATGTCACAACAAGCTAGATCATGCAAAGAAATCAATCAAAACATGCGAATCAAAGAAAGACTCAAAATCACCAAATAGAGAGAAGAAGGGCAAATGAACTCATCTTGAAGAGAACTCTTCTTTGGATTGATTTGATAATGTATCGATTCTGACCACTCATACGGATACGCATGCACACAAGATCAAAACATCTCTCTCTCTAGAACCCTAATCTCCACTAAACCTTCCCTAAGCACTTAAGCCAAAACTAGGGTTTCAAGCATGAAAGGGTTGAAGGGTGCGACCACCTCCCTCCTCTATTTATAGTGGAGACTTAAACCTTCTAGAAGAGTTACCTAATGGGCTCCGTTAGGCCCAAAACAAGCGGGTCACACACACGCCTCTCGAGCGCCGTCTTCATCTCCTCTTGACCTACTCCGCTTCTCCACGCCATCTTGCGCGCTGAGTCGTCAAAGTCACCAAGGCGGTATTTGGTATAATTACAAAATACCCCTTCTCGATCTTTGCAAAGACCGAGTCCCATCTTTGTGAAGCACCTCCCATGCTTCGCATGCGTGTAGGTTGATCAACGGCTCTCAACATGTCGGCAAGTCTCTCCCATCCGGCTCCCACCGAACCACCATGGCACTTGCACCACCCCGCGCCGCTT
Source organism: Hsuehochloa calcarea (assembly GCA_036346395.1). Taxonomy (NCBI): domain Eukaryota; kingdom Viridiplantae; phylum Streptophyta; class Magnoliopsida; order Poales; family Poaceae; genus Hsuehochloa; species Hsuehochloa calcarea. The sequence goes on from CM070597.1 coordinate 33,082,432, forward strand.
GATCCAACCCGATCGCACCGAATCGCCTGTTCGGTCATCCTTGTCTATTCTCGCACCACACTTGAGTTCATTGACCTCGCGGCATCGTCGATCGTTACGGACCTCGGCTCTCCAAGCCTAGTCCGATCATCCTCGCCGTTGACCGTCGTTGACCACCAAGCAACCCGCACAACAATAAACAAGCAAATCGAATCCGGAACAAGTTCTTCACAACTTGACCCACGTTAGTCAAAACATGCATCAAGCAACACATATGCACCAAACCCATGACTTTGACCTAACAAAATATCATCGCCACGAAGTTGGCCGATGAACAAGATAAGGTCGGCCGACCCCTCGGCCTCGGCTCGGCCAACCGGCGGTCGACCGCCACCACAAGGCGGTCAGGCCGCGTGGGACTTAGCCAATTTTCAACCCCAAAATCCAAACCTCATGGAAACTTTAAACCAATAGAACTTTGCTTGGGAACTCCAAAATTATGAGACCAAGTGTATTAGGATCCCTCACTTGTCTACAACACCTATTTTGGCCCACCATTCGACCATTTTGGTCACGCACGGGTCCGACCACGCACATGGCGGTCGACCGATTTGGGACCGGTCGGACCGCCATGCTATGGCCGGTCGGACCGCCCCTGTCCAGAATGCCTGAACAGATCTGAAACTTTGTCGAAAACCCGTGAAACGACAAACCGTTAACGCCATTGCCAATTGTCACATCATCCTAAGATCTGGAGCATATCCCCATGATATCCACAGGAAGCCTATGAGGCCATGCGAAGGAGCTGACATACCTTCACCAAGAGCTGCAGAGCTTGCAACAGCACAGTCCCATTGCGCTACCACCAATAGCGGCCATGCCACTCGCTTCAAGACCAGGAAAATCTTTATAGGAGACTCAAGCTCCCCGCTAATCACGAGCCTCGAAGCTGCACGATGGCCCGAAGACTTCAAAATGCCTACCATAAAAAAACTATGGGGGCAACGAGTCCATGGAATTCCTTTGGGTGTATGTACCAATCATTGAGGCAACCGGAGGGGATGACATGCACCACCAATGTAAAAACTATAGCCCTCTCTCTCACAGGGGTGGCTTTGACATGATTCCCCCCCCCCCCATATATGCGTTGGACCATCTTCAAAACAAGCTCTGCAACAATTACTTCCAGGGCAACTACACGGAGCTGAAAGACGAGGGGCATCTGTTCGCCAGGAGGCAGGGGCCAAACGAGTCCCTGCAAGGCATCTTTAAGAGGTTTGCATAAGTCAAGTACCAGCTGAAGGGTGTCACTGATAGTACCATCATTAACGTTGCTAGGTGCGGGCTCAGAGTGGGCCCCATGGCAGATAGGATGGCCCGGAAGCCCATCCACACAGTGGAGAAATTGTTCGACAAAAAAGAGGAGTACATGCGCGCGGAGGAAGATAACGTGCGCAGAGAAGATGAGACTTCCATGGCCATGGTGGGCAAGGTCACCACCTCGGCAAAGGTGGACTGACTGTCGCCAAACGAGGTGGAGGGCGCCCCGCGGCCTACGCCAGCGACGATCGCCCAAACCGCTCGAGGCGGAGGGGACGACGAGGCGACCGTGGTGGATGAGGTCGTGGCCATGACACAAAGCATGGCACAGATATGATAGCACAGTGGTGCGACTTGCATGGCGAAGGGTCCCTCCCCAGGAAACAATGCCGCACTATTGCAGCCACGAGGGATTACACGAACAAGGGGCCGATCCATGATCCAGGTGAAGACCGGTGCCGCGATAATCCATGGCTCCCGGCACATCAGTAGTTGTGCGTCGAATCCCCCAAAGGGAATCGTGCCCGAAGGGTCATTAGCACCATAATTGAGTTTTCCTCCCTGGATCTGGTATCCCAGAGGTAGCAGTGCGCCTACACTAGCCAAATTCACCATGTCGCATCTTACCCCACCAACATACCCAGCAAAATACTTTGAAGTGATCATCTCCTTCGGCTCCAAAGACGCAAAGGGGCTATTCTTCCCACACAAAGACCCTCTCGTCATTTCAGCGCCCATTGTGGGCTTTGAAGTGAAGCGCATTCTGGTACACAGGGGAAGCTCCGTTGATGTACTCTTCACCGATGCATTCGACAAAATGATGATCCCTCGAAGAAGGATATCACCCCTGGGCATTCTCAAGGCTTCGAAGGCAAGCCGGTGGCCGCCCTCGGCCAAATAGACATGTCGTTCACATTCGGAGAAGGCCCTTCAGCTCGAATAGAAAGAATCATGTTTGACGTTGTCAACATTCCTTGCTAGAGGGCGTTGCCTTCCGTAGGGCGGAAGTACCACTAGGCAAGAGGGGAGTCATGGAGTGCACACCCGCGCTTCATGGTGGGGCGCCCTATCCTCCACCCGCCTAGTCGCACCTCTCGACCCCTACACAATAGGAGAAACCGCTCGCAAAGGTATGACCGGAATAGGCTCCGGCGACTCGTTGTCCACATGATGTTAGCGTTTCTTATTCCTCCTCTCATCGTCGGGTTCCTTGCGCTCAGATAGCCTTACACCATGCCCAGAGCGCACCCAGTTCACGCGAGGACCGCACACAATGTTCTCCCGCTTACCGTGCTCCTTTATTGTGTAAGGTCCCATAAACTCCCCCACCACCCGTGCAACCTCATCTACTGACAAAACTACGCCATCAAAAGTACTACAAGTCAAAAACAACCTTGACAAGCCGCCACCACAAATAATAGACGCCTCACCTTCCACCCCTCCATCCTAATCGAGCAAAGGCCCTCAACCGGCTCATCAAACTCCAAGCCCCAACCCGTCGACAAGTTCCAGATGTGCATCATGCAAAACTACTCTTCCAAGTCCCGCATACTCATCCGCGTAGTCAGCCCCCTCAGCAACAACAGTCGCGCCTCCTTTCTCCCGATCAACAACAACTTCTTAATCCAGTCGGTCTCCCATAGGTTCTTCGAGGTGGGCGTCGGCATATACTATTGCCAGGAGGGCTTCACTTGGAAGTTTACACTCCCTAAGTTCACCATGATGTTGGTGTCCTTCTTCTTCGATTGAAGTCGCGCATTGTGGAGAAATGCGAACAACCTCCCATTCCCTTCTGCGCTGAGCTACCGCATCGCCCACTTGAAGATGCTAAAGCGGGCGAAGGAGTTTGGCATCAACTTGGCAAGCTCCGCCTGGTATATCCCCAACACCTCTGCCACGAAAGGCACCGAGTGGACCCGCAGTGAAGAATGTGGAGAAGACCACAATCTCATCGCCGCACGGAGTGGGCGTCATCTTCGAGCTAGGGGACCGGACGACCCCATGTTCGGAAGCTGCCCCTCGAAGACGAGGGTTGTGAGAATCCTGTCTATCGCCTCCGTCGCCTGAGCTCGTGGGAATAAGACACCTACTCTGCAATTTCGCCCGAACCCTTGCCCCGTTTGGTCATGACGAACCAAGCGAAGCACCCCCGGAGCGAAGCAAAAGCACATGCACGCACCATGTCAGCAAAGAAAGCAAAAGCGACAGGACACTAAGGATTCGTTAGCAAAGAAAACACAAAACACATCGTGGCCCCTCTTTATATAGGGTAACGACGCCAAGCGGGTATACTAACCAACGGAAGCCGAGCCAACCACAACGCGACACGTGCCCCACTACGGAACACAAACTCGTGTGACCCCGCCCACGGCCGTTTACAACACGCGGGACAAGGAGCGCAGTAGCGTCCTTTTCAAAATTTGAAAAGATGAGCGCAAAAACTGTTGTGCCTCTTCAATTTCTGGAACTGCTGCGCCAAAAACCCGCACGAAGCCAACCTTCGTCTACCGGGTTTGGGGGACTTCGCCAGGCTGGAGGGGACGGAGTGCCTAAAGCCTCCGCGATCGAAAAGGGCACGATTTCGGCCAAGGAGAAGCAAGCCCTCGACTGCGAGGGGCTCCTATTGTAGGGATAGCCCACCGACCCCAATGGTTCGGCAAAGATCCAAAGGGGTTAGCCCATTCAGCATATGCGAAGGGGAAGGATGCCACCTCGATGCCTTTGCCAATCGGCTCACCCCTCAGCCTTTGCCCGAAGGGGTCTTCGGCCTGAAGGGGTTCTTCGGGCAAAGGGAGAGGTCGAAGTCCCACGATAGACCAAGGAAGGCGACGTGGTGGGCATCTTCCATGGGAGTCCACCGTGCACCGAAGCTACCGGCGAATTAAGAAAAGATTCTTAAGCCCCTATAGTCTTAGAGTCTTTATAGGCACTGTTGTAATCTTCTACCTTCTATTTATAACATTGTAATATTATAAATATCCCTCTTGCGTACCAAGGAGGGGATGATAACACACATAAAGACTGTTTGGTTTATAGCATAACACACAGGAAAGAGAAACATCTCAGTAGTGTACAAACGTACTACTGTAGTATCTCTCCATCGATCAGATCCTACCCAACATCTCGTCGCGGACCTATGGTTAAATTAATTGCTAAAGAAACGGAAAGTACAACTGTAGTAGTTGCTGCAGAGACTTGCAATCGTGCAGTCAGTGTAATAATTTGCTGACTGCTCAGTAATGAATTGGTCCAAGCATGAAAATCATACAGATTGGCAAATTTAGTATATGCATCCTGTGACCATCTTGTCAGTAACTAGGGACCATTGGTGTGTCCTCACCTTCTTTTCTTCTTGTTGGTGTAAAGCCTATACTAGTGCAGCTAGTGTACATGCTGAAAAGGTTCGTAGTCTCTCCAATGTTGAAGAAGCATAGCAGAATATTTAGCTCTGGATTCTGATTAGTCGATCCCCATAATATATATACTTCGTTTCATTTCAGATACTTAACAACTTCCGAAGATGTAACCAGTGATCTAATCTGTCTATCTATCTATCTACTGCAGTTGATAGCGCCAATCAACTGCGCGCAGAGTTGAGGTCAGAAAACGAGTAGTCGAGTAGTACAGGAGCAGCATGCACGCACCACCAAGTCAATCCTCCATCAATTGCACTCCAATGATGCGAAAAATATTAAGGCAACCAGCCAGCAACGCCATGAAAACCTGCAAGGTTTGGTTGGTCATTGGATCTTAATTGCGTCGACGTTGTACAACAACACGGCCTTAACTCAATGCTTGGCTACTTCACTCACTTGATCCATTCTGCACGTGATGGAAGACCTCTCGATTTCTCCTAGCTGCTCTGGTGTATGCACCGTGGCCCAAATCAGCAGTAATGGTGCGTGCATCTATGGCACGCGTATCGTTGGATTGGAAATCAACGCCCCAGATCAACCATCCCGAAGGAAAAGCTACAGATCAACCGTCGATCGTTCGATCACACGTACGGCTCCTGATTACTGCCGTGCTGATTGTGCTAGTACGACTGAATGCAGCGGATCACGCCCCAACCAGTCCGAACAAACTGCGAGACACATGAGCAGCTAAAGGACAACTCTCCAAGGTCTCACCTTTCTCCATGCTGCGCTGCGCAGATGTACTACGTGCCAGTATTGCCTTTTGGCCACCCGCCTCTTAGTTGTAACTTGTTGTATGCGGAGTTTTTTTTTTTCTCTCTCTCCTAATTTGACTTTTTAAAAAAAGAAAAAGAAAAAGAAATAGCAAATCTAATCCTCTCTTTGTGCAAAAATAGCACTGCATTTGATTAGACAGGTGACACATCTTCCGTTTTGCGCTCTCGGACCACTTCAGCTTCCCGCCGCTAACCTAGAGCATTGCAGGCTATATGCCGCGCACCCGAACTGCCTTAGTCCCCTGCCACTCACCCGATTAGTAGCAGACAACCTGACGCTAACTGGGAGCACTGGACACCGGCCGTTGCTCGTGCTGCGTGCTCGGTCCAGTCACCCGTTACGTCGCTACATCCCGTCGTCCTCCGTCCGCTTTTGCGGTTAGCGGCCGACCCGCCACGACCCAAAGCATCAGACTCGGTGCCGCGCGTGCCGCACGCCCTGTCCATTCGCCCATCACTTCTTCGTGCCCCCCTCGCTGTCCCGCCACTAACCTGGAGTGTGGGTGGTAGCTGTCGTGCGCCATTAAAACCACACGCCCAACGCTCCCCCCAGCAGCCATTTGCTCGACACAGATGAGCAGAGTGGAGTAGCGAGAGAGACAGAGCGCGATGCAACGAGAGTTTATGATTTTGTTGCCAATTTGAGAGAATTTGGAGCAGTGTTTAGCCATTGTATTAGTTGGTAAAGTTATAGATCAAACGAATATTTTGGATAGGAGGTTTTTTTTCCGTATGCATGTTGTATGTTAATTGTGTGATTAGTGTTTGATTAGCTTTTTGACAATGTTATGGTTGCTTAAACATGGTCATTGATGTTATGTTATTTTTTAACGCGCCTGAGTAGGAAGATAGTCGCCATTAATTTACTAGTATGTTAACTAGCCACTGATTAGGTAACATAATTAGATAAGACTTAGCAAAGTGTAGTTGCTTTCGCCATGTAGGAAAATGTAGATGAAATAGTGCAAATTATTTCGGTGCATGTTTAAAAGTAAAATGTTTAGCACATATTGTGTACAAATAATGTTGTAGTGTGTATGAAAAAAAATTCTGGTAAATGTCGCGAATGTGTTTAGCAAGATTATTGGCTATGTAGGAAAAATATTTAAACATGATCATTGATGGTTATGGCATTTTTGGACTGGCGTGATTATGCAAATAGTCATCATTAATTTACTAGTATGTTAACTAGCCACTGATTAGGTAATGTAATTAGGTAAATATTAGCAAAGTTTAGTTGCTTTGGTGATAGAACAAAATGTAGATTCAATAGTGCAAGCTATTTAGGTAATTGTCTACAAATAAAATGTCTAGCACATATTGTGTACAAATAATTGTTTGTTGCGTATATTAAAAATATGGTAAATACGGCGAACAATGTTTAGGAAGATTATTGGCTACGTGAAAAAAATATTTAAACAAGGCCATTGATGGTTATGGTATTTTTTTGACACACATGATTAGGAAAATAGTCATCATTAATTTACTAGTATGTTAATTAGCCACTAATTAGGGAACATAATTAGGTTAGGATTAGAAAAGTTTAGTTGCTTGGGCGATGTACGAAAATGTAAATTAAGTAGTGCAAACTACCAAGGTGATTGTCTAGAAATAAAATATTTAGCATATATTGTGTGCAAATAGTGTTGTATTGCGTATGGAAAAAAAAACTGGTAAATGTTGCGAATGTGTTTAGCAAGATTATTGGCTATGTAGGAAAAATATGTTAATTGCTGGGTAGCACGTTTAATTGGTAGGTAGTAAAAGTGGTGAATTGCTGGAAACATTGATATTAAGTGTATTGAGTTTTTTTGGGGTCGTATGTAATGTCCAATATGCAAGACTTGCTTCTATTTTTAGGTGACGGTGTCGTATGGGGTGGACCGGGTGGGTTGAGCATGTCAAGATGCCAATGTAAGGTCATGCGTGTGAAGGGCCTGAATGTGATGGGTATTGACGAGCTAAGGAGTTGCATCCGGAGAGAGTTCAACACAGATACAACAAGGAATAAGCATGACATCGAGGCTGTAACCTACACGAATAGGCGAGGTCAACGTAGGGTGTATGGGAGTTATACAAGGTGAAGGATAGCGTTGCATGGGGCTAGTACATGTAGATTGCTACAAAACCCGAGGCGGCGGCATACGGGGGATCGATGGTGTATGTGCAGTTCGTACAAAGGGTGTCGTCAAACATTGATGAGGCCAGTGCCAGTTAAGATAGTTAGTTTTGCAGTCTTTCTTTTATTATATGTTGTTCTTGCCAAGTAGAACGTCAGTTGTAATGATATTGTATTGTTCACTCTTCATCTATGCATCGCGTCCTTCATGAATGAGAATAAAATTGTTTTACTGAGATAGGTAACGAAGTAGAAGTGTCCAATTACGATACAATTATCACACTCTATTCGGATTACAAAGTACTAACTGAAGTACAAGTTACAACATGTTGGCATTTCTAATCTTACTACTGCTCACGCTAGTGTTCACAGCTCCCAGCCATAGGACCCTGTACTGGTCTTCCATGCCGTGTTCCTGCCATAGGTCTCCGACGAATCTGTTCCTACGGGAACATCAGCCTCTCAAGTGACCGTGGGTTCAGCCGCAGGTCATAGCGGGGCTCCTCACCCGTCGTGTCGTCATACTGGGGGGATCACCTGGGGGAGTGGCGTTGAGAACATCTCGATGATCCAAGCAGTAGGATCCGCGGAGGGGCACCAACTCGACTAAGCTTGCGGGGTGAACTACTCCGGGTACGGCGTGTAGCCGGATTGATACCATGGGGTCGTATCGCCCATTTGAAATTGCCCGAGAGTGTGGTGCTCGGTGGGAGAATTTGGGATAATCTCAGCGGCTCCGGGTTGCACGTTCGTGCTCTCTGGTATGACCTCTTCCTACCTCCGTGACAACAACGACATCAGTGTAGAGTCCCTGTGTCGCAATTGCACGGACAATTGGCCGCCGACGCTGCCGCCGGGTCGACTCGCTTGGACAGGAAGATGGAAGGGGCGAGGGTACGCGATGATACTCCGTCCAATGCCTCAAGTCGACATCGGTGGGCCTTTCACAACTCATGCTGCGAATGACGTGCTTAACATCGTCAATAAGAGTCTTCATGACCGCATGAAGGCGTTCAACTGTGTTGTTCGTTCCCCGCTCGATATCCCGGTGACTGTGCTACACAACGCTCCGCAACGGTCCAACTGCATGGTTACCGAACAAACAAAATTTTGTTAGTTAACCCTATTTTCGGAGGGTGTTTTATTTGCTACGTGCTCAACATACCGAATCATCATAGCATGCTGCACGGTGCGGGTCCAGCCCCAAGCCCAAGCATTCAGCGTGGCTAGGATATGCATGTCGGGCCGGGGGGCACCTGTCAATGTCGCCCCATGTGCCGTACGTACCACTCCAAGTATGTGTCGTAAGTCCCTGCATCGTAAGGTCGTGCCTCGTGGAAAATGCAATCAGTGGCAGATTGCCATGCATCTATCCACGTCTGCTATGTCGGAAGCCACTCATCGCTATTGCGACCCTTCTTCGTCTGCCTGGTGGTGGAACAAAATATCTCCTGGTATAGCTGGAACTGCCTCATCACCCGTTGCGGGTTGTAGGGCTCAACCATGTGGGAGAACACCGGATGACAAGTTGTCCTCCAGTATCACACATCCTGTTGGCATAGCAAGCTCAAGCCGTTCGACGTCGTGTCCTGCACGAAGGCATCCATCCAATGAGCACATATTATGTTGTTCTCGTGCAGGGCCTCGAATTCGTTGTGGAACTCGGGGTATATGCGACGCACTCTCTCCCTAGCCTACCCCAATACTACCACAGTCCATCAGGATCCCATGGTCGGGCCTTTCAGGGGATCCTCGTCGTCCGCCCCACTGTAGAAATGTTATGTGCGCGGGTAAGGGTGGACTACGGAGCGGAAGTATGGTTATCCGACCGCAAAGTGCTCCCACGACCACAGCTGTAACAGCGTGTGACAACCCGAGAGCACGGGCTCGTTTCTGTCGCGACGCTGCGGCGCTACGCAGTGCGCGATGCGTAGCGCACAAGATAATCAACCCCAATCGCATCGCGTCACGTCCTCATCGTCGGAGTCCACGATGGACTCCACAAGGTGAATGTAACTAGGGTACACCATGTCCCCCTGCGTGCTAGGGAACATGACCCACTCGAATAGAAATAGTAAATATACAATAAGGTGGCATCGAACCGCCTCCTCCATTGCGTCATTTGGCCAATGCATGAATCGTCGTAGCCAGGTGTGTGGAACGCCCTTACACCTCTCGGGGATAGGTTGCCTGAAGCGATGGCTGAGACGCGCCTTCTAGTCTGGCGACCTCAGAGGGGGAACAACTGCAAGGCCTCTCAATGACAGGACGGTCAAGAAGCTGACGTCCTGCATTGTCACGGTCATCTCCCCCCACCGGAAGTGGAACGTGTGGGTCTCCGACCGCCAACGATCAACCAGGGCGAAAAGAAGGGAGGCGTCAATCAGGAGGTTATGCCCCATGTTCACCATGCGGGCGAACACAATCAGCTCAAACTAACAAAGTCTCCCAACATATCGATTGTCCAATGGTCAGGTCTCCCTTAGTCCCTGTGTCACCAGGGTTGGCGGCCCATCGCCACCGATCCAAGCGTGGTAGCGATGCTGAACGTCACATGCCTCCTCAAGTAGGCGTGGTAGATTACATGTCATTGTTGCTAATAGAGAACAACTCATAATTAGCAAATTCATTTATGTGGTAGATTATATGTGATTGCTACAAATACATTACATGGTAGATTGACAGTAATTATGCATGTAACAATTGTGACTGATATAATGCACGTGCATTATTAAGTAAGTACTTAACGCTAAAAATTACAATAACAAAAGTATTAAATACCCGCAAGCGCGTACGAACGATCGAAATTTGTTTAGCTAATCTAATCGGAACAAGAGCTTCAGTTTATGAAAAATCGTCGGTCGCATCCCTTAAATAGACACAAAACGTAGACAGTGAATGGCTCGACGAGACGCGGCGTGACGACAACGCGACGTAAAGGAAGGATAAAACGAAAACCACAACAGGGCAAAATAGCTTTCGGTGCACTACACCCGCGCCGAGGCCGGGGGCAGGTGGCCTGCCGCGTCTGGGGCCAGGGGCAAGTGGCCTGCCACGTCCGGGGTCAGGGGTAGATGCACTGTAATGTGGTTAAATGTACGAATTATGACAGAAAGAAGTTAGTTTTGAAAATAAAGAAAATCAGAGAATCAAAAATACCAAAAATTCGCATGTAGTGAGCAGCGACCGGCCGGCCACTTGGGGGGAAAACGAGCGAGCGATAGATCGGAATCACGAGATCACTGGGCGCTGCGCAGACGTAGCGAGCGCGCTCGGGCGTACGACGTCGCCAATCGATCGCGTGGCCGGGCCGGCCGCGGCAGGCACGAGCTCACTACGTACGTGACGCGACGCGTCTCGGCCCCGAGTTTCTTTGTCGTGGGCGGTGCAAGTGCGTGCGTGATTCCGAAGAATATTCAGAGGGTTACACGACGCATGGGTGGCTTAGCTACATTTGTGCGTGGTCTGATCCCGATGCGGCGTTTTCCGCGTACGAATGGGTATTATAAGCGAGTAGCTCGACTAGGGGGTGCATGCAATGTGCCAATGTCAGTTTGTGAGTTGTGACTCGACGTGCGAACAGTATCATGATCGGCTGGGGAGATTTGAGGTTTTGCGGGGAGTATTCAAGTTTTCGGCCGGATTTCAACGAACAATATTGCTGCTGGCTTGAACAGGTACAGCCTCGCATGAGACTAATTTAATTTGGGAAATGAAAAAAATGCTATGGCGTTTTTTTCTTAATTGAATGGTATACCTTCCAACTGTCGGACTGGAGCCATCGGACGGATACTTCTACACCTGATAATCTCCACCTCTACTGATGCAGCAGCAGACACTTCTTCCGCACCCACCACCACCGCATCCACCTCCTTGCTGCCGACCACCTCCATGGCCACAGTACCATCTATTCCTCCTCCGCTACGCGTTCCTCGACTGTGTTCATCAAGGCCCGTCCGCGCCTGCAGAGATCGGAGTTGGAGACCAGCTGGGACGTCATCGTGCTCGACCCGAGCAAGAACAAGCTGCTCTCAGCCGTTACCGCTTCCTCCTCCCCTCCTCCTGTTCTTCTTCTTCCACCCCACGAGTACTGGTACGCGGCGACCCGAGCAAGAACAAGCTGCTCTCAGCCGTTACCGCTTCCTCCTCCCCCTCCTCCTGTTCTTCTTCTTCCACCCCACGAGTACTGGTACGCGGCGGCGAGCTTGACGGCCGGTTCCGGTGAGATCCCAAAGCGGCGCGGCCGGGGAAGGCCAGATCCAGTTGTCCACCTCGCCACTATTGCTAGCCTTCGACTCCGGGAGCTGGGGAAGAAGAAGCGCGGCGCGGAGCTCAAAACTTGTTGAAATCGTGTGAAACTTTCTGGAACATCTTGGAAATATGTTGAAACACGAATGAAACTTATCGAAATATTTTGAAACTTCATGAAACTTTCATATGATTTGGAACTTGAAATTTTGCACTTTTTATTTTCAATTTTTGTAATGAGTTTCATCACAGTTTCATCGTGTTTCACAAGTTCTATATAGTTTTATTTAGTTTCATCAAGTTTCATCCCAAGTTTCGTGAAGTTCTAAGACAACCTCGTGGATGCAGTTCTATTAAGTTTCATGAAGTTTTATGCTAAGTCTCATGAAGTTCTATTAAGTTGCATCCCCTGTTTCATCGTGTTCATCAAGTTTCATATAATTTTATTAAGTTTCATCGTGTTTCATCCCAAGTTTCATCGTATTTCATCAAATTTCATATATTTTCATCCTAAATTTTATCGTGTTTCATCGAGTTTCATGAAACTTGATCGGTCAGTCCACATGTTATGGGCAAAGAAAAGGTGTAGAATTTTATATTGATCAAGTGCTAACGTGTTTCATACTACAAGTTTAAGTCCCTTATTGACGGAATCATGTTTTATATAGAATAAGAAAATATTTTGATCGTTGTCCTCATGTGCTAACCATAGCCGGCTCTTCCAACGGGAGCTTCAGCCAGACAGCTATACCGTTGGGTGAGCCTCCCAACAGCATAGCAGCCAGATAGCTACCCAGTTAGATGAGCATTCCAACGGTACAGCGTTGTGTAATAGCTCCCCATTTAATTTTAGCAGAAATCCAATGCTTAGTAATTTAAGCATAAATGCTTATCCAAGTCTAATCGATTAAATTTAAGGATCTTAATTCGATGAGATGACAGTTGGCAACCAAAGAAAGAGCTGCCAGTTTAGAGGTAACTGTGAACTGACAGGGGTCGATGGACCTTGCTCTATGACTATACGGCTGTACGCTTGTTGCGGAGAATTCAAAAGCACTGTTGTCAATGTCCCAACTCGATCCCATCTAGTCGCAACAGTCATCTAATTAAGTGATTCCCGTCATTTTTGTTTGCGCATCTGCAATGGGAAAATGCAAAGATCTACTTCCTTGCCTTTCGTCAAACAGTAGGCCCATGTAAGGGCAAGGCCCATCGAGAGAAAGTTTACCATGCATACATGCAACGCAGGTGATACTGTTAAGAAACTCTGAGCCAATCCAGGCATCGTACCGGAAACTATATATATATATATATATATATATATATATATATATATATATATATATATATATATAGGGGATTCACACTCTTTGTAATATAATTATTGAAGAGTAATAAAGCGAAGTCTTTATCTGTATTTAATCCATTGTTGTGCTTTGTGTTCGTGTTTTAATTCTTACGATTCTAAATATTGTTTATAAGATAATCGTTCGAATTGGACTCGTCAGCGCGATGGTTACCAAATACTTACCTTTGCTGAGCAAAATGCCGATTTCGATACAGGCGCGATTCTTCCTCGAGTACGTACAGGCACTAGTCGTGTGCGTGCGATGGTTGTACATGCCAAGTAGTCAAACGAATCTACCTGTTCCGCTGTTCGATCTGTTGTACGCTTGTACGTGAAGCGAAGCAGCTGCTCGTGTAGTGTAGAAGCTAGTAACTGGCAAAAAGATGCGTAGCCCGTATGCGTCGCGAGAGAGAGAGAGAGAGAGAGAGATCCTGTGCTCCACAGATGTTTCATGCAGGGAATGTCAAACGTTTGTTGGTGTCGTACCGTGTTTTACTCATCAGGGAGTACGTTCTTGACTTCCTTCTCAATGCGTTCTTCTCAGTGCGTGTCATGTAATATAGTGCGGCTGCGCACTTGAAGCACATGCAGATAGAAGTACAGTGTACTGTCTCCGCATGAGCTGCCCACTGTACCTGCACGAGCAGAAAATGTACACGCATGTTAAGACTGTTCCTGGCGCGAGAGGTTGGCGAGTCTGGACCGGTCCACTTTTATCTGGTTTTTTTTGTAATGGGTAGGATGGGCTGGGCTTTGTATCCAGATCTTTTTAGCAGTGCAGCGCAGTGCAGATTGCTCTTGCACATTATGTACCTTTCCCATTAAAAGCCTCGGCACCAGAAAGCCCAGATGATCGAAAAATACTGTTGCTACTTAGGGTACGTTTAGTTGTGTGAACCAGGGTGAATGAGTTCTGAATAGTTTAAGGTGGTGTTTAGTTTGAAATTTTAAAAAAATTACATAAAGATTTAATAAAATATTTTTAAATTTAATTAAAGTTTATTTTATTCATCTAAAATATTTGGATTCTATACAAAAACAAAAACAACATCGAGAAAAACAAACAAATTCAAAATGCATGAATTTTTTTACAGTAGCTAGATGATGATTGTATATGAATTTAGGTGAAATAATTATTCTATTTGTAGTTACCAAGTGAAAGTTGTTGTAATTAGCAAAACGCTGAACCGCGTGGTTCGACCTTTTTTTTGTCGAATGGAATGGTACATAATAAAAGTGGAATATTCCATCACATGAACTATCACATCCCGTACCGTTTGGTTCCATTCATCCAACCAAACGCAGGGATAACCTCATATCCTGAACGAAACTATCACATTCAGTCTCATACCGTTACGAACTAAATGCACCCTTAGTATACTAAAGTACTGTGCCATTCCTGTGCCTGTGTTGACTGGACCAGGGTTAGTTTTAGTGTTTGAGGAGCTGCCATAACGATGATAGGGAACTTCACACCGTTTAGCTAGGCCCAGAAATGGTCCTTCGAAGCACTCGGGTAGATGAAAATAAGAACAAAAAGGCTCCAGCATCACCCAAGTATATATGCCTGTGCTCGAGCATCCGACAATCTCCTAAACACATCCGATCCAAGCACGAGGCTTTTTAAACGCGAGGACCAGCAGGCAGTGACTTGGCATCTAACCCCCAGGCTCTACTCGCGCGCGCGCACTGGTGTCAGAGTGTCAGGTTGGTCTTGGGTCGCATATTGTATGCGTGGATTTCCGCGCCGGCGACGTAGTATCCAGCACGATCGATGCGGCTGCAATCCCGCACGCATGCTTATGCTTGCTCGAGTTGCAGTACATGTACTACTCCTTTTGGGCCTACCGCGACGCGTGGTTTGGCATGTAGCGCGCGTCGGTAGCGAGGACGCAGGATTTAAGTAAGCCCCACAAACTAACCCGCGTCGGCTAATTCAGTGGAGCACTTGCTCTGCTTTCTTCCCTGTACCACTTGATAACACTTCGATGGTACGTAGCTGTTTCAAAGCAAGAGAAATTCGGGAAAGATCAGGCATAGCATTGCTCCTCTGAACAGAACGTCACCAAGTGTGTACACAGAGGCACAGAGGTGCGTGCCACCGTGGACAAAATGAAAAGCACCAAGAGGATGACCGTCGGCCGCATCCGGGCCTAGCCTAGCCTGGGCCATCTCTTAGACTTAGAGAGGTACTATATATGCCGTCTTGTGAGAGCAGCTCCATCGTTGCCGAAATTCATGGACCAACAAAATTCTGCATAAAAAGATAAGGTCTAGGTCGATCGATGGTCCCGGTAATTCAGCCAGGCAGGCAAACACGCTCGACCGCTGTTTACTCACCCCAAATAATTTGTTTAACTCCGTTTAAAAAGAAGAAGAAGATTGTTTCGGAGAGCAGCCATCCAGTGCCACTGCCAGCTTAAAGTATTCTTCATTTGTCCTTGGACATCATCAGTGGCCTAGGTAGCCGCCGCAGTATAAAAAACGGGATTAACCGGGCCTACGTGTCTCTCCTAGCTTAATCAACATGCAGATTTAGGCGTCCGAGAAAGAGACGGGCCTACCCCTTAATTTACACGCGCGACTAATTTTGCACCCGATGGCCCGGAGAGCACGAGACCGCCACGTGGGACCACCAACCAACCTAAGTACGCCGTCCCCACCGCGCGCATCCCAGCGTGTCATTGGCTTTTGCCCACGATCTTAAGCCATGATTTCTCTCTCCATTTCTAATCTTTCGAACGACCTCACCGTTGTGCATCGCGGACGAGGAGCTTAATTGTGCTCCCATTCTAGGCGTGACAGATCGATTTCTAGCGCACATAAATAATACACAGTGCTATTCCGGTTGCTCCGGCATCAAGCAGTGAAAAGTAGCAGTGGGACGGTATATTGCTGAATAGATTAGCCCGAGGTTTCAACGGCATTCGTTCAATCACGCACTGCATATGTGGGAAACGGGAAGAAGCAACATGTATACGAGTGCGTGGAGCGTAGTGGCTGCGTGGTGGAGCGGCAAGGCTAAACCAGAGCACCGGCAGTCGTCCCGTAGCCGTAGCGGCGTAGCTGAGAGAGCAGACTGTGCGCTGCGCTCCGGGATCGGGCCGCTTTCCACGTGATATGGTACTGTTGGAAAAGTCTAGCCCATATATAAGTGTTCTATCTAAAACCCTAACAGACTCTCTAACCTATAAATAGAGAGTACTAATTATTATAAAATATTGATTGCTTGAAGAGCAATAAAGAGAATCAAAAAGTCTCCTACATCTTTGTATTCAATCTACTATTATGTTATTGTGTTCTTGCATTGTTTGATGTGATTATATGTTTGTTTATGAGGTGATTGTTCGGACTGGACTCTCCAACGACGGTTCCTCAACACGTCATAAGCACGATCGATTTCGACCTACCTCTAGGCATACTATACTCCGATCAAAAAGTAATCATCGTAACACGACGCTCGTAGATCGAATCGTATTTTCTAGATCACTTTCAATTCTGCAAATTTGGCTTTCTAGCATTTTTTTCTACGACGTAAATTCGCTCTAATATACCACAAACCGACTTGAAGTCGTCGGCCAACTCGATCGGTGGGTTGCATGAAAGAGCAGATGATGATTGCACTGTAGATTAAACATTGGATGAATCGTGCTCAGACGAACGATACTCCGGTGAAGCCGCCGGCTCCACGCCGCCCTCGTATCGCATCTGCGCGACGCCACCGCGACCGTGCCAAAGGGCGCCTCGTGCTTAGCCTGGACGACGGACGGCCGCTTGCATGGCGCGATGTTTGCATGGCGCGATGTTGCACCATGGCCGCACCTCGCCGGCCTCCCGCATGGCCGCGTCGCTGCGCGCCGTGCTCCAAGCCCGCAATGCTTATGTAAGATCGAGAAGGCCGACTAGAGGGGGGTGAATAGACGGTTTTTAAAATCTTTTGACTAAAATCAAGTTTTATGTGTAATTGTAAATCAATTCAGTTTTGCCCAATTAAAGCCTAAATCAACCAGTCTTGACTAAGTGCACCAACAATATAAGACTGTTGATAATGATAGCAAACATACAAAGACTATAAGTAATTTAATTCTAGGAATGTAAATAGCACAAAGTAAAACACAAGAAAAATAAACCGCAATGACACAATGATGTTTTACCGTGGTGCTCGGAGACTTACCAGTCTCCCCTAATCCACGTTGAGGTAAGCCCAAACTAATTGGACTGACTCCATGAATTAAGCCAAACACCTCAATTCCACTAGTGGTAGCTCTTTCCCGCTCCGGGTAGGTGAGCTTCAATCTTCACAGCATGTCGGGCCTTCTCGCAAACTTCTTGAGAAGATCACCGATCCACGATGCCTCCACGCCACCTAGGTGTCGGTAAACACCAAGAGTAATAAACCAAGCTCATTGCTTGACTCTCAACATGTGCGACGAATGCACAAGCTCAAGTGGATACAAAATCCACCTCTAGATGCAACACATGCAACTAGAGACCTCTCTCCTTGCTCACAAGGTGCAACATATGCACAATTGAGAGGAGAACCTCACACTAGCTCAAGTGAGTGAAATGAGATGTCAAATATTATCTCTCAACCAACCAAGGTTGGTATTTATAGTCCACACATAAAAACTAACCGTTGGGAGCAGAAATCCCTAAAAATTAAGATTTGCTATAGTACCGCCGTACAAACTCTGGTACTACCGTTTTTACTGTTCATCGGTCGCACGGGTGCATTAACGGGTCAAAAACTAGCCTTTAAAGACTTTAGTGTGATAGTACCGCAGTACAAAGGCCAGTACTACCGTTCTGCGGTAGTAGCTCTCTTCTCGGGCGGTATTATCGCAGTCTATTTTCAACACAGACGACACTCGGTAAAAATATCATAACTTTTGACTTTGATGTCGGAATTGAGTGATCTTGGACCCTATGTAAAGATTATTCAGAGGGATACACAACCCACCTATTTGATTGATCTTAAAAATATTTGATCAAATCAAAAGGCACAACTCCAAAGATCCACTACTATGGTTTAAGTCCAAAGAAATAGCAACAAGCAATCTTAAACCATGTCAAGGGAAAATACATGAATTTCAACAATTTGCAAACTTAGATCATGCCATAATGAGTACATACATGGACTTTAATCATTTGCAAAATATATTTGTAAAGTATAGTCACATACTACAAGGATTAAATGCTTGAGTCTCGGCTATTTGAAAAACACACTCGCAAATAATAGCATTATGCTATGGAGAGTTAGAGCAAGCAAGATTGAGCTATCAATACATGATGAGACTCAAGCTATTAGACAAGACCCATCTTAATAGTAC
Organism: Hsuehochloa calcarea; assembly: GCA_036346395.1. Taxonomy (NCBI): domain Eukaryota; kingdom Viridiplantae; phylum Streptophyta; class Magnoliopsida; order Poales; family Poaceae; genus Hsuehochloa; species Hsuehochloa calcarea. The sequence continues at coordinate 33,100,968 of CM070597.1, forward strand.
AATAAACCTATACTAGCAATCCGGTCTTCCAAACAAACACTAAGACCGGTAAAAGACTAGGAATACATTATTAGTCCTAGCTAGTCGTACCTTTTCCTTGAGCATCTTCTTGAAGCTTGATGTCCCACATCTTCACTTCAAGTCCGGGTCATCGTCTTAACATGCATCAACCCATGATGTATCCTTTACTTGACCTCCATCAACACAAGATGGGTCTTTCTCTTGACTCGATGATCATCTCCTCTCGAGATCTTGATATGCATCAACACATGATGCATCTTCTTGAACCTTGACTTGATGACGATCAACTCATGATGAAATCCAAAGTCTTCATCACCTTGGAACCTAACCTATTCATCCAACTCATAAAAAATGTTAGTCCCACAATGATTAACATTAATTACCAAGATATATCTACAATAAATGATTTTTAACAAGTTGTTGCAGAAGGTGTGGTACTACCGTCGTTAATCGTACGGTAGTTCCGCTCTCGGGTAGTTCCGTTCACATAGGGCGGTACTACCGCTTCCCTTAGAGGTCCAAAACTGGCCCTCTTTGGAGATAACGTACCGCCAACTAAACTTCGGTCCGATCGGGTTGTTGTAGTACCGCACCACTTTCTCGGTCATACCACTGTGCAGTAGTAGCACCAAGACAACGTCGGTACTACCGACTTTCACAGAAGACTTTTCCATAAGCAAAACAAATGCAATGCATTGCAAAAATGATACAAAATGAACTTCAATCCACTAGCCATCATCCCTCTATTGTCTTTGCATTGCTATTTCCATGTTATTTTCTATACTATGGGACTAAGCCTTTAAAATAATTTGGCACACACATTAACACAACTGCAAATAATAGAATATAAAGCGATATGAATATATATGAACTACACAATTTTTATATACTCAAAGGATGTGTTTCGAAGTAGAGATGCTTAATATATGTGGAAGAAAGAAATATGGATCAATAATAATGAAACTACAAAACATAGAGTGAACTACCTGTAAAATGTGTGTATACACAACTGTGTAATAAAAACATATACACATATTCAGTTAGACTTTTAGTGGAGTTCAACCAATATTTTGGATCTGAGGAATGCACCAAGATATAAGAATATGAAGTCGAGTGCATACCTCCATGATTTTCACTTTTTTATCCAAATAAGACTACACAATAGGTATATTAATAAAAGTGTCAGTCTCACATATAGATTTGTTATTAATAACCAAAATACTCCATTAACTCGTAATAGAGGGTCTAGATTTATCAGCCTGCACGCTACCGATTCCGCCATGTGAGCCGTCGCCAAGCCCGCACCATCTTGTCGTGCCTTGCAGGCTGCCCGCCGGCCTGCAGCCATTAGCAGTGCCACGCGTGGCCCGCAGCGCTGCCACCACGCCCGCATGCCCCAGACCTGCACTAGAAGCGTCGCCAAAGGCCTCATAGGGCTCCACCACGGCCGCCTGCACGCGCCTTCCTCCCGACTGCCCCCGCACGGGCTCCGTGCTCACGGCGACGGCCCCGCATCGCCACTGGCCCTACCAGTCTCTTGCGAGAGCCCCAAATGGCTACTAGCATGGAACCTTCAGAAAAGACATACCAGATTTGAACATCCCCATGAAGGGAGACATCTGTATGGATGTGTGCTCACACATCGAAACTAAAAAACTAAAGGGATTTGCTCGTGCAATTGGAAGCAACGGTGAGCAAGTAGAAACATTAGAAGAATCGCCCTAGGAAGATATTGCTATAAATTATGTGACCATGGGAAAATCTATAAATAGAACAACACACAATGTCGATATTTTTTTTGCAAGGAAAATTTTCACAATCATCGATCTTGATCCAGATACTGCATCACTCGCTGAATGTAAGAAAATATCATATTAGCAAGATTGGAAGAAGGTAATAGAAGCAGAATTATTATATCTTAATAAAAGAGAGGTGTTTGGGCTTGTAAGCTGCACGTCTCCCCATGTGCACCCCGTAGTGCATAAATGTGTATTTGTTCGAAAGAGAAATAAAAATAATAAAGTTGTAAGGCATAAGGCAAGACTCGTTGCACAAGGTTTCACTCAACGTCCAGGAGTTGATTATGAAGAAACATATTCCCTGGTTATGGGCGGAATCACCCTTTAGATATTTAATCTCAACGACAACTAACTTGAATTTAGAAATGAAATTGATGGATGTGATAACTGCATACCTTGATGAAAATTTGGGTTCAGACACTTATATGAAGGTGCCTAAATGTATCTCTGTCCCGAACCAAGACAGAGCAAATGAAAATATGTACAGTATAAAACTTAGAAAGCCACTGTATGGACTTAAGGAATCAGACAGGATGTGGTATAATCGTTTGAAGCGACTTTCTATATAAGAAATGCTACACGAACAATGATGGTTGTATCTGAGTATTTATATGATGATCTTAGGATGGATTTGGTATAATCTCAGTGTATGAAGATGATCTGAATATCATCAAAACCCTGGAAGAAATTAAGGAAGCAAACTCTTACTTGGAGTCGGAGTTCGAAATAAAAGATTTGGGTAAAATCAATTATTGCATAGGCTTGCAGTTGACATACCCCTGTAGGGATATTAGTGTATCAGTCAACCTACACCCAAAAGGTGTTAGAAAGGTTCGGCTTTGAGAAGGCGTACCCTTCAAAAGTGTCAATGGTTGGAAGTTCCTTGCAGCAAGACAAGGATCCGTGCAGACCTAGAGAAGAGGGGGATGAAATCCTGGGACCAAAATTCTCATACTTAAGTACAATTGAAGCACTTATGTACTTAGCAAACTGTACTAGATCGAACATTGTATTTGCCGTGAATCTATTAGCAAGGTATAGTACAGAACCTACCAAAAGGCATTAGCAAGGAATGAAGGACTTCTTCCGATACCTCAAAGGAAGCAAAATGTTCTATAGAAAGAACTAAGACATGTCTATGAATAACTATACAGATGTCGTGTACCTGTCGGACCCGCATACAGCCAAGTCGCAAACAGACTATGTATTCCTATGTGGTGGAACTATTGCCAAAATTATTGTTCAACAAAAAATGAGCAAAAATTCTTTCCCACCTTTTGATCTTTGAACAATTGCAAGAACACAAATATTAATATGCAGCCCTAAGCAACGATTTAGCCAGTCTTAAATAGGTTCAAAGTATTCGCAAAGGATTGAAAGTTTCACAATGGATAAATTGATGTCTCACTTCTTTTTTTTTGTGTTATTATTTTTTATAAACACGACTAAAAATCAAACTAGGCTCAAATAAAAAGCAACGCAAAATAATTCAAGATCAGCAAACTAAACTTGATTCTTGTCGGTGTATTAGAACCGATCTTACGTAAAGATTGTTTGATTCGGGGGGTCTCCTAGAGATGAGATCACGCAGAGTGGATTGACACGGGATGTTTAGACAGGTTCAGGCCTTCTCCGGAGAGAATAATAACCCTAATCCTGTGTGGTGTGGTATTCTTGATGATCAAGTAAAAGACTAAGACTATTACAGAGAATAGCACTTGTGTTCCTACTTGACTAGCTCTTGTTCGCTGTCCCCCCTTTATCTCTCTCATTGATGCCCTTATATAGTCGTGAAGAAGTAGCCGTTTTGTCCTGCGGGAGATGCGCCTAATTAATCCAGTAACGGGCGCATGATGGCAGTAATTACCGACGCCTCGGCTTCTTCACGCCGTCTGGCAATTATCTTCCAGAGATAATGGGGTAGTTACACACCATTAATAAGCGGAATAATAGTGCGTGTAGACCGTTCGGATTCCTTAATCAATTGGACCCACTCGCCTGTAGGTTTGATTATAAGGTGGTCGAAGTTTACCAGGTCGTAGAAGAACTTACGACCGGTAGCGATCGTAAAAGGACTTACGACGGTGCAATCGAGAAGGACTTACGACTATGTAGTGGTCGTAGAAGGACTTACGACCATGATATAGTCGTAGCAAGACTTACGACTATGGGGGTGATTGTAGAAGAACTTACAATCACTTGTTGGGCTTATCCCTTATAGATAAGGGGTACCTCTGGGGACTATGTGACATCATATTTACCCATAATAAGAATTATAGATAAAAGATAAAATGAGGATTATTAGATCCTCGTCATCTAGCCCCCCAGCTTCAAGTGAAAATAACTTACTTGGTAAAGGTTTCGTAAATGGACTTACGACCATGAGAATGTCGTAGAATGATAGTCGAAGGAAAAACTCTTCGACATTTGAGTGCTGCTTTGATCAGAAATTTGCTTGGTCAGGAAGGTTGCTTACGACTATCAAAACGTCATAAAAAACCCCTACGACCGTCTGGTGGTCGTAGTAGGGGAATCGGAGAAAAAACTCTTCCGATTGATACTTCCTTCGACTAGAAAGACTTGGTCAAGAATGTAATTTCGCTTGGAGGTGACAATACGCACCTATTTTTTCTCGAACGGACCATCTGGGAATTGCAACCGGCTCTCATAGAATTGTCCGATGAAGCGGTTCCCGAAGCGGTACAACCATCTATCATAGACCTATAGCCGAGACGGTTTCCGAAGCGGCGGAGATCGTGTGGTTATAAAAACTTACCAGGAGGTAGACTTGGATTTTTACTTTTCCCCCAAATCACTCCGCTGTTCTTCGAGCTCTTGCTTTCTCCATCCTCGACTAGGTTTCATCTTCTCCGCCGCCAACCCAATTAAAAAACTTCTTGCTTCTGAGCAGAATAGCCAAAAGAGTTTCTGAATGGGAGGAATCGGAGATGGATGCGGCTAAGATCAAGATCTTAGTCGATGCCGGGAAGATTCCAGAGAAGGCTCTGGTGAAGTGGATTCCAGCTATCGGGCAGCACTGGCCATCGGGGGAAAATGGGCAAATCCCGTCTTCCAAGCGTATTGTGAGTGCGGCCTTCGATTGCCTGCCCACCCCTTTCTTCTGATGAGTACTCGAACACTTTGGGGTGGGCCCGTGAACTTAGGTCCCAATTCCATTACCATGTTGAGCGTGTTCGTGTATCTGTGCGAGGCGTACCTGGGGATTCCGGCGGATCTCGAGCTGTTTCAATATTATTATGGGATGGCTCGACAAACCGGAATCGCCGGAAGCTGCGGTCTGAAGCTCCATGACTCGAAGTCGAAGGAGTACATTCAGAGTTTCACCCGGTCTTCGTGGCCGGGCTGGAGGAAGAGGTGGTTCTACTGGAAGGTCACCTCTGAAGACAGCCTTTCTTTCGCGGGGAAGGCTGCCGAAAAGAAATCTTCATGGGACTCAACCCCTGAAGATATCAGCCGGATTAGCCCTTATATTCAAGCTATTAAGGACTTGAAGGAAGAAGGGCTGACCGGATGGCATGTGGTGAAGGATTTCATCACACGCCGAATTAGTCCTCTGAAACGAGCATCTCCTATGTGGAGGTACTCGGGGAGAGGAGACCCCACCAGAGACTACGAGGAGGGTAAGCAATTGTCGACTTAGCTCTCCGTTTGGTCTTTCTCAACCTTGTCTAATATTTTTATCTGTTTATACAGATCTTTCACAGGCTGAGGTTGACTCCAGAGTCAGACTCATCTGTGAGAAGTCTCCGCCACTCCGAGGGGCGGTTCCTCAAGTCATTGCGGCTTTGTCCGCAGATGAAAAGATAGAGCGCCTAAAGGTAATCAAAAATCTGATTTTTTTCTTTAGGACTTTATAGTCGTAGAAGATACTTACGACTAATGGTTATCGTAGAATATCTTACGATCAAGAAAAGTCGTAGAAAAACTTACGACTTGGTACTAGTCGTAGAAAAAACTTACGACTAATTAGTGATTCTTCTTTTCTGCTTTGCTTTACGAAAAGTAGGCATGGAAAATCGCCGGAGACGACGAAGAAGTCGCTCGATGATTATTGGCGCTGGGTTGTCGAAAGACAAAGGCTCGGCTCCTCCCTCGAAGAGACGTCGACTTGTAAAATCACCGATAAGGGGGAGTAAGCTCGAGCTCGGTCTTCGACCGGACCTCTACAAAGCTGCGGCGGTGTAGTTGTATCTGGCCGAGGAGGTTGAAGCAGCTGAACCTCTTAAGCGCAAACCTCGCAAGGCTAAGGTACCCTTCTATTATGACACGGAATCTTTCACAGTCGGTGCCACTCCTAGTTTTATCAAGCAACTGGAAAGGGAGAACTGGAAAGATTTTATGTCTTTTATGAAGGACGATCTTTGCATCGGCACAACTCGCAATCGAGGGCGATCTTGCTACGGAATGGTCGAGACTGATCTCGTCCATCCAGAGGATCAGGAAACCAGAGCCCTGATCCCTGTTCAAACTCTACGACCAGACGTGGTCGTAGCTGGACCAATTATTGAACCTCGACGGACGTGGTCGTGGAGAAGAAAAGGTCCTCCGTAGGGAGGATTGCTCCAAAATTCCTGGTTAAGACCAGGGTGCAGAGGTATGTGAAATGTACTAAAGTGTAAGAACGACATTTACCTTTTTCTTTTTCACAACCTGATTTGCTTTTCTTTATTTCAGTCCGACTCCTTCAGCCCCCGGGAATGCTTCTGAGAAGTCCATTGCTATCCCTTCATTCACTGGAGAGGTATCAATGGAGGTGGTCGAAGCATCACCCTTGACCCAGGTGGCCGATGAAGTCGAGACTCCCAGAGTGACTTCCACATCTGCTGAGGTCGTAACTACGACCCTTGAAGTAGCGGCTGTTACTGTTGAGGTGGCCGCTACGACCACTGAGGTTGTGGAAACAACAGAGGCAGCTGTGGAAGCCTCTGGTCAAGGTGGTGACCGATCACAAGCGCACCTCTGGGAAGGAAATCGTGGGGCGTTCCTTCCCTACCCAAAGAGAAATCACGAACCGTAAGGAGAAAATTTCAACTTCGTGGTGACTTCTTTGGGCTGCCTCCGTCGTAGGGTCTTACGCTTCACAGATCTCGTGGCCGAAGTCCCCATCCCAAAGATATTCCCAATACGGAGAATACTTTGGATAACGAGCGCCTCGAGAAGGTGTGGTGGGACAAGGTCGCGAGGATGGATAAGCTGCAAAACCCGGACCTTGTATATTCAATGTTTGCTAGGACGACTATGAATGTAAGTATCTTCAAAATACTTATATATGTGGCTTTCCTTCTCTTCTCACTGTTCTCTTTTTGCAGAAAGCTCTGGAGCAAATTGCTGTTGTCGGTGAGTATCATCGACAACTCTTAGAGCTAAGACAGAGAAAGAAATACTCTGCAGAGGAGAGGTGGTAAGTCACTTATCATTCATAGTTGTTTTGACTTAAATACTCGTATAATGTTTTACGAGAATAGTCATGGAAGAAACTCATGACAAAGTACTAGTCGTAAAAAGCTTACGACTACTTACAACCAGGTAGTGGTCGTAGAAAGACTTACAACCATATCGTAGTCGTAGAAAAACTTACGACTAGGTCGGTAGTTGTAGAAGTACTTACAACCATTCGGCTGATGTTTATCTTCGTTCCTGTTCTTTGTAGGTTAAATAAGATACGAAGACCTTAGTGACTCACTCGACTATGAAAAGAAGAGTCGAGGAGGCTAAGGAGCAGTATTAGTCCTCTCGGATAGACTTGAGAGACCTGTCTCTGCATCTAAAAGATTGCGGGAAAAATAAACGATGAAGTTACGAACTTAAGATGCTTTTGATCTTTAACCTTTACCCGACTCTCCTTTCTTCTCGAGATAAAGAAAAAGAGATGCGGAAGCTCCAGACCGAAGTTCAAGAAAAAGCTTTGGTCATTCAGAAGTTTTCCCGTATTTCCGCGAATAAGGATCAAGAACTCGAGGGTTTTAGAACTCAATTAATGTAAGTAAATCTTTACCTATTATCCTTTTGAGTATTTTCCTTTTCTAATGCCAATTTCTTGTTGAAATTGCTTGCCCAATTGAGAAGCCTCGAGGTGAAATCCAAGCAAAGACCTTAATTGCAATGAGTCCGTCGCATTGCTAAGATGAATCTGAGAGGACATCGGGCGTGGGAGCAAAAGCATCTTTGAAACCGTTGCTTCCCATCGAGAAGAGGTCAAGAAATTAGATTCTCAATTAGTAGGTAAGAAAAGCTTTTACCAATAATTATCTTTGTGTTATCTTCCTCTAGAAGTATATTTTTGTTTGACCGATATTATTCTTTTCAGAACAAGTGGTCGAAAACAAGAAGCTTCGCGAGGCTTCGACTTGTACCCAACAGAGATGGAGTCGATGAAGACTAGTCTTCAAGGCAACATCACTCTCTGAACAATGTGCTTAGTGAGCTACATTACGAGGGAAAACTCCTCGAGAAGATACCATAGCTCACACAAGTACCATTGTGGAACAAGTCGAAAATTGCAAGAAATGGTGACCACTCAAGACTAATCAAATCAATCAATAAGGGAGGCGATCAGTCTGCAGATGAGTTACGCTTTGGCGAAACTTAAAGCTCAAGACCCCCGCCTTAATGTTAAACCAATCGAAGCCGACTTCGATCTGAATCGAGGCAAGTCGTCGATTGAGAAATCTGCATCGATTGGTAAAAGGTGGCGGAGGAAATGCAATAGGCTCTCCCTTCGAGTAATCTTGTAACTACTTTGTAAGGCAGACAATTTTTGTTGATGAGTAATATATGATCCGCCTCATTTCCTGAAAATCATCTTGTCGAGTAGTTAGTAACTCAAAAGATAATAAACGAATGAAAGACTAAGAATTGAAGTCAAATTAATAACTTTATCCTAGCCCCCGACTATTTGCTTAGATTGTTTAGACAATCTAAATAAATAGTGTTTAAAAATGGGATTTTTGAAAACAAAGAGAGGTTTATTTAACTTATAGCTTTTGTTACGGTTGTCAAGTACTGGTCGAAAAGAGTAGAAACGACTCGATACTAGGAAGTTCCTTCTAGTGGGCAGGACCACGTGCAGAGAGGAAAGGCTTCGACTAGGTGATGTTCCCATCTCCAGCTAGTTTAATCAAACCAAGAACAGCAACTTGAGTTAAACAAGCGTCTTAGAGGACTTTAGTCATTCGTTCGTCCTTTTTGGTGGACTTGATAAGTCTCTTCCAAAGAGCAAAAGTAGGAGATCGGCGACACTAGGAAGTTTCCTTCTAGTGGGCAGGACCACATGCAGAGAGGAAAGACTTCGACTAGGTGTGTCTCTTCCTTCGACCAGTTAAAACAAATCGAGTACACCAAAGGTGGTCGAACAAATGTAAGAAAGTGCACTCTACTTAGAATATTTTTGAATTTCTTGAAAAAATAGACTAAGATTGAGAGAGTTGGCTTTGAGAACATTACGACTAGATAAAACCCGAGCTCTTTGTATTGGCGGAAAAATGAGTAGCAGTCGATGCTAGGAAATTCCTTCTAGTGGGCAGAACCACATGCAGAGAGGAGAAGTTTCGACCAGATGACGTTTCTCGCTTTTCGGCGAGTGTAAAGAAAACTGGGTGTTTTCATATCATAGTCGAAAGATTAAAAAGCACTACTCAAAAATAAGGCAAAAGAGGTAGAAAGAACACGGACTTTTATTGCATGAGAAATCGGTCACACATAGAATTTGCGTGGCGGGTCGATGTTCCAAGAGTTTGAGAGAACCTGTCCATCTTCCATTGCTAGTCGTACCGACCCTGGCCGAGTTACTTCGACCACTGTGTAAGGACGATTATAGTATCTGCGCAGGGCTTGTTGGTAGACTGCCGAACGGATTAAGGCTAGGTTTCTCCTCTCTTGAGTAGGTTAATGTCATCTGCTCGAAGTTGTTCTGATCCGAGTTGTTGAAGGTTTCAACTCGTGTCGACCGCAATTTTAGCTCGGAGGAAGCATGGCTTCGACTCAAAACTAGAAAAATGGTGTTTCTCTGTTGCTCATTGGTGGTCGTCTGAACCGCCCATAATATGGAGGGTAATTCTTGTACCCAAGCCCCGGCGTTTAACAAGGTGGTCGAAGACTCGAGTTTTAATTCCTCGCATTATTTGGCCGTTTGCGTTCGACCGCCCCATTGCTTTGGGGATGTGCAATGAAGCATAGCATAGCTTGGTACCCAACTCGTCGCAAAATTCACGAAATTTTGCACTTGCGAGTGTTTACCATTATGCGTAATTATCAGACTTAACTCCAAATCGACTAATTACGCTTCTCATCATGAACCTTTTCTTTGCTTCGTTGTTATCGATTCTGAGTTACGCTTGATCCATTTTGTGAGCGTGTCAATAGCCACAAAAGGAATTCAAACCTCCTGGAGCTTTGGGAAGCGGTCCTAGGATATCAAGCCCCAGTGTCGCAAAAGGCCAAGAAAGAGGTATTGTTTGTAATGCTTGAGCCGGTTGGTGTATCTGTCTACCATGGAATTGGCATGGACACACTTTTAACCACCTCCATAGCATCGTGCAGGTGTAGGCGAAAAAACCTTGTCGAAAGGCTTTACCAACCAATGTTCAGAGGAAGCATGCGTCCCACAGATGCCACTGTGTATATCGTGAAGGAGTGTTATTCCTTCGTTTTGCGAATGCATCGCATGAGTATTCCTTGGGTTCCTCGTTTATAGAGGACTCCTTCAACCAAAGTATACATTTTGGCTTTTCGGGATAATCGATGCGCCTCAAGATCATCTTGGTCTGGAACCCTTGTAAAGATACTCGTAGATGGGAGTCATCCGTATCCTCGTAATCTAATGAGGCCATCTCAAGAGGAGGTCTTTACGGTTCTTGACCAGAGCGGTTTTGGAGTTGCTCAAGAAAACTCCTTTTAGTATTGTGGATCGGGAAGAAGCCATCCGAGCAAGTTGGTGCGAGAAATTATCCTTCGAGGATAAATTGTACCTCGAAACCTAAAAATGTTTTTCTAGCTTACGTATTGATAAGTACCGAGCCATTGTTGAGTTAGAGCACGGTACTCTTTCCCGATTTGATTCACGACTAGTTGAGAGTCTCCTCTCACGAGTAGTCGACCAATTGAGAGTGCTTTCGACTCGTATGCCGGCTAGCAAACCTTCGTACTCGCCACATTGTTAGTGGCACGAAAGTTTAATTGTATGGCATACTTTAAGGTTTCTCCAGAGGGAGATACCAGACCACCCGACCAGAGCCACTTAAAGTAAGTGACCCGTCAAAGTACATCATCCAGCGGTCGTGGGAATCGTCGGGGATCTGAGCAGTTCGAGATTTGTCCATTCGGCGACAAAGTCTGCCAAGATCTGGGATTTTATGGCCGTTCGGGACACGAAATGGAGGTCGAACTCCCCAAGTTCGACTGACCATTTTGCCATGCGTCCCTCTGTTTCCTTATTATGGAGGATTGCTCCCAAAGGAAACTCGAAGCACGACTATTTTGTGCGCTGAAAATAATACCGCAGCTTTTCGAAGACATGAGGAGGGCATATAGAAGTTTTTGGACTGAGGTAACGCTCCTTAGGCCCGTAAAACTTTGCTAACGTAGTAAACCGGTCGTTATGCGTTTTCACGTTATCGACTAGTATCGCGCTTCTTTGCTGTGGCGTGGCAGCTAGGTAAATTAAGAGCGTCTCTTCTGGCTTTGGAGAAACCAGAACAGGAGCACTCGAAAGATACCTCTTGACATCCTCAAAGGCAGCGTTTGCCTCGTTCGACCACTCAAAACCTTCATGTCTCCTGAGAAGTTTAAAGAAAGGTAGCCCTTTTCTCCTAGTCGTGCGATGAAACGACTTAAAGCCGCCATGCACCCAAAGTGAGTTTACGGACTTCCTTTTTGTGTTTGGAGGGCGCATCCGGAGGATGGCTTTTATTTTTCAGATTTGCTTGATTCCTCGTTCGGATACTAGGAATCCAAGCAATTTTCTGAAGAAATTCCAAACACACACTTCTCCGGATTGAGTTTTAAGCGGTGCTTTACGAGGTTGTCGAATGTTTCTTGTAGGTCGCTGATATGATTAAGTCTCTTAATGCTTTTACGACTAGATCATCAACATAGACTTCCAAATTCGGCCTAATTGAGATGAAAAATCGATTGCATTAGGCGTTGAAAAGAAGCACCAGGCATTCTTTAGACCAAATGGCATTTTGACATAGCAAAAGGTACCAAATGGAGTAATGAATGCGGTCTTTTCTTCATCGTTTAAACACATATTGATCCGGTGGTATCCGAATATGCATCTAAAAACTTAATATCTCACAACTGCGCTTGAATCAACGGTGATCGATCACGAGGTAAAGGAAATCATCTTTTGGACAAGCTTTATTAAGATCGGTAAAGTCCACGCACATCGCCATTTGCCGTTTGACTTTTGACCATTCTGAGGTTAGCCAACCACTGCGGGTGGTTGACTTCTCTATAAAGCCTTGTTTTAAGTAGCTTATCCAACTCGATTTAATAGCATCTCGTCGATCGGGGTAAATCTCCGTAATTTTGTTTCTGGTACTTTATCGGCCGTAAAGCTAGCTTTGTGCTCGATCACCTCCACAGGGACTCGGGCATGTCGGATGCTTGCCACGCAAAGACATCCGAGTTAGCTCGGAGGAAGGTAATGAGGCGTCTTCCTATTTGGGGTCGGAAGTCTCCCGTCTGAGCGATCTTGAGGGTTCTTCTGCGTCGGAGGAACCTCTTTGACTTGGTCGTTCGGCTTTGGTGCGAGCTTTGAGGCTTGACTTGCTAGTCGAAGGTGACTTTCATCTCGAGTTGGTATTTGACCAACCATCTCGAGGATCGACGGTCGCAGACTATCGCCATCTTTTGTCACATCGAATGGTGATCACTCCTTTGGGACTGGCATCTTAAGACATTGATACCCGTAATGAGTAGCCATTAAGAATTTTGCCAAAGTTGGTCGTCCGAGTATGGCGTTATATCTTGATCGAAATCGACCACATCAAAGGAGACTTTCTCGTCTGAAATTACTTGGTGAGCCAAATGTTAAAGGAAGAGAAACTTGGCGAATAGGTTTGGTGAAGACCGATGCGATTCCATGAAAGGAGTATCGTACCGGCCTTACCTTTGTCCTGGGTACTTGCATCTCGTCCAGGGCATTAGTAAATAATATGTTCAAGAACTACCACCATCAACCAACACTCGATTGACCGCGGTTGTTGATGGTGGGTTCGACCACAATCGGATATCGACTGATCGACTCGTAGTGATTGGGCGGTCATCCTTCTCAAAAGAGATGGTAACTTCCGACCACTTGGTAATTTATTGACGAGAGTATGTATAGAATTTACCTCTCGTCCGTGACTTTAAGTTATCGTTTGGAGTCGTATGCCAATGATCCTCCGTATATGTGCTCAACGGTATGTTGCGGATCTTGGAACAGCATCTCCTCATCATCAAGCGACTTTTGGCCACTCGTATGTCCTACCACTGGAGAGTAGGGAGTGGTGCTTTGTTGTAGTAGTCCTCGAGCTTTCTTTGGAAAACTTCGGCGATTCTATGAGGTCATGTCCTTCCTTTTATGAAAAGGACACCACCTTGGTTTGTCGTTCCTACGATCGAGTAGCTTACCTTTGCCTTGATCGAGTGCGACTTGGTGGTTTGGGGCTCTCCATCTTTCACGGCCGTAACCTCCTTGGAACCAGCGGGTTTGTGATTTTTGATTTTTATTTTCTTCTTGGACTTTTTGCTTTTTATCCTTACCAACTTCACCGGCTCGAGGAGTATATGTTTCTCGATCGATAGTGTTGTTCCACTCGACCGCCTCGAAGCGCTTGCATATCGATCGGCCATCTCGAAGAGTTCTAAGCATGATGTTGGGAGGATTCAAAGCAATGTCCTCCGTTATCCTTCTACTACGGACTCCTTGCTTAAAAGCCACGATCACGGAGGAATCGAAATTTCGAATTGAGTTCTGAACCCGACTAAAGCGTTTGATGAATTGGCGCAAAGTCTCGTTGTTGTTCTGCTTTTATCCGTGCAAGTCGTCTTCTTTTCGTATGGTTGTATGTGTCTTGGAAATTACGCTGTAGAAGATCACAGAGGTGTTGCCAAGAGTAGATCGACTCGAGTGGTTGGTTTAATAACCACGATCGAGCGGATCCTTCGAGCACAGTCGGAAGGTAATTCGCCATTACATGCTCTCCTCCTCCTGCTGCTCGGACAGCTGTTGTATAGATCTGAAGGAATTCGATAGGATTTTGAGATCCATCAAATTTCTCCATGTTCACTGGCCGAAAATGAGGTGGCGGTGAATCGCTCGAGGTCGGCGAGAATGCCCAGATCCGGTAATCACTTATTGGCGCCTTCTTTGTAGGAAAGAAGGGTTAATGTCACCAGTGATCGTATCTGACGATACCGTGAACAGTGACTGCTCGTAGTAGGTCTTATTTCTACGAGGGGAATACTCCTCGTACTCCACCCGTTGTGAATTTCTTTGTCGAAGTGGTGAATGATCACCTCTCCGAGGGGCTTCTTGATCTTCAGTTGATCGAAATGTATTTCTCTGAATAGGGGATCGATTCGACTTATGGCCGTGTCGATTCCTACGTGAGAAATATTCGATTGATCGTAGCCGAGGAAGTCGTATTGCTACGACTACACAATGTTGTCGATGAGGTACCTCGGTCTTGTCATCACGATTCGAAGTCTTTGCGTAATCTCTTGACAAAGAGATCATACCAGCGTTCGAGCAAGCTCTTGGTAGGATTCTCGAGCAAGTCGTTGATGTCCCGGAGTTCTTGTACCTCCTCCGACCGATGTTGAATGCGCCCGAGCGAGTTCTTATGGACGCAATTTTCTTTCTTCGACGACATCAAAATCCTCCTCATCGTGTCTTTGAGGCCTTCTTAGTGGAGTGCGAGAATGTCGAGGATTTCCCTCGCGTTCATCAGTGTTGGTTCTCTCCGCCAACGGTGGTGCCTTTGCCATTACCACGAGGCGCGCGTGTGTGATCTTCGGGAGTGTTCTTATCTCGGCCTCCATGAGGTGACCACGATTTGGGGAAGGGCGAAGACCTCCGTTGATGATTCTCACTTGCGCCGAGGCCTCCCGCTTGAGGAGTGCTCGAGGACACCATCTGGCGACTTGGAGTAATCCTCCGGTAGGGGAACTCCGGGTTATAATCGCTCCGCTCGCAAATGAGATCTGCGGGAGACGGTCCGAATTTGCAGAAAGCATGCTTGATCCCACCCTCTCGGAGTTACCACGAGAGAGGATCACTAGATCTTTGGTGGAGTCCTGGAATGGTGGCTCCCGAACTTGACTTACCAAGTCGGACCGTCTTAAGGGACTTGAACACTTGGAGAAAGAACTCGTCGTGTTGTGAGTCCTCCCGGGAGCGGTCTGGTCGGATTGACCCTTGTCCTTTGAGGAATTGGCCCCTCTGTTGGGCGTATTGTTGTGGGGATAAGGATCCTCCTCAACTCCATTAATGGGATGGTTTCTGGAGAATAATCTCCGGAGGCAACATCACCATCAGCGGATGCATCACTCGGCTCGTAGTCGAAACCGGCATCCATGTCGACGTCTGCGTAATCTGCCAGGTCAAACCAGTTCTCCTCGTTCCATTCTCCTGCCATGATTGCATGAGATTGGAAAAAGAGAGTATGTTGACAAGAGATTACCGGAAGATCCCCACGGACGGCGCCAACTGTCGGTGTATTAGAACCGATCTTACGTAAAGATTGTTTGATTCGGGGGGTCTCCTAGAGATGAGATCACGCAGAGTGGATTGACACGGGATGTTTAGACAGGTTCAGGCCTTCTCCGGAGAGAATAATAACCCTAATCCTGTGTGGTGTGGTATTCTTGATGATCAAGTAAAAGACTAAGACTATTACAGAGAATAGCACTTGTGTTCCTACTTGACTAGCTCTTGTTCGCTGTCCCCCTTTATCTCTCTCATTGATGCCCTTATATAGTCGTGAAGAAGTAGCCGTTTTGTCCTGCGGGAGATGCGCCTAATTAATCCAGTAACGGGCGCATGATGGCAGTAATTACCGACGCCTCGGCTTCTTCACGCCGTCTGGCAATTATCTTCCAGAGATAATGGGGTAGTTACACACCATTAATAAGCGGAATAATAGTGCGTGTAGACCGTTCGGATTCCTTAATCAATTGGACCCACTCGCCTGTAGGTTTGATTATAAGGTGGTCGAAGTTTACCTGGTCGTAGAAGAACTTACGACCAGGTAGCGGTCGTAAAAGGACTTACGACCAGGTAACAGTCGTAGAAGGACTTACGACTATGTAGTGGTCGTAGAAGGACTTACGACCATGATATAGTCGTAGCAAGACTTACGACTATGGGGGTGATTGTAGAAGAACTTACAATCACTTGTTGGGCTTCTCCCTTATAGATAAGGGGTACCTCTGGGGACTATGTGACATCATATTTACCCATAATAAGAATTATAGATAAAAGATAAAATGAGGATTATTAGATCCTCGTCAATTCTAATGGACAAAAACTTAACAAAACACACCAGAATAACAAATTAAATACTACGTCGGGAAATTTTTTTTGTATGGCTTTTTCGTATATAGGAAAAAAATTTAGATAACTGGATAAAGATCCTACCAAGTCAAGGGAGCTCTGATACCACCTGATACGGGGTGCCCGATCTTCTCGACGTAGAACCTCTCGATAACTTGTGTATCCTAACGAACCACCAGCTGATCCCCCGCGCCAATACATAGACTTGCAACTCTATGAAAAATTGGCCTAAACACACACTTGATTGGATCCTCACTGACCACAAGCGAAGATCGTCGAACCCTCAATTCCCAGCGGAAAAGCAAGAACGACCCCTTGTTCTCAACGCCCAATTCCCTCTGTTTTGGCTATAAGCAGAACAGGAGAATCAAGCAAAAGCTTTGAAAATATATTAAACGTGATCTGAGGTTGCAATGGGGGTCTACCCCTCAATATATAGTGCCCATTCTCCTCCCCATGGCTGGCCAAGAGGTCCTACTCCTACTTTAATTCGGAATTAGAACTCCTACTCCAATTCCGACTCAATCTAAAACAAAAAAGAAACTCTAATTTTACAATTATCATATTGTTTCGGTCATATCTTTTGACACAGGAGGAATTTCGGAGTGAGGGATGATCCATTGGATCGGGCTTGAAGTTATCTTTCCAACAAGCTCAAGAACACTCGAATCGAACTCCGTTTGTGAAAGTTATGACCGTTTTATTCCGGACTATCCTGCTGATTCCGAATCCGAATTTGATGCTGATTCCGAATCCGAATTTGATTCTGAGTTGATTTCGAATTTGATTTCGGTTGGGGTTATGGGAGATCTGATTTGGGCTTGAAAATCTTATCTAAAACTTGAGTTTTAAGTTCTTGGGCTTCCTCCCCTTTTGCTCTCCCATCATACAACTTCCTTTCTCCTTGATCAGCCGCATGGGCTGCTTGACTTTCTCCTTCCTAACCGTTTTGACTTTCTTGTTCTTCATCACTAGGCAACAAATACGGGTACCCTCCTCCTTGTACTCCTCTATTGTTTTGGCTCGGCCTCCTCTCGGTTCAAAGACTTTAAACTTGTCAAACCCGAGAATGTACAAAGTATTGCTTTTACGTAGTATCCAATTCTCACGGAAAACACAAAGAAATTTGTTAAGAAACAATTGCACCTGTTGTTTGAGAAGTGTAGCTCTTGCTTCATAAACAGCCTCATAAGTAGTCGGGATATCCTCATCATACGTGGAATTGGAATGATGAGACTTAGAAAGTGCGTAATTGGAGGGGAATCTTCACAAACTCATCATTGAAACTTGATCACGAAGATCGAGTACCCAAAGAATGAATCTTATAGATTAAATAAAATTGGGTGGATTGTACTATTTTTCCCTTGACGTGTTTTCCTGATGTTTCTCGGCTAAGGTTTTTAATGAGACAATTCGTGTAACGCGGCAGCGAACGTGTGCCATGTATTCTTTCTCTAAATTTTTTCTACTAAATTTTTATAAAGTTTTGACGAGGTATGAATATACGAGGATGAATGCCTAAGGGGTAGTGTTGGAAAACCATGGGTTTAGCCCAACAACAGGCCCATGTATGAGCGTCTATCAAAACCCTTAGTAGAGTCTCTAGCGCATAAATAGAGTCTTAATTATTGTAAAAGCCGATCGATTGAAGAATAATAAAGAGAAGTAAGGTGTCTCCTGTATCTCTTGATTTAATATACTATTCTGTTCTTATGTTCTTGTATTGTTTAATATATTTTTATATTTATTTATGAGATGATCGTTCGGACTGAATTCGTCGACGATATCACGCAGCGGATGCTTTACGTGCGAATTTTAGAAATCCACATGCCGACTTAAAGCGGACCAGATCGCACACGTGGGGCCCAACACCAGAACAACCCCCCTCTCTCATCCCATTCCCATGTACGTGATGATTGATTGCATACACACAGCAGGAGGCATCAGGCATGCATCCCCACCGTCAAACGCTTTCGACTAAAGCTAAGAGAGCACTGAGAAGGCAAACCCGAGCAAAGCAAGGTATTCCAAGATCCCAAGCCCAGCTAGAGGGAATGGGCGAATGATACGTGAGAAAGCGCCCCCTGGTTTGTAAAGGGTGGAAAAGAAGCAGCACAAAGGCAGCAGGGCGGCATCCAACGACACATTACTTTTGATGTAACACTAATAACACCGCTCTCTTTTGTTCATTCCATTCAACCGCCTCACTAGTGGCGATATTTATCAGCCATGTCAAAAAGTTCGGCGGTTGTTCGTGGAGGATTCATAGCGATATCCTCCGTAAACCGCCGATTCCTTAGACTCGCCGAATGCTCAATCACGTAAGATTCTGCAATCTCTGGAATAAAATTTCGAACCTGGCTAAACCTTTTGATGTACCGACGGAGAGTTTCCTTTGGTTCCTGCCGAGTTCGATGTAGATCATCCTCCTTTCCAGGGCGATCGTACGTACCCTGGAAATTCACAATCAATAGATCGCAGAGCTGTTCCCAAGTATAAATAGATCCGACCGGTTGGTTAAGCAACCAAGACCGGGCAGATCCTTCCAGAACCGTGGGCAAATAATTAGCCATCACGTTCTCATCACCACCGCCGCTCGATGGCGTTGGTATATATCCGAGAAACTCTAATGGATTTTGAGATCCATCGAATTTATCCATGTTGGCAGGTCGAAACGTATTAGGCCAACGTACAGCTTGGAGCCCTGCAGAAAAGGCTCGACAACCTATGACAGATTCATAGCGCCTTCTTGGAAAAGGTGCCGGATTATGATCAGTAGGATATCGGTTTTTTCGATTTGAACGCCGAGGCTCCGTCGTCCCGATCCGGTCGCAGACGTTATCATGACGTCTTTGACCATTAGCATGATTCAGATGATGACGGAGATCATCTGGGCCAAGCAGGTGCTCTCCTAGGCTAGGGGAAGAGGTCGTTGTTTGAAACAACCTTCTTCCTTCATGACCTACTGGTCGAAATCGCCGAGGAGGTCTAGGTACCGGTGGGTAACCATGCTGCCCTCTACTGAGGGAGGAGCGCTGAGATGAAGTCACCGTTAGACTTTGTGACATACTTTGCCCCCTACACGCTTCCGTGCGCTGCACAGTTCGTTGAAGAATTTCCGATACCTACTCCACCAATTGGGTAAAGCCCGGAGCTTCAATGAGCAGGTCAGATATTAAGAATATCTTGAATACGACACAAGTTCGAACCGCTACGAAGGTCCGAGAGGATTCATCAAGATGTTGGCGTTCGGAGACCGAAGTTCCTTCGGACCTTTGGCCTAACTCCGTCAGCTCTGCTATCCTTGGTGGGCCGCACCACGCGTATTAACTGATGGACGTCCATCAGCTCCGTTGCCTCTGGTAGGTGGTGCTTGATTGCCCGCGCCATCTCCATCAGCAGGTGGTGGCGAGGCAAGGTGTGCAGGACTGTGCATGTCATCACGATCAGTATTTCCGATCGCGTTGACCTCATGCTTCCAGCAATGATCCTCTGAGGAGCTTCCACTGTAACTAGTGGAGAACTTCTCAGTGCTTCTACCAGAGACTCCCATGACGGAGACCGATCGGAGATGAGAACCTCCTGAGGTCTTCGTGGTGGGTTCAGCCTGATTCGGTGGATTGCCGATCGGATACTGAGTTTTATCGTCCCCACTCGGCCCATTACCGGTGAGGGTCTCATCGACACCGTTACCAGGTGTCGGTTAGTCCCTGGAATTTCCAGAGGCCGTTCGTGAATACCTGTCAGCCATGATTGTGTCAAGGGTATATTGACCCTCGGGTTGTGGGGCTGAGGTGTTGTCACCTTTTTCGCCGGTCGGGGAAACCGGGCTTGGAAAAATGTTCGGACGTTCCGAACTGGTCGGAACGACCTGTCCCTCAGAGAGTGCCTCTTGGCGCAACGGTGTATCTTCATCGACTTGCGAACCATCGGAGGAGGATGAAGATTCCCCATGTTGCATGGCCTGGATGCAGGCTTCCATGTCAAGGTTGGAGTAGTCATCCAGGTCAAACCAGTTCTCCTCATCCCATGTTCCTGCCATACTTGCAATTACGAATATGAAGAAAACGGATGAGTTGAGCAAAGAACCTCTTCAGAAGTTTTGCACTATCTTCCCCACGGACGACGCCAGCTGTCGACGATCAAATCGCCGATCTTATGAATATATAAATGAAAAGAGGAAAAATATGCGTATCTCCTGGGAGTGGATCTGACTTGCTCTTTATTGCTATGAACTCACGATTACAAACACTGAGAGTATCTAAAAACACAACACTTTGCTATATCTCGCTTGATGTGCTTCTATAAGACTGTTGCTGATGTCGTGTCTTGTGTCTTCGTTGTGTCTTTGTCTCCTCGTGTTCGTCTCTGTCCCCTCCTCCGGCCTTCTATGGTCCTCCTTAAGTACTTGATGAAGCGGTGGCAGTTATCTCACGAGGAGACACCTGTTGGGGAGCGACACGTCTGGTCGGAAAAAGGTGGCAGTTTGACCATTTCGCCAACCGCAAGGGCGGTTGGTGAAGGTGTCAACCGCTATGCGGTTAATGATTTAGGAGACGTTAAATCATCAACCGTGATAGTGTTGTATTATGCGGAATATGAAACACGTGGTTCATTCATCACATAGTGAGTGGCGTGGTCGTGGACTCGACCCAGACACCTGTTCATAGCTTTACGAGCACTTACCTGGTCGTGGACTAGGTTTGGAACTTTGTCCGACCAGGGTATTTATTATATAACTTCTGTAGTACCCACGACCAGTTAGGTCGGTGGTCTTAAAAGTTATGACCACGAAGACGTATGGTCTTTATCATATATTAAGATAATATATGAATATTTTAATCCTCAACAAAAAGTCTACCAGTCGGCCCATATATAAGTGTTCTATTTAAAACCCTAGCAGGTTCTCTAACCTACAAATAGATAGTACTAGTCATTATAAAATATTGATTGCTTGAATAGCAATAAAGAGAATCAAAAAGTCTCATGCATCTTTGTATTCAATCTACTATTATGTTACTGTGTTCTTGCATTGTTTGATGTGATTATATATTTGTTTATGAGGTGATTGTTCGGACTGGACTCTCCAACGACGGTTTCTCAACACGTTATCAGCACGATCGATTCCGGCCTACCTCTAGGCATACTATATCCGATCGAAAAGTAATCATCGTAACACGACGCTCGTAGATCGAATCGTATTTTCTAGATCACTTTCAATTCTGCAAATTTGGCTTGCTAGCGTTTTTCTACGACGTAAATCCGCTCTAATATACCACAAACCGACTTGAAGTCGTCGGCCAAGTCGATCGGTGGGTTGCATGAAAGAGCAGATGACGATTGCACTGTAGATTAAACATTGGATGAATAGTGCTCAGACAAACGATACTCGGGTGAAGCCGCCGGCTCCACGCCGCCCTCGTATCGCATCTGCGCGACGCCACCGTGCCGTACATGAAGCCGCCGGACCGACCGCCTCGCATGGCGTGATGCTGCACCATGGCCGCACCTCGCCGGTCTCTCGCATGGCCGCGTCGTTGCGCGCCGTGCTCCGAGCCCGCAATGCCTATGTAAGATCGAGGAGGCCGACTAGAGGGGGGTGAATAGACGGTTTTTAAAATCTTTTGACTAAAATTAAGTTTTATGCGTAATTGTAAATCAATTCAGTTTTGCCCAATTAAGGGCTAAATCAACTAGTCTTGATTAAGTGCATCAATAATATAAGACTGTTGATAATGATAGCAAACATACAAAGACTATAAGTAATTCAATTCTACGAATGTAAATAGCACAAAGTAAAACACAAGAAAAATAAACCGCAATGACGCTGTGATGTTTTACCGTGGTGCTTGGAGACTTACCGGTCTCCCCTAATCCACGTT
Organism: Hsuehochloa calcarea; assembly: GCA_036346395.1. Taxonomy (NCBI): domain Eukaryota; kingdom Viridiplantae; phylum Streptophyta; class Magnoliopsida; order Poales; family Poaceae; genus Hsuehochloa; species Hsuehochloa calcarea. Next base: position 33,123,233 of record CM070597.1, read on the forward strand.
GAGATAAGCCCAAACTAATTGGACTGACTCCATGAATTAAGCTAAACACCTCAATTCCACTAGTGGTAGCTCTTTCCCGCTCCGGGTAGGTATGCTTCAATCTTCACAGCATGTCGGGCCTTCTCGCAAACTTCTTGAGAAGATCACCGATCCACGATGCCTCCACGCCACCTAGGTGTTGGTAAACACCAAGAGTAATAAACCAAGTCCATTGCTTGACTCTCACCATGTGCGACGAATGCATAAGCTCAAGTGGATACTAAATCTACCTCTAGATGCAACACATGCAACTAGAGACCTCTCTCCTTGCTCACAAGGTGCAACATATGCACAATTGAGAGGAGAACCTCACACTAGCTCAAGTGAGTGAAATGAGATGCCAAATATTATCTCTCAACCGGTCAAGGTTGGTATTTATAGTCCACACATAAAAACTAACCGTTGGGAGCAGAAATCCCTAAAAATTAAGATTTGTGATAGTACCACCGTACAAACTCTGGTACTACTGTTTTTACTATTTATCGGTCGCACGGGTGCATTAACGGCTCAAAAACTAGCCTTTAAAGACTTTAGTGTGATAGTACCGCAAGATAAAGGCCGATACTACTGCTCATGGTAGTAGCTCTCTTCTCGGGCGGTATTACCGTAGTCTATTTTCAACACAGACGACACTCGGTAAAAATATCATAACTTTTGACTTTGATGTCGGAATTGAGTGATCTTGGACTCTATAAAAAGATTATTCAGAGGAATACACAACCCACCTATTTGATTGATCTTAAAAATATTTGATCAAATCAAAAGGCACAACTCCAAAGATCCACTACTATGGTCTAAGTCCAAAGAAATAGCAACAAGCAATCTTAAACCATGTCAAAGAAAAATACATGAATTTCAACAATTTACAAACTTAGATCATGCCATAAGGAGTACATACATGGACTTTAATCATTTGTAAAACATATTTGTAAAGTATAGTCACATACTACAAGGATTAAATGCATGAGTCTCGGCTATTTGTAAAACACATTCATAAATAATAGCATTATGCCATGGAGAGTTAGAGCAACCAAGATTGAGCTATCAATAGATGATGAGACTCAAGCTATTAGACAAGACCCATCTTAATAGTACAATAAACCTATACTAGCAATCCGGTCTTCCAAACAAACACTAAGACCGGTAAAATACTAGGAATACATTCTTAGTCCTAGCTAGTCGCACCTTTTCCTTGAGCATTTTATTGAAGCTTGATGTCTCACATCTTCACTTCAAGTCCGGGTCATCGTCTTAACATGCATCAATCCATGATGCATCCTTTACTTAACCTCCATCAACACATGATGGGTCTTTCTCTTGGCTCGATGATCAACTCATGATCATCTCCTCTCGAGATCTTGATTTGCATCAACACATGATGCGTCTTCTTCTTGAACCTTGACTTGTTGACGATCAACTCATGATGCAATCCAAAGTCTTCATCACCTTGGAACATAACATATTCATCCAACTCATGAAAAATGTCAGTCCCACAATGATTAACATTAATTACCAAGATATATCTACAATAAATAATTTTTAACAAGTTGTTGCAGAAGGTGTGGTACTACCGTCGTTAATCGTACGGTAGTTCCGCTCTCGGGTAGTTCCGTTCACATAGGGCGGTACTAGCGCTTCCCTTAGAGGTCCAAAACTGGCCCTCTTTGGAGATAACGTACCGCCAACTAAACTTCGGTCCGATCGGGTTGCGGTAGTACCGCACCACTTTCCCGGTCATACCACTGTGCGGTAGTAGCACCAAGACAACGTCGGTACTACTGACTTTCACAGAAGACTTTTCCATAAGCAAAACAAATGCAATGCATTGCAAAAATGATACAAAATAAAATTCAATCCACTAGCCATCATCCCTCCATTGTCTTTGCATTGCTATTTCCATGTTATTTTCCATACTATGGGACTAAGCCTTTAAAATAATTTGGCACACACATTAACACAACTGCAAATAATAGAATATAAAGCGATATGAGTATATATGAACTACACAAGTTTTATATACTCAAAGGATGTGTTTCGAAGTAGAGATGCTTAATATATGTGGAAGAAAGAAATATGGATCAATATTAATGAAACTACAAAACTAGAGTGAACTACCTGTAAAATGTGTGTATACACAACTATGTAATAAAAACATATATACATATTCAAGTTAGACTTTTAGTGGAGTTCAACCAATATTTTGGATCTAAGGAATGCACCAAGACATAAGAATATGAAGTCGAGTGCATACCTCTATGATTTTCAGTTTTTTATCCAAATAAGACTACACAATAGGTATATCAATAAAAGTGTCAGTCTCACATATAGATTTGTTATTAATAACCAAAATACTCCATTAACTCGTAATAGCGGGTCTAGATTTATCAGCTTGCACGCTACCGATTCCACCATGTGAGCCGTCGCCGAGCCCGCACCATCTTGTCGTGCCTTGCAGTCGCCGCCACGCTGCACTGCTGGTCTTGCCACGCGTGGCCCGCAGCCACGCCACCACGCCCGCATGCCCCTGACCCGCACTAGAAGCGTCACCAAAGGCCTCATAGGGCTCCACTCCGGCCGCCTGCACGCGCCTTCCTCCCGACTGCCCCGCACGGGCTCCGTGCTCACGGCGACGGCCCCGCATCGCCACCGGCCCTACCCGCCTCTTGTGAGAGCCCCAAATGGCCACCAGCATGGAACCTTCAGAAAAGGCATACCGGATTTGAACATCCCCATGAAGGGAGACATCTGTATGGATGTGTGCTCACACATCGGAACTGAAAAACTAAAGGGATTTGCTCGTGCAATTGGAAGCAACGATGAGCAAGTAGAAACATTAGAAGAATCGCCCTAGGAAGATATTGCTATAAATTATGTGACCATGGGAAAATCTATAAATAGAACAACACACAATATCGATATTTATTTTGCAAGGAAAATTTTTACAATCATCGATCTTGATCCAGAGACTGCATCACTCGCTGAATGTAAGAAAAGATCATATTAGCAAGATTGAAAGAAGGCAATTGAAGCAAAATTATTATCTCTTAATAAAAGAGAGGTGTTTGAGTTTGTAAGCTGCACGTCTCCCCATGTGCACCCCGTAGTGCATAAATGTGTATTTGTTCGAAAGAGAAATAAAAATAATGAAGTTGTAAGACATAAGGCAAGACTCGTTGCACATGGTTTCACTCAACGTCCAGGAGATGATTATGAAGAAACCTATTCCCTGGTCATGGGCGGAATCACCCTTTAGATATTTAATCTCAACGACAACTAACTTGAATTTAGAAATGAAATTGATGGATGTGATAATTGCATACCTTGATGAAAATTTGGGTTCAGACACTTATATGAAGATGCCTAAATGTATCTCTGTCCCAAACCAAGACAGAGCAAATGAAAATATGTACAATATAAAACTTAGAAAGCCACTGTATGGACTTAAGCAATCAGACATGATGTGGTATAATCGTTTGAAGCGACTTTCTATGTAAAAAATGCTACACGAACAATGATGATTGTATCTGAGTATTTATACGATGATCTTAGTATGGATTTTGTATAATCTTAGTGTATGAAGATGATCTGAATATCATCAAAACCTTGGAAGAAATTAAGGAAGCAAACTCTTACTTGGAGTCGGAGTTCGAAATGAAAGATTTGGGTAAAATCAACTATTGCATAGGCTTGCAGTTGAGCATACCCCTGTAGGGATATTAGTGTATCAGTCAACCTACACCCAAAAGGTGTTAGAAAGGTTCGGCTTTGAGAAGGCGTACCCTTCAAAAGTGCCAATGGTTGGAAGTTCCTTGCAGCAAGACAAGGATCCGTGCAAACCTAGAGAAGAGGGGGATGAAATCCTGGGACCAAAATTCTCATACTTAAGTACAATTGAAGCACTTATGTACTTAGCAAACTGTACTAGATCGAACATTGTATTTGCCGTGAACCTATTAGCAAGGTATAGTGCAGAACCTACCAAAAGGCAATAGCAAGGAATGAAGGACATCTTCCGATACCTCAAAGGAAGCAAAATGTTCTATAGAAAGAACTAAGACATGTCTATGAATAACTATACAGATGTCGTGTACCTGTCGGACCCGCATACAGCCAAGTCGCAAATAGACTATGTATTCCTATGTGGTGGAACTATTGCCAAAATTATTGTTCTACCAAAAATGAGCAAAAATTCTTTCCCACCTTTTGATCTTTGAACAATTGCAAGAACACAAATATTAATATGCAGCCCTAAGCAACGATTTAGCTAGTCTTAAATAGGTTCAAAGTATTCGCAAAGGATTGAAAGTTTCACAAAGGATAAATTGATGTCTCACTTCTTTTTTTGTGTTATTATTTTTTACAAACACGACTAAAAATCAAACTAGGCTCAAATAAAAAGCAACGCAAAAGAATTCAAGATCAGCAAACTAAACTTGATTCTAATGGACAAAACCTTAACAAAACTCACTAGAATAACAAATTAAATTCTACGGTGGGAATTTTTTTTTGTATGGCTTTTTCGTATATAGGAAACAAATTTAGATAACTGGATAAAGATCCTACCGAGTCAACGGAGCTCTGATACCACCTGATACGGGGTGCCCGATCTTCTCGACGTATAACCTCTCGATAACTTGTGTATCCTGACGAACCACCAGCTGATCCCCCGCGTCAATGCACGGACTTGCAACTCTAGGGAAAATTAGCCCAAACACACACTTGATTGGATCCTCACTGACCACAAGCGAAGATCGTCGAACCCTCAATTCCCAGCGGAAAAGCAAGAATGACTCCTTGTTCTCAACGCCCAATTCCCTCTGTTTTGGCTATAAGCACAACAGGAGAATCAAGCAAAAGCTTTGAAAATATATTAAACGTGGTCTGAGATTACAATGAGGGTCTACCCCTCAATATATAGTGCCCATTCTCCTCCTCATGGCTGGCCAAGAGACCCTACTCCTACTATAATTCGGAATTAGAACTCCTACTCTAATTCTGACTCAATCTAAAACAAAAAGGAAACTCTAATTTTACAATTATCATATTGTTTTGGTCATATCTTTGGACACATGAGGAATTTCGGAGTGAGGGATGATCCATTGGATCGGGCTTGAAGTTATCTTTCCAACAAGCTCAAGAACACTCGAATCGGACTCCGTTTGTGAAAGTTATGACCGTTTTATTCCGGACTGTCCTGCTGATTCCGAATCCGAATTTGATTCTGAGTTGATTTCGAATTTGATTTCGGTTGGGGTTATGGGAGATCTGATTTGGGCTTGAAAATCTTATCTAAAACTTGAGTTTTAAGTTCTTGGGCTTCCTCCCCTTTTGCTCTCCCATCATACAACTTCCTTTCTCCTTGATCAGCCGCATGGGCTGCTTGACTTTCTCCTTCCTAACCGTTTTGACTTTCTTGTTCTTCATCACTAGGCAACAAATACGGGTACCCTCCTCCTTGTACTCCTCTATTGTTTTGGCTCCGGCCTCCCTCTCGGTTCCAAAGACTTTAAACTTGTCAAACCTGAGAATGTACAAAGTATTGCTTTTACGTAGTATCCAATTCTCACGGAAAACACAAAGAAATTTGTTAAGAAACAATTGCACCTGTTGTTTGAGAAGTGTAGCTCTTGCTTCATAAACAGCCTCATAAGTAGTCGGGATATCCTCATCATACGTGGAATTGGAATGATGAGACTTAGAGAAGTGCAGAATTCAGAGGGGGAATCTTCACAAACTCATCATTGAAACTTGATCACGAAGATCGAGTACCCAAAGAATGAATCTTATAGATTAAATAAAATTGGGTGGATTGTACTATTTTTCCCTTGACGTGTTTTCCTGATGTTTCTCGGCTAAGGTTTTTAATGAGACAATTCGTGTAACGCGGCAGAACGTGTGCCATGTATTCTTTCTCTAAATTTTTTCTACTAAATTTTTATAAAGTTTTGACGAGGTATGAATATACGAGGATGAATGCCTAAGGGGTAGTGTTGGAAAACCATGGGTTTAGCCCAACAACAGGCCCATGTATGAGCGTCCTATCCAAAACCCTTAGTAGAGTCTCTAGCCTATAAATAGGGGTACTAATTATTGTAAAAGTCCGATCGATTGAAGAATAATAAAGAGAAGTAAGGTGTCTCCTGTATCTCTTGATTTAATATACTATTCTGTTCTTATGTTCTTGTATTGTTTAATATATTTTTATATTTATTTATGAGATGATCGTTCGGACTGAATTCGTCGACGATATCACGCAGCGGATGCTTTACGTGCGAATTTTAGAAATCCACATGCCGACTTAAAGCGGACCAGATCGCACACGTGGGGCCCAACACCAGAACAACCCCCCTCTCTCATCCCATTCCCATGTACGTGATGATTGATTGCATACACACAGCAGGAGGCATCAGGCATGCATCCCCACCGTCAAACGCTTTCGACTAAAGCTAAGAGAGCACTGAGAAGGCAAACCCGAGCAAAGCAAGGTATTCCAAGATCCCAAGCCCAGCTAGAGGGAATGGGCGAATGATACGTGAGAAAGCGCCCCCTGGTTTGTAAAGGGTGGAAAAGAAGCAGCACAAAGGCAGCAGGGCGGCATCCAACGACACATTACTTTTGATGTAACACTAATAACACCGCTCTCTTTTGATCATGGTTCTCGCTTCAGCGACGGTGCAAATGTACGTGCGAGCCAATGCGTCTGCAACACTGCCGAAAACGGTTGCTAGTAGGCGGCAGCGGCAGTGCGCGCAACACCAGTTGCCACCGCGGCGCCGGCGCCGGCGCGCAAGAAATCTGGCTCCAAGGCTCCATGGTAGTACGGTTCTCGACTTCACATAGATTGTTGCTCCCAACCTGTAATCACAGACACCTGCAGAAAAAAGGGCCTCTCAGACTCTCAGTCAAACAAAGCTAAATTAATTAAGCCAAATACTGATATGTTGATCAGCAAGGCCTCTCACAAAAATAAATAAATAAATAAAATCAGCAAGGCTCACATGGTCATACAATCACAGATAGTACTCGTTTATGCATAATACAGATCCCATGATGGATATTTTAGCCAGCAAAACCATTGTTCATATTGAGCTTATTTGTACGCAAAGTATTGGGTTCCAGCTCATCATGTGTTTAGTGTGGAATATTTTCTTCCCTACACTATGTCTACGTACCAACCTGCCATAAACCATATTTTAACCCATTCCAACTCTCCAAATGCAAACACGAAAACCCCATTCCGATCTAAGTTTTAAACAGTACCAGTTGTATAATAGTATCCAAATTTTCTGAAAGAAAAAGGTTATGCGCTAATTGGATCTACGTGTTCTTTCATAAGTGGGATCCTAAAGCTGAGAAGCAAAGGAAAGAAAAGGAAAAATAAAAGGCGAGCGGCAAAAAAGGAAAAAGAAGCAAAGGGAAGCAGATTCCCATGCCACGTGTGAGGAAGACCGTTGATCTCCACACCGATGGCATATGGTACCACTACTCCCAGTCCCAAACAAAAAAATGGCGGCTGCCTCTCTCCTTCCCACTCTCTCCCCATCTCTTTGAATCTTTCTCTCACTCTAGAAAGCAGAAATTGCAGCTGCTCATTTTAATTTTTCTTCCCCTTGAGCTTGCACCGCCAATGCCTCCCGCCATCACGCTGCTCCTCGCGCTCCCGACTCTGTTTCTGTGCAGTAGTTTCTCACCGGCCGCGTCCGGCGATGTCGGCGGCGGCGGCGCGCGGCGGGTGCTGCACCAGCCGCTCTTCCCCATTGAGTGGACGCCGCCGCCTCCACCTTCTCCGAACTTTACTTCCGACCCCAGCCCCCCGGCGTCGCCTGACGGACCTCCCGGCGACTTCTTCCCTTCGGCACCGCCGACCCCCGCTGCTGCTGGTGGTGATGGTACGATGTCCTCCCCCACCACCGTAGCCGCCAACGTCTCCAACACCCCGTCCGGCCCCGCTGCTGGCCGCCACGGAGGCGGTCCCACGAAGGCGACCATAGTCGCGGCTGGGGCGGCCGCGGCTGCTGCGGTGGCGCTGCTCGGCTTCGCCTGCGCGTTCCTCATAACCGGCCGCGCCCGCCGCCGCGGCGATTCGCAGAAGCTGCTCGGCCCAGACCGCGGGCCGGGGCACCAACGCGGAGGCCCCTCCGCCACCGACTTCCTCTACGTCGGCACGGTGGAGCCCACCACCCCCGCGAACCACCACCACGGGCCCACCACCGCCGATCTCGTTGGGTCCCCGTACCGCAAGCTGCGAAGCGAGCGCGCGCGGCGCGGGGTGAGCCGCGACGAGGCTACAGACCACCCGAGCCCGGAGCTCCGGCCGCTCCCGCCGCTGCGGCGCGCTACCACGCTGGGCTCCTCCGACGAGGATGCGTACTACACGCCGAGGCAGCGCTCGGGGGGCTCCGGCTGCGGTGCGGGCGGCGAAGCGTGGAGCGAGGCTAGCGCGTCCAGCCCGCCCACCACCACCACGGCCTCCCGCCGCAGCCTCCCCAGCCTCACCAGCGACTTCTTCCCCCCAGTCGCGGCCATCGCCGCACCACCCCCGCCCCCTGCTCGTTCCCGCCGCACGCCCCCGCGCACGCGCTTCTCCACCGGCTCCGCCCCCGACATCAAACAGGTTATCTCGCCGTCCCCGCGGCCGGTGCAACCCTCCAACCCACCTCCACCTCCTCCCCCACCACCACCGCCGAAGTCTAACGCAGCTCCAAAACCTCCTCCACCGCCACCGATGCCGTCAATTAATAACATCCCAAAACCGGCGGAGCCGTCGTCCGGACCGACATCGAGGCGCCGGTTGCTCAAGCCATTGCGGCCGGAAGGGCCCCGCATTGCCATGCCGATGCCGATCACAGCGGCGACGACGGTGGATAACAACGGGAGCACGTCGATATGGGCAGGGGACGACGAAGCCGATGGTCACTTGGGCAGCGGGGAGCCGCGGCCGAAGCTGAAGCCGCTGCACTGGGACAAGGTGCGGGCGACCTCCGACCGCGCCATGGTCTGGGACCAGCTGAAGTCAAGCTCATTCCAGTTGAGACCTGGTTCATACTAAATGAGTGATTGCTGTGGGCTGGTTTCTGAATTATGCGTGATGTTGAGGCGTTTCTTCCAGGTTGGATGAGGACATGATCGAGGCGTTGTTCATGAACAACTCGACGCCAGCCGCGCCGCCGAGGGTGGTCGGGAGGAAAGCAGGCGTGCCGCCGTTCCGGCAGGAGGAGAGGGTGCTCGATCCCAAGAAAGCGCAGAACATTGCCATCCTGCTTCGCGCGTTGAATGTTACGCGTGAGGAGGTCTCGGATGCGCTGTTGGATGGTGAGTGTTAGTACATCGCTGCTTGTGCGATTGCAGTGACAATTTTGCGTACTTGGATGAAATTATCAGCATATTTTTCTTGCTAACAGTAAATCCTTGATCTGATTTGATATCCATTATATTGAACCATCTTCTACTATTCTTTAACTAAAAAAAGATGTTTTTTTTGTGCAAATTTTAAATTGGATTAGTTGTGTTTGATCGTTATTAGCCATTCAGCATAAGGATGCTTTGGTAGGACGTTCTTTTCAAATTTTGTGACTCGTGTTTTTGCTTTCAATGAGATTTTGTTTTTGGAGCTTGGTGGGCATGCCCGTTCAATAGTGACAGGTACTTAAGAAGTGTTGAATTAACAGAAAATTCTGGTTCTTGATAATAAGACCTCAACATAAATAACAAGGACTTGAAATTTTTAATGGGAGAAGATGGCTCGACCAATCTTTTTCTAGCAGGAAGGTTGTGAGCATCCTTATGAAACAAACACCCATCAATTGTTACACTGATTTTTTTTCTTTCCTTTCTGCTATTATAGAGGGTGGTATCACTTATCTGGTAATAATGTTGACAATTAGGGATAATGTTTTCTGGAAAATATTGCTTATCTAGACCTGTGTCTGTTTTTCCAGTTCACATTACAGAAACTGAAGTTGATGTGTTTGGTGAATCCCAATTTGCCTTAAGCCATTAGTGTTGTCCTCGTATTCCATCTTGATCATTAATCTACTATTATCATAGCAATTCATCTTTCCAAACAGTCATAATTCGTCTGAATCAAACTCTTTCCCAGAACCACCCTCTGTATTTACTAAAAGAAACGGTCACTATACATAATATTCTAATGTTTTTTCACTGGGGCGTACTACTGTTTTGTATAGAGTATCTCTATACAAGAGAGTCCACTGACTATAAGTTATTTCTACTTTACTTTTGAACAGGCAATGCTGAATGTTTGGGGTCTGAACTTTTGGAAACGTTAGTCAAAATGGCACCTACTAAAGAGGAAGAACTCAAACTACGAGACTACAACAGTGACTTATCGAAGCTTGGTTCTGCAGAACGCTTTCTCAAAGCCATGTTGGATATACCTTTTGCCTTCAAAAGAGTTGATGCTATGCTATACCGAGCCAATTTTGAGACTGAGATAAATTACCTAAGCAAATCTTTTGAAACACTAGAGGTATGCTAAATATTTAATTCATACACATACTGCATAAATCTGTTTACCATGAAAATTCCATTTTCGTCCTTTTTGAGTGCTATAAACTGCTGGTCCTAAGTTGCTGTCATTCCTGCCCCCATTTTCGTTGATGTGTGCCCTTACTACCATACCATTATTGGCTTGGGTTCCAATCCCCATTTCCAGCTATTTCACTTATAGTTAGTTGTCATTTCTTCACATGTTTTCAGGCAGCTTGTGAGGATCTTAGAGGCAGTAGGTTATTCCTAAAACTTCTTGAAGCAGTGCTGAGAACCGGGAACAGGATGAATGTTGGCACAAACCGGGGTGAGGCAAAAGCCTTCAAGCTTGATACTCTCCTAAAACTCGCAGATGTCAAGGGCGCCGATGGTAAAACCACGCTTCTGCATTTTGTTGTCCAAGAAATCATTCGATCAGAAGATGCAAATTCTGAAAAAGAAAGTGTCATGATTACTAGCTCTAAAGATGAGCAATTTCGTAAGCAAGGCCTTAAAGTTGTGTCTGGGCTGAGCAGCGAGCTAGGAAACGTCAAGAAAGCAGCTACCATGGACTTTGACGTTCTGCATGGTTATGTCAATAAGCTCGAAAAGGGTCTTGAAAAGATCAAGTCGGTCTTGCAGCTCGAGAGGCAATGCACGCAAGGCCAGAGATTCTTTATGACAATGCAAGGTTTTCTGAAGGAAGCTGAAAAGGAGATCGAGCGAGTCCGAGGTGAGGAGAAGAGGGCTCTGGGGAGAGTAAAAAACATCACTGAGTATTTCCACGATGACGCTGCGAAAGAGGAAGCACACCCTCTGCGGATTTTCATGGTGGTGAGGGACTTCCTCTCGACGTTGGATCATGTCTGCAAGGAGGTTGGTCGGATGCAGCAGGACAGAATCGTCATTGGGTCGGCGAGGTCATTCCGTATCTCAGCAACGACCTCATTGCCAGTTCTAAGCCTGTACGGTCAACGAAGGGAGAACAACTCCGACGATGATAGTTCATCGTCATAGGACAGGGAGATAAAGGAACAGACTGAATTTTGGAATGAACATAGCCACATGAACTTCGACAGCTTTAGCAGCTGCAGCAAATGTTATTATGACAATGACAACGAAACACATATTTAATCTTGGGAAGACCAAGGTTAGGAGACCAGGGTGTATACGTTTGGATTATGTGGAATTTTTTCTGTACAAAAGAAGAATAATTATAACAAGTTATTTCTCTTTTTGTTGGGTGATCAACAAAAGTGAGGCTTAAAAAAGAGACTCGCTTCAGTAATATCTCGCAGTTTCTTGGTAGATGGTACACTTTCGTTATGTAATTATGTTCTAGTTGCGGACTAGTAGTATAACCTGGAAATCATTTCCACATGGTAAATTTTGGTCTGTGCCCGTAATCTGGAAATAATTTGTAACTAATTTATTTTTAAAATAGCCTGTCACACCTTATTCTGGGACAAACAACAAATATGTCGTCTTCAGATCATACCTTAGTGGATGAATGCTTTATACCACTACAAAAGTACTACTACATAGCACATCCATCCTTCCAGATATCTGCAAAGCAATATAAAGGTATTTTTTCGAATAATAAAATAAATGTAAATAAAAAGGAACCACCACTATGTTTGTGATAACAGTAACTGTAAAGGTCAGTCAAGCGAAAGGATGGGCAAGAATAACTGCCAGCAGGGCCACTATCACAATCTGCTCTATTGCCAGCAGCATCCTTCTTCATCGCTGTCGCGGCTTTTCCTCTGCAAAGGTGATAAGTGATCACTAGAGCATGCCATCTTTTGCGTAGAGGTAAAGAAAGCATGGGGGCAGCATAGCTACGGAGAAAGTATCCCTCTAACCTTTTTCTCAGGCGAATGAATGATTCCAAGCTTCATGAATTCCTCTCCTGTTCGTGTCTGTAGATGTAGTGAGAAAGGCAAACAAGGAAGAATGTCACTCTGCAGCAAAGAGAAGCAATGAGCAATGGGAGAAAGACGACATAATGAAAGGGTTGATGGGTCCATAGTGGCGGCATGATTACCCTTGAGTGTTAGTTCATAGTTCTCTTTTGAGTTGTATCAGTCGGAGTGTATTGCAGGGGTTTATATGATAAATATCATTCCTAAAAAATAATATGATGCAATCCGACAGTTTGATTACGCAGAATATTGTTGTAGGGGCGGCCTCACCGACCTTAACGACCCGACAAAGGTCGCAGGCCTCCTTCAAGAGACAGAAGCCGGAGGCGCGACTCGGGACCCCGAGAGGTACCAAGTACGCCTTTGAGAGGGCTCTAAAGCCCACACGAAGACCATCAAGAGGTCCGCAAGAGCTAACAACCGGAGGCGTGACAGGGTACCTCCCCAAGGGTACCAGGCATACCATCGAGGAGGCTTCGAAGGCAATGCGAAGGCCTTCAAAGGATCGCCGAGCATTGTGGGCCCAAGACTCAAGAGCTCCCCGGGGCCATCTCGGGGACACTGAAGGGTGTCCGGGCCCCCCTTGACCTGGGGACACCTTGCATGGGGCGAAGGGTGAACAACACAAGTGGACCGAGCGCGTTAGCCAGATAGACAAAGATCAGGGAGGTCCACCATAAAGCCGAAGACTACACATAGGGGAAAGAAAAGGCCCTGCGGCTCCTATAGGAGTAAGACCTTTTTAGGGGTAGATCTGTAATCTCATGTACCCAATCGAAGGGTTATAATAGCCGCCTCCCCCATGTAATAAATAAGACCATTTTTTTAGGATAATTAATATTGTCGGTGTTTTAGGACCGAACTTACGACTATAGTTTAGATGCCTTAATCAATTAGGTCTACTTGTCTTTAAGCTCGATTGATTATAGGGTGGTCGTAACTGACCTAGTCGTACAATGACTTATGACCATGAGGTGATTGTAGAAAAACTTACGATCATGTGTTAGTCGTAGAAGGACTTACGGTGGTCGTAGCTGATCTGGTCGTAGAAGAACTTACGACCATGAGGTGATCGTAGAAGAACTTACGATCTTGTGCTAATCGTGGAAGAACTTACGACTATGTGGTGGTCATAGCTGACCTGGTCGTAGAATGATTTACTACCATGAAGTCATGTAGAAGAACTTACGATCATGAGATAATTCTAAAATGATTTACGACTATAGCTTCTCCTTTATGAACATTAAGAGGTATACTTAAGGACTATATAATGATGTTATTATCCATAACAAAGATTACAGATAAATAATTAAATAAAAATTATAAATCTTCGTAAAATACACATTTACTTCTTCTAACAATCAATCCTCTCCCTGATCAATGTCGCAGAAAATAGCGCTTTGGATTGATCAATGTACCATAGCATGAATTGCTAAATGGTACCCGTACAGCCAATTTGGTGGTATTCGACTTTTGTGGTCATCCGATGCAGTTTGATATTTGTGTTGTGGCTTTTTAATCAATCCGGCGTGCAACTGCAGGATGAAGTTTGATATTTGTGTTGTGGCTTTTTAATCAATCCGGCGTGCAACTGCAGTTTCAGCGTACCCGGATCAATAAAGTAAAGCCCGTTGTAGTGCGAAACCGGTTAAGTTTGAACACTATTTACATAGAATCCCGCATCTATCTTTCTCCTCTGTTTACTGTAGATTTTAAAAAATCATATTATTTTAATTAATAATTGTAAAATTAAATAGATATATTTTTTACAAATGACCTCGTGTCACCATTTCAAACGGCATCAGGAACCTATCGTCGGATGAAATGGTGACAGATACCCTATCGTCACTACAAATAGTGATCAGGAACCTATCATCAAATGAAACGGCGACAGGTTGGTGACATGCTCTCTTTTTTGCAATTAAAATAATTTTACAATTTTGTTATATCTATAATTGTCCGCAGTACCGACAATTTTTGAAAAGATAAGGGAATATGATGTAGAGAAAAATTTATGAGTTTCGATGTGACCAAATATATTTGGAATGCGTTTTAGGCGGCGCAATAAAAAATAGCTCTCTTCGGCAGCACAATATCGAAAATAGCCCCTTTGGCAACACAATATTATAAATAGCCTGATTCAGCGGTGTAATGTCACAAATAGCTCCGTTTGGCAACACAATATTATTAATAGCCTGATTCGGCGGCGCAATATTGGAAATAACCCTGTTTAGCGACGCAATATGAAAAATATGTGACGTACTTTGCGAACAGGGTGTAGTCATATCATGTACAAAAATGCTAGAACTAGGGTGGTGTGGGGTGTCGTGATACTGATTCCCTCACACGGTTACCTGTACACACAACAAGAGCAAATAGTATCGAAACACGAGAATACGCCACGACGTAAGCTGGATGACTCACCACATCCACTCTAGGAATCCGTCCATGAACTCTCTGATTTCCTGTGCTGTCATGCTGAAGTGCTCCCCGAGTGTCTGACCACGCACAGAGGTCGCCATCCCGTGCATCTCCCATATGAGATCGTTCTGTACACAGAACTAGCAAGTTAGAAGCCAAAAATATGTGTACAAAATAAGAAATATGAACATTCAATAAATATCGTGCGATGGAATGCAGAGTCCGGCTGGGTGGGGTAGATGTTGCTCGTCGTAGCCTCGTGGCGTGGTGGATCGTCCACAACCTTGACTTAACGAATCCTCGTCTGAGTGGAGTACCACTCGATGTAACGGTGACAGGGTGTTGTCGCTGTTCACGTAGTACATGTCATCATTTCATCTAACGATAGATGACCATTTGTGTAATTTTTTACTATTCAATATTGTAATTATTAATTAAAAATTATTTAAAAAATTATGTACTGCACGGTGGTGGACTGGTGGTAGTACAGGAGACTAGAGAGAGAGAGACGATAGTGTTTTTCATCTGAGAGAGAGATTGAGTCTGGCAGAGAAGTAATTCAAGAGGAAGGGAGTAGAGCGGGAGATCTCACAGGATCTCATCAAGAACAAGCGTTGGAGGAAGTGAGAGAGGGGGATAGAGAGCAGAAGGTGAAGATTTTTTAGTTTTCACGTGTTGGTTTTTCTGCATAAGCCGTAGATTTGAGTTTATTTTGTATTCGGATGTGTGGTCTTGTATGTTGCTGTTTGGTTTTGGCTTTTCTGGAGTTTTTTTATGGATTTTTTTCTGGAGTTTTTATCCGGCGACTGACTGATTTTTTCGGGGGTAAATGATTTCCGAGTTGTATGTGCACGATTTTTGTTGTTGTTGTGCGGATACCTTTCATCAACTCATAAGCGATCATAGAGTTTGAATTTTCTAAATTAGGGCTTGATTTTCGTTGTTATTTTTCTGGTATGTACAGGTTTTGACTTCGTGGAGCGAGATAGAGGACCATTTCTGATCATCAAAACAAGGTGTGGTGTATTCCCAGATTTGATGCATACATTTTTCTTAGTGATACACGCAAGTCCAGTTAGGAATTTCATCAAATCTATAAATGCGATCGTTTTCTAATTTCAAACATTTGTGATGTGTATTATAATCTGTCTCATTTTGTGTTAGTGGTACCACTAAGTCCATTCAGTAAGATCCCCTTCAATTTTGTGCATGCACCAATTTGGTTTAGAGGGGAGCAGTTATTTTTTTTAAAAAAAAATATCATTCAATTTCATGTCATAGAATAAACATGTGCAAAGGTAAAAGAAGGCATTTTAGTGAAGAAAATTGCCAACCAGCTGTGTTGGCTAGCAGTGGGAAAACCTTTTTGTCTGAAGATGCCTGTTAGTGCCATAGCGATCTCTAAAGCTCAATAGCTAACCTCTAAAGTACAACCAGCATATGTTTTAGTAATACACATACGGGGAGCTAACTTAGGAGACAATCATCAATTACTGTGTTTCTGTGAGCTTACTAAATACTAATAAATTGGTGCATAGCCTATCATGTACCTTTGGGTTGATCTTGGAGCTAGCCGGACTTGTGTAGAGCTATTCCAGCTTATTTTACTTGCTTACTCTGCTAAGCAGCTGTGCCCTAAGTCTACTAGCTACTCATTTTAATTAAGACTGTCTTTGAGACTGGAATTTGGCTCTGTAATTGAAGGACTAGGTACTATTTTTTTTTTCTTCACTAGACCAAAAGTGTCTCTCTAATGGTGTAAATCATCGGTGTATACAGTATGTATCAATTAGTGTGTGTATTAAGATATAGGTAGTCTTTTCCATCAACATATAAGTGTGTCTGATAGCAAGAGGAACATGGATTTGTGCAGTTATACTCCCCCAATTTGTGTTAGCGAGCACTGTTTCCTTTTCATTTTTGATATCATCGACCGAAAATTTGTATTGTTCGATTCAGCATACGAGGACATTCCCCCGTTCCAAGTAGCTATGAGAAATCACATTGTGAGTAGCTAATTTTGTCTACAATATAGATTTCCAGTTTTTATACATGTCATTACCTTTCTTATTTTGTAAGATGTCATTTTTTTTGTTGTTGTTGTAGCTTTTCTTTTTTTCTTTCAAAAACATCCTGGGAGGAGCATGTAACTAGATTGTGTATCCTCCGGTCCCTCACCAGACTTCTACATAAGCTATATACCCTATACCCTTTTTTACGTGCTACAGGTACTAAATTTACAAAACTCAAATTATGTAAAATTTGTATTATATGTATGTAAATTATATACGTGAACCTTTTTTTCTCTCATACCCGTAGACTGTAATATTTGCTGCTGCTGGTGTTGTAAGCTAAGCTAGGAAGGTTAAGTTAATTAAATTAAGCTAACGTGGATGTGTACAATTATTGGATGTGGATGATGATGAGGATTGCTCTCTAATCTCTACTATCCCATTACAGCGTGTCTGCTTTGCTTGCATTTTGGGTGGGTATTTGTGGTACGGTGGGATTTGGTAGCATTTGTCCTCTTTTTTGTTTTCATAGCTAGTGTTGCGCGCACATTAGAAAATTTGAGAAGAAGCGCCCGATGTGACCAAATAGCAACACAATCTGCTCGTGAAAGGTTAGCGAATTGCTGCGTAGATCCACATTCAAATGCAGCGAAGACATGTCCAACTACTCTGATATTCCGTCTGTTCCAAATTGTAAGGAGATTATAAATTTGCATTAATATTATGATTTGGTGCGGAGGGCAAAAAGTATATGCCGAGCATTCGACAAACTCACACCATCCATCGGATGACACACAAATACTCCAAGATTGAGTGTTACCCAAAAAAAAAATCACCTTTCTGTTTTCAACAATATAAACGACAAACTACGAAGGTGCTTCGTGGCATCGTATGAGTTCAAATGGAACAGCCCCTCTTTTATCTTTGGATTCTTATCTAATGACCCAGGACGTAACCCTGGGCTTGAGGAGTAAAAATCAAAAAAAGATTTTTCTTCGTACGCAAACTTAATTAGTTGAGTCATCTATTGCATAAGTCTCTCAAAAACTTCGTCACATTTTCGGTTCCCGCCCTTGCAACGATGATGCTAGCTACTACCTGCTAAAGCCCTGTCATCCCTTGCATGTGCTTCTTCTGTTCTTCATCGCCAGATCTCTCTGGTAATGATTCCAAACCCCTCTCCTTCCACCACCCTGTGCTGCGTTGGTTGGCATCTACAATAGTTTGTTTCTTAGTTTGTTACTAAAGGGAGAGAGAAGGTACTCAATTTAATAAAAAGAAATAAGTCTTCCAATTGATTATTCGAGAGAGGGTACTCAATTTAATAAAAAGAAACAAGTCTTCCAATTGATTATTTCTTGAGCTTGTGTCTAGGACTTTAATTGTTACAAGTGTGCATGATTCTTGATGATCAATAATAATGTACAACTTTGTGGCCTACATGTTTTAGCTCATTTATCATATCAATAATGAAGTCGGGCTGCACAAGTGATTCGGTGGATATTTTGTTTGGAGACAATAGGACCCACAAAACACGTTTTTAGGTAACAAGTAAGTCTCCAATAGAGTATTTGGTTGTTTTTTGTGTCTTGGTATTAACAATTTACTGGTTTCTTCATCTAGAAACAACTCCACCTTCTCTCCTCCACATCACCTAAATGCTGATGTGGCAACCGCATAGTAACAAATGATGTGGACTGTTGTAGATGCTCTAAGTACTTTAGGGGCTAGGGCTACCCAGGCGGTAATTAAGAAGCTCGGGTGTGCCACATTTGACATGCGTCGTTACAGCGAAGTGTTTGTTATCTTCGTCTGATATCACACGTATTTCCTTGAGACAGGACTTACGATCAGTGATGAATCCAGGATAAAAAATAAGGGTGGACTTAAAGTTTTGAATGACTAAACTAATTTGTAACAAACATAGCTTTGTATTCTTGTGCAATAAAATTCACACATGAATAAAAATAGAGCAAAAAAAAGAGAAATACAATGAATGTACCTCGCTAATAAAAAGTACATCCCAAAACATGTAAATATGGTTCCAGTAGGTAACAACCTGTACATTAAAATTAGAAAAATTAGTGATATGCAAATTGTACTTAAATGATCATGAACATTCAAAATAAAAGAACCATACCACTAAGATGCTAGCTTGAATCACAACTTTCACGATGTAATTTCATTATGCGAGATTCCATGCTTTGGAATGATCTTATGATTCTATCATCATCAATGGATCTAAATATGTCTCACTCGGTGTAGCACACCATCAAATCATTCAGCCACTCATCCGATACCTTGTTGCACAAATATGCTTTAATAATATTCATTGCCGAAAATATTCTCTCAACAGAAACGGTTTCTTAAAAAAAACAATAGAAACAAAAAAAAATTGCGTATTTTCCCATCATATATTATAACAAATCAAACTTATTATACCATGATTCTTGAAAGGATCTACACACTTTGCCATCCAATGTCTTTGAAAAAGCATGCCAATTGCTCAAGTTGGACCATTCAACAAATATATCTTTCTCACTTCATCTCTAATTTCATTGGCAAAATCTTCTATTGGTATGCGATGCACCAAATCGGCAATAATTTCATCCGGATTAAATTCTAGTTGAGGCTTCTTTGGTTGAGTTGTGCTCTCATCGGCTGGGGGAGTACTACTTGAATTGCTTGTGAAATAATTACACAAAATTCGTTTCTTCATTATTGCAAACCTATGAATTAATAGCTAATTGAGTATATACCACACTATATTAAACTTACTAACAAATTGGTAATTGAGTAACGAGTATATACCAAATTACCAGCCTAATTCCCAAATCGCTGCCGTCTGCAACTCGCACTATATCAACAGTTCATCACTTCAGTCTTTTCTTCCCTAATCCCCACCCGACTGTCCGCTGTTGTTCGCCTAAAATCCGCCTCTCGGTCTCCGGCTCCACGCCTCTACCTCCCGGATCCCCCTCCCGGCCTCCCCACCCAGCCTCCCCACCCGGCTGTCGGCTGGAACAGATCCGCCTCCGCCCTCCGGCTCCCCCTCCCCCACCCACCCGCCGGCTCCTTGCCTTGGCCTCGCCGCCATGATCTGCCTTTGGCTCCCCCTCCCCCACCCAGCTGCTGGCTCCCTCCTCGTCCTCGGCCTGCTCCAGCGGTCTGGCTACGGGCTATCGGCAGCGATGTGGTGTCGAGGACCGCGGTGGCCCGCCCTAGCTCCCTCTGGCTCTGGCTACCCTCAGGTCGTTAGGTGCACCTCGCTCGAATGAATAGGGAATTGCTCGATTGAATGGGGATCGGGGAATTTTGAAACGAGAACAACAGGGAACTGCCGTGTGGACTGGTGGATGTGAGACTGTGAGTTGGGTCTGGGCTACGATGCTAAGGGCAGGGCCCACATGCATTTGCTTTGTTGCTATAGTTGACTGCTTCTTTCTTCTTCTTGTTTTGGCGCAGGTGTGTAGCCATGGCAGTCGGGCGCGGGGAGCCGGTAAGTCAGGCGTGGGGAGCCGAAGTTCTTTTAACCTGTTGGTCAAAAACTACCTAAGCGGTGGAGCTAGATGAGATCACCGTGCGTGCGCGGTTGCCTTGCTGCAATGCCTACGTCAGGCGCACCCTGCGGGTCGAGTGTGAGAGGCCGACGAGGATGGAAGCATCAGGCGGCTGACGACGAGGATGGAAGCATCAGCCGCGGTGGTGGCGCGCAAGCGAGCCGCGCTGACGCACGGAGTCGGCGCATCTGCACACGGCGCGCGGGACTGAGCGTGCACGCACGTACAGTGGCCGAGGGCCACCGTTCTGCCTGCACCGTTAGCCTAATTACATCGGGCTGCGGCCCGACTCAGCCACCCACCCCAGCCCATAATTATACCAGGCCGGATTCTAGCATCCCGCCGGCGCCGAGTGCGAGAGGCCTCCTGTTCCAACGCTTTTCGTCCCTGACTCTCTCTCTTCCTGTCTCCACTCGCCGGATGCTCTAGCCGCCACCGCGGCGCACACGGTAAGAGGCTCGCCCTCTCTTCTGCATCTTCGTTTTCGCTCTCGACTCATATTTTCATTGTATATTGTGTCTGGTTGATTTTCAGGTTTCGTCTCCCCTCCCCGCGCGATATGCAGTTTTAATCTCCAGTCCGTAAAAGTGAAACCCAACACCGATAGTGGATGGGTTTATTTCTGATTTGTTAATTGCTACCCGAAAGTAAAACCTTCGATGTATATAGGTTCAAACCAGGTTGATTTTGTTGTTCAATTTCAACCGGAAACAATAAAGGTTGGTTTTGTTGTCCAATTTGAACCGGAAACAATAAGGTTGACTTTGTTGTTCAAATTGAATCGGAAACAATAATTGAGCAAATAAAACTCCTAGTTCGAATCGGATCGGAGGCCAGGGCTGGGCTCACCTTTTATAAATAACCACAAACATTACGTTTGTCGCATATTTGCATCATAGCGCTGCAGGTGTAAAAGGCCCGTCAGATATTCATGGAGTCCAATAATGTCCAACTCCAAAGCCATGTAAGTTTCTTAGTTCTCCTTTTTGTTTAGTCTCTTCTTTCCTTTGTTATTTTCTACACCATGATTCTTTTTTTAAAAAAAATACTATTGCCAATTGTCCAACATAATTAACACATTTTGTTTCCTTTTGTGTTACGAGACACTGTTTTTTATGGCAAAATTTAAGTCCTTTCTTTCGCTAGAATTCAAATTATAGGTTTTATGAAAAACTACTCCCACCTGTTTCACTAAACTCAAAAAATAAATGTAGAACAACTGAAAGTTTGTTTTTGCCAAAATAATGTCTTCACTAAATGATCCTAACCGAATAACAACTTAAAATTAGTATCGCTAATACTAACATAAAAATGAGTTTTAGGCAAACCTATTAACAAAATCTGAGATACAAACGGCCGCAGAATATAATATTCAGAACAGTGGGATGGTTTTCAATATGCAAAATTATAGTAATATGGTGAATAAGATGTCATATATAATATTCAGAACAGTTGTCATATATAAATCTTATCGCGTAAGATATTTACTGAAAATTAATAGAAACACTTGTTCGGAACACGTGTCAAAATAAATTTGCTTTATTTCACTTTGTTTAAAAAATACAGAAAGCTGTTACAACATTTCTAAAATTAGAATAGATTTTTTTTGCCACAACGCAAAATGACATAAACCAGAATGAACGGCTAGAGCCTACAGTAACACCGAATATCCCATGATATTTGCTAAACCGTGCAATCTAACATGTGAAATTGTAGTTTCTGTATTGTACAATTTTTCTAAATCTGCTGGAATATTTCAGTTGCGCTGAATGTAATATTAGCATACTTAGGGCCTGTTTGGAAGAGGGGGATTGTTATAGGAATTTGAACTAAATCCTAAGGATTTGGATCCAAATCTCCCCATTCAAACATGCCCTTACAGTAATAATTTTATTAGTAAGTCTGAAATCCCGATTTAAACATATAATAAAAGCACTAGAAGTTTGTTATGGGCATATGATGTATATCATTGTAACTAAACCCCATGCCTATTTCAAGTATGTAGCTATGACATTTTCTTTACAAGTTATAACATTTACAGTAAAACTATTTGGCCCTATTTCTCGGTTAAGGCATATAAGGTTCTTATGGGCCAACAACAATGCCATGCTTTGTTTGCTTGGATTTGGAAATCTTCATGCCAGTCCCGCCACAAAGTATTTTTCTGGTTATTATTGAAAGATCGCCTGAACACCAGAAACCTGCTTAGGAGGTAACAATGTTCTTTGCAAAGCTATCTCTGTGTTCTGTGTAGTCACCAAGCAGAGGAAACTCTGTACCACCTGTTTTTCGGGTGTGATTTTGCACAAGCTTGTTGGGATTTGCTCTGCCCTGCCAGGCAAGTTGGATTGTCAACTTTTGAAGCTTTGGAGTTCATTAAAGGGGTTCTCAATTTGCCGTTCAGTATGGAAATAGTCATTCTTGCCTGCTGGAGTATTTGGATGATTAGGAATAACAAAATATTCCTAAATGTATATCCTTCAGTGGCCGGTTGGAAGGCTCAGTTCAAAGCAGACTTCGCTACGGTTATCCATCGTGCGAAGAAGAAATATTTTCCGCAAATTCAAGAATTGCTAGATAATATCTTCTGATTTTTTATCCTTGTACATCCTTTTCGCTTTTCTTCTTGTAACTAATTTAACTCATTTTTAACTTTTTTTAATATATTTACAGTAGGACCATCTTGGTCTTACTGTTTTATTGTAACTAAAGCTATTTGACCCTTGTAATACCACCTGTAAAATGATGCAAACCTCAGAATCTGGGTATTCCAATTAAAATGTCATCTCCGTGCAGGACGAAGACAGATTCAGCCAATTGACAGATGATATCTTACTCTCCATCTTGGAAAGAGTTAACTTACGCACAGTTATAAGGACCAGCATCCTGTCGACACGGTGGAGGAACCTCCCTTTGTTGCTCTCTCACCTTGACTTAGAATTTGATGACTTCATCTGCCCAAATCACACCACAGTGGACAAACACATATTGGTAAATGAGGCAATGACAGCTCTAATAAAACTGATGAGCAACTTATTGGCTTCCCCTGAAAGAGAATATACAATCACAAGGTTGAGCCTTAGGTTCTGCTTGCTCATTGATTGGATGGCATCAGTAGATTACTTGTGTGACATCCGCAACCTAGTTTGCAATGCTATTGATAGTGGTAAAGTGAAGAGCGTGGAGTTTGAGATCGTGACGGAGAAGTGCAGTTTGGATTATGATACTGAAGATATGCTAGTGAATGCGAAGATCCTGGTGTGCTTGTTTGATACATCTCCTAGCTTGTTATGTTGCCTCACAAAACTCTCTCTGTATAGTGCGAGATTTTCTGAACCAGAAATGCATCGACTTCTAATTAGCTGCGAGCAACTGCAGCATCTAATTCTCACCAAATGCGAAACCTGGGATGAATCAATACTCAGGGTGGATATGCCAACCTCAAAGCTCCGCCTTCTTGAACTCCACTGGTGCGATTTTGAGAGGGTTGAGTTGCTCTCCCTTCCAAAACTAGTGCAGCTACACTGTGAGTCTTGGACCTGCCTGGATGCCCCCTTATCTTTTGATTTAGTTCCTTGCCTTGAGGAACTATGCCTTGTTTGTGCTGCGACATGTGTTCAGCCAGGATTCAAGTTGACTGATCTTCTACGTGACACTGCAAACATTCAGGCTCTTACTTTGGATTTTCAAGGAGAGAAGGTAAGCATTTTAGTGTATGAATCATCATCATTATTATCTATGGTGGTGGTGTTGGTCATATTTTTCTATGCGATTTTTGTATAAATTATAAAAGCTGTTTTGTCTATACGATGAGATATAGATGACAGCTGCTATGTTTATCTAATTTTAAGCACCTAATCTATGCTCTTGCATTATTTATTTAGAATAGCATTGAAGTACTATCATCACTATGAGGGCTATTGTTACAAAACGATTGACCTGAATTTTGCCCCAGATTTGGATTACACCGGACGGAAAAGAACTCTGCACCTCCTTCAATAAGTTATCGAAATTATTTCTACATGGCATCTATGTGGAATTTGATCTCTTATGGACACTGATTCTCCTTGAAGCCGCACCATTGGTCAAGATCTTTGGTGTCAAGGTACCTGGCTGCGTTTCCTATCCTTTCTTGCGTTTTCATTTCATTTTCATTTTTCATGGTGTGTTCCGAGCTAATGTTCTTTGTGTGCAAGCCAAACTCTTGCTATGACAAGTGCAAATGATGTATAATAATAAAATTTGCTCATGGCGACGCAGGTATGGAAGCATGCATGTGACGAGGATACCGATAGCAGAAGAACATATTCTGAAAGAACAAATGATTCGTGGGATGCCAAGAAGTTTGATGGCGCTACACGTTTTTTGCAATTAAAAGAGCTCGAATTTGGGGGCTTCAGACCGGTAAAGGAGCATCTGGATTTTATAAGGGTTGTCATAGAGTGTGCTCCCAACTTGGAGGCCGTTGTTTTGGAGGACAGAGAAACCTGCGAAGACTGTGAAGCACTGGACACCCCAACTTGTTCTTCAATGCAATCCTTGTTTCCGAAGAGCAAGGACGAGAAGGACATCATAGTGGAGCGACTTACAGATGGGGCCTCCCGCCATGTTCAAGTAATTTTCCGGTGATGGAAACAATATTACACAGATCATGCATTCGCAACAACAAAAAAAGTGAGATTATGCATCTTTTTTTTAGAGAAAAGATTATGCGTCTGTTTTTTTAGAGGGAAGATTACGCATCTAATTTTTTGTTAGAGAAAAGATTACGCATCTAATAGATTTTGCAATTTAGTCTTGTATGTGAGATCATGCACCTTTCTATTTGTTGTGTTGCTTGTTCATGGAATTTTAATATATAGAAGTGGACCATAAGCTGCTCGGACTAAAGTTGGGTGCATTTAGACGCCCTCCTGTGTTCCAATCGGCAAGAAACTATCGCATTCCGCTGGCTGCTTGCATAGTTGCATCTCCCTGTCCCTCCTACTGGGCCCTTTAGGCCCTGAGGACTGGGGACCACAACCATAAGCAAACAAACTAGGCCAGCCCGTAAGGCCACAACAAATCGTTGGTCGGCCCACGGGGAGCCCCTTATGGCCTTATCCTAGTGGCCCAAATCGTCCAGGCCCGCGCAAGGATTTCGAGACGAAAGATTCTTTTGTATTGCAAATTTTGATGGGCTATATCTTGTAAACCGAGCATTCAATTTGTGATCTTATTGAATAATTGTTTTTCTTACGATGGGATCTACAAAATGATGCCCATCATATATTCTGGCATATTTTTGGCGATAACACATTCTATCCGAACAAAATGAATAAATTAGAGATTGAACAAATGAAAGAACAAATCAAGGGCACTGATGGGAAAAAAAACCAAATATACCACCGAACTCTAGACTAAGCTAAACAACCTAATCAAGAGACAAGAATTGCTAAATAAGTAAATGCACTAAGAGAAAAATAAAAGAGATAAATCACAATATGAACACAAACGATGTTTTCCCGTGGTCTCAAAGACTTGCCGAGGAGACTTGAACGAATCAAGCCGGCTTCACACGAGCACAACCCTTGATCACTAGTGGTAGCTCTTCTCCACTCTAGAAAGGCGAGCTCCAACCTTCAAAATCAACCGGGTCTTCTCACAAGCTTCTTAAAGATCACTGATTCACCTTCTTCAAGCCGTCTA
The DNA here is from genome assembly GCA_036346395.1 of Hsuehochloa calcarea. NCBI lineage: Eukaryota > Viridiplantae > Streptophyta > Magnoliopsida > Poales > Poaceae > Hsuehochloa > Hsuehochloa calcarea. The sequence continues at coordinate 33,149,366 of CM070597.1, forward strand.
AGAGGCGGCAACCTCTAAGAGTAATAAACCAACAACGTTTCGCTTGAAAATGCTTAAGTGCCACAAAAATCAAACTCAACTCAACACGCTTGGAGAAACCTCTACAACCTTAGTAAGATGGAATTTTAGCTCTCAAGGAGTAGAAGAAGAGGCAAGTGCTCAAGAGTATTCAATAGAGATTCTAAAGAGTCCCTTGCTGCTGGAGGAGAGACATTTATGATCTCAAACCTCTCTACTAGCCGTTGGCACATGAGATAGTGCAAAATCGGCACGACCGATTAGACCGCAGGCATTGGGTCGATCAGATCGGACTACAGTATAACGGTAAACTTTGCAATAATCATTACTACATAATATATCCATTACGCTAGGTCTGGTCAGTCCTCCCACTCATGGTCTGGTCAGGCTGGGTTCAAAAGATCTCAGAATAGAAAAGAATTGCTACTGGAAAAAAACCGATCACGCCGGTCAATCCGGGGTTCCGATCTGACCGGTGAAAACACCGTGGCTAGTCCAGCGTGAAGAAAATATGTAGCAAGTCGTAAAAACACCCTTATTTAGAAAAAGATGACCGCATCAAGGAATCAGAGGTCCGGTCAGTCTGCCCCTCCAACTGCAGTCAGTCCAGATAACATAATAGAGAAGGAATGAAGCCAAAAAGAGTCTCTTTGGAAAGAGCTGATCGTCAGACTCAGACTGGGGGTCCGTCAGTCCGTGAATTTCCTAGCGGTCAGTTCGGCTAGCAAAATTGCGAAAAGGAGCTCTTTTGAAAATAGTTGACCACTTTGACAATATGAAAATCCGGTAAATCCAGACAAGAAGTAATGGACATAAAATATTGAGTCAAAGATGCAACCAAGTGAGTTTGAGCACTGTGGCACACTTTTATATCAAGCTACTAGGTGCTGATCCCTCTTCATAGTACGACTACCTACACTAGCAATCCGGTCTTTTAATCTTCAAACTGTTGGACCGGTAAAACTATGAAAATATCCTATTCAACTAGATACCTATGTCTTGAGCTAGAGGATCTTGATATCCAGCATTTGAGTGCCTTTAGTGCTCTTTATTTTTTATCTGGAACTAATCCTTTCAATCAATTGAACAAAATGTTAGTTCACAAATGACGATTGTTGTGAATTACCAAAACACTAAAATAGGGCTTAGATTCTTCACAGCTGCAGCTGCGTTAAAAAAGAGAGGAGTGAGTTCGGGAGTCTTGGGCTAAATTGGCATATTTTTTATTTATAATAGCAAAAGCGGCCTTGCTCGCACGAAATGGAAAAAAATGGCACCGCGGCAGGTCACATGCACTCCTGGTCCGCGGAAGGCACCTACCGCCCCCCCAGTCCGCGGCAAGCCACCTACCGCGCCCCAGTCCGCGGCAAGCCACCTCCCGTGTAACAAGTCCGTGTCAGGAACGTGCTTGACCGCTGTAGGCACGTGCGCATGCCATCCTACCACGGACTGGGAGCGTGACATGTGGCCTACCACAGACTGGGAGCGCGGTAGGGGTGCCAATTTTTGTTATTTCGAATGCGGAGATCTACATTTGCTTTTTTTTTTTTAAAAAAAAAAGGCTAAATGAGCCAAAAACCCGTGAGTTCGGTATTCTTCAATAAAAAGTGCATACAACAAATACATATCATATCAACTAGGAATCTTGGATTGTGGTACAAACTTGTGGTGCGTCCGGATTCCCAAACAAAACCGCGAGGAGTAGAGGCAAGGTTGTCAGAATCTCGATCTTTGTCTTAAAGTCTTACATCTTTACGATCCTAGAATGAGTGGAACGATCCGATTCTACGATCCTAGAATGAGTGGAACGATCCAATTCTAGGTATAATCTTAATATCATTACGATTCTAGCAAAAACAATGTTGGATCTCAAACATATTTTATATACGATTCTACCTGATTCTAGTAATTAATTATTACAAATTACTTAGCATATGCCCTTTTTATTGCAAAGTTTCGTTGTATATTCATTCATATATAAGAATTAATTATATAAACAACAAATAATCTTTCGTTTTCACTATGTTTTTGTAAATAAAAGCTTTTAAATTATAATTTAAAGCATGACATTATAATATGAACACAAAAATATGCATTTTATAGCCAACTTGTGTTAATTATTATATAACGACGATAACATAGGCAACTATAAATCTAATTAGTTGCCAAATGACTAAATAAATGCTAAAATCTTAATAGAAAAATGTGGTGGATTGAAGAAAATATACTATTTGATAGAATCAAGTAGGATCTTAGATTCTAAGATTCGAACCTATCAGAGCACCTCTGGTCCGATTAAAGATATCGAGTGAGACAAACTTCCCTCGAGTAGAGGACTTTCAAATGAAACCGAGATGGATTACGCGTCCAATGAATCCATTGAGGTGTCCAAGGCATTCAAGACACTTCCCATCAGCCTAGAGACGAAGGAGATCATTTCGATTTCAGAGTTTGAGTCGTGCAACACACCATGGAGACATCCAGCTCAGGTCCAGTCGCAGCCAAGTTGAAGTTGACATTAAGTCGTCAACGTTATTTTTGAGTCAGCTTAATTGATTCTGTTAAAAAACGGTTGAGACAATTCTTTAGATAACTGGTAGGTAATTATTAAGTGTGAATGCCTTTAATAGGAAATGGGCAGCATTTTATTTAGGTCATCGGATCATTACAAAGTATGGAAGCTAGATTCAAAAGACGAATTTATAAAGTATTTGAGTGTTTTGCTCTTCGAAAGCACTCTAAATTTCAACTGTCCGATTTACTTAACCAGATTTCCGGACATACGCACTAATTTGGCTCTCAATACCTTTCCCACTCACCCCATTTCTCTGTTGCCTATTCCAAACATATGCCAAAACTCAATGGGAATAGAATGCTTACCAGGTTGCAGAAATGCCACCTGAGCGTGCCTAAGTGTTACTTAGAAAAATCCTTATTTCCTTTTCTGTTGTACACGAGTTTAGGATGTCGTGTCTCTTGAGTTTGAGTAGTCCATGTGTCCAGGGGTGGAACTAAAATAAAAATGATCTGAGTTCACCACTTCACTACACATATAACATCATATATAATTTTCAAATAACACTATACTAAATAGTAATTTATGCGGCAAAAGACTGCAAGAGATCAGAGGTTGGGCTGAACCAGTGTGAACAATTTTTTTGGCTAAAGGATGCACACATAGTATATACATAAAAATATATACTATTTTTTTTAAGAGGACCCGGTGTCCTGTGACACCGGGTGAGCCCCCTACTTCCGCCCCTGCATGTGTCACACCTCCACCTCCTACGACGGACATGGCGACGGCGGACACAGGGAAGACTAGTCAAAGCGTGGAAGATATAGAGTAGTGGCCTAGTGAGACTGGGTGTGCAGAGTTGTACGAGATATGAAGTGTGCTACTGTCGAAAAAATCCTCTACATTGAAGATATCAATACAGAGGATCAACAGTATCTACCGTGCCATTCATTTCATTAGGTGGTCTCCGTGAAAAAAAAAGCAACAGGCCAAGTCAATAGTCACAAAGGTCTGCTACAGTGGACTGCTGCAGTAGATGTTTCGACGTGCTGTTCACCCGGTGACACTCTGCGTTACAATCCGGATCCATGTGTGCTCAGCGGTGTGACCTGTGTTTGAAGAGCTAATGTTCTAGAGTACGTTCGAAGCAAGAAAGAAATGGAATCGATATAGTTCTCTCACATTCTTCTGACGACTGACATTCACAGGCCTAGGTACTTTTGACGACTGACATTCACATTCTTCTTCAACAGTCAACACTCTTTGCGTTACATCACCTGAAGAATAGCACAAGCAAATAGTAAAACATCTCGTATGCAAATTCTCATGCATGTATAGGAGAACTCGATATTAACTGTAAAAATACAACAAAAAGGAAGGGAAAAGAATCAAAACTGATGCAAGTAAAGTTTATCAGACGCAGGCAAATAAGATATGCAAAGTCCATGAATATGCAGTAATGAAGCTGTAGACAAACTTATATATCTATCCACTTAATAGATCTACACCCAATTAACAAATCTAATTAATAGGCAATGCATCACCAAGAGTATACTATAACCACTTGTTTCAATGGAACATGGTATAATATTCATATCGTCCTATGTTAAGAATTGACTTCAAAAAAGAAATTCTTTCGATACAAACATTTCCTTCTCAACTCAGCAACTTGAAGTAAGCAATTAAAAGCATCCAAGAAGCCAAATTGGAACAATGAGTCATGAGTGCACACCACATTATCAAGAATACAACAAAGCAAGTAAGTGCTACATTGCAACTGACCAAATACAGAGAAAAAAACTTACAATGAAATCAGTGGGACTTGCACGTAGTCGCCGGGGCGGTGGTGGTGGCGGGCGCGGTCGCCGGGGCGGTGGTGGTGGGCGTGGTACGGGCCTTAGTGTAGGCGGAGAGCTTGGCGAGGGCTACCTCCTCGATCTTCTGTGCCCGGGCGGCATCTCTGAGAGCTTTGGCTGGTGAGATGGCGCGCTCACCGTTGGTGAGCTCCTCGTCCTCATCACCGAGCCCGATCGCCATCTTACTCTTGTCTTGTTCTTGGTAACCCTTCCGATGAGTCTTCCCGAACGATGATCTAAAATAACAGAGAGGTGTTAGTAAGAAGTTCACCGGACGGCCGGATCGACCGCCGCCGGCCGCCGGCCCCAAAATCAATCTAGGCTCAGCACGGCCCGCCTCCGCCGTCCCGGAAACCGAACTATTCCCGGATTACCACCGACCCCAAAACCTATCTAGGCTCCCGGATCGTCGGCGGCGGCACCGCCCCCGAAACCCAACAACTTCCGGACTACCAAAGCCCCCGAACCGCCGTCCCCAAAATCTATCTAGGCTCCCGTATCGGCGGCGGCGGCCCAGCTACCTCCACCACCCCCGAAACCCAACGACTCACGGATTACCACCGACCCTTAAACCCAGCGACTAAGGATGAGAAAAGAAATCGCACGGGCGGATCATGATGCGGAGGATGGAGGGCGACGGCTCGTCGCGGCGGAAGATTCTTTTTGCGGCGGAGGTCAGGGTTTTTCGGAGCGCCTTGGAGAGAGCAGTGAGGTGTGAGGTGAGGGATCGTTTCCCTTATCGAAGCACGTTGCTAAGCCGTCGGACCTAAAAACCGCGGATAGGCTGAAAGCACTGTAGCAAGTACAGTGCTATTATACTGTTTACAAATGGTGTAGTAGTTGATCTGAACTGTTCTCGCTAGATCAAACGGTTTAGATCTATATAATGTTATGATACTGTTTACCTTAACATTCCTGTAAGAACGACAGACAATGGAAAATATATGTTAGGAAATGAGATGGACTGCTGGCCCATCAGAATTTGGACGCAACAGCCATCCTACACGCTCCACGACTGTCGTCGATCTCCGCGCTCGCTCGTGAAAGCTCGACGCCGACCTCTGCGCACGTCCATGAAAGCTCGCCATCTTCCTTCGAACGCGTTGCGTACTTGCGTGAAGCCTTCCACCACCTCTGATCCAATACATGTAAGGAGGAGGATACACAAAAATTTCCCATGTATATTGGTTCAAGTTGTTTCAAACGTTGTTGGGTTCCTAGCATTCTGGCAATTGGAAGCTTCCAAGTTAATTTGCTGCGGTGAAAGCTACGTGTTCGATGTAATGCCAAACCGGATTTGTATGTTGTTGCTATGCATTTCACACGCGTCGATGAAACGTCTGAATAGGGTTTGTTGTTTGGTTGTTAACTGCATGTCTTAGTCAACCTTAATAACTGTGAAATGGGCTCTATACGTTTCAATAAATTTTTGAAAGGTTCTCGGAATATCCATTCTAGTCATCCGGTCCCACATTTTTACAAGCAGATTGTCCGGGTCGATCCAATTCTACAGTAAAATCTTATTTTGGTAGAATATTAATATCATTATGATTCTAACAAAATTTTTTAGGACCGTGTTCAAAATGTTCATACGATCCTACTCAATTCTACTGATTCTAGTTATTTATTATAAATAATTATTTGCAAATGTTTCTTTCATTGTATTTTTTTACTTTTTTATTTCTTCATATCCATTATAGTTTGTATAAATAACGAATGATCTTTCCTTTCACTACATTTTAGTAAAAAAGTTTTTAAAAATATGGTTTTAAAAATGTAGAAGTGTTAAAATGCAAGATAGATTTAAAAATATTTCTTTGATAGAATCGGATAAAATCTTAGATTCTACATCGATGAAGAATCTTCGATCCGATTCAGGATCGTGATTCCGACAACCTTGATTTTTTCAAATTTATAAATGAGTGTGATGGTCCACTATTTCAAGCTTCAAGATTTGTGTTTCAAGTTACAACTGTTTTCATATTTCAAGTTTCAAACAAGTTTTTGTCAAGTTTCGACCAAGTTTCAACAAAGTTTCATTGATCGATGCAGATAGTGATATTGTCAGGCCAGTTTTGTTTGGATATCATGTTTCGAATAAATTTGACATGAACCACAACACCTGATCTTTGGAACATGTACAACTTACAAATTTTGACAAGTTTGAAGTAAGTTTATATTGATCGAAATTCATGGAGATTTCAGGCTAGTCTCATTTGGGTTCATTGTTTCAAGAAACTTTCAAGTAAGTTTCACACGCTTTAAATTTCGAGACAAAAACACAACGCGTAACCTTTGGAAAACAAGTTTCATGTTTCAACAAATTTTCAAGTAAGTGACATTGACCAACCCGGATTAGTTTCATATGGGTTTATTGTTTCAAGGAGTTTCATCTAAGTCTCACAAATAATTCAAATTTTGAGACATGAAGCACCACACCCAACCATTGGAACAAGAAAAAAGTTTCATATTTTGGTCAAGTTTGAACTGAGTTTCAAGTTTGTTTCATCAACGAACACGAATGAAGGTTTCATATTTTAGGCTAGTTTTGTTTGGGTTTCATGTTTTAAGCAAGTATATATAAAAAACTTAAACCAAGACGAAGCTAGATGCTATACACATATGAAATTCATTGAAAATAGGATGATAACTGTTTTCACTTCAACCACTGAAACTCACTTGAACCATGAAACATGCACTACACACCAACCATTGGAACATGAAACTTAACCCTGCAGAACAGAAATTAGATACAAGTCCCATGTCGAGTGAATTTTCAACCAGTACAAAATATTTCCTTCACAAATTAGATCTAAATCTCACTAAACTTTCAAGTATGAAAATGTAGATCAAATCATGAGTACAATAATTTTTCCTAAGCATAGTTTGATATGTCAAGCAATGATAGATCAATCACTAGTGCTGCAGTGCAAGAATGTATTTTAAATTTGCATACAACTTTTTGAATAGAGATCTTTGTGAATGCCATCCTGCAAAACAGAGAAAAATACATGTGACTCCTGTTAAGCTCAGCTCAACTCCTGAATTTTCACGATTTTTCGGCAGTACATGAAACTAGCAAGACTACTGCAGTGAATCTTATGATTTTTGTACCCCTTTTTTTTATTAAGGTGTTCTAAGCTTCTTGGAAGCTCGGGAGGACATTACTGTTGTGTTATAAGATGACATTCCTTACACAACCACGAGATTTGTGACATTAACTACATTATAACTAAATGAACAAGCAAAACTAGCCCGTAGCCCTACATAGATTCAATGCTTTTTGTTAGTGATACATAGCAATTCTACAAACCCATCAGCGATAGAAATTTAGATGACTAAACATGGCATCAGCTATTGATCCTCTGGTTGAAATTCCAATGACATAACAATCACACAGCACCCAGCCACCCACTTCTAGATGAAAGTACCAGAGGATCATGATTTTGTCAATTTGGCATAAAAGAATCCAAAACAAGGAATCTACGGAAGAAACAAATAGAGCTACCAAGTACTAATATCCAGAAAAGCAAAAAAGGAAGCAGTGACCTAGAGCACAAGTGGTAGGAATAGTTGTAGCTTTCATGCATGAAAGCAAGCTTTATCAAAATGATTGGAGAACGATTTCCAATCACATAAAAATCGAAGTTCACTCCACATCACATATTACCAATCACGTTTGTGCTCCTGTTAAGTTTCATGCATGGAACTTGAAAAGAAATTCCTACATTGGCATTTCGTCAAACAGCTGAGGGGTGTGAACACAGACGGGTAGTATAGAAGAGAACCTACTGGTATTTTCAGGCAGAGAGGTCGCTGGGAGTTCATCTGTAGGTGGAGATCGACGGCGAGGTTGTGGAGGGCGGGGATGCCAGCAAGGCGTGGTGGGCGGAGAGCTCACCCATCGATGGCGCGCGAGGTGGTGAACTGGTGGTAATGGATGGAGTGCAGAGGTTACAGCGAGGCCGTGATGCACACGGGGCAAAGGCAAGGCCGTGGAGAGCGCAGGGTCAACGGCGAGGCCACGTTGCTCGGTGAGGTTGCCGGCGCGGTTGGGTGGACGGGGGGACACTGCGAGCGGGCAACGAGCCAGCGACACAGACCAACAGACGCATGCGTGTGGGAACAGTATCGAGCGGGTGCGTCGCGAGGAGCTGACGGCTGAAATGAAACCGTTGCGCGAATAAATAGTAAAAATCTCCGAGAGATATAAGAAGGCCGGAGGGAATGTGGAGGGCCAGGCCACATCACCCCTTTTTTACTGCCCGTTGGATTCGGCGCTGCCTGCCGTCGCGTCGTCCGATATTTATTTCATTTCGCGTGCCTTCTTCTCTCTCGTCTTCCTCGATCGCTTCTGCTGTCTTTTCTCGCTCTCTCTTCTGCTTCCCCTATGCCCCAGCTGCTCCACGGTCGGCAAAAACCTCTCGCCCCCACGCCCGGCTGCCGCCGCCTCCCCTTCGCCCCCACGCCTCTCCTCCTCTAGCCGACGCCCCACGCCTGGCCCCCTCCCCACAACAGCGCCCGACCCCTTCCCCCTGCCCCCACGCCCCAGACCGCCTACGCCTGGCCCCCTCCCCCATGCCCGCGCCTGGCCCCCTTCCCCCACGCCCTAGACCCCCTACGCCCGACCCTCTCCCCCCATGCCCGCGCCCGGCCATCGGCCCCACGCCCAGCCTCCGCCCCTCCCCTGCGTCCGGCCCCCTTCTCTTTGCAAGTGCGCCCGACCTCCCCCCCTTCGGCCCTCCGCCTCCGGCTGCTGCCCCCACGCCTCGCCTCCTCTCTTTTGGGCTCTGGGCCGAGGCGTGCTCGCGTTGCCGCCATAGTACCGACGTCGGTCACCGCACCGACGATTCCTCCCTACTTCTGCTGCTACTTTGTTCTCAGATAAGTGTCAAAAATACTTGCCCTCTCTCTTCCTCTCTTCCCTGCTATTGTTGTTTCCCTGCTACTCCTGTCGTGCCGGGGGCGACGAGGCGATGGCGACGGCGACATCGACGTCGACGAGAGAGAGAGAGAGAGAGAGCCGAAGCAATCTGATCACCGTGCTCGCCTCCTTTCTTCGGTGACCGATCCATATCTTCCCTTCCGCGCCACGATTCCCACGTTTTTTACCTCTTTTTTTTTCTTTTTTTTCCTGGGCGGATTTGATACATGTTGGTTTAGTTCGACAATATGCCTATAGAGAGTAGAAATGGTTGCGCGAGTTCGCCGTGTGACTCAGATTTGTGGAAATCTGGATTTGATTCCGCTCCAGAACAAAATTGGGATCTGGTAGGGGAAGATGGGGTAATTGGTGGATCCGTGCCCTATCCGGTGTGCTTGTGCCAAATGCCCAAATCGGTGCCATTTATTCAGTTTGAGATGGCGGTAGTGGTTGATTTGGATGAAGCTAGTGTTAGAAAATGGCTGGTTTGTGATAAAGATATCTTGTAATGTAAATGTGGCAGGGAAATGTGTTGATGATGCTGTGCTGGAATGGTCATCGGGAAGCCTGAACATGCTCATTATCAAGTGTTTAATTGATCCTGGAGATAGCACTCGCTGCTTCCAGGCCTTGTGTTTTAAGTTTGATATGTTGGATCAGTTGAAGGAAAATATGTCTGAAATGGGATTGATTTTTCAGGTCGTGGACCATCGGTACAATCAATAGCTGATTGTGAAGAGGAGAATACTACATCAATGTTGTCCTTGTTCTATGGTATATGGAAGCGTGTCTTCAGCAAGACAGAGTTCCGTGTGCTTATCCTTGGAGTTCAAAAGGCTGGGAAGACAGTAATTCTTCTAAAATTTATATTTACATTTGTTGACCCAACTATGTCGCTTTTTCGTGCCAGCATCCTCCTGTACTCCTATCCATTATATAATGAGATATATTTTCTCACCCTCCAAACAATTACCACTATAGCCGCCTGGGCATTATCTATAACTATTCAAACGATCAACTATAAATCTCTTCTCTATTCGTAACGTGAATACTGTGCATTATCATAACCACATTGCTCAACCTCAAATGTCATCTGCTTATGAATGTTCTGCATCTATGTCCTTATTAAAGGTATTTTGTATAGCACTATGTCACATTTATATTCTTCCAATTTTTTTTATGTCTAGCTACTCTGCCTTGATTAGCTCTCAAATCTCACCAAGTGCAACACATGCACAATAGTGGATGAGAGGCTTGCTCTTAGCTCAAAGAATGAGTATAGCACTCAACAATAGCACCAGCCACCTTTCCCAACCGACCAAGGTGAGTATTTATAGCCCACACACAAAAACTAGCCGTTGGGGGAAAGATTCTCAAATCAGCTCAGGGCCGGTCTGACCGCCAACTAATGGCCGGTCGGACCGCCTGTGCCTCCAACGGCTATAAAACTAGTAGTTGGGCCTTGACCAGAAGACCGCCGGTAATTGCTTGGTCGATCGCCAAATCGGTCAGATCACAGCAATGGCGGTCCGATCCGATGGAAATTTGGCTAAGTCCCAAAACGGGCGCTCTCTGGAATAAACGTTCCGCACGAACCCCGGAACTTCCTCACATCGAAAGTTCCGTTTTATCAACAGCGGAACTTTCGGACAAATAATCAGCACAGAGGGAAATCGGTCCGACCGCCCAACACAAGGCGGTTCGACCGATTGGCCACCGGTCAGACAGGTCTACATAGGCGGTCTGACCGCCAGACCACAGAAGCAAAACACATTTGCTTCACTTCAAATGGCAAAACACATTCGCCCATTTGAGTACAATTCCAACAAGGTTAAAAGATGATATTCCCAGCTAGTTGCAAAACACATTTACTAACATTTTAGAATACTCATCACAAGGAATAAGGTACATGGACTTACACCATTTGCAAACTTAAGTCACATGCTACAAGGGTTATGCATGAGCCTCGACTATTTGCAAAACACATTCGCAAATAAAAAGCATCATGCCTAGATGAGCTAGAGCAACCATATTGAACTATCAACACATGACTAACTCAAACTACTAGTTAAGACCCCTCTTAATATTACGACAATCCTATACTAGCAATTCGGTCTTCCATCCAAACACCAAGACCGGTAAAAGACTAGGAACACATCCTTAGCCCTAGCTAGTCATACCTTTGCCTTGCATCTTCTTGAAGCATGATGACGCACATCAACACTTCAAGTCCGGGTCATTAACTCGATAATCATCAACGCATGATGATCCTTTGCTTGACCTCCATAAACACATGATGGGTCTTCTCATAGAAAATGTTAGTTCCACAATATGATTATCATTAATTACCACACCATACCATTAACTCATAATGGTGGGACAAGATACTCAATCTTTCCCTTTTTGGTAATTGATGATAACCATTTTAAACACAAATAAAATTGATTTGATAAAGGTAACATAACGTGAGTATATATGAACTACACAAGTTACATATACTCACGACATGAGTATGTAAGAACTACACAAGCTCTATTTACTCAAAACATGGTGGGACAAGATACTCAATCTTTCCCTTTTTGGTAATTGATGATAACCATTTTAAACACAAATAAAATTGATTTGATAAAGGTAACATAACGTGAGTATATATGAACTACACAAGTTACATATACTCACGACATGAGTATGTAAGAACTACACAAGCTCTATTTACTCAAAACATGAGTATACAAAAACTACACAAGTTCTATATACTCAAACGGATATGTTTCAAAGTAAAGATCCCAAATATATGTCGAAGACGGAATATGGATTAATACTAATGAAACCACAAAATATAGAATGAGCTCCCCTTAAATGTGTGCATACACATATGTGTAAAGAGAATATATGCACATATTCAAGATATACTTATGGTGGAGTTCTTCCTATATTTTGGATCCGATGAATGCAACATTATATAAGAGTATGAGTCAAATGCATACATCGTTGAATTTCACCTTTATATCCAAATGAGACTGCAGAAGATAATACTTGACAAGAGAGTTAGTCTCACAATTAGATTTGTCATTAATCACCAAAACACTCCATGAACTCATAATAGCGGGTCTAGATCTTTCAATCTCCCCCTTTTTGGTGATTGATGATAAATCATTTATCAATCATATCATTTGGATATAAATAGACATACCATAAGAAATTAGGCTATTGAACTATGTCTATGCATGTCATATGGTGGAATTTAAAACATTAATCAATATGCAAAAAGAATATGCTTGTAAAAACAATGCATTCTCCTATAAAAGAATTCTCTCCTTTATGGTATAAATCAAATAACAAAGGAGAATATATAAATCATCCAAATAAGGAGAATGTATTGATCAACCAATATTGATAGCATAAATATTCTTCCCTTTTTGGCATAAAACAAACATCCAAATGTGGGGATATACATTGATAACATAAAAATTCTCCCCCTTTTGGCATTAAACACCAAAAAGTCCAAAACAAATATAAAGCCAAGAAATAAGATTTGCAAAGAAAATAACTTGGCAATTGAAATCATTTGACACCATTTGAAATATTCTCTTCTTTTGACACCACTTGAAATATCGTCAAAAAATACGGTAAGGTCAAAAAGAGATATCTTTTCAATTTTGAGCTTGGTCACAAAGGATATGAAGTTTATACTCATGACCAATGGAAATTTTGTCAATAAATAATTTTCACAAAGCATATTGAGATGATCATTGAAATTCATGCTTGTGGTTTTATAAAAAAAATTGACAGAATTTCTTTTGTAAACAATGAATCCAAGAAGCATGATAATTGATAGCAACAATAATCAATAATAATAATCAAGAGAATCCAAGAAGCTCATTTTCATTCAACACATCATATAAAGACTCATCATAACAAGAAAGATCCACATTATCACAAAGATAACAAAATACCATAAGTCATACAACCATGCATGAAAAGATATTACAATAGTTTTCATTACAAGGTCTAATGACCTAAATAAAACAGAAGCTACTAATCAGCAGCAGGATCCTGTGATGAAGAAGGCTGATGCTGATCTCCCTGCTAAGAGGAGTAGGGCCGGCGCAAACCACGTCCCTGACGATGATAGACCATGGGCTGAGATGCAAGTAACTGCGCACGCAAGTCTGAGACTGTAGCATCCAAGGCATCAAATCTGGAGGTGGCGGCTGCCTAAATCTCATCCAGACTAGTGTATGTAGTCGCCTGAAATGCCTCCTGGGATGTGCGCATCTGATCCATTCTCAGCTGTAGGTGAAGAATCGCAGCCAGGACAGGGTCTTGTGCCTGAGAACCCTGAGAAGAGGACCCCTATTCCTGAGACTGTGGAGGTGGAGGAGGAGGCACTGGAGTTGGCATCTGAGGAGTAGGAGGAGCATCCCTGGGTCTATATTCTTTATGCTCAATGTCACAGGGGCTATCAAAATCGATTCTGCTCTTTATCAATTTCATAATGAAGGGAGCATAATATACACTCTTTGACTTGTCTCCCTTGGAGGTGGCAATCTCCCTGATAATCAGATCTATCACATCAAATTTAGTGCCATCCATGATATACTTGATCACATTCCATGCCCTCCCATGGATTTCATCGTTATTCCCACTTCTAGGGAAGAACGATGCTCTCATTATCCTGTTTATAATGCTGGGGAGAGGAAAGAGTCCAGTTACCTTGCCACATGAATGATGATGATTTTGATCATAATACTCATCCACTAAGATAAGCGCAAGGGGTTCCTAAAGATGTACTTTAATTCCCCTGGACTCTCTCAGATCTAGGGCCTGCACAAAATCTTCCTTAGATGCTTCTAGCCTCTGTTGCCCGCTCATCCAAATAAGGTGATCGTGATCAGGAGACACGAACACCGTTGCATAAAACTGTCTGATGGCCTTAGCATGGAAGTTACAACGCAGTGAGGCCAACGAATCCAAACCTACATTCTTGAAGAGACGGTAGAGCCCGTTGTAGGTCTGATTTTGAGCAAGATAGCTCCACTTGACAAAGCGGTGATTTACAAAACGTTTCTTCGCATAAATAATTTGAAACACATCTTGATATTACTTTGTATGAAATATGTTCATGGAAGCTGATCTTGCAAACCGAAATTGATTGATGTGCCTCAAGATTGTATATTGTTCACTTTTGATCCTTGACACATCAAGCTCGATGAATTCACTTTCATCAGGAGCTCCTCACTCCTCCTCCTCATCATCATCAGATGCCTTAAAGTTTTCATCGATGTTTTCAACATTTTCACTTGATTCCTCAACCTCTTCCATACGCTCATCTTCAGATTCATCTTTGACGGGATTCTTCCCTTGTGAAGAGGAAGGAGGAGCCCTCGAGCGTTTTGCCAATCGCTTGTTCGGCATGGCTCCTGGGAATATAATACAAGGATTAAACAAGGAATATTGAGGAGCAAACTTATGAATATACAGAGAAATGACATTTGCTATGCTCTGCAGTCCTTTGGCGGTCGGACATTGGACTGGCCGATCGGACCGCCACACAGCCGTCGGGCCATGGATTCTGCTCAGCCGTCGGACCATTGGTCACCAGCAGAGAACATATTTTGTGGAAATCCCACAAATTTGCAATGACAACACAATGGCATAGAGGATATTCAATGGTTTATTCCCACAAACTACTTGCATATCAATTTTACCACAGACAATGAGATACATAGTAGGATTTTTGACAAACCCTAGAATTTGAGGGCAAATTCAATGTGAGAACAAATTGCAAGTAGATTTTGAATGCTTACCGGCTTGGATGGATAGGAGAATCAAGGAAGAAGAATCCTTTAGAGATTGGAGTGCCAAGAGCCGGTTTTGAAAGAATCTCCCCTCACCTAGGGATCCAAATGTGGGTGAGTTTAGACAACCAATCCACAAAGCAATTGGAGGGAATGGAAGAGGGAATGGAGAAGAACAAAATGCTACCCTGGAGCTCCAAATGGATGGTCGAGGAGGGAGATCAGGGCTGGAGGAGATGGTGGCGGCCTGAGGGAGAAGGGAAGGTGTTGGCTCGGGCAGGAGATGAATAGAGAGAGAGAGAGAGGAGAGCTCTCGGGTGAAGGTTATAACACACTTCACGCATTTCCAGTCTGACCGCTGGTATAACGGCGGTCGGACCGGTGAGCTATCGGTCGGACTGCCAAAGGTGGCCGGTCTGACTGATTTTTGCTGAAACTAACAGACAATTTCAGTTCTTGATAGAGAAGAGAGATTTGTTGTATTTTACTCTAATTTTTTTGCACAATCAATCAAATAAATATATTTGGAGTATTTTCAACTGATATAGCCTTTGAAAATCAAATCTTAAATAGTTTTTATAAATTAAACTTTTGGCTTTCGTAAATGAAGTTGTATTTTCATGAAACTTCATCAAAACATGCAAAATGAGCAATTGCTAAATTTTAAAGCATCCAATTTCATGTATGAGTCATCAATACCATTATGAACATATTCATGTGAATAATTTTGGTTCATATGGCGAAACTCACTTAAGTGCTAGAAAGTGACCACTTAGGTCAAAAGAGTATTTTGAACGAATTTTGAAATCAAATATCTTTTGCTAGGTTGGTCTTTTGAAAATCTTTTGAATACCAAAAATGTTTAGAATGGCCAACTCTAGGATTTTTATTTTGGCAAGATTTTCAAATTCCTTTTAGAATAGATTTTACACAAAAATATAGTTTATGTCAAAAACAAGATACCATAATGTTGGATTTTGGCTAGAAATGCATTTTCACTAAAAATAGGTTTTTCTAATGCCAAAACCTTTGGTAAACCTTTGAAAGATATTTGTATACACTTTGGAACTAGTTTTTCAAAGAATTACTAATAATTATGAATTTTTGACTTTTGGCTAAAAGACTCAATTTTGAAAAACATACTAGCACTTAATTTATTTGGGCATACTTAGGGATGTGATATGCATGATAATGATTTAGCACTCTCCCTTAATGTGCCACTACCATCTTGCTCAAGATATTAATAATGACATTATGAATCATAGAGCAAGAACACCCCTTTTAATATGATTTTCATGAGATGCAACCTACACAAGGCATAAGGGGCTAGATACTTCAATGTAAGTACTTGTTACCGGAATGGCATTGTCATATGATATGACATGATCATCCTTAGGCTTGGCTCCTATCTTGCATATGGTGAAATCCACCTCTTTATGTAAGCCAAACCTCCAATGCCTCTCCAAGTAACTATTAAACATTAAAGCGCATTTTGGTACCCAATACTTGGCTGGGTCCACGAATGTTAGTCACAATTGATTTGGGCACCCAAATGGGCCTAGCATTATTTTTATGTGAACTAACTATTCTAGCAAACACATTGCCATATTTATCTTTCCTAAGCAAATAATGATCATTGTAAACAAATGGCTTAGGAGAGATACCTTTGGAACAATCCTTACTAAGATGTCCATTTTTCCGGCAATTGTAGCAAGTTGGGTCTTTGCTTCCCCTACTTGTCTTTATTTCTTACTTCTTGCCGGCTTGCCTCAATTTTCAATGTCTTGTCTTGACATCCTTTTGATTAGGGCACACCGAGGCATAGTGTCCCTTTCCGTTGCATCCATGGCACTTGACATATTTCTTCGTATGTCTCACGATGTGCCTTGTCTTGCTATTCTCTCTTTTTTTGGGAGTGTAGCCGATGCCACTCTTATCTTGCAAGCATCTTTGCTTGCTCAATATATTGTCGAGAGTGGTCTTTCCTTTGAAGCTTCTTTCCAAGTCAACCTTTAATTTTGTGAGTTAGGCCTTGAGCTCATTATTTTCCTCTACAAGATCAGTCTCAACATGCATAGAGGAAATATGAGCATCTACTTTAGAGCAGCAAGGCATATTAATTAAATCCTCACAAGAGGTGGATATACTAAACTTAGATGAAATGCATGAGGTAGAAGCTATATATGACATATCATCTAATATATTGCATGCAATGCCTATATCCACCTTAGACTTATTGAGATCGTTGAGTAGGAGAGTCTCATGAGCTTCTTTTAGCTTTTCATAAGAATCCTTAAGACAAAGAAATTCTTTCTTCAAGACTTTGAATTTTGACTTCTACTTGCCAAGATATTCATTCAAGTCTTCTAACATTTCCATCAACTCATCATTAGTAGGCTCCTCGTCATTTACCTTTTCATTACCTTGAGTCATGAAGCATTGAGTTGATGTGGAGGGAGTTGTGGACTCATCATTGTCGGAGCTAGAAGTTGAGCATTCTTCTTCCGACGTCCACTCTTGTGTGCAATCATCGCTTGTGGTGGTGGACATTTCATAATTGTCTTGAATTTTTGTCCACATTTCATGAGCACTCTTGAGATTGCACACTTCATCAAACACCTCTACACTCAAAGCACTAAATAAACCGTTAATTACTTGAGCATCGAGATGTAAGCATTTCTCTTCCTCAATTGTTGGAGCAATATGATCCAATGGAGGAGAAAAGCCAACATCTACAATCCGCCAAATTTTTGGACTCATGGCCCTAAAATAACATGACATGCGGATTTTTTAATGTGCATAATTTGTGCCATCAAATTGAGGTGCTTCACCTAGGTGCACTATTTCTCTAGTCGCCATCCTTTACTCTCTAGACAGTTAATTCTAATAAATTGAGACCAAGCTCTGATACCACTTGTAAGATCGAGGTGGCCGACTAGAGGGGGGTGAATATGCAGTTTTAAAAATTATTTGGCTCTAAAACCAATATATAATGCGAAAGCTAATAACGAATTGGTTTTGTACAATTAAAACCTAAATCAACTAGGCTCAACTAAGTGCACCAACAATATGACTACAAAACAATATGAGCAATCATACAATGATATATAAGCAATTGAAGCAAGAATGTAAATTGCTCAAAGTAAAGCACAAGTAAAAACAATGTAATATCCCGAAAGTGAATCGGCTTTTTAGAAGAAGTCCCGGGAGAGGGAGCGGAACAAAAATCTGAAATTATCCTCTCATCGGGGGGGTTTTTAGTGAACTTCTGGCAACCTGGGCCTGGGCCGTAGCCCAGGAGGGGCCCATGAGGGGGGGGGCCAGGGGGGGTTTCCTCCCCCAAACCCTAGCCTTTCTCTCTCTCCCCACTCCCCTCCCCTTGAGCCGCCACCCCTCCACCTCCTTTCTTCCCCATCTCGCGCCTCCTCCCTTCCAGGCGCCTCCTCCTCCCCTTGGTGCTGGTCCCCGGTGATCCTCGACGTCGACTCCCAAGCCCCAAGTTGCTCCTTCCCAACCGGCTCCTCCTCCCCTCGGTTTTGGAGGCCGACCCAAGGAGAAGAAGGGAGAGAGAGGGGGGAACTCGTCGGGAGCCTGATCATCACCCTCCAGATGAGTCTTCAAGGGTAACGAGCGATTCAATCCGCTGTTTGGTTTGGTTTGGTTGCGGTATTGATCAATAGGATTGAATCGGGTGGCTATTTGATTTTCCAGAATAGATTTAGTAGGTTGCGTGGTTAATTGCGAGTATTTAGAGGCCGGTTCTCGGGTTTTGGTCTCCTAGAGTTTTGTAGCCCTTGTTTTTATATTTCTATAGCCACCGAGATCACGAGATTCCACCTTACGGTTTAGGAGATATGAGTTATTCTTTGCGTGTTGTTCTGTCTGTCTGACGAGAATGAACTGTCTGTTTGATCCTTAGTTTTGAACTTGTTAATGTAAGATTCAGGACCTCCACCCAACTAGGTAATTGTATAATTTTTAATAAAATTTCTAGATTGATAAATATCACCTCCATTGGATCTGTAGAATGAAAGTTATGCCTTTTTCTTTACTGCTGTTATGTGGTCTGGACAGATGTCTGTCAGACATTTTCAACTACTGGTTAGCCAATTGTCTCGGCCTAATCGATAAACCCCGTCAACTAGAGTTTCGTAGCCTGGTTCGTTAAGATTCATTGAGCAGTAGTTTCACATTATTCTGAGTTACAGATCTTTAATTGTGATTTTTCTCGTACTGCTGTCCAGTAGGGTTGTCAGGTGGCTTAATAGGTTAAATGTCAGTTTGAAACCGTTGATTGTGTTGGAAAGTTAGGGGATTATGGTAGGACACCGTAGCTATGTCATACCTTGTTATCCTTATTGCGAATACGTATTTGTGTAGGCGGTGAGGCGATGAGTGGAGGAGCACCTTCGTTGCCTCCTAGCACGTCACAGCGCGGAAGGCAAGTACAATGTGTTAAGACATGCTGATTTCTGTTGAATGTTGTTAATGCGATGCTTCTTCTATGATCCATGCTCATACTTCATGTTATACAGTTGAAAGTTGTTGATGCGATGCTATTTCAATGATCCATGATTCATACTTCATGACATATACTCGTTGTTAGTTGATAATCCATGTGATTGAAAGAGGTGACACCCATTGCATATGTTCATTCCATTCTTGCATTATTCGTGTTCCGTCCACGGGAGTGGAATTGTTAAGACCCATCAATTCCAGTATGGGCACGTAAGACCCACCATTCCAATGTGGACAATTTCGGATACCCGTATGAGACGTTCTTCATACGGTGATTGGATCCCCAGACTTTGTTAAGTACGGGCTTAAGTGAGCACCGACGGGTGTGTCACTCACTATACCGGTATGAGCATGTGTGAATCCTTTCCTTTCAATGCACTCATTCATTCCATTCATACTCATTAGTGTTCAGAGATAAGTTTGTCCTTTGTATCGAGATTGAATAGTTCATAACCTTGAATGTTCAATTGTTTACTGTACTTGCTGAGTTTTGACTCATTCTTGTTTTCTTTATTTATTTAGGTGATCGTTGATGATGACTCTATTGGGAGGAAATAGACCTGTACGTATCACACAGTTCACTACATTTTTCTTTCATTAATAGTGTCGAGTATGTCTTTCAGTTGTTAATTGAGGAACTGTAATAAATAAGTTTTCTACTGCATGATATTTCTCTCCACATTATGTTTTCTTGTTAAATGATGCTAGTGGATCACTTCAATTATTTTTTGATTCTGTTTGATGAATTCAGTCTTTATTCCTGCCATGCTACTATTAAAGTTGGTCCCTTTATGTACTCAGACGAGTTTAAGTTTAAATTCTTCCACAATTTGGTTGTATGTTAGTCCTTTAGGTAACATCTTGGCTTTCGAATAGCCAGGGTGTTACAAACAAGATGACACGATTATGTTTTACCGTGGTGTTCGGAGACATGCCGGTCTTCCCTAATCCACGTTGAGGTAAGCCCAACCACGTTGTACCAGCTCCACTAATTAAGCCAACACCTCCGAGGTAAGTCCAACCACTTGGACCGGTTCCAACACAAACCAACACCTCGCTCCACTAGGGTTGCTCTTCTTCTACTCCGGAGATGGCGAGCACCAAACCACTCAAAAACACACCGGGCCTTCTCACAAGCTTCTTGAGAAGATCACCGAGCACGACGCCTCCACGCCGTCTAGGTGTCGGCAAACACCAAGAGAAACAAATCTCAACTTTCACTTGAACTAACCAAGTGTCAAACGCTCACGTGGATACACAATCCACTACCTAAGGCAACACATGCACTTAGGGTTTTTTCTCAAATCTCACCAAGTGCAACACATGCACAATAGAGGATGAGAGGCTTGCTCTTAGCTCAAAGAATGAATATAGCACTCAACAATAGCACCAGCCACCTTTCCCGACCGGCCAAGGTGAGTATTTTTAGCCCACACACAAAAACTAGCCGTTAGGGGAAAGATTCTCAATCAGCACAGCGCTGGCCTGACCACCAACTAATGGCTGGTCGGACCGCCTGTGGCTCCAACGGCTATAAAACTAGCCGTTGGGCCTTCGGCCAGTCGGACCGCCATGTAATTGCCGGTCAGACCACCGCCAAATCGGTCAGACCACCGTAGTTGGCTGGTCTGACCGCCCTATGGAAATTTGGCTAAGTCACAAAACGGGTGCTCTCTAGAATAAACGTTCCGCACGAACCCGGGAACTTCCTCACATCAAAAGTTCCGTTTTATCAACAGCGGAACTTCCGGACAAAGAATCAGCACAAAGGGAAATCGGTCCGACCGCCCAACACATGGTGGTTCGACCGATTGGCCACCGGTCAGACCGGTCCACACAGGCAGTCTGATTGCTAGACCACAGAAGAAAAGCACATTTACTTCACTTCAAATGGCAAAATACATTCGCCCATTTGAGTAAAATTCTAAAAAGGTTAAAAGATGATATTCTCAGCTAGTTGCAAAACACATTTGCCAATATTTTAGAATACTCATCACAAGGAATAAGGTACATGGACTTACACCATTTGCAAAACACATTTGCAAACTTAAGTCACATGCTACAAGGGTTATGCATGAGCCTCGACTATTTTTAAAATACATTCGCAAATAAATAGCATCATGCGTAGATAAGCTAGAGCAACCATATTAAGCTATCAACACATAACTAACTCAAACTACTAGTTAAGACCCGTCTTAATAGTACGGTAACCTATACTAGCAATCCGGTCTTCCAACCAAACACCAAGACCGGTAAAAGACTAGAAACATATCCTTAACCCTAGCTAGTTATACATTTGTCTTGCATCTTCTTGAAGCTTGATGACGCACATCATCACTTCAAGTCTGGGTCATTAACTTGATAGTCATCAACGCATGATGATCCTTTGCTTGACCTCCATCAACACATGATGGGTCTTCTCTTGTCTTAACGATCAACTCATGATCATATCTTCTTGATAAGCATCAACTTATGATCCATCCTTTACACCAAGCTCTTGACTCGATGATCAACTCATGATCATCCCAAGTCTTCATCATCCTGGAACATAACCTATTCATCCAACTCATGGAAAATGTTAGTTCCACAATATGATTATCATTAATTACCACACTATACCATTAACTCATAATGTTAGTTCCACAATATGGTTATCATTAATTACCACACTATACCATTAACTCATAATAGTGGGACAAGATACCTACACAGGTAATACAACGTGAGTATATATGAACTACACAAGTTACATATACTCACGATATGAGTATGTAAGAACTACACAAGTTCTATATACTCAAAACATGAGTATACAAAAACTGCACAAGTTCTATATACTCAAACGGATATGTTTCAAAGTAAAGATCCCAAATATATGTGGTAAAGGGAATATAGATCAATACTAGTGAAACCACAAAATATAGAATGAGCTCCCCCTAAATGTATGCATACACATATATGTAAATAGAAACATATGCACATATTCAAGATATACTTATGGTGGAGTTCTTCCTATATTTTGGATCCGAGGAATGCAACATTATATAAGAGTATGAGTCAAATGCATACCTCGTTGAATTTCACATTTATATCCAAATGAAACTACACAAGATAATACTTGACAAGAGAGTTAGTCTTACAATTAGTTTTGTCATTAATCACCAAAACACTCCATTAACTCATAATGGCGGGTCTAGATCTTTCATCGGGTGCTAATGCTGGCGCTGAGGTGGCGGCGGACGTGGACAACGGCGAGGAGCGGTGCTCGGGACCGATGGTCGTCGGCGAACGACGGCGACTCATCGGCGGTGGAGGGTACCAGGTTGTAGCCAATGCTATGTGGTCTCAGAGGCGCACTCACTGGCCACTGGGGTTGACGGCAGCGATCGACGGCGAGCTTGGAGCGGAGGAGGCGGTGCGGCTATTGTCGGACGACGGTTTCGGTGATGCTTCGGCGGCGGGAGAGGCGCCACGAGGTTGCTCTGGTGACGGCGGACCCAGTGGCGTGCTCAACGGCGACGAGGCAGCTAGAGTGGTGGCATAATCGAAGAAAAACCGACGGCGCTGACAAAAACCTAAAGCTTGAATTACGGCGGCGCTAGAGCGATCGGGGTGCGGTGGCTAGGGGTTTTGGGGTGAGGAGACAAGGGCGAACCCGGGTGCCTTATATAGGGCCGAGGCGTGCCGAATTAGGGAATCCCCAAATCAGGATTTTCTCGGTTTCGTTTGAATTACGCGATAGAGTCCGTTTTTGCCCCGATTGCTAGTAGATACGGGTGAGGGAGAATCGGAGATAAGATTTGGTAGCAAAATCCAGGAGATTTTAGTTGCAGAATCCATTTTGTCGGTTTGAGCTCGAGGAGAGGTAATGGTGGATGCGGCGCGGCCTCGCGCGGAGAAGAACCCGAGTCGGAGACGACGACCTTGTGGCGGGGCCCACTTGGCAGCGGCACGGGGAGACGCGGGCGAGAGAGAGAGACCGACAAAGGGAACCACCTATCGGCGAGAGGCAGGCGCGCGCGCGGGCGCGCCGGCCGCGCCAAAGATCTTTGGTCACTACTGAAAAAGTGTTGGGTTTCGGCCCGACACTGTTATGGAGGATTTTAAATAGATTTTCTATTTTAGAAAATACAAAAAATCCAAATAGCAATTTAGAAAATAGCAAATGAACTTGGAAAATTTCTAGAAAATACTAAAAAATATATCTAAGCACATAGAATCCAAATAAAATAGTTTTGGTAATTGTTGATGTTGGGATTAATTACATTAAATCATTTTAACATGAAGGTCTATATTAAGCTTTAAATAAAAATACTTAAAATTAATAGAAATTCAAATATTGTATTTTTCAACAAGTAATTATTCAAAAGATCTTAAAAGCTCAGAAAATTAGGATGTTACACCTACCATCATCACCCCGAGAACCCTAGCGCCGCCGCAATCCAAGTTTTAGGTTTTCACCCAAGCTTTTGTTCTTCGAATTGCGCCGCCGCCGCCTCGTCGTCTCCGACTACACCGTTGAGTCCGCCATCACCGGAGCTTTCTCTAGAGCCATTCCCGTGGCGGAGCATCACCGGAGCTCGTCGCCGACAATAGCCGAAGCTTCTTCTCCGCTCAAACCTCGCCGTCGGCCAACCCTGTCATCCTCTTGCACCCGTGAGCACCTCAACGAGTTCGCAATAGCCTTCTCTACCCGCTGGTACCCTTCGCTGCCGGTGAAGCACCACTGTTCGCCGACGACCATGGGAATTCAAGCGCCGCCTGCCTCACCGTGTCCACGTGAGCCGCCAGCTCAGCCCTAGCGTATGCGTGTCGTCCCGGGTGTCACCGTCAGCGCTACGTGCGTGTACGTGTGGCGGTTCACTCGAACCCCATATTCAATCTTCCATGAACCCAATCCACCACATACCGAGCCTATGTCTTGTGGGTCCCATTGTCAGGTGCACTGTTCTGTAGACCAGTGAGCCCATGGACCGTGAGTTCCACATGTCAGCCACTTTGCTTTTTTTTGGTATTTATTTTAATTTTGAAATAGTGTGCTGGCGTCATATCTAGATTTTTATGTAGAAAAATAATTTGAATAATTCCAGAAATTCTTTTTTAGGTTATTTCTTTAGGTTTTGATCTTCCAAAGGTCATATCTTCTTCAACCGAACTCCGTTTGAACCCATTCAAATTCCTAAATTCATCTAAATTCGATCTCTATTTATCTGAGATTTTATTTAATTTTTAGAGCTTCTTTTGTCTCTGATATTTATTTGTTTTGGTTATTTATTTCGTTTATGAGTAGACGTTGATTCATCGGGGACTTTTGAAGAAGAAGGAGTGCAACAAGATCAAGACCAGTACCTAGACCTATTCCAAGGCAACTTATACCTTTGATCATATTGCACCTAATTTTCAAAGTACTTTGATTCAAATTATTGCATTCTATTTCAAGTAGTTATTTAAATGCTTTTGGGTTTAGTTATTAATCCAATTTGTTACATCCACCTTGTCTATTGTTATGCTATGATCTTTTGTCACCTAGGTTGGTTCAATATTAGTTGATATTATTGTAGCACCAACATGCGTTGGTTAGTGTTGGACCGAAAAGGCGACTAGAGGGGGGGGGGGTGAATAGGAGCACGCTCACTTTTTCAACCACGATTAGATTCAACACAAATTTCACTCCAATAGCTATAGAAGCTATGAAGATCGATATACCGAGACAAATGGAAGACTAGGATTGAATCAATCAAAACCAAAGCAAAACAACCAAAACGACCAAACTTAATTTCCTAAGAAAGGCGGTCGACCTCTACTCGAGGGCGGTCGACCTCTCCAAGGGGCGGTCCGACCTCTAGCTAGGGCGATCGACCTCCAGTAGATGAACAATGAAATCGGCCAGAAAAGCGAAGTTGCAAATAGGTCTAACTTTTGATCTACAACTCCAAACTTCATGAAACTTGGAACACACCTTCTCTAGGATGTCGGGAACCTATTCCAATCGAAGATCATGGAGATCCATGGAAAAGTTCGACATTTTTCAGTTTGAGAGATGGATGGTTCAAAAGCCGAGTCAAAAGCAACGTGACCCAAAAACTTGCTCGTGGGTGATTGATGATCAAGATGATCTTAGATGTGTTCCCACATGTCACGACAAGCTATATCATGTAAAGAAATCAATCAAAAACATGCGAATCAAAGAAAGACTCAAAATCACCAAATAGAGAGAAGAAGGGCAAAGAGACACATCTTTGATCAAAGCTTTCTTTGGATTGATTGATAGGGTTTGGGTTTCTGACCACTCCATCAATGGAGGACAAAGCTCAATCCAAGAGCACAAGATCAAATCAAAACTCTCTAGAACCCTAACCTCCACTAATCCTCTCCCTAAGCCAAAACTAGGGTTTCAATAATGATTGAAGGGTTGAAGAGGTGCACCACCTCCTCCTCTATTTATAGTGGAGACTTAGACTTTCTAGAAGATTAACTCAAATGGGCTCCCGTTAAGGCCCAACACAAACGGGTCACACACGCACGCATTTTAAAGCGCCGTCTACAACACCTCTTAACCTAAACCGCTTCTCTTGCGCCGTCTTGCGCCGTGGGTAGGCAAAAGGTCACCAAGGTGATATTTGGTAAGATTACCAAAATACCCCTTCTCGGTCCTTCTCCAAGACCGAGTCCATCTTCGCGAAGCACTTCACATGCTCATACGTGTAGGTTGATCAGCGGCTCTCTCCATGTCGGCAAGTCTCTCCCATCCGGCTCCCACCGAAACCACCATGGCACTTGCAGACTCCGCGCCGCTTGATCAAACCAGTCGCACCGAACTGTCCGTTCGGTCATCCTTGTCCATTCTGCACCATACTTGATTTCATTGACCTCACCCGGCATCGTCGATCGTTCTGGACCTAAGCTCTCCAAGCCTCGTCCCGATCATCCTCGCCGTTGACCGTCGTTGACCACCAAGCAACCTGCACAACAATAGACAAGCAAATCGAAGCAGGAACAAGTTCTTCGCAACTTGACCCACGTTAGTCAAAACATGCATCATGCAACACATATGCACCAAACTCATGACTTTGACCTAACCAATGAGCAACGCCGCCACGAAGGCGACATTCCGATGTGATCGGTCGATCGCCTCTCGGGGCGGTCGATCGCCGCTTTCTTGGTCGGACCGCCACCAAAGGCCGTCCGACCGCCCAGTAAGGACTTAGCCAATTTTCAACCCCTGAAAATCCGAAACCTACTGGAAACTTTAAACCAATAGAACTTTTTACTGGAGACTCCAAAATTATGGGAGCAAGAACAATGGGATCCCCTCACTTGCCTACACCTCTATTTTTGGCCCACTGTTTGACCACTTTTAGTCACGGCCGGTCCGGAAGGCGCACATGGCCGGTCCGACCGATTTGGGACCTGGTCGGACCGCCGATGCTATGGCGGTCAGACCGCCCTATCGAGAATGATGAACAGATGAAACTTTGTCGAAAACCCGTGAAACGACAAACCATTAACGCCATTGCCAATTGTCACATCATCCTAAGATCTGGAGCATATCCCCATGATATCCACAGTTAGATACAAGTAGATTGCTTAGTCATGCTACGAGTCATCATTTCATGCGAGTTGCAAATATAAACTTGACTAAGTGATTATGGAACTGTGTGATAAAACTGTGTGCATTGTGTGCTATTACTCATTGATGGCATATGTTGCACTTAACTAACAGGGTGGAAAAAGATTTAGACTGAGGCAAGTGGTGGATACTGTGTGATATGGTGGAAACTGTGTGCATGAGAATATTGGTCTGTGTGACATTAGTTAGAAATTGAAAGTCTTACCTTAGTCAATTAAGGACTTAACTTTGTGCACCATTGATCTAGGCCTTCCGTACAACCACATACCTGATGGAACGAGCCTAACGTAGTAGATTATGTAGTCTTGACATTGACAACTCAGGTTGTAGGTTAGGCTGTGTGCCAAGGTGGAGGTGTGAGTCTCACATCGCGGGACAGTTCGCCGCTTCCCTGTCTAATGGTGTGTATCGTACCAAGAGCTGTGTGCATAAATTGGACGGCGGTAAAACACATCGGGAGTGTCAATGCTTGAGATGAAGTTTCTGAAAGGTTTTATTATGATTAGTGTTAGCTACACTGATTATATCGTGTGGGTAAAGTGTATAACCTCTGCATAGTGTTAATCAATCTATTCGAATAGCCGCGTCCGAGGTCATGGACATGCTCGGAGATTTCACACGAGGGGTGGATTTCCATCAAAACAATTGGAAAGGGTCAGCTGTCTGAGATAACTTGTTTAGACTGTGTGTCCTTTATGAAAATAAATGTCAAATTATTATTGTTTATTTATTTTAAATATTTTTTCAATCTATTATTCATATTCAATTGCAAATGTTGTTTTATGCAAAATAACCACATAAGTCATTCCTTTGGAATAAGTCATCATCTATAAATTGTATTCGTGGTATGACTTATGAGTACGGTTGTATACTCATGCTTGCTTCAAACATTCAACAGAAGTGGAGGAGTCATCACCTGCATTTGAGGAGTTCTACTAAGGTGCTGATCATTAGGGTCTTGATCCCAGTCGGTTGTCTGTGGTGAATTGATGGGATTATGCTGGAGTTTAATTTTTTTTTCTGTTGCTACTATTTTATTTATTGCCAGCCCTATGAGGCTTAATAAATGTAAACTCGACCATAAGGTCAAAACCATTATTTGTTATTCAAATTAGTCGTTTATTCTATTAATCATTTATTCTATTGCGGGGAGAATATAAAGCAAGAATCGACATCAAAGAAGCACACGCGACAGAACAGAGGTAAAGGGGAATAACCAAGCGTGTGGTAGGTAAAAACAGAAAAAAGAGGGAACCACCGAGGCAAAAGCATAGAGAAAAAAACAGAGAACATAGCTACAAAACAAGAGGGGGCAAGGGAAGAGGACACTCTGTAAGCAACAAACAAAACACAGTTATGAAACAGCCGAACCAAAAAGAAATAGACCGACGAACACAAGAATTGGCAATAATTTGATAACTTCCAAGTAATCCATTATATCTAAGTAATTCTCATTGTATTAATTACGATTAATTAGTTACCACTAATTAAGTACGAGTTATTACTTACCAATAAATTAATTATGGTTATGTAAATTCGACAACTTATTTTACACTAATATAATTAGCACTAAATAAAAATTATGATTGATTAATTAATCAATAGTTCATGCCCACTAATTAATTACGACTAATTAACTACGAGTATTTAATTACAACTTACAACTTACAACTACAGGTCCATTACCACTAACTAACTATGACAAATAAATTGTCGCTAATTAACTAAGATTGAAATAATTACAACTAAAGCAAAAAAATTTACCTTGCCTAGATGTTGACCTCACGGAACTTATACGGTCGTAATCGCCACTCCAAACACTATTTACTTCCGGCGTATTTCGAACAAAGTTTTTGTTCAGTTCTCTTTGTTCTCAATTACAAGCGCTAGAACGAGAATGAATTCTAGAATGAGAGCGAGAGCGAGCGCGATGCCGCTTTTTATAGGAGCGCAAAGGCGTTTCGCGCAGACGGGGCAGCGTGATCAGCCATGCATGCGGACAGAGGCAAGACGTGATGGATGAGACATGGAAAAGATGAGAGATGGGGATGCTTTCGACACCGAAAGGGCTGGGGGCCCGGACCGAGCGCAATTCACCCAGAAATCTGGCCACGTGGACAGACGATAGGCGTCCTGGCCACCATGCAGTGGACATCCTTTGTCCAGGCCACGGAGCCACGGACAAGCACTTGTTCGCGTCACTACGCAACGGACAACCTTTGTTTGGGCCACGGAGCCACGGCTGAGCCAACGTGGCGCAAGGAGCTTTGTCCGGACTAGGGGGGCGTGCAGGGGAGCGCCGTCAGGGCTTTGGGCACACGGACAAGTGTTGTTCGAGCCACCGAGGAACGACAAAGGTGCAAAAAATGTCATTGCACCGCACGAACGGCCAATTTTGTTAAAAGCAGCACAAACAGTGCTAAATAGGTGAAAAAAAACTCGCATTTCTACCTGGGAACCCAATGGTTTTTGTTGACTTTTTTTTTCTCGGAAAGCTCCAGATCTAATACCGTATATGAGCATTTTATGGGTTGATAGTGGTGATCGCACTTTGATTCTTACAAAGGCCGATACTTTTGTGATCTTTTCTAAAACTAAGTCCAGCTAGACAAATCAGAACACTTGAAGGCCAACCAGTTGGTCTATAGAAACAAAACAAATAAACCGACCGGTAAAAATAACAAATCGGACGACCACTGAAAAGTGGAACATATCAGAGCCAGGTTTCGATCCTGGGACCTGTGGGTTATGGGCCCACCACGCTTCCGCTGCGCCACTCTGATTTTGTTGTCCAACCTCTCACTGCTATTATATTTGAAGGCAGTAATTATGGGTGACAGAGAAGGTTTACATAAAACTTCCCCCTCCCCCTTGATTCTCTACATGGTAATGTAGTTCATCCACTTATCACTCCCGAGTCCCGAGCTTCACATAGTATTGTATAGACAAAATGATAACCTTTTTCGACTGTCTAGTGAGTAGTAATTGCATTCAGGCTTGCAATGTAGAGTAGTAGTCAATGCTATCTCGCATGGATTTCACCGAAGCGAAACACTCCGAGTAAAGCAAAAAGAATATAGAACAATGATACAGTGCTCTGGCAGGTAAAACATTTGATATGGTATCCAAAGAATCAGATATTCAGATCACACTGCTAAGTGCTAACGAGTAACTAACAAACTTTACAAAAATCATGTGTACTCACACTCAGTTTCCAAAGCGTCTGGGAACTACTAGCTCTACAGCAAACATATATCGAGATACAGAAATTTAAGATTAAACATAAAGCGAAAAGGAAAAACTGATTCTGGTGGACAATAGTCAGATTCAAGATTCAACTGTGCAGTTTGGATAACTCTTTGAGCATGCTAACATCTGGAGTTGAGACCAAATTTCTGCACTTTAAAACCATCACTGTGGAAATTTAAAAGCAGTGGTCACCAAGCTGTGATGGTAGAAAATTGCGATGGAGAATATAACAACCATCTATCTAGCTCTTCAGCTGAACTCGTATCCCCATGTAATATCTTATTGCAAATTCACAGTAAACTTTCTATGGTTCCCGTTCTTCGTTTTCCTGAGTTGATTCCCCAGCTCTCCAGTTGCCTTTCTTGCGCTGCATTAAATATTAGAGAACTGGTTAGAAGAGGCAGGCTGCATAGCAGTAGTCATTTGATAATTGCATCTAAATGTACAAGACAGAAAGTGGAGTATATAAGCAACATAAACATAGGAAGCAATTTAATTGAAAAGAAGCATCTAATGGAGTCAGTTCATACAAGCACAGAGTTAAAAGGGGAGGGAGTAGGTGTCCGTTTATCAAATCTGCAATTAATTCTGAAGTTTATCAAATCTGCAATTAATTCTGAAAGTTTCAACATACATATGTGCATATAGGTTTGAGATTAGCCCAATTTAAATGAAGAATGGTTGCTCGAAACAAGCTACTTTAGCTCAATACCGAGGTGCAACTGTTTTATGAAAGCATGCTACTTCTGTCAGCATCTCCTTTTGGTCTTTAGAAATGCATGATAAATTGCTTGAACAGTAGAAGAGGATGCAAGCTCTAGAATGTTCAGTAAGAATAAATTGTGTTTTTCACATGAGTGGTTCTCAGCAAAGACTGCTATTTTGCCTGTCATTTGTTCAACCTAAAATAGAAGGATTAAGATATCTAGGCAACAGGGAAACCAGTAAAGACTACAATTTGCAAATAACAGGGAAACTTGGCACTTTCAGCAGCATGATAAATTAAGTTCCTCTTATCTTTCCAAATTCCTCGTTCTTTTATTTATTGTTTTCCGCACTATATCTTTTAGTTTTCAACAAAATATCATTGGTTGGCTTAACACTAGAATGATGCTGAGCTCAACAGCTCTGACTGAAAGGTCAGAGACTCAGAGCAGTGGTACCAACAGTGTATCCATTCCAAATCATTTGCATGTAGGTGAGCAGTGAACCTTTGGAAGAAGCCCTTCTGCAGACATCAGCTCATATAATTTGCGCATAATTGTTTCTTCTTCTACCTGCGTAAAATGATAGCAACAAATTACTATCTAAAAATATTACCCCAGGGTGCACTCTCAACACAAAAGATTATACTATCTAAGTCTCACCTGAAGTTTATGCAACTCATGTGACATTGCTCGGTATGTTTCCATTAGGGCATGATTTTGCTTGTCCAAATGCCTGCAGACCCCTTTTATGTTGCATAATGAATTGAAATGATGATTAATTTAATGCTAAAGAATAGTAAAGAAATTGTACTTGGACATTTCAGCTGAATGCTTTGGTTCCATTATCACCAAAAACTTGATACTGCTTCCTGCAAATTACATGGTATATTAGACAGTCATTTCAAATCAAGTTAGACATGGTCTATTAGACAAACATTTCAAATCAAGCTAGCAATGTACCTCCATCTGTTCATCTGTTGTACAATTATCAAATATACTAATGCCATGTATTACGTTCTTTGTGTTATCTAAAAACAATCACCCTGAATCAAGCTAGCAGACTGTCCATTGTGGCAGATATTTTACAGCTCAATTCAGATTTGGGAGAAACATGACTATGCAAAGAAAGGAAGGATTTCAATTTTTCGATTAACAAGTGATCAAATGACCAATAAAATTAGAGCTAGTGTTGTGTTAATGCCAATTCAACTACAAAGATTTGGCAAGTGTATTTTCTAGTGACATACAGGACAAGCACCCATTTTTATATAAAAAAACTTACAAAGAATTGACTGTGAAGTTGAACAAGACTGAAGAAATCGAAAAATTTCTTGGCCATGCCGCTATAGTTTGATGTGCCAAAGAAATTATAGTATTAAGTGAACAAAGCGATTCAAGTATTAAGTAGAAGTAAAATTACGCCCAATTTCCTCAGTTAGGAAGACTTTATCAGATTAAATTGTTGACTGCACAACACATAAAACTTGCTACTTGAACTACACTGATTTAATGATGAAACATGGGTGGAGCTTCACTTCTCACATGAACAGCAACCAACGACAACATGGATTAATCAATTATCTCACTTTAACCATACCTACAGTAGTGGAACTACAAATTGAGGTTGGCCAGGGCTGACATATCACACTATGACAGACTCAAAGTAGTACCAAATTGTGTTGCTTAATGCAGCGTACCATGCTATCACTCAGCCACAGCCCCTGGAGTGAGTAATCATCAATAAATTACATATTCGCCTAGCAACTATACAACATAATCTCCAGCAATCCCACACTTACAAGTTACATCCTAAGGAGCAATCCCCCTTTTTTGATAAAGGCATTTTCCTAAGGGAGCAATTCTCATATGATCTTATCGAATTCCCTTGGAATTTAACGACCTCATCATGACACAGTCCATTATAGGGGGCTAAAATGTTATTAAAACTCAGGGACAGGTTAACTCAACCTCCGACATGTGACGACCTAAAAGACAAATGCTTAGGTCCTAACAAATTCCCTCACCGGCTTCAGAAATCGAGCCTTTGCAGCAACAGGTATCCATAGTAGCGGTCCAATCAGGCGATTCAACACTAACAATATCACATAATAGACAGCAAACTCGGGAACTACAAGACCTAGCAATTACCTTCACGCCGGCTGCACAGACCCGTCGTACAGATCCCCAGTCAGTTCTAGGCTTCTAGCGCGTAGTACAACACCCTCCTAGGTCCTGGCGACCGTCCACCCCTCTCGTGGCGAGCTCGCGGGACTCAGGCAGCGCGGCAGCGGAGACCGCGCAGTAGTGGAAGGGGGGGAGGGAGGCGGCGCGATGAGCCGGCGAGGAGAGGGAAGCGTCACGGGTCAGTTAGAGCAGACTGCAGAGGAGGCAGTGGCTTGAGTGGTCCAGCGGAGAAAGGAAAGGAAAGAGAGAGAGGGTAGGGCACTTCTGATACGGGCGAGGCGAGGAGGGCAGCGGTCGACTTGGGCGAGTCGAGGGAGGCGACGGAGACCCGGTGTTGACGAATACGACACGGAGGCGAGGCGAGGGAGGTCGGCGGCGGCCGGATCCGGCGAGGGGAGATAGTTCGTTCGGGAGTTTTTGCTTTTTAAATAGTGCCACGGCACGCCATCTACCGAATTTTTTATCTGTGGAAGGCACCTGTAATGCGTTTTAGTCTGTGGTGCGCAACTAGTCCGTAGTAAGAACGTGTTTAACCGTGGTAGGTATGTGTCATTCTACTACATACTGAGAGCGTAACAGGTGATCTGCCATAGACTGGGAGGGTAGGAGGTGACTTTCGCGGATTGAGAGCGATAGGGGTGCCAATTTTATCATTTTGGATGCGAGTCTATGGCCCTGTTTGGCACAGCTTCTGCTTTGGCTTTTGGGTGAAAAAAGCCAAAAGCCGAAACAAACGGTTGGCTTTTCGCAGCCGCTTTCGTTGAAACCGCTTTCTCGTTCAACATGTGGAAGCTAAAAGCCGAAAGCTAGACGTGAGGTGCTTTATGCGGCTTCCCACCTCCTTCGTTCCGAGTTTACCCTCCAAGTTAGAGGGTAATTACCCGCTTTCGCCCTCCGCACAAAACCCCCTTCCTCCTCCACGCCCCGCTCGGCTCCCTCCTTCTCCCACGCTACCTCCACCCTCACTCTCGCTTGCCCTCCTCCTCCTTCTCCCCTCTGACCCGGCCTCCTCCTCCCCGCCCCTCCTCCTTCCCCGCCTCAGTGCCTCCTCCATTGCCTCCCCCTGCCTCCTCCTCCATTGCCTCCTCCCATGCCCGCCTCCTCCTCCTTCTCCCCGCTTCCTGATCGCCTCCTGCTCCTCCCCCGGTGCCCCCCTCCTCCTCCACCGGCTCCATCCTCCCGTCGTCCTCCTCCCTCGGCGCGCCTCCTCCCCGTCGGCCACCTCCCCTGGGCACCTCCTCCTCGTAGATCCAAATCCAATTCTAGACCTCCTCAGCGCCCTCCTCCACCTCCCTCTTCCTTGGCGCTGGCCTCCTCCCCTTGCGAGGCCCCTCCTCCCCAGACGCCGGCCTCCTCCCTCGAGCCGCCGCCGAATCCCTCTCCTCCTCCTCCGCCTCAGTCCTCCTCCTCCCCACCACCGCCGGTCTCCTCCTCTCCCGAGCCGGCCCTCACATCCCCGACGCCTCCTCCCCTCCTGCACCCTTGCTCCCCCGACGCCGGCCTCCTCCCCTAAGCCGCCGCCGAACCCCTCTCCTCCGCCGCCTCCTCTGCAACCTCCTCTAATCCGACCCCGACCGCAATAGCTCCAGATGGGGCAAGAACGATCGCGACGTCTCCTTCACCTTCGGTGCCAACAAGGTCGCCGAGTCCTCCTCCCATCGTCAAGCGCCTCCTCGGCTGCTCAAGAGGCTTCTTGCTTCTCCTTTTCTTTTTGTTGGTTCGATTGCAATTGTTATCATACATATATACTGGATGGTGATATATCAATTGTGTGAACAATTGCTAAATTGGTAACTGGATGGTTATAAATCTTCTTTGTAGATGCTTTATTTTAATGGATGGTATAGAAGAAATGCATGAGTTGGTTTGGTGGACCAATGTTAATAGCTTCTAAGTTCAAAAATGTGAACTAAACATGTTAAGTTTAGGATGAACTACATAAAGAGCAAAGTATCTTCATTTTACATTCATAGCCATGACTATCATAACCTTGCTTTTCTAGGGTTGATGTCAGATTTAAGACTAGCATTGTGTTGTATATTCAGAGTTGAAGGCTAATTCTATTGTACAATCTTGTGCAGGTTGATCACTGTCCTGTGATTGATAAACTGGTAGTGTTATACTCAGACATGAGGGATTTTGCTAAAAGAACTAAATTGTGTGATTTAAGGGGGTGGTGTTTTCTTATGTTGAGTTGCAGTAAGGTGGGATTTGGCTAAAAGAACTGAATTGAGTCGTTGAGTATATTGTGTTTGATGATATCTCGAGCATCTTGCAAGACCTGATGGGTTCTTTTATGACTGAGCAACAGAGGCAGGTTTGTGGTTAGGATTTCTGATGCCTTCTTATCTCATGACACATGATAGCAAAAATCTTGACCATATCAACAAATAAATACAAATGATTCAAATATGGTTTCATTATCCAAATGAATGAAAGAATTGAGGTTTAGCTTGTGCAATTCAAATCATATATTTGTATTTATAATCTGTGTTTTGATCTCTCGATTGATTGGTATTAGTACCATTTTTGTGAGTTTGCAAATGATTGATTGATCTCTAGATATACAAATGATTGTATTCCTAGCTAGTCCAAATGATTGATTGATCTCTAGATATACAACAAGAATTTTATGCACTGAGTTTGCAAGTTCTTGTGCAATAATTAGTACCAATTTTTGTGAACTTCACTAGTTAGCATGTACTTATGTAAATAAGAAAAAAATCATCCTATGTAGTTTGTCAACATGCATGTGAGTTTGCAAGTTCTTGTTTGTTGTATTATGGAATTTGGTTATATTAATCTTTCAATTTTTGGGGATACATGTAAGGGTGGGGTGCCTAACACTGCCGATGCCGGTCCCAAGCTCGGAAAAAAATGGAGGGGGCATGAATTGTTTATAATAATTATTTATGTAATGATTGTTTGTAATAATTATTTGTTGTAATAATTATTTTTGTAATAATTGTTTGTAATAATTATTTGTTGTAATAATTGTTGTTAAATACGCTAATCCTTGATTCACATGGTGGATATCTAGAGGATCAATGAAACTTGCTCAAAAGTAGTTAATTGTCGTTAATCGCGGTCAATATCGGTAGTTCTCGTCAATTGTGTTAGTCATCGTTAATAGTCGTCAATTGTCGTTAAATGTTGTTAAATATTGTTAATACGGCATCAAACAAGTCATTACTGTCCTTAGGGGCATTTCAAACATTTCACATCTCGAAAGCTGCAGCCAACCTACCTAAAAGCTAGATAGCCAAACACCAAATCAGAAAAGCCCAGCCATTCAGCCTGCAGCCAGAAAGCCCTACAGCACAGCCGAAAACCTCTTTTCAGAAAAGCACAGCCGAAACAAACAAGGCCTATATTTGCTATTTTGTTTTTAAAAGAAGCTAAATGAACCAAAACCTCGTGAGTTCGATATTCTTCAATAAAAAGTGCACACAACAAATACAGATCATATTAACTAGGAATCTAGGATTGTGGTACAAACTTGTGTTGCGTCCAGATTTCCAAACAAAACTGCGAGGAGTAGAGGCAAGGTTATCAGAATCTCGATCCGAGTCTTAAAGTCTTAAGACTTTACAATCCTAGAATGAGTGGAAAGATCTTATTCTAAACATGATCTTAATATCATTATGATTCTAGCAAAAAAATATGTAGGATCTCAAACATATTTTATATACGATTCTACTCGATTCTACTTATTTTAGTAATTAATTATTAAAAATTACTTAGCACATGCCATTTTTATTATACATTTTTACGGTATATTAATTCATATATAAGAATTATATATATAAACAACGAATAATATTTCGTTTTCATTATATTTTTGTACATAAAAGCTTTTAAATTATAATTTAAAGCATGATATTATAATATGTACACAAAAATATGCATTATATAGCCAACTTGTGTTATTTATTATATAACGATGATAACATAGGCAACTATAAATTTAATTAGTTGCTAAATGACTAAATAAATGCTAAAATCTCAATCGAAAGATGTGATAGATTGAAGAAAATATACTATTTGGTAGAATCAAATAAGATCTTAGATTATATGATTCAATTCTAGAATGCAATCATATCGGAGCACCTCCGATCCTATCTAAGATATGGATTCTGACAAACTTGCCTTGAGTAGAGGACTTTCAAATGAAACCAAGATGGATTATGAATCCATAGAGGTGTCCAAGGCGTTCAAGACACTTCCCATCAACCTAGAGATGAAGGAGATCATTTCGGTTTCAGAGTCTTGAGTTGTGCAACACTCCATGAAGACATCCAACTCAGTCTAGTCGCAACCAAGTTGAAGTCGATGTCAAGTCGTCAACGTTATTTTTTAGTCGCTATAATTGAGATCTGTTAAAAAACGGTTGAGACATTCTCTAGAAAATCGGTAGGTAATTATTAAGTGTGAATGTCTTTTATTAGAGGAAATGGGTAGCATTTTATTTAGGTCATCCGATCATTACAAAGTATGGTTCGGATCAGCTCCGGTACCTCATTACACTAAACCGAACCGACACGACACAATGCTCCGAGGACTTAGGGAGGGCATGTGTCGCCTCATTACATCTTCTACTGATATGAATAAAAGAAACAAAAGCAAAAGCAATCGGGGAGGATCT
This sequence comes from Hsuehochloa calcarea, assembly GCA_036346395.1. Taxonomy (NCBI): domain Eukaryota; kingdom Viridiplantae; phylum Streptophyta; class Magnoliopsida; order Poales; family Poaceae; genus Hsuehochloa; species Hsuehochloa calcarea. The sequence goes on from CM070597.1 coordinate 33,187,416, forward strand.
CGCCCTTGCCCAGTCCAAATATTCCATTGACTTTCTACAACGGGCCGGTATGACAGCATGCAAACCAGTGACTTCTCCAATGTCGACAACTGAAAAATTGTCAAAGTCTGACGGGAGAGAGTTATCAGCTGCAGAAGCAACACGGTGCAGGAGTATAGTAGGAGCTTTACAGTACCTAACATTGACACGACCAGATATAACATATGCCGTCAACAAGGTGTGTCAATTTTTGCATATGCCAACCGAACATCATTGGATAGCGGTGAAAAGAATTTTACGGTATGTACGACACACAGTGAGTGTCACACTCCGTATTCGCAAGTCTACTTCTAGTTTGGTTAGTGCATTTTTGATGCAGATTGGGCATGATCAGCAAATGACAGAAGGTCAACCAGTGGATTTGCATTTTTCTTTGGCTCCAATCTCATATCATGGAGTTCAAGGAAATAAGTCACAGTGGTGAGATCTAGTACTCAGGCAGAGTACAAAGCTCTTGTAAATACCACAGCAGAAATCATCTGGATACAGTCGCTATTGGAGGAACTTGGAATTTATCAATCACGAGCGTTTGTCCTATGGTGTGACAATCTTGGAGCCACATATCTTTCTGTTAATCCTTTGTTATATGCTAGAACTAAACATATTGAAGTGACTTTTTATTTTGTCCGAGAACGGGTGGCAAGAAAGATGTTTGAGGTTTGGTTCATATTACCACGAGATCAATTGGCAGATGGTCTCACCAAACCAATTGGAATACAACAACTGAAGATCATACGACACAATCTCAACCTCACCGGTTATGATTGAGGGGGAGTGTTAAACAACTAGGATAGTTGTGTTTTCACTGTTGTTTAGTATTCCTGTTAGTGCTGATGTTCCCACTAGATGTAGTGCTTAGTATTCACATGTGAGAGTGTTTCCACTCATGTACTTATGTAGTGTTTACATGTGAGAGTGTTCACACTCATGTATTTGTGTAGTGTTCATACTTATGTACTTGTATATAAATAGATGATCAATAGAAGGTATGAGGTGTACCAGTTGCAAACTATTCTCTTGATATCTTTTAACAAACATAACCAACAATCTCAAGAAAAAGAAATAGGATGAAAAATTGCAAAAATCTTTGAAATCATATGAATTTGTTCTTCTTACCTTGATCTTTGGAGAACGGCTTATCGCACACTGGATGGAGAAGACGACGACGACGAACAGTAGAGATGCAGGGGATTTTAGGGACATGACGCTGCAAGGTGAGTCGGAGTCGGAGGGGGCACGCAGCAGTGGAGATGCAGGGGAGGTGTTGGACCGAAAATGCGACTAGAGGGGGGGTGAATAGGAGCACGCTCACTTTTTTCTAAATAATGAATTCAACACAATTTCACTCCAATAGCTATTAGGAAGCTATGAAGATCAATATACCAGTACAGCGAAAGACTAGTATTGAATCCAATTAAGTCCCCTAAGCAAAATAACAAAATCAACTAAGATTACATAATCACAAAGCACGGGCAGTTTGACCTCTGGACCCAGCCGGTTGGACCGATTGCCGGGCGGTCGGATCATTGTTATCTTGGCGGTCGGACCGCTCAAAATCGATCGGCCGTCTTGATGGGCGATCTGACCGGCGAGCTCGAACCGATCCAAAGCAATAAAATCAGCCCGATGACGAAGTTGCAATTAGGTCAAACTTTTGATTCTCAACTCCAAACTTTACGAAACTTTGCACACACCTTCTCTATGCTATTGAGGACCTATTCCAATCGAATATTATGATAATTCTTGGATAGATCCTGAACAATTGCCAATTGAAAAACAGAGGGTCTAAAACCGGGTAAGAACGAAAACTTGATCCTAATGCTTGTTCGTGAGTGATTGATGATCAAGATGATTCTAGATAGATTCACACATATCACAGCAAGCTAATTTACATGAAAGAATCAATCACAAACTCACGGATCAAAGAAAGCCCTAAAATCACGAAATTGAAAGCAAGAACGAAAAGAGACTTATCTCAAGCAAACCTTACATAGATTAAGAACGTGATCGTTCTTTGGATTACACCCACACCATCATGGATCGATGGTCAATCCAAGATCACGAAATTCTCCTCAAACCATGAAAAGCCCTAGCCTCCACCTCAACTCCCTAAGCCAATTAGGGTTTGAAAACAACAAAAGAGGTGAAAAGCAGGTGAGAGAGAGGGTGCACCACCACCTCCTCCTATTTATAGTGGAGGCCTAGAACTCTCTAGGGTTTGACTTAATTGGGCTCCGTTAAGGCCCACTAACAAGCGGGTCACACACGCATGCCATAGCGCGCGTCTTTAACCTTTGACCTAAACCGCTTCACCATGCGCCATGGATTTGCCAATAGGTCACCCTTGTCCATCTTGTGTCACGCTTGAATCATTGACCTCACCCGCATCGTCGATCGTTACGGACCTCAACTCTCCAAGTCTAGTCCGATCTTCCTCATTGTTGACCGTCGTTGACCACCAAGCAACTTTGCACAACCATAGACAAGCAAACACGAATTCGGAACAAGTTCTTCACAACTTGACCCATGTTAGTCAAAACATGCATCATGCAAACCATATGTCACGATACCAATGACTTTGACCTAACAAAACAACATCGCCACGAAGTTGGCGGACGTTCAAGTAGAAACCGGTCCGAGCTCCATGTGAGCGGTCGGACCGCTTCTCCGGGTCGGACCGCCCCGAGGACTTAGCCAAATTCATGCCACGAAATTCAAACCTTCGGAAACTTAAAGCGAATAGAACTTCTTCTTGGAGACTCCAAAATCATGAGACCAAGTGCATTGGGATCCCCTCACTACCTACAACACCTATTTTTGGCCCGGCTCGTTTTGACCACTTTTAGGTCACACCGGTCCGGCCGCCGCACATGGCCGGTCCGACCGATTTGGGACCGGTCGGACCGCCATGCTATGACCGGTCGGACCGCCCCTGTCCATAATGCCTGAAGCTTTGTCGAAAACTCGTGAAACGACAAACCGTAAACACCATTGCCAATTGTCACATCATCGTAAAATCTGGAACATATCCCCATGATATCCACAATCTCCCCCTTGATGAACACATTGGCAATTATCCAGAAAATGTAAGTAAGAGGTTTGAAAACGAGTTTACTCGCAGTTTTCGCACAAAGGCACAACTTGGTCCATAAGCAAGAAAAAGCAATGTAAATGACCAAGCTGGCATCAGAATAGTATAGGCATGTGAGATAAGGCAAAGGAAAGCATAAAAACTTTGATTTCCAAAAAATGGTCAAAATTCTCACATGAGGTCCATATGAAAGAACAATTGTTCAATTGACCTATGATCATTGTGAGGATAAAAGAATGCAATTCAAGTTCGAATATTCAATAAGACAATAAGAATGCAACTCAAGAACTCCCCTCACTATGATCCTCAAATTTGGTTTCTCCCCTTTGTATAATCTTCTCCCCAACAATGAAATATCTTCTCATTAACACATCTTCTCCCCTTTGACAATGGATTCATCAAGGAATCACGCCTTCCTCTCATCCGGAGATAACAAATAGAGAATAAAGGAAGAAGCAAAACAAAAGAAGCATAAAAGGAGTATGCGAAGTGCAATGGGTGGCTTCATTTTTGTATTTTTCAATTTTGATTACAAGAAGCTTTTGAGATTACCCAAAAGAGCTAGCCAAGATTTCTAATATTGCACAAACAACATATCAAGTCCGACGATGCTAGCAAGATCATGGTAAGACATGTATATCAAAGCTAAGCACAAAGGTTCAAAAGTAAAGCGATAGATTTGATCAATTTAAGCAACGCTTCAAATTCGACAAGTTCATCAACGAGGATCCTAAAGTGAAATTGGCCATGTCAAAATGTCAAAGTGAGATCAAAAATCTAACAAAGACCACATTAAGAGTCAATCAGGTCATGTATTGAATCATTTTGCTCAATATTTTGTAAAAGCCCATTTGTCAACATTTTTCTCATATGCATTGAATATTGAAGTTGACTAATGATCTAACTTAGTGACAAGATCTGGACTAGGAGCCATCCACAAACTCATCCTAAGCTTGACGAAGTTGATTAAAGGTATATCTTAGTAAAGAAGATCCTGGACTAGGAGCCATCCACAAACTCTTTCTAAGCTTCTACCAGGGCGACAAATCTTGAGGTTCATGTCATTTCTGACAAGCAGTCCCCATGAGATCGTTTGGTTCATCAAACTATCTCCAAGTTCATGTCATTTGACAAGCAGTCTCGTAAGAATAGTTTGGCACAATTTAAGCATAAGACAATCTTGATTTTCATTTTTCACATGAGCAGTTTTAGAATCTCAAGAACACAAAAGCTCAAGTAATGGTCAATTTTAGATCAAAGAGCTAACAAAGCAATTCTGACAGGGCCAATGTCACAAGAGGAGCACTAATTGCGCAACTCGCTAAAACATCCACAAATTACAATTTCTTAGTTCGAGTTGTTTTAAAGTTCTAGCTCATATAGCAAAGACTTAGCTACACATGTAAAAGCATGATAATTCTAACAAGTCAAAGAACTGGACATGACATTGAGCACGAATTGAAGTACTAAAGCTCCAAAGGGTAATAGGTAAAGCTTCATCAATTTTAAAAGATAAGCAGAAAATTTTATATTACAATGCATTTTTTTTGAATTTTTCAAACCACTTGATGTATTTTTCATATGAATGCAATATGATACAATGAGATGCAATAAAAAGCCTAAAAAGCTAAAAAGTTCAAAAAGATCACTAAGTTCAGAAAAAGAACAAGAAAAGGTCAAAAGAACAAGAGAAGATCAGAAAAGATCAAAACTCCCCCTCAAACCAACCCATAGGGATAAATTACCCATAACTCACTTCTCAAGGTGGCAAACCTGGTTTGATCTAAAGGCTTGGTGAGAATATCCGCCAATTGAGCATCGGACTCCACGAAGTGCATCACAATATCCCCTTTTTCGACATGATCTTTAAGGAAGTGAAAGCGAATGTCTATGTGCTTAGTCCTAGAATGTTGCACTGGGTTTTTAGCAATATTAATAGCATAAGTGTTATCACAGAAAAGAGGAACACTAGCAAAATTTAACCCATAATCTTTCAGAGTGGACGTCATCCACAAAATCTGCTACAACAACTAGCAGCAGCTACATACTCCGCTCAAAGATGGATTGTGCAATGAAGACCGCTTCCTAGAAGACCAAGATACAAGAGAAGTGCCTAGAAAGTGACAGGTGCCTGAGGTACTCTTCCTATCTAACCGACAGCCCACAAAATCAGAATCTGAAAAACCCCTAATGGACAAAGCTGAAGAGCATGAATACCAAATGCCATATAAGAGGGTAGAGTGTAAATACCTGAATATGCGCTTAACGGCTTGGCGATGGGAAGTTCTCGGAGACGCCTGAAATCTTGCACAAAGGCATACCGTGAAGTGAATGTCCGGTCTCGAGGCCGTCGGATCTGAAGGGAGCCGATCATCTTTGCGGATACTCGCGTTGATCCACGACTTCTCCTTCCTCATCTAGATCCAAAACAGTCGAGGTTGCCATGGGAGTGGAAATTGGCTTGCAGTCACCCATGTTGAAGCGTTTGAGTATATCTTTAGTGTATTTTGTCTGATGGATGAAAGTTCCTTCCTTACATTGCTTGATTTGAAGTCCCAAAAAGTAATTAAGCTCTCCCATCATACTCATCTCAAATTCCCTGGACATAGTCTCAGAAAAACTAGAAGCAAGAGCATTAGAAGAACCACCAAAAATAATATCATCCACATAAATTTGAGCAAGCAGGAAGTCATTGCCACGCCTAAGAATGAATAGAGTTTTATCCACTTTACCCATCTCAAAATTATTTTTAAGCAAGAAGGTCTTAAGTCTATCATACCAGGCTCTAGGGGCTTGTTTAAGACCATACAAGGCTTTGGATAACTTGAACACACGATCTGGATACTTGGGATCTTCAAAACCCGGGGGTTGCTTAACATACACTTCCTCCTCTATGAAACCATTTAAAAAAGCACTTTTAACATCCATCTGATATAATTTAAAACCTTTTGATGCACGACAAATGCGAGCAAAATCTGAATGGCTTCTAGTCTAGCAACATGAGCAAATGTCTCATCAAAATCTAACCCCTCAACTTGGTGAAACCACAGCTACCAATCGGCCTTGTTTCTAACCACGTAACCATCCTCACCTTGTTTATTCTTGAACACCCAACGGGTTCCTATAACATTATGACTACTAGGAGGTTCTACTAGGTTCCAAACCTTGTTTCTTTTAAAATTCTCTAACTCCTCATGTATGGCATTTACCCAGCTAGAATCAGATAACGCATGTGATATATCGCGGGGTTCAAAAGAAGCAACAAAAGCCGAATGAGAGTAGAGATTTGGATCATTATACCCGAGCGAGTTACTCGCTCATGTAGATACCTATTATCGATCGGGAGGATCTTTGTCTCTGAATCTGAAGTGGGCGCCGGGTGAGATCTGCTTTCTTCGACCTCATGTATCTTGATGATGATGATGCAACAGAGAGCCTCAAGCGAAGGTGAAGTAGGCGTAGCGAGTTCTTGTATCAATATGGGCGCCTCGAAGAAGGATGAAGGAATGATATCAGCTTCGTTCTCATCTTCCTCCACAAAAATGCTCTCTGTCACCTGTGAATCATCTGTAACAAATGATCTAGCTCCAGGCTAGTCTCATCAAAAGTGATATTACAAGTCTCCTGAATAAGGTTAGTCTCAGTATTAAAAACCCGAAAACCCCTCGAATGAGCAGGATAACCCAGAAATAACCCATCAAAAGTTCTTGATTCAAATTTATCTAAGTTCTCTGTCTTAAGAATAAAACATTTTGATCCAAAGACTCGAAAATGCGAAACAGAGGGTTTTCTACCAAAACGAAGCTCATAAGGAGTCTTGCCTAAAGATGGTCTCAAAAAGACACGATTTGCAATATGGCAAGCTGTAGCAATAGCTTCGGCCCAAAATTTCCTCGGTGTGCTATACTCATCTAGCATCGTCCTAGCCATTTCGACTAAGGTTCTATTTTTCCTTTCCACCACGCTATTTTGTTGAGGGACGTGTGGAGAGGAGAACTGATGCTCAATACCACGCTCAGCACAAAAAGAAGCAAAAGAAGCATTTTTGAACTCCGTGCCATTGTCACTGCGAATCGCTCTCAAAGCACCAGGAAGCTCAGAAGCCAAACGAAGAACAAGGTCATGAAAATAACCAAAAACTTCATCTTTTGAAGTAAGAAAGAACACCCAAGAATATCTTGAAAGATCATCGACTATGACAAGAATATACCATTTTCCACCGACTGACTGGACTCTAGCAGGACCAACAGTATCCATATGAAGCAAGCGTCACGTCCGTCAGTCATAACCATAGTCACAGAAGGGTGTGAGGCGGCAACTTGTTTGCCATGCCTACAGGGTGCACATACATCATCCTTGACAGCTTTGAGTTTGGGCAAACCTCTCATGAGATCAAGGTTGCTAACTCGTATCAGATGATCAAAACCAATGTGCCCCAAACGTCGGTGCCAAAGCCAGAAATCAGAAGAAGATGTAAGCAAACATTTAAGAGATCCAGCAAGAGATTCTGAAAAATTAGCTCCAAAAATTCTACCAACTCTAGATATTCCAAACACAAGCTCACCAGTAGAATCGGGCACACGACAAGTATTTTTCTTAAAAACAGTCTCATAGCCATCATCAAGGAGTTGAGAAACAGAAAGGAGATTATACCTAAGCTTGTCCACAAGAGCGACATCCTTTAGAATTAATTTGTTGTTCACCCTAATTGATCCCGTTCCATCAATTCGCCCTTGTGTATCATCTCCAAAGGTGATGAAGTCATCACCTGTTGCCCGCGTGAAAGAGGTGAACCATCTTGAGTTTCCGGTCATGTGGCGTGAACACCCGGAGTCGACGAACCACGTGTTCTTCCCCTTTCCGCGGTAATCCTGAAAATCAAGGAACAGAAGAACGATGTGTCTCAATACTGGGGTTAGATAAACAAGATTTAGGAATCCAGTACTGAGACACACGTCTGCAAGGAGTATACAAACCAGAAGTACTATCCTTGATGTTATCTAAAATTTGTTATGAGCAATGTTTAAATTTACATGAGAATTAACCTGTCCAGGGGCGGTCTGACCGGCTTTGTTCTGGCGGTCAGACCGGTGACCAAATCGGTCAGACCAGTGACCACCAGCGGTCAGACCGCCAGCTTGAAGAACATGAGAATTAGGATATCTAGAAACATAATGATTAGCATGTGAGAAAAATCCTAATGCAGGTTTATTCCTTTCAATGTTACCATGTCTCATAAAAGCTCTAGGTTGCCTGAATGAAATTCTATCAAGATTTTTCCTATCGTTTTTCAACCTCATGCCAATTTCAATCAAATGCCCACTTTTTCTTGCAATAAGTGCAATGGTACTTGGTACCACTAGAGGAAGCACCATTTGAATTAATACAAGGTTGGGCAAAACCTGCAGATTTAAAAGATATTTTTGCAGGTTGGGTTTTGAATTCAATTAAACATTTTTCCAAGACTTGAATGACTTTTGGGTTTGAATTGTCTTGAAAAGAATTGAATCCTAAACCTTGCTTCTTATAAGGAGTTTTAGACTTGTCAAGAATCATGTTTAATTGTTTCTTACCTTTAGAAAATTTCTCTAAGGTATCATGAAGGTAAGCATTTTCTTTTCTCAAGTTAACACAAGCATCACAAGTTTTATCCATAGATTTCTCCTTATATAAAGCAATTTCAAGCTTAAGAGCGAAACAAGAAGCACAAGTAGTATTTTCAATATTGTCCTTAAGCTTAGCATATTTGACTCTAGCAGCTTCTAAGATATCTTTGATTTCACGTTCTTTTTCTAAACATGAAGTGCAAGGGCTAGAATCAAACACATCAAAAGCAATCAATTTACTAGATTCTAAATATTTTTCACAAGGAGCACTTTTAATTTTATTTAGTTCAGATCTAGCATTCTCAAGTTGTTGAACAGAAACATTATGAGCAGATTGTAACTTGGTAATTTCTAAATGCATAGCATGACAAGATAAACATTCATCAGGTTCAAGAGTATTAGCATTTTTAAGCTCTACTTTCAGTTTGTTAATCTTTGACTCTAATTTCTTATTTTTTGTCATGACAAATTCTAGCGCTTCATCTTGACTAAGCAATTGCTCAACTATAGAATCATATTTAGCATAAAGTTCATCATAAGAAAAAGATACCTCATCATCATCAATGTCGTCGGTGTCAGCCATGAAGCACATGTCAGTGAAGTCTTTGGCCTTCCCTTTCTTTTTGCCTTGAGGGATCTCCTCCTCCTTGTCCTCCTCACTCCCGGAATCCACATCGCTCAAGGATTGATCCTCAAAAGCGGCAAGGACCCGGTGAGCGGCCTTCACAAGCTTATTAGCCTCATACCTTGATTTGTTGAAAGGGGGCTTCTTCCAAGCTAACTTTCCTTCCTTATGATTGCTCTTACCTTTCAACTTGGGGCAATTTGCCCGGATATGGTTTAGCTCACCACATTCATAGCATGTCACCGGACCACCTCTCTTTTTATTTCTCACATTATTATAGGCCCGTGTGAATTTTTTAGCTAGAAGAGCTAACTCTGTCTCAGGAATACTTTCAAGTTCCTCCTCATGAATCGCAGATAAACAAGTAAATGAAAGATCAGAAAAGATTCAAGAGTACCATCAAAAGACCTTTTGAGAGGATCAGCTATCAATGCCATGTTGTCTTTCTTAGGATGATCAACTCTTTTAATTTCATGAGCCTTGAGTTTACTATAAAGCAATTCTAAAGTAAGACTTGAAAGATCAACATTTTCCTCTATAGCAGTAGCCTTCATCTCCCACTCCTTGGTGTTAATTGCAGCCAAGAGATGGGTGGCATTTTCAGATTGAGAATATTCAATATCAACAGCTTTTATTTGATTAATTACTTTATTAAAGCGACTGAAAATGTCATCGATGCTCTCTCCAGGACGCATCTCGAATTTATTGTATTCACGCTTGTAAACTGTTTGGCGCACCTTTTTGATTTGGGACGAACCCTCGTGATATGTTTCGAGAGTGTTCCAAATTTCATGCGTAGTGGTAAGATTGCAAATGCGATCATATTCTTGTCTACCAAGCGCACCATATAAAAGATTTTTGGCTTTGTTGTTGTTTGCCACAAGAATCGCTGAAGCAGTTGTTGCAATTTCAGGAATAACAAGCGGGGCTCGAACAACATCCCAAATAGCTTGTCCCTCGCTCTCAAGAAAGACTCGCATACGATTCTTCCAATAGGCATAGTCGTGCCCATCGAAGATATGCGGTTTAGTAGAAAACTTATCCATCGCATAAAGTTCAGTGACCGGTAAAGATCAAGAGTGAACTAACCGGGCTTTGATACCACTTGTTGGACCGAAAAGGCGACTAGAGGGGGGTGAATAGGAGCACGCTCACTTTTTCCAAAATAATGAATTCAACACAATTTCACTCCAATAGCTATTAGGAAGCTATGAAGATCAATATACCGATCTGTTGGAAGACTAGTATTGAATCAATTAAGTCCCTAAGCAAAATAACAAAATCAACTAAGATTACAGAATCACAAAGCACGCAGGCGGTCGACCTCTGGACCCAGTAGGTTGGACCGATTGCAGGCGATCGACCATTGTTATCTTGGCGGTCGGACCGCTCAAAATCGATCGGCCGGTCTTGATGGGCGATCCGGCCGGCAGGCTCCAGAACCGATCTGAAACAGTAAAATCAGCCCGATGACGAAGTTGCAATTAGGTCAAACTTTTGATTCTCAACTCCAAACTTTACGAAACTTTGCACACACCTTCTCTATGCTATTGAGGACCTATTCCAATCGAATATTATGATAATTCTTGGATAGATCCTGAACAATTGCCAATTGAAAAACAGAGGGTCTAAAACCGGGCAAGAACGAAAACTTGGTCCTAATACTTGTTCGTGAGTGATTGATGATCAAGATGATTCTAGATAGATTCACACATATCACAGCAAGCTAATTTACGTGAAAGAATCAATCACAAACTCACGGATCAAAGAAAGCCCTAAAATCACGAAATTGAAAGCAAGAACGAAAAGAGACTTATCTCAAGCAAACCTTGCATAGATTAAGAACGTGATCGTTGCTGGATTACACCCACACCATCATGGATCAGTGGTCAATCCAAGATCACGAAATTCTCCTCAAACCATGAAAAGCCCTAGCCTCCACTTCAACTCCCCCTAAGTCAATTAGGGTTTGAAAACAACAAAAGAGGTAAAAAAACAGCGAGAGAGGGTGCAGCCACCACCTCCTCCTATTTATAGTGGAGGCCTAGAACTCTCTAGGGTTTGACTTAATTGGGCTCCCGTTAAGGCCCACTAACAAACGGGTCACACACGCATGCTTCGCAAAGCGCCGTCTTTAACCTTTTGACCTAAACCGCTTCACCATGCGCCATGGATTTGCCAATAGGTCACCATTGTCCATCTTGTGTCACGCTTGAGTCATTGACCTCATCCGGCATCGTCGATCGTTCTGGACCTCAACTCTCCATGTCTAGTCCCGATCCTCCTCGCCGTTGACCGTCGTTGACCACCAAGCAACCTGCACAACCATAGACAAGCAAACACGAATTCGGGAACAAGTTCTTCACAACTTGACCTATGTTAGTCAAAACATGCATCATGCAAACCATATGCCACGATACCAATGACTTTGACCTAACAAAACAACATCGCCACGAAGTTGGCGGACGTTCAAGTAGAAACCGGTCCGACCGCTCCATGTGAGCGGTCCGACCGCCTTCCGGCGGTCGGACCGCTCCACGTGAGCGGTCGGACCGCCGAACTTAGCGAAATTCATGCCTTGAAATTCCGAAACCTTCTGGAAACTTAAAACGAATAGAACTTCTTACTGGAGACTCCAAAAATCATGAGACCAAGTGCATTGGGATCCCCTCACTTGCCTACAACACCTATTTTTGGCCCATCGTTTTGACCACTTTTAGGTCACGCATGGTCCGATCACGCGCACATGGCCGGTCCGACCGATTTGGGACCGGTCGGACCGCCATGCTATGACCGGTCGGACCGCCCCTGTCCAGAATGCCTGAAGCTTGGTCGAAAACTCGTGAAACGACAAACCATAAACACCATTGCCAATTGTCACATCATCCTAAGATCTGGAACATATCCCCGTGATATCCACAGGAGGAGATCCGGTGGTGGTGGAATGCGGTGGTCGGCGGCGAGAAGAAAGCCCACGGTGACGGCTACACGCTGGAGGTTGGACGTTGGAACCCTAGCCCCTCACGGCCTCACCCCTCTCCAAGACTCCAACTCACTCGTACTTGGCACCGTGCGAGGCTGCTGGTGTGGGGCATCCGGGCATGTGGGGGAGTAATGGATGGGGGATTGGAGATGGCGGTGTGGGTCGTGAACTCGTTGTTGAGTGGGCGCCAGCTTGAGAAGCTCGAGAGGGGACATAAAAAGCCTACTAGGCGTGTGGAGTCGGCAGTATATCCCTCTCCAAAGTTCAATCCATGCCCACCCAAACCACGCCAGCTCGGGAAGCCCAAGACGGAACATAAAAAGCCTACTAGGCATGTGGAGTCGGTTGTATATCCCTCTCCAAAGTTCAATCCATGCCCACTAATAAAACCACACAAACTTAAGGATTGAACTCATAGCAACCTGAACTTTTTGAACAAACATCAAATCAAACCAACCTATTTTCAGTGCAAACCCAAACCAAACCAATCCATTAGTTGTCTCAACCCATTTCCACCCACTCAAAGCCAACCCGAAGTGAAACCAAATCCATTTCACCCGTTTCAACCTAACCTATTACCGGCCTACTCATACGGTCCCCTCTCTAAAAAAGCTAAGTAACATGAACATATATCGGACTAACAGTAGGTGTCTAGATGATATCACAGTAGGTGTCTAGGTGATATCCTATTTAGATGAGTGGTATTTGATATTAAAAAAATGGTACTGTCAATTGCATACTAGTGAACTTTTTTATTTAATCTATTTTTAAAAATATTTTAAAGAGGATATCTCCCTAACTTTATTTTCAATTCTGACCCATTTGGCCACGCCACATCGTGTGGCGTGTCAAAAGTACGTTGTCACGCCACGAACTTCGTTGTGGCAAACGAGTGATGTCACGTCACTCCTCTTGATGTGATAAGACTTAGCCAAAAAAATGGATGTGTGTTGGCTCGAAGGGCTATCGTGGCAGGTTTGTCCACGCTGCGGTCGGTGGCATAACAGCACAGTTTGGTCACACCATGGGTCATAGCATGATCAAAGGGGGTCATAATTGAAAATAAAGTTATAGAGATGTTATCTTTAATTTTTTTTAAAAAAAGGGATTAAAAAATTAAAAAGCTCCATACTAATAGGGTATGGTAGAAATTTTGGGGGGGGGGATGGCCCAGTGCACATGTCATGTACACATTGCAAATATTGTTTGATTGTCAACAACGCTGAGCATGTATGTCGCATGCTAGATCTTACGACCTACCATGTTTTGTGCCTCTTTTGGGTGCTACGATGGCAAATAGCTCTCCTTATATACGGGTTTAGGAATTACTTGATAAGTGATGTGGTACTAAACCTACCTACATTTACTATAGCGCTTTTGGTTAACTGATCACATCTTTGTACCACCCACTCCACCAGGATCATGACTCCTTAAAATTAGCTGGCATCGTCAAATATTTGCCTTTTTGTTACTCTTCTTACAACTCTGGTTTGATTCATATGTTAGCATATATGGTATACTTGCCTTGGCAATGTATATGCATTGTATGGTAAGTATAATTAAGATATTCTTTGATTGGCATAGTTTCATTTTGGGTATTCATGTATAAATGGAAACTCATGTGTACTCTTTGTACTATATATACCATATCAATGGAAGGCCATCCGACGTGGTCATTCTCCCTATCTTACATGGTATCAGGCGCGAATTCGGTCCCCGAATCTATCCACCCCTTTCGTTGTCGCACGCCCTTGTGCGCCCTCTCTCCTCCTGCGCGTCTCCTTTGGCCGCACACACCAGCTCTCTCACCTCCTTCTCTCCTACTCAATGGGTGATAATGATTGTGACCAAAATGCCCTCGCCCTCCCTGCTACCGTCCAACGTAACTTTGGGAACAGGCGATCAACATCGCCAACATCAGGACCTTGGTGTCGACGACTCTCGAGCTCTCCAACTCAAACTACACCAAATGGTGGTCTCTCTTTGAGGTCACTGTCGACAAGTTCACCCTTGAGGATCTCCTCAAGGCGGACAACGCCTCTGCCGCTCCCACCGACCCCCAATGGAAGAGACTCCACTCCACCGTTCTATCATGGATTTGCGGATCCATTTCCTCAAAGATTTTGGACATCGTCATGTCTCCCTCCACCACCGCTGCCACCATCTTGATGTTGATCAAGAACCTTTTCAGGGACAACAAGACGACCAAGGCCATCTACCTCTAAGTCGAGTTTATAAACGTGGACTAAGGCAATAATGATGCTCCCTGTTGTCCCGATCTTTTGATGAGAGGGGTAAATTCCGATTGGATGACGGTCAACTCTCACGATCTAGGCTACGAACGCAGCACGCACGAACCAAGCAATCGTTGAACTAACCACCAAGTCGTTATCAACTATGCCAAAGACCCGGTTGACTTGATCACGAGGATTAATTCCTACAAGCAATCGAAGAACAAGCAAGAACGAGGTAAAACGCAATCTGAATTGCAAATATATGATTGAGTTCAAAAGGTGGAATTCCGCAGAGGTCCTTTACGGTTGGTCTAGTCGACATAAGCGAAGAACGAGAGTTTTCGTAATGGAGAAACTAATCAAACAAAATCCGAGTTCTATCGAAAGGAGACGGCGGCTCCTATATAGGGAGACGGCCAGGGGTGGCGGCCAGCGAAGTGGAAGTTGGGAAACGCGGCAATGCTATGATAGCACAAACAAAAATTTTACCGCACAACCAAGGAACCACCGCAAGTAATAGATCACGAGATTACTGCTAGACGCGTCGACTCGTAGCGGAAGTAGAGTCGTTGTAGCGAGTTGATGCAGTCGTAGTCGTACTCACGACGCGTCTCCTCCTTCGAGTAGTCGTACTCGTCGCGCATCTGCTCCTCCGAGTGGTCGTACTCGTCACGTTACTTCTCCTCCGACTCCGGTGAGCGTCACAGGTTGCGGATCGTCCTAGTGCTGATGCTTCGCAACAACACCTCCGAGGTATCCACACGTACGGGGCAGGATCACCACGCGCTGGAGTGCTAGCACCAGCAGCGTGGTAGAGAAGGCGTGGCTATTAGGGTTTCGGGAGTTCTTCCAAAGATCTTTTTTTCTCTCTCTTCACCCCATGCCACCGCCCCTCTTTATATAGGCATTCATGATGGGTCTTGACCTGGAGGCCCATTAGGAACTCAAGGCCTATACGAATTCGGATCACCATCCAAAACAGATCCTTGCCCTTTAAGTGTGCGACCCCACAGGTTCATGTGTAATTGGTTATCTTTTCCGACCACTAGTCGTCAGCGGTACCTAGCAGCACATAACGATTCCCAAATACACACTGAATATATCGGATGAACCTTGATGTAATATGATCTATTATTAGGTCCTCATCACTTACGACCAGTTCGTATCTCTATACGACCAGTTCGTATCTCTATACGACCAGGTTGTATTTGGTCATGACTAGTTCGTAACTCCTTACGACCAGGTTCTTACCATGCTGTGATTACATTCGACCAATCTACGACCAGCTCGTATCTCCATACGACTAGTCCGTAACTGATCGAACTAAGCAACCTACTCATGCATTCTCCCTTTGCCTCACAATGCATGGTTGAACTCCGGTGAGATTATGTGTCAACCATGGGTACTTTCTCGATTCAATACTTTCGATCGAGTGTCGGATAGCATCATGTGGTCGACACTTCGACCACTAGTGGCATGGCCATGCACTTTCTTTATCCAATCACCACGAGGGGCCTAGAGACATCTCTCTTGTTATGTTAGGAGGGCCAAATCCCACCTCGACCAGTCACATCCCTCCGCATATTTCATAGCATACCCGAAAGCTACCTTTATAACTACCCGATTCACAATCAAAACCGCGAGTAGCGTTTGGCAACCCCTAAGAGTGCTATTACACATGTAGGGAACCATGCTGATCTCAGGTTTAAGGATTATACATCATCATTACTTGAGACCAACTAATGACACAAAGATTCATAACAATCTCAATAGTGTCTCAATGATGGGTCTATCCAACCCTATGTTCTCTAACATGTGCTCACATTATTGATTCGATATCTCCATATCCATGACCGGTGAAACAGGGTCATCAATCAATACATGTGTTAGTCATAGAGTCACTGGTGTTCTGACCAGTGACATTCGACCAGAGATACATTTAGAATGACATCATATAAGTTAAAGAGTTCCACCAACAAGTCACATACTTATTGATCTATAACAAATGATTCATTCAAGGAACACGATAACATATTATCAAAATAATGAACATAATAAAATATCATCATCTCTATGATTGCCTCTAGGGCATATTTCCAATAGTGGATGCACGCCCCTAGGGTTACAAGGCCCATGGGCCCAAGTGGATGCGGCGCAGCACCCTTTTGACTCGGACTCAGAAATTGATGTGGACTCTTTTGATGATTGTGGCTGGATCATATGGATTTTGATGATGATCTTTGATCCGTTGGAAAGTATACTTGATAAGCTTTCCATGAAGTCCAGAATCGCCCCAAACGGAGTCCGTATGAAGAAGTTATGACCATTTGAACTTAGTACTATCGCAGCAGTCCGAATTCGAATCCAGAACGAGCCCAACTCGAACTCTTGCTTGACATGGATCCAAAGTGGTGTGGTGACCTCAATTATGCCTTCTATGCATGTCCATAACTCCACAAGCCTCTCCTTGGTCCATTCCCATGTTCCTAAGCACAATTAAATCACTTGCATTAGGTAGCGGTTTATTCTCAATAATATATAAACATAGGAACGAATTCACCTGGTAATTAAGTTGGCGAGTACGAGCTCGGGTAAGAGGTCCTTGTATTGGTTGTGGATGAGTTGTGTGTATAGGCGCAGCTGTATCCATAGTAGGGATGTCCTCATCAAATATGTCCACTACGGACTATTGCCACAAACTCAAGACTTTGTCCGACGCCTTGCAAAACGTCAGCAACACGGTCAGCAATCAGAACCTCATTCTCACGATGATCAAAGGGATGAACTCCAAGCACATGTCGTCCCTCCTTCCCATGATGTCGACGTTCCCAAGCTTCATCCAAGCCCGCTCGCTCCTACTCCTCAATAAGATGGAGGCCCACGGCGACCAACTCTCCCGTGCCACTACTCTAGTCACTGATAATTTGGCATCCTAGGCACTAGTCCCCAACAGCGGCAATGGCTACCGCAACAAGGGAAAGGGTGGAAGAGGAAAGGGTAGCAAGGGCGGATTCGGCGCCAACCGTAGCAAATGCCCACCCTCTACATCCCCTGGACTGGCGTGTTCACCATCTGGCCCTCCACCAGCATCCTCGAGCTGCTTTCGTCTGCTTCCTCTCTGCTGACTTCACACGGATTCTAGCCAGTCGTGTTGCAGGTAGCGCCCCAGGGGCTCCTCTCCATGCTAAGCGCACCTACTACTGTCCCGGGCATGCCACACTTCCCCACTCCACACGATGTGTTCCCCACCACACTGGTGTTTCACAATGTTGTGCCTGGCCACCACTACCACTGGCGCTCTAACATGGGATACCACTGGCCTCGTCAATGCCCTCAATGCCATGACACTGCAACAACCATCCCATGACTAGTCCATTGGCACGGGCGCCTTCACCCACATATCTTCCGACTCCGGTAACCTGTCCTCCCTCTCATCCTACCCTACCCCGTCCTCTCACATTGTCGTCGGTGACGGTTCCTCTTTCCCCATCACTCAGTATGACAATGTTTCTATTCTTTTTTCCACTCATCCTGTACACCTACAAAATGTTCTTGTGACTCCTCGCATCATCAAGAACTTAATTTGATTCATCAATTTACCACTAACAATAATTGTGCTGTTGAATTTGCCCCTCGTGGTTTTTTTGTGAAGGATCTTCATACTAAGAAATAAACTCGTGGTGCAATAGTTCAGGAGACCTTTACCCTCTCCAGCTTGCCACACCACACGCTCCGGACGTCTCCACCAATAGCACAACCCTCTGGCACCATCATCTTGGTCATCCCGACAGTCATGCACTTCATCGACTTGTCAGCTCTTCTGTTTTTTTTTTCACTCCAATAAAAGACAACACCTTGTGCCATGCTTGTCAATTAGGGTGTCATGTCAAACTTCCTTTTAGTTTATCAACAAGTCGCACGACTTGACCATTTGAATTAATTCAATGTGATATGTGGGTGCCTCCTTTAACGAGTATCTCTAGCTTCAAATATTTTCTTGTAATCTTGTATGATTTTACACATTATCTATGGACTTTTCCACTTCGATTCAAACATGAGACTTCTAAAAAATTATCCAATTTCCATGCTCTCGTTGCCCCACAATTCTCCTACATCATTCGCACTATTTAATGTGATAATGGCAGAGAATTCAACAACAACACCCTCCGTACTATCACTGATACACACGGCATTCTCTTGCGTTTTTCATGTCCCCACATATCTCAAAAAAAATGGCAAGGATGAGCGTATAATCTATACAGTAAACAACATTGTTCACTCCCTCCTTTTTCAAGCCAACATGCCACTTTAGTTCTAGGTAGAAGCATTACATACAACTACCTATCTTCTTAATCTCCTCCCTACCAAAACTCTCAAGTGTTCCACCCCTAGCAATTCCTTTTTCACACCACGCCAACATACTCCCACCTCAAAGTATCCAGGTTCCTATGCTACCCAAATGCATCTGCCACCATGCCCCCACAAACTTGCTCCATGTTCTACTCCATGCGTGTTTCTCGGATATCCTCCTAACCATAAAGGGTATCGGTGCATGGATCTCCTTACTTGGTGCATAATCACATCTCGGCATGTGATTTTTTACGAATCCACCTTTCCTTTTGCATCCAATCAATCAAGTCATCCTTCTATGGACACCTATGATTTTTGGATGCCATTCCTTTTATTCCCTTCCCCACGGTCCCACGTCCTACCGCCGTCACCCCATCAGCTGTGGTGGATACAACCATGCCCCCACCTCTAGTCGAGGTTGACGACTTGCCCGCTGTGGCACACTTTTTCCTTGTCGCAGCAGCCATTCCACCTGTTGCAGCAATCCTACTCGTTGTTGTGCCCCATGTCATGATAGCGCCACTCGTTGCCTCACCCCCTACCACGACAGCTATCCTCCTGCCGCGCCACCTCCTCCTACCAACTATATTCACACTCATTGCCGCTCCGACCTAAAATTTGGTCCCCTGGTAAAACTCAACCTTGAACTATATTCACACTCATTGATCTCTCGAAGATCTAAAGAAAGTAAATGATGCAAGATCAAATAACAAAAACAAGTTTGTTTGTTCTTACGCCTAAAACTTGGTCCCCTGGTAAAACTCAACCTCCATGTCGCGACCTCCACCTCTATTTCTCCCATTCCCAAAACTATTTGTAGTGCACTCAAAGATCCTTAGCGCTATCTCATAAAACAAATCAAAAGATATGCCAAAACCCTAGATATTCAACATGAGCAGAGAGAGAGAGTTGCAAAATCAAATAATCGCCATGATCGATGAGTTTCAAGCACTTCTCTCGAACAATACTTAGGATCTTGTCTCTCCTTCAACCAATGCCAACATTGTCTCTAGCAAATGTATTTTTCGACATAATTTTAAACTCGATGGATCTCAAAATCACAAATTAATCTTCTACAGCGATTCAATTACAAAGCTCATTGAGTCCTTCGGATATATGGTTTCTCAAAGGAGGCCACTCGACATTGACTTTGATGAAACCTTATCCCGATGGTCAATCCTTAACCTCCATTTGTGTTTAGACTCGAGAATTACAAAGCTCGCTGAGTCCTTCGTGGTTTCTCAAAGGAGGCCGACATTGACTTTGATGAAACCTTATCCCCAGTGGTCAATCCAGCCTCCATTTGTATTTAGACCTGTTCATGGGTGACCTGACCCAGCGAGCTGGCCCGGGCCCGACCCAGTCCGGGCTAGGCTTGGGACTAGATTTTTGGCCCGAAAGCCCGATGAATGCAATTTTTAAAAAATAAACCCTTTTTATTCTAAAAATGAATTAAATATTACCTTTTATTTTAAAAAGTAATTTAAATAATAGTTTAAAATCTAAAAAATAAATTTCGGGCCGGGACGGGCTCTAGCTTGTCCGTTTGCGGTCGAGATTTTCAGGCCTGACATGACCCAACCCGATGTTTGAACAGGTCTATTTGTGTTATCATCTCCTTGTCTATCCCGTCCAACTGGACGGTTCATCAACTCGATGTTTAGAATTCTTTCCTACATGACACTCTTCTCTGAGGTGGTTTATTGTTGCCAACCCACTGACTTTGAGGATCCCTCCCAACCGAACGATGTATGTCGCCTAAACCATTCTCTCTACGGTCTCAAGCAAGCATCTCGTGTGTGGCATCGAAGGTATGTGCCTTATGCGTACTCACTTGTGTTTAATTCCTCTAAAACCGATGTCTTTATTCATTCTACATAGTGCATACGACATATCCTACCTCTTGCTCTATGTCAATGACATTATTCTCACAACATCCTCTGACACTCTTCTCCAGCGCATCATCTGTGCACTACGGTCGGAGTTTGCCATGATCGACCTTGGAGCTCACCACTACTTCCTCGACATCTCTGTCACTCGCACTTCATTGGGCATGTTTTTTTTTTCTCAGTCCAAATATGCCTCCGAACTAGGGATGAAAAACGAATACAAATTATTCATATTATTTGACTACTGTATTTGATAAGATATGAGTACGGTATAGATTTTCCCATTCGTTTAACAATTTCTCTCCTATTCGTATTCGTATTTGTATTCGAATTAGCACAAAAATATGGATATAAATATTGTATGAAATTTTCCCATCTGAATTGTTATTTTGTCCGAACTATTCGTATTATAATTCGATGAAGCAATATAAGTATTTTATTGCAATATACCTAATTAGTTGGATAAGTTTTTTAGATTCATTATGAATTCATGTTCCTTTAGGTGGAATAAATAGATTAGAATGATTAAGTGTAACTATACAACGATAAAACATCACCAAAATCTTCACATTACGTAAGTTGCGAGGATATCCGGATTCAACCGAATTGAGTACATATTCGATTCGAATATGTATTCTTTATGACATTCAATTCGAATTCGTATTCGAGCATATATTCATATTCATTTAAAAAATGCGAACACAAATATGGTTTTTCTACTATTTGATTTGTATTCGATCAGTTTTTCACCCCTACTCTGAACTCTTGGACCGTGCGGGCATGTCTTCCTGCAAGCCTTCAAACACCCCCATTGGTACTTCTCCTAAACTCTCCTCTCAAGCTGGAGCTGCCGTGTCCGATCCTATTGTGTATCGGAGCATGGCTGCGGCCCTATAATACCTCACCTTCACATGTCCCAACATCGTATACGCGATGCAATAGATTTGTCGTCATATGCATGACTCGCGCGAGCACCACCTCAACCTAGTCAAACGTGAGCTTTGGTACATCAAAGGCACCCTCCACTATGGTCTCCAGCTCAACTGATGCAAGTTGACCGCTTTCGTTACTGGGGGGCGATCTACCTCTGGCTACTATCTGTTGGACCGAAAAGGCGACTAGAGGGGGGATGAATAGGAGCACGCTCACTTTTTCACAAATAATAGATTCAACACAAATTTTACTCCAGTAGCTATGAAATCTATGAAGATCAATATACCAGTACAACGGAAGACTAGTATTGAATCCAACCTAACCCTCAAAGCAATATGACAAAATCAACAAAAACTAAAGCGGTTCGATTGCACTACCGTCGGATCATTGGCTCAATGGCGATCTGTTCGACCACTGCCCTCGGCCGGTGACCACGGCGGTCTGCCGTCGAACGAAGAACGAGCAAAAACCCCGATGACAAAGTTGCAAATAGATGAAACTTTTGATCTACAACTCTAAATTTGATGAAACTTGGAACACACCTTCTCTATGATATCAGGAACCTATTCCAATTGAGGATTGTGATAATTCTTGGAAGAATAACAATCTTTTTCCGTTTGAGACAAGAAGGTTTCAAAACCGAGTCAAAACGAAAATTTGATCCAAAATCTTGCTCGTGGGTGATTGATGATCAAGATGATCCTAGATAGGTTCCCACATGTCACAGCAAGCTAGATCATGTGAAGAATTCAATCAAAAAACTCACGGATCAAAGAAAGACTTAAAATCATCAAATATAGAGAAAGAATGCAATGAGACAAGACATGATCAAACTTTCCTTTGATTGATTCGATATGATATGAGATTACTGCCACTCCATCAATGGAGGACAATTATCAATCCAAGAGTACGAAAATCACATCAAACTATCAAGAACTCTAGCCTCCACAAAAACTCTCCTAAAAAATTAGGGTTTCAAATAGCAAAAGAGACGAAGAGAAGGTGCAACCACCTCCCTCACCTATTTATAGTGGAGACTTAGCCCTTCTAGAAGTTTGACTCAATTGGACTCCCGTTAGGGTTCAAAACAAACGGGACACATACGCACGTATTTTAATGCGCCATCTATATCTCCTCTTGACCTAACTAGCTACACCTTGCGCCATCTTGCGCCTCGGATTAGCTAATAGGTCACCCTTGTTCATCTTGCACCACGCTTGAGTACATTGACCTCACCCAGCATCGTCGATCGTTCTGGACCTCAGCTCTCCAAGCCTAGTCCCGATCATCCTCGCCGTTGACCGTCGTTGACCACCAAGCAACCTGCACAACAATAGACAAGTAAACTGAATCTGGGAACAAGTTCTTCACAACTTGACCTATGTTAGCCAAAATATGCATCATGCAACATATATACCCTGAAACTCATAACTTTGACCTAACAACCGAACATCGCCACCACGACGGGCGACGATCTAAGTGAAAACCGGTCAGACCGCCCCTAGAGCCGGTCTGACCGCCCACCATGGCCGGTCAGACCGCCAGTTATGACTTAGCCAAATTTCCTCTTTGAAAAACCGAAACCTACTGGAATTTTCAATCCAATAGAACTTTTGACTGGAGACTTCAAAAATTATGAGACCAAGTGCAATAGAATCTACTCTCTTGCCTACACCCTCTATTTTTGGCCCAACTCAAAACCTCACTTCTGAAGTTGGCCGGTCCGACCGCCGCTATGGCCGGTCGGACCGTCCTGACCGATCCCGATCATACAGCTAGTCGGTCGGTTATGGCTAACAAAGACTGTTTCTTTGCCAAAAACACGTGAAACGATAAACCATTAACACTATTGCCAATTGTCACATCATCCTAAGATCTAGAGCATATCTCCATGATATCCACACTATCTCTTTCTAGGCAAGAATTTGGTGTCTTGGTCCTCTAAACGCCAGCACACCATCTCCCGCTCTAGAACAGAGGTCGAGTATTGCGCCGTGGCTGAAGCCAGCTAGGTGTGACAACTTCTACATGAGCTTCAACGGCCTCTCGACACAATTATCGTTGTCTTATGTGACAATGTTAGTGTTGTGTACATGTCAACCAACCCGGTTCAACATCAATGCACGAAGCACATTGAGATCGATTTTCACTTTGTGTGTGATCAGGTCCCCATGGGAGAAGTCCGGGTTCCGCACGTCCCTCGTCATTACAGTACATGTTCACTAAAGGGCTGCCGCTGTCGCTCTTACTCGACTTTAGGGCTAGTCTAAATTTTCGCGTGGCTGTTGTTGCGACTGCAGGGGAGTGTTAGCTTATATGGTATACTTGTCTTGCATGACAATGTATATGCCTTGCATGGTAATGTATAATTGGGATATTCTTTGATTGGTAGAATTTCCTTCTGTGTATTCATGTAATAGATGAAAACTCATGCGTACTCTCCGTACTATATATATTGTATCAATGGAAGGCCATCGGGTGTGTCTATTCTCCCTATCTTACTGTCGTTGCGATAGGACGAGCTTTCTTCCTTGGAGTGGTGTCCGTGGTGCTCTCGTTCTTCTGATCCTCAAACTTCCTCTTGCACGCCGACGTCTTGCCGGCGCCGTCCTGGTCCTCAAACTCGAGGTTCAGATCAACCACGAAGCTCGGATCGGCCATCTGCTCCTCCGACCCGAAGAAGTCACCAGCCATCGTGCTACTATGATAGTACCCATGGTGGTAGCTTGCACCAGATTCGTTGCGCTGCTGCATGTAGTATGGTGCTGAACTGTAGTCTGGTCAGTTTCATGGTCATGCCAGTATATGTTGAAGTATTTTTTGAATTACTTTAATTTAGAAATATACTAGATAAATCATGGATAATACTCTAACATTTTTCATAAAGCAAATAATTATGAACACCATAGTCATACGAATTTTCAGAAGAACGGAAAGTAGTATTCCTATCTCAGTGTTCAAGATAATAACAGATAATAAAGCTAAACAAACAACAAGTGAGAAATTGATATACCCAGAACCAGTAGATGGAACAGCAGCAGTAGAAGTGTTGGTAAGGTAGTCGTTCGCTATGGCGTAGTGGACGTCGTGGTAATAGTCGTGCAGTTGATGTAGACGTAGCAGATGATCGAATGAAAACGAAGCAGTGAGCAGTCGCGCAAACGCTCCCCAAAAACACGCACACGCACACGCACGGCACGGCACGGCACGGCTCGGCGAGACGAGCGAGCGGCTTTCTTTAATTTTAGAAGGGGGTGGTGTAACTCCCTTTCAACTATCTATATGAGATTAAATAATTTTAGCACATGCATACATAAATCTTTAAGATTCTTCAAAATTAATTAGAATAAAAATTAAACTTAACTCGTATTAATTCCTACAGTACATGAACGGTAGCGCCGGCATCGCCTCGGAGTCCTCCACGGCGACTGACGGATCAAACGAGTGCCAGCTCGCCTGGGAGGACTCCATCTTTTGGTACTAGACACTAATTGCTAAGTAGTATCTTGTAATTGCCGATACGTATGTCAGTGTTTATAGTACTAGTACTACTCTTAGTTTTCGGTTCAGAAAGGGAATGTTCGCGCGTACAAAGACATCTGACCATTTCCCTTTCAACACCGGCTTGGTGCGTTGTTTAACACGAAGCACTTTGGTGAAATTCATGCCAGTTGTAGATGCTGGACAGCTAAATCGAGACCGCTAAAATTCGCGCAACGATGGAATAGAAAGATTAGGAGCGAAATCCAGATAAAATACACAATTTCGTCCGTGGGGCGATTGGGCCGGATGCCATGAGTCAGCCTAATAGTACATACGAATAATTGGAGTAATCAAACTCATGATTAGGTGACTTGTATAATCGAGGTCACGTTATCAAGAACAAAACTCTTAACTCATAAATAATAAGTAATAGATAAGAACACAATGATATAGTCATATTCTTCTTTTTTATTAATCTCTTTGCTAGTAGATTTGTTTGTACAATAAGAGCTCTATATTCCCTTTATATAGGAGTGGATAAATAATATGAAACTAAACTAACCAATGAGCCTTGTGGGTCGACGCCCCCCTAATAGGTCTTTATTTAATTAAAGTGTCCATACATACTCAGGCCTCGGAAACGAGCTGATATACAACAACCCCCCTTGACACTTTGCCAGCGCCATATTTATGCCTCATTAAAATCTTTTTCGACAACTCAATGGGAAAAATGGTAAGAAGAAAAGAGTACATAGCTAGTGTTCTTGCCATCGCATATGCTGACTCATTAAAAACACTTGAATGAGAAAACTCATTGGAACAAAACTCAAACAAGAAAAAAAGAGTACAACATCTATTCATCCAATAATGAATATATATGAAAATCATATAGCTAGCGTTCGTGTACTTCAGTTGATCTACACCCTTGCTTCTGCGTCCGTCAGTACGTGGCGGCGTGGGGTCGGCCTCGACCGGCCATGGCGCCCGACTACACACTTGGACGCCGTCACTCCGCGTGGAAGGATAGTAGCACGGGGCGGAGTCAGCTACGTATCCGATATGCACGGACATTTAATTTTGTATATACCCTGTTAGCTATCTGCTTCAGTGAATTTGGACTTCCTTGTGATTTGATAATACCTGAAGGAGCTAGATACAAATTGTATTTTATGTCCTCTGCTAAGATTTCTTTAACAGTCTACCACATTTTCTCAGGAGGAAGTAACACTTTTTTGGGGTACATAGAACTGAACACAAATTCTTTCTTGGAAATTAACATGTTGTCGCTTTGGGGCGTCGCTGAACACAATTGATGCTCCTACTGCTTTGGGCCCTCGCGGTGATAGGGTGGAGTATGGCTCGGATGTGCGAAGGTCAACGACAGGATAATGGACGCAGAGGACATGTGTGTAAGATCGAGGTGGCCGACTAGAGGGGGTGAATAGGCGGTTTTAAAAATCTTTCGCGTTAAAACCAATTAACAATACGGAAGTTAATAATAAATTGGTTCTGCATAATTAAAATCTAAATCAACTAGGCTTCCCTAAGTGCACCAACAATATGAATACAATACAATATGAGCAATCATACAAAATATATAAGCAATTGAAGTAAGTAATGTAAATTGCTAAAAGTAAAGCACAAGTAGAAACAAGGTGGACATAATTATGTTTTACCGTGATGTTTGGAGACTTGCCGGTCTCCCGTAATCCACGTTGAGGTAAGCCCAACCACGTTGGACCGGATCCACTAATTAAGCTAACATCTCCGAGGTAAGTCCAACCACTTGGACCGGTTCCAACACGAACCAACACCTCGCTCCACTAGGGTTGCTCTTCCTCCACTCCGGAGATGGCGAGCACCAAACCACTCACAACCACACCAGACCTTCTCACAAGCTTCTTTGAGAAGATCACCGGGCACGACACCTCCACACCGTCTAGGTATCGGCAAACACCAAGAGAAACAAATCTCAACCTTCACTTGAACTAATCAAGTGTCAATGCTCAAGTGGCTACACAATCCACTACCTAAGGCAACACATGCACGTAGGGTTTGCTCTCAAATCTCACTAAGTGCAACACATGCACAAAAAGAATAGAGGCTTGCTCTTAGCTCAAGAGGCTCAAATGATTGAGTATAACACTCACAAGAATACCAGCAACCGTTCCCAATCGGCCAAGGTGGCTACATATAGCTCACACACAAAAACTAGCCGTTGGGAGAGAATCTGCTGAAAAATCAGCAAATGCGGAACTTCCGCCGTTCAATGTCCGGAACTTCCGCACCTCAACGACAAGCACATCAACAGCTATATCAGACGAGAAACTAGCCGTTGAAAAGTAAATCCGAAACTTCCGCCGTTCAACACAAGGGACTTCCGATTATCGAAAGTTCCGTTTCTAATGGGTGAAACTTCCGCTTCCACTCAGGTCCAACACATGGCACCCTCTGGAAAAAACGTACCGCACCAAAATTCGAACTTCCATGTGCAGTAGTTCCGCTCCCAACATGGCGGTACTTCCGTGCTTCCGAAAATCAGCTAAGTCCCAAAAAGGGTGCTTCTTTGGAGAAAACGTTCCGCCGGATTTCGAACCTTCCGGCCTGCGGTAGTTCCGTAGTTATAACACCGAAACTTCGATTATCCTGACAAAGCAGCAAATGACTTTTTCAACAACTCCAATTGCAAAACACATTTGTCAATTGATAAGCCATGCCAATAAGGATCACAAGCAAGATTCCCAACAAGTTGCAAAATACATTTGCCAACTTTTAGAATTATACCACAAGGAATAAGGTACATGGATTTACACCATTTACAAAACACATTTGCAAACTTAAGTCACATGCTACAAGAAATCAAACATGAGCATCAACTATTTGCAAAACAAATTCGCAAATAACAGCATCATGCAACAATGCTAAGGTGCATGGACTTCAATCATTTGCAAAACACATTTGCAAACTATAGTCCCATTCTACAAAGATTAAATGCATGAGCATCAAATATTTGCAAAATACATTGGCAAATAATAGCTCTATGCATAGATGAGCTAGAGCAAACATAATAAGCTATCAACACATAACTAACTCATGCTACTAGTCAAAATTCCTCTTAATAGTACGGCAATCCTATACTAACAATTCGGTCTTCCAACCAAACATCAAGACCGGTAAAAGACTGGAACACACCTTAGCCCTAGTTAGTCATATCTTTGCATTGCATCTTTTTGAAACTTGATGACGCACATCAACACTTCAAGTCCGGGTCCTTGAATGACAATCATCAACACATGATGATCTCTTCACTTCGGGATCTTGTCTTGAACATCATCAACACATGATGATTTTTTCATCCCGAGTCTTGACATGCATCAACACATGATGCATTCTTCATTAGACCTCCATCAACATATGATGGGTCTTCTCTTGATTTGATGTGCATCAACACATGATGCAACCTTTACTACAAGTCTTCATATGCATCAACTCATGATGCATCATTCACTTGAATCTAGACTTGATGATCAACTCATGATCATCCCAAGTCTTCATCACCCTGGAACATAACCTATTAATTCAACTCATGAAAAATGTTAGTTCCACAATATGATTATCATTAATTACCACACCATACCATTAACTCATAATGGTAGGACAAGATATATCTATCTTTCCCTCTTTGGTAATTGATGATAACCATTTCAATGACACATAAATTGATTTGATGAAAGTAACATGTTATGAGTATATATATATTACACAAGTCATATATATACTCACACCACGAGTATACGAGAACTACACAAGTTCTACATACTCAAAATATGAGTATATGAGAACTACATAAGTTCTATATACTTACAACATGAATATACAGAACTACACAAGTTTTATATATTCGAAATATGAGCATACACGAACTACACAAGTTCTACATACTCAAAACATAAGTATACAAAGGATACACAAGTTTTGTATACTCAAAGCATAGGTATACAAAGACTACACAAGTTTTGTATACTCATACGGATATGTTTCAAAGTAAGGATCCCAAATATATGTGAAACACGAAATATAGATCAATACTAATGAAACCACAAAATATAGAATGAGCTCCCCCTAAATGTGTGCATACACATATGTGTAAAGAAAACGTATGCACATATTCAAGTTATACTTATGGTGAAGTTCAACATATATTTTGGATCCGAGGAGTGCAACATTATGTAAGAATATAAGTCGAATGCATACCTCGTTGAATTTCACCTTTATATCCAAATGAGATTACACACTAGATACATCAATAGAATTGTTAGTCTCACAATTAGATTTGTCATTAATCGCCAAAACACTCCATTTACTCATAATGGCGGGTCTAGATCCTTCAACGTGAACAATGACGGCTTCATGGTGGAGTTTAATCTACGACTTCCACTCCACATCTTCCATGGCGTGATTGAGGTGGAGCGTGCGTGAGCGGAGCAAGAAAGTCGCTCGGCTGAGGGGATTTTTGCATAATTTTGCACCAACAGGCGGGGACTTTCTACAAAACTAGCAATTAAGTGGTGGGGGCGTCTACCTCCATCTGGACCATCTGGCGGGGACATTCAGTATGGTAGAAAGAACAATTGAAGAAAGAAAGTCATCCCTCACGCCCAAGATGGTGGAGTCAATCACCCGCATCAAGGAGGGGGAATTGACAAAAAGAGCGACATGAGCATCAACTGGAGGACCCCGAGATCGTGTAGGCGTACGCTGATCTGGAACGCATGAACGATCTCGATATTAGGGAGTAGTTGGTATGTATACATGTAGTTACTGTACTCTTTTCCTTACCGGGCCGGGGTACCTCACACTGGGTGTAAGGTTTTTAACGAGACAATAACTATGAATCTGTACCCAATGATGAATAAAATTTAGTACATTTCCCCCAAATATTTGTGTCTACAATTTATTGCATTATTTCCTATCATCCATGTAGAAGGTGAACATCACCGCAACCTTTTCCTTTTTTTCTTCCCATCCTCATCTCAAATCACTGGCTTACTATGACTCACTTGTATCATGGATTCATGCTTGCACTCCTCTTCTTCAGCTCTTCTCCAATCCCCATTTCCCATTCCCCAAGCAGGAGGAGGAGGCCTCGGCTCCAGCTCCGGTCCTGCCCAATCTCCGATCCCCATTCTCCATTCTCCAAGCAAAGGGAGGAAGAGGTCATAGCGGCGGCGGCGGCGCGGTGACAAGAAGAAGGCAGTGGCGACAAAAAAGAAAGAGGCGGCTCCGATGGCGGCGCAACCCATCGTCTTTGTGGGTGGTGACAAGAAGGACAAGGGTGTCGAGTTGCCGATGAAACAGGGGGAGGGGGACAAGAAGAAGGATAACGACAAGGAGAAGAAGGACAAGGACTAGTCCGCGGCCGTCTCCTCGTCTGTCGTGGCGATCTAGCTAGATCCGGTCCCGCTATTGTCTTCATCTTCGTAGATGACGATGGCGTCGTCTTCCTTAGCGATGCATTGGCCCTCGGTTTGTCGTGCCCTGGGCCTCATTGGAGGCGACTCGTGTGCCACGGCACAACACGGTGAGATAGCCACATCGGGCCAGCACAGCCCGACATGACCCAGAGCTTGTCGTGCCGCCGGGCACGGCCCGACTCCGAGGTCTACTCCCGTGTGCCCGGGTTGGTGCGAATGGCCCGCGGACGACTCGTGAGCCCGCCAGGACGTGGTGCATGCCACAGTGAGATCGGGCTTTTAGGCTAATACACGGCGTAAGGGACAGTCACCGAGTCACTTATCTGGAGGCACCACCGCAGCAAGCCCCATGGTGCTAGTCCCTACTCCGGTACTCCTACCCAACCGTGGTCTAGATGAGGCCAAGCCCGTGGGTTGGGGATTTTCACTGACCGGTCACTTGCTGAATCGATCAACACATCTCTACTACTGAGAAATCATTACAAGTCTCGAGAACGCCATTCCTTTTTGCCGAAGAGGGCAGATGCGGCGGCCATAAAGGACTTGCGGCCTATCAGTCTGGTCCGTAGCTTTGCGAAGCTATTGTCGATCCGGCTTGCAGGGAAGCTAAGCAACTTGGTCCCAATTTCTCAGAATACATTTATCAAGGGGAGGTGCATCCAAGAAAACTTCTTTCTTGTGCTGCGGCAAATGGCGAAGTTGCTCCATCAGCGGAAAAAACCGTCTCCTAAACACAAAATGACAACCATAGCAGAAGCAGCAGGAAGTGGCTACACTACACGTGCTTCAACAACGAAGCTCAATTTCAGATGAATCTCTAGCCGTTTATCGTCAGTTGCCAAAAACAAGAAAAACAAGTATTAAGTTCAACCTGTAACTTGCAATTTAAAATCAGGTATGAACTAGCTTTGATTTTTCATCAGGTACAGACAAGAAAGAGAAGATGTATAGCACAAAAATTACATATACATGTCAATGAATCAGCATATAGCAATTAGCAACAGTCAAGTAGATGTATAACTCATGTAACTAAAAACCACAACTCACTCCCTGTGTGCTAAAAAAGGGATTAAAGAATACAAGAAGGGTACAGAGCCTTTGAATCTGCAGGAAAGTAATACGGTAAAAGCCATCAACACTGAAAATTTGCACAATACCTACTGATGCTCCTCCTCCATTAAGTTTTCAACAAAATTACGCTGTGCTAAACGATAATTGAGAATTCCCATGGTTGCTATACATGCCCTGCAGTAATATAAAAAATTTCCATGTGAATTATTACGAATTCCAACCCCTAAAAGAAAGAAGATAATTATCAAACTGGAACCACGAGCAAATTACATATTACCATGGATACCACCAAAAGAAACATGGGAATTTGTATAATTTTAAACCAAATGCCCAAAAGGCTAAACTTTTTGGCCCAAAATGGGAATTTGTATATGCCATCATAAATTCACAACTACCTCACATTTGGGTCTGCCATTAAATTTTGTTTATTTTTGTATTTGCCATCCAAAGGAACAACTACTGCTGCTATATGCCACTGTTGACAGGCTAAGCTGGTGGTCATCATTACCGATTGTGATCATTGACCGCAAAAGTTCATAATGCTGATACGGACTATCACTAATTTGGTACAATCGAGTGAATGTACACATGCCAAGTACACTAAATAAATAAGGAATTCGCAGCACGGGTGCTCGTGGCCAATAAGCAGCGGTCCACTCAAAATTGATGCATGCCAATTGCTTGTTTTAGCTGAATGAATCACACTAAGAAATCAGATTCAAAGGTTATCCTACATTTGCAAGAAATCAGAATTGGAATCACAGTTAACGAGTAAAAATAAGCAACATTACAAATCTGCATGAAGAAACCCAGCCGTTTGGGGCGGCTGCGCGCCTCTGCCTCAGCCTCCGAGCCGAGGCCTCTCCTGCTGCCGTCACGCGGTTGCGCCCATTTGGCGCCGCATCTGCCTCCGGTTGACAGTCTCCGGCGCCGGTCGCCGCCTCCGCTTGCTGGTCTGGTCTGGTCGCCCGTCGCCGCCTAGCCGTGAAGCGAAACTGCCTCTCGAAGGCAAAAGGTTGCTCTCCATCGAGTTGGACTCTCATCGAATTAGCCCAACCGCTAGCGCGTGCCTAAAGCGCACACGAGTCGTAAATCGTCGTGATTCCGCCCAGCCCAAAGCGAAACAACGCAAACCGCCTTTGAACTTTTCCTGCCACGGCATCTCCCAATTCCGACCTCGCGACCTCGCGAGTCGCGTAAGTCCCAAACCGTGAGCCCTGTTCCGTCTCCTCGAGGCCACCGCGCCCCGCCCCGCCGACCGCCGAGGCCGAGCCGTGACCTGCTTCTTCGTCCGCTGCCGCGGGTCGGGAGATGGGCGTGCACGGGCTGTGGGAGCTGCTGGCCCCGGTGGGGCGGCGGGTGTCGGTGGAGACCCTGGCGGGGAAGCGGCTGGCGGTGGACGCGAGCATCTGGATGGTGCAGTTCATGCGGGCGATGCGGGACGACAAGGGCGACATGATCCGCGACGCACACCTCCTCGGCTTTCTTCGCCGCATCTGCAAGCTCCTCTTCCTCCGCGCCCGCCCCGTCTTCGTCTTCGACGGCGCCACCCCGGCCCTCAAGCGCCGCACCCTCGCCGCCCGCCGCCGCCACCGTGACGCCGCCCAGGCCAAGGTCCGCAAGACCGCCGAGAAGCTCCTGCTCTCCCACGTAAGTCACCTCTCCCTCCCTCCGCCCTCTGCATGCGTCTGTGCGTAATTTAGGTATCCCCCACCGTTGATGATGCGGATGATGGTAGATTTAGAGGGAAATTAACCGCTATTCCGAATCGTGCAATACATATTGACTAGTGGTGGACGCAGTATTTGCACAAGACACCCTATTTCGATCTTAGTACAAAAGAACTTAGTATGCTTTGATCATGTGAACAAGACGATGCTCTACTGGGGTCCATGTACTACTTTTGGAGGATGTTTCCTTGCATTTCTAGGCATAAATGTGTGATTCAACTTGTGTTTCTTTTAATAGCATGGTTAACTAAGTTAATTCAGCATTTGCCAGAAGTTAAGGGGCCAATTTATATCACCGACTTCCTTCCTATTCGCCTCCAACCCCGGAGACAATCCTATTACAAGGTTGATCTGTAATGCAGAAAGCGACTTATCTTGAAAGTATAGTAGGCATAATGGAGAGTTGTTTTGGCCTATAAAAATTATTGGTGAGGGTATACTTTATTTGCAGTAAGTTTCTGTTTTAACCTTTTTAGTTTCTTGTCCTGGATAGTCCGACAATACTATCACAAGGTTGATCTGTAATGCAGAAAGCAACTTATCTTGAAAGTGCAGTAGGCATAATGGAGAGTCGTTTTGGCCTATAAAATTTATTGCTGAGGGTATACTTTACTTGCAGGAAGTTTCTATTTTAACCCTACTAGTTTCTTGTCATTGATAGGCCATCATCAATTCATGATAAGTGTGCCTTTTCTTCCTATAAAAACATATGGCTCAACGATTATTCTTTTAGCAACAGTATGTCAGTTTTTAGGTGTACTAGTCTTGTAAGTTTGTTGAGCAAGGCAAGATCAAGATATTGATGGTTTTGAACCTGTGGTTGTCAGCTCAAGGCGAGGAAGCTTGAAGAGTTGGCAGCACAAATCAAAAGTGACAGAGTTAAGCATGATGCTAAGGGCAAACAAGTTGAGAGCAGTAGAGGAGAAGAAACCGAGAAAACAAATGGAGATCAAAACGAAAATGATGATGATGAGAACAGTGGGGGAACTGTTGCACCAATCAACCAGGAAAAACTGGATGAACTGTGAGTGCCTTCCTGTAATTTCCACATCTTTCTTACTGGTTAAGGTCAGTAATTTGATATTTCTATTGCATGTGTTAAGGCTGGCCGCATCACTTGCTGCAGAGGATGAGGCAGATTTGACTGACAAAGGGAAACACCATTCTGCAAGTGTTCAATTGCAAGAAGGAGCTGGCATTGATGAGGATGATGACGACGATGACGGAGAGATGATCTTCGTAAGTGCCTGACTTTTATTTCTTGGTCGAACGTACTGTCCCATCTAATTCAATGAAATATCCTCTTTTACTGGCTTTCTTGTTCTTGTATTTCACAAAAGAGCTTAGTCTATTTTTTATGGTACATTGATTGTTTGCTGCATTTGTTAGTGTGTTTAAAAGATACCTGATTTTCTGTTGCTATTGCAGCCTATGACAACTGGTGACATTGACCCTGCAGTATTAGCTTCTCTCCCTCCATCAATGCAGTTGGATCTTCTTGTTCAGGTAAAGAGGCCAAATTAGTGGTTCTTTTGTTTGTCCTTGGTACCTTCAACTGCATATGTTTACAAACTAATGAGGGAGATAACTTCTTTTTTTTGTGTTCTCTTTAGATGAGGGAGAGGGTGATGGCTGAAAACAGGCAGAAGTACCAGAAAGTAAAAAAGGTACTGTACTTGCTTTTGGATTATCTGCATGGTTAAATATATCATTAATGTTGCTACGTTTTAACTATAAAATGTAGTGTATTGTAATTCTAGGAGCCGTTGTCTCCTTTAGTAAATTATTTGTTTTGGATGGCTAACAGTCCTTTCACCCCTTTATATGATTTTACAGAACTTGTGCCAGTTTTAGTAATGAAAGGGTGGCATATATGGTCTTATAATGCCTTGTCTCCTTGCAGGAACCTGCAAAATTTTCAGAGCTTCAAATACAGTCCTATCTGAAAACGGTTGCTTTCCGTCAAGAGATAGATGAAGTTCAGAGATGTGCTGCAGGTAAGGGTGTTGGAGGCATCCAGACATCGAAAATAGCATCAGAAGCTAACAGAGAGTTTATTTTCTCTTCATCATTCACCGGCGATAAACAGTAAGTGATGTGTTACTTTGTGTCAATTAAAGTGTATAAACATCACATTCAGGGTCTGGCCATTTCGAAATTTCCAATTCCTACATATATCTGTTTGATATATTCCATTGTAATATCAGTTAGTTGATTATAATGTCTTCTCAATACCAGGACTTTGGCGCAAAGAGGTCGTAAGGAGCAGATTGCTGATTCTGTTAAATCAAAAAAGGTCATTAGTTCCGCTGTCTTCAAATCCAACTCCACATGTAGTTCTAGAACAATTAAGCCTCATAACAGTGAATCTTTGAGGGATTTTGGGCCTGATGTTGAGACTTATCGTGATGAGAGAGGACGGATTAGAGTAAGTAGGGTCAGAGCAATGGGAATTCGTATGACTCGTGATATTCAAAGGAATTTGGATTTTATCAAAGAGCGTGAGCAGGTCAAAAGTAGGCGACAAACCAATGTAGGCAAAGGATCAACTAGCAACGATGAGCCCCCAGATTTTCCTGAACATCTTTTTGACAGTAATGGACTACAGAGTTCCCTCGGGCTTAGTGAAGATTTTGCTGAAACTCTCAATGACAATCATAACTCATCATCACTAGCAGGAGGATCTGGTAACATTTCTGAGAGTTCCTGTCATGGAAGCAAAGAAACAATAGAGATATCTTTTGTGGATGATCAAACTGAAGTGAAAGATAATGATGACCAGATATTTTTGCATTTAGTTTCTGGAAGTTCATCCAACTTATTTGCTGACGATGATTGTTTGGCCAAAAAACCAGCAGATTCTGGTGACTCTGAGTGCATGTGGGAAGAAGGTGTTATTGAAAGAGAAACACTTCCTGTGAAAATCGATGAGAAGGACCATCAACCATCTCTGCCGAATGACTACTGTACCGATGATGAGGTGGAATGGGAAGAAGGTGGTTGTGATGTTCCTGGAGTTCCTTCCAGTAGTGAAAATAATCAATGTAAACTACCAAAAGGCGATCTGGAAGAAGAAGCTCTCATACAGGAAGCAATAAGGAGAAGTTTAGAGGATTTTGAGAAGCAGGAATCTGAAACTGTGATCCATGAAGATTCACAAGCATCTGTTGAAAATAAATCTTTGCAATCCAATGATGATGTTCCTAAACCATCTGGATCTCCAGGCAAAACTCATTCCCATTGTGAAGCTGCTCTTGTGAAAGAGACTGTTGAAGAAATTGGAATAGAAATCAATGCTGATGAGAATGATGTAATGCATGACCCTGGAGTGCCTGAAGCTGATAGAGAAGTAAATGAAAACCGAGTTCAACTGGAGAATAATGATGGACAGGCTGATATGAACAAAGCCTATTCTCTGGATTTTCTTCCTCCATGTAATATTTCCACCAGTACTTTTGCTGCAAAACCATCCAACAGCTCAAAAGTTCAGGACAGTGATGCGATGGTATATACGACTAGAACTCTTGAAGAATCCAAGGATGACAGTGACAAAATTTTCAAGCATAACGTAACAGATTCTAATTATTCAAAATGCAACACTGATTATGTTTATATCGGAGAATCCTCCAAATCACCCGAAAAGGATCTATTGATGGATGAACTGGTAGTTGATGCTGCCATACACAAAGAAAATCTTACCCAGGGAGATATGAACTTTTCCACTTCTGAGATAAATTATACAAAGTTGAGTGACAATGGTGATAGCCATACTATGTCAGCAGCTAATCTAGAAAAGGAAATATCTCTTCTTAGACAAGAACAGATAGATCTAGGTAATGAAAGGCGAAAGCTTGAAAGTCATGCAGAGTCTGTCAGCAGTGAGATGTTTGCTGAATGTCAGGTTTGCTACAATCCCTTTTTCTCCCATCTGAATAACTTAAGATTCTTGAGGCGGGGTTTACTCTGAATTGAGGTCCATTGAAACGATAAATAACAGTAAATGATTTAGTTTACTAGTACAAATCATTAACTTTGATACCTTTGACAGTAAATGATTTAGTTTACTAGTACAAATCATTAACTTTGATACCTTTGCATGATACAGGAGTTGCTCCAAATGTTTGGCTTGCCATATATAATTGCACCCATGGAAGCTGAAGCTCAATGTGCATACATGGAAATGAATAACCTTGTTGATGGAGTTGTTACTGATGATTCAGATGTGTTTCTGTTTGGAGCAAGGCATGTTTACAAGAACATATTTGATGATAGGAAGTATGTGGAAACATACTTTATGAAGGTTTGTCCTCTTTCTGCATCTTGTTTTACTTCTCTTTTCATTATTTTTCCAGCTGAAGCAGTAAGGCAAGTATACATGTTCTTTTTCAGTTGGTGTTGTAATTTGTTTTCAGGACATTGAGTCTGAGCTTGGGCTAACAAGAGAACAATTAATACGTATGGCTATGCTCCTTGGGAGTGACTACACTGAAGGAATTAGGTAATATATGCTAGCAGGAATTTGTCTCGTATTTTTGTTAGATCTTAAAACAGTTTTGCAAATGTACATTATTTCTTAGTGACAATTGTCTAATGTCTTGCAAGCTAACAATTTGATGGCAATTGCATCTATTAAAATGAAATCAAAATTTCATTTGTTTAGTTGTATTGTTGGATATTCTTATGTAAGAAGTGCAGCTCAAATTTTCTTATCCAAAAATTGAGTGTTGAGTGCTAGTTTTGTTTTCTAGGAAAGGGTTGCCATATTTTTGTTCTGTAAGTAATTGCATTTTGAAAGCCTGTCTAAACTTCAATTTACAAAACTTTGTAGTTTAGTCATTACGTTTTAGTTTTTTTAGTCATTACGTTTTAGTTTTAACATTTTCAAGTCAGGCTTATTTAGCTTATGATGAATTAATTTTTTTGGCGGCAATAGCAGTTTACTGGATTGTCTTTTTTATTTTCATGATACTTACTGTTTTATAAATAACTAAATAAGCCAGCTGTGATGCAACATTTCATCTAGTCAATTTGTTCTGGTTTGTCCTGCTTATTATTTTATATACTAATACTGGTGCTGCAGTGGTATTGGCATCGTGAATGCTATTGAAGTTATGCATGCATTTCCTGAGGAAGATGGACTCCAAAAGTTCAGAGAATGGATTGAGTCACCGGACCCAACAATATTGGGGAAGCTTGACATGGAAACCGGTAGCAGCTCAAACAAAAGGGAACCTGATGGAAATAATTCATATGGAAAGGGAAATAACCAGGAACCTGAATCTATTGAAGGTTCTTATGATAAACAATCTTCTAATGAGACCCAACAGATCAAGGAAATATTTATGAGTAAGCATGTAAGTATGTTTTCTTTTAGGGAACATCTTGTGTACTGCTGTAATTGTTTGAGTATGTTAGATAAGTGCTTTACTAATATTTATTCTGTACTTGTTATTCTTTATTTATATATCAGAGGAACGTGAGCAAGAACTGGCATATTCCTTCAACTTTTCCCAGTGAGTTAGTAAAAATTGAATACATTTCTCCACAAGTTGATGAATCAACAAAACCTTTCTCCTGGGGAAGACCAGATTCAGGCTTACTACGCAAGTAAGTTGTCTTGAAGAGAGACCTAATTTTTCTATGAATACAAATAAGCGATCGAACATATCATCCTGTGCATTACGTTCCTTTCCCTGCATTTCTTAAGATCAAATCATTTGTAAGGGGAGCAGTGTTTTTCTTGTTGGTATTGCTCTCAATTTATTGACAATACACTGTCTGACATACTGGCAATCAGGCCTTAGCAGCTCGAATATCTTAAGTATGCCCATATGCCAGCTTAGTATGCTGGTTGTGCTCACAGACTGGTAGGGAAAACCCTGAGTAAAGTCATAATTGCAAGCAGAGCATTTTCTTTTCTTTTAGCTCTCTGAGATTTATAATCAATTCGTTTTTATAATGCGGAATGCCTATTTTCTCCCTTTTGAGAAATGATGTTTTTGTTGGCTTTTATAAGTCATCCATTGTTCATCATTATCCGTTTGAAAGTAGTATTGGCCTGGGGTGTGCGCTCGTGGTCATGTGTGGATACAGTTGATGCATTAGCATTATGGTTAATTCTCTTGGCAACATAACTGGAATGATGCTTATACTATGTGCTTCTTGTACTCTTATGTAACATCATGTTTCGACTGTTTGGTTCTAATAGAAGGTATATTTGAGGTAAGAAGGTTTATCTAATAAAATTGAATCAGAGATTAATTCAAATGGTGTTTCAAGACCATTATGCCCATTCAGAAGTCAACATGGAAATAATGTTAAGTTTCCTGTGCAAGATTAATTTTATTTGTACAGCACTATGCACAGTGCAAGTAAACTGAAGTTATGTACTACTAAAAATTTGAAAGTCTTGCACTGTTGAGCAGTGAGGAATGGAAGCTAATGTGTAGATTGTAGTTTTCTTGTATTTTATACTGACATCCTGTTCATGAGCTTTATCTTCCACAAGGGGATCTGTGTGGGTTATTTTTTCTTTTCAAAAAGCAAGAATGATGAATCGATGATATTAAAAAGTATACAGGCCCTATTTCTTCTGCATCTTTGGTGCAACAAATGAAGATCTAATGTCGATTTCCTTCAGGTTATGTTGGGAAAGGTTTGGGTGGAGCAAGGAGAAAGCTGATGAACTGCTAATTCCTGTTTTGAGAGAGTATAATAAGCACGAGGTACTACTCTAGCAAATTATCAATTATATCTACTACATTCTAGGATGATATGATGTTATGGATATGGAATGTCTATGCATAATGTTGAGTTTTTCTATGCATAATGTCGAGTTCTGAAATTTACTTGCTGTCGTTATTTCAGAAGAATGTCACCAAAGTTTGAAAAGAAAACTGTACAAAGGTGAAGTATTAACATGTTAGCATTTCACCCTTATGTTTTGTAATTTTGGGTATGCTGGTAGCAAGGATCAAAATCCCGGCGGTTACCGGAAAACCCGGTGGGGACCGGGATGAACAGTAATCAGCTGAAATTTTTCAGATTTAAATTTGGTTTTATGACTACATAATGCACTTCTTAGGTTGGTTTAGGCTTTTTTTTATGCTAGATTACCTATTGTATGAGCTAAATATGTTTGAATTATTGTACTCCCAAGTCCCAACATTTTTTAGACAATATTATTTCATTAAACACTTTCTAATTACAACTAGACATCAAGCTCCTTATGTATCATGATTGTTACTTCATTAAACACTTTCTAATTAATATTTGTATTATTCCAATTGCTAATTACCCATAACCAGTTTTCTCTGTTTTTGCGGTTTTGGGCGGTAACTGGTTAAAAAAATCCTCAATTCAAATTTCACTTTTCGAATTTCGAACGGTTTTTCCCGGTTTTTTCGGTAACCGGCCATTACCGTTACCACCCGTAGGTCGGGTTTTCCACCGGTTCCGAAATTTCAATCCTTGGCTGGTAGTGTTTTAGACCTTGTTTTGCAACATTGCCATTTAGACATTTGTCAATTAAAAAATCCAGGTGTTTGGGAATTCATTACCTTTCATCTTATCTGTTATAGCATTTAGGAAATCTCGGTCTTTTTCAAAATAGAATAGTTATGGTCTTATGTGCTTCGAATTCATTTAGCTAAGAGTAGGACGGTTTAACTGGAATGAGGGTGATCCGGTCCAAAGTAAAACATCGGTAATTGGTTATTTAAAATTCTTGCATTTTAATGTGAAATGTTTTTACTCACATACAGACTCAGCTGCGCATGGAGGCATTTTATTCATTCAACGAGAGGTTTGCAAAAATTCGTAGCAAGAGGATTAAGAAAGCTATCAAGGGTATTACAGGGAAAAGCTTTGCAGAAACAGATGATCTTGATCAGGATAGTCCCAGTACTAGTAATGCCACCAAGAAGAAAGGGACAAGCTCCTCTAGCGGTGCCAGAGCTAGAGGGAAAAGGAACAAGAATGCTGGACCCAGAAACATGGGAAGTCAAGAAGATCATAATATTGCTGATCCTGATAGCTTTGCAGATATGGATGAACTTACGAAAGAAAATAGCAATGCCAGTAAGAAAAAAATTGCAAGCCCCTCTGGTCGTTCTAGAGGAAGAGGAAGGAGAAGGATGAATGTTGGACATGAGACAACGGGAAGTCAGGAAGGTTCTGAAGTCAAAATTTCTACTTTAGTTTCAGATGAGGATTCGCATGAAAAACATACCAACAACTACAACTCAACAGGATCGGCATTACGTAGAGTAAGTTCCCCCCGTTGTTTTGGGCCTTTTCTATTGTATGGTGCTTATCTCATGTTTCTAAGTGTAGTCTTTAACACCGCTGCACTGTGCAACAGAAAACTTCTACTGTGCACCAGAAAACTTCTGTCATGCACTATCTTGTATCATGATTGTGTGATGCAAACTCTCTAAAAGTTGTTAACACTAGATCTCCTTGCATACTAAAGTTATAGTTCAGTGTTCCCAGATTTTTGGAATGCTTCAGTTTCTGTGTTTGTTCAGATTTTTGGTATTTCTCGCTATCACGCTTTACAATGAGGGAGCTATAGAGAGTATCTGTACTGGAATATTGCCAACTAATGCAAAGTGCATGGAAAATGTGAAGCTTATCCAATATTCATGTTGATGATCCATAGAAAATGTTATAAAAAACTGTTTTGGCCTAGAAAAACCAGTTACCATTGGTTATTGGCTGGTTACATCTGTTTTAGTCCTTTGCTTTCAGTCACAAATGTGTGTTTCGTTGAGAATCAGAATTGGTGTGTCCCGCCTTTCTTCTGTTCTCCATATTAAGAGCAGTAATATTTGCATTAGAAACAAGACTCATTATATCTGCATGGTGATGTTGTTTCTGCAGTCAAATAGGAAGCGGAAACAGGTAACATACGTGGAAGATGGTCATGAAGCTGATGACCATGATGTTCCCATGCACCAAATTGATGAAAATGACCAA
Source organism: Hsuehochloa calcarea (assembly GCA_036346395.1). Classification (NCBI taxonomy): domain Eukaryota; kingdom Viridiplantae; phylum Streptophyta; class Magnoliopsida; order Poales; family Poaceae; genus Hsuehochloa; species Hsuehochloa calcarea. The sequence continues at coordinate 33,229,903 of CM070597.1, forward strand.
AGCCAAGCTGCTGCGGAGGGGGACATGCCTGGACAAGAGACACAATCTAATCTGGTCCATCAGGATACAACTGAACTGAATAGTGATCAGATGCATACAGATCCAGGCATTGCCGAAGATATGAATGATGGTCCCTTGGGCTTTGAGTTATGCGAGGATCATCAGACGGATTCTGCACCAAAAGACTACCTTTTCACTGGAGGTGGATTTTGTATGGAAGGGGGTGACGAACAAGATACAGCAGGTGATCGATCTGGTGCAGAAATGGAAGATGGAAAAAGTGATGCCTGTGAGGATATCGGTGGGGTTTCAGACAGTGGTAAAAGTATGAGCTTGTCGACGACTGGAGAGTGTACAGAGAATGCGAGTATGGAAGCCCGAGGTGCATCATCTTCATCGCAGAGACGTAATGCCAACCGTGGTTTAAGTGCCATGCCTACGCTTACAAAGCGTAGGAGAAAATCATGACATATTTGCAAATGTATCACGCCTAGAACGCCATTTTGGCCTGCTTCGTTCAAGTGCTGCTTGTATTTCGCATTGGCATTTTGTTCAGCAACCTTGTAGATCATGCGGTTGCTACACTGTTTGTAGGTCAGTTGAATACTAAAATGCTGGTGAGAATCGTTTCAGTAGATCGTTTCGCTAGCTACAGGCTTACAGCCATCATAGGTATCCATGTATATTCGTTGCGGCAAACATTCAGATCTGTACATCATACTTCTGTTGTTCTATTCCCACAATCATTTAACTGCAAGGCAAAAGTCATATTTGGTGCTGGCGTCAGCAAAGCAGTTTTTTATCCCATAGACCCTAGTTTTTCGCAACATGCAATATTTTCCAGTCCCACTGAGGCATTGACTAAACATAGGTGCACTGCAGCGGGATCCTCCAATCAATAATGCGGCGAAGGATAAAATGTTTCACTGCCATCTTTAAATAGCACAAAACTACAAGTTCTGCATTCGCACTAAAACTCCGGGCATTAAAAAACACGTCTAGACATCAATTCCTTTGGAATCTATACTCTTTACGTTTGTTTTGGAATACAGGAATTTTATATAATTTTGTAGAAATTTTACAAGGAACGATTCAATTTCTACGTACCACGGGAAAACCAAAGAAGATATGCAAGGAGCTCTGATAAGATATGTTGTTTGTAAAATTTATAAGCACAAATTGTCTACAAAGTTTTCAGGTGGAACATAGCACTTGTTTAGACATGCTGTAAATGTGAAACAAGACAATGATTAGTGATGAGGCAGACACAACCTTATTACAACCCTGACGGTACGGTACATAGTTAGAACTATAGTCATAAGGTAGCTCGTCAATCTCTTTGTTATTTAATTCCTTCGAAAAATTTACCTTAGGAGTCAAAATCTTTTAAAAATTACATAAGGACCGCGAATAATTCTAAATTTTCTACCGTTTCTAGACAGATCACAACTAGGGATCTAGTAAAATACTATAATGAATATCGTGATAAATTAAAAGAATTATTTAGTACATGTACGTTTTCGGTAGCTTTAACCTCGAACATATGGAGTAGTCAGGCACGGATGATTACCTTAGTGTAGTTGCTCATTATGGTAATGACAACTGGGAAATAGAAAAAAGAATTATATGGTTCAAACTTATTGATGTAGCACACATGGCTGAGAATATTGCATACTATATTATCAAAATCGTGGAAGACTTTGGTCTTACAAATAAAATATTCTCAATAACTTTAGACAATACCGTCACAAACTATAGGGTAATAGATATCCTCACTCTATTATTGAGTACATACGTTGAATCCTTTTTATTACATCAGCGATGCACTTATCATATTATTAACCTTATAGTAAACTATTAATTCCTTACATGCCACTGATAAACTACATGATTCCTTATATGTCACTCATTGTGAGGCTGACATGTGGGCCCGGACCCACATATCAGTGAGACATCGGTGGCATATAAGGAACAAACGAAGTTATTCAGTGACACCCTATAGTAAAATACGGGTTGAAGAGGTTGGATCCGTACGTTAAAGCTCTCCACGATGCGATATCTTTCTTAAATCATTCTAACCAACGAATCACAACATATAAGAACTTCTACAGTGCAATGGATGTACGTTAAAAAAATTGGTTTAGACATGCTGGTAAAATGAAACTCTACTTACTTGATGCTTAAGAGTCTTCTTACCATATAAGAGCATTTTTTCTGTTTTTATTCAAACACACTTTCGTAGCCCTGACGGTAGTGTACTACTGACTGAGCAATATTGGTTTGTTGCTGAGAAGACACTTCATTTTTTGAACACTTTGTTATGACTCCACTGCTACTTTATCCGTTGTGCATTATCCAATATCTCATATTCTTGTGGATAGTATTCTACGGATTGCTAGTCATTTGAAGGCACACGAAAATAAAATAGTTTTAGGAGATCTTAGAGTTAACATTCAAAGAATTGATAATGTTATTGAACTTCTTAGTGATGTTACATGCCTAGACTATTCTAACTATTTTATAGATGTTTTTGCTAATTTTTTTTGAGATTTTTCAAAGGTACGAACATAAGTTTCAGGGAGTTCGCTTACAACGACCTCCAGTAGCACCCACCACAGTGAACAAGACAAATGTGTAGGGGCAAGATCTGATGTGCAGGTTCTTCCTCCAAGTCCAGGGGTTCAGATTCTACACCTCCACCTTAAGCAAGACCAATCTCCAACCCAAGGAGTGGGGAACTATCCGCTATCTGGACAGTGATATGGTGGATTTCAACGTAGATGGCTTCAAAATTTTACAATTGTAGCATAACCATAAGATAACATATCATGTGCTATGCATATTAGCCCGTAATATGTTAACTATTCATGTCTTTATGGTTTCCTCTGAGTCTACTTTCAGTCTTTATTGAAGAATATTATAGGAGAGAAAACACATCCTATGAGTGAAATGGTGCAGATACTTCTAACCGTGAAGGACTGGAAACAAACTGATGCATGAATACAGCACTATGTAGATAATTCAGAGTTGGCAGATGTGTTCGAAAATCTGTATCTAGACAACGTAGAACATTGATGTATGCAGAACTATAGGTTGTACTCCTTTTCCTTTGTCAAAATTTTCTCATGTTGAATTTTTACTTGATAAATATTTTAACATGGTAACCATGTAAATATTTATAAACCTCTTTATTACATTTTGAATATATTTATCTCTTTTTATCGGTATATAACTTTTTTAAACAATTTTAATATTTATTTTTAAAATTCTATATATTTTTTAGATTTTTTAACTTTTTTAAAAACCTCTCAAGCTGAGATGGGCTACACGGCCAACTCAGCGCGCCCAGCAAAATATACCCGGGCCAGGCTGATAGGCCAGTGTTCCTTGCCTGGGTCGGTACTCCTGTCCTTCGGCCAACCTGACACAATTCATTAGTTAGTCAGGCCGATCGTGCTGGGCGTAAGTGTGCCATCACTATCCGTATGTCTGGACGCAGTTCGCTGTCTTTTTTGAAGCACGACCACGAGTCCCAGTGGTTTCGGAATCGTTAGAAGTCTGCGCTGCTGCCTGTGGCACGGCAGCGTCGCGGCGCGGACTCCAGCTCGGCCCGATCAACTAGCCCTCCGCGTCCCGTCGCCGTCGTGTTTCCACCAATCCACCGTCCCCGTCTTGCGTTCCGACGACTCGGAAGGATTCCCAGCTGTTCTGAGAACAACCTCGGCTGGCCGAAGCTTCGGCGTCGCGTCTCAAGGGCGGTTCCAGTTCGCGGAGGCGGTTTGGTCGACTGGTAGTGGGAGAGCCGTGCGCCCGCGCCGTGGAGCCTTGGAGGCAGTGTTGTGTTGGTGAACTGGCTGGTACATCTCTTGGGAGCCAGAAGTATGGCGCTCGGCGCTCGCCTCCTCCTTGGTCTCGCGCTGCTCGCCGCGCTACTCGCCGTCCTCCTCCAGCTCTACCGCCTCAGGAAGCCGGTGTGTTCTCTATTTGTTTTCCCCAAATCAAGTTTGCACTGCCTTGAATTTGATACATCTTAAGCGTATGAGCTAGAGCTTGCGTGTTGTCTAATCTACGGAAGCTGCATTGATTCTTGCAACCAATTCAGATCCAAAATTTACAGTAACCTTCCTTATTGGTTAGACGTATCCATGTGCTAAGACCTTGATCTATAGCATATCTGTGGTATACTACAATTTGCAACTTAGATGAATTTTGTAGTGAAAATAAAGGGATGCTAACTGCGTAATGGACTTTTAATCACGGCTTCTCCGAGTTATAGCTTTATGATTTAAGAAACATTGCCATTTTTGAGCTCTTTAACTTCCTGAGGTTGTAACACCCTTATCTCTTCTCACATCTGCTACAATGTGCAGAGGTTGTGGACAGTGGAGGAGTTGTCGATATACAATGGAACGGGTGAGGAGTTGACCATACTACTTGGGATTTTGGGGTATTCACACTTCTCTCTCGTATATCTTTATTTCTCTTGCATATTTTTGCTATTGTAGAAGCTGGGATCTTTCAAGTGGCAAACCATGTTCAAAGTTTTCCCCCCTGTTGTTCACAGGTTATGATACCTTAGTTTGTTGTTTCAATAGAAAAGAAGTTCAATCTGTTTGGTTGTGAATGCGAATTCAAATATACCTACACGTTGTTTAAGTTTTATGCATGGTGGATTCACTTAATTCCATTATCTTATCTTGGTCATTCAACTGCTTAGCCATTACCTTCCTTTTGCTTGGTAATGCAGCTCAGTGTTTGATGTCACAAAAGGAAGGTCAAATTACGGTCCTGGAGGAGGTTATCATCACTTTGCCGGCAGGTTACCATCTTATACTTGGAATTCTATCGTTGTAAACTGTATGTACAAGATTGTAGCTGTTTGTGTTGCACTTCTACAGCACTAGTGTATTTTCGTGTTAAGTTCTTGTTCTTGAGTCTGGACGTAAATAATGTATGCACAATCTCTTGCTAGAAACTTGAGGAGGTTCTACTTCTGTGAGTTCAATAGATTCCAAAATGTCATAACAGGCCTGAAAGCACTATTTGAATTGTTTGTGTCATACAATTCATTTTCACTAGGAGTATGAAATAAGCTATTCAACTTTTGGGCCACTAGTATAATTCTTAAATTTTTGACAAACTTCAAAGAGCATATTTTATTTTTCCTGAACTTTTTCACATGCTGATATTAAAACAGCATTTCCATAACAGGGATGCATCACAAGCATTTGTTTCTGGAAATTTTACAGGTAAGGTTGTACATATGATTGCTAGTTAGTTACATTTAGTAAAGCAGTTAGGTAAACATGAATTGATGTTAGCTGTATTGAGCTAAATTTCAGGACCTCCTTGATCTTCATCTAATTTACGATATAATCGTTTTGAACTGTAAGCATCGTAAAATATTCTTCTGTTTGATGTTTATTTAGTGCTAGCAAAACAGCAACAGTTCATGCGACTACATAAGGGACAGGGGAAACAGCAATAGAAAGCACATTTGTATATCGGCTATATTATAGAGGTACGGGCGATCATGAAGCAACTTTGTTATATCAGTGGAATTACTTTGTTATCAGGGTCAAATTGCATATTTAGTTCTGCATTAGCCCCATTGTTGAATCAACGATCTTACCCATACTTTGCCTCTTCAAGAACCAATACTTGGATGAAATGTCTAGCACACCGTCCTGTCAATTTCCTGGAAAACTGCTGAAGGGGGTTGCAGTTACTACTTTGTGCATTAGGTGTGGAGATAAAAAGAGATGAAAATAAGTTGTGTAGGGTTAATGTATTTTGTTTAGCATCTTTTATATTTGACATGTGGATCCAAAGGGCCTGTATCAGTAGTTAAATTTAATTTTTCATCATAAAATTAGCAGGGAGGTTTAGTTAAGACATAAGAGTAGGTACACTAGATCAGGGTTTGGGTAACCTGCTGAAAATCAGGATTTGCGATTCTATCGGACCCCCTTGGTAAAATTCAAAACCGGCCAAAAAAACGGTTTCAGATGAATTTTGCTCAATATAAAAGAAATTTATAACCATGTCTAAACACATGTGTGCATGCAGCCTAGTGGTAATGTTCATAGCATGGAAGAAGGCACGTCTTGGGTTCTCAAACCCTCAAAACTACACTATTTTTAAGTTTTTTCTGTTTTAACTTCGAAAATTTCAAATTTTGATTTGAAGAATTCGGCCAAAACAAAGAGGTTACCAAAACCCTACACTGGATCAAGAATAAATAAAATGAGGTTGGTCAGACTCGGCCCCTATGTGATGGGGAGGGGGGTTACAATGATATTGTTATAGGTAACTTAGATTCTTTTTTTCCTTGTTAAAGTTCTCGCCAACTAGGTAAATTTCAGCTTCTCACAACAATTGACAGAATGGGATATGCTTTCACATTGTTCCTTTTTAATATGTTTAATTTTCTTGGGGTAGTTGATATGTAAATTTTTCAAAACTAAAGCACAATCCAACGGTCAAGATTGGTATTAGTACCTTAGTACCGAATTACCCATTAGCACTAGATATATATATATATATATATATATATATATATATATATATATATGTGTGTGTGTGTGTGTGTGTGTGTGTGTGTGTGTGTGTGTGTGTGTGTGTGTGTGGATTGTGCTATTCTTCCCTAATTTAGAAGGTGTTTTCTATATATTTGCTACTTCTATATTTCTATATATATTGGTCATTGGCCCCTTTGCAATACAACAAGCCAATTTGTAACATGATATCAGACAGGTTAGGGTTAGGGTTTCCCTTCCCGTTTCTCTCCTACCCAACTCCTAAATCCACCGCCGCTAGTTCCCTACGCCCCCCGCCCTTTCCCGAGGTTCGCTCTATTTTTCCTTGGATCTAAGCCTCTCCTGTCGCCGTCGGTCGAATTCAGTTGGATTCACCGTCGATTGGTTGTTTCCCGGCTGAATCCGCCGCATGGTTGCCTTCCGCTCAGACCTGCCATCGCGTCTACTCTGCTTTGACTCCCGTCGCCTGGCTTTGCTTTGTCGCCCTGCTCTTCTTTGACTTTCGTTGTCCGACTCTACTTTGGTGCCTGCTTCGACTGGTCGTCGGTGTCGCGGGTCCTCTCGGCATCGTGGCTCTGCTTCGTCCCTTTGCTGCTGAGCGATTTCTCCCGACGTTGAGGCTCTGCGCGCTTTGGCTTTGCTGCTGCCTTCGGCTTGGTGGAATCCCTATGCGGCTCTGCATTGTCGCCAACCTGCTGCTCAAGCTCCCGAGCTGCTGCTGCTGCTCGCTCCTCTACTGTTCAGTGTTGTCTCTATTGCTGCTGCTGCTGCTTGCTCCTCTGGTCGAAGCAACGTGTCTGGTGCTACCTCCGCTGCCATTGTTGACCCCGAATCAGGGATTGGCAGCGGCCATCACACAAGGTGGCACCCTTCGAAGCTCAAGCATGGGCATCGTTTCGGTTCTGAAGCCGTCGGTCACCTTCAACAGTGGTCAACTACCGTGAGTTCGTCCAACACATGAGGATTCACTTGCGGGGATAGCGCCTGTGGGTCTACCTCACCGCGAGTGCCCTTGCCCACCCCTCCCCGTCCCGCCATCCGAGCCTGTTTTCCCTGCTGATGGTACTAAGGATATTCAATGGGCTGATGTTGCCGTCTTTGAGGACGCACTCGAGGAGTACCAGCTTGGGACTAAGTTTTCGGCTCGAAAGCCCAGTTTGAAAGCTCACTGGCCCAAAAAAGTATTAAAAAATGAAAACCTATTTTTTAATTTTGAAAATGAATTAAATATTGGTTTTTTGTTCCAAAAATGATTAAATAATATATTTAAAATCAAAATTCAAATTTTCGGGCTAGGCCGGGCTCGGGCCTGACCGTTTGAGGCCGGGCTTGAACCGAAGCCCGGCCGGCGCTTGAACAGCTCTAGCCGCTACTACTCCCACCGGCCTTCACTACGACTACTGTGATCGTTCTGGGCACATTGTCTAGTACTGTCACCAGAAGCAGAAGGCCCGCCGAGTGGCCGCACTTCGTGGGGGGAGCTGGATCCTCCCAATCAGGATCACGCCAAAGTTCCTTGGAGCAAACACACCAGGAGATGCTCACACTGCTTCGACGCCTTGCTGTCTGTACCACGGCACCAGGTTCTGCTGCTAGGTCTTATGGTCCTGCACCATCACCTCCTCCTCCAGGTATATCATCTCCTTGGATTCTGGATTCCGGTGCCTCTTTCCACATGACACCGGACTCCACTCATCTTACTTCTATGAGACCATCTGATCTTCCTCTCACAGTTCAGATTGTGGATGGCACATCTCTTCCTGTTGTAAGAACATACACTCTTTCCACTTCGTCTTTTCTTGTTCCTATGTATCTCATATTTCTGGTCTTACTATGCAGCTTATGTCAGCTGGTCAGATCACTGATCATAGCTGTCGCATCACTCTTGATTTTGATTCTTGTTGTGTTCAGGATCATCGCATATGGATTCTAGTTGGGACTGGTCCTAGGCGCTATCATTCTCAGCGTCTTTGGGAGCTCGACTGGCTGCATCTTCCTTCCGCTGCCTCCACCAGCCAGTCGGCCAGTACCACTGCCTTGGCTTCAATTCTTCTTCCACCACCACTTTTGTCTAGTGGCACTATCGGCTAGGTCATATTTGTGGTTCTCGTCTTTCGTCACTAGTAGGGAGTGGTGTTCTAGACTCTGATTTTTGTGACACCGCTTTACATTGTACGGATTGCAAGCTTGGCAAGCAGCTGCAACTCCTTTATCCCTCTAATGATTCTGAGTCTCAACGTCCTTTTGATTTGATTCACTCTGATGTTTGGGGACCGGCTCCCTTCACTTCGAAGGGGTCATATCTATTATGTTATCTTTATTGATGATTATTCGAGATACACTTGGCTCTATCCTATGTCTTCTCTCAGAATTTACCACCATGGTTCGCACTCAGTTTGAGTTGACCATTCGTATTTTTCTTGCAAATTCTGCTTATGAATATCTCTTCACTTCACTTCGTCGTGTTCTTGCTGAGCAGGACACTCTCCCTTAGTATTCTTGTATTGGTGCTCATACTCAGAATAGTATCACTGAGCGTAAGCATCTCCATCTTCTTGAGACAGTTCGTGCTCTTGTGCTCACTTCTCATGTTTCACCTCATTATTGGGCTGAAGCTGTCTCTACCTCTGCCTTTCTTATCAATCGACAACCCTCTTCTGCTCTCAAGGGATGCACTCTTTTTTAGCATCTCACTGGTTCGCTACCCCAGTAAAGTCACATTCGTTGTTTCGGTTGTGTATGCTAAGTTCTTCTTCCATCTCGTGAGCGCACTAAGTTTTTCTTGGCTACAACTCTTAGTATAAGGGTTATCGTTGCTATGATCTTGTTGCTCGATGAATAAGGATCTCTCGAGACATCACTTTTGATCAGTCTCATCCACTATCCTTATTTTTCTACCACCAGCTCTACTTCCGTTGAGTCGTTTTCTTTTTTTACTTTTCCTGACACTTCGTCTCCTCTAGTTCGTGTCTTACCATCCTCGTCTCACTCCCCACCGTCTCCTCCACCACAGTCTCCTTCACCACAATCTCTCCCATCTCCTTCGGTTTCCTCACCTCCTCTGGAGGTTCCTACCAGCTCTTCTGTTGAGATTTTCCCTTTTCTGCTGCACTACTCTCGCCGTCCACGGCCTCCTCCTCCTCCAGTTGAGCCTTCTACTCCCTTCACTACCTCGTCCTTGCTCGGTCCCGCTCCAGCCTCTCCTCCCAGGTATGATCTTCGTGATCATCGGACTGTCAGGCCTCCTAAGCATTACGGCTTTGCGGCCGCTGCTCTTGTTGAGCCTACAACTTATCAGAGGTCACGCCCATCGAGAGTGGCGCAGCGATGGTGAGAGATTGTTCCTCCGAGCGCTGCGGGACTTGGGATCTTGTTCCCCTACCTGCTTGTGTTACTCCGATCATGTGCAAGTGGATATACAAGATTAAGACTCGCTCAGATGGCTCTCTTGAGCGCTACAAGGCTCGTCTTGTGACCTGTGGTTTTCAGCAGGAGCATGTCCATGACTACGACGATACTTTTGGGCCTGTTGTTCACATGACCACTATTCGGACCCTTCTGTAGTTGCTTATGTTCTCTAGTGGTCAATTTCTCAGCTGGATGTCAAGAATGCCTTCCTCAATGGCGAGATGCTTGAGGAGGTCTAGATGCACCGCCCCTGGGTATTCTGTCCCTAATGGTATGGTGTGTTGTCTTCATCGCTCTCTCTACGGGCTCAAGCAAGCTCCTTGAGTCTGGTTTGAGCACTTCTCCTCTGTTGTCACTGAGGCCGGTTTCATCGCCAGTGACCATGACCCTACTCTCTTTGTTTACACCTCTCCTCGTGATTAGACTTTTCTTCTTATGTATGTTGATGATCATATCATCACTGGTGATGATCCTTAGTACATCGCTTTTGTGAAGAAGCGTCTCAGTAACAAGTTCTTGATGTCTGACATGAATCCACTTCGCTACTTTCTTGAGATTGAAGTCACTTCTACACCTGAGAACTACCATCTCTCCTAGGAGAAGTACATTCACGATCTTTTTGCTCACGCTTGTCTCACTGATCAGCGCACAGTGGACACTCCCATGGAGCTTGGAGTTCACCTTCGACTCACTGATGGAGAGCCCCTTGAGGATCCCACTCGCTACTGTCACCTTGTTTGTAGTCTTGTCTAGCTTAAGATCACTCGACCTGACATCTCTCACCATGTTCACATTCTGAGCCAATTCGTCTCAGCTCCCACTCAGCTTCACTACAGTCATCTTCTGCGTGTCCTTCGATATCTTCGTAGCACCATTTTTCGTCGTCTTTTCTTTCCTCGCTCTAGCTCCTTGCAGCTCAAGGTGTATTTTGATGCGACTTGGGCTAGTGATCACTCCGATCGTCGATCTTTTTCTACCTACTGTGTTTTTCTTGGATCCTCTCTGATTGCTTGAAAGATCAAAAAGCAGCCAACAGCTTCCTGCTCAAGTGCTGAGGCTGAGATGAGGGTTATGGCGTCGTTGACGGCTGAAGTTACTTGGTTACAATGACTCCTTCAGTATTTTGGTGTCTCTGTTATCAAGACCGACCACTCGCTTTGTCCGACAAAGACGGTGTGATCGAGATTATGCGAGATCTAGTGAAGTATGAACTCACTAAGCACATTGGTGTTGATGCTTTCTATATGAGATTGTAGGTTCAGGACCTGGTTGTGGCTCTTCAGTACGTGCTTTCGGAGCTTCAGCTAGCCGACTTCTTCACGAAGACACGTATACGAGCTCAACATCACATTTTTCTCTCCAAACTCAGTTTTGTTGATCCACTATATATATATATATATATATATATATATATATATATATATATATATATATATATATATATATATATATGTATTATTCTTCTCTAGTTTAAAGTGTTTTTTCCTTTATATTTGCTACTTCTATATTTTTGTATATATTGGCATATTGGTCCCTTTGCAACACAACAAGCCCATTTGTAACAACAATAACCTCTTTTGTGATTTAACAGGTGATGGGTTTACGGATTCTTTACAGGGCTTATCTACCATGCATGGAGGTACAAGAACACACTACGCATGGTTTCTTTATATTCATAATTCTTGTACAACCTATCAAATGCTCTGATGGTTAACAGAAATTGTTAGAGAGGACTATAGTAAAGTAGTCTAAGGGTAAAAATATTTCTTCAATTATAGTATGTTGTTTGTCCTCTTGCTCCATGTCTTCTGCAAAGTCCTAGTTGACATATTACTTGATCAACATACCAATTACCCATCTTTTTCTTATGTGAAAGCTCATAGTTATTAAACCTTTCTTCTTATGTAGTTATGTGCTTCTAGCTTTGCATGGACATAGGTGCGAACATGTGTAGAAAATATTTGCGCTGACACAATAAATCGCTAACACTATCAAAGATATGAAAAGGTCACCTCAATCTTGGTATCATGTATATTTTATGGAGTGCTGATGGAAACAGGCAACTTAATGTAAACATCCATATTTATTTTGGAGGTGTTTTTTAGATTTTTTTTTGGCCTAAAATGATACTATTTAAAACCAAACTAGCAGAAATTGTATCATCACCGCCGAATTTGCAAATTCGGGGATGAATTTATGGAGTCCCTTGTTCATGGCATGATTACAGGTGGCCCCCGGTTCGGCATGTCACAGCAGGCCGACATCGACGCTGCACAGACTCAAATGGGCCCGAGTCAGCGTACTGGTGCTCCTCCGCGCACTCAACGGTCTATGTACGCCCTCTGATCCGATACACACTCTCCAGACCGGCTGACGTATCCTACGGGATATACTCGGTGCAAAACCCAGACGCTTGCAGGCAAATTGTATTGTAGTGGTTCAGACGAGTTAGCCGTATTGTATCACGTGTTATGCAATTCTATTTTTAGATTTCGGTCCTGCGGGTAAATCACAGTGTGGAGCGGTGGTAGACAAGTAGTTGTAGTAATGGGTGGAAGCGTTTGTCCTGTAGAAATAATTTATACTGCAATTAATCAATTTAATGTATGTACTACAATTAATATTACTGTAATTTATCAACTTAACATATTGCAATTAAATCAGTTTAACATATGCAATTAATTTGTACCGAACGGTCGATGGACGGACGACACGCTTGACCACAGGCTGTAGGCTTGCTGTCCGAACGCAGCAACTCTCCCCAGCACAAATCATGCAGCTAGCAAGTCTGCGTAAGACGCCTAACGCGAGGAACAGTGTGCGCCTTTAGGCATGGCATGCGAACGATGCAAAGATTAAATAATAAATAAAAGACAGATACCCATACTTCATGCAGGAACAGTGCGGATGTAAGGGCCTTCTCCGAACCACCCACGCGTGTACTCTTGCCACACGTCCTGTGCACACCAGGGAGGTGCAGACGACAGGTGCACAGTACAGTCGCACTAGGGTGATGCGAACAAGGGCCTCTGAGCGTCCGTGGTGCGACCGACGAACACCCGTGGTGCGGATTTGGACGTTAAATTTGTAAATTCGGCCACAATGATACCATTTCTGCTAATTCGGTTTCAAATAGCGTCATTTACGGGGAAATTATGTTTCTTACGTATGCCTACTTCTGTAGCTTAATATCATGTACAAAGTTTTCTCTCTTTTCTTGTTGCTGAATTATTCAATATTTAGGTTTGAAACTTCCTTTCAGGTCAATAGCATTGTGGACTGGAGGAAATTTTACTTTGAGCGATACATGTGAGCTTCTTTCTTCATTGGTTGATCAAAGTTACTTTCTTTTCATATGATTTCTTTCTGAATACGAGGAATTTATTTAAGAGGGCATCTTCATGCTCGCGATGTTATTTTTCGTTTCGCTCTGGTCAACAATAAAGCATCAGAGATTCATATGCGATCTCTCTATATTCTGTTCAATGTTTGGATGTTTGTAATGTTTTCAAATCCGCTACTTATTTGGTATTGTTGATGTTATAAGTCATGCCTATTCCATCCAAAAAATATATAATGTGGATGCATATGCCATGTGAAACATGTTAAAGTTATTGTGGAAGTAGTGGGTCATGTAATAAAAGCTTTACTTGATTGATGCCTTGAGGGTATACCTGTAGTGTAGTAATATTCCAACGTGTAATGCAGATTTGCTTGTAAAATTATTGGACGCTACTATGACAGTCAAGGCTGTTATGAACAGAACTTCCATTTATTACGAGGTTAGTGAACCAATATATATACAAGTACATGTGTGATATATATATACAAGAAGTCTCTTATACAACGAGACAAATACACAAATAATAATATACATCTAACACCCCTCTCAAACTTATGATGGATCAACAACATTAAGTTTGGAGAGATAGAAGCTGTGCTGAGCTCTAGCCTGCGCTATTGTGAAGAAGTCTGTCAACTGAAGTTTTGAACCACATACTGAAGGGCAACAATCTGGTTCTGCACTTGTATCCGCATGTAGGAAGCATCAACACCAATATGCTTTGTAAGCTCATACTTCACCAAATTTGTGGCAATGTTAATAGCCCCTGTATTGTCAGATGAAAGAGGAGTGGATGCTGAAACAGAAACACTAAAATCATCAAGTAACCATTGTAGCCAAGTAACATCCACATTCAACAAAGTCATAGCTCGCAACTCAGCCTCAGCACTCGAACGAGAAACTGTCATCTGCTTCTTAGTGAAAGAGCTGGAACGAGGGAAAAATAGACGATGAGTGATGGTTCCACGAAGACATCGTAGAACACGAAGAAGATGACTGTAGTGGAGCTGAGTGGGAGCAGAAACAAAATGACTCAAGGTATGCACATGGTACAAAATGTCAGGACGAGTGACACCCAGATAAACAAGACTCCCAACAAGGTGACGATAGCGAGTAGGATCGGTGAGAGGCTCACCATCAGTGGGCCAAAGGTAAATATTAAGCTACATAGGAGTCTCATCGGTGTGCTGATCCGTTAGAAAAGCACGATAAAAAAGATCCTGGATATTTTTTTGGGGACATATAGAAGCCTTTAGGCGTAGAAATAACCTCAATATGATACCATATTATGAATAGAGCTTGTATTCATTATGAGACCAATGTGTCAATATATATACAAGTACATATGTAGTATATACACAAGTAACCCTTTATACAACGAGAAAAATACACCAACAGTAATATACATCTAACAAAAACGATCCTATAAAATACCTGAAGGTGTAGAGGTAAAGGCAAAAAGAGGTGCCCATCTTCCTGAGATGCAGAAGAGCGAGGAAGCGAAAATACCCTACTGCAATTCAAAATGGAGCCAGCGAGATGGTGGAGAAGTACCCTATTGCTGCTGTTCCCAGTTTATCTTGTTTTTTTTTCCCCTTAAAATACCTCATGAATTTACTGATTGAACATCTTACCAAGTTTCGAATTCACACACCAAAAATTATTCTGACCTGCACTGTGCAAACATAGTATTTCCGCTTGGTAGGGCAATAGGGTACTATTTAGGATTTATCGTGCCTCTGGTGTGCTACAACCTTCCCAAGCACTCATTTTGATTTTTCGGGTTGGTTGCTGATGATTCTTGGCAGTCGCCAAGAATAAGCTGGCAGCAAATTAAGTCATGGAGCAATAAATATATTTCGATTAAAAAAACATAAGATACAACCGGTGTTAATGAGTCGTCGAATTAAAAAAAAAAAAAAGGCATTAATGAGAATCAGCCATAACTTTGTGTAGCTTGTTGAGATTGCTCCCAAACCCAGTGCCTGTGGGCTACAGTCTAGCGTCTACTGACCTTTTCCTTCACTTTTCTCGTCCTTGCTTAGACCTACTTACTGTAGGAATCATATCTTTGATGGGTGCTTGGCAGTGCTATTCCAGCCACATGTGATGAATAGTAGTGCTGGTACTCCTGTCACCCTCTGAGGTAGCAGCAATATGTACATACATATTCATACCTACGGGCTGTGGCTTTCCTGGGGGCGTGCTATGCCCACAAATTCGATATAAGAATCAAATTTTGGCCAGAATTTGTTAGTGCGTGAAGCATTTCTGCATAACTGATGTACTGAGTTGTACTAAAATGTGTCTATTTTGAGGAGGTTACTCCACAACAAAGTATGAACAAAGCAGTTTAAATCACACGTTTTGCTTAATATGACCATTTCTATGAAAGCCTTCGTAAGATCGTACTACTTGTGTTAGGTTTGGTGCGAAACAGGCTATCCAAGATTAGTAAGGAGGCCGGCTGACAGAGCTCTGATCGGACAAGTTAGCCAACCGCGGTGTGCCTGTTTCCAGCAAGACGAGCTCGACAAGCCAGGGCAAGTGGTGTACGAAGGGTGTGATCGTCTGTCTAATTCTTGCAAAGTGAAGTAGAATGTACACTTGTCTTCCCTTGTTCATGCAATTGTCCATGGCTACTCATTGCAAGACCACTAACAGCAATCAGATTCAAAAAGCGCCAGCCATACATCATGATCATCTGTTCTGCGAGTAGTGGGTCGATCCGTTCTGAATATCTAATGCCATCGTCTTGCTTCTGAAGTGAAGATACGCAATCGATTGGTGGACTACGTGCAATGCAATCAAATCGTATGATGGAAATGCCGTACCGCCATGCTTTATTCATGTAGCGCAAGGAATGCAGAGGCGGTCCATGATGCTCTCCCAGCGGCCATGGGGCCTTGGCTATCGACTGATCGACGCTATCTTCACGATGCAGTCAAGGGATACAGTTCAGTCCCCGGTCCAATTCGTCATGATACATGCACCTCAACGAGGCTGCCGAGTTTAGTTAGAGCGAGCTACCTCGTGATATCATCTTGAATTTCAGCTCAATTCGAACTCCACGAGGATTAGAAGCAAAGGGGATCGTGACCGCAAGTGTGCAACTTTGAGTGATTGCCATTGCCTGGTTTCAGCAGATCACGTACTAACCAGAGCCTGGCATGCTCGCTGTAGTCACTGTTCTGTTGTCTCTCTCCCATACACCCCAAGCAGTCGTCACCCCATCAGCTCTGGGCTCTGGCTATTGCAGGTGGTGGTGGCTACTTGTCCACCGAATTATTCACCTGGGGTGTGCATCTGCATCACCGCGCGCATTTCGTTGCGTCGATTTTCTCCGAGCGAGAAGGGAAGGGCTCAAGGGCCTGCATTCCTGCATGGATGATCACGCCATGGGGCAGAGAGAGCATGGCAGAGCTTGCATTCCCCATGGCATGATGGATACATGGCGTTCGCCAGTGCTGCTGCACTGCACCCTGCGTGCGATCATTTCACCTCGCCCATCTGCCTTTCCTTCCCTCATCACAACAGAGAGATTTGTTCTTTATTTTATTTTATTTTATTTTATTTTATTTTATTTTTGTGTGTGTGTCCCCCCAAGCTATGATGCGTCGTGATGAACTATACGAAGATGTGATGTGATGTGATGATTCTTCGCATCTCAGAAAAAAAAAATGGCTCTGGTCTGTCTGACACTGGGCCGCTTGTGTTGTGTGTGCAGGAAAACATATGCATATGGTTTTACCACATACGTATGTATGGAAGCATGCGCTATCCTCACCGGTAAAATATTTCGAGATTCGTGCAATTTTTTGGAGAGAGCATCAAATAAGTATTTCTATAAGTATTGTCTATGGTATGCCGCGTAACATTAAAATCCTCCCGTTCGCTTTCTCTCTCTCTCTCTCTCGCTCCCATCTCTCTCCTTCCCAGCGTACAGCAGCGAGATCGAGCAGATCCAGCCAGTTGTGAATACAACGGGAGGCTTCGTTAGGCTTGATTCTATTAGGAAACTCTGCCCAGCCCATAGGTCGGTTCATGTATAGGTATCTTATCGAAATTTTAGCAGGGTTAGAAGTCTATATATAAAAGAGATCCACAACCATTATAATACGATTACAGAAGAGCAATAAAATGAAGCTTGAAGTCCCATCATATCTTTGTGTTCAATCTACTGTTGTGTTCTTTTATTTTTGTTTTGTTCTTACGATTCTGAGTTTGTCTACGAGTTAATCGCTCGGACTGGACTCGCCAGCGACGGTTCCTCAACACGTTATCAGCACAATCGACTCTCTTCGGATCGGAAGGTAACCGTCGTAGTACGACACTCGTAGTTTGAATCATTTTTCTAGATTGCTTTCAATTCTGCAAATTTGGCGTTCTAGATTGCTTTTTTAGGTGCAAATCCACTCTAATTTACCACAAGCCGACTTGAAGTCGCCAGCACAATACCGATTGGTAGATTGCATGAAAAAGTGGATATTGATTATACCGTAGATTGAAATTTGCAAATTCGTTCTAATCTACCTAAGCCGACTTGAAGTC
The DNA here is from genome assembly GCA_036346395.1 of Hsuehochloa calcarea. Classification (NCBI taxonomy): domain Eukaryota; kingdom Viridiplantae; phylum Streptophyta; class Magnoliopsida; order Poales; family Poaceae; genus Hsuehochloa; species Hsuehochloa calcarea. The sequence continues at coordinate 33,247,744 of CM070597.1, forward strand.
GCCGGCCAAGCCGATCGGTAATTGCATGAACTCCAATTGCATCGTGTGAACAGTAATATAACTTATTTGCGGATGAACAGTATATTGCATGATATGAACACTAAAAAAGAGGGAATTTTGGCCGATGGCCCCGTACGGCCTGGAGCTTCCGCCGAGCGGCGCCGCTCCAGCACGCCCCCCCCCCCCACGATGTCGTCGGCCTGCAGCCGGCCGGGAGTTGTGCCACCACCGGCTTGACGCACGGGCGCACTGCCACCTTGAATAGGCACACCACCCCACTACCGTCGTCCTGTAGTCGAACGTCGCCGCTGCCACCCAAAACGGTGCAACACCCCACATGGCGCCACCTCCACCTGCGCTCGGAGCTTCCCGGCCCATGCCTGGAGCACGCGCGCGTTGAAGCGCCGGAGCCGCCGCACAGCCATGGCAATGAAAAAAAGGGGAGGAAGGGGGGGGGACTCCGACCGACCCTCCTCGCACGGGCCCCGCCGCGAGCCATGCCTACGTGATGCGTGCTAGCCATCGGCCGCCCATCGACTCTTGGAGTGTGCATCGGGTGCCACGCTTGAAGCCCTGGCCGTCCGCTTGAAGCCACTAGCCGACCGCCGACGGTGGCTCTCACGCGCGGCGGCGGCGTATTTGTTCGAAAGAAGGCAATAGAAGCAGAATTATTATCTCTCGATAAAAGAGAGGTATTTGGTCCTATAAGCCACACGCCTCCCCATGTGCACCCCGTAGGGCATAAGTGAGTATTTGTTTGAAAGAGAAATGAAAATAATAAAGTTGTAAGACATAAAGCAAAGCCCGTTGCACAAGATTTCACTCAACGGCCAAGAGTTGATTATGAAGAAACTTATTCCCCGGTCATGGGCGGAACTACCTTTAGATATTTATTCTCAATGGCAGTAAACTTCAATTTGGAAATGAAATTGATGGATGTAGTAACTGCATACCTTTATGGGAACTTGGATTCAAACATTTATATGAAGGTATTCTTGTCCCAAACCAAGATAGAACAAACAGAAATCTGTACAGTGTACAACTCAGAAAGTTACTGTATGGACTGAAGTAATCAGGCAGAATGTGGTATAATCGTTTGAGCGACTTTCTCTGCAAGAAAGGCTACACAAATAATGAGGATTATCCTTGTGTTTTAATACGGCGATCCTATGATGGATTATGTATAATCTCAGTATATGTAGATGATCCGAATATCACAAGGACCATGGAAGATATTAAGAATGCAAGCTCTTACCTAGAGTCAGAGTTCAAAATGAAAGACTTGGGTAAAACTAAATATTGCCTAGGCTTACAACTTGAGCATACCCTGAAGGGATTCTAGTACACCAGTCAACCTACACTCAGAAAGTGTTAGAAATATTCGGCTTTTAAATGGAATACCCTTCAAAAGTGTCGATGGACGGGAGATCCTTGCAGCAAGACAAGGACCCACACAGACATAAAGAAGAGGGGGAGGAAGTCCTGGGACCGAAATTCTCGTACTTGAGTACAATAGAAGCACTCATGTATCTAGCAAACTGTACTAGACCGAATATTGCATTTGTAGTAAACCTACTAGCAAGGTATAGTGCAGAACCTACCAAAAGATATTGGCAGGGAATAAAGGACATCTTCCGATACCTCCAAGGAAGCAAAGATCTTGCTCTATTCTACAGAAAAAAAAATCAAGACCTAATTATGACTGGCTACGTAGATGCTGGGTTCCTGTCAGACCATACAGCTAAGTCGCAAACATGCTATGTATTCCTATGTGGTGGAACTGCAATTTCATGAAAATCGTTTAAACAAAGTCTTGTATCTACTTCGACGAACCACTCGGAAATCATAACACTGTACGAGGCCTCACGGGAATATTCTTGGCTTCGGCGGATGATTCACCACATCCAGCAATCATGTGGATTGAATACCACGCAAACCCCTACTATTATCTATAAAGATAATGTAGCTTGTATTACACAAGTACAAATGGGTTATGTGAAGAGTCCTCTCACTAAGCATATTAACCACAAGTTCTTCTATGCTCACGAATTGCAAAAGATTGACAAAATTAAAGTACTGCATACTAAGTTATGTGAAAATCTTGTAGATTTATTCGCTAAGTCACTACCAACGTCTAGTTTTGAAAGATGCATACGTGGAATTGGAATGATGAGACTTAGAGAAGTGCAGAATTCAGGGGGATAATCTTCACGAACTCTTTATTAAAACTTGATCATGAAGATCGAGTACCTAAAGAATAAATCTTGGAGATGAAATGAAATTGGGTGGATTGTACTCTTTTTTCTCTTGACAAGTTTTTCTGAAGTTTCTCGGCTAAGGTTTTTAACGAGGTAATTTGAGGAACGCGGTAGAACGTATGTCATTTACTCTTTCTCCAAATTTTTCACACTGTGTTTTTATGGAGTTTTAACGAGGCATGCACATGTGAGAATGGGTGTCGAAGGGGGAGTATTATGAAACTCTGGGCCCGACCCATGTATGGGCACCCCACCGAAACCCTAGCAGGGTCAGGAGGCTATATATAAGAGGGACCCCAAACCATTATAATACGATTACAGAAGAGCAATAAAGAAAAGTCTGAAGTCCCCTCATATCTCTGTGTTCAATATACTATTGTGTTCTTGCTTTGTTCTTACGATTCTGAGTTTGTCTACGAGATAATCGCTCGGACTAGACTCACCAGCGACGGTTCCTCAACAGATTCTACCCTCTACTGGCGGCCATGGAAGAACTGAGGGAGGAAGAAGTGAATAATAGAGGATAGAGGAGGAGGAAGAAGAATAGAGAACACATGGCATCATTTGGACCTTTAACGAAGCCCAAAAGGCAAGCTCACAAGGCTCAACATCAGCTTCACCCTCACATCCACCCCACGTCCCCACTCACTAGACTCCCCACCAGCCCACCCAATCGAAACAAGCCCCAAGACCAGGAGGAACGAGAGGATGATGCGCTACGAGCCGTGAAGACGCGAGGATAAACCCTAGGTGAGGCGGTGGTGCAGAGCGACAAGGCTCAGGAGTCGAGCGCACAGAGAAGCTGGGGCGGTGGCGCCGAGCGTAGAGAAGCCGAGGCGGTGGCGTGCCAATCGCAGAGAAGTTGGATGGAGGGGGCTCCCGATGGCCGCTTGGCTGTGGCACGCACTACGCCACTGTGGGCCTGTGGCCTATGGAATTACGTATTTTGGCGGGCCGTAGGGTTGGCATGGCCAGTTGGGGCAGTAGGTAATAACTAGCAAAATTCACATATGTGCCAAGCCGCCAAAATATATTTTAAGATCTATCTCATGTGTGAAAGGAAGGATTGAGAGATGGGTCCATCGAGAAAGAAATTTACACTCTCAATCTTTGGATTAAGCGTAGTGCTACCTATTTATTTTCTTTCAAATTAATATATCTTTAAATCAACCGTTGAACCTATGCTTTTAAAATTACAGTCCACCGAATTAAGGGTTAGATATTTTTATATCTTTTTCAAATTAATATATCACTAAGGCAACTATCGAATATTAGCCTTTAAAAGTAGGGTCCACCAATTTAATGGTCTGAAATTTTCCATTTTTTTAGAATTTCTAACATATTTTTTTTTCTTAGCAGTTGTAAAATGCTTGCTATCTTTTTTTTAAACTTGTAGGCAGGTGGCTACAACTTTAATTAAGAGGAGAAAGTTTAGGACTAAAACTGTTTATAAAATGCTTGCTATCGACTTTTAATAGATAATAGATACGTGCATTCTTTTTTTTAGTTTTAGCATAAGATGAAAACTTCAAATGCCGTACTCTTAAAAAGTTGGATCCGGATCCTGCCGTAGGATTAGAATGTGGAGACATGATTGATGTTGCGGGGATCAAACACGTACGAGCTAATGATGCTCGTTACGACCCACCACCTAACAATGACCGATCGACCCAGTGCTAGCACTAGCAACAGTACGGAAAACGGGGTTCAATTACGAGCTTGCCCTTGCCTCCCAAACCCCAGAACCCGTAGCTAGACTAGAAATACCAATGGGAAGCACCGTAGTGGAGCGGAGCCACGAAATGCTGTCCGGCGTATGACTTTTTCATCATGCGTGTACCCTGTCTTCCTCCTATGCTACTGCAATTCCTCCTCCACCTCTGTATGCGCGCGTGCGAGTGGATGCAGAGAGAAACAAACGATCGAAATGAAAGAAAGTGCAGGATCGGTATAGTGTGTGTAGCGTAGCTGCTGCTGCTGCTGCTGCTGCTCTCGAGTTAACCTACGTACGTACGGGAAAAGGGGGAAGAAGGTGTTGGATGTGTGTGTGTGTGAGAGAGAGAGAGAGAGAGAGGAGGAGCTGTGCTTCGTGAAGCACAACATCATAATAGATTGTCGCGGTCAGAGCAGGCAAGGCACGCCTCGAAAGAACCGCGCCTGAAACTATCATGAGCTTGGACCAGCAGACGCGCGCAGTAAATACGGAATGGCATCGCATTTCATCGCATGCAACCCCCCATGCCTATCCGAGCTCGATCTCTCCCCTACGAGCTCTTCTTGACCTCACCTCAGTTTCTCTGTACATATGCATGCAGTCATGCACCCATCCGCTTCGTATGCTACTTACTCCTAATGGCTAGCTAATAATGCTACACCTAGTCTACTCCTACATTTTTTTTTGTGTGTGCGTAGATTACAGGCCAAAGGAAAACCATGCGTGATGGGTTTAGGTACATCTAGCCTAGCTAGATGGAGACGGGTGTGAGCAGCGATCAGTGAGACAGTGACACAAGTTAGGCGCAAGGCTGCCATCTTTTAAAGGTGGCTGTTCAGTGACTAAGCAGCTAGTGTGTGTGCGACCTGTCCTAACTCCAAAGCCTAATTACCAGGCCATGATTAATTCCAGAGTACGTGCTACTTCTACGGTATAGTAACAATACATGCATTGCTTAAGTGGGTACATACGATACGATACGATACGAGCAGAATCCTTTATCATATTTGGCCGGTAATTAACATCGATCTCGCCACGTACGTATATATGCACCATCTCCTAAAGAAACTCACGCGTATACGTACGTACGTGCAATAGACGTCGACGTAGATGGAATGGACGGAACGCGCGCAACCCCCAATCGCCCACTGAATCGCACGGCACGACGCGCCGGCTGGCTGCCGTCACGCCACGCGCACGGTGCACGCCAGGCGCCATCGGGTCGCTCCAAAGCGGCGGAAAGGCGAGGAGAAGATAGAAGCTGCCGCTTACACCCGCATGGGCCGCCGCGAGCGTGCGTGTGTGTGCACGCGCAAAAGATCTCGGCCTAAAATGAGTTAGCTTTTATCGACCGGATTCGGAGGCGTAGCACATTTCGACCAAACGTTGATTATCCGTTCACGTCCCTGAAAGTTTTGTGTGATCTGGGACCAGCTTAATTTAGTGTGGAAAGGGTTAATTAGCTTTTAATTTGTATTTTTAGTGTCTGTACGAATCCTAGGTGGTACAAGTACTAGTACAAGTTGAAAGATTATCAGAGGGCTTGAAGCGTGCACTTTGTCTCGTGCAGCCTGCATGTTTATATAGGCCAGGAACAATCCCTGACGAGACTTACAGAGAGAGATAGAAACGGAGACGGCTCCTTCCAAGTTGTTGCCGTGATCACAGATTACACGGTTCCTATCTTTGGCTATCCTAACTATGGCAACAACCTGAGGCCCACCATATACTTTACAAGTATAACAGATTTGTCTAATACTCCCCCTCAATCACAACTTCCCTAAGTTGAGATGATACTTGAAATTTTCCAACTTGCGTACACTTAGTGCCTTAGTAAATCCATCTGCCACTTGTTCCTCTGAAGGAACGAAGTCAATCTGCAGGAGCTTGTTATTTACCCTTTCTCTGACAAAATGAAAATCAACTTCAATATGCTTCGTTCTGGCATGGAACACAGGATTGGATGCAAGATACTTGGCGCCCATGTTATCACACCACAGTCGTGCAACAGGTGGACTTGCCACCTTCAATTCCTTTAGTAACGTCTGGATCCACATAACCTCAGCAGTTGCATTTGCTAGAGCTTTATATTCAGATTCAGTGCTTGACCTTGATACTGTAGCTTGCTTCTTGGCATGCCATGACACAAGATTATTTCCGATAAAAACTGCAAATCCACCAGTTGATCTTCTATCATCAGGACAACCAAATCAGCATCTGAATATGCACTTACTAAAAAGGACCTTGATCTATTAATTCTTAGACCAAGTTTGACACAAGATTTTAGATACCTTAATATCCTTTTTACTGCCGCCCAGTGAACAGTTGTTGGTGCATGAAGAAACTGACAAACCTTATTTACAGAGAAGGCAATATCTGGTCTTGTCAATGTAAGATACTGAAGGGCGCCCACTATACTTCTGTATCTCGTCATATCTTCAGGACCTAGCGGAACCCCTTCATAAATCGAAAGCTTCTCACTAGTGGACAGGGGTGCACTTACAGGTTTGCAATCAGCCATATTTACTCTTCTCAACAAATCATTCACATATTTTTCTTGTGTAAGAATAATTCCATTCGAGGTTTCACTTACCTCAATACCAAGAAAATAGTGTAAGTCGCCCAAGTCCTTTAGAGGAAATTCACTATGAAGATCCTGAAGAAGAATCATTCTCGCTTAGGTCTTGAACTTACCACAATTATGTCATCAACATAAATCAACATAAACATAATGACATCTCCTTTAATGTAGTAGAACAGAGATGTATCTGCCTTAGAACCTTTAAAACCAAGATCACAAAGTTTCTTACTGAGCCTTGAGAACCAAGCTCTTGGTGCCTGTTTCAATCCATACAGCGCCTTGTCTAGCTTGCATACATAGTCTTGTCGAGTTGGATTTTCATACCCGGGAGGCTGTTTCATATACACCTCCTCTTCAAGTAGTCCATGCAGAAAAGCATTATGTACATCCAGTTGCCTGAGAGTCCACCCTCTGGATACAGCAATAGAAAGAACAACTCGAATGGTAGCAGCTTTGACAACAGGACTGAAAGTATCCTCATAATCAATGCCATATCTTTGCTTAAACCCCTTTGCAACAAGACGAGCTTTATACCTGTCCAAGCTGCCATCTTGTTTACGCTTAATTTTATATACCCATTTGCAGTCAATAATATTCCGCCCTTTCTGAGGAGGAACTAGGTGCCAAGTATTATTTTTCATGAGAGCATTATATTCAGTATCCATTGCCTGTTTCCAGTTGCTATCTTCTAGAGCTTCCACTATGTTGCAAGGTTCACCAGTAGAGGAGAGAAGAGAATATTTGACTGTACCATCAGTATAGACCTTCTCCTTGCGAATGCCGCTTTGCAAACGGGTCTGGGCGCTGGATTCGCTGAACTTCTCCCCTGCCGAGAGCCACGAAGCTCGGGCTCTGCGTATATGATCCGAGCGGATCCGGCTTTCTGCGCGGGTCCGTCAGCAGAGATGAGCCCAGCGATGCCGTCTGCGCCAATGTCCTCCGGGCGCAGAGGGCGCGCGCGATCGGCTGTCGGGTGGGACGGAGGAGGTCGCGTCCGTTGCAGTGCGGAGGATCGACCTCGAGGAGGCGCCGAGGATCTTCGCCATGTGCACCTTCACGTGTTGGCATGTCTTCCCGCATTTCGTCATCAAGCGCACGAGATATTGCTAGCGAGATTATTTGAAAAACCACCACATGGTCACCAAGTTACTAGCCCTGTATTAGTCGTGAGAGGATTAAGCAAGAAAGATGGCGGGAGATTAATGTCCGCTTTGAAACGACGGCGGCGTTAGGGCCAAGATTCGGAAAGGAAAAGGGACTCATCAAATGTGACGTCACGAGAGATATATACTCTACCAGAATCCGGGTCAAGACACTTGAAACCCTTGTGAAAAGGACTATATCCGAGGAAGGTGCACTGTTTAGATCGAAACTGGAGTTTGTGATTATTATATGGTCGTAGGTTGGGCCAGCACGCACATCCAAAAGTGCGAAAAAGAGAATAATCTGGCTGTTTTTGAAACAGGTGATTTAGAGGTGTGTCATAAGAGAGCACCTTGCTGGGGATGCGGTTAATTAAATATGTGGCTGAGATGAAAGCATCCCCCCAGAATTTGAGTGGCATAAAGGCGTGTGCAAGGAGAGCGAGCCCAACCTCGACGATGTGACGATGCTTACGCTCAGCTGCGCCATTCTGCTGATGCGTGTGAGGGCAGGAAATATGGTGTGTGATGCCGACTTGAGCAAAGAAAGGATGGAGTTTCTGATACTCGCCCCCCCAGTCTGTCTGCATAGTGATGATTTTTCGGTTAAAGAGGCGCTCAACAAGGGATTGAAATTCTCGAAATTTTGAAAACACTTCAGATTTGAACTTAAGGAGATATATCCAGGTGAACTTACTATAATCATCAATGAAACTCACATAGTATTTGTGTCCACCAACAGAATTTGGCGCTGGGCCCCACACATCAGAATAAACAAGTTCTAAAGGATGCTGTGAAACAGTACTAGAATTAGGAAAAGGCAACTGATGACTTTTAGCCTTCTGACATGCATCACACACCGAATGTTTATTTGAATCCAACGAAACAGGAAGATTAAATTGTCTAATGACTTTCTCCACGATTGGAGTAGCCGGATGACCTAAACGATGATGCCATCTATCAAAGGAAATTTTTGCAGCACTATAGGCTTGCTTTATTTGGCGCCCAGCAGGAAGAGGATAGAGCCCATGATCACACCGTCCTCTAGCGAAGTTTCTTCGTTGCACGATCCTTAATCAAAAGAAATCGGGTGAAATTCTATAAAAGTGAATTGTCGAGGTGAGGCGATGAATGATACAAGATTTTTGTTGGCTTTAGGAACATAGAGGACATTTTTTAGATGAAGATCACGACTAGGGGTTGTAACAATAGACTGACCAATGCGACTAATTTCCATACCTGCCCCACTCGCCGTGTGGATCTGATCATGGCCCTTGTACCTGTCATGAACTGACAGTTTCTCCAGATTACTAGTAATGCTGTCTGTGGCACCGGAGTCCATGTACCAGTTGGTGTCTATTCCATAGGATGTAGTTGCACCTGCATATTTTTCATCTGATACAAACTCTTCATCAAATCTGTACCAACAAATGTCAGCCTCGTGGCCCTTCTTTTTAAAACGACACTGGGCTCTCTTTCCGCCCACGTGTGTTCTTTGTTAGCGGCTATTAGGCGCCATGTTGTTGACGAGGTGGCCCGCTGGAGCGCCCGCGCCAGCGACCAGAAGACCCGCCGCGCGAGCGCCCTCCACCACCGCGTCCTCGCGATATGCCGCGCCCCCTGCTGGCCGAATTGACGGAGGAACGCCCATCGAGTTGTAGCAGATCCATTCATTGCCGAATGCGGCGATTGGGATACGCCTCTCCACGCCGGCGGTTCGATCTGGCGGTGAGGGCGTGGCGATCGGGTTGTAGTCGTAGTCGAGCCCGGCGAGGATGTAGGAGACCAGTTCGTCGTCGTCGATGGTCTTCCCAGTAGATGTGATCTCATCAGCGAGAGACCGCATCTTGCCGACATATTCGGCCATGGAGAGGTTGCCCTTCTTCATCGTGGCGAGCGCAATTCTGGTGTTGACGACGCGTGCTCGAGTCATCGAGGAGAACATCCCCTCGACGGCTCTCCATGTTTCAGCAGCAGTCTTGCAGGCGGTTAGCTGAGACTGAATAGAACTTGACATATTTGAAATTAAATACCCTAGGACCTGTTGATCCGTAGCAACCCACTCTTCATAGGCAGGATTGGAGACCTCCACTTCTTTGCCATCCTTCGTCTCCTTGATTATGGTTGTGGGGGCCTTTGCTGCACCTGTGAGGAAACCCTCGGTAGCGCGCCCTCACGGCTGCGAGAACTTGCATGCGCCATAGCGCGAAGTTGGTCTTCGTCAGCTTCTCGGAGACCCCTTGGCCGGCCAGGGGATTGATGATGACGGTGGAATAGGATGTTGACATGGTGGGATTTTGATTGGATTGGATCTACGTGTGATGCTCTGATACCATGAAAGATTATCAGAGGGCTTGAAGCGTGCACTTTGTCTCGTGCAGCCTGCATGTTTATATAGGCCAGGAACAATCCCTGACGAGACTTACAGAGAGAGATAGAAACGGAGACGGCTCCTTCCAGGTTGTTGCCGTGATCACAGATTACACGGTTCCTATCTTTGGCTATCCTAACTATGGCAACAACCTGAGGCCCACCATATACTTTACAAGTATAACAGATTTGTCTAATACAAGTAAATGCCGGTAATGCAAATATTGCTATACCAGTGACTACGCTGTTGCTGTTGGATGGCTACGTAAAATGCCAATTTGGTCGCTCTCCTTCGATCCTAGGGTTAATTCGCTCGTTCTACTTTGAACTTGCCAAAAAAAAAAACTATGGGATCAGCAACGCATTCCCATCCCGTTCAGAACGAGTTCAATTCCTGCAGTATTTAGGGGAGAAAATATGTATTCCAAACAGGATCTAAGTTACAAATTGAATTAGCATTGTAACACGCATCGGGCGAGCTGGTCGATTTGGACACGACAAATGTCCACCGACAGTCTTAGGGCCAGGGCCAGGCTTGCCTGGCTCGACCCGAAACCAACCGGGCTTTTCATGACCCAACCCGGCCGGCCCGGCACATGCTAAGGTGTAACGGGTCAGACAGGCAAAGACGACGAGCGCACGGAGGCGCTGCAGTATTTCATTGGCTGTAGCTGGAAAGACGAAGACCCATACTGTACACTAAAAAAGCCGCGGAGAGAGAGAGGCATTGAGAGGCACGGCCGGCCAGCCAGCCAACCCGCAGCAGGAGCAGGACCGCGGGCGAGAGGAGAGCTTTCTATTCCCTCTTGAAAGCAGGGAGACGCGCGCGCACACACGCACAGTGGCGCAGTACACCGCCCAACGAACCAAAGAAAACCAAACCAAAAGCAAGCAGCTCAAAGGCGAGGAGGCAGGAAAGCCTTGCATCCAAGCATCACTGCTCCCTTGCCGTTTCTTGGACTCTTGCGGTGAGCCTCTTCCTCTTCTTCCCTTTTGCTGTTGTGTCACTTCAACTTAGTGCATTGGTAGATAGGAGGGGGTACTTGAGGAGGTACGCTGGGCCGCCTCCTGAAGTCCTGAGTACAGCCATTGGAGGGGGAGGAGAAGCATCTGCGTGCACACATTTGTGTGGATGCATCTGGGATGCACTCTTCTTCCTGACCAGTTCTTGGGGGCAGGAGGGGGATGGCTGTGGCTCCATTACTCGGGGGAGTCTTTTCTTGGGGTGGGTCTCACGCTGTTCCTCTTTCTCGGGTCTTGGCTGATGCTGCCTTTGTTCTTGTGTGCTTTGTTTGGTAGCCTGTTTTTTTGCCTTCCCTGTGTTGCTATAAAACCTTGATCCCTCCCACATGCTCCCTCATGGCTGTCACATTGTGGCTGCACTTGCTGTGGGCTGATGGTTTTTAATTAGGAATTTTCTATCTTTTCCCTCCTACTACATATCTCTCGTCATCTCAGCACAAAACTGTGAGATCTTGGCATATTGATAAGATTCCCACACAAGCACAGACCGGAGTGAGCAAGTGGTTCTTGGTCTCTCCATTGCCTCCCCATCTTGCATTAAAAAAAGATGCTCAATGTCTCCTGCTTCAAGGTGTTAAAAATACTAACTCTTGTTTTTGCCGTTGTTTTTTTGCAGAGATTTGTTGAGAGATCACCTGTGCTACTGCTTGGAGAAGGGTGTGGGGAGGAATGTGGACTAGTTGTCTACGATGGTGCATTGGACACAAGATCCTGTGTGATTGTTGATTTGTTAAAACCAGTAGTGAGGAAAATAGGAGTGGGGTGGAAGGAATTATACAAATCTTTTCTCAGATCAAGGACAGGCAATTAACAAATAGCTGGAGGAGGTGGGGTTGTGTCAGCTTTGTGCTTTGTGGGTGTCCCTCCTGGTTCTTTGCCCCCCTCACCATATAGTTTACTTCTCTTGAGGCGCTTGTGCTCCTCCCCTTCTTGCCTCACTGCCTACGATAGCAGCAACATTAACCGCATAAGTAGGCTAGGGTGGAGTGTGCTTGAAGCAGGAGTGTTGCTGCTGCATCAGAACCGATCTTATTGTTTGTTTGTTTTCATTGTACGAACGATCTCCGGGCCGGGCCGGGCACGTTGCAATATTCGGTCTTCGGCGCAGCCACCGGCCTAGAGTGTTAAGCTGGTTCTCTTCTTTGTACTTCTTTGCTCCGAGCCGTTGCTGTTGATGTTGTGGACAAATATGGGGTAGTAGTGCTGTATTGTGGTGTTCTTGTAGTGCTGGTGCTTGTGGTGGTCTGTGTGTGAGAGCATTGGACTGGGGGAGTGAGAAGTTGCAAGGTGTACATTTGTTCTTCCTTTCTTATTTCAAGATGAAGTTCATGAAGGTTGGATCGAATCCGGATACCTTTCAGGATGATGGGAATGAAGTCAGGTGATTGATCGCTTCTCTTGCTTGTTCTTATACCTTGTTATTGTACATTGTTTCCATGCTGCTGCCTTTTGATCATCATATGACGGTCTCACTGCTTATTAATTTTCACTTTTACATGATCTCAACTGTTACTGGGTTTGTGGCAGTTTTCTTCGGTTCTCCTTCCCTGAAAGTACTGTTGTTGAAAGTATGAAATATCAAATATGTGAAACATTTTTTAGGTTGTACATGATCTTCTGGAACCATGAGATGTTATATAGCAGATAAATCAGTTTGAGGAACTATAATCTATTGTTTGGTTTGGTAAATATCTCCCGGACTCTTATGGTCTTCGAGTGAAATCTCTTATGAGTATTTGTTGTACCCTATGTTAGCCATGATTGTGCATAGTTTGTTTTGTGGGATTCAAACGGATACTCCAACATGAACTTAAATGTTCCATACTTTTGGATAAAACACAGTTCTTAACTACAGAAAGGAATAAAGGGATGAGGGAGCTGAAAGCGAGAAACTGATTTTATAATGGCGCTTCATTTGGAGTTTCTGGTCAACTTTCTCGTTATATTTTAATTGCAAGCCATGGATACATCCTTTAAAAAAATATGTATAGAAAAACAATTTCATCCAGTAATGTTCATGATTTACCTCTATAGTCTATATAGGTTCCCTGCTTTATCGTTTTGTGCATTCCATGTCTCATGATAACCCACGTATAATTCAATGCTAAGTTTACAAGACTATTATCCATTTAGACACAAATATGAGTCGAAGTCTATCTTTTCCTTCCAAGATATCAAATGCTTTTGGTTGCTTGTTCCTTTTCATTCTATTACTTACGAGACTGTTTATCCTTGCAGTATTGTGGCAACTGAATTAGTGAGCGATGTCACTGTTCGTATAGGGACCACAAAGTTTTACCTTCACAAGGTAAATATGTCCTTCCTTTTTATTCATTGAACTTCTGTGGATTGCCTTCGCAAGACTTGCTACAGTAGAAATTACTTGTGCTTCAGACGACCATGGCCTCGTATGTGGTTTGACATTTGCTTACCAATATATTCTTCTGTCTCCATGATGAAAACCCTTGTCACAAAAGCAAGTGCTTAGAATTTTTTTCTCACACATCATTTGTTCAGGTTTGTTTGCTCTTGTGGTTTCGCTTTACCCAATTGTTAAACTATTGACGTACTTGGTTCTCATGATGCATTGTTAAATTACTTGACTGCTGTTTTATGCTTGTTGCATGAAACTCTTTAATAAATATTTTAGTTTATGCTACTCGTTTTGATTTTTTGTTTCTTTATTAAATGTACTGTTCTTCTTTCTTGTTTAAGCTATACTTTTCTGATTTACATTTTCCAACCATGCAGTTTCCACTTCTATCCAAGTGTGCTCGCTTTCAGAAGTTGATCCCAACTACTGGTGATGAAAATATTGACATCCACATCCATGATATTCCTGGTGGTGCAAAGGCTTTTGAGATCTGTGCCAAGTTTTGTTACGGCATGATTGTCACGCTGAATGCCTACAATGTCATTGCTGCCCGCTGTGCTGCTGAGTACTTGGAGATGCATGAAACTGTCGACAAGGGTAATCTCATTTACAAGATTGACATCTTCCTCAGCTCAAGCATATTCAGGAGCTGGAAAGACTCTATTATTGTTCTCGGGACAACAAAGGCTCATTTACCTTGGTCAGAGGATCTTAAGCTGGTTAGCCACTGCATCGACTCCATTGCTTCGAAAGCCTCTACTGACACTTCCAAGGTTGAATGGTCATATACATACAACCGCAAGAAGCTCCCAACTGAGAATGGCCTCGATTTGCAGTGGAATGGAGTCAAGAAGCAGCAGTTTGTGCCAAAGGATTGGTGGGTTGAGGATCTGACTGATCTCGACATTGATTCCTACAAGCAAATCATTACAGCAATAAAAGCCAAGGGTATGGTGCCCAAGGTTGTGATTGGCGAGGCAATTAAGGCCTACACATACAAGAAGCTCCCATCGTTAAGTAAGGTTTCAATGATCCATGGTGATGCAAAAGTTCGGGCAATGCTAGTTACCATCACATGCTTGTTGCCATCAGAGAAAGGTTCAGTTTCTTGCAGCTTCCTTTTAAAGCTTCTGAGGGCAACAAATTTGCTGAAATGCGGAGAAATGTGCAGGAAAGAGCTTATGAAGCGTATTGGACGACAATTGGATGAAGCATCTGTGTCTGATCTTCTGATTCCTACAGTGGATGGGGAGACCACTGCTTATGACATTGGCACGATCCTTGGTATAGTTGAAGAATTTGTCAGGCAAGATAGTAAGAATGCTCAGAAACATAATGGTGATGAAGTGAACTGTCATGTCCAAGCACCTAGTGCATCAATGATTACAGTGGCAAAAGTTGTAGATGGGTATCTCGCTGAGGTTGCAAAGGACCCAAATACACCCATTTTGAAGTTCGTTAATCTAGCTGAGACAGTTTCAGGCAATTCAAGGCTAGTTCATGATGGGCTATATCGTGCCATTGACATGTATCTGAAGGTACTCTTACAACTGTTAGGATTGTTGCTTGTATTATCAGGGGCCAATTGGCCAATATATATACACAGTACAAGTTACAGATAAGGAAACCAGTAACAGATAAGGAAACCAAATCAAATCATATCTCTAATATTATATCTCTAACACCCCCCCTCAAACTCATGGTGGATCAACAACACTGAGTTTGGAGAGGTAGAAGCCGTGCTGTGCTCGAGTCTGGGCCTTCGTGAAGAAATCCGCTATCTGAAGCTCTGAAGGCACATACTGAAGAGCAATCACCTGATCCTGTACACAAGACCTCATGAAGGAAGCATCAACACCAATATGCTTGGTGAGCTCATGCTTCACGTGGTCACGAACATCTTGATAGCACATGTCTTGTCGACAAGAGAGGAGTCGGTGTAATGTGAAACACCAAAATCCTCAAGTAACCACCGTAGCCAAGTAATCTCTGCATCAAGAGAGCCATAGCTCGCAACTCACCTCTGACTCGAGCGGGACAACTGCAATCTGTTTCTTCGTCTTCCAGGCAATAAGCGAACCACCAAGAAAAACACAGTAAGCAGAGATAGACCGACGATCAGAGGGATCGCTGGCCCAAGTAGCATCCGAATAAGCTGAAGTCAGAATTTGTGGGCGCGGAAAGAAGAGACGGCGAGATAGTCCACGAAGGTATCGCAGAACTCGAAGAAGGTGGCTGTAGTGGACCTGAGTGGGAGCAGAAACAAACTGACTCAGAATGTGGACTGGATAAGTGATATCCGGACGAGTAACAGCAAGGTAGACAAGACTCCCAACAAGATGGCGATAGCGAGTCGGATCAGAAAGAGGCTCGCCATCAGAGGGTCGGAGGTGAACATTGAGCTCCATAGGAGTCTCAACAGGACGCTGATCAGTGAGGGAGGCGCGATCAAGAAGATCCTGAATATACTTCTCTTGGGATATAAAGAAACCATCTGGAGTGGAAGTAACCTCAATCCCAAGGAAGTAACGAAGAGGACCAAGATCCGACATAAGGAACTGCTCACTAAGACGAGCCTTGACAAAGGCAATGTACTCAAAATCATCTCCGGTAATGATCATATCATCAACATACAGAAGAAGAAGAGTCCGACCACGAGACGAAGTGTGGACAAAGAGCGCGGGATCATGATCACTTCTTTGAAAAACCAGCGGCGGTGACCACGGAGGAGAAGCGCTCAAACCGAGCACGAGGGGCTTGCTTAAGGCCATAGAGAGAGCGGCGAAGGCGCGGACCATGCCCTCGAGAATGAATACCCGGTGGCGGATGCATGTAGACCTCCTCACGCAACTCGCCATTAAGAAAGGCATTCTTGACATCAAGTTGAGAAACAGACCAGTGGCGAACAGACGCCACCGAAAGAAGAGTGCGGACAGTGGTCATGTGGGCCACAGGAGCAAAAGTCTCGTCGTAGTCACGACCATGCTCTCTTTGGAAGCCACGAGCAACAAGACGCGCCTTATAGCGCTCAAGAGAGCCATCGAGCGAGTCTTAATCTTATAGACCCACTTACATGTGATGGGACGAGTGAGATGGAAATGGAACAAGATCCCAAGTACCAGTCGCTCGAGGGCGCAATCTCCTCGGCCATGGCATGCTGCCACTCAGGATGAGTAACAGCATCCCGGTAGGAGGTAGGCTCACAAGTAGCTGCGCCAGCAAAGGCAAAACGGGCAGGGGGCCGAATCGACTGGCGATCGCGGAGAGCGTATCGAGGAGAAGATGGCCCATCAGGGGAAGATGAAGCATCAGGAGAAGATGAAACATCAGGAGAAGTGGGCTCATCTGGAAGATCCTCAATACGAGGTCGACGAGTGTAGACGAGTGTAGTGGGGGGAGCCTGAGGAGCCGCAGGGGACGAAACAGGCGGCGAAAATGGCGGAGAGGCCACAGGAGAAATATGTGGAGACGAGATAGGTGTATCTGGAAAGGTCAAAAAAGACAGAGACTCCACAGAGGAAGTCGAAGGAGAGACAGGACGTGGGTAGAAGGGACGAGACTCGTCGAAAGTCACATCCCGAGAAATCCGCATCCGTCGACCAGCGGATCCCAAAGACTGATAGCCCTTGTGCTCGACGCATCAGTATCCCGAAAGACACACTCAACAGACTGAGCAGTCAGTTTGGTGCGTTCGCGAGGGGCGAGGAGAACGTAGCAAACGCAGCCAAACAGACGAAGGGCAGAGTAGTCAGGAGAGAGACCACAGAGACGCTCAATAGGTATTGCGCCCTGAAGAGCAGAAGAAGGCTGGATGTTGACGAGATAGGTGGCAGTGGAAACAGCCTCTGCCCAAAAGTGAGGTGGGATAGAGGCGGCAATCATCAGGGCACGAGCCGACTCAAGAAGGTGACGATGCTTGCGCTCAGCAACACCATTCTGAGCATGAGCACGGGACAAGAGAATCGGCGAGTGCCACGCCGGCAAGAAAACTGCGTAGGTGATGAGAGAGGTACTCGCCAGCAGAGTCAGCACGAAAAACACGAATAGGAGTGGAGAACTGTGTGCGAACCATGGTGGCAAACTGTTTATAGATGGACAAGACCTCACTACGAGAAGACATGAAATATATCCAAGTGTGGCGAGAGAAATCATCTATAAATATGATATAGTATCGATGACCCCTTTCAAGCGAAGGGGCGGACCCCAAACATCGAATGAACAAGATCAAAAGGACGCCGAGACAACGACTCACTATGATGATAAGGAAGTGAATCTGCTTGCCTAACTTACGTACCGACAATCTAAAGAGACGTCTCCTGAGACAGATCCCAGAAGACCACGACGAACTAAGGACGACAGACGAGATCCACACAGATGGCCAAGACGGTGATGCCACTGCTGGAAAGAGCCTGTAGACGGAGTGGCAGAGGCGGAGAGACTGGCAGCGACGGTGTCAGCGGAAGGAAGGTGTAGCCAGTCAAGCTCCCAAAGACGCTGTGAGTCAAGACGCCGAGGCCGTAACCAACCGAGCTCCGTGTGGCGGTCCTGAACACAACAAGAGTCAGAGTCGAGAATGACTCGATAACCAAGATCAGTAATCTGCCCAGCAGAAAGAAGCTGCATGGTAAGGCGAGGAACATGAGCAACAGAAGGAACATGGAAAGATGAGTTGCTTACGGGTCCTCGACCAGAGACAGAAAGAGAGGTACCATCAGCAGTAAGAACACTGACAGGAGATTCAAGAGGTGTAATGAAGGACAGAGTAGAAGAATCGAGTCATGTGAAAAGATGCTCGAATCAAGAATCCATGGGAGGTCTTTGGATTTGTGGAGGTGGTGGTTTCGCGATGTTCAAGAGTCGGTAGCGGTAACCGAGAACACATCAAAGGAGAATCTGAAGTAGCAGCGGCGTCAAGTCGCTATCTCACCTTTCGATGAGAGCTATCCAAAGTAGTCGATCTGAGACGTCGATGTAGAAGTGCGGTGCTAGTAGAAGAACGACGTGAAAGATGCCGCCGCTTCTTATAGCATCGAACTCAATGTGGCCGACCTTGTCGCATGAGGAGCGATGAGGACGGCCACCGTCGGATGGAGGCGACCACCACCACTGTGGCGGCCACCGGAGGAGGTAGTGTCTTTGAAGCGTGAAGTAGCACCACGTAGGCGAACGAAAGCCATCGGTGGCGGCTGACGGCGCGGCGACCAAGGCAACGGTTCTAACAGCGGCGCCGACGGCCAGTTAGAACAACGTTTTTTTTTTTTTTTTTTGAACTCCTTTAAAAGAACGAGTGGGCGGCTTTTAACCGCCCATCGCCGAGCAGCGGGGAACCTAACTAGGGTTTCCACGCGCCTGTGATGGTGATGGCGGCGGCTCGCGCGGCGGCAATGATAACAGCGACGGTGGCGGGGCGGCGGCCGGGTTCGCGGCGGTGATGTGGCGCTTCCTCCCGGCGACCGGGTGACGGCGTGCGCGCCGGCTTCTTGACGTCGGCGAATGGCGTCGGCGGGTGAAAGCGCAGGACGCAGGAGGATCGGCGTTAGCGGCGGTGTCGGGCTTAGAGGCGGCGGCGTGGGCGCCGGCCGGCGGCGCCGGGCGGCGTCGACCGAACAATGGCGGCCGGGTGGCGCCGGCTTCAATCGGCGAGGCGCAAGCCGCGGCGCAGCGGCGACGACTTCAGCGTCGGCAGCGCGGACGGCGGAGGCGCGGCTTGGCGGAGCGAAGCGACTCGGCAATGGCGGAAGCGGCGGCAGCTCTCGGCAACAATGCCAAGCGGCGAGCGAGGCCGGTGTCTGGCGTAGAAGAGGAGGCCGGCGTGCGGCGCAGAAGAGGAGGCCGGCGTGCGGCGCGACAAGCGACGGAAAATCAAAAACCTAGGTAGGCTCTGATACCATGTTAGGATTGTTGCTTGTATTATCAGGGGCCAATTGGCCAATATATATACACAGTACAAGTTACAGATAAGGAAACCAGTAACAGATAAGGAAACCAAATCAAATCATATCTCTAATATTATATCTCTAACAACAACTACCGATCAAATTGGCACGATTTATCAGACGAATGTTCATATGCATACTGAAACACTTATGCTTGCTTCAGCATATACTCCTAATGCATTTTCAGTTGTTGGCAGTTTTGTTTTAGTTCATGAGTTTCTTTTACATACATTGATATTATATGTTGTGATGTTTAAAATACACATGCCATATAGATTCCTTATTTCTCATGGTCCTATTATTGTGCAAGAATTAACATTTTTCTTTTTTCAAAATTTTGAGCAGGAGCACCCAAGCTTGAGCAAAAATGACAAAAGGAAGCTTTGTAGCCTCATGGACTGCAAGAAGTTGTCGTCTGATGCATGTGCTCATGCTGTGCAGAACGAGCGCCTACCTCTGAGGACTGTGGTACAGGTGCTATACCATGAGCAGGCAAGGGCTTCTGCAGCAGCAACTATCCGAGCTGACAGCATCGGCATTGGCTCCTACGAAAGCTCAAGGTCAGGCGCCACAACAAACACTGAAGATGAGTGGGATGGAGTCATGGCGGTGGAAGACCTCAGTTTGTCAAAGACTACAAAGCTAGACAAATGTGACACCTCTGGTACTGATGCAGAAAAGAGCCATGGTAACAAGAAGGGCACCAAGGGCAAAGGGAAAGACGCTGCGACACCGAAGAAGGCTCTTGGGAAGATGATGTCAACCAAAGGACAGGCTGGGGAGCGCAGCAGCTCGGATTCGTCTGAGAGCGCCATCTTGCAGAACCAGGAGCATCCAAAGCGAACTCCCTCAAGGAGCACGAAGCCGGCTGCTGCATAGTTCCTGCATTTCACTAAGGAGCGCTAGGTTTTAGCTGTTGTCCGTTCTTTCTTATGAAAATGTTGCATAGAAGCAAGAACTGATGTTGTACACGTCTGTAGGGATGTTATATTGTGAGGTCTGCTTTTAGATGATCTTATTAGCATGTGGTTTGCCATGAACCCTATGAAATCCTGGGTGCTACTGTGAGGTTTTATGTCATATACTCTGAAGTAGTTATGAGACCAGGCCTACTCTGTTAGAACTTAGAAGCATAGTTGTTCTTGTGCTGTGACCACATGATTTCGGATTGTTGGAACCCACTGTACAATTACAGTTACTTGTAATTGGTCGTTGTAACCTGAGCTAGGACTAGTAGAGTTGGTAAAAACAAAATAAAGGAACGCTTAGTGTGGAGATCATAGATAAATGATCATAATTTTAATGTGCTGAACAATTGGCAATAGCATCGAGGAATGGAGAAACCCTCATTTTCAGAAAGTTTTTAGGCTGTTGTCAGGCATAGGCGGTCAGACTAGTTAGTGCTGGCGGTATGATCGGCCTTGGGCGGTGGTCAGATTGGATAGGGGCACAGCAGTCAGACCGGTCACATGCGGCAGTCTGATTGGCCGAAAGTTCAAAATGTGAATTATTGAAATCGGTCAAAAATCAAGTTTGTAGGAAGGTGAGGAGTTTGTACATGGTCTCATTGGAATTGGAGTTTCAAGCCAAAACTAGATAGAGTTTGAAAATTTCATAGATAGTGTAGGTGTGGAACATGGGAATTTTTTTCCAAAGTCCCAGGTGGTCTGACCAACCAAGGGGCAGCCAGACTGCCCAGTGTTGTTCATGCGCGCAAGAAGGCTGTAAACTTTGTGGATTTGAAAGTTATGAGTTTCAGCGTATAGGTGTTGCGTAATGCATGTTTTGGCTAACGTGGGTCAAGTTGTGAAAAACTTATGCCTGAAATCGATTTGTTGGTCTATTGTTGTGCATATGGCTTAGAGTCAACGATGAGGATGATCGGATCTAGACTAGGAGAGCTGAGGTTCAGAACAAATAAGGATGCTAGGTGAAGCCCGTTACACTCAAGCATAGAGAAAGATAGACAAGAACGATCGAATGGGAGGTTCGGTGTGACGGGTTACATCAAGTGCGCGTAGGGGTCGGTGTAAGTGCTATGGTGGTTCCGGTGGAAGCCGGATGAGAGACTTACTAGCATGAAGAGAGTCATTAATCAACCTACACATGGCGAAGTATTGGATTTCTTCACAATGATCGGACTCGATCTTCGAAGAATGATTGAGATTGGGTATTTTTGGTATCTTCGCTAAAATACCGGGTTGGTGATCTTTGGAGAAACCGCGATGCAAGACGGTGCAAAGAGAGACAATTTAGGTCAAGTGAAGATGAAAATAACGAAGAGACGTATTTGAGAAACCCAGTTCGTTATCAGCTTTGAAAAACGTGTGTGTGTCGGACCCAATACTTTTGGGCTCGGGTCGAACCGAGATCATGGCCCAGAGCATGACACGCGTCGGTCGGAGGCAGCAGGGCGCGTTTAGTCGCAAATGTACGTGCACTGCTTTGTTGATTCTTCCTTGTCCACTCGCTTTTACCCGTTACCCTTTGGTCACTGAACAAAACATTTGCACGTACGTTTAATTACGTGTCAGTGCACATGCATGCACGGTGTAGCATGTACGTCAACGCTGCATTTGCCAGGATGGTTTAGGGTCAAGCACTCCGCGATGTTTGTTTTGGGCCGTTTCTCCGTCGGTTTTGGTAGCATGTCGCATCGGTGACCATTCGCCGCCGGTACAAACAAAAGCCGTGGAGCAGGGCTGAGACCCAGGCCTGGAGCTCATTTGCGCCCTTGGGTTGGGTCTCCGGTTACAGGCGCGCGCGGCTAGAGGCGTGCAGCTACAGGCCATGCGGAATGGGCGGACCGGCTCTTTGGAACGGCGAGGCGTACGTCGGGGACAGAAAAGAGAGAGGTTGTTCAGTTCGTCTTATCGCTGTCGAGACGGGAGCAGGCAGCGCGCCTCTTTCTGATCTGTCGAGTGTCTTTCAGTGACATCCATCCCGTTGCGATGATGCGCGTTGTCTTTTGCATGCATAAGTTAAAAAGTTGGTGGGTTACTGTGCCTACCCCACTACATACTGCTACCAGTACTACGCGTCGTTCGCAAGATAAACGAACGTACGTACGTACAGCACCATGCAAGATTTATCCACTGGATTTCAGCGGGATTTCACCAGGTATGTCGGCGGGATTTCCTGCCGGCAACGCGTGTGAATAGCGAGCTTCTGTATCTAAACTTAACTTGTTACGATAATGCGCTGGTCACACCGGCTACTGATGAGTGAGTGGTGACCGGTGAGAGCGCCTGACCAAATGACGTGTTAACCCCGTGTCTGGTCAGGTTGGCAAAAAGAATTAGGTGTTACCGGTCAGCGCGTCCGGCTCGGCTAGCTCTCGTGAAATGAAAACTATAGTACATTTTCCCCAACTGCTGACTGACCGGTGCTAGTACATTATTCGAAGCAGACAAAGTGGTCAAGTCGACTCTCTCGCAGCGTACGTTGGCGTGGCTAATGGACGTCGTTACGTGGTCATGACAGCTTTATTGACTGCATATATATATATATCTCTCTCCACCTTCTGACTCCTAATAACTTTGTCTAATTGCACCTTGTAATCGAGAGTGATTGGATGTGTTTTCGGCTCCACACGGTCGCGCGCGCCGACCCTACATGCCCTCGCCGCGACGGCGCCCGACGACATGTACATGGAAAAGAATTAAGATAAGAGGGAGGCTTTCCGTTTGGCGCTTGATTTATATACTTTTCTCTTTCTTTTTATCATCATTTTATGCGATACTGTGTGCTTAACTGCTTCATTTGGCAACTAACCCTAGCGATTCCGGAGATGTTGGATAGCCAACAAAAAGCTTCCTTGGAAAATGTGCCTAAATGAATATCATAAAATGACAAATTTAAATACACCATAATGTTCGTCTCGTCGAAATGATTGAAATGCATATATTATTTGCCCAAATTAGAGGCCACGTGTGAAAGTTACGAAGCCCGGAAGCCAACGGAGCTTGGCCTACCAGTACCCTACGTGGATATAGCGTGCGGATATATATAAAGTTTGTGCAGGACATGCTGGTGTTTATTAGCTCGATGTACTCGTGACAGGGGAGAACAGTAAAGGGGCCGGTATTGAACTATAGGGTGAGAGCCAACATAATATTATTTGGTGTCATTTGCTATTAGATAAATATAGTATTTCATTATAGCAAGTGAACCTAGATTAGGGGAGGAATCTTCACATCTTGGTTAACCAAACCCAGTTTCTCTCATGTGGACACTTTAGCCTAGGGGACACTCTCCTGCGCGCTTGTCAGGCGGTTACCCTAGAGATAAAGATATCTACGTGTGGTTATGTCAGAGACAAACAACACGTGTATTAACTACCACGCGTGAATGAGCGCAGTGTAGATAGCCCCTAGTCGACTAGGTCCACATGTCTGTGGGTTTTATCAACCATAGGGCGATCGTAGTTGACTTAGTCATAGCAAACTTTACGACCCTAAGATGGTCGTAGCAGATCTTACAACCATGAGGTGGGTGGGATAGACCTTATGACTATAAAGTGGTCATAATCTTCCTTGTCATTGTAGACTCTAATGACAAGGGATATCTCTGATGGTTGCTAAGGATACCATTATCCATAATAAATATTACAGATAAATAGTTCCATTTAATTGAGGATCATTAGATCCTCATCAGGGATGAAGATGAACAAGACGTTGTGGAAGGACTGGAAAAGTGCCGGAATTGTATGAAGACCCTCCACCCAAGACACTCATGGAGGATCCCCTAACAAAGCACCAGAGGTAGAACTCAACCCACTGCCTCTAGGGCTAAGGTGTGAATTTCTTGGACCCAATAAGAATTATCCTGTGATTGTTAGTGATAGCCATCCAAGAGTGAAACCAGGAAATTGTTGAGCGTGCTTAGAAATTACAAGAAAGTTATTGGCTATACACTTGATGATCTTAAGGGAATTCGTCCTACTTTTTTTACTCATAGAATTCATATGGAGCCTAAGTATAAGCCTAGTGTAGAACATCAACACAGGCTTAACAATGCTATGAGGGAGTTGGTAAAGAAAGAAGTGCTTAGATTTCTTAATGCTGTAATAATTTATCCTATCTCCGATATCAAATGGGTTAGTCCAGTACATTGTTTTTGTCGATGTTTTACTATCGATCTTATGATATAAATGATGGGGACGTAACACTCGAGATCACGCAAGAAGAGACATGTACTTTTCTATACAGCTTCAGACCTTCTTCGAAAAGAAATATAACCATATACCTTTGTTCTTGTATTAAATGAGTTTATAGAGTGAAACAAGCCAACAAGACTAAGTCTAATGGCTTATGTGTGTGTTGAACCTCTTGGATATTTCGAAAATATCTCCTTTTGTCTACTGGCATCGCCCCTTATAAAGCCTCTGAAGGGGTGACATTTGTTGTGTGTTAGAGGCACCTTGACGGTTGTCTGAATGTGCACGTTGGTTACTATTATTATTAGAGAGACACCCCTGCGCATTCGCCATACGGTTACGCCAGAGACAACGAGAACTACGTGCGGTTATGTCCTTGATAAACTACATGTGTATTAACTACTACTTGTGAATGCGCGCAGTGTATAGAGTCCTTAGTCAATAAGGTCCACATGTATGTGGGTTTCATCAACCATAAGGTGGTCACGAGTAGACCTGGTCGTAGCAGACCTTACGACCATAGGGTGGTCGTAGCAGACATTACAACCACAGGGTGGTCTTAATAGACCTTACGACTATAAGGTGATCGTAATATTCCTTGATCGTTGTAGATACTAACAACCGGGGGTATCTTCGAGGGCTTTTAGGAGTACCTATAATTATGGATTATTGAATCCTCGTCATTTATCTTTGCATATAGGAGAATGCCTTTTGATTTATGCAATGCTCCCGCTTCTTTCCAACGTCGTATGATGGCTATTTTTTTTTGACTTGCGCGAGTTGGGGGTGGCGGCTCGATCTTAGGGGCGGCGGGAAGGGGGCTTCGGTAGGCGGCGGCACGAGTTGGGGGCGTCAGGTCGAGGATGTCGAGGGAGGCAGAGGTGGTCGCGGTTGCAGTCGCGAGGCGGAGATGAGGTGCGTGCAAGGAGAGACGACGACGGGGAGAGCTTTCCCAACACAGGGAGTGGAGGATTTTTTTTGAGGGGTGGAAACGATACGGATTGGGATAGAAAATCTCTGTCTGGTGAGCAGATATTCTGGCTGATTCGAAGAAATTTACCCTATGAATTTCCATCCCCGGAATTGGGTGAGATCCTAAGCGGGATTGGAGCTCTACACCTGTATCCTTCGCGCTGGGCAAATCAGCTGTCAGGTTTCACCAAACGTGTCAGATAGTTACTAGATCTTGCTCCGGGTCCCTTGCATTTATAGACCATGAGACATATCGTCACATCACATCACTTTACATTGTTGCCAGATGCGAGTTTTCTTAGTTCGCAGGTACATGCATCATCTTTGTTTTCCCAACACATTGCTGCAAGGAAGAGAACTTTGTGCTACCTCTCCCATCAAAAATATACGTAGTTTTGGACACGTGAACTTTACAATGTAGCTACCGATATCTTTTAAACTTTTAGATTTGATACCGTGTAAATTTGTTTTGAAAAATATTTTTACAATACTATAATTTTATTAAGTTTTATAAGTGTATTGAAATTAGTTTTAAAACTTGTGTTTCAAATACCGTATCGCTGTCAAAAAATATATGCTTTATAACTGAAGGGGATATATAGGGCGTATAGGCTTCTTTCAAATCAATTTCAGGAGAACCTTTTTTTTTGTTCTCGAAAGCAGACCTTTTTGTATGGTCAAATGGTCTCGTTCGCATTTATGACACTCACTACGTACTCAGCATACACCTTAATTAATTTCGCAATCCTGAACCATTGTGTGCCTAAATGCATGATTAAGAATTTCGTACTGCTAAGTGTACCACTCATTGATATCAAGGCAAACAATATTTCGTGCATGACTTAATTAAATAGACCGTGTTGCAAGTACATTCCCATGCCAATCGGCTTGTTCATAGCGGATCACAACTTTCCTACACTCCCTTTCTTACGAATCTTCCTCTTCAGAAAAGAAAGGAAGGGCCGTATACTAAACGGCGATGTGAAACATATCTACTTGCGTGAATGTTCACCAACCGTTTTAACAACAAAAGTCAGAAAAGAACTCGAAACCAGCCATGTTCCAGTCGTATTTGAACAGCCGCTCGGGACCACGTATGTTGGGGAAAAAATTACGTTGATCTATATGAGTTTATATATGTATTAACTATCTATTTTTTATTTGGTTTAAATATATAAAATAATCAAATAAAATATTTATTAAAAGCCTGGGTGGGTATCTTTTAAGAAAAATATGAATATGAATTTAAATATGTGTAAGGATCTATTTGGAATCTATCTCTAACTATGAGACGAGATATGATTCCATACCAAAAAGACTATAAATAAGGGTCGATCCTCTCGGCAAGGAACACATGTCATACCACCTATTCTCATCTGTAGTTGGAGTATTTGGCTTACCTCTTGCTCGGAGAAGACCTAACCTAGCTAGATTGAGCGCCTAATCATCTACTGCTTCATATTATCCATACGACGAATAATGGCATCATCATCTGGTATGCTTCCGCGTTTACAGATTTTATGGATGTTACAATTACCACATATGAGATCATGTTTATTTTTGTTCTGATCATCTGTATAGATCAGAATTTAAATATAAGAATTGGTATCAGAGCATCTTTATATGTTTTTTGCAACCCGTTCTGGTAGTTTTATTTTCGCCGCCTCAGATGGGATCTGTTCGGTTCTTGCCTTCTGCATTTTTTGCATCTGTTGGCGAGTTCTTCTCCAAGTAGTTTTCATTACGGGCTGTCGAGCGCTTCCCAGTCTTCAAGCGGTTTGTTGGCCGGACGGGTTCCGACCAGCCAACATAGAAAAGCTCAATGGGACCCAAAACCCATTAGAATTTCTTTAAATTTATACTACTACCATCAAAGCTATTGGTGGTAATGACAACGTGAAGGCAAATTATTTTCCCACGGTCCTTGAAGGATATGTCCGCTCGTGGTTGCTTAACCTATCGGACGGATCTATCTATACTTAGGAGCAGTTTTGCGATACTCTGATCGTCAACTTCCAAGGGACATATGACCGTCCCGGGAAGGAGGATGATCTTCATCAGATGAAGCAAAAAACCAACGAAACTCTTCGATAATATATCAAGAGATTCAGCTTGGTTCGAAATTCTATCCCAGAGACCGCATAATCTTCTGTCATTCATGTTTTAAAGCAGGGCTGAGAAATCGCCGGTTTACAGAGGATATTGCAATAAATCCTCCACGGACGACTGTCGAACTTTTCGACATGGCAGACAAGTATGCATCCACTAGTGAAACGGTCGAATGGTGCGATGTTATTGATCGAAAATATAAAAATCCCCAGTCAGGCTGGAGAAGGAGGAGAAGAAAAGTAAGAAGTCTCTCAAGAATAAGAAGAATCGTATGTAGGCCCGATAACAAGGAAGTCCTTACGATTCCCGAAAAGTTCAGCAAGGGCAAGAGAGACTTCACTGGTCGGAACAAAACTAAGGCTCCGACCAACGATTACAAGAAAAGTAAGAAGTGGTGTCTACTTCACCAGGCAGCAGGGCATGATTTACGTATCTGTCGAGCCTGGCAAAAGAAACTGGAGGATTACTACTCAGGTAAAGGTCCCTTCCCCTCTATAGCAGAGCTCGGAGAACCAAACTCCAAGAAGGACAAAGATGACGACGAAGAGATGGAATACCAGGAGCCGCAGCACACACTCGATATGATTTTTAGTGGATCCTCCTCGTACGAGTCAAGACGTCATCTGAAGGCCATGGACCGAGAGGTGAACCTTGCCAAGTCTCCAATCACTGTCAAGTCGTCCAGGTTGTCGGAAACTGTAATCTCCTTCTGCAAAGAAGACTGCCCATCCGTCGACTCGGCCAGATAGGTTTCTATCGTAGTTGAACCTACTATTAACAATTGTAAAGTTAACCGAGTCTTAATAGATGGAGTTAGTTCTTTAAATATTTTATTTACGGGAGCATTGGAAGAGATGTTGTAACACCCTGACCCAAAATCGGCTCAATGCCCAGCCCACCGTGGGGCGGACCCGCGTACACATAGCACCTCACTTACACTCTCGTCCTCGCTTCGTGTAAAAGAGTTAACCCGGAGGTACTACGTTTGGATCCAACAGGCATTATATACTACTACAACTCACTTAAGACAAGCAATGTGGGACTAATCCCACCACACAACTCATGGGCCACGCTATGAGCAGGCCGAGGTATTACATTCACCCCCCCCCTTAAGGGTCGACGACCTCGGCAGCATACCGCATACGCGGCAAATGCCCAGAACCACCCCTCGGTACACGTCCGTGCGTCCAGTGCCAGCACATATGCCATGCCGTGTGTCCACTTTGGGCCCACATGTGACATGTGCCATATGCCCGTGCCCCTGTCCCGCATGTGCCCGTGCAACGAAGGTTGATGCTCTGATACTATCTGTAACACCTTGACCCAAAATCGGCTCAATACCCAGCCCACCGGGCGGACCCGCATACACATAGCACCTCACTTACACTTTCGTCCTCGCTTCGTGTAAAAGAGTTAACCCAGAGGTGCTATGTTTGGATCCAACATGCATTATATACTACTACAACTCACTTGAGATAAGCAATGTGAGACTAATCCCACCACGCAACTCCTCATGGGCCACATGGGCCACGCTATGAGCAGGCCGGGGTATTACAGATGCATATTCCCAATTCTAGGTAAAACCCATGAAATATGCCTTCCACAGCATAGTTCTGGTTCTATCGCCAAACCGATAGGACAGCTGTCCCTACCGGTTATGTTCGAAGACCCGATAACTTCCGAACAGAAAATGTTCCATTTGATGTGGTAGATTTCGAAATCGCATACAATGGAATCCTCGGTCGGCCGGCTTTACCAAAATTTCTGATAGCCACGTACTACGGTTATCAAAGTTTAAAAATATCAGGACTGAAGGGAGTTATCACGGTTCGAGGAGATCGAAAAATAACTTATGCATGTGATAAAAAATACATAGAACTGGTTGATGAGCTTCCGACCAGAGAAACTAATACGCCTACCATGCAGGTCAAGCACTCGAGGCCATAGATAACCCCAAAGCCTCCGACCAGACCAAAGAGGTATCACTCGGCAAAGGCGCTCCTCTGGAGAGCACCAATGCATCGTCTGGCTCAAGAAACGCTAATGCATCTACCCAAAAGGAACTGGTTGGGGCAGAACTCGACCACAAATTGGAAGAGTCGCTCGTTTCCTTCCTACAAGCAAACCAGGATGTATTCTCCTAACAGGCATCCGACATGCATAGAGTCCCTAGGGATGTAATCGAGCACATGCTAGCTCTCCAACTTGACAAAAAAACTAGTCAAGCAGAGGCTAAGACGTTTCGCATCTGATCAGAAAGAGGCAATCCAATGGGAGATCGACAAGCTCCTTAAGGCTGAATTTATTCATGAAGTCGATCACCCAGAGTGGCTCGCCAACCCTGTAATGGTTAGAAAAAGCAATAGAAAATGGTGAATGTGTATTGACTTCACATACCTTAATAAAGCTTGTCCGAAGGATGACTTTCCCCTTTCACGTATTGATCAACTTGTAGACTCTACTTTCGGGTGTGAGTTTTTATGTTTTTATATGCATACTCAGGGTACCACCAGATTAATATGAGTAAAGATGACGAAGGAAAGTACATATGACACTTGCTGCTATGTTAAGATGTCGTTTGGTCTCAAAAATGCTGGTGTAACTTTTCAAAGATTGATGCAAAAAAAAACCTTTAATCCTCATATAGGTCGAAATCTAGAAGCTTACGTTGATGACTTGGTTGTAAAAAGCATCGACGCTAGTGACCATATTTCCGACCTGCACGAGACTTTCAAAAACTTAAGAAGGCATAACCTTAAGTTAAATCCAGAGAAGTGTGTGTTTGGAGTTTTTTTGGGAAAGCTTCTAGGATTCCTAGTTTCGGCTAGAGGTATTGAAGCAAACTCAGCAAAAATATCGGCCATAGACCAGATGCGCCCTCTGACCACAAAGAAGGAAGTCCAAAAACTAACCGGATGCGTGGTAGCATTAAGTCGTTTCATAGCATAGTTAGGTGAGAAATGATTACCTTTCTTCAAACTTATTCGAAACATGGAAGTTTCGAGTGGACTAAGCAAGCAGACGACGCCTTTGAAAAACTTAAGAAGTACCTTACAAGTACCTCAATCTTAGTTTCTCTAAGATTGAGAGAAACATTGCTGATTTACATGGCTGCAACGCTGCAAACTGTCAGTGGTATACTGGTCGTAGAACGTGACAATATCCAATGACCGATGTATTATGTAAGCGAAGTCTTATATGAACCAAAGGAAAGATACCCGCAGGTACAAAAGTTGCTCTATGGTCTCCTTATGGCTTCAAACAAACTAAGACATTACTTTCAAACTTACAAAGTGGTCGTACCAATCGGATATCCCCTTGTTCAAGTTCTCAAAACATGGAATCATCAGGACAAATATCAAAATGGGTGGTCGAGCTTGGGGCGTTCGACCTTCATTTTATCTCACGACAAAACAATCAAGTCCCAAGCAATAGCAGAATTCATTGCAGAAGCCATGCTTCCTCCAGAACTAAAAATGAGCTCTGCTCGAACTGATTATTACAACAATAATGATCAAGAAGAACGACAACTCGATGGTATCAATGTTCTTGAGTAATGATGAAACCAAGCCTTAATACGATCGACTGTTTACTAACAAGACATGCGAAGGTATCACAGTTATAAGTTGCAACCTCACAGCCTAGCTGTAGGTGATCTGTTCTCAGAAAAATTTAGAGCCAGGCTAATCGCAATAATTTTTCTCGCCAAATAGGAAGGTCCATACACTGTGGTCGAAGTCACTAGACATAGTTGGGTTCGACTAGCTATGTCAGACGGGCGTGTTTTGTGAAACTCCTAAAATATTGACCAATTGCGTAAGTTCTTTGTATAATTATATTTTATCATATTTAAATAAAGTTTATCATTTTTTTTATTTTCTTCGATGAGTGATATTGTTTATATATTTGTACCCAAACTCTGTTTGACTACTATTTATTGTTTACACTGGTCGAAGAAGACCCACTTCTCTCTGACATCCTTTAAAAAGGATCTCTGTTACTCTCTGCCACGGACATCTAAGTCAAACGCCACAAGGGTACTAGTCGTGACCATTACGTTAATGGTTGTCACGCGCGACCACCCTCTTTTCTTAAAGAAACATAAGAGTACAAAGAGCATAACACAAATAACTACACATAGTGCTTTACATGCTTAAGATTTCAGATATTACATTTTTTCACTTCAACATTATGTTCTACCCTTGTTTGGTTACTGGTCGAGACACAGAAAACCTTCTAGTCGAAGTCTCTCCTCTCCGCACGTGGTTTTGCCCACTGGAAGAAGCTTCCTAGCGATGATCCTTTTCCTACGATATTCGCTGTCAGTCGAACTCGAGCATGAGCACATTTCGCGAGGTGTTTTTTTATATCTTCAGTTCTTAGCCATCATTACGACCAGTTTGGATACTACATGTAAATAAAACCACTTATTGTTTGTTGCATACGTCATTGCATTTTTTATTTTCTCATTAAGACAAGTCTTATGTTCCGACCATATAATCTATCTTTTGGTATTTCGGTTATGGAAAACAGATCTACAACTAGTTGAAGTCACACACTGGTTCTGACCATAGTTGATTTCCTAGTATTAATACGACCAATTTTTATCATATAATCAGCACATACTATCAACAGTGGTCGTGACTTTTACTCTTATTCATGGCTTACTGCTTCTTTAGTAAATATTTTCTACTATATAAGCAGTCGGGGTCCAGAAAATATATGAGTACTTGATAAGTCAAAAGAATAAACAAAAGTCGATGAAAGTGTGGATTTCATGGGGATATGTCCCAGATCTTAGGATGATGTGACAATTGGCAATGGCGTTTACGGTTTGTAGTTTCACGTGTTTTCGACAAAGCTACGTATTCGATAAAGGTCCGACCGGTCCTTGACGGCGGTCCGACCGGTCCCAATCGGTCGGACCGCCATGTGGGGGGTCGGACCGGCAATGACCTAAAAGTTCTCGAATAATGGGCCAAAAATAGGTGTTGTAGGCAAGTGAGGGATCCCAATGCACTTGGTCTCATAATTTTGGAGTCTCCAGAAGAAGTTCTATTGGTTTAAAGTTTCGAAAGGTTTCAAATTTGGGAGTATGAAATTGGCTAAGTCCTCGGTGGCGGTCCGACCGCTCATTGTGGAGCGGTCCGACCGCTCACCTGGAGCGGTCAGACCGGTTTCTACTTGAACGTCGGCCAACTTCGTGGTGATGTTGATTTGTTAGGTCAAAGTCATTGGTTTCATGGCATATGTTTTGCATGATGCATGTTTTGACTAACATGGGTCAAGTTGTCAAGAACTTGTTCCCGAATTCGTGTTTGCTTGTCTGTGGTTGTGCAGTTGCTTGGTGGTCAACGACGGTCAACGGCGAGGAGGATCGGACTAGACTCAAGAGTTGAGGTCCGAACGATTGACGATGCCAGTGAGGTCAACGACTCAAGCGTGACACAAGATGGACAAGGGTGACCTATTGGAAAATCCATGGCGCATGGTGAAGCGGTTTAGGTCAAAAGTTAAAGACGGCGCTTGAAGCGCATGCGTGTGACCCGCTTGTTAGTGGGCCTTAACGGAGCCAAGAGAGTCAAACCCTAAGAGTTTTAGGCCTCCACTATAAATAGGAGGAGATGGTGGTGCACTCTCTCTCTCGCCTTTTTATGTTTCAAAACCCTAATTGTCTTTAGGGAGTTGAGGTGGAGGCTAGGGCTCTTGATGGTTTGTGGAGAATTTCGTGATCTTTGATTGCCTATCGATCCATGATGGTGTGGATGTAATCCAAAGATCAATCACGAAATCAATCTATGCAAGGTTTGCTTGAGATAAGTCTCCTTCGTCTTGCTTTCAATTTCGTGTTTTAGGGCTTCCTTTGATCCGCGAGTTTGTGATTGATTCTTTCACGTGGATTAGCTTGTCGTGATATGTGTGAATCTATCTAGCATCATCTTGATCATCAATCTCTCACGAACAAGCATTAGGATCAAGTTTTCGCTTCTTGCCCGCTTTTAGACCTTCGTTAATCAATTGGCAATTGCTCAAGATCGCTCCAAGAATTATCATAATATTCGATTGGAATAGGTTCTCACAGCATATAGAAGGTGTGTGCAAAGTTTCATAAAGATTGGAGTTGAGAATCAAAGTTTCACCTAATTGCAACTTCGCATCGGCCGATTTTCTGTTGCAGATCGGTTACGAGTCACGGCCGATCGCCAGTCATCACCGGCCGACCGATTTTGAGCGGTCCGACCGCCAAGACAACGCCGGTCGACCGCCTGCAATCGGTCTCGACCGATTGGGTCCAGCTGGTCGACCGCCTGTCGTGAGTCTTTGCAATCTTAGTTGATTTTTGTAGCATTGCTTAGGGTTTAATTGGATTCAATACTAGTCTTCCAACAGATCGTATATTGATCTTCATAGCTTTCTAATAGCTACTGGAGTGAAATTGTATTGAGTTCATAATTTGTGAAAAAGTGAGCGTGCTCCTATTCACCCCCCCTCTAGTCGCCTTTACGGTCCAACAGAAAGAAAGGTGAGTTTTTATATTCATACTTTCTATATTACAATAACATACTCCTTATGATCACCGGATTGATCGCTGTGTATCGGAGATCCGACCTCTATTTCTTCCACAACCTTATTTCTGAGAGGTGTTTTTTCCTCGAAAAGTTTGGTTGCATCGTCTCTCGAGCAGTTGAAGTCTTCCTCAACAGCTTGGAGATTTATGGTGGGATCAGAAGCCTTCAACTTCGACAAAGTAAAACTGACTCCATTTTTTACAGCTTCAATAAAGTCCGTGCATGGTTCTCCCGAGTAGTTTTGAGCGAGCTTATGAGATCTTCGAGCTGTTGGCCAAGGAAGTTGATCTTCTCTATGGGATCTCCTAAGCTGGGAAGTTACGTTCCTGGTCCCATATCGAAGAGCATCCTTCAAGTTTATAAAAGTTGCCTCCTTGCTACGTTCAAACTCAAGTGTTTTTTCTGATATCTTTAATGCTTGAGTTTGCTCTACACGAATAGACCAAAGAATAAATACATATAATTAAATATAGTACACTGGTCGAGTCTACGACCGGTTACCTTCAACCTTCTTCTCGATAGCCTCAAGGACTTCCTTGTGTATGGTCGTCAGATATTCGATCGACTGGTCCTTGTTTTGACATTACTCTTTAAGCTTGGCTATTATGGCTTATTTTGCCATAACCTCTTTTGTAAACTTCTCCAAATCTACCAAGTATGATAAAGAGAGAAGTTAATCAATAGAAAAGAAGCCAGATGGTAAAAAAAGGAGAGAAGAATATATGAAAAAGTAATTACTTTCTAATTCAAGTTCTTTTCCTCCAATACTTTTATTCGCTAGGTCAGTCCTCCGACCACAGCGAAGTTTTCCACGAGATGCTACAAAAATAGCATACTCATTTGAGTTTTTGATAAAGTTTAAAGGGAAAGGCTATTAAAAGTGGTCGTGGAAGTTTACCTGCATTGCCATGTTATTGTATTCGGCAAAAATGGAATCGGGACTCATCTTTGAGTGACGATCCGATATCCTTCCCGAGGCCTCATCGAGTTCCTTATTGTTGAAAACTCGAAGGTGACAGGGAAACTGACAAAAAGAGGAGACTTCCCAGCAGAGGTCGGAACCTGCTGGGATTCCTCAGACACCACCACCTCCATAGGTGGGGTTGGAGCCGCCGCAGGTTCCTGAACATGCATTAGCTTTGTCGTCTGCTCGGGGGTTGGCTCGACATCTTTCTCTTAAGAAGCCTTCTCTTGAGGAATGCTCGTCAGAAATGACTAGAACACCTAGGATCTATAAAGAAGAAAAGAAGCTCAAGACTCTAGAAACACTAGAGGTAAGTATTTACACAAGTTTTCCTTTCATGTATACATACCTTGTTGTTTTCTTGGTCTTTATATTGAAGCGCGCTGAAACAAAGTCCGACGCGCTCGCTTTCCTTTTGTTTTCAACCGACTTCACCGATCTCAAATCGGTATGGTTGGTTAGACCCCTCACATCCACCAACTAGAGGTCGGAAGAAATATTCTCGACCAGTTGGTCGAGAATAAGATCCCTGGCCACAGGGTCGGATGGTGTGGTCTCGCCAGCCTCACGAATATGGTGTGGTCTCGTCGGCCTCGCGAACAGTTGCATCAGTAGCAACTGACTGGTCGTAAGCGACCACTTTCGAGACCACGGCAACCGTATAATTAACAACCAAAGTTAGTTAGGTGACAAAAATTCTTCATCTAGAATATACATTTCTGTTCTGTTACCTACCTCTGTAAGACCACCATCTCGGTGGTCGTAGGAGTAGTCAGAGTGTCAATTGGCTCACAACTCTCGGTGGCCTCATTGATCCTCAATCCGGCCGACTACACATCAAAGAGGATTTACGGTAAACCGATTGGAAAACACATAAATGGTGAAAGATGGTTGATATCTTTACCTTAAGACTCTTGGCCCGTTCTTTTGCAGAAACAATCGCTAAAATCTGGGGAAAATCAGCCTTCTCATCAGGCTCTTCGGCGCAGATCATTTTGATCTGGTTTCTAATCTCATCAGGAGAAAGGGTTGTAAGAATGAACGAGAGACTTTATGGTCACAAAAGTAATCAGCTAAGATAAACAAAATTGGTCGAATCTTTTATGACTTACTCTCCTGGGAATCTTTGGTCGCGTAGTCATGACCAATATACCATATCATCGAATGTGCTTCGCCTTCAGGGGGCTAATCCGGTGCATGGAGAAATCTCTTACTACGCCAGGAGGTTAAACCCCTTATACAAAGTTGTTGGATGGCTTCCACCCATCTCCCCACCTTTCCCTCTTTCTTCACGGAGGAGCGCCATTCCGGATTCTCAACTGCCCTCTTACCCATATAGTAAAGACTATCTTTTGAGTGACCATCATGTAGAACCAGTTGTTCTTCTATGATGACCACAAAGACTTTGAGTACAAACGGATGTACTCTCAGCCTTTCCTTCGTGGAGGCGCAAGGTGCACTCTCCAGGTGCCCTCATCGTCTTCCCCGATTTCACCATCCTGTAGAAGTACTTCAAGAGCTCCAGATTTGAGGAAATACCTAAGTACACTTCACAGAGGTATACAAAGACGCTAGGTTGGCAATAGCATTGGGGGCAAGGTTCAACAATTCGACTCTATAGTGCTCCAAGATCATGAGGAGGAATGAGTGAACCGGGAACCTGAATCTGCATTCAATATATGCGAGGAAATCAGGGATTTCCCCATCTCCACACCTAGGAGAATGCTCTTCGGCCGCGGATCTCCAAGAAATCATATTCCTATCTGGAAGCATCCCAATCTTCTCCAAGGCTTCAAGCTTCCTCACCCAGAACAGAAACTGACCAGTTAGTGATCAAGTCCGACATGGTTGGGTATTGGATGAAAGAAAGAAAGGAGATCGTGAAGGTTGTAGGCAAAAGGAGGTCGTAGAAGGTTGTAGGCAAAAGAAGGTCGGAGGTGATCCTTCTCTCAGAAGATGAAAAGGGAAAGCGCGAGGCGTAAAAACCCTAAAGCCCTGCGCCAAAGGGATTTTATAGCCGCAGTTCCATAACTGCACTTAGGTAATTACCCAAAAGTCCAACAGACAGAAAAAACTCTTCAATTCCCACAACAGTTTCTCAACTTTAAAATGAATACAAACCACCTCGAATGTCACGACATTAAATGAGGGTTTGCCCGATATGACTTCATCGGGGAAAAATATTCACACACCCAATTCATTTCAAGTTCGGGGCTAGTTGATGAGGATTAAAATCTCTATTTATTGCTTTGATACATAATTAAAAGGCCACATGTCTTCGTGATCGTAAACCCTAAGCCTACAACCCCTGTGGTCGTAATAGTCATAACCTCTAAGGCAAACGAGCTCTGTGGTCATAAGGATTCCAAATGTTACTTATAGGTACCCTGGTCGGAGAAGTCTTGTACCTAGTCCCTGACCAGATAACTACCCGTAGAAGCAATGAATTGGCATTTGGATTTTGCTCCAGGTATATTCCTTACCATGTGATGAATAGAGCACATATCATATTGGCTCCATACCACGCGACGTTTCATGGTTCTAAGACACTAACAACAAGCTACCATGTGGTTTAGTACCTTACAGACATCAACACCTAACGGTTGATACTTCATCAACTGTTGCCTCGCTCCGACCAGTCGTGACACTTCCAACAGGAGCCTCTTCCAAGATTAACTGTCGTCATTTCATCAACAACTTAAGGAAGAACGCGAGCTCTTTACCATTTTTCTCTATTTTATTTCGTAAGATCGGCGACTCGATCGTCGACACTATACATCCATATTTGAACCATGTTGTTCTTGTATGTTTACATATGTGACCATTGATGGGTTGAGTTATGCTTTAAAGTGACGAAGACCGCTTTGATCTTATGTTGGTATAATTGATGGACCAGATTGGTTTAAAGATGCTCATGACATAGATAGTATTTTTAGAGCTCATAAAGTTTTTGATATGTTTCTACTCATTTAGTCCAAGTGGGAGATTGATGGATTAATTTCCTGTTATGTGGACCTATATGAGTTTATATACATATTAGCAATCTATTCTTTTGTTTGGCTCAAATATACAAAATGATCAACTAAAGTACTTATTAAGAGGTCAAGTATCTTTTAAGGAAAATATAGACTTAGATTTAAATCTGTGTAGAGACCTGTTTGAAATCTATCTCTAATTATGGGACGAGATAAGATTATATACCAAAAAGACTATAAAAAGGGTCAGATCCTCTCAGCAAGGAACACATGCCATACCACCTATCCCTATCTATAGGTGGAGTATTTGGTTTATCTCTTGCTGGGAAAGACCTAACAGAGCACATGTTCATCTACTACTTTAGATAATCCCTACGACGAACAATGACATCATCATCTGATATGTTTTCACGTTTACATATTTTATGGGTGTTGTAATTACCACATACGAGATCCTGTTTGTTTTCGTTCTAATGTGCTAACTTGTGTACGTGCAACTTACGTCGTTAGTTCTAATTGAAATCAAGACGGACACTACCTTGTATTGGGGTAAACCTTTTGGTTCTACGCACCATCATCGTCGCATATACACGTAGATGCTTAAAGATATCCAATGCATGCAATACACAAATGCGATTATTACACCGCGACAAATCCAATCATTGTTCTGCTGCAATGCACTCAATCAATGGAGCGTACTAGTAGCTAGTACCGTCAGCGATTGGCATTTCCCGTTACACGACACCACAGCACCGCGAAATTCGCTGCCTCTTTTGGACAATATTCACATCAACGTTTAGCAACACACACATGAAGAGAGCCACATGACATGCACAGTAGCGTCGCTAGCTCGATCAATGCCACAATATTCCGTGCGAACTACTCGGTCGGCCGGTCAAAAGAACAAGGCTGCACAATTGAAATGTCAGGAGACCCATCAGCCATTACATCACCATCAATTCGTGCCGCGCGCTCATCAACCGTTGCACAGTGCACCAACTAAAAAAATGGTACGACCAGGGAAGGGACACACAGCCACGAGCCGCGTATATACTCCACAGTAGCTGGCTGGCAAGACGCGACACAGCTCGAGCAAGTGTAGCATTGATGCTTTGTTGGAGAAGACAGTTAAGCACATGCTCTTCTTGCAAAGTGTGACAAAGCATGCAGACAAGCTCAAAGATTCTCCTGAATCTAAGGTATGCACATGCCTATTAGTTTTATCACTGAGTTATGGCAGAGAAAACTGCATTGATTTATGACAGAGAAAACTACATTATGGCTTATTTGATACAGTAGAGTGGTACAATTTATAGAATTCTCCTTGGTTGGAAAAATCCCCTTATATTGTCGTGGCTTCAAACAAATACTTGGTGGTGAGAATGATCCCCTATGGAAAGACTACTTTGAAGGTGGTTCAACCTGGGCCTTTGATGTTGGGTCTCAGTGTATGACATGTCCAATCATTGTTGAGGATCTTGATCGACCTCGTCGAGTTAATGACTTATGATTTTGTTGTTGCTTGTTCTTTGTAATCGTATTTTCAGCATGTAATTGTGGTCCATATGTGTTGACATGGGTGCCTCTGCAGATGCTTTGTGAGGATAGAGGCATCTTCTTGGAGATAGCTAACTTCATCAAAGGACTTGGATTGACCATCCTGAGCGGTGTAATTGAAGCACATAAAAGTAAAATCTGGGCACGCTTTAATGTTGAGGTAATATAGCTAAATGTCATTTCCATAATTATAGCTTTGAAATGATGTTGATGATCCTTTGGCATTGCGAGCTAAATGGATTTATATCGCTGGTAACCGGTACTGGTCATGCGCTGGGAATTTCCCGGGACCGGGATTTCAATCCCTGGTCTGAACCTGTGATTCAACCTGGCACTGGCTCCTCTTCTGATAAAGTGGTCAGTGCGACAAGTACAGATCAGGACTATTGAAAGGCATCGGGGCCTCAGACAACCTTTTCTGCACATAAAAACGGTGGTAAGAAGAAAAAAAGTAGCTGATGA
The DNA here is from genome assembly GCA_036346395.1 of Hsuehochloa calcarea. Classification (NCBI taxonomy): domain Eukaryota; kingdom Viridiplantae; phylum Streptophyta; class Magnoliopsida; order Poales; family Poaceae; genus Hsuehochloa; species Hsuehochloa calcarea. Next base: position 33,287,908 of record CM070597.1, read on the forward strand.
GATTAAAAAGAAAATACTCATGCAGATTGTAGCGTTAAATGCTTGTTGTATATTTCCAACTAAGAGCCAATAATTGATGCTTATGTTTTTACTGAAAAGCACAGTCTTCAGGTATTTTAACTTCAGTAGTTTCTAATTTGATTCGATATAAATATAGAACTGATAAATCAAAGTATAAGCTCCAGAATGATAGTAATTGACACTTTTGAGCTTACTTAGGCAACTTTGATAGCTGACGACAATATGCTAGCTACATCTGTAGTGTGCTGTATAATTTTTTTTTTATGTATCTGGGTTGCATTATACATTTCTAGTAAACTGCGGATTTTGCATACATTATTTTGGGATAAAAATATAAGATACACTACTACAGAAAAACTCATCACAGATGGTTCGTAACAGTCATCACAGACGGTTTTTGAACCGTCTGAAATTTTATGTCTGTGATAACAAGCCGTGAAAAACCGTCTGTGATAAGTCTTATCACAGACGGTTCCAACCACGAACCGTCTGTGAATCACAGACGGTTCAGGTTGGAACCGCTCGTGATACTACGTAATCACGATTTGTTCGTGGTTGGAACCGTCTGTGATTGTGATACTACATAATTACAAACGGTTCGTGGTTGGAACCCAAACCCTACCGCGGCAGAGGATTGGCTACCCAAATCCTACCGCGGTAGTGGATTGGCTGCCCAAACCCTACCGCGGCAGTGGATTGGCTGCCCAAACCCTACCACGGCAGAGTATTGGTTGCCATGGTAAAACCCTAAAATCACAGACAGTTTTATACACAAACCGTCTGTGATGAGATACTCATCACAGACGGTTCGTGGTTAGACCCGTCTGTGATGAGACGCTCATCACAGACGGTTTTCGTATAAAACCGTCTGTGATACTTTTGTTTCGTTAGGCGGGAAAACTAAAATTTGCACTTAATGGCGGGCTCCCGAAAATCTCTCTATATTAACGGAGTCATTCATCTCCCCCTTTGCCATCTCCATCTCCTCCTTTGCCATCTCCATCTCCTCCTCTGTGATTTATCCTCCTCTGCCATTTCTCCTCTAGCCTCCCCCGAGCTCGTCGCACGTGGCCTCCTCCACCTCGCCCCAGCCTCGTCGTCGCCGGCCTCCCACGTCGTCCCCGACCTCCTCTACTTCGTCGCCCCGTCCTCCCCTGAGTTCGTCGCCTACAGCCTCCTCCACCTTGCCCCGGCCTCATCATCGCCGGCCTCCCATGACCTCGTCACCCCAGCCTCCCACGACCTCACTCTCTCTACTCCCCCCTTTTGCTCTGTGATGTGTTAGTACTCTGTGAATGGATTGAGTTGATGCTACTTTGATGTGGGTGATGCATGCTATGTTCTTTTTAGTGCTCTGTGAATGGATTGAGTTGATGCTACTGTGATGCTATGGCTATTGTGGGAAAGCTAGCGAAATCCGAAAATCAATATCAGATTCATTCGCGAGGCTCGGGAGGCTCCAGACGAAGTGAAAATCCGTTTTTATTTTTTTTGCCATAGAAAAAACTATCACAGACGATTCTAAACAAGAACCGTCTGTGGTAGTTACTATCACAGACGGTTCGTGAATAGAATCGTCTGTGATAATCTATTTTCACAGACGGTTCGTGAATAGAACCGTCTGTGAAAAAATACTATCACAGACGGTTCTATTCACGAACCGTCTGCAGCGATAGTCGCTATCACTGCATTTGTTCGGCCGTGTGAGACACAAAAATTCGACGGTTAAAAACCGCTCGTGATGAGCTTTGTGTAGTAGTGAACATCGATATCCTTAACCATATCATAGACCTCTTTCCTCTAAAAGCCCTTGAGCCGAACCGTCCTCCTTATTTCCGTCGAATTGTTTCTTCATCTTGCGGTATGGGTGAATCACGGAAGGAACCTCAGAACGCATATACACGCTTTGCGCGAGTTGTTCAAATACACACTCTATAGCTAAATGTCATTTCCATAATTATAGCTTTGAAATGATGTTGATGATCCTTTGGCATTCGAGCTAAATGGATTTATATCGGTACGTCGCGCGTGAATTTCGGACGATTTCAATCTCAACCTGATTCAACCGCGCCCTCTTCGATAAAGTGGTCGGCAATGATCGACTATTGAAGGCATCGGGCCTCGAAACCTTTCGCACAAAACGTGGTAAGAAGAAAAAGAGGATGAGATTAAAAGAAAATACTCATGCATTGTAGCTTAAATGCTTGTTGTATATTTCCAACTAAGAGCCAATAATTGATGCTTATGTTTTTCTAAAACACTTGGTATTTTAACTTAGTTTCTAATTTGATTCGATATAAATATAGAGATAAATCAAAGTATAAGCTCGAATGATAGTAATTGACACTTTTGAGCTTACTTAGCAACTTTGATAGGACAATATGCTAGCTACATCGTAGTGTCTTGATAATTTTTTTTATATCGGTTGCATTATACATTTCTAGTAATCGGATTTTGCATACATTATTTTGGGATAAAAATAAAGATACACTACTAGAAAAACTCATCAGATGGTTCGTAATCATCACGCGTTTTGAACCGTCAAATTTTATGTCTGTGATAACAAGCTGAAAAACCGTCGATAAGTCTTATCACGCGGTTCTCCGAACCGCTGAATCGACGTTATGAACGCGGATACTCGAATCGGTTGTGGTTGGAACCGTCGTGATTGTGATACTACATAATTACAACGGTTCGTGGTTGGAACCCAAACCCTACCGCGGAGGATTGGCTACCCAAATCCTACGCGTAGTGGATTGGTCGCCCAAACCCTACCGCGAGGATTGGATGCCCAAACCCTACCAGCAGAGTATTGGTTGCCATGGTAAAACCCTAAAATCACAGCAGTTTATACACAAACCGTCAGTGATGAGATACTCATCACTGACGGTTTGTGGTTAGACCCGTCTGTGATGAGACGCTCATCACGACGGTTTCGTATAAAACCGTCGTGATACTTTTGTTTCGTTAGCGGAAAACTAAAATTTGCACTTAATGGCGGGCTCCAAAATCTCTCTATATTAACGGAGTCATTCATCTCCCCCTTTGCCATCTCCATCTCCTCCTTTGCCATCTCCATCTCCTCCTCTGTGATTTATCCTCCTCTGCCATTTCTCCTCTAGCCTCCCCGAGCTCGTCCGACGTGGCCTCCTCCACCTCGCCCACCTCGTCCGCCGGCCTCCACGCCGTCCCGACCTCCTCTACTTCGCGCCCGCCTCCCCGAGTTCGTCGCCCTGACCTCCTCCACCTTGCCCGGCCTCATCATCGGCCTCCCATGACCTCGCACCCCACCTCCCACGACCTCACTCTCTCTACCCCCCCTTTTGCTCTGTGATGTGTTAGTACTCTGTGAATGGATTGAGTTGATGCTACTTTGATGTGGGTGATGCATGCTATGTTCTTTTTAGTGCTCTGTGAATGGATTGAGTTGATGCTACTGTGATGCTATGGCTATTGTGGGAAAGCTAGCGAAATCCGAAAATCAATATCAGATTCATTCGCGAGGCTCGGGAGGCTCCAGACGAAGTGAAAATCCGTTTTTATTTTTTTTGCCATAGAAAAAACTATCACAGACGATTCTAAACAAGAACCGTCTGTGGTAGTTACTATCACATACGGTTCGTGAATAGAATCGTCTGTGATAATCTATTTTCACAGACGGTTCGTGAATAGAACCGTCTGTGAAAAAATACTATCACAGACGGTTCTATTCACGAACCGTCTGTGATAGTCGCTATCACAGACGGTTCGTGCTGTGAGACACAAAAATTCAGACGGTTAAAAAACCGTCTGTGATGAGCTTTTGTGTAGTAGTGAACATCGATATCCTTAACCATATCATAGACCTCTTTCCCTCTAAAAGCCCTTGGAGCTGAACCGTCCTCCTTATTTCCGTCGAATTGTTTCTTCATCTTGCGGTATGGGTGAATCCGGAAGGAACCTCATCGAACGCATATAACAGCTTTGCGCGAGTTGTTCACTACACACTCTGTTACTATCTAAGCAAGCGGATGTGCTTTGCCTCTCTTTTGTACCGAACCCCGACAGTTACCAAGGGCAGGAAAATCATTGATGGCGCGTAATAACATGGCGCCAGAAGTGAAGTTCTCTCGCTTGTACAAGCATCCCATACTTGTACCCCTTCGCTTCAAAGTGTCACAAGATCTTCCAAAGAATGGTGCTAGGTACACATCAATATCGCTCCTGTGTTGTTTCGCCATTGGATAAGTAGTGACATCAAAATGTATTTCTTCTTCATATACCAAGGAGGAAGGTTGTACATACATAGATTCACGTGCCAAAGCTATGTCTGGCCGCTTCATGTTACCGAAAGGATTCATTCTCGTCTCAGACTCAACCCTAACCTTATGTTCCTCTGCCCACACCGAACTCTTCAAGTCTGATCGAAATTTCTCCACCGTGCGTAATCGCAGGTGTCCGAGCTTCCCATCTTTCTTACGCCTCCGAAGTGCCAACGCATCAATCTTGCCTCCTTTCGGTTCGCAAATAAACGCTTCAAACGTGGGATCATAGGCAGATACCACAACATCTTAGCAGGAGATCCTTGCTTCGCCTTAGCAGTATTCTTACGCTTGTATCGGGATGGTTTGCACATGGTACATACATGCATGTCTGCATACTCTTTACGGTAGAGGATACAATCGTTCGGACATGCATGTAATCTTTCTACTTCCATTCCCAATGGACAAATAACCTTCTTATCTTGGTAGGTCGTGTTGGGCAACACGTTTCCCTCCGGAAGGATGTCAGCTAAGAGACCTAACAACGCCGTAAAACTCTTGTCGGACCAACCATTGCTTGCCTTCAATTTCAGCAGTTCAAGCACGGTTGATAACATTGTGTATTCCGGCTTGCAGCCAGGGAACAAAGGTTTCCCCGAATCCTCCATTAAGCCCTCGAATTTACAAAACTCTCTCTCACCGTATTTCCCTTCTGCATCGCGTAGCATCTGATCCAGATTGTCATCATGCGACCTATTCTCGTCAAAAGCACATTCCATACCCTGCATATCGCTGACTTCCTCGGCGATGTCGTCATTACTGACTTCCGGTATAATCTGCTCTTCATCGTGACTGCTCCAACATGTATATCCTTTTTTGAAACCCCTTCGTTTTAAGTGAGATTCGATCTGCGCCGGGTTGTTAAATATTTTCATATTACCGCAATCAATGCATGAACAGTACATAAATTTTATCTCCTTCTTCAACATATCCTGTTCGGCGGCTCTTCTAAAAGCAAACACACCATTAATATACTCTTCACTCACACGGTTCTCAATGTACATCCAGTTTTGACCCGTCTACACGTATACGCACGTAACAAATTAATTAGTGTTAAATTAAATTAATATCCGCAAGTACCCTTCATAATGACCAAACACATTAGTGATTAGTCTAGAGCAAATATAAAGGGTTACAGATCGTTACACATTAGTGATTAGTCTAGAGTAAAAATAAAGGGTTCTAGATCTTTACCTTTCTCTTCAAGGTGGCGCAATGTGGGAGGAGCAGAGAGGTGCCGCAATGGGGAGGAGGAGGCGGGTAATACTCAAAGCGGAATAGGCGAAAATGTACATGGAAGGAGGCGCAGCAGAGGTGGCGAGCAGGGAGGAAGCAGCAGGCAGAGGTGGCCAATGGGGAGGAGGCGAGCAGCGAGTGGCGCACCTCAAATGGAATGGGCGGGGGCTGTTGGGAGCATCTATTTATAGTGCTTGTATATCACAGACGGTTCTTGTAAAGAACCGTCTGAAAGCACGATCACATACGTTCTTTAAAGAAGCTCGTGATAAATAAATATCACTGACGTTCAGTATAAAGAACATGCGTGATACTTATTATCACAGACGGTTAACAAAGAACCATCTATGATAATTTTATCACGACGGTTCCTAGTATAACATGTTTTGTAGTAGTGATAGTAATTTTACCCTTTTGTAGCACAATTCATTTTGTGGTTGCCTGTCCCCATGCAATGTACTTACAGATCTACTACCGAGCACAATTCATATTCAAGAATTTTGTGTTAGGTCATTAGCTACATATATTTTATCATGATTTTCGTTCATGCCATTATTTTCTTATGTCTAAAGAGGAATGTGCCACATCTTTGCTCATCTATTGGTATAAGGGAATATTCACTTGAACAATTTACAAGGGCAATCTTAATACTTGATCTTACTATTTCTAGAGAACGCTCAATTATATTGAACTATCCAAGCTGATGTTTACAACTAAGATGTTTGTAATGTCAAGACCGAGCGGTATTGAGCATCATTCTTCATCAAGATTCAAAAGCGCTAGGCGCTAGGCGGCGTGGCTCGAGGCGAGCGCCTAGGCGGCCTAAGCGGCAGTCAGAGTGGCCAACATGGTTAGAAGTAGAAGGCACGACCGATAGCGAGTTGGAAAGCGATAAGATCCAATCACATGCCAAAAAGTAGACAGCAAGCACTAGAAAATATAAAATGATGTGCTACAGATCGAAATTTCTCCACTGTGTAGAATCAGCAGGGTGTCTGAGCTTCCCATCTTTCTTACGCTCCTCCGAGTGCCAACGCATCAATCTTGCCTCCTTTCGGTTCGCAAATAAACGCTTCAAACGTGGGATCATAGGCAGATACCACAACATCTTAGCAGGAGATCCTTGCTTCGCCTTAGCAGTATTCTTACGCTTGTATCGGGATGGTTTGCACATGGTACATACATGCATGTCTGCATACTCTTTACGGTAGAGGATACAATCGTTCGGACATGCATGTAATCTTTCTACTTCCATTCCCAATGGACAAATAACCTTCTTATCTTGGTAGGTCGTGTTGGGCAACACGTTTCCCTCCGGAAGGATGTCAGCTAAGAGACCTAACAACGCCGTAAAACTCTTGTCGGACCAACCATTGCTTGCCTTCAATTTCAGCAGTTCAAGCACGGTTGATAACATTGTGTATTCCGGCTTGCAGCCAGGGAACAAAGGTTTCCCCGAATCCTCCATTAAGCCCTCGAATTTACAAAACTCTCTCTCACCGTATTTCCCTTCTGCATCGCGTAGCATCTGATCCAGATTGTCATCATGCGACCTATTCTCGTCAAAAGCACATTCCATACCCTGCATATCGCTGACTTCCTCGGCGATGTCGTCATCATCGACTTCCTAGATAATCGCTCTTCATCGTGACTGCTCCAACATGTATATCCTTTTTTGAAACCCCTTCGTTTTAAGTGAGATTCGATCTGCGCCGGGTTGTTAAATATTTTCATATTACCGCAATCAATGCATGAACAGTACATAAATTTTATCTCCTTCTTCAACATATCCTGCTCGGCGGCTCTTCTAAAAGCAAACACACCATTAATATACTCTTCACTCACACGGTTCTCAATGTACATCCAGTTTTGACCCGTCTACACGTATACGCACGTAACAAATTAATTAGTGTTAAATTAAATTAATATCCGCAAGTACCCTTCATAATGACCAAACACATTAGTGATTAGTCTAGAGCAAATATAAAGGGTTACAGATCGTTACACATTAGTGATTAGTCTAGAGTAAAAATAAAGGGTTACAGATCTTTACCTTTCTCTTCAAGGTGGCGCAATGTGGGAGGAGACAGCAGAGGTGCCGCAATGGGGGAGGAGGAGGCAGGGGTAACAGCTCAAAACGGAATAGGCAGCAATGTACATGGAAGGAGGCAGCAGCAGCAGGGTGGCGGAACGGGGGAGGAAGCAGCAGCAGCAGCAGGGTGGCCAATGGGGAGGAGGCAGCAGCAGCAGAGTGGCAGCACCTCAAATGGAATGGGCAGGGGGGCCTGTTGGGAGCATCTATTTATAGTGCTTGTATATCACAGACGGTTCTTGTAAAGAACCGTCTGTGAAAGGCACGTATCACATACGGTTCTTTACAAGAACTGTCTGTGATAAATAAATATCACAGACGGTTCGTATAAAGAACTGTCTGTGATACTTATTTATCACAGACGGTTAACAAAGAACCATCTATGATAATTTTATCACAGACGGTTCCTAGTATAACATGTTTTGTAGTAGTGATAGTAATTTTACCCTTTTGTAGCACAATTCTGTTTTGTGGTTGCCCTGTCCCCATGCAATGTACTTACTGTATCTACTACCTGAGCACAATTCATATTCAAGAATTTTGTGTTAGGCTGTTAGCTACATATATTTTATCATGATTTTCAGTTCATGCCATTATTTTCTTATGTCTAAAGAGGAATGTGCCACATCTTTGCTCATCTATTGGTATAAGGGAATATTCAGCTTGAACAATTTACAAGGGCAATCTTAATACTTGATCTTACTATTTCTAGAGAAACTGCTCAATTATATTGAACTATCCAAGCTGATGTTTACAACTAAGATGTTTGTAATGTCAGCACCCGACAGGTATTGAGCATCATTCTTCATCAAGATTCAAGAAAGCGCTAGGCGCTAGGCGAGCGGTGGCTCGAGGCCGAGCGCCTAGGCGGCCCCTAGGCGGCAGTGCAGAGTGGCCAACAGCTGGTTAGAAGTAGAAGGCACAGCCGATAGCAGGTTGGAAAGCCGCATAAGATCCAGCTGCACATGCCAAAAAGTAGACAGCAAGCACTAGAAAATATAAAATGATGTGCTACACATTCTAACCATTGCAACATGCAACCAGTGCAGGCCGCACAAACACATCTCTCTGGTCCTCTCTCTCTTCCTCACATCTCTTTGCAATGACTGCAACTTTGCAAGCCCCACATCTCTCTTCAACCAGAGCTTCCCTTCCCCTCACTTCTTCCTCGCACGAAGACATCCTTTCTTCTCCCCCCTCTAGCCCCGCTGGTCGCATTGGCGGAGCACGAGCAGTGGCCAGGCGGCAGCGGCAGTGACCTCAGCAACGGCGATGGCGACGGTTAGGTTAGCCCGATCCTCTCTCTTCCCTCATCCATCTCCCCTCTCCCATCTCCCCTCACGCCGCTTCTCCTAAAGCTGTCGCGCCGCCGAGGGCCGACTTTGACTGCCTAGCCGGTCCAAGGCGGCCCTCCCGCCTAGCCCGCCACCTTGGGAGAAATCGCAGCGGCAGCTCCCTGCCGAACACCTAGTCGGCGCCTGGAGCCAACTTCTTGAACCTTGTTCTTCATAAATATAGTCGCAATGCGTTTCAAGCAACCAGGAAGCTGTACCATTGTTGCCTCCAATTGCAGATCCTGCTTGATGCTATGTAGCTATTTTATATGTATTGTCCTATCGTGAGATCACTACAATCAGATTTCTTGTTATGTATGCTTCTCGCATGCAACATGTAATTATGAACTTTCTAAACCTGTATAAATTGGCCAGCAAAAGCAGATTCAAATGTCAACGTCATATGAGCATTGTTCATTGGATTTTTGGTGTTTTGCTCTACCTTGTTTTCTTTTAAAAATTGCATCTGTTAAAGTGCTAAGTCGGAAGTGGTGGTTGACGAGAATGCATATATTTTCTCATAAGATCTTTGTATTTATATGTGCTATGTTTTTCAAATATGCTCTATCCCTATCAAAACTGATTATAATGCTAAAAATTTACATATGTGTTAAGCACATTGTTCAGAAATTATTAGTGCAAAGTATATATTTCCATTGCAAAACGCACTAGCATATAACCAGTACATGACAATCTGTGGTCTTGCCGTATATATCCCCCATCTGTCGCCATAGATTCGAACTGCCTAGCTGAGCTCTAGTCTTCTACTTACGGTCGCTGCGCATCACACCTCTCTGGGGTCCACGAAGATGGAGTGGCCAGGTGCCGACCTGGCCCAATCCCAGCCGTCCATGTCGCCTCCGCTGCCGCCCAGCAGCTTCATGCACCACAGGTCCTCGGTGCACGAGAGGCGGCGCCAGTGCGGGAGGCGATGCCGGAGGGGGTCGCAGGCTGCCACCTCCACGGCCACGGCCGCGGCTCTGCCACGGGCCATGTTGACGAAGGACGTGAAGAGCGCCTCCGCGGCCAGCGCGGCGTCGTCGCCGTGGCCGCCTAGGCCGTACGTGAACCACCCGGTGAACGGGCGGAAGAAGTCCGGGACAGACGGGACGCGCATCCACTTGGCCGCGCGGTCCAGCGCGCGGCTCGCTGCCGCGGCGGCGCGGCGCAAGCGCGACGCGCCGCGCACCTCCAGGCGGAACACTCCGCCGCAGTCCCACAGGCTCGCCACCGCCCATGACGCGGGCGGCAACGCCAGGAAGTGCTCGACCCCGCGCCACTCGTACCCCTCGTCAGCTACGGCGAGGAACGTGCCGATGGAGAGCGGGTTGTCGAGGACGGCGCCGATGTCGGCGGGGAATAACTCGACGTGCGCGAACCGGCTGCGGTACAGCCGCTCGGCGTCGCGGGCGCCCAGGCGGCAGACTGCGGCGTGGCGCGGCGCCCTGACGCGGTGCGCGTGCACGGGATGCACGAGGAGCGACGGCGTGCGGAACTTGGAGTAGCCGCACCGGCCGGTGAAGAGCCGCAGCGACGCGTCGTTGGACTTATCCGTGGCCATGTACGCGTACTCTGCGCCCATACTCTGGAACCACTGCTCCAGCCGCCGCACCAACCGCAGCGCTATGCCCATCCTCCTGCATGCGCATGAATCACGCACCATTAGTTTCTTCACCAGTCACCACACACCGATCGATCGATGCTACAGTGCCTAGTAGAAATGTCACGGGTAGAGAAAATTTTGAATTCAATTATTTCACCTGTGGGAAGGCGAGACGCGGAGGCCGAGAATGTAGCCGACGTTGGCGAAGGCGGGGGCGCCGGGGCAGCTCTTGCCGGTGGCGACGGACTTGACGGTGCCGCGGACGAGGGCGACGATCCGGCCGCCCGGGCCAGACGTCTCAGCTACCTTCCATGTCCAAATCAACACATTTCAAAATTAAAGCAACCCACTACCAGCAAAAGAATCGAACGATCGAGCAGCTCGCTCGCTCTCGCTACGTGCAACTGTGCAATCAAGCAGCAGCCAGCCGCACGTACATACGTAGGTGGGGTATATTAATTCGTACCAGCATGAGGTAGGCCGGCGAGTGGCGAATGCGGGCGACGGGGTCGCCGAGCAGGTCGGCGTGCAGCGACATCCCGCCGGTCGGGCCGACCTCGCAGTCTCGATCGATGGCCTCCGTGCCGGCACGGTCCGTCGACGGGTCGTACTCCCGGATCACCACCACCATCCCTTCCTCCTTCGCCACAACGTCTCTCATACTATCTCGTAACCGTATCTCCACTGTGTCGTATCTCTCGATCTCCAGTTGCACTCTCTGCTAGCTAGCTCACGATCGAGGCCGTAAAGGAGAAAGTGGGCGTTGTCTGTGCATACGCATGTAGCACGTATATATAGACGGCAGAAAGCTATGGCTCGCAGAGGTTAACTTCTCTACAATCCTAACCCTTGGCCTTCTCTTTCTCGTAGCATCATAATTAAACCAATGAGGATCGAGGGGTTAAAAGTTGTAACTCACGCACGTAGTCACGCACAGATCGCGGCCGGCCGGCCCGCTCTCTCCTGAATCATTTGTGGGGCAGATCAGCGGGGTGGGGGAAAGGGCGGGTTTAGACGTATATCCGCATGCAAGTAGCGAGACTGGAAAGGGCGAGGAGTGCAAGGGAGATCGATCGATATCGGCAGCATGAAGCATATGACGGATGAGATAAGAAGAGGACCAAACAGTTGGCGGCTTAATTGCTTTCTGATGTGTTGCCTTTTTGTTTCCCTGAATTTTAGCCTTGGCCTCATCCAATCCAGCGAGGCCGTTGTTGGGTTACTTGCCGGTTGTGCGGTAAATTAATCCTGCGCCGACTGGGAGTGGAGTATATGATTGGGGTGTGTGTGTGTGTGTGTGTGTTTTCGCTAGCTTTACCTGGTTCAGATGTATGTTTAGGTTTCTGCTCCTTCAGTGAAAAGTTTAGTGGGGTACTACTAATACACGGCGATCACAAAAGGTCGGCCTTTAGTGGCGTACTACTATTTGTGAGCCTTTAGTGGCGTACTTTACAACACTAACAGCGGTCGGTTTTACCATGACGTTGTAGGGGAATGGATTTCTGAGTCAAGTCAATAGGGAATCCTAAAGGTTTGCCAAGCTGTTCAAACATCCAACTTGTAGCTCTTCTCGGGTGATGAACTGATGATCCTTTGTTTATTAAGCTGCATGCTGCACAAGCTCTTTCAGGTTTCATTTGGGTTTTTTTTTTTTGGCCGGGGGAGACAAACGAACAACTTGTCTTATGAATTTAACCCAAGTGGGAAAAGGTAATATTTTTCGATCTTTGGTTAAATTTACAAAATGTGAAATGGTCAGTCAAAAAAAATCTCCGCTAGATTGCCGTGGCCAAATTGCTTGACCCGTTGACCAGCGGCACGTTTTTTCTACGTTTTGTAAAGCAACCAGGAATTTGGATGCACATTCCCAAGGAGATTTTTTTTTCCAGGGAGGAAATAATTGCAATGATTTTGCTCCAGGTCTATAAAAAGTAGTCCTGCCAGGAAGTGGATGGATCTATATCACCAGAAATGCGTCGTTCCGTAGTTGAAAAAGAAATGCGTCGTTCTCCTGTCGAAGCAGACCGGGGTTGTCACGGTCTCATTACTTGCACGATATCCCTATCCACTACTGTGCCTTTTTGTTGGCTACTCCTGCTGGTATACCAGTACCGGCGAAAGGACATGTGAGGCTACGCAGTGCGCACCGGCACGAATTTGATGCGTGCTAGCTACGGAACCCCGCCCGCGCGCGCGCGAGCAGAGCAGAGGAGTGAAGCGCCGAGGGGGCTCGTGGCCGCGCACCGGGCCCGCCCCGCCAATAAACGGCAGAAACACCCGGCAGAGGATACACGTACGTATCCCACGCGGAAAACGACGTGCCGCCCGCGCGCTGCCACTGTTTGGCTTCGTTTCGGCTCCTGGTTCGCGGTCGCGGCAGCGGCCAGCGCGTGTCCTCGCGGGCGGCGGGGTGTGGGGGCGTTGGGCACTGGCAATGTGGCATGGCGCTCGCGAACTCGATCGGCGCGTGTGGTGGGTTCGCACTGGACTTTAGTGGTCGTGAGATGTGAATGTGATTCTCTCGTCTCGTGGCAAGGGATTTTTACGTAACGTTGACAATCGTTGGTGTGGTGAGCAGGTTCAGATAACGCGCGCGGTTTCCGCCTGTTGACAGTGAATGTTCCGAGCCGCAAGCCAACCAGTTTGTTGGTGATCGATTGAACCAAGTATCACACTTTGCAAAAACCACACAAAAAAGCTGCATAACAACCTGTACTCTGCGAAACAACATATATAGTGAGAAGAACAAAGTTTTGGTGTTCTAAAGACGCACTACTAGTAGTATAAACTAAAGCAACAAAAGAAGGCGTACAACCAACCCACGATGCAGCGCCGCCGGCCGCGTACGTGTGCATCCGCCGTTTCAGGTGATGGGCCGCGTAACGGCTGCGAATGGAGGCCGGTCAATGGGGACGCGACGCGAGACGTGCCGTGAACCGTGGTGGGCTCCCGGCCGGGCATACCGTCGGGTGCAATTAAGGCGGGTACATGACCGAAACCGATGCGGTATGGGGGACGGTACGGACGGCGCAGAAATCCACTAGCTACGCGCCTGTTTTCCACTAGCTACGTGGGGCCCCCTCCCCAACTGTTCGGTCCATTTGCATTTTGACCTACACGGCTACACTTGACTTTACTTTCAAGTCGCAAACGAACTAGTACTGCTGGTACTTGTTTGGTTGGAGTGCACGTATGGACGAGTCGGTCGGATTTTTTTCCCCCTGCAAATGTGGGCATATATATGTAGACAAGCTTTTGTAGTGCCAACATATATACGACGGATTAGCACATTTTTCTTTGCGCGCCCCGTGTGTAGTTCTTTGCTTCATACGTCTAGACTCAGGTGCATCATGCGTGCGTATTGGACTACAATGGCATGGCATTCTTCCGATGATCAATGGCAGTGCACGTAATTGTCAAGAACAGCGAAAGGACGGGAGGAATCGGGAGGACATAGCTAGAGGAACTACGTACTCCATATACATACATACGTACATACACACACTACACATATCAACCAGGGAATTTATGCTTGCCCTAACGGCCGGGGAATTGCTAGCGGGCTGCCTTACGTGTTGTACATTCTGACGGGGACGAGGTTGATAAGTACACCGACGGTGGCGAGCTGAAAGCAACGCCGAGGACGTCAGACCAAAGCTTGTTGCGTCGCCGTCCCCGACAACGACTGCCTGCTCGATCGGCCGAATGCCACGGGCGTGCGTGTCATGGGCGCGAAGTGTTCTTGCGTGTCTTGTTTTCGCGCGAACTCGCAATTATTTGCGATCGCGACGCCCGAGCCTTGGATCGACGGCGCAGCTAGTTCCGTACATCTTCGTTTGCTCATCAGGCTACGCACTGCTCGCGTGTACGTTTGTCATGCGTCGCCGGCAGATAATTAAATCGGTGGATTACTTGCTTAATTTTCGTGTGTAAGAAGAGTTTTAACCCAGCTTAATTACGATATACTAGCCAAACTTCTAACACAGTTGCACGGCTAGATATTACAATATATATGTTATATCTAAATATAGATTGCACTTATCATACAATTATAGTGCTTACGGTAGAAATACAGTTGTCGATGTTCTAGTTGCATGCACTAACCAATTCACCCAAAAGCTTAAGCTAATGGGGAAAGACGGGCAATTCACTTATACTTCAACACTCCTCCTCACGTGTAGGCTCCTTCAGACCTAAGACGTGGAATCGAAGTGTGTTGCAATTATTATTTTTAATTGCACAAACCGGGTCTTGAACTCAAGACCTCTTGGCTCTGATACCATGTTAAGTTGAATGCAACTTAACAGTATCGACTTTATGAATAAATGTTTGGGGCTTTTTTTTTGAAATAGATCCAAACAGAAAAAGACATGAATATTTTTTACAATCGGGAAGAAATCACTCAAACTAAGACTCAATGACTCCTTTCTGTTTACCCCGATCGCCCCTTCCTCTCTGTCCACTGATTTTAGCCCTCATATAAAATGCAAAGGGGTGACAGTTACTTCATGCCAAGAGACGCATCAACGTACGCTGGATGAAATACTCATGTTGATGGTAGTTATTGTCAGAGAAACCAAACCCCACATCGCTTTGCAATTGCGTGAAGGATAGAGGTGTAATACATGCAGTTATCCCGGAGAATAACATCATATACCAACTACCATGTGTATTAAACATAGCGTATAAGAGTCCCTAGTCGATTGAGCCAACATGTTTGTAGGTTTTATCGACCATAGGGTGGTCGTAGTTGACCTAGTCGTAGTAAGGCTTACGACTATGAGGTGATCGTAGTAAAGCGTACAACCATGAGGTAGTGCTAGAGAGGCTTACGACCAGAGGGTGATCGCAGAAAGGTTTACAACCACTTAGTTAAGTTTTCCCCTTATGAATTGTAAGATGTATATTTATGAACAATATAAAGATATTACTATCTATAATAACAATTATAGATAAACAGCTAATTGATTATTATCATATCCCCGTCAAATAGTTGTATTCTTTATACAAATGCAACATCTCTCGTATGTAGTACACGTTAATATGCATTGTTATAATCTGAAAGTGTAGATCTTTCGCTTTTTCATCCTATTAACATGGTAATAGCCCTTGAGGGCGGGCAAACGTGGTGGCTTTTAGCGGGCTTAACTATAAATCGAGCTATCTCATGATTTTCTTTTGCAGGATTATGTACATATATATTATTGAAGTTACACGATCGTCCATGCATGCTTAAATTACGGAGGGGCAAGCTGAGATCGATCGGGAAGTATCCTGCATGGGCCTTGTGCAAATGAATTCAGAGGCGTCGCCAACTCAAAAGAACACAGTGGCCTGGCGTGCGCACAGTGATGGAACGAGAGGATAAAATGGATCAGAGTCGTAGCAAAGTAGGACACATCACGCGCGCATGCGCCTCGATCGCTAGCTGGCCACGATCGTACATCGATCGCCTCATGCATGCATGTACTTCAAATTCACCCTGCATGCCGCCATGGCATAGTCAGGAGTCATCGCGTTCATTCATGATCGATCGTGGGTGCGTGCGTGCGTGCATGCAAGCACAATCGCCACAGCCCAGGCACCTGTGCAGCTGTACCTGTACGTGCTACGGTGCTAGTGCCCAGCCGCCCAGCCCAGGCATGCAGTCAAGTTAATGTCGTTGGGGACCAAACTAACTAAACTCTGCAAAGTGTCAAGCTACGTACCAGCCTGATTCGAGTGTCAATTGTCCAGTCCCGCCCCTGGCTCTGGCTGCGTCCCATGCATGCATGAATGAATCGTGGCAGTAGTAGTACGTGGGAGCCACGGGGATCCAAGCCGACCACGGCGCATGTGCTGCATGCCAGCATTAGCTAGCTAGCTAGCTGCCTAGCTTGTCCACTGTTGTTTCTCGATCGATCGATGAGGTGTTGAGTTGTGTTGTATCATGCATATCCAGATTTGGATTCATCGATCTGCAACAGTTTTTTGAGGTGATTATCGCAGGGTAATAATTTTACTACATTTAAGATAAAATGGACTAGCTAGGAATCTTCTGATCGATTCTAGGTAGGCATGCGTGAGCTAGCTCAACCAGCCGACCATGCAACCGTCCTGGCATGCACTTTCCAGGTGTCAATTCCGTCATCAGTTCGTTGCAGAAACAGAACTAACAGAAACACACACGTTGCTGTCGAGGAAATAACTGCTGCGATTCAATCCATGGATTTGCTCTGACATTGCCATGATCGACCGGCCATCGGGTGTGAAGGCATGCCATGCGGTTATGTTACTTCCCCAGAACAAAAGGAAACTAGCTCAAAGCCAAACAACCTCAGCTGAATCGACGAAAGCAAAAGAAGCCTACTGAAAGTTACTTTTGATCAGTTCCGACTTATTTTCCGTTCAAAAAGAGCAGAAAGAACATTGGGAAAAAAGAAAAAGAAAACGGTGTCTGCCTTTTTCAGAAGTCAACAACGTGCAAGATCGAAGCGCATGTCCATGTTTATTTGTTCAGAAGTATGCAGTCTGCCTTTTTCCAATTTTTGAATGCTTTAAGGAGCCTGTCAGTGGTGCAGTCTCATCTACTCTCAAATTCTCAACAAGTGGGTGGATCAAAGTCTGCTATATATGTGCACAGATAGTTCATGATTGAAATGATGAAATCGATGTAAATAAAACTAGGAGGGAAGGAAAACTGAACACTTGAGTGAATTCAGAAAGGTTTGAAGAATGCAGGAAGAGTGGACCGGTGGTAGTGTTCGAAGCAACGAGATGGGAACACATTTCTACGATAGTGCCATCCGCCAGAATTAAAGGCCACTTGGGAAAGGAGAAGACTTGAGACTCTACGTCGTCAAAAAGAGAAGAAAGTCGGAACCAAAATCGAGCTGAAGATGCAAACGTTATTAGCAAAAAAATCAACCTAGCAAACCAGAATTCGGATTCTGGAACGGTTTGAAAATGAATGGAGCATTGATAAAAAAAGATTTGGTCGGCGGCTGCTATTTTCACTGGTGCAGACATATTTGGTCCATCAGTTTGGAAGAGAGATGGCAATGCAAATTGCTGTCGCAGTTTTTTTTTTTTGTCAGGCTGCAGCTGATACACGTCCGAAAGTGTCCAGCTACAGCCTTAGAAGGCTTTGGTTCGGTGAAATTGCGGTGTATTCCGATTATAGTGTTATTTGAATACGTTGTTTGGTGTTTGGTTTGGCTGCGCTGCAATAAAAAAACAGTGCCATCTCAAAACAGCCCAATACAAAGTGCATTCCGCTCAAAATCGGGTGTATTGGTATACCGTTACCGCGGCCCACGAGCACACCATCCCCTTCTCTCCCTAGTGCTCGCGAAGTCGATATCCTATCCTCCCCCACTCCGGCCGCTTGCCGCACGCCGCCGCTGACGCCATGAAGTCTTCGCCACGCCTCTCTCTCTCTCACACACGCGCGCGCGCGCGCGAATTCTCCTCCCTCTTCTGTCCGCACTCTCCAAGCCAAAATTTGACGAATCCTAACCGATTTTGGAGTTCCTAATACCCGATCGTTGGAGTGGCGGGTGTAAGATTTATTTAATCTTTTATGGCCTATCTAAATTTATTAGATTGATTCTAGTATCAAAAGTTATTGTACGATTGTTTCTAAATTGAAGGATTGGAATCAAGGGTTATAATCCCTCTCCTCTCCTTTTTTTTTTTTAAAAAAAAATGTTAAATGCATATGTGTGTTAATGCATAATGCATGCATACGCTGAAATAGCTAGCAGCTATTTGGCTTCTAGATAAGTTGCATGCATGCTTAAACGGCCATCAGGTGAGACATAGCAATTACCACATGTTTTGTGCTTTGCATTAACTGACATGCAGTTAAGCTTATGTGAAGAGATGTGTTGTTTGATAGCATCGGTTCATAGACTATAAATAGCAGGAATTCTGATGCATCAATCATTGACATTAGTACAATCCAACAGAAACATGCGACACACACACACATGTAAAATACACATTCTTATTCTCTACCCATCAAGAGAATATTGAAGAGAAAGGTAGAGATAAGAAGATATAGACATTATGCAGATTCCGAACACTGAGTAATGTCAGTTTGTAAATTATATAATCGAATCAATGATGTTTTGCTGAATCATATAGGTGCTGCAAAGTTCCATAAAAATGAAAGTTTATTACTTTCAATTGGTATCAGAGCAGTGTTATAGCAATACTTACGATTCACATTATAATTGGATTCTTTCTTTTGAATGATTTGCTGCTTCTAGATATTTTCCCTGACAGATTTGTTGCTGTTTGATTTCTTTTGATCTCTGAATAAAATGTTGTTGGATGGTAGTTGGGTTGATGCACCCATTATTCATACATATATATGCGGTCGTTTTATACAGAAGGGTTTCATGACCCATTATCTGCATATGTGTACATGTCTGTCAGATAACAGAAGGGTTCCATGACCCATTATATATATTACAGAGGATCATATTTCGAGGCAACATCTTGTTATCACAAGTTGCATGCATGTCCCGTAACAGTTTTTAATATTATGGTGGATGTGCACTTTGGTCTAATTATATTGTAATATTGCCGGTTAAATATTTATTAAATGACAAAGCTTGTTTGTCACCAAAGTGGTCTGGCTTATAATAGTTTAAATATTTAATTATATATGTTTGTTTTGGTACTATAATAAAATGAGATTTTGGATCACAAATTATTATGTTAGAAGATCACCCAAAGGTGGGCCACTACAAATAATTAAGTAGAATAAAAGGGAATGACGACATGCTTGAGAGATATATTTTTTAATCCAAAGATGACATCTCTATTATCTTGAGTATGCTTAATCATCCATAAAATTGCATAAGTATCATTATTGAATAAATGACATGTTTAAGAACCATGCAAAGATGTTCTTAAATATGTAATTAAAGTTTATTGTTCAAATCAATTTAGTGGGAGTGATAAACCACGAAATGTGGATATTAAAGAAATTCGGAGGATCTTTCCCAAACTAATGTATCCCCTGATATTGTTCCATTTCAAGAACCGGCTAATAATACTCAACTTGGAAATAAATAAGTTCAACAAAAAGAAGAAACTACATTGCGTAAACTACATTGCGTAAGTCAACTCAACAGAAAAGATCTTCCATTTCGTGACTACGTGGTTTACTCAGTTGAACAAGAATGCGACTTGAGTATTAATAAAGATCCAGTCTCATTTAAGCAAGCCATGGAATGTGATGATTATGAAAGGTGGTTTAATGCAATGAAAGAATAAATAAAATCGATGGATGACAATAGAGTTTGGGAATTGATCGAATTGTCTAAAAGAGCAAAAAAAAAAGTCGGGTGTAAATGGGTATTTAAGAGTTAGCGCACCTCACAAGGCAATATTAAAATATTTATATCCAGACTTGTTGCTAAAGGTTACACTAAAAAAGATGACATTGACTATAAAGAAACCTTCTCTCCTGTTTCTAAGAAGGATTCTCTAAGAATTATTTTAGCAATGGTGGCACATTTTGACTTAGAGTTTCATCAAATGGACGTAAAGCCTGCCTTTTTAAATGGTGATTTAGAGGAGGAAGTTTATATGGACCAAATGGAAGGTTTCATAACTCCGGGAAAAGAGAATTTAGTGTGTAAGTTAAAGAAATCAATATATGGGTTGAAACAAGCTTCCCGACAATGGTATATTAAGTTTAATAATACCATTACATCTTACAGTTTTGTAGAAAACACTATTGATCGGTGTATATACATGAAGAACAGTGGGAGCAAGTTTATTATATTAGTCTTATATGCCAATGATATTCTTCTTGCTACTAATGATAAATCTTTGTTATATGATGTTAATAAATATCTCTCTAAAATTTTTGAAATGAAAGATATGGGAGAGGCATCCTATGTGATTGGGACGGAAATATTATGTGACAGAAAGCAGGGTCTATTAGGATTATCTCAGCAAGGATATATTAATAAAGTTTTGGAGAGATTTAGAATGGACAAGTGCTCTGCAGGATTGGTTCCAATTCAGAAAGGGGATAAATTTAGTGAATTGCAGTGTCCCAAAAATGATATGGAACGAAAGGTGATGGAATCAATTCCATGTGCATCAGTTGTTGGGAGTCTAATGTATGCCTCAACATGCACTCGACCGGATATCAGTTTTGTTGTGGAAATGCTTGGCCGATATCAAAGTAATCCTGGTATGGATCATTGGAAGGCTGCAAAGAAAATTCTTCGGTCTTGACAAGGCACCAAAGATTTCATGCTCAGATACAGAAGGTCGAATCATCTTGAAGTATTAGGTTATTCTGATTCGGACTACGCTAGATGTATTGACTCAAGAAGATCTACGTTTGGCTATATGTTTTTGTTAGCTGTAGGAGCAGTTTCATTGAAGCGTGCGAAGCAGTCCGTCATTGCTACTTCCACCATGGAAGCTGAATTTGTGGCATGCTTTGAGGCCACAATTCAAGCATTATGGCTGCGGAATTTTGTTTCAAGATTCAGCCTCATTGATACAATATCAAAGCCCCTGAAAATTTATTGGGACAACTCCGCAGCTCTTTTCTTCTCAAAAAATGACAACTATTCGAATGGTGCAAAATACATGGATTTGAAGTTTTTGTTTGTCAAAGAAGAAGTGAAAAAATAAAGGGTGACAATTGAGCACATAGGTATTGATAAAAGGTTTGCCACCAAGAGTTTTTGTGGCCATGTCAATCAAATGGGCATCAAAGATAAGTCCTTGTTATATACATATACATACATACATACATACTGCTTATCCTGGCATCTTGAATTCACTAAAGATTGCATTTTGTGCTTCTATTATTCACATGATGGTGTATACATTATTGTTTAGTGAAATAATATAAAAGTATAGGATTGTAGTTTCCTTACTTACTTATATTATATATATATATATATATATATATATATATATAGAGAGAGAGAGAGAGAGAGAGAGAGAGAGATTTAAATTATTTGTGATACATGGAAAGAATCTTGTCAATATAGGCTTGAGACTGCCACTACCACAGAAAATGTCTTCACAGACGGTTCAAAAACATCATCATATATGGTTTTCTGAACAATTTGATTTTATGAGTCAGTAATAATATGAGGTCATCAGAGACGGTTTTTGAACCGTCTGCAAAAAAACTATCACAGACGGTTCTGAACAATAACAATCTGTGATAGTTAATTTTTTCTACTGCAAAAAAAATAAATTTTGAGCCAAACCAACCAATTGTTGGACAGTAGTTTCTATATGTTCTTTCGATAGTTTGCAAGAAGGTAATTAAAATACACACACACTCTCTCTCTCTCAATCAATGGCCCACTCTCTGATGAGGACGAGGTAGAGTACAAGCGTCCATCTTGAACCGAATGGGCCTCCCTTGTCGACCACAGATGGGGTCCTCACTGAGAACAAAATCTGACAGGATGGAGGGGACGAAATCAGAGTGAGAAGGAAATCTGGATGGGGATTTGGGGGGGGGGACCTTGTGCTCACCTGAGGCCAAGATGGGGGGCGGCCAGATCTGACGATACCGGTCAAGCCGCAGCGCCCTGCTCACCGAAGGCGCCGTGAAACAGCAGGCTGCGGACGCGTGTGTCGGCCTCCTGCGGTAAACATGGAGCTCATGCGCATCCTCCTCCTCCTCCTCCTCATCGGCGTGGGAAAGGGAGAGGGAAAGACTGAGGGAAGACAAGGCGGGGTGGGTATAATATATAAGGACAACGCCAAAACATTTCGCCTCCACGCAAGCGTTCAAAAATTTTCACGAATCACATACGGTTTCAAATAAAATAAGGCAGTTAGTCATTTCAAGTCATGATAAAATCACAGAGTTAGTCATTTCAAATCACAGAGTTAGGTAGATACTTATCACAGACGGTTTTTAATACAATCCGTCTGTGATGATATACTTATCACAGATGGTTCATATTAAGAACCGTATGTGCAGTATCATAGATGGTTCGTGATATGACATATCAAAGAATGTTCATATGTGATACTTCACAGATTGTTCTTAATACGAACCGTCTGTACTAAGTATCTCATCACAGACGATTCTTAGCGTATCCAGTAATAGAGAGGGGCATACTGGTAAAACCGTATGTGATTACCATTAACACTGACGGTTTTGAAAAACCGTCTGTAATGAGACGTCCAGTATTAGTTTTTTTTTTGTAGTAGTGTGCCATGATCCTCTCAATTGAAATGAATGAAAAGAATAGCTTGATAAATTATTGTATAGTGTGCACTTAAATTTATTAGTAAATTATCAAACCATTATATAGGTCAAGTTGGAGATTGTAAGATTTATTTAATCTTTTATGGCCTATGTAAATTTATTAGATTAATTCTAGTACTAAAAGTTCAGTACTATGGTTACTAAAATAAAGGATCGGAATCAAGGGTTATAATCCCTCTTCTCCCTAAATGTTAAATGTATGTGTGAGTTAATGACATAATGCATGCATACGTAAAATAGCTAGCAGCTATTTGGCTGCTAGATAAGTTGCATGCATGCCTTAACGACCATCACGTGAGACACATCAATTAGCACATGTTTTGTGCTTAGCATTAACTGACATGCAGTTAAGCTTTTGCGAAGAGACGAGTTGTTTGATAGCATCGGTTCATACACTATAAATAGCAGGGATTCTATGCATCAATCATTGACATCAGTGCGATCCAACAGAAGCATGCGACACACATACACATACAGAAACACACATTTCTTATTCTCTATCCATCAAGAGAATATTGAAGAGAAAGGCAGAGAGAAGAAGAAAAACATCATGCAGATTCCGAACGCCGAGCAAGATCAGTATGAAAATCATATGATCGAACCAATAATATTTTATAGAATTATATAAACGCTGCAAAGTTCCATGAAACTAAAAGTTTACTGCTTTGAGCGGGTCTTGGTCGGGATGGCGGAGGAGAGGGCACTCGTTGGCCAGGTTGGTTGTTGATTGGTGTTTCATAGGAAAACTGCAGGTTTCGTCCGCCCGCAAGCCTCTGCTCTTGCTTGCCCTGCCCTGCCGCGGCCCGCCGATTCCCCGTCGCTCTCGGGCGGAGACAGCCGGACGGTTGGTGGGTGCGTGCGTGCGTGCGCCGTGCGTGGGCAACGAGGTGGTGGGTTGGTTTCGGCGACATGTACTTCGGGGTAGCCGATGATGTGACAAGGCGCCAAACCTCTGGCTGACGCCGGCCGGGCCTTCCATGACGACGGTACGTGCATCGCCTCCCCCATCCCGAATCCACATTGCGTAGCACGTTTAACATGCCACACGCCGCCGCATGTTCCGAGGCTCTGTTGGGAACAGGAATTTCATCCGAACCGGTTCAAACTCCTGCAGAAATTGGAAAAATTCTCGTGCTCCAAACAGAGTCTAACCTTGCATTTCTTAACATCAGCCATTGTCCATTCTAACATGTCACACATTTAACTTCGCATTTCTTATATAAGATTATTGGATCAGAATACCACGGCAATAAGACAGCAGCAGCAACCACAACGCAGAGGGCCAGGTAACCAACGTGACTTCCTATAGGTAGTATGAGAGAAGTTTCTTTTGAAGTGGATACCTCAATACCAAATATGGCCTGTAATAATCCAACATCCGCGATACACAATGATGATATACAATGATTCGCTCGCTATCTGAGTAGTTAATTTACCTACTAAAATATCACCAGTTTCTACCTAGAATCCCAACCTAACAACTCCATTTATGTCTAAATTGTGGAGTAAATGTTCTTCTAGATGTGGTATTTCTTTCGTGATTTTTTCAGCGGAGCCTTGGCTTGTCGTATTCCCCTGAATTTCATATTTTTGGAACCTCTGTTACAACAAACAGCACTCTTTATTGCACAGAAGCAGACACAGCAATGCACCATGAGTAGGGTGCAGACAAAGCAAATAATTCACTTCCGACCGACCAAAGGCTTGCGAAGCAAACGCGAAAGTGATAAATAGGTATCCAACACTATCCATATCCGATTCCAATTCCAAGAAGAAAAAACTACAGAATAGGATACAAGATAAACGATATATGTCCGTATCCACTCCGATTGCACCCCTAACCATGAGCAAGTTAGAATAAACAGCCTCCAACTAATTTGCCATGAAAACAACCTTTTATCAAACTAATAATTGTTTCCATTCCAGAATACAAACAATCATCAACACTCGAGCACTCAGCACAGCAAGAGTAAGCACGCAAACGACAAGCTTTTTCATATCAACAGGAAGCTTATCTTTGGTCAACACTAGGTTTTCTGTATACATCCACTGCAACAACTGCAGGTAAAACGGGCCATTTCTATGGTGATATGCACTCAAAAAAATTACATGAATCAGCTACACTTGGTGAGATCAAGCAGATTAGGACACACTTCACACCCAACGAATGGTTACAGCTTTATTACCTGTAGCACAGTCTCCAGTGAGAAAAGATTGAGGCCGTGTGATGTTAGTGACCACGAACGTGGCAAGACAAACTGATCTACAACCGTGTCTGTCTCTGCTTTTGCTTTCGTTGTAGCATATGAGTTTGCAAGCTACACTGTTTAACCTGTTTTGCAAGTATATAATTAACACGGTGGTCTAAACAACAATATAAAATGGTAGACTTGAACAGAAGGATCATAGAAGTTTTCCCTACATGTATTGCTGCGACCGTGGTCAAGAGATCTCTTGATTGGTCCAACAACATTTGTTCTTGTGTCGCAAGTTTGGCAAGCTCGGATACCACAGAGCTTGTTCCCTCCACCTGAAGATCAAAGAAATACGTTGAGTGATTGACACAGGAAATACTAATTGACACACAATGCCTGTCCATGTAAATGCCAGCTCATTGTTCAAGGCCTTACAAAAGCACCAAGTGTAATTACATTGTATTTTACACATAACAGAACATGCAAACAATCCACTGTTGCTAGTTAGCCTACATTCAAATTTGACATAAGAATGTTAGGTTTTTACTATAACACAAAGTAGGCTTGTTTTCCATGGGATGCTATCTTTCCAGATTGATCAATATGTTACCGAAGATGCAGATGCTAGCTGTCCATTGGCAGCCAACGTAAGCTAATTAGTCACAAGAAAATGATATCTTATTAAAAGATTAGAATAGATCTAGGCAATATGTTCCTTTTCTTCCAAGTTCCAGATCTACATAGAAACAATACATAACTATCTATGTTCCTTTTCTTCCTTTTATTTTCAGAAAACAGAAAAAAGAGCGACGGTTGAATTGGAACTACAAAGTTCAGAAGGTACGTCATAGATACAGATCCGGAGTTACAGCCCACACTCAAGACAAAACAGGAACTAGAAGAGCTGCCTGTGCCATCCTGACCTTGAGCACAGCCACATCACATCCATAAAGAAAAAACACACTGGCTATTAAAAACAAAGAACACCAAACTGACTAAATCACTAAAAACTAAATATCCAGGCATAGTGTTCAAGGTTATATTATAAAATACAGTAAAAAAAGTCGAAATAAATACAAAATTTTGTATGATCGCATTGCCATCCATCAGGGATAGCTTATGGATCTATTTGCGAATTTGTTTAATTGAAGCTTTGTAGGAAGAGAGGATCAATATATGCACCTTTGACAACAAATTACATATCGAGGATGCCATTGTATGCATTACATCCACCGCTGAGTTAACAGCTTCCTTCACACCTTGTGCATCAGCCTGCTCAGAGATAAGAAACTATTAATTTGTGTGCATATGTGCATATCAAGTCAAGTCAGGTAACTGTGATTTGATGAGAAAATTTCTAACCTTTGCACCACCACCAACTGGAAGACGGAGAGTACTAGCCTTCAGTGCTTCAATTGCTGCTGACAAAGAACTTGAATGATGCTTTTCAATATGAGACCACTCCTCTAGATACGACATCTGATGATGTCAAATGGAAGCATTTAGATACATAAGCTAGACAAAGTTAATCAGAATTTTGAAATGCTAGAAAATCCTAATGCAAACAGCATGAACAGTTAAAACAACAAAATATATCAATCACTTACCTCTCCCTTAAGAATAGCAAACAGCTTGAGTTTTTGTTTTTGAAGCTGGAGTTTGCACCTTTTCGAACTGACATTGTCACGCAACTTTGATATTTCTTTCCATGCACTGTGCAGGGTTTTCTGAAGAAATAAGAAACATTAGTTAAAAAACATTTCGAGCCTTACTTGACTGAGTAGTTTCATTTGAAGATAGCTGCTTAAGTACAAGTGATTATGCATATCTATGTTTGCCAATTTTAAGTGTGCATTTTCATTTGTTTCTCATAATACCACACCACATGTACCTTGTCTAGATTGCGGTTACTGCATACTGTTTAGGTTAGCCCCATGAAGTAATCAAAACACCGCTATTTGAGAACATGGTCCACAACCGGTCCTTTTTCATATAAGGGAACCAATTTATCCAGAAAAATGTCAGATGGTCTTGTCAACGACCACATGGGCCACATATGAATAGCAAAACTGCAGATCAACATTGTGGCCTGACTTACACGATTTATCATGTAGTATCAACTTTAATTCGTTCGAGATTAATATTTGGTTTTTCGAACTAGTATCTCCTTGTTATCCTACAGTTTAGAAGCTTTGTCAAATTAATTGCGACAATAAATGTCTAGCTGTGATCCATACTTTTCAAATAAATAGAGCCTACTAATTGATGAATGACCAATCTATCTTTAAGTTTACGTATGCTACCAAAAGCATGACCAGCCTACCTCCACCTTCAACTATGTCCATAACTGAAGTCCAAAACAACATGTTTGATTCAACAGTGTGGCAAACCAAGGATGGTACCATAATCTATTTACCTCAATTGGCTACATTTGATGAAAAAAAATTTGGATAGGTTTTCTTTGCAGATCAGCTGCTAATCAATGCAACAAAGTCAATTATCACTACTTACATTAGGAGGTACCCATGTAAGTCCTGATACCGCTGACCTCCCTAACAACATCTTAACATAGGATCCTTTCATAACCTAGTGTTACAGAAAATAGGCAAGGCGTACGGGTCAAACACTCAATCTAAAGAGGTATCCTTGGGTACGAACAGAGAGCTCGACTCTTCATCCCTTCAACATGTAAAGCTACTTGATGCAGCTAAAAAGGATTGGACCAATGACTTTTGAAGTGGTATCTAAGGCAATTTTTCGGAGTAAATAAATCAATCAAGAGGAACTGTGTGGGCATGATCAGATCTTACAGTTTCAAGCTAGTTGATGTGATCCAAGTCCAAAAATCTACTAATGTATGTATATGTTTAGATGACACCCTAAATAGCAATTGCAAACCGAAGAAAATCCACCACAGGCACCAATCCCTAACCCTGCACTGCAATTTTCGTATACTCTCAATACACTTGACTTGACGGAACATGTACATGAATTATAGCCTATTGGACATCGATAGCTATCGGTTGAAGAACCGTACTTGCAACTTACTGGAAGCTCCCTAAGCTCTCTCTTAGCGCATACTTTGTATACAAAATGCTTGCAACATAATCTACTCCAATTTCTCAATGAGATTATTGTGAGCAACTAAACACTATCCTGAAAAAGCAGCTAGCCAGTTCCAACAGTCTTAGTTGTCAGCAACTACCAACTTCTCAGGCTACTACAGTATTCTTAAACCCCATGATAACTAACAAAAAATGGAAAATTTTGCAATCTTTCTTGTCAACAATCTTATCTGTGTAATATAGTGAATACTCTGACCTGAGTAATTATATTGAGGAAGCACCCATATGATTTATAATTCCTTTGCAATTAAACAAGTAATAAACAGATCGTGCAATTGCAAGTCACTGACACCGATACCCAGATGTACCACGCATTTACAGTTTAGGAATTTAAGCAAACAACCATAATAACGAAAATGACTGCGTTAACTGGTGGAACACTAGCTATAAGATATAGAAGTGAAACTTAAGAGTAAACCTAAGACTAAAAACAAGCTGTCAAAAAATTTAAAGATAAAATATTTCGGAAAGTTAATGACTCCAAACTTCATAGGTTACGATGATTTACCTCGGAAGTGAAGCTCTGCACCAGAAGCGCTGCATCTGTCCGAGCATTGATGCACCGCCACTGCAAATGCCGGTTGTCCAGCAGTCGCAACCTGTGTGCCTCCTCAATTCTGTTCTCCCCTTTCTTTGCCCTCCTCACATCTGCGGCAAAGCTAATGATAGATGGTGCATTTGCTGGCGCCTGCACTATATGCCCATTTGGTGATGCCTCCCCACCTCGCCCTCTTGATGGGCTCGCCACCCCCCTGCTTCCTCGGCTTGGAGATGGGGACCGGCCAGGTAGCCTCGGTGACATTGGATTGTCTGAGAACGATCTTCGGCCGGAGGACGATGGTAGCGGCAGCCCTGGCTCCGGAAGCCGGCGTAGGCGGCTGTTGGTTTCCTGCCAGAATCTCGCCGGCACGCTGATGCCACGACGCGGGGGATCACCGGCGCCCGAGTTGCTACCGGAAGAGACGCTGTCGGTGTCGGAGGAGGCAGAGAGGTCAGGGGCGGCGGCAGCGGTCGGGTGTGAGGGGGAGAGGGTGGTGGTGGAGTCGAAGGCCATGGACCGGCGGAGGAGATGAACGGCAGCCAGGATGGAATCCTTGCGGTCGAGGCTGCAGTCGAGGCTGCGAGCGAGCGGGTCCGACGCCTTCGGCTTCGCTGCGGGCCATCGGTGCTGCGGCCGCGCGTTCTCGGCCTCCGGCACGGAGGACACGCTCTTCCGCCGCTCCGGCGTGGGGCCCCGCCGCGCGGCAGGGGAGGACGGCGACGCGGACCGCGGCGCGCGCGACGTCTGGTAGAAGAAGGACTCCCCCTGGAACGACACCGAGAGGCTCCGCATCGTGGTCGCCGTCACTGTCGAGGCCGTCGCCGCGGGGGTGGGCGATGTGGAGTGCTGCGGCGGGGGAGTGGATGAGCGGACGCGCTGCGCGGAGAGGGAGCGGCGCGACGAGGACGACGACGACGAAGAGGACGACGACGACGAGGTGGAGGAGGTCGGCGACGCGGCGGCGGAGAGGTAGCGGGACGAGACTGGCTTGCTGGACCGCGCGGGGCGTCGGGCAGCGGCGGAGTTGGGCTTGTCGAGGGCCGGCGTGAGCGGTGGGCGCGCGGGGTGGGCCGGATCTGGAGCGGTGGCCGCTGCCGCGGCAGCCACCATGCCTGCCGCGGCACTGCGAGGGTGGAGATCTGGCTACCCGCTGCGCTCCAGGCAATGCAGGTCCCCCAGAGCTCCAGATTCACCGCTCCCGCTCCTGCTGCTCACGGCGGCGGGCGGCGCCCTCCGGATCGACGCGGCGTGCGACGACTGCCTGCCTGCGAGGAGGAAGAGGAGGAGCAAACTGGTGATGCAGTGTGGTTACAGCTTGGGACGCAGATAGAGAGGTAGAGCCGTGGAGGAGGAGTCCCACTCCCAGGGAGGGGGAAGCTACTAGTGTGATTGTGTGATTGAAACCTCTTTCTCCTTTGAACATTGTACTGTAGTGAAAATGCTTCTGTCTATGTTAGGGGTAACAACTTCTCAGTGGGGTAACATGTAAAAAGAAATGGGTGTTTGAATAACAGCTTCTGCTTGGCTTGCCAATGATAGCTAAGGTTTAATTGATTAGAGGAGGACAAAAATCATTAAAAAAAAAAGGTGATTTATCTTGTCAATTTGTTACTTAGGTTGGAGAGTGACATTTGTGCAGATTGTTGAAGCAAGCGGACGAATGGTAGATTCCTGATGCTTAGGTTGGAGAGTGAAAGCTGACGAATGGTAGATTCCTGATGTTCTGTGTCAGCGTTTTAGCAATTTTATTTTTTAGTAGTTCAAGTATAAAAAATAAGAATGTGATGGGAGGGAAGTGCAAGGCTGAGAACTAATTGAAATCCAATAAAATTTGCACTGCTTCTTTTCTCTTTGATATTTTGCAATCATTTATCGTTATATGCAATATTGTACTCTCTTTCATCACAAATACATGTTCATTTGGACATCTCATCGTCTCTAAACTTCGGCTGCACGTATCCCAAAATGATATATGAGAGTATTCTAAGAAAAGAAAAACCTTTGAAAACCAAAATGAACAATGAAAAACATACGGAAAAAGAAGGTAATCAATAAAGTACTATCTCCTAATACTTATTTTTCATGTTTACATGGTTTAGTTCGTTATTCAAATGATCTAGGAAATTTTATTTTAACTTTATTTTATCATGATCGATCAAAAAAGTAGTTGAAGGTGCAAAATTGATGCAAACAGGAACAAAGGTGCAATATAAATTCCTGTCAAAAAAAAAGGTGCAATATAAATACCAAGATCAATAAAATAATGCACATTAGCCTCGAAAAGACAGTAATATTAACAAAATGTTTTTGTAATACCCCGGTCTGCTCGTAGTGTGGCCCATGTGGCCCATGAGGAGTTGTGAGGTGGGATTAGTCCCACATTGCTTGTCTCAAGTGAGTTGTAGTAGTATATAATGACTGTTGGATCCAAACGTAGCACCTCCGGGTTAACCTTTTACACGAAACGAGGACGAAAGTGTAAGTGAGTGCTATGTGTGGCCGCCTACGGTGGTGGACATTGAGCCGAATTTGGGTCGAGTGTTACGATGGTATCGAGCATCAACCTTCGTTGACGAGCGTGCGGGACAAGCGCGGCATATGGCGCATGGCACATGTGGGCGGAGTGGACACATGGCATGGCATATGCCGCAGACCGGACGCACTGGACGTGTACCGAGGGTGGTTCGGGCATTTGCAGCGTATGCGGTATCTTTGCCGAGGCGTCCACCGAGGAGGTGAATGTAATACCCTGCGCTCGTAGTGTGGCCCATGTGGCCCATGAGGAGTTGTGAGGTGGGATTAGTCCCACATTGCTTGTCTCAAGTGAGTTGTAGTAGTATATAATGCCTGTTGGATCCAAACGTAGCACCTCCGGCTTAACCCTTTTACACGGCGAGGACGAAAGTGTAAGTGAGGTGCTATGTGTGGTGGGTCCATACGGTGAATGGACATTGAGCCAATTTGGGTCGAGTGTTCTGATTTGACGGACCAAGGAAGATTCCCGGCCAAATATATTAAAAGGGGGAGAACAAGTTCAGGGTACAAGAACAGAGAGAAAGCTCTCTGAAAAAACCACCAGGAAAAACACCTTGCAACTTCAAACGGACGTGTTAAGGTAGCACCAACATGTTACACACATGAGACTAAATAGCTGAAACACATCCGGCAGCCTTCCATGAGAGGATCTCCTCATTGATACTCCAGAGCACATCGGCCTCAGGCTGGCAGCGTCCCTCAAAGATTTTGGCATTACGCTCTTTCCATATACACCAGTGAACAAGGATGGTCACTGTGTCAAAGTCCCGTTGGAGTGGTATTGAGATGAACTTCCTCGTGGTAAGCCACCAATCTTGGGAGCTAGACATCGCAGCGGAGGGGATCGGGAACTGGATGCCGCTCCGTGTCTTGAATCTTGCCCAGACCTCGGTCGAGAAGGGACAGTCGACGAACAGGTGTTTGCAACTCTCGTCGGGGTGATTGCAAAGAGAACAACACCCAAGATTGGGCCAGCCACGCCATTGGAGATTATCATTGGTGAGGAACTTCTCATGAATAACCAACCACATAAAAAAACTTACATCGCGATAGCGCTTTAGATTTCCAGATGCACTTGTGGCAAGCGAAGGTTGTTGAAGCGGTGAAGAAGAGTTGATAGGTAGAACAAGCCGAGTACTTCTCGTCGACGAGTGCCTCATGTAATTTCGTTGTTCCTACCGGTGTGGAGTGGAGTACCGGTGACAATGTCCCACTGCTTCAAGTATTGCACCAACGCCAGCAGCGACAGCCCCCTAGGTCTTTAGTCCAGGAATTGTTAGCGAAAGCCTCCATGACATACTTGTTCTTTTTTCTGACAAAGGAGAACAGGGCCAGCACGACATCGGCAACCGAGCGCCCGCCTTTGATCCAGTGATCACGCACAAGTGGGCGCACGTGCCGTCACCCAACCGAATAGTTGTGGCCGCCCTGAACATGGGCATGATGTCAGTGTCTTCGCTCGGTCGTCACACCGTGCCATGACTTTGGCTCAGGGTCCTAGCTGTTCCAGTGCTAGCGAAGGCGGAGCGCAGCACTGAACGATGCCAGATCATGGATACCCAGCCCCCACATCGAAGCGGTATGCAGACTTTCGACCAGGCCAGCAAGCGATGATCGCCATCGATGGAGTCATACCCCTTCCAAACGAAAGCGCGACACTTACGGTTTATTAACTTGATCGTCCACTGAGGAAGCTTAAAGACCGCCATGAAGTGAACTGGCAACACCATCAAGACAAATCTGGTGAGCACGATGTGCCTGCCGGAGTTAGAAGTTTAGGTTTCCACCCGGCTAACTTTTTCAAGAACTTGTCGATGAGCGACTAAATGTCGCTCTTCCTGAGAGAGAGAATTGAGAGCGGGAGTCCTAGGTACATGATAGGGAAGCGAAGCCATCGACACTGCAACGCGGCCACGACCATCGTCTCGATCTCGTCGTCACAGCGAATGGTCGTGATGGAGCTCTTGGCCAGGTTGGGGGCGAGACCAGATGCCCTGCCGAAGATGAATAACAACTCCCTCACCACCTCGCAATCTTGGGATGAAGGGCTGAAGAATAGCACAACATCGTCTGCGTAGATGGAACACGCGCTCTATCACCAGGTGACCGAGGTGGCTTAGCAACCCCCGACACGTGGCCCATCTCGCCGCAGCCTGCATGACGTCCATAGCCATGAAGAATAGGGCGGGGGAGAGCGGGTCCCCCTGACGCACTCCCCACGTGAAGGATAGGAGCGGACCACGGTCGTCGTTGAGCAAGATCGACGAGGTGGCCGTACGAAGGATGGCGGCGATCCAACCACGTCATCTGCTGCCGAAGCCAAGTTGCGCCAGAACACTCAACAGGAACTCCCAAGATAAAGAATCGAAAGCCTTCATAATATCAATCTTGAGGAGGAGGACGACAATAATTTTCTTCCTATGTAGCGTCACCGCGGTGTTACGGACCATCTTGAAATTCTTATGGATACAACGCTTTGTAATGAAGGCCAATTGCACCGGTGACACCAATTTGCCAATCACGGGGATGAGCTGTAGCGACATTAATTTGGTTATAATCTTGGTTGACAGAGTTGAGCTTGTGAAAGTTTTGAGCATTTCCACTGTGGAATTTGGCTATGGCGCTCAGGAGGTCTCCCTGGATGGTTGGCCAACAGAGCTTGTAAAACAGCAAAGAGACATCTAGCCCCGGTGACTTCTCGGACGACATCGTCATGATGGCGGTTCTGACCTCATCCTCCAGGAAAGGGCCTTCAATAGCAGTAGCTTCGGAGGGGAGGAGGGAAGGCAGGCTGAGCGCATGCAGACTCAACGAGTGTCCTGCCGGCGCAGGAGAGCCCATGGTCTCCGTGAAGTAATCTCCCAACAACTCCAACTTGTCCTCTTGGCTCGTGGCGACGCGACCGCCATGTGAAAGTCTAGGGATAAGCTTCTTGTGGCGCCACGCATTGGCCTTCATGTGGAAGTACTTTGTATTGGTGTCGCCCTCGCGGAGGTGCGTGATGCGCGTGCGCTAACGTTGGCTAATGCGCTCGAGGGATGCTAGAGTGAGGCATTTCCGTTTGAGGAAAGCATGGAGCCTACACTCGCCGTTGGAGAGAAGGTGATGGTCATGTGATTGATCGAGCCGATGAATGATCTCGTGGGCGATCTGGAGCTACAGATCGAGGCCACAAAGCTTGTGCTGCACCCACTTTTGCAGTGTCGTGGCCGTCCGGCGCAGCTTGGTGTTGAGAAAGATGTATGGTTCCTCACTGTGCACTGGTGGCGACCATGCCATGAGAACAACGGCTTGGAAGCCCTCGAGTCTGGTCCAGAAAGTCTCAAAGCGGAAGTGTCTAGCACATAAAATAGGAGCATGTCAACATCAGCGGGCAGTGATCCGAGATCGTGGAACTTAGAGCTTGCAGCTGGCTCGCTGGGTAGAGGTCATCCCACGAGTTCGAGAAAAAACCCTGTCCAACTTCACCAACGTGGGACGCCACTGTTCACTGCTCCATGTGAAATGACGTCTAGTGAGAGGCATCTCCGAGAGGGCCAATGAGTTGAGGGTATGCCGGAATCTGTTCGTTAGCCTTCGGTTGATACGATGATCCACTACTACAAAACAGTATAGAAGACGCATCATCACGGTTGATACCCATCATGATTCATGATACTACAAGTATCACGACGCTTCTTAGAAGGCGGCTCATCACGACAGAACCGTTTGTTATGGACCCATCACGATTCATGATACGACATGTGAAGTATCACATACAGTTCTTAAGAAGAATTGTCTGTGATGACTTAGATTAAGAACTGTTTGTGATAATCTAAGTCATCACAGACGGTTCTTCTTAAGAACCGTATGCGAAACTTCACAGAACCGTCCGTAATAAGAATCTCATCATAGACGGTTCTTAATACAAACCATCCGTGATGAGATGCTTATCACAGATGGTTCATGATACGAACCGTCTGTGATATGTCATCACAGTTTTTGTATAAAACCGTCTATGAAAATTTTGTTTTATTGGGCGGGAAAACGAAAATTTGCACTTAATGGGCGGGCTGCCGAAAATATCTTTATATTAACAGAGTCCTCCATCTTCTCTTTTGCCATCTCCATCTCCTCCTCTGCCATTTCTCCTTTGCCATCTCCGTCTCGCCCTGACCTTACGCTCCGGCCTCCCCCGAGCTCGTCGCCCGCGGCCTCCTCCACCTCGCCCTAGCCTCGTCGTCGCTGGCCTCCACGACCTCGTCGCCCCCGGCCTCCTCCACTTCGTCGCCCTGTCCTCCCCTGAGCTCGTCGCCCGCGGCCTCCTCCACCTCGCCCCGGTCTCGTCGTTGCAGGCCTCCCACGACCTCGTCGCCCTAGCCTCCCACAACATCATTCTCTCTACTCCCCCTTTTGCTATGTGATGTGGATTACTACTGTGATATGTTAGTGCTCTGTGAATGGATTGAGTTGATACTACTGTGATGTGGGTGATGCTGTGTTGTTTTTAGTGCTCTTTGAATGGATTGAGTTGAAGCTACTGTGATTTGGGTGATGCCGTGTTGTTTTTAGTGCTTTGTGAATGGATTGAGTTGATGTTACTGTGATGTGGGTGATGCTATGGCTACTGTGGGAAAGCTAACGAAAAGTTCAATCCGAAAATCCATATCAGATTCATTCGCGAGGCTCGGAAACGAAGTGAAAACCCGTTTTTGTTTTTTTCAATAGAAAAAGCTATCACAGACGGTTCTGAACGAATCGTCTGTGAAGATAGACTATCACAGACGGTTCACGAACCGTCAGTGATAACCTCATGTCATTACAGATACATAAAATCAATAGTTCATAAAATCGTATGTGATGACGATTTTAAATCGTCTGTGATGTTATTTTCTATAGTAGTGATTGGTCTTGTTAGCGGGGTCGCAGATCAAGTTGAAGTCGCCATTGAGCATCCACGGGAGCTGGACGTTGGCCCCGATGGTGGTCAGCTTCGAGATGAACCGGACCTTGTCCGCCTCCAACTGTGGCCCGTAGACAGAGGTGATGTACCATTGGGCATCGTCCGCCATGGCCCTAACATTGGCCGAGATGGCGAACTCTCCTTTCTAAAAAGACGACCACATCTGAGCGCCACACTACCGTAATGCCACCTTGGTCCCGGCGTCGCGGGAGGCGGTATAGGAGGACGCGCGCCCAACAGCGAACAAGGGTTCGCTGACGCAGAGCTCCGGCTGAAGTTGCATGACTAGCTGACCCGCCATGACCAACTGGCCCGTGGCGCGGGCAGACCGTCGAAGCTCACCTTGGACCGGTGCTGCTAAGGTCCGAGCAAACTCCACCTGCCCTGATTGCGCCACTGGTCTAGCGTCAGGCTGGGACGGAAGAGTTTCTTGTGAAGCCACCGCTTCCGATCCAGTGTCAGAACTCATTGCTAACACATCCTTCCTAGTAATTAAGCACTCTTCTGAGAGCGACAAATCCTTCCTAGTAACTAGTAAGCACTCCGTAACAACAGGATAATGCCCTATGAAAGAAACACCTTAAGCTAGCCTTGAAAGACAATAGCAATCCTCCATATGAATTTAACCAAAATCACGAGCTAATCGAGTGGTGGGCAGATTAGCTGAAGGCAGTAGTGGTCAGGGCAGGAGTAGGAGATCAGTGTCCGGGCGGGTATGGTTGGACGCCCAAATAGGGATCACGATTTGATGGGGGCGATAACACGAGAGGAGTCCACCTTAAGGCTTTGAACCGCATGCGCTGTGTGGTTTACTGGTGAACTTGCGATGGCTACTTGCGATCCCAATTCTTGAGCCAGATTTGTTTTCTTCTATTAAACGTCGCAATTATTGATTATATATAATCATTAATCGCAACCCCAAACTTTATTTCCTATAAAAAAATAACAATATGGATGGGATGACACACCTAAACAACTCTTTTTTAGGCGGCTAAACAACTCCTTAGAATGGTTCGTCGTGTGTGAACAATTTTCCTGGAAAGGATGACCTAAACAAGACTAGCTGGAAACATATGACCGAACCATAATTATGTTAGTGTATAGTTTACTTATTCTCTTTTGGCAAATGAAAAAAAAAGTAGTATGCCACACAATAAACAAACTGGGAAAGTTGTTCTTTTGCTAAAAGAAAGGTACCATGTAAGTTTTCTTGTTGGACTTTTTGTACTAAATCTCCAAGATTCTTAAATGGGTGTACCAAGAACACCCCTTAAATATGGCGCTGATGATTATTATTGTAATAACCAAGTCTTTTGTAATATGATTACTTGTGTGACCCATGAGAAAGATCACTAAACAAAGTCTGCAAATTACCACTAACCAGTTAGTTGGTTTCTTTATGATATCAAAACTGTGAAGTGTTATCATCATGCATGACTAGAATGATGAGAACCGTGCTGTGTATACATATAAAGAAAAGAAAATCGAGAAAGTTAGCTGGTTTCTTCTTGAAATCAATTTGACTTCACTTTGCCTCTGTTGATAAAAAGAAGGGAACGGAGGCAGCTTCAGTTTCCGCTAAACACATTTTGAAATATCATATTGGCGGAAAATAACAGAACATTTTAGGCCCACTTAGCGAAATTCACGTAATGCAGTTTCCAATGTGATTTCCATGGAAATCCCGCATTCCAAATGAAGCTTTAAGGTTTATGCCCCGCCTAGAATAAGGGAAATTTTATAGAAAAAAAATAATTCATATGTTCCAAATAAAGCTTGAAGGAAACATTGCACCATAGTTAGCGACAACGGCAGCTAATCAGGTAGGACTTGTGAACAAATACAAAAGGTAGGAGAAACACGAGGTAGCTTTCCGTTGCCTTATTATTTGGAATTATTTGTGGGGGAAAACATGTACCTCATACCCAGACGCTTCCATAAGCTTAAACTATTAATTCTACTTTTCCAGGCAGTAAAACTGTCTTAAGTCATTTACCATTCGTAACACTTACTAATGGAACTAGTACTACATGCAGACCACACGCTTGCTTGCACATCATAATCAATGTCATTTTCCTCCCTTTCTTTGGTTTAGGTAAACAGTACCTTTTTTAAAAAAACAGCAAGGAACTGCACTTTGCATTACTAGCTGGCTTACTCCAGTCCCTCAGACCCCAATCTCTCCGTTGAATTTGCCTCATCTTAATTTCCCATGCTAACATATAGTATTATCGCTAAGGAGTCCTCCTCAGATCGATGCTGGCTTCGCCTTTCTTTTCCTAATCGCATGGTTGCTTAACATCTAACCTTCCCAGCTAACGCTTTTCTCTCGAGTGTTGTTTCCGTCCTGTGAGGTCCAGGAGACTCCACTACAGGGCCTAGTAAAACATGTCAATTAGGACACAGGAGGCCTCTATATCAAGTAACAATAATTTTATCCCTAAAAAAAATCCTGAAATTTTGCAATCAAAAGGTTAACCATAAAAACTTAAAAGGAAGGAAAAAAATCGTGGCCAGCTGGGTTAGCCTGGCCTAGCAGAGGGTGTGAAAAATCATCCTAGGTCAAAAACAAAATTTGCAAAACAATTAGATCTATGTCAACGAAGCTTCTAACTATATATCCATGTAGATGCAAAATTGTTTTCCAGAGAACCGAAGATGTACAATTTGTCGGTTGCTTAGTTTTGTCCAATAAATTGCGCAACGTTGACACCCCAGATCTCCGATTGATTGTATTTAAACAACCAAACCTTATCAACGGTGCGGATGGGGCATGCATGTACACCGAGTACAATCATTATTAATTTCGGGAACCACGAGTCCGTTTAGTTTGTAACTAAACAAGCCACATGAGGTCTAATTAAGCTAGTGATCTACAATCGCATGCCAATTTCTTCGCCAAACCACAAACACGTCGTGCTCCGGCGCACGCCAACGACGCGAAGTCGCCGTATTGCCCGCCAATACGGGCATGCATGTCGCCGTCCGCCAATGGAGACCGGGATCCGTCGAGACGGCGAACCTTCCAACGTACGAGAAGGGACAGTGCAGTGCAGCACAGTACGTACGTACGCTAGCTAGCTAGTTATCCGTGACGATAACAATCTTTGATCTGTAGATACAATTAATGTATGTGGTTGCTCGAACAACTAAAGTTGCTTAGCTTAGCCTGCAGTCCGCCAGTGGCACCGTATGATAATTAAGGTCGATCGTACGTAACCAAACCATGATCACCGGAAAGTTAACTCAAATGTACAGTAGGCTAGCTGTACTTTAATTGGTGCCTGCCTACTGCACTAACTCACGCAGATGCATGTGTCACGTCGAACAAAAATTAACAATGGGAGTCTTATGTTACTCTGCTACCGTTGCCTAACTCATCAATAAGTGTTGATAGTTACAATTAATTAGACTTTTGAGTGCGTACTTGTCGAGAGGGCCAGAAGAAGAAGAAGAAGAAAAAAAAAGAGGCTGGACTCGGAGTTTCAGACCGACCGAGTTGGCTTAACTGGGAGAGGTGGTTCAACTGGCCATGCATGCTAGGTCACCCAAACCCGTCTCACACTGACTAAACAAAGTAGACTGTTAACTTATTCAGTACAGGTTAGTTACAATTAGAGGTGGGATTGGACCCGCGCAGTACAAAGCCCAATTGGACATGACCTGCTTTGGACTGCCTATTTGGATCTGGATATCGAAAATCATGAGGTCCAATAAACATAGGACATGTGGATACCTTTTGGATAATCATGAGGTCCAATAAGCATAGGACATTTGGATACCTTTTTGGATATTTTGCCTCATCTGAGGTGACTGCCGTGTCCTCCTCTCCCACCCGCACCGGCGGCGGCGGCCTCCTTCTCTCCCACCGGCAGTGGCGGTGTCCCCCACCGACGATCCATCCTTCAAGTCATATATCCCATCCTTTAAGTCATATATCCCCTCCTCTGCTCGTTCTTGGCACGATTTGCCCCCTCCCCCTCATTTCTTGGTGGATTCTAATGTGCGTGCATGCCACCGTTCGTGCACAAGGAGATGGGGATTGCCGACGCGGTGGTCAATGGGATTATGCGCCACTGGTCTGTGACCATCTGCTAGAAGTAGGTGCTGCTCATCGCGGAGCTTGAGGAGATCGTCCAGATTCTTGAGCAGCAGCAGTTCCACAATACTATGTATATACACTTCTTGCCATAAATAGTGATTTTGGAAAGCAACTTGATGTTTGTCTTATTAGATCATTTTGTTCTTGATGATTTGAATGTTGTTTCAGCTGTGGATGCCATATTTACACTTTTGTTTTTCACCTGCATTGGGATTTTTCATCTCAACTGGTCCTGATTTTGGGAACATTCATGTTAACCATGCGGGTTTGGAGCTAAGGAGGTTGTTCTCTCGAGGTTGAACCATGCGGGTTTGGAGCTAAGGAGGATGTTCTCTCGAGGTTGTTGAAGTAGATTCGACTATCTGGATGCTTACTAATGCAATTAAGAGAATGGATAGGACCCTCTTATAGAATCAGAATGGATGTGATCTATTGACTTCTAGTTTTGAGTTTTGTAACATTATTTGCTTGGTTGCCTCGAGGGTTGCATTAAATATTTTGATATATGTTGTGGTATGTACCTTTTTTCTAATGTTTTGGAAGTAAGTTTGTAACGAAATATTGCTTAAAGTGCCATGTTTGGAACCAAATGTTGTTAAAAGGACCTATTTTGTAATTATTTAGAACATTGTTATATGTCTTTTATTGGAAGGGCTTTTTTGTAATGTTTTACAAGTGTAAGGGTATTCTTGCGATAAATATTTCCCAGATAGGATCTTTTCATAAAATTTCTATATGTGGAAGGGTATTTACGCGAATATCTTTTCAGTGAGCTGAAATCTACTACTCCATCCGTTTTAAAATGTAAGGCCTATAATTTTTGCATCATGTTTCAAAATACAAGACATGCACGCAAAGTTAATGGGCTTTTATCTCTTTTGCCCATTTTAATCTCCCTTCTCTTTTTAATATTTATGAGTAAATACTCACACATCTCTCATTTCTCTCGTTCCCAAGATATTAACACCATGGATACTATGGGCATTTTCCTCTTACCATTATCTTGGTTTCTTATGCTTCTTAATCCCACATGTCCAACTAAAATATGCCTTATAAAAAGAAACAGGGTGAGTACTAGCGGTACTAAAAAACAAATCATTTTTTACATTAACATGGTCATTAAAATACAACTTTGACTACTAATTACTATTGTAATGTATTTCTAAAACTCAACAAAATTATAATAGTATGAAAGTATTTTTCGAGACGAATCTACATATATGATTTTTCATGTATCTAATCTAAGTATTTAAAAAGATATACACAGCCAAAGTTTAACTACATCTATTTAAAATAACTTGTTTTTTTCTCGAACGGGACGGAGTACTAAGTACTAACGGCAGACGGCATGGCATCCCACCCCCAGGCGCACGCATACGATGGATGAGCGCCCGCGTCCCGTGGTGAGGCTGTAAAGCGAGCGAGCCAACCATGCACAGAACCTCCAGACTTCTCACGCACTTTGCACAAAGCGCCCGCACAGTGACCACCTTTCGGCCACCTTATCGCAGTGGTTAGTAAGTGGCAAGAGAGCGTAGTATTTCTCACCTCCGCGTCTGCACAGGCAGACACGTTATCTCTGGTCCCCGCCGATCTTCCGCACCAGTGCTTCTGGCTACTGCTCGCTCGCCGGATAAAAAAGCCGGGCTGCTGCCTCTGCAAAGCTGAACTAGTAAGGTGGCATCAAGAATTCTCTTCGTTTCAAGATGAATTGCCCGGTCTCTCCACAGATATCAGGGGATGGATGGATGGATGGATCAGGGACCAACCAACATTTGTAGTAACAGCGGCAGCAGTAGAGACCAGTTGTCACACTCGCAAGTGACATGTCACTTCACGAGGGCGAAGGATGCTGCTCAACGGGATTCACCTGTAAATTGGACTATCCTGCAGTATACTAGCATCAGGAGAGAAAAGAGCGTGATGTGAAGGAAGGAGAAGATTGTATCGTTTCGGATCGAAGGACTTGGGAGTTGGGTCTGTGATGGGAGAGGATGCATGGGAGATTACTACTGTGGAGTAGTCTCGTTTGTTATCCAATCCAACCATGCAGACGCAGGCAAGGCATTACCAGGGGACCAACGGAACTGGCGCACATGCTGCATCTCGCCTCGCCAACATCTGCGCGTCGGTCGAGCCATCGAGGCAACGGAAATGAAAAGGAAAAAACGCATGGTTTTGGAGATTCTGGACCACCGGCCGGCATCCACCTCCACCTCCACCTCCCCTGACCGGATCCCACCTTGCCGTATCCTCCGGCTCTGCCCTCTCTGTCGCATCTGTTACCGTCGGCATGCTGGTCCTTGCACGTACATTCATACTTCTTCTGCTGAATTCATCGAGCATAGAGAGCTCTTCTGCTGGCTGCTGCTACGATCGATCTAGCGGCCTACATTTTGATAGAAAACGTGCTCGTCTTGTAATCACAAACAAAATGTGCGCGTTGTCAAAGGTCTGATATATTTATAAGGATAAAATCGAACACCTTTTTTATAAGAAGGAAATTTTGATTTCCTTCTAGCGGAATGGAAAATTGGCTAGTTAACCTGTTGACCTTATGGGTCTCGTGTAGCATTCCCATTTTCAATCGGTGTTTTCGTGTTTACCGTTGCTGTTGGATTTAGACATCCTCTCCTTGGGCCAGCCCAGTGCCTCTCGGCCCAGCCCTCCCGGCCCGGATCCCTCCGCTCGGCCCCGCCCTTTCTTTTCCCCCCGGCCTCACCCAGCTCCCGGTCGCCGCCTCCTGCTCCGGGTCGTCGCCGCCTGCGCCAAGGCCGTCCTGCCACCACCGGCTCCCGCCTACTCCCATCCCTCTCCTCTGACCGGCTGCAGCCCTACCTGCCCCCATCTCGCTCCTTCTCCTCCCTCAGAAATCACCGCCGAGCCGGCCCACCTCACCCACGCCGCCTCCTCCCCTCCGGCCGCTTCGGCTTCGCCACCACCGCTGCCCCCGTCTCAAGGTTCCACGGGAGCTGAGGAGGCAAACCCCTCTACTCCCCTTCTTCCCCGCCGTCGGCGCTCTCTCCTCCGCTTCGGTCGCCGCTGCCCCGCCAAGTCGGCCACCTCCGAGCAGCACCGGCTCCGCCCCAGCTTCTCCCCCACCTTCGGCCACCGCCCTCGCACCCACTCCTTCCCTTCCTCGCGCCACCGCTCGCCGTTGCCGCCACTCCTCCCAAGCCGCGCCCCGGATCTCCCTCTGCCTCCCCCTCTTTTTCTCTGCGCTCGGAGGACTCGAGGCGACGCCGCCCGCGCCGCCCCTTTATTCCCCTCGGCTGCGACCGACAGGTGGACCCGCCGCACTATTCCGTGGACTGGTGCATCCATGGACCCGGTACTGTGCGTGTCGGCCTCCGGCCCATGCTACAGTACCCATGAACCGCGCCCCTATGCAAGACCCGACACGTGTCGGCACCCGGAATTTCCAGCATTTTCTGATTTTCTATTTAATTGAAAATCATGTTAAAAGCTTAAAAAATCCATAACTTCCTCATTATAGCTCCAAAAAATATGAATTTTCTTCCTAAAAATTTCTAAATCAAGATCTTGCTAATGGCACTGGTCTTGTTTAATTTATAGTTCATTTGTTTGGTATTTTGTATTTATTTGCTCTCTTTTGCTGTTGTGTCTTTTTCTGGTACGACCATCCTATTAGATTTCGAAGACACGGAGACCTCCACTTCGGACAAGCTCAAGAAGACCTAGACCCTCCTACCTATAACCAATGCGAATCAATACTTTGATCATTTTGAGCCTACATTTTATGCAAACTATGTTCATTTAAATTACCAAAATTGCATGCTTTAATTTTGTAATAAAATGTATGTTAAAGCTTAAGGTAGTTAAATACCCACTTGCTGATTAATTATTTAATATGTCACCCATTGATAAACTTGAACCATTAACCCTTGTCACCCTAGTAACTATATGGTGACTACTAGTTGTACTTAAGAGACATGCTAATCTTGCTTAAGTACCGGGACACTAAATGTCACAAATCATCATATTTACAACACAAACATCGTTTTGGGCAGTCATTGGGAAAAATGACTGGTATGATTGAATAATTCATTTTCTACTTCCAAACCCTAAAAATTTGCTAATACCCATCTGGGTGGACGGTATGACTAGAAGGTGAATGGTTGGGTACTAATGTAGCCTAAGGCATGTTGTGGATGGTATGTGGTAAGAATCTCCCAGATGATCTTAAGGACTTAATCCTGTTATGACCCATAATTGTAAAACAGTACAACCACAAGTCTATAATGGTGTCGACCTGGCTAACTAATTGGTGTCCACCGGTATGAGCTGTGCCATTAGGGGACTCCCCTTCGCCGTGAGCCCACGAGGCTACG
This sequence comes from Hsuehochloa calcarea, assembly GCA_036346395.1. Classification (NCBI taxonomy): domain Eukaryota; kingdom Viridiplantae; phylum Streptophyta; class Magnoliopsida; order Poales; family Poaceae; genus Hsuehochloa; species Hsuehochloa calcarea. The sequence goes on from CM070597.1 coordinate 33,332,546, forward strand.
TGTTGGGGTATGTGACTTGCGGGACCCTAGGCGTAAGTCGCATGACGCAAGAGGGGGTCTGGGTAAGTTGTTGTCGGGTCACACGGGAGCGTAACCCTACTCAGGTGAAACCTTAGCGGTTGTGGCAAATACCGAGGGATGCCTTGTAAAGATCTTGTGATAATCTCCTCTTGATTCACATGTCAAAGGTAACATGTGTATATATCAAGACGATTATCTTTTGTGGGTAAAGATGTACAATCTCTACAGAGAATAAAACTGTTCGAACAGCCATGCCCATAGTCACGGGCGGGCATGCGGAGCTTACAAGAGTTAGTTATATTTCAAAATCCTTTGTGGGTGGGTTAAAAAATATGCGGGGCTCACATAGCCCTTGATTTGGATTTTCCTACGTATTTTTACCAAGTGTTGGTAATAGGTGGGTATAACCACCATAAAAAAGAAGCATGAGTTAGAGTTTTCGACGGAGGGAACCTCTGCTGTTATTAGTTATTGCATAATTAATCTCTTTAAAAATATAATTTGGTTAAAATGCTAAGTAATAGGATTTTATAATATCTGTATTTATAAATGTTGCTTTATGCAAATAAAAGAACCCGAGCCATCCTTGTTAAGCCGTGCACGTATATTATTGCATCTGTTGGGTTGGCTCGCAAGCACGGTTGTTGTTCCCACCCTCGCTCTTCCCCAAACCCCACAGATGATTTGGACCAGGGAGACTACGCCTATTACGAGGATCCCGAAGTCGACGGACCCGGGTGCGATAAAGAGTAGTGTAGCTCTGTAGTATAGGTCTCGCCTTAGTCTAGTAGACTTGCCGGTGCTTGCGTACAACCGATATTACCTAAGCTCTTGGATAATATTATTTGTACACAAGGTACCTAGTCGCTGCCTGTGGAGGGACGAGCACCATCCCCTTTTGCTTCTGCTATAGCTACGTGCTTTGTGATATAATATATTTGGCTTGACGGCCCTGCTGTAAAACTTGACCCGACGTGATCTATGTTACTCTGTTGTTTGTAATATATGTGTTGGTCTTAATTCACGTTTGTATGAGATGACCCAACAATATACCTGTGAATGCTACCTACAGATCCAGAGAGTAGCACAGTGATTCACGGAGGGTTCGATTTTACAAAATCCAGATCCGACATCTCGGTTGGTACAGCATTCTTGACACGAAGACAGCAGATGTCGATAGGGAAACTACGTCGAACTCTGTCGGTTTTGTTTCACTAATGATACCACCACCATGTGGACTCAGCTGAATTTTGTCTGAGAACAGTGAGCCAATAGTCCACGGACAAATGGGGCGCTTAGAAGCAAAATAATCCCAAGAGAGATTCCATTCTCCCACAGAGCCATGCATGGACAAGAACAAATCCACCCCAGTGATCAGCATCAGCTTAATTGCCGAGCAGGACTGCCTCATTAATTTGAGTTCAGCCTGACTATAGCTAATGCGATGATGGCGGTGGTGGTAATGGACACGAGATCGGACAGAGGAACCATCAGACATTCAGACATCCATGATTGCGCTTCTGTGCAGCTCAGGGCCTCCGATCCCAGCGTGTAGCATGTGCATAGTTGTGACGTGCACGCAGTATGAAAAGCACGCATTTCCATCCTAGCTACACTGTGGTAAGGATAAGGTTTCTGGCATGTTCTACCAACTAATAGCACTGCAAATTGGAGCTTTTGTTTGTCGGGAAACTAGAGTCCGCAGTGTGGCAATGGAATCTTGGTATTTTGGGCATGGTGTGCCTAATACGCCACCACATGAAACCCCCTCGTAGATACTTCTTTCTAAGGACGTTTTTCAATTTATCTATAAAGTAAGTAGTTATATAGTCTAAATATATTTTTAGAGATATTTTAAAAATTACTTTAAAATTTTGTTCGCTAGAGATGTTTTTTAGACACATCCAAAAATTTATCTTGAAGAGACGTTTTTTATATGCTTTCTAATTCGCCTAAATGTTATGTTGTGTAAAGACATTATTTTGAGTGGTTTTTTTAGTGGTTGATAACTTGATATGTGTTAAAAGGACTACATATAAATATTACAACATACAACTAAACACGTGAAATTCATGTGGCTAGTGTGACAAATCTAAGAGAAGTATTTCTCATAAGGTCTATAATTTGAGTACCAACATTTACAAGAGTCTACACATTTTTATATTTTATTTGTTGAGCCGTAGTACAACATCTCTACCGCATATCTTGAAGAGACGCTTTAAAAAAATATCACTACAAGATAGCGCGTTTATCAAGTGTTTTTGAAAACGCTTAGCCTCTACGAGTTATTTCTGTTGCAGTGCGTTGTACGGACAGGTGCAGCATTACACTGACATCGTCTTAGATCGACCAACTCCGTATACTTGGAAAAGATTTCAAGCCGTAGATGTGCCATTTTATGTATTCAAAGTTCACTGACACGCCTATGCAGCCTTTTTCTTCTTCGTCGTTCGACGAAACTCGCATGCTCATGATTCATGAATCACTTGCTTGCAAGATCAATGTAGCAGCCTGGCTATTACATGCGCGTAACCGTACCAGCACTGCCACTGCAACACCGATGCAACATGCTGCTCCAGCTTTTGCTGGACAGAACTGTGCATAATTCTGAGACCTTAGCTTTATGCTCTCTAATGGCAATCAACCAATGTGATCGGATCGCTTTTTGTACTAGAATTTCTGCCCATCTACAGGTGCAAAGCCCAGAGATCGTCAGCTTTTCACACGCCTAGCTAAGCGTTCCTGCAAACCTGCTTGCTACGTACGGCAGTATAGAGTCTAATCGATCTCAAAAAAAAAAAAAAATCGCGGATGGCGACCTGAACTACGTACGCTCCCAGTGACAAGGATGTGACAACAATTGGGAGAACTCCTAGACGTTTTCGTGTATTTTCTTTAGCCTTTTCTTTTTGTAGCTGCTTGCTTCACACCATATTTTGATTTGTGTGTGTGACTTCACACGGCTGTTATAACACACCGACTTCGTTCTGAAAGCGCCAAAATACCAACTGATTACTAGTAGACTACGAGTTCAACACCACGCAGTACTGAGGGAGCTACTTTGTAAATAAAGTGTGTTATGTTTGCCCAAAGCTAGGAATAATTTATCGCCTTTTACTTTTCCGAATGAACTTTGTTGTTACGAAGTAAAAAATATTTAGTGTGAACACTGATCGCCCCGAAATTCTGCAAAATCCGAAAGCGCAATTCGTCATTCTAAGTACTAATCAAAACCTCAACTTGGCGGTCATTCTAAATATTAATTAAAACCTCTACTTGGGTAGTCTTACCGGTTAACTAGCTAACTAGGTAGAAAGGATCAAACAACTTTATCTTGCAGACAGCATGCAACTGAAATGAAATGCATGGTTCCAGTTTATAAGCTGCGGTGCACCTTTAAAAGGAGAAAAAGGAACAATGGAAACGGCAATGGCGAATGACAACAGAAGAGAAAGACTGAGGTAGAGCATCTCAAGATCCCAAACAAAACCAATCAAAAACCGAAACTAAAGCTGCCATTAGAGTAGAAAAGCAAATCTGAACTCTGAAAGGTTGCGAAAGTTTCAGTAGTACCTGAGTTGGCAATGCAAAGCACAGAGACCAGAAGAAGCTTAGCAGCTGCTGAAATCCAGCCTCCCCAACCAGCTGTGTTTAATTGATCCTAACAAAAGAGGCTCCAAAACCCAGCAAACTGCAGCTTTACGGCCCTTAAAAGCAGCTATTATTTGCAAATTAAGCTTTGTGAGGCCCCCACACAGTTCCCTTCTCTGATTCTCTCTACACACCTTTCCCTGTCCTATCCCCCTTTGCTTCTAAGGAGGTTCTACTCCCTTTTATGCCCTTTTAATCAGCCCTGGGGGTCAGGTAGTATCTTTTTAATTTACAGATTGGAACGATGTATCTACTTTCCCAAAACCATATGTTCTCTTCCAAAGTATCATTTTGCAAATACCATATTAGCATTTAGCCATGTGCTAATGCATGTGCACAAGTGTACAAAGGTGACTGGTATCTGACTGCGGCTGCTCCACAGTCCAGGCAGTAAGATGGCAGCATCTTAGAAGGCTGGACCACTGTACTAACTAGCTCATGACGATTTGTAGATTTGCAAGTTCTTGATGCAGTGATTGACAAGGGGAAAGGACTAGAGTTGTTATGAAATCACAGCAATGTTACTGTTTGTGACTTTAATTACTGGGAGGTTCAACATAGAAGAACACCAAAGAAGCCAAATAGCGCCGGTACCATTACGGCATTGCCCTTGGGCTTTTACTCATCTCATGTACTGGCAAGCAGTAGCTAGTAAGTTAAGTTTGATGTACTAATTAACCAGTTGCTACTTACTACAACAAACGGTATAAGTACCTTTACATAGGAAGGAACATTTAAGTTTGATGTACTAACAACTAACCTGTCACTCCAACAATTTGAGTTGTTTGAGAACATAGGCAAATTTGGAATTTATCAGTTTACAATATCAAACAGAAGAAGCATCCAGGAAAAGAAAAGAAGGCATGAGTATCTCTCAAGAGCCCATATCTTTACATGACTTAACACTGACTACTGCAAGCAAAAGATCTGTGGGATATATGTGTAATCATACTCAACTTGCTAACCTGGGCGTGGCTGGCATAATTGTTTATGATGCATATACCTTTGCATCAACACAGCGTGACTAGGACGATTGCTCCTAACTTTCAGATAAGGAGCATCACAATTTGCAATGCAACAGCTAAGCGTGTGCACAGAACTTGACTCGTTTGCTTACATTTCCATACATGCAGCATCTAAATGATCTAGCAGACTAGCACTACTTTGAATGAAACCGAGTACATTGCTTGGAGGATATGCAATTGTCAATTATCTTTATCTTTATCCATGAGGGATAGCAATTCATCATCCTTCTTCTGCAAAGACAACACTTTGCTTGCAATTACGACCACTGCATTATTCTGAAATTAGTTTTGTGTAAAACACGAAGTGGCATTGCTTGGTGCATGGTGTTTGTCATATTCCATGCTTACAAAAGGATTGTGCGTTTGAAGATAACATCAAAGTAAAGTTTCACAAGCTTGGATTTCAATGCTCCAATTTCTTTTGATAATTTGATTCAGTTGTATGATTAGACCTATTCTTCAGAATAACTTGCTTTATATGGGGGAATGACACACTCAAAAGAATTGCTAAGATGCAGTTGCTTCACATATGGCCGAAGGAAAGTAGACGATTTTTTTAAAAATATTCTAGTTTTTATTCCGAAATACAGTAATAATACTATCTTTTTTATTTTATATGAATAATCATCTGTCGCTCAACCGTTGGGTGACTAGTCCAAGTCGCTCAACGGTTGAACGACTTGGACACTTATTGCTTAACTGTTGATTCTAGTGTACAGGTCGCTCAGCTAGCAGAGCATGCATGTACACCGTTAAGCGACAAGTGTCAAGTCGATCAACCGTTGAGTGACTTGGGTTAGTCGTCCAACGGTTGAGTGACAAATGACTATTTTTGTAAAATAAAAAAGTATTATTATTACTGTATTTAATAATAAAAACTAGATTATTAAAAAAAAATTCAAAAGTAGACCCTGTAGTGTTTGACTTGTATGAATTTGTCAAAGTGGAATCCACTTTGCTCTTTTAAAACTCTCCCGAAAGAACGAAAATAATGCAACCTGACCAGCATTGAAGATCCATGGGACAGGTACGCTTCTTGTTGGATGAACACAAGAAAATCAACATTCTAGTCTTTTCTCATAAGCTTATCGTAATAATATTTCGTAATACTAGTTTCAAGCATAACGTATGGTTTGTGGATATCATTCATATCTGCAATAAGACTTTCTTACTGGCATTAGTTGGAGTTCTCAGACAGCAAGGATATGGATGGACATAAAACACGGAAAAGAGAAAGTGAAAACATAACGACCTGGAAAACAGAAGGTGATTTTACTTCAGTTGCAACACGATGTCGTTTAGATGGCTGTATCATTCCAAGTGACTAGCTTTCTTCAGACTTCATAGGGTCTTATACAGTGATGTTACACTAACAAAAAAAACATTTTTTTTCTTTACAGGGTATAATAATAATACGCAAATTATTTAAAGAAATGTGTCACAGGACAGCAGGGGATTAATGCACATTTATTTCCCAAAAGAGAAGAACAGAACACTTCAACAACAGCTTCTGAACAACCTCTGTCACTGTATCCATGGGACTAGGAGTACCGTGGAAAGAAACAACACCATCAGGTTTCTCGCTCCATCAAAGCGTCACCATTAGCTAAGGTATCAGCGAAGAGCGACTTGTGATTGCCGAGTCTTAACACCGGTACTCGACCACCATCATCGTCCACTAACAATTCTTGTTAGCTAGGTAGTTTGTAGTAATAGGCCCATCACTGAAAGTAAGTGTCACCTAGAAAACACAATTAGGTCACCCAGCCTCAAAACTGAAGGGGAAAGGGCAGCCTTTTCTTTCGTTCTTCAATTCAGATGGAGGTTGTCAGTGGAGGGATAATTAAACCTGACTTCCTGGTAGATAAAAAAAAATGGGGAGGCAAGAATGACAAATTTTCTGCATCATTACATGCATCATGTGTTTAAAGATTGCATAGTAGTGGATGCATGGTGTATGTGGATTTAACTAGAATGCTGATGGGGTTACTATACCTTCAAACAGAAGGAACATACATGTCATGACTCATGATGGTAATCAAAGTTGTTGCCACTGATGCTTGGTGATTAGGTCTCAGGTCACTCTAGCAGTCTAGCTTATCCAAGTTGATGATAATATTTTGATTCTTTTCCCTGCATGAATCAAAATGGGGTGTTTATCTAAGATCAGGATGTGCCCTAGCAGGTATTGTGCATGTTTCGGTCTACTTGCTTTCGATTTAGAATACACATTCTTTCTATCTAAACACATCTTTGTCTAGCCTAACAGAAACATACTTTTGGCAACCAAGTTCATTTCAAAGACACGTTGTGGTCAAATTTGATTTTGACAAATATCAGTTTTGAGAGACGGAATAGTGACATATATCACAAAATAAATCCTATGATATTGTGTGATGTGTCTATGTCAGTGGGACTAATGAATAAAGCTTGAAAGAAAGAGGCCAGCAAGGGAAACCATCACCATTAGTTTGTTCTGCTTGTCCGAGCTTAAGTTAAAAGCAATCCTGGAAATCCCAACAACCAGCTCTGCGGAATTGAAAGATTACGTCAGATGGGTAAGCAAAGACTTATATCTGAACAACATATCAGGTATCATGTTGGAGAGTTTGAGTTGGAGTTAGATATCTCAATCCTATTAGAGTCGGATTAGTAGATTGTGTAATACTCGGATTAGGTTTTGAGACTATAAATAAATGAGATGTGGATCCTAAGAGATCAACACACAAGATTAACAACATGGTATCGGAGCCTTCCCCCACCCAACCCTAAAACTAATCAAGTTCACCTCGGGTCCGCCGCTCCACGACCATCGCCCGGATCCAATGACGCGTCGCCGCCGGGTTCTGCGCGGTAGCACCGCCACTCGGTCAGCAGTGACAGACGCCGACGCTCCGGCTCGCGTGACGATCGCCTTCTGCCGTTGCCGACGGCCGCCGCTCTCCGTCGCTCGGTCGCCTTGAGAAGGAGGAGAGGCCGAAGGAATCGGCAGGCGTCGCTGCGTCGCTCGGGGAGAGAGACCGAAGCCGCTCGGGGAGGGGAGAAGAAACCGAAGCCGCTCGGTGTCGACAGAGAAAGGGAATCGGTCGCTCGGTGTCGACGGAGAAAGGGAATCGGTCGCTCGGTGTCGAAGGAGAAAGGGAATCGGTCGGCAGGCCGAAGGAATCGGCAGGCCGAAGGAAAAGAAGACGGCCGAACAAAAGCCGCTCGGGAGTTAGGAAATCGGTCGGCAGGCCGGCTAGAAGGAAAAAAGAGACAGCCGGGAAAAAAAAGAAGAGGTACGTACAGGTATGTATGATTGGATAAAAGAAAATATCGAGATCCGACAGAATATTAATGCGTGAAGAGTTGCCGTGATCGTGGGAGATACGCGTGGTATATCTTGATATTGATTGGCATCTCTAGCTGTTTGAGAAGATGGCCCCTGAGGAAATTGAGGCTGCAAGAAAGGCAGTTATTAAGACTACTTCTCCGCTAGTAACTCAAGGTGATATAAGAAGCATGTTACATGATCTCTTCGCGACAGGTATGATAGGTTCGAGAACTAGTGCAGGGTCATCCGACTTAAAGATGGAGCTGATGCCAAATGATGTAAAATTGGAAGGAAATAAGAATTACCTGAGTTGGTCTAGAAGGGCTCAGCTAATTCTGAGGACAAAGGGGGTGGAATACTATCTGCAAGAGACTTGTGTTGAACCTGCAGACAAGACGAGCATTGATTGGAGGATGTGGAACACCACCAATTCTGTGGTGGTAGCTTGGTTGCTAACTTCGATGTCTCCATCCATAGCTCGGATGGTGGAGATGATGCAGAGTGCACCAGCAATATGGAAGACGCTAAGCAACATGTACTCTGGGGCAGAAAATGTAATGATGATGGTGGAAGTCCAAGGCAAGGTGGAGGCCTCAAGCAGAGGAAAAGACCGTCGTAAATATGCTAGTGAATTGCAGCAACTTTGGGCCGATTTAGACCATTATGATCCACTGCAGTTGACATGTGTTGGGTGATATGGAGCTGGGTAGGGTGTGGCTGCAACGCAGACAGTTACACACTTTCTAAAGGGACTAAATCCAAAATTTGAGAGTAGGAGGGCTGCAATGTTTCACTTGGCAAAATTGCCTACAATGGAGGAGGCTATTTCAGCTATGGTGCAGGAGGAAGTTCGACTACGAGTAATGGTGGACAACAACACAGTCAGTCCGCATATGCCATACCGATGATAGAGAGTGCTACAACTGTGGGATAAGAGGACATCTGATCCGTGCTTGTCCCTCTCCACAGTATGGAGGCCGAAGTGGAGGTCGTGGAGGTCGTGGAGGCCGAAGTGGAGATCGTGGTGGTCGTGGTGGTCGTGGAGGCCGAGGAAGGGGCCGAGTTGGCCCCAGAGCTAACATGGCCCAGACATAGGAGAACATGTCTGTCACTCTGACAGGCGAACAAGCTATGCAGTGGGAGAAGTGGCAGCAAGAAAAGGCATTGAAGACTTCTCATGATTCCACCTCCTTTGGCAACTTTGCAAACTACGCCCACGTGGGCGAAGGTACTCAGATACATGCACTTGCATCCACATATAAGCACTCTCATATTGATTGGATCATAGATTCAGGGGCATCCAAACATGTCACAGGTTCACGTAGTGCTTTCACATCTTACACCCCATATACTCATTCTGAAACCGTCCAAACAGCAGATGGAACCGCCACTTATTCAGGTATTGGATCAGAGAATGTACACCATCCATTGCTCTGTCCATCGTTTTGCATGTTTCCTCCTTTCCAGTCAACCTTCTGTCAGTCAGTTCTATCATTGACCAATTCAAATGCACTGTCACATTTGATGAGGATTCGTATTTGTTACAGGAGAAGAGAACTGGGAAGAGGATTGGGAACTGGAATAAGGGTTAATGGGCTGTGGTACATTGATCAGGTTGATGCGGCATTGGCTGTGGCTATAGGAGGAGTCGAGGAAGAAGTCTTATTACATCATCGACGCTTGGGACATCTATCATTTGAGAATTTAAGTCGGTTATACCCTGATTTATTCAAAAGGGTAGACAAGAGTAGACTTGTATGTGATGCTTGCGAGTTTGGAAAGCATACACGGTCTACATATAGTAGTATTGGTCTTCGGAGTTATGAACCTTTTATATTAATACACTCGGATGTTTGGGGTCCGTGCTCGCCATTATACGTGAGTGGTTTTAAGTGGTTTGTCACATTCATTGATTGCTATACTCGTATGACTTGGATTTATATGATGAAACACAAGAGCGAGGTCCTTCGATGTTTTCAAGACTTCCATAGGATGGTCGCTACTCAGTTTGATGCAAAAGTTCAGATTCTTCGCTCAGATAATGGAACTGAGTATGTTAATAATGAGTTTGCAACATATCTCTCAGAAGAGGGGATACTTCATCAGACTACTTGTCCAGGAACTCCATCTCAGAATGGAGTGGCTGAAAGGAAGAATCGACATTTATTGGAGATAGCACGTTCACTCATGTTTCAGATGAATGTGCCAAAGGGATTATGGAGCGAGGCAGTAATAACGGTAGTATATCTCATCAATCACATGCCATCTTGAATACTTGGGATGAAGTCTCCAACGGAACTTCTTTTGGGTCAGCGGGAGTTCAAGGTGCCTCCCAAGGTGTTTGGTTGTGTGTGCTTTGTGCGAGATCACCGACCAACAGTTGGCAAGCTGGATCCACAGGCTGTGAAATGTATCTTCATAGGCTATTCATCAAGTCAGAAGGGCTATAGATGCTGGAACCCAGTTGAACGAAAGTTATTTGTGAGTATGGATGTAACATTCAGAGAGTTAGAGCCTTACTACACGAGTGGAGGTAATCTTGATCAGTTTTTAGAAATCTCCCCTATCATTGAGGATGAAAGTCAAGGGGGGGGGGAGAACAAGGAGAGTGTTAGTCAACGAGAAGAAGTTATTGTGGGGACAATTCCATGCCCAAATCTAACAGAATATGCAAGAGATGTGATAACCAAAAAAGACTTAAAAGTTTATCAGCGAAGACGCTTCGGAAAACAGGGGGAGAAACCAAAAGACAAGCAGTCAGCACCTGAGCCAACAACGGTGGAGTTTTTGAGCAGACGACATTGCTACACGGCCAGAACAACCTTACGAGCGAATGCCCGGCTCTGCAGATTGATCCATCCCAAATCCCTCATCGGGTCTCTCTCCATCAAGTTTCTTGCCTCCCCTTGGGACGAATGGTAATATTGATTCTAGTCATTTCCATCCAGAGTTACCACTTGCACAATGTAGGGAAACTAGAGCTAATGCAGAAAAACCTCCAGTCCGGTATGGCTTTGAGCATGATCATGATATCGTAAATTTCATCTCGTATTCTCATATTTCACCTGCATACAAAGCATTCATTGCATCTCTTCAGACTATGCATGTTCTGAAGGATTGGCGAATTGCTAAGCAAGATCCTAAGTGGAAGAATGCCATGAATGAGGAATTTAGTGCACTTCAGAAGAACAAGACATGGGATCTTGTGCCACTTCCAGTAGGAAAAAGGGCAGTAGGATGCAAATGGGTGTTTACAATTAAGCAAACTCCTGAAGGCAAGATAGAAAGATACAAGGCACGATTGGTTGCAAAAGGTTATAGTCAAACATATGGGATAGACTATGATGAGACCTTTGCACCGGTGGCAAAAATGAGTACTGAGAAGAACGTTGATCTCTGTGCAACTAATTTGGATGGCCTCTACATCAGTTGGATGTGAAGAATGCTTTTCTACATGGTGATCTACAAGAAGAGGTATACATGGAGATTCCTCCAGGCTTTGAAAACAGGCAGACTGAGAGGAAGGTATGTAAACTCAAGAAGTCTTTATACGGTCTGAAGTAGTCTCCAAGGGCGTGGTTTGATAGATTCAGACGTGCAGTCTGTAGTATGGGCTATTCTCAGTGCAATGGAGATCATACCATGTTTTATAGGCATAAAGGATCACATATCACTATATTAGCAGTCTATGTTGATGATATTGTGATTACTGGAGATGATGCCAAGGAAATCAAGTCCTTAAAGAAAAGATTGGGAGAGGCATTTGAGGTGAAAGATCTTGGACCTCTTCGATACTTTCTTGGGATTGAGATTGCCCGTTCTTCGAATGGTATAGTTCTCTCCCAAAGAAAGTATGTTCTTGATCTACTGGAAGAAACAGGTATGCTTGGGTGCTGTCCTATTGCTTCACCTATTGATAGGAATCACAAGCTATGTGCTGAGTCGGGAGATCCAGTCAACAAAGAAGCTTATCAAAGGCTTGTTGGGCGTCTTATCTATTTGTGTCATACAAGACCTGATATTTCATATGCAGTGAGTGTGGTTAGTCGATATATGCATGATCCTAGAACAGGACACATGGATGTTGTTTATCGAATCTTACGATATTTGAAGAATAGCCTCGGAAAGGGCCTTTGGTTCAAAAAAAACCAGCATCTGAATATGGAAGGGTATTGTGATGCTGATTGAGCAAGCAGTATGGATGACAGGAGGTCTACCTCTGGATACTGTATCTTTGTGGGTGGTAACCTTGTGTCATGAAGAAGCAAGAAGCAGGGGGTTGTGGCTCGGTCTACTGCAGAGGCAGAGTACAGAGCAATGGCGTTGAGTGTGAGTGAGATAATATGGATGAAGGGTTTATTGTCCGAGCTTCGAATATGGAAGAATAATCCCTTAATATTGCATTGTGACAATAAATATGCAATCAATATTGCTAACAACCCAGTTCAGCATGATCATACCAAGCACGTTGAGATTGACAGATTCTTCATTAAGGAGAAGCTCGATGATAGAATATTGAAGTTGGAGTATGTCAAGTCTGGTGAACAGTTGGCTGACTGTTTTACTAAAGGGTTAGGTCCTAGTGAGTGTTATACAATATGTAACAAGATGGACATGATTGATATTTTCGGCCCATCTTGAGGGGGAGTGTTGGAGAGTTTGAGTTGGAGTTAGATATCTCAATCCTATTAGAGTCGGATTAGTAGATTGTGTAATACTCGGATTAGGTTTTGAGACTATAAATAAATGAGGTGTGGATCCTAAGAGGTCAACACACAAGATTAACAACATATCATATGCCTGTATAATTAATGTACATTTCTTTAAGAAAGAAGCTAACCATGCTACATTTCTTATTCTTTTTCGATGTCGGTAAAATGAATAGCTCAGTTTGTAAATGGTTCTAAATATTTGAGTCAAAAGGAAACTTGATTTGACAAACTAAGTTTTATTGCAATTACATCAATTAAACTGCAGTTTGATTGTACTGTATTGCCACTTAGATATGCCTAACATTTCAACACATGAATCAAAGTTGACTAGCACTATTTCAACGAAAAGACCAAAAGACAGTAGAAAGGTACCACGCTTCCTTTTCTGAATAACTCATCATTCGTAGTTTCTAGGGTAAATCAAGAATAAAAGAATCAGCACGTGCTCAATACGATGTCATAAAATACGTACGAGTGTATGGTATTGATAGCCAGGTGATTGTGCAAAATGTAATCAGCACATGTTTGTACTTTGTATACTGGACTAATGTATTTGGAAATAGGGTGAAAATGGGTCGGATACAGGCAGATATTGCTATTCTCGTATTCTAATCCATATTTTTACTCTGGATTCGGAGTCGAATACGGATTTTTCGGGGTACGAACACGAGACGGATCGGATTCAAATCGGTCACGAATAACTTGACGGATAGTATACACATAAAGAAAAGATATAACTTCACCAACAAAAGTGTCAAATTATAATACATATTAGAGAATTGTTTATCCTACTTAACAACATTAACATAATCAAATGTAAATTCATATTATATATTAGTCAATGACTAGAAAACCATAGAGGATATTATAGGATATTGATGTTTAATGGATATCCATTTTGTTAATTTATCAGATATCCTATAAAATACAGATACATGTTGGATATTGCTCTTCCTATATACTAATCCATAATCTATGAGGTTTTCCGAATACGGATACATATAATATCGGAAGCGTGTCGGAACTAAAAAATGGTACCCTGGGCGGATTTTTTCAAGATACAGCATCGAATCGGATGGAAATTATTCATCCCGTTTTCACCCCTATTTGGAAAGTGGCTTTGGAAACGACTTGTACTGCTAACTAGTCGCCCTTCTTATCATACCAACCAAAATTAAAGGGCTCCTAACCTTACCAGAAAACCTTATTCCTAGATTTTACATATGTGACAATACCCATACTAGAAACTCTTAGAGCATAAGCATCAACTTTCCATTATTCAAGAAAACCCGATTTGATGGTGCCAATCTATAGTAGGTTGTCAAATTCACTATCGTTTTAGATGGGTGGTTAAATAAACTTTATGATTCTTAGCTTAATGACTTCTACCTGCCCAGTTTGATGCATACTGGAAATTGGCGTTCCAATACTGAACACGCAAAGGCTCTGCAAAATGGATTGCTGCAAGTTGGATGACCTCTCTAACCGATCACTAGGTCACATAAGAATTCAGTACCAGTTCTGACTATAACCATAGCTATAACAAAAACATAACAATTTCACTTACACGTGACAATAACAGTGCAGCTTGTCTAGGTTTGGGCACTTACATCACCACTGACAAAACAAAATAACACTGCCTCTTACCAGGTGATTCCATACACATCATAGAACATGCACCACTCGAGTACTTAGGGCAACACATTTTAGGGCATATGACACACTGCTAAACTTGAAATACAGAACATCACAAAAGACATTGGGCATATAGGGGTTCTCTGATTTCTAGTACCGCATTTCAAGTATTTTAGTTTTCGCCTAAGTGACAGGAGAAGCAGGGGAATGAGCAGGAGGCATATCCTTGGGGTGACCAGGAGGCGGCGTGTATCGTGGCACATAAGGAAGAAGAGGTGTGCCATGCTCAATTGGACCTGCCCTGATAGTTGCCTTGGAGCTTGGACTTGGATCAACAGGTTGGTAGTCACCGGTCCTAACATTTTCCAAGGCCCTTATATTTCGGTTAGTAAAAGCATATCCTCTTTCCTGAAAACGATATATCAAGTAACATAGATTAGCTATTCTCCCATCAAAGTTTAAGCTATTCTAAAAAAATCATTAGAAAATGATGTAAAATTAAGGGTATATGTGGTGATGTATTCTTATGCTGATCTGTGAAATGCAGTACTGTCTGAAAGAGCACACCTTTAGTCTCCTGCCATTTAGCTCAACGGTTCCATAGATCAGATCTGCATTGAATGTAACTAAAATGTCAGCCATAGGCCATATATTCCCTACGTAAACTAACAATTGCTCAGTAGAAAGATTACACACTGAGAACTGAAGAAATAAGAAGGTCCAGAACCAACCGAAGCAAACTAACGACATGTAAAGCAAAACCCCAAAAGGATTACTATTACCCCGACAACTGATAGAAGTTCCAACATTCATTGAAGGCTGCAAATTGGTGGTTACCGACTATTTTGTAATTGTAATCGCGCATTGCATAAGTAAACTCTATCAGAATAAGATGCATATATAGATGGAGCTTTGGCTCTGTAACTAAGTGTTAAAGCTCATTTTGGGGATTATTAGTGGAGGACCTATGCAGATAATTTTGGAGGTCTTGCTTCATTTTCCACAAAAGGGCACTCCAAAAAAAAAGTGAAGAATAATCAGCTTCACATTATCATGTTGAAGTGTCAATATCATTATTGAGTTGCAAAAACAAAGCATCAAACCGTTCACATTTTTCTTCAAATATCCAACATCAAACCATGAACCGAGCACAACAATCATCACATCCCATTCACATTTTTTTCTTCAAATATCCGACATCAAACCATGAACCGAGCACCAACACTAGATAGTTGCTAAAGCTAGAGCTATCACTTTTCACTCTAAACCAAACGTGACAGAAGGAAAAGAACAGGAACCATATGAACAAAGTGACAGGAAAAACAGAAAAAGAAAACGACGGTAGCAAGAGACAGAGCAAACAGAACAATCTTTTTGAGTACCTGAGTTCTTCACGGTGCTTCTTGCGTTAAAAGAGGTCCCAAGTAACAGATTCCCTCCAACAAATGCAAAGATCAGCAAAGCAAACACAGAGAGACGCTTCGTCTTCATCTCCTCTACACAATCCCTTCAAATGCTTGAGCACTCGTGTTCGTTTTATTGGCTTCCTGGGATTCCTGCCTGCTTCCAAGATAACGAAAGGTCCATGCATGATGTAATTTCATGTGCATTACTCGTAGGTGTCAGTATGGGATTAAAAAAATGATGTGATAAGACGGCAGAATTTATGTCTCGTCAACACCGAGGAGGAGCTGCAGAAAATTGGCCGGGCAAAGCGAGGAAGGTGACCTCCATCACTCCATGCATTCCTCCGTTCCCCAGCACTTCGCATTAACTGTCAAGCTAGCTTGCAAGGTGTCGTTGGCCTCGAATATATATATTTGCCGCCTCCCCCTAAATTTTCGTACGCAACCGTGTAAACATAGCGTATCCTATTTTCCAGGTTTTTCAACGTTCAGATTCCGGCTGCACAAAATTCCGAATAGACCAGTATCATTGTCAGATAGGGAGTTGAAAGCAACTTCAGACTTCAGAGTACTATATCCACCGAAGAGACAGAACCTCACAAAAATCTTCATAGGCTCATAGCTCAAACTAAACTCGACCATTGTAAAGATGGTGAAACTGTACAAAAGCACAACATCAAGAGCCAAGCTCATTGTATGGGATAGACCAGTATTACAATTGCCAATGACATGGAGAAGCAGGTAGATAATGCTATATGTTGGCACGGTGTCCTGAATTCTCTTCCCTTAAGCTCATGATAACGGCCATCAAATAGTGGTTTAAAATTGTCACTATTGCAGACATTTTTGAAGATCTTTTGCTAATGTCATCGATTTGGCATGATGTCGTTGGAGCCTTCTAGATCACACGAACGTTCCGGACAATCCAACTTACCCCACCGTGCATTTACTCTCTGGCAGGGAAATATTGGTTTTCCAAGGCTGCAAAAGACAACCACAAAACGCCCAGATGAGCAACTCATAAGAATGGTCTCAACAGGGGAGGCCACAAGATTATGTAAAATCATGATATTGTGAATGAGAACATCTACTCTTAAACACATACCCCCTTTATGGTAAAAAGGGTGCCAAAACAGTATAGTGCCTTAGTTTTCCTCTTTTTGACCCTGAGACCTCATGTTTCCAGTAACTCTATAGAAACAAATTAAGACGACAATACCTTAAGATAGTTTGAGGAAACAGCGAGTCCACGGTTCAAAGTTGATGGTGTGGACTTACCTTCGATTAACTACATTGTGCACATAACATAGCCACTGCGAGAATTCAGCCTGGGATCCTGCCAGCACAGGATTTGCTCTAAAAAAACATAGTAAAGTCAGTTTAGTATCAATCCAAGATACAGCCTATTGTTATCACGTTGAGCATAACAAAAGAAATGATCGGCATATTAAATTATAATGAATGAAACACTTCTACACTTCTACTCTACACAAGCTTTCAACAACCACAAACAACCGACAATTCATCCAAGTCACACATCAGCTGTTGATGAATAGAGCTTCAAAAATATTAAGCAACAATTGTGTCATTGTGCTCGATTGTTATATCTACACCACCACTCATCAGTTATCATCTTAGTTTCTGTGAATAGAAACCTAGAGCTTGTGTGGAAAGTTTAATCATCATGTGCATCATACGTCCAAAAAGTAGAAAAGTTGCAAAATAGGTGTGCCAGACAAATGCATGGATGTAGAACTTCATCGTCTAATACTCATACAGATGCACACTTTCATATTGCAAAAAGTAGAACTGGTTCCTAGTTCTTATGTGATGTTCTCATATCTCATCATAAAGAGACAAGTTGTCAAAAATTGATATTTTATTAACCATCACAATTTCAATAAGAGATAATCCGGTAAGACACAAAAGCATATCAAGGAATCGGACTACTAAAATGGAGATTATTATTTATCCAAGAGGTTGGAGAGCATTGCTTACTTCAAAACTTCCTTGAAGTGATCAGCGCATTCTTTGCAAGGATACAGTCTAGAAATTATAGCCATCTGAATATTCAAAGTAGCAGCAATGTTATCTTCACGTATGAGCCAAGTAAACAAGCCAAAAAAATGAGATGTGGAAAAGGAAAACCTCCAGGAAGAAAAGAAAACAAGTTTACGTTTCTCTGAAAAAATCAGAATTTGTAAACACACTAATTTCTACTTACTATTCTTGGTGGTTTTAATAGCAGACAAAACATATCATCATTTATTTCTAAAGGAGCAACCATGACAGTACTACAGAATCATTGTACACCAAGCACAAGGCACACTTGTTAAAAATGCCTAATCTCAAAATTGGTGGGAAGCAAACAAAAAGAGCACCTAGAATACAGCCTAGCTCCTTTAGATTTTGGCAGTAGTACTAACAATAAACTTATTGTGCAATATTTTTACCAAGCAAGAGTCTTAAAACATTTTAGGCACTTAAAGAATAGTAAGCTATGCTTTCAACAAGCTCCAGTGCAGGTTATTTTTGGCTTGTGGCATATGGATCTCGAGCTTTTAACATCAAGATAGCAGCACTTCCGAGTTGCGAAGTCCTTGTATATTTGGCCATGACAGCAAATTACTAGTGATTGCAATCTGCAAAGTCTTCACAAATCTTCCAAGACCACGAATGAGGACTTCCCAAGCATACTCCCCAACTCTTAAAGAAAGCTAACTGAGTTGTGTGTCCTGCTTACC
This sequence comes from Hsuehochloa calcarea, assembly GCA_036346395.1. Classification (NCBI taxonomy): domain Eukaryota; kingdom Viridiplantae; phylum Streptophyta; class Magnoliopsida; order Poales; family Poaceae; genus Hsuehochloa; species Hsuehochloa calcarea. The sequence continues at coordinate 33,351,053 of CM070597.1, forward strand.
AGCTCTTTTGCATCACGTTTTTGCTGCCTGGTTGGTTCATCAGGAAACTGAAATACAATTCACAAATACAACAGGAGTTAAATCTGACAGCCAATGGGATTAAAAAAAATTCATACTCTGAACAAATGTGCCCTAACCGCCAGTGAAAAGAATGAATCTACGCAAATGCATCATGATTCATAGTTGTGCTCCGCATTGACTGATGATTTATGTACTACGATTTGTAGTGTAAGGCAAATGCTAAAGTTATGTGTGGTTTGTTGTGCTACTCACAGGGGCAAAAGATCGAGCACCTGCGCTGCGATGGTGTGGAGCAGCATCCACGTGGCACGGCCGACCTCCTCCTTGGTCAGGGCGCCGCCTTCGCATCCTTTTCCTGCGCATTCACTCGAGCACTTCGCAACTCACCTCTCGCTCGAGCCAAACGGAAAGGAACAAGGGTGCGAGAAAGGAGAGAACTTGCCTTCACGACCTCCGGCCGCGGCGGGAGCGGCGGCGGGGAGAGGGAGAGGGAGAGGGAGAGGAGGGGGCGGAGGCGGTGGTCGTCGGGGGAGGCGTCGGGGGCGATGAGGAGGCGGCGGGAGAAGGCGGCGACGGTCTGGAGGACGGGCTCCAGCGGGTTCAATCCCGACAGTGGCATCGCGGCGGCGGCGGCGGCGGCCGTGGCTTATGCGCGCGCGCGTCCGTATAATCTAAGGCAATCCGGCGGATGGAGGGGTTAGCCGACCGCAACGATGACGAGCGAGACGGAGTGCGGAGGCACTGCGGATTCGTGGAGAAGGAAGCAGGCAAAATCGGTGGATTTTGAGGCGATTTTACGGTGGGCCGTGGGCATGGTTTTTTTTTTGTCTAAAAACACTGAACTTTTTATTATTAATAAACTTTTTTTAATTTTATTTTAAAGTTAACACTCCACGAACTTTAGTTCTAATTCTGAACTTTTTGGTTACGCTACCATTTGTAGCGTCACACTATAGAGGCCCTGTTTGGCACAGCTGTGGCTTTCCTAAAAACGCTTTCTTTGTAGAACTTTTTTCTAATTGCGGCCGAATTCACGCTTTTACGATTTGGTGTTTGGTCATGCGGCTTTTAGGTAAATTTGTCAGCACTTCCGAGATATGAAATGTCTGAAATGCTCATGAGGACAGTAATGACTTATTTGATGTCGTTTAACTAAATTAACAACATTAAACGACATTTAACGACATTTAAGAACATTTAACAGTATTTAACAATAAAACTTCAGAAAGCATGTGAAAATAATCTGGACTAGAAGATCAGTCCCTTATACATAGTTTAAATTGGCAAGTACAACATACAAAATACTGCATATATCTTCCATCTATCCTATCGTCATGCTACCAAAGCTATTGCAATAGCGTCACGGAGGCCGTTCATACCAAAGCTAAAAGCAAAATCATTATCAATCAAAGCACTATCTCGAATAAAATTATGCAAAGCCATTGTTGCAATGATAATTTTCTTTTGCTTGTGCTCATTGTAACTTAGAATTTTAAGTAGACTCAATCGAATATGCAAGTGGGAAGGCGAACATGCAAGATTGCTTTAAATACTAGGTATGAGGTGGGTAATTTCTGCGAAGTCTGGGGGTATTCTTGGAACGCTGGAGGTGGGAAGCTGTGGGAAACACCTCAACACTGGCTTTTCGCTTTTGACTTTCATATGTATTGACAGCTTTGAGCTTCCTGTGAAAGCCAGAAAAAAAGCCAACCGTTTGGTACAGCTTCTGGCTTTTCTCACCCAAAAGCTAAAGCAGAAGCTGTACCAAACAGGGCCAGAATAAGTCCACTAAAATAGCATTTTTTTTATCATGACACTGATGGTGTGTGTTCAAACAATACTGTCACGCCACGGGTGGTGGTGTGTGTGACAAAAGTTTGCTCAGATACGAGCTGTCATGACAGTGTTATTTTGTCACACCACAGGTGGTGGTATGAACAAAGAGGTCAAAATTAGAAATAAAGTTCGCGGGGCTAACTTTAAAATAAAATTAAAAAAGAGTTAATTAATAAAAAATAAATCAAAACCCTATGTACAAGTGTTTACTAGTTAAGTGTTCATACATTGCTACGAAACATCTTATAAATGTAATCATTTATTAATTAAGTAGATATAATATATCTCAATTCGTCAAAGCGCGTGGAGCAGAGCAGAAGAGCAAGGGCGGAGAGGAGGAAGTGAGACCCGTTCAAATCCAGCCGATGAAAGCAGCGACGAGCGACAGGGCGGAGGCACACGGAGTGGAGCAGAAGAACGGGACGGAGGCGAGGGCGGAGAGGAGGAAGCGCAGTTAGTGTCGCAGGCGATGCCGGGAGAGGACGAGCAGGGAGCGCACGATGCGAGGAGATAGTTTGCTGATAACGTGGCTCACATGTTAGTAGAGAGGGATAGGGGTGGGAGGGTAGGGAGGACGAACAACCACCAACTCTAATTTTTAAGTAGTACAGATAGGCGTAATACATAAATTGTCTCTGGTGGGTTTTAATCTTTAAATAAGGTTTCGTTGCATTCAGAAATATATCAATCTATTAATAAAGATGTTCCACATAATTTTGTCTCCATCTATTGTCTCCTGATTATTCATCTATTGCGTGGGGATTGATTGATTGAATTTATGCGATTACTATGTTCTTCAATACGTTATCAACACGAATCGCTCTGCACGGCCAAATCGGTATGTCGCTGGAATTTCATATCTCAATCTATTGTTTTTGCTATGATTAATCTGGTAGATTAATTTACATGTATTAGTTTAGATCTACTAAACTGCTAATTGCATCGTGATTAATTAGCATTCTAAATTAAAGATTAGTCATGTGGGCTGGATCCGTTACTGTTTATCGCATGGATATTGTTCATGCACAAAAATGAAAAAACCCTGATCTGTCGGGTGGTCAGCTCGCTGGCACCCACTGCGTGCCACCTGAAGCCGGTCGCGCACCGCCGGCCCCGTCGACCGCTTCATGCCACTTGCCTCCGTGCCCACGCCGACCTGCCACCACGCGTAGATCCGTGCCACGCATCTCGCCTTCGGCCTACCGCCGCCGCCGCACCTCGGCCCCGCATATGCGTTGCACGCCGCCACCGATAATGACTTTAGGGGTTTCCTAGCATCTGTTATTGAGTTGCCCATATGGGCCTTACTAGGCCGAAAAGGAAACCAGGCCCGACCCGAGAGAGAAAGGAAAAAAATGAGAAAAAAAAAGAAAAAAAACACCAAAATTTTACAAATAACCCCTCAGAGTTCTGAAAATTACGATGAATTTTTCGAGGATAAGGAATTTTTGTGGAAAATCCCTAGGAGTTTGGGATATTTACTGTGGATTTCGGTTTATTTATTTATTTATTTTTGCAAAATCCCCCCTCGGGAATCTAATTTTTTGCTACAGATTAATATATCTCATGGTTATTGTGTATTGTAGACTCTCGATCTATAGTTATTTTCTTTAATATTATTTATTTTTATGCAATAACCTTAAATAATCCTAGAACACATGGTTTTTAGGCATACAAGCTTCCATAATTTTGTGAAACCTTAGACTTAGCACACATTGGAAATTTCATACTATGGGTTTTATTTTTCCTAGCTTTATTTGCTGTAATTTTTTTCCTGTCATATTGATAATTCTACAAATTATCTATATACCTCATTAATTAGCAGAAGTTCATAATAATTGCTAGGAAAATTCTAGAAATTCATAAAAAATATGTTGAATGGATGTTAAACCAATCTTTACTGATTTTGCAATATTCGTACTTTAAATTCTATTTTACCTGTAGTAAAACTGAATAATTACATTAACCTAATGCAGGAGATGTCAAACATTGTAAAGAAAGAATTTGTTGAGCTTGCATTGAATGGAAACAACTACCTTACTTGGTCGATGAACATAAAGATCAGTCTGAAGTCTCGGTCTCATGGAGATGCCAGCATCGATCCAACAGGTATGCGACTCTGCACTTCCTGAGGTGTCACCTCCATGAATACCTGAAGTCTAAATATTTAATGGAGGAGGATCCACTGGTGTTATGGAATTCCCTGAAGGAACGCTACAACCAGCAGATAGATCTGTCCTTCTCTTAAAAGCACAAAAAGAATGGACTAACCTCCGCTTTCAGGATTTCAAGACCGTGGCAGCATATAACTCTGTCATGCAAAAACTTATATCCAAATTGAGGTTCTGTAACCAAGTAGCTATAGAAGCCGATATGATAGAGAAAATCTTGTGCATCTTTCACCCCAATATGCAGATACTGCAACAACAGTACCACAATGTGAAGTTCTCGAAGTACTCTGAGATTATGTACAATCTGCTGAAAGCAGAGAAACATGTAGAACTTCTGATGAAAAACCATCATATATGTCCCACTAGGACGATGGTTGTGCGTGAAGCACATGGAAATGATTAGTAGGCTAGCAAAAGTCAGGATCGTGAAAAAGGTTCAAAACAGAATGGGGGCAAATGGAAGAGGTTTGGGATGCAAAGAGGTAGGGGTAGACCCCAGAAGCAAGAATAAGGTAGCAAGATTGCTAATCCTCCCCAGACATGCTTTAGATGTGGTTGCAACATGCTTCAGATGCGGTTGCACCGGCCATTGGTCGTGCGCTTGTCACACCCTGCTGCATTTGGTCAACCTCTACATTCAGTCCATGGGACGAGTCAAGAAGACTCAGAGGGAACAAGGCTGAGGCTCACTTCACTGCTCTGCCTGCTTTGATTGGACCGTCTCCTTGAAGGGATACGGGTAGACTACGCTAGCTAGCAATTAAAAAAATTCTACCACGTAAATCAGGATGTCAAACAAGCAAGAGATCATAGATCGTTACCACCAGACGAGCAGTGTAGCGGAAGAAGAGTTAGAGCAACTTGGTCCAACGAAGAGCGCGTCGATGTAGTGGTTGTAGTTGATCGTCCAACATAGTCGATCGTCTGCTCCAGCAACCAATCGAGTTCCTCGCCAAGGTCGTGGATCATCCTCAAGCACAAGAGCAATCGCAATAGCACTTCCACAGTATCCACATGTCCGGGGAAGGAACACCGTACGTCGGTGTGCTAGCACCAAGTCGCATGGGAAGGCTCTCTCAAGAAGATTGCGGATAGGGTTTGGAACAACTCACGTCAACTCGTATCGTCTCAACAACCTTATGCATCTCCTTATATAGTGCCCATGATGGATCCTATCTGAACATGTTTGTTCCAACCCGTTAAGTGTGTGACCCGTTAGGTTCATTCGTAGTCGGTTGTGACTCAAAACCTTTTCCAATCACGAGTCGTCAGCGGCTCCTAACGATTCCTGAATACACACGAATTATATCAGACGAACTTTAATACAATATGATCTACGACTAGGTTCTTATCACTAACAACTAGCTCGTATCTCTATACAACCAGCTCATATTTGGTTTCGACCAGTTCGTAACTCCTTACGACCAGGTTTCAACCACTTAGTGATCATGTTCGACCAGCCTACGACCAGCTCGTATCTCCATATGACTAGTCCATATCTGATCGAACTGAAAGACCCGCTCATGTATTTTCCCTTTGCCTCACGATATCCAGTTGAACTCCAGGTGAGATATTATGTCATCCATGAACTGTTCAATACTTTCCCGATAAAGTGTCGGATAATTTCATGTGATCAAACTCTTCGACCACCAGTGGCATGTCCATGCACTTTCTTTATTCGGCCACATCGAGAGGTCTAGAGATATCTCTCCTGTTATGTTAGGAGGGGCAAATCCTATATCTAACCAGTAACATTTATCCGCATGTTTCATAGTATACCCGAAAGCTACCTTTATAACTACCCAATTATGAGTAGCGTTTGACAAACCCTTTGACAAACCCTAAGTGTAGTATTACACATGTAGGAAACCATGCTGATATCAAGTCTAAGGATTATACATCATCATTGCTTGAGACCAACTGATGACACATGAAATTATAACAATCTCAATAGTATTTCAAGGTGGGTCAATCCAACACCATGTTCATTAATATGTGTTTACATTATTGATTTGATATCCCTATATCCATGACCGGTGAAATATGGTCATCAATTAATACATGTGTTGGTCGATAGAGTTACTAGTGTTCCAACCAGTGACATTCGACCAGGGATATATTTAGAACGACATCATCATAAGTTAAAAGAGCTTCACCAACAAGTCACATACTCGTTAATCTTTATAACTGATGATTCATTGAAGGAATAAAATAATACTTATTCAATAACACATAAACATAGACGTGATACAATTATCTCTATGATTGCCTCTAGGGCATATCACCAACACTCCTAGCTAAGACGTCGAGAAGAATGATTACATGATTCTTGACGATACACCTTAGGGAGGAGACGCCTCCATGGAGCAAGACGATATTCTTGGATTGGATCTTCTGGACCTCCATAAGGACAGCCAGGATCCATTTGGAGATATGAAGTAGTCTCCTTATATGATTTATTGCATATTAGTTTAGTTTCAATTCCCGATGAACATTAGTTTATTCATGCTCATGTTGAGCACTTATCTTTCATTATGTGCTTAGGTTGAACTCTTGGCATTGTTAATTTTCCAGATTAATTCAATTCATTATCTTATTGGTCTATGCTTTTCCTATTTAATTTTGAACTATAATTCCTATTGAATAATTATTTGATTATAAATCATGTTTTAAATATAGAACAACCCGGTACGATCAAATGGTGGAAGACAAAATCTGTCTTGTAGACAGTTGCACCACTAATTCGATCTTTAGGGTAACTAAATATTTCCAGACATTAACCAAAAAAACTGAGAATATCATGACCATCGCCGGAAGTGATGCTCTCATAGTCGGCACTGGAAGGATAGACATAGTTCTCTCGATGGGTACATAGATAACAGTCGAGGATGCTCTTCTGTATCCCGAATCTAAACGTACCCTCATCAGTTTTAAAGACATTTGTCCAAATGGATTTCACATAGAAATCAATAATGAGAATGGTATAGAATACCTACTCATGACTAAGTCTAATGGATGCCAGAAGCAAGTGGTCGAACAACTCCCCTCTTTCTCATTAGGATTATACTACACTTATATAAAACCTAAAGTTTACATTGTGATAAAAATAATTGCTAACCACCTAGAAATTTTTAAGATCTGGCATGATTGTCTAGGTCATCGTGGATTGGGTATGGTGCGAAAATCTATTAATAATTCTATTGGCCATAACATAAAAACTACAGACTTTCCTCGACCTGAAGATTTCATGTGCCCTGCCTGTGTTAAAGGAAAATTAATTACTAGACCCTCGTATCGGAAATTAAAAGATGAATCACCTAGTTTCCTGAAGAGAATTCATGGTGATATTTGTGGACGTATTCAACCCCTGTCGGCCCCTTTAGATTTTTATGGTCCTATCAGATGCCTCTACTAGATGGCCCCATGTTTGCCTGTTGTCTACACGGAACCATGCTTTTGCAAAATTAATTGCCCAAATAATTAGATTAAGAGCCAACTTTCCATATGAACAGATTAAGCCAATTCGGATGGACAACACTGACGAGTTTACCTCAAAGGCATTTAATGATTATTATATGACCCTTGACATTAAAGTAGAGCATTCTTGACAAGGATTAAAACCCCTATGTATTACTTTAATACATAAAGAGAGCCAATACGTCTTCGTGGTCGTAACCCCTAAGGCTAACGACCTCACTGGTCATAAGGATTTCAGAAGTTACATAATAAATACCCTGGTTGGACAATGTCCCGTACCTAGTCTCCGACCAGTTAACTGATCGTAAAGCTATGAACTGATATCTGGATCCAAATCCAGATATATCTTTTACCGTGTGATGAATAGAACATGTGTTGTATACTCCATACCACGCGACGTTACATAATCCTAAGACACTGACTAATGGTTGAATGTCTCACTGATATTTTACCACACAACAGTTGATACTTTAATCAACTGCCACCTCCCTCCGACCAGACGCAACACTTCGCACAAGCGTCTTCTCCAAAAACAACTACCACCTCTTCGGAAGTTATTTAAAGATGGAGCATGGAAGGATCAAGGGGGACAAGAGGCTATTGGCATTATATTCATACTTTTTATCTATTTCAGTAGCATAGCCAACATCATACTCAGTGTAACTAGAATTAGTCCTTTGCCTGATCTTAGGCATTCCTTGTAAACAGCCAGTTCATAGTAATAAAGAGCGACTCCATTCTCTTCCAGGAGATACACATCGTTTTCCTCTATTTCTATATTTTCATAAGATCGATGATTCGATCGTCGACAATTATGTACCACATGTCTACACTCAAAATGGCATTGTGGAGTCATTAATTAAAAGAATAAAACTTATTGCTAGGCTACTCTTACAGAATTGTGTTGAACGCTGATGCATTAATCGAAAAGAACCAAGTATTTCCCATCTGCGAAAATTTAGTTGTGTTGTATATGTGCTAATTTCACCACCGCAGTGTACAACCATGGACCCTCACTGGAAGTTGGGGACCTATGTAGGTTTTGAATCTCCATTAATTATTAAATACGTAGAGTCGATGATAGGGGAACTTCACACGGCTCGGTATGGTGATTGTATTTTTGATGAGGATAATTTCTCAACATTAGGGGGGAGATAAGTACCACTCTAAAGAATGCTGAGAAATAGATTGGAATGTCATTGGCATTTGGTCCTTAGATCCACGCACCAAAGACTCAAAACTGAAAGTTTAGAGAATAATTGATTTACAACAAATAGCTAATAGTCTGCTGATGCCTTCTCTAATCTTAAGGTAGTGATAAAATCACAAATACTGCAGTAAATGCACCAGAGAGTGTGGAATTAAGTGCCCCAGAAGGATACTAAACCCACTCATACCCCTCATGCAAAGAAGAGGGGAAGACCTTCGGACGCACGTGACTTAATTAAGTGGAGATGTCCGCAGAAACAAATGAGCGAACAAGGCAAATCAATCCATAAGACAGTTGAAACCTTAACCTGATGTTGAAAAAATCCCTAAAGTGATTCATTTTGAGGATGGTAACTTCAACAAAAATTTACGCGCATAATCTGACGCTGGGAGATCGAAACACAAGACTCCATCATTGTGGGAAATCATGAGGAGCTGGAAGAAATAAATGAAGAAATTTTTACAAATTATGTGGACTCATGTGAGTTATATAAAAGAAAGACTATAGTTGTCGACATATACTTTGCCTCAAAAATTGCTAAAACTCTTCAAACGGATCCAGAACTAAAGTCCATAACAGAGTGACAAAAACGTTCAGATTGGGTCAAATGGAAAGAAGCAATTGGGACAAAATTACACTAGCTAAATAAAAGGAAAATATTAGGTCTTATTGCCCGAACACCTCCTAATGTGTTCCCTATAGGATCCAAATGGATTTTCATCCGGAAGAGAGATAAGAACAATAAGAGGGTGAGATATAAAGCCAGGCTTGTAGCATAGAGGTTCACGCAGAGACCCGACATCGATTACGATGAGACCTACTCACCTGTGATGAGTGGAACCACGTTCCGATATTTAATATCAATGGTAGCTTGCATGAATTTAACAATGCAGTCGATGGATGTAGTGACCGCATATTTATATGGGTCATTGGATAAGGATATCTATATGAGAGTCCCCAAAGGAATTAAAACTCCGGATCCTAATAATACTAATTGCAACATGTATAGTGCCAAATTGCAGAGGTCATTGTATGGATTGAAACTGTCGGGAAGAACGTGGTATAACCGACTAAGTGGCTTTCTCCTGAACAAGGGTTACTCAAATAATGATGATTGTCCCTGCGTATTTATAATTTAGTTCCATAATGGATTTTGTATCATCTCAATTTATGTCGATGATCTGAATATCATCGAACCGCAGAAGACATAAATGGAGCAAGTTCTTATTTTGTGATAGAGTTTGAGAAGAAAGACTAGGGTAAAACCAGGTATTGCTTAGGCCTGCAACTAGATCACTTCCTTGAAGGAATCTTAGTACACCATGCTGCTGTACCAAGAAGGTATTGGAGAAATTTAACATGGTTAAATCTCATCCTTTGAAGACCCCATGGCAATAAGATCCCTAGATGTGGATAAAGGCCATTTCAGACCGAGGATGAAAACGAGAAAGTTTTAGGACCGAAGTTTCATACTTAAGCTCCATAGAAGCACTGATGTACCTTGCTAATTGCACCAGACCTGATATTGCATTCACAGTTAATTTATTGGCTAGACAAAGTGCAGCTCCAACCAGAAGGCATTGAGCTGACGTTAAGACTCTTCTCAGATATCTCCAAGGTACACAAGATCTTGGCTTGTTTTTAGGAAGAACCAAGACTTGACTATGATTTGATATACGAATGTTAGTATTTGTCTAATCCCTACATTGCCAAATCTCAGACTGGGTTGTATTTCTATGTGGTGGTGCAACCATCTATTAGCGGTCATTTAAGCAAAACTTGGTAGCTACTTCTACCAACTACTCATAAATTATTGCACTATATGAAGCCTCGTGTGAATGTGTTTGACTTAGACGTATGATTAGCCATATCTAGAAGTCATGTGGCATTAACACCGTCGATACCCTCATAATTATCTAAGAAGATAATACCACTTGTATTGCACAAATGCAAAGGTGTTATGTTAAAAGTAATACCACGAAGCATATTGCTCCCAAATTCTTCTACCATCTTGAACTCAAGAAGAATGATGATGTGAAGATCCTGCGAACTAGATCTTGTGAAAATATAGCTGATTTATTCACTAAGTCTTTGTCTGCATCCAGTTTCCAACGATGCGTTTGTAATATTAGAATGAAGCGGCTTGGAGAGTTGTAGGGATCCGGGGGAGAAACCCTTGAATCATACTTTACTTAAGGTCTTGAAGTTTTACCTTAATTCTAAAGATTAACCTAGAAGGTAAAGATGTTGCACTTCTTTTCCCTTAGCGAGTTTTTCCTAAAGATTTCTCACATAAATATTTTTAACGATGCAACGATGCAATACAGTTTGCGGATGCAATGTACTATTTTCTTCGATCCCTTTTTTCCACCGAGTTTTTGAGAGGAGTTTTTAATGAGACATGTGCATGACACGATATTCGCCTCCAAGGGGTGTTAATAAATCTTGATTTAAGGGTTAATAGGCATAATACCTAAACTGTCTCAGGTGGGTTTTAGTCTTTAAATACGACTTCATTGTATTTTTAAAAAGATCAATATATTAATAAAGAGTTCTAGATATTATGTCTCTATCTATTACTTCCTTATTGTTTATCTCTACTACTTAAAAGAAGTAATTGATGGCGGTACGTCCTCTTTCATGCGATGTGAGCCGTTAGATCTATCTTTCTTCGTGAGATATGAGCCGTTGGATCTCGTTCTTTCTCGGTTTCTCCCGTGCGTACGGCTGGCCACCCATAACCTCTTCTTCACTCCCCCAAACCCCAACTGTCCAAGCTGGTGTGCAAGAAGCCCAGATATTCCATCGATCTTTTCCAACAATGAGTTGTCGGCAGATCAATTACATTGTAGGCTGAGCACAACGACAGTTGACGAAATATAATTTTTTTTTAATCCGTAGCGAAGCACGAATATTGGACTAATCTATTATATGATGGTTGATTGTCTGGATTTATGCTATTACCACGTTCTTCGACAGTTTGTTCCAGCGGTAAGGTGAAAAGGTGTGCGGGTGCCGAGCCCAGAGTCCGGACTCAACGGGAAAAAGTGTGTGTGGCAAGGCGGAAACGCGCGGGAATCCCCTGCCCCGTGCTTTCCAGATTGGCACCGATCGGATGCCGCCCGTGAGAGTAAAGTATGCGACTTGTTGCAATGCGTTGCGCTCCGTTTCCATGCCACAGCTACACTACACTAAAGCGGCGCATGGACATTCCAGTCCAGGTTGGCATTGTATGGTATCCCATGGGCCATGGCTATGCTGCATGTGGTGTTAATGGAGCCATGGAGGGATCAGGCCGGGATGACAAGGGATTTCAGTGTAGGGTGTAAGTGTGTAACCAGGCCATAATACAAGTTGATTGCTTCCACCGTTTTCCACCGACCTAGTACATCCAAAATTACCAAAATCAAGTGCATATTGACATGCTGCTTTCGATATGTTTGCTACAGCCTATATCACTACGCACGTTGTTTCTTCATGCCGGAAGATCAAGGCGCATCAACACATTACACATGGTCCGATCGAGGAGGTTTCCGGCCGTGGGGAAGTGACGGGAGGAACAGGTGGTGCCCCTGCCCATGCACAACGACTGGGGGCCTACTGGGGCAATTAGGTGTGACGGCAACATGAGCCGGGGCCAGAGTCCCAGAAGTGCCCGACCGAATTGCCATTGCATCATTGCATGCATGATCAGGCTTCAGGCAGGGCGTTGGCCGAAAGCGACGCGGCCGTTGGTGGTGGAGACCGTACGCCCATCGTGGGCTCGTCGGTTGTCGTCTCGGATTTCACAAATTTAAGTTCTATGTAAAAATAAAATACTATTATCTGAATCAATAGATAGCAATCACAGATACATCACTAAATCATTTCATACACGATAAAAATAATATCATTCATTATATTACAACACATCAGAGCCACATAAACCGTGTCGGGTCGAGTTTTACAATAAAAGCCGAACAAGCCAAATGAATACATTACAAAAGTAGCGGAAGCGACTGCAGAAGCAAAAAAGGGTAGAACACATTTCTCCACAGGCAAACGACTGGGGAAACCCGTGTGCGTCCGATATTAACAAAAGACTTAGATAATATTGGATGCACACAAACACCAACGGAGTAAGCTAGATTGAGACGTGACATATACTAAAAGAACTACACTACTCTTCATCATCTTCGGGTCTCTAACTCCTGGATCCTCATAATAGACATAATCTCCATGAGTTTCTGCTTCTGTGGGTTTGGGGGAAAGAGTAAAGATGAGCACAACTTTCGTGCCCGCGAAACAACACACAGAATGCAGTAATAATACATGCAAGGCTTAACAAGAATGACTCATGTTCTTTTATTTGCTAAAAGCAATATTTTCAATTACAGTATTTAGAAATTTCTATCACTTAGCAATTTGACCAAAGCTCATTTTATTAAAGAGATATTGAGCAATATTTATAACAGCGAAGATTACCTCCACTTTATACTTAATTTTGATTAGAGTCACCTTCATATATTAACCTCACTGGGTACGACGACCTAGAAAAATCCAAACCTCAGGCTAGGTGAGCCGACACTATAATCATTCCACCCACAAGGTTTTATAAATAGAACTAACTCAAGTTAAGTTCCTATGTCCGCCTTTGACCGTAGACATGACTATTTAAACAATTTAGACTCTGCAGAGGTTGTACACTTTCCCACAAGAGACAATCACACTTATTGCCCCACATGATTCCGTAGTCATGTAGTTGAGCGATCATCACAGTAACATTTCAAATTACCTCGCCCTTTCCGGTATCTCACCTATATGGGCTGCCCCCATTTGCGATGGGTCCCATAACATTGTGCGGGATGTTCACCACCACGACTAGCGTAGTTGGTAACTTCACCATTCTCTAGTGTCCCATTCAAGCTGGATTGTATCCAACGCTTGCACTACCTCACTCTGTCTCGAGTGAGATGAATTCCAGGGTCCAATAAGTTTACTAAGCCAAATTTTACTTTGCATATTTGTGGTTGTACTTGTTTTTACACAGGAGGTCATGACAAGATTAAGTCTTTAATCCATCTGCACGATTCATACCAAATACCAACCATTTTCGTGCTCCAATGGCACCCACCACCATACCATTCGCCAAGATGAGATAACAACAATATAATAGGTTTTTTGGGAACAAAATACATTACCATAATATACCAGTCATTTACCCACAATGACTACCCAAACCAATATCATGATTAAAAGATGATGATTGGGGCATTTAATGCCTCGGTACTTAAGCAAGACTAGCATGTCGCTTAAGTACAACCTATAACTAGTAATTACCATATAGTTACTAGGGTGACATTGAATAATGGATTCAATTACCAAATGGTGGTATAATAAGTAATTAATCATCAAATGAGTATTTAACTACCTTAGGGTTTAACATATATTTACTTAAATAATTAAAGCATGCAATTAAGGTAATTTAACGGAACATAAGTTGTGTAACATGTAGGCTCAAAAGCTCAAAGTATTGACTCACCTGGAGTGAGGATAGAGTCTTGAAAGTCTTGTGCTTGTTCAAACTGGAGACCTCCTGCGTCTCTGAACTCTACCCGGACGAACGCACCAGAAAAGAGTAAACAAGCAAAGAGAACAAATAAATACTAACAAAATAAAAAATAAACTCCAAATCAAATAATACTAGTGACATTAGCAAGGTCTTAAATTTAGACAAATTTAGAAACAAAAATCACTAGAATTAGAGTTATAACGGAGGAGAACGGAGCTTCTGAAGTTCTAGCTTCGAGTACTGCCAGCTCCGAGTACTATTGGCTTCGAGCACTGTTTGTTTTAAGTACTGATCGTTTCGAGTACTGTTCGTGTCGAATGCTGCTCACTTCGAGCTAACGTGGCCGAAAGGAGGTTGCACTACAGGACATAGTCAGAAGGGGTTCGACTGCGTGGTCGAAGGGGTTTCGACTGCGTGGTCGAAAGGGTTTCGACTTCGCGACTACCTGGTTGTGGATGTGGTCGTAGACATAGTCGTAGACGTAGTCATAGATGTAGTCGAGAAGGAGTTGTGACTACTCTACTTGGTCTGATAGAGGTTCGACAACATGATGTGGTCGGAACGACAAGAGGAACAATTGGGCACGGGGAAAGGGGGCTTACCAAGACCGAGAGGGAGGTCAGAGGAGGTCGAACGGCGGCAGGGGAGCTCGCAGTCGGTGCGAAGGAAGACAGCGACGAAGGGGTCAGCCAGGATTGAAAGAGAAGAGGAAAGGCGGTGGTTCTTGTGCCACAAAACAGAAATCGAGTGAGGGGATCGTTCCAAGGAGCTATAGGGCACGAACTGACTCGGGTAGGAGAGGGGCTGCATTGGTGCAGCGAGAACCGAAAGGAGGCACGTGGCGGCTTGAACTCGAAGCTTCGGTGCTTCGAGCAACCACCGTGACACGAGTGAGAGTGGGGAAGCTAAAAGAAGAAAGGGGCTGCTCCGGCTCTTTTCTGATGGCACTTACCAGCACGAAGGGGAGACGAGGGAGGCAAGGGGAGGCTCAGAGCTCCTTTTATAGCCGGTGAGAGGGTAAGGAAGGGTCATTGGAGGCTCGAAGGTGTGCGGGTTCCTGAGGCGGTCGTGGCATGGGCGCACTGGTCGGAGAGGATAGGGCATGCGCGTGCAGCGGGAAGTGATGGGAGCGACGACTTGGGAGGTCGTAGCAAGTGGCGGGGGCGACTCGAGTAGGAGATGGCGACAAGAGGGGTGCCGGAGGCGCCGGAGTCAAGGGTAGGTGGAGGGGAGTCGGTGGCAGCAGATGGCCAGAGGGCACATACGCGCGGCCATGGTGCTAACACGGCTAGTAGACAGGCAACGAGACGGGGTGACGGAGGCGGCTATCAGGAACCACTAAACGGCGGAGCCAACAAAATCGATTTATGCTCTCGTGTGTGGGAAATCTATGGATAAACAGCGAACTAGAGTAGCTAATGCGAAAGAGTAAAGTAAATGTAGGGAAGAACTAGGGTTTTCATTCATGGTCCTCTCGAATACAGTGAGATCGTTCTTATACTCCCCATCAAAAGCAAAAGCTAATAACGACAAAACTATCGATATTACAGTAAACCGTAAATGTAATTCTCTATTGCGATAAACAGTAAAGAACTTCATGGTCGTCCATCGTTGGATCTACATGAACTTCATGGTCGTCTGCCGTTGGATCTACATGAACTTCATAGTCATCCGTTGTTGGATCTACATAACCGCCTCTTGAAATCTAAAGAACTTCATGGTTGTCCGCCGTTGGATCTACATGAACCACCATCTTGAAATCTAAAGAACTTCATAGTCGTCCGCCGTTGGATCTACATGAACTTCATGGTCGTCCATCGTTGGATACTGAATCGGTATCTTTGCCTCTCAGCCGTTGGATAACTGAATTGTTAGCTTCCCCCACCAGACTAGATTTCAAATATTCAATGATCTTGACATTGCTTCCCCCTTGAGATCTTTGTCCTCAAGGATTGAATCCTGGAAAAACCTTGGCTATGAAATGAGCATCTTCCCAAGTACTTACCCCTGGAGGTAGATTAGCCCATTGGATTCTCCATTGGTTGACTATGTCATTGTTCCTCAGGATTACCCTTCTCTCAATCACTACCATCGGTTCAGTTAAGACATGCCCTTCTTCATCTACCTGAGGCAACCCCTTACTGGGTATTACCTTAGAACCAATGTGTCCTTTTAACTGTCTGACATGAAAAATTGGGTGGATTAGGCAACCCTGAGGGAGTAACAACTTATATGAAGATCTACCAATCTTCTCCAGCACTCTAAAAGGGCCATAAAACTTAGAATGCAATTTCAATGTTCTATGCAATCCTAATGCATTGTGTCTGTAAGGCTGCATCTGCAAGTATACCATTCTTCCTACCTCAAAGTTTCTTTCAGTACGATGTCGATCAACACAGTATTTCATTCGGGAACTGACCTTTTCCAGATTTGCTTTGATAGCTTCTAGTGCAACTTTCCTGGACTGAATTCTTGCCCTTGCCTCATCACTCGTATGTTCTGTTAGCATAGCTTCAGTGACAAGTGGTGGTTTCATGCCATATAATGCCTCAAATGGAGTCATATTCAAGGCTGTGTGAAAAGATGTGTTATACCACCATTCTGCTTGAGACAACCAAGTATGCCACTTCTTAGTACTAGCAAAAGTCATACATCTCAGATAATTCCCAAGACATTGGTTAACTATCTCGGTTTGACCATCGGTCTGAGGGTGGTATGCAATACTCAATCTCAGCTTGACTCCCAATGCTTTGAATAGTTCTTGCCACAAAGTGCTTGTAAATATTCTGTCCCTATCGGATATGATTACTGTTGGTAGACTATGTGTGCCCAAGCCATGTTAGGTACAGGTAAAGGTTGGAGAAATCCTGGATATGGAATATTCTCTGACTTGTTCTTTTGACATATTGCACATTATTTCACAAAAGCAATAACGACACCTTTCATTCCCGGCCAATTAAACAACAGTTTCAACCTTTGATAAGTTGCTCTCCCCTAGAATGACCTCCTAATGCTGATTCATGAAAGGATCTTAATATCTGTTTTGAAGGTCCGTGCTTGCTCCAATGAAAATTCTTCCTTTATACCTCAATACCCCTTTCATCAGAGTATGTGGAGGAGCACTGCTCGCATTAATCCGCAATTTGTTGGCAATTCTCATCATTCTGATAACTCCGGGTAACTTCAGTGATCCATACTGGAATAGCCATTGTAATAGCCATATTTTGTTCAGAACAAGGAATTCGGGATAAGGCATCTACAACTTTGTTTTCTCTCCCTCTTCTATACTCCACCCTGTAATTGTATCCCATCAACTTGATCATGAGTTTATGCTGAATCCCCTCAATCAATCTCTGCTCAGAAATGTATCTTAAGCTTTGTTGGTCAGTTCTGATGATTAGGCTTGCCGCCATGAGGTAATGTTTGCATTTCTTAACAGCCTCTAGTATAGGTAATGCCTCCTTATCATAAGTGGACATAGCTGCTGCCTTTGGCCCAATTGCCTTGCTCATAAAAGATATTGCTCTACCTTCCTGCATAAGTTCTGCTATAATTCCATAGCCACTTGCATTAGTCTCTAAAACAAAAGGCTGACCAAAATTAGGTAAGGCTAATACTGGAGCACTGATCAGAGCCTCCTTGATCCTCAGAAATAACTGCTGCTGTTCATGACCCCACTGGAAAGCATTCTTTTTGAGAGCATTGAACATTGGTTTACATTTCAATCCAAAATCCTTGATGAACCTTCTATAGTAACCTGCTAGCCCCAAGAATCTCCTCAACTAGGTTATATTCTTTGGCTGTGGCCAATCCCTGATTGCTATCACCTTTCCAGGTTTTGTTGCTACCCCAGCTTGGCTAATTATATGACCCAAGTATTCCACTTGTAGTTGACCAAATACACATTTGCTTAACTTAGCAAATAGCTGGTTGCTCCTCAACACTCCCCATACTTTCTGCAAGTGTTCTTTGTGATCTTCCATATTAGAACTGTAAATAAGGATATCATCGAAGAAAACCAGTGCAAATCTTACGAGGAAAGGTTGCAAAATCTTGTTCATTAGTGCTTGGAATATGGCAGGGGCATTTGTTAACCCAAAAGGCATCACAAGGAATTCAAAGTGACCTGTGTGGGTGCTAAATGAAGTTTTATATATGTCAGAAGGTTCCATCCTCACCGGGTGACATCCTGATCTTAGATCTATCTTGGAGAAGTATTTGGCTCCATGTAACTCATCTAATAGATCTTCAATAATAGGAATAGGGTACTTGTTCTTAATTGTATTAGCATTCTATTGCCTATAATCAATGCATAACCTCCAGGTTCCATCTTTTTTCTTAACTAGGATGGTAGGGGATGAATAAGGACTTATACTAGTCTTGATGGTTTGAGTTTGCAATAATTGCTCGATTAACCCCTCCATAACATCTTTTTTGTAGTGAGGTAGCCTATAGGGTCCGGTTTTCACATGCCTAGCTTCAGGTATTAAATGAATTGTGTGGTCACAATCTCTCACAGGAGGTATCTGATTCGGTTCCTGGAATACATCAACAAACTTATCCAAAATGTGTTGAATCTCTGATGGTGTGGACTGTACTGTGACTCTAGATTTCAAGATAGCCTGAGAATATATGACAACCCCAATCACTCCTTTGCTCATCATCTATTCCAACTGTATGGCATTGATAATACAATTTTCACTAGGATAAGTCTCATCAATAAACTTCACTATCTTCTTTCCTTCTTTGCAAATGATGAATTCCCTAGTTTTCAGATTGAGGTTTACTGGACTATGGTTATAAATCCAGTCACTTTCAAACACAATGTCATACCCCTTTAGCTCTAACATCCTGAAATTATCTTGAAACTTCTCTCGTTGTATTTCATATGGACATCCCACGCATTGAGAGTTACTGCTTAATATACCGTCGTCTGCCATGGCCACTCTAATATGTGTATGATTAGTTATTTCACATTGAGATTTGAGGGCAGCCATCGGTGTAATGATGGTAGCTGTGCTCCCACTGTCAACCAGAGTTATGGCACATAATTTTCCTATCTTTACCTTCAATGTGAAAGTGCTGGCCCCTGAGCTGGTGCCTGAGATGGCATGTATTGATACCTGTAGTTCTTCACTCCCGTTCTGGTGCTCAGGACTGCTAGGAGGTGTAGCAAATTTTCCTTCTAAATTCTCCTCATTTGCCTCCTCATCCTCAATGGTAATCAAGTGAATTTGCTTTTGAAATTTGCATACTCTACTGTGACTGGGTACCCAAGGTTTATTGCATCTAAAACATTTACCTCCATTCCACTTCCACTGTTTGCAGTGGCTTTATCACTGAGCTCTTGCTTGGCTCCTATGGCTTTCCAATTTTTTTTTGTGTTACCATGAATTTGTCCCCTTGAATTGTTACTAGGGTTCCAGTTAGTACTTCTCTTTTATGATGAACTTTTTTCATAATTCCTTGCATATGAGTAAGCCTCCACGAGTGTTTTAGGTTATAATGATTTTAGAGGTGTTTTGATATACCCTTTCAATCCTGACACAAAATATTCCAAGAAATATCCTTCCTTAAGAGCTGGATTGTTCCTTTATACTAAGGTCATCAGATTCTCAAACTTATCGATGTAAGCCCCTACTGTTCCCTCTTGACTCAATCCTCTGAATGACTCTGTAACTTCATACCCAGTCTCTGCTGCAAACCTCTTTTTGATCATAATACAAAATAACTACCATGATAGATGTTCAGTATCTATTTCATTACTACTGATCCATTGATCAGCTTTTCCTGTGAGGTATACTTCTGCTATGGAGACTTTCTGCTTGTCAGGGATCTTAGCCAATTGAAATTTTTCTCAGCCTTTCTGATTCAAGCCTCGGGCTATTCTCCATCAAACATAGGGAAATCCAATTTAGGACCTCCTACTGAATTGCTGATTATACTAATTTCCACTTCTTTCCCGACTTGTTGGGCATTGATATTGACTATGATAGTGTACCTCTGGGGCTCTTGGCCATGGTTGGTAGCCCTAAACTTCAGGTCTGAGTGGTGGAGCATAGTTTACTGAACAATATGGGTTGTAGTTTTGGGCAGGTAAATATGGTGGCAAATAAGGTGAGTTGGAACTGATATACTGAGGTACAAAAGTTTCATTTGCCATAACCATAGGATACATACTAACTCCAAAGGTTTCATTAACTACATTCGGTAATTGAGTCCCCAATTGACCAGATAGATTCAACCCAGTCACATTTCCAATCGAAGTTTGCGGAAACAAAATGGGGCTAGTCCTACTAAAAGGTATAGGAATTGTACCTTGTGTCAAAGGAGTTGTGTTCGCCGTAGGAAATACTGAATGCCTGCTTCCAGGGGTCGCATACAGGTTTTCCGCCAGATTGGGTGGTTTGACCTGTGGATGGCCACGTAGCTGACTATCATCACATTCTATTGCAGCCAAGTTACTTGCCACTTCTCCATCCCTTTCTTCTCCATCAATGACCTCAAAATCTCCATCATCTGATCCAACTTGGATGAGTTTTCTTGAACCTTCTCCTGAAACTGCCCTATCTGGATCTAAACTTTTTCTGATTGCTCATTTATTTGTTGCTGCATACGAGTCATTTCTTTCTTCATCGCCTCAAGATCTCCTGCTACGGATAGCCCAGACTCTTCCTCACTAGATCTACCAAGCTTCGGCATCTTGTAGATCTAATTGCTCACAATCCACTATTTTCGAGAGCTAGCCTGAGTTCTGATACCAATCTGTCAGGAACCGCTAAAGAGCGAAGCCAACAAAATCGATTTATGCTCTCGTGTGTGGGAAATCTCGGGATAAATGGCGAACTAGAGTAGCTAATGCTAAAGAGTAAAGTAAATGTGGGGAAGAACTATGGTTTTCATTCATGGTCCTCTCGAATACAGTGAGATCGTTCTTATACTTCCCATGAAAAGCAAAAGCTAATAACGACAAAACTACCGATATTACGGTAAATAGTAAATGTAATTATCTATTGTGATAAACAGTAAAAAACTTCATGGTCGTCCGCCGTTGGATCTACATTAACTTCATGGTCGTCCGTCGTTGGATCTACATGAACCGCCACCTTGAAATCTAAATAACTTCATAGTTGTCCGCCGTTGAATCTACATGAACTTCATAGTCGTTCACCGTTGGATCTACATGAACCACCATCTTGAAATTTAAAGAACTTCACGGTCGTCCGCCGTTGGATCTACATGAACTTCATGGTCGTTCGTCGTTGGATACTGAATCGGTATTTTTGCCTCTCAGCCGTTGGATAACTGAATTGTTAGCTTCCCCCGCTAGACCAGATTTTAAATATTCAGTGATCCTAACAGCAGCGACTTCGAGGGTCAAGCTGGTGGCGGAGGCGACGGGGGGCTGGTGGGTGTTGCAGGCGGTGGGCGATGAGGAGGGGGCAAGGGTGCTGGAGTCCATAGGCAGGTGGAGTAGGTGGTGGAGGCGACGGGGCAGCAGGGGCTGGTTCGGGGGCTGAGCTGGGGGAAGAAAGGCAGGGGGAGAGCTGGGCCGAAGCTGGCCGGGGAGGAGGCCAAGAGGGGGCTACAACCAGGGGGGACAGCCGGCCCAAAGAGGAGGAAAATGGGCTGGGTCTGAAGAGAGAGATTTTGAAATTGAGATAGAAGCTTGAGATTTTGAAAATACAGCTTGAATTAAAATAAATTTTTGAAATTAATCGATAAAAGTAATTATTATTTATTAACTGGAAAATAGGATGATACACCTCTGTATTTGGCGCGACCCGACCTGGCGACGGACGGATAGCTAGCGGTTGGCACGCACCGGAGCAGGGGATGCGTGCATGCACGCCCAATCGCCAACGTGACATGTGTAGTTGGGGGGGCTCAGCACAGCAGTGCCGGTACGACTGGGCATCAGCTGCCCGCCTCGTGCGATGCTGGGCGGGAGGCCCTGCGCCACCGCGCGGCCGGCAAGTCGACATTGACGACAAGGATGGATGCCGGACGGTGATTTCAGGGGACAAATGTCACAAGGGTGCGGACGATATGGCGATGATGAGGCCGTGGAGTGGTCGGATCGCCGCGGTAGATCACGCGCGATTGTTGGGCCGGCGTTGCAGCGCCGCCAGCTAGTGGCACTGTGGCAGCATTCTCGTCACAGTGGCGGCAGCGACACATTTCATCGACTATCCAAGATTCGAGACCATACGTACGAGCGATGTGATTTTTTCGCCCCAGCAGCGCATTGACGTCCCGCATATATAGTCGATGAAGACCCTCTCATGGTCCATGCATGTACGGGTCGAATTGAAACAGATCGAATAGAACCAAATGTTGGTTAAACTATACTCGTATTCAAAAAAAAGTCGAATTTTAAAAGTTTTCGATACGAATCGAGAGTATTTTTTTTGGAGAAAAAGGGACATGCATGATTGATCGACTACGCGAATCGACAGCTAACCGATATAAATCAGACTAGATCAATACGTACTTTTCTACGCAAGCCCTAATATATACACGACGTATAAGTACACGTTCAGAGAGATGGTCGATGGATGAACCATTGCATTACTAATTACGTATTGTGTTAGCTTTGACCTTTTGTAACTCCGGATTTTAATAAGCTGCCGACACACAAGCATATATGCATCTGTGACATTGGATCCCCAACACAAACAAAACAACGTACCTGACCGTTGTTACGTCTCTATCAACCCCGTCCGTCCGGCCGGCCGTATATCTTAGATGCCAATGGCATAGCACCTCCATTGTTTGGAATGTTCGAATTGTTTGCGTACGTCAGAGAATATTTAACAAACGAAGCATCTATGCACTTGGTGATTAAGAACTTGATAGAGCAGTTAAGCTAATCGATCAAGCTAGCTCCTGGCTCTAAACACATAAGGTCTGCTTGGTTGCCTGCATTATATTGAGCCCGTTCCGTACCAGTTAATACTATTACACAAAGAGTCATTATATATAGTTCTAAACTATTATCACATACGATATTTGAACCGTTGATTTTATGTGTCCGCGATAACAGGATAACAGACGGTTATCACATACGGTTTTTGAACCGTCTGTGATAAGTAACAACACAGACGGTCTTTTTTGTAGAAGCCGTCTGTGAAGATCTACTATCACAGATAATTTTTAACAACAACCGTCTGTAATATGTAGGATATCACAGACGGTTATATGTACTACGGCCATCACAGACAGTTATATGTACCAACCGTCTGTGATTGGAGATATATCATAAACATATCATAGACGGTGGGCCGGCCCAGCATGACACGAACAGTGTCGGACCGTGCCAGGCATGGCACGAGCCTAGCATGGTCCGAGTGGCCCACGTGCAAGGGAGAGCCAGTGTGAGACCCCGGTATATCGGGCTTGTAATGCTTAGCCATCCCTTCGGCCCTAGCATCACAAATCAGATAAGCCGAGACTCGAGACATGTATACTTCCCAGAAATGCAGTATACACACCTCTTTTACAAAGTTCATGCATCAATTCCATTCATTCACATAGAACCGAAGCAAAGCAACAACCAAATGATATCATAAATAAAGGATAGTTATTACAAAAGAGAGGCCGACCGGCCAAAAGACATATACATAAGGAAAATTAACAGCGGAAGCAAAAGTGTCATAAGATGGCTATAAACAAAAGAGTCGACCAGTGTGCCCTTAACCCACAAGGCAACCGACCGGACCGCCAAGCTAGTCGTCGAATCCACAGCATATTTCACAGAAGTGAGGCCCTTGGGGCTCACCTTCCTCCTCAGAACAAAGAGCCCAAAGAAAGCCGGGTGAGTACTTTGAACGTACTCGCAAGACTTACGTGTAGAGTAACAGACCTGTACATAACTATATGCAAGCTTTTTGAATGGAGGCTGTATGTTTCATTTTCAGCACAAAGCAATCTTTATTTGCAATAATGTAGTACATTTAAAAGCAAGTTAACAAATCAGTTTTTAATGTTCAAATAACCGCAAATGACAACAATATAACAGTAGATAGATAACAACAGTCCTGGAAGTGACTAAACCATTAGTCACCACAACAATAGCATGAATTACCCATTCATACTACCCATGTCAAATTTTAGTGTAAAAGGTTGTAGTCTAACTCTTGGAAGACCTCCCCAAGCGTGTCCATAACCTAGGACGAGGCTATTCAATAGTTTTATCCCAAATAGGATGTACCAATGTACCCACACGCCGATCGCCTTTTGCCAAGCTATTAAGCACACTTCCTTAGGTATGCCTACACGGCTAAGTCCTACGAGACATTTCCAATATTGTGAATTATTCACGAGCCGCCTGTATGGATAGAAACCCATACGTTGTGTCGAGTCGTCGTAAAGCCTCGGTCAACTACCCTTCCTGTAAAGCCTTGACAACTACGACGCCCTCGAGGTGGAGAGCCTACCCTAATCTCCACCACCGCACACCCAACACAAGAACACGACCACATATCATGTTTCACACAACACACACAACCCCTCCTCGACTTGAGATAACCCACGCCAAAGTACTAAGTCAAGAGA
This sequence comes from Hsuehochloa calcarea, assembly GCA_036346395.1. Lineage (NCBI taxonomy): Eukaryota > Viridiplantae > Streptophyta > Magnoliopsida > Poales > Poaceae > Hsuehochloa > Hsuehochloa calcarea. The sequence goes on from CM070597.1 coordinate 33,375,876, forward strand.
GGTCCCATATCCCTCTCGCGGGGTTAGCACGCAAAATGCTTGGTTTAGTGTAACAAGATGTTCGGTCCTTGTTGACTTAGGCAAGACATCCACAAACCAAATAACCCACCATCCGACCACTTGCCCAAGTCCAAATCAGTTTTCCATTTTCATATTTTGACTTTACAAAATAACAAAGCACAAGTGCTGGTCGTAATGGCATAATACATAAGTGTGTGATCAAGATCACCGACTACAATCGATGATCGCCCAGTACTACCGAAACTAAGCATTTCTAAGCAATTTCAAAACGAGAGCTACTAAGCGACCAGAGTCCATCCATCGAACTCCGACCACAGCCAATAACCTAAGCTCCTGGTAGTAGAGGATAAACAAGTCCTATAGATTATGCAACTATAGGACACTAACCATATTTTAACAACAAAATAGCAATGCATACATACGAGTTGAAATCAATATAGTAGACTTGAAAAATAATGGGATCAACATGATCAAACTACTTGCCTGCTTGCTGTGGGTCAGGATGTTGCTGAGGATCGACAATATTGTCAATGTGCCCTTCGGATCCTAACGAGAAGGTGAAAAGCAACCGATAAGAACGAATAAAATGCAAAGACTCAACAGCAAATCTTCTCCAAAAATTCTAAAAATTTTACAGTAGCAAGGTACTGATTTATAAAGAATTTAGCAACAAGAACCAATTGATTTGGATTCTTAATTCCAAATATACGACCGAGTGAAGGTCTTACGACCAGATCGTGGTCGAAGAAAAACCTACGACTATGACATAGTCGTAGCAAGTCTTACGACTAAGTTCAAGTCGTAGAAGAACTCACGACCAGTTAAGGGTCGTAGGAGAACTTACGACTAGGCACAAGTCGTAATAGAACTTACGACTGGGTACTAGTCGTAGAAGGACTTATGCCCATGGCATAGTCGTGGTAAGACTTACGACTACGCTACGGTGGCTGGTCGGAAATCCGACCACGAGGCAGCGCCTCCCGCACGCTTTGCCAGTGGCTCGGCGGCGTCTCCGACCACAACGGCGCCAGCCAAGGGCAGGGATGGGTATCTAAAGGTTGAATGGTTCGACCGGCGGCCAATACTGGTCGGAGTATGGCTGCGTCGGCGGTACGACCACGGAGTGCGGCCGAGTGGGTATGGCTCGGGAGGACTCCCGAACGAACAATACCCAAAAGAAAAACGAAAACACACCTAAGCTCCTACAGGGCAACACGAACTTACCTGAGCTTAAGAACGACCAGAGACCCAAAGAGTGGCTCCGGCGACGAATAACCGAACGGCGGCGGTAAGGTTCTCACTAGGCCACAGCGACCTGGGCAAAGAGAGAACCAAACCGAGTGAGAGTTAAGCTCCAGAGAGAAAAAGGGGGAGCAGCGGGGTCAAAGACTTGAAGAAGAAAACCCCCGCTGCACCGCCTCCACCGAAACTCCACACTCAACGATGGCGGTCGAGGGGATTGCGAGGAACTGCAGCTCAAGCAAGATGGTGAGTGCTAGCTGGAGTTGCGGAAGTGCTAAAGGAAGCTAAGGGTGAATCACAAGAGTTTAAATAGAGCGATGGCAGAGAGCAACGGCCGGGTTTTTCCAGTCGGGTCAACACTGCCATGAGAGCACTCGAGAGCGATGGGAGCAGTTGAGTCATGGCCCTCTGAGGGATGAGCGCGACAGGCATTTAATGCGCGCAGAGCTAGCCGTTTAAAGGTGGACATAGAGTGGACCGCGCGCGCCATCGCTTCTCTCGCGACGCCATGGCGAGCTCACGCGCGCGCGGACAGAGGAAGGAGTCGACTCGTTGGTCGTCGGATTGGAATCGAACGGCTGGGCTAGATCGAGCAGATTGAAACGATCCCATCGTTCGGCTGGTCGAAGACCGTTCGATGCCGATCCAACTACCGAGTTAGATCGGTGGATTGAAACGACTCCATCGCTTGGTCGGTCGAAGACCGCTCGATGCCGATCCAACGGCCACGACCCTAGCGCCCGAACGACCGAGTTGGCACAGTTAGCGGACTGGACCGAGTCACGTGGCTCGAGTCCGAGCCCGATTCGAACCTACGGAACAGTGCAAACCAGTTAGGGTTTGAACTTGAACAACTGATTTTTGGGGGATTAGCAAGCAAACTCCAAAATTTATGAAATTTTAACAGGAGCTTGCTGACTGCAGGAGGAACCTCCCATAAAATTTCCAGAGATTTTAGGGTACTGAATTTTCCTCCAGAAATTCCAGAAGGTGAAAGCTATGGTTTGACCGAATTTGACTTGCCTCAAAGAGTTACCAAATAATTTCTAAAAACCATGAGATAATTCAGAGGTGTCGCCAAGCCTCCCTAGAACTCAGAAGAAATATCTCCAAGGGTTTGGCACAAGATCTATAACAAGGAGGTTTTTGATTAGAGTCGAATGGAGATTGGATTTTGATTTTCTATAATTCTTTTAAAAGAATTACAAAAATGACCAGGGGTTTCAAGATGCAAGAAAAGTTTTAATTTCTTTGCATTTTCTTACATTTGAAACACAAATCCGTATTTGGGATGTTACAGCCAGAGCCCAGAGGGCCAGAGGGCATAGGCCCAGAGCCGGGTGCCCAGCAGCGTGGGCGGGGAGGAGAAGGCCAGGATAGGCGGTGCCTGTGTGGAGGCAGGTGGGCGGGTGCAGCCGTGCAGGCAAGACGACAATACATCAATAAACAACAGTACAACACCATGACCAAACTAGCAATAGCAGCTTATAGAATCCATCAAGGCATCAACAAAGAACACGGAATTAAGAAACATCAAAACACCATGACCGGACTAGCATTTGTACATCAAAAGTTCAAAAGATCAAAACTTCTTCCCCGTCGTCGTTCCACTTCTCTGCGACTCCGCCGCCAGCTTGCCGCTCCATGCGCTCGGCTGCTTGCCTCTTCTCCCGCTGGCTGCCGCTTTTTCCCTGCCGTTTTGAGGAGGCGTGCTTGGGGAGGAGGTTTGGGAGAGACAAAGATTGGGGAGGAAGAAACCGAAGAACAAAACAAGAGGGAGGAGCGCTGCTAGCCTCTTCTCCTGCCGACCACCGCTCTTTCCCGGCCGTTTTGAGGAGGTGTGCTCAGGGAGGAGGAGCTTGGGAGTTGGGAGAGACAAAGATTAGGGAGGAAGAAACTGAAGAAGAAGAACAGAACAAGAGGGAGGGAGGAAACCGACGATGGCGAAGAGTCACTGAGAGAGAGAGAGAGAGTTGGGCGGGCGGGGAAAAGAGGAGGCGGGGACAGGCAGGCATGTGGGGCAGGGCGTCGAGTTCATGGGCCATGCCTGGCACGACACGACTCGACTAAAATATGGCCCTTTTTGCCTGTTTTTGACTGTTTTGCCTTTTAAAAATTGCAAAAAAAATCATCACCCCTCCATTCCTCATTCTCTCTTTGAAATTATGTTGTGCAAATTCAAATTCGTGTTGAGCTAATTAGGAAAAATTCAAAAAAATTGTACCCAATTTTGGAAAATTTAATTTTCGGCAACAAGTCAACAAAACATGCACAATACAATTTTTTACATACATTTATTGTTAGTGCTTGTTATGCTAAGACGAAAGTAATAATAGTGTTAGTTTCAACTTTGTAGTTTTTATTATGGATAGTCCTTACGACATCTTTGCTTTTGGTGACTGCGGACTTTCATTGGAGGAAATTGCTTCCATGGAGGCGTCTGCGACTGCCTCAAGCCAACCGGAAGGGCTAGGCGGAGTTTCGTCATCAGGATCCATGACAGCATCAGGCTCCACGTCATCTGGATAAGAGATGTTGAGACTGTCTACATCAAGAGTATGGAAAAATTTTGATAGGACAATCAAGTAAGGCGCACAGGGAAATGAGGTACCACATGCTATTTGCAAAATTTATCGCAACGAATTGTCTACAAGATTTACAGGTGGAACAGGGTACTTGCTTATACATGCTACAAGATATAAGGCCAAGTAAGGATTGGTGATGAGGCAGACGCAGCTGCAGTACAACCCCGACAGTGTGGTACGTAGCTGGGACTACGATCCTGAGGTAGCCCGTCAATCTCTCTATCGTTTAATTACTTCTGATGATTTACCGTTTGGCTTTAGGGAGTCTCCCGCTTTCCAAATTTACATTAGGACTGCACATAATCCTAGATTTTCTTCTGTTTCTAGGCAGACAACAACTAGGGATCTAGTAAAATACTATAATAAAAAACATAATAAAATAAAAGAACTATTTAGTACATGCACATTTTCGGTGGCCCTAACCTCGGACAGATGGAGTGGTCGGGCTAGGGAGGATTATCTTAGTGTAGTTGCTCATTATGTAAATGACGATTGGGTAATGGAGAAAAAGGATTATAGGTTTAAAATTAATTGATATAGCGCACACGAGTGAGAATATTGCAAACTGTATTATCAAAGTTGTGGAAGACTTTAGTCTTACAGATAAAATATTCTCAATTACTTTAGACAATGCTGCTTTGAACTCTAGGGCAATGGATATTCTTACTCCAATGTTGAATATACACGCCAATTCCTTCTTGCTACATCAACGATGTGCTTATCATATTATCAACCTTATAGTCAAATGTAGTTTGAAGAGGTTGAGTCCGTATATTAAAGCTTTTCGTGATGCAATTTTTTCTTGAATAATTCTAACGTAAGAATAGCACAATATAAAAACTTCTGCAAGGCGATGAATGTACATCTAATAAAGTTCAATTTGGACATGTTGGTAAGGTGGAACTCTACTTACCTGATACTTAAGAGCTTTTTACCATACAAGAACACTTTTTCTATTTTTATTCAAACACACTATCAGAGCACTAACGGTAGTATACTATTGACTAAGCAACATTGATTTGTTGCTGAGAAGATACTATAGTTTTTTAAAAAATTATGAGGCCATTGTTGCTTTGTCCGCTGTTTACTACCCAACATCTTCTATCATTATGCATAGTATTTTACAGACTGCTACTCAATTGAAAATGTATGAAAATGACTTAGTTTTACGCGATGCTATTATTTCCATGAGAACTAAATACCTTAAATATTGGAGAAAATCCTTACCTATATGCATTTGCATTTCTTTTAGATCCTAGAGGTAAATTGATGCATTTGGTAGTGTACTTGATCTTTTTAGTAATACTACAGGGCTAGACTATACTAACTATTTTTGCAGAAGTTCGTTCTTGATTATATGACGTTTACCAAAGGTATGAAAATAAGTTTGGGGAGTCTGCTCGCAACGACCTCTAGTAGCCCCCTCCTCAAGTAGTAAGATAAATATGTGGGGCATGATCTTCGGTGGATCTTCCTCCAGGTCCCGGTTTTCTTCTTCTACATCGTCACCTGCTCAGCTAAGACCCACAAGGAGTGGGGAGCTCTCCACCTATCTGGACAGTAATACAGTGGATTTCAACTCAGAAGGCTTTAAAATTTTGCAATGGTGGTAAGTCGATAAGTTAACATATCTCGTGATATCCATACTTGCACGTGATGTGTTAATTGTTCCTGCCTCGACGGTTTCGTTCGAGTCTGCTTTCAGTCTTTCTGGGAGAATATTGGAGGTGAGAAGAATAAGTGTTGTCAGAGGTGTTCAAAAATCTGTATTTAGACAATGACACGTAGAACAAGGATGCATGTAGAGCTATAGGTTGTACTCTTTTTTCTTTGCCAAGGTTTTCTCATTTTTAAGTTTTTACTTGGCGAAGGTTTTAACGTGGTAGTCAGTTGAACTTTAATAAATATCTTTATTACATTTTCAATATGGTTGTCTCATTTTTAAAAAATTTCCATATCTATTTCTGAATTCTACACTTTTTTCTTTTTTTGGGATTTTTTTTCTAGTTTTCTTGTTTTTTCAGGCATAACGGGCTAAATGGGTCGGCCTTGGCTCACTAGGTCAAACTGGCTCGTGCTGGTCCAGCACGACACGAATAGCCGATGGGCCGTGCCTGGGCCGCATCTCCGACACGTGGGCTGGCATGACACGACCCATCTAATAGCCAGTCTAGAATGGGCTGGGCTGGCTCGTGCCCGTGCCGGGCTACCCATTTGGCCAGCACTAATCGATACTAAACCATCGACACCAGATAGGTCCTGAGCCACAACACATGGTGTTGGTCATTCATGCCCACAAATGCAACACATCGGGCCTTGTTGTCAACGAAGTGTGAGAATGCCACAATCAAACCTTCCTTAGGAAAGCCAGGCATGTACATCACAGCACCATATAGGTCTGGATGCACCTCATCCACTACAGTTTCACGAATGGCGGTAGCAACATTATTCGCTGCATCTATCATGCTAGATGTCGATGGTTTATGATCGATCTTATTAATGAATGCTGGGGCTCTCCTAGAGTGAAACCATGCAGAAAAGAACACATACATTTTATACATGTTAAGCCTTCTCCTGAGAAAATAATAACCCTACTCCTGTATTTGATGTATTGATTATGTTTACAACAAGGAGTCACTAAAGCTAGAGCTTAATCCTCTTGTCTCTCGCTTCTCGTGAGTCCCTCTCTTTTCATTTGTCCACCAACTTTACTCCTTATATAGCGCATGAAGGGGGGTGGCAGTTGTCTACGTCAAGTGGCACCTTGTCGTTTGATGCAATGCATACGTTTAAGGGTAGTTATTGTCAGAGATGCATCCCCCCACGTTGCCTTGTTGTTATGTCAGAGACATAGGTTTAATACATGTAGTTACCTAAGCAATAACATCACACATTAACTACTACGTGTATTAAACACAACGCATAAATATCCATAGTCGATTAGGCCCGCATGTATGTAGGCTTTATCGACATAGTGGTTGTAGATGACCTAGTCGTAGTAAGACTTATGACCATAAGGTAATCTTAGTAGGACTTACGATTAATAGGTGGTCATAAAAGAACTTACGACTATATAGGGTGATTGTAGTAGGACTTACCATCAATAGTGGTCGTAGAAGAACATACGACCATATAGGGTGGTCGTAAAATAACTTACGACAACTAGGTGTGTATGATCTCCCTCATTGTTAATATTGAGGGGTACATTTGAAGGTTATATAAAATACATTATTATCTATAAATATTATAGATAAATAACGTAATTAATTGAGGATTATTAGATCCTCGTCACTGGTAAGACAAGGCTCTCCTCCTCATTGATCAAGGTCCTCTTTTTCTTGTGGTTTGCCCATGAAGTACTAGCAACTTCTTGGTTCTTGGCAGTCTCTAGCAAAGTCTTGGTGAGGTCTTCTAATGGCTTGGCAACGTTAACTGTCTTTGTGGCCTCATGGGTCTCAACATTGACAATTTCAATGTCAATTGTGTCAGCCTTCATGCAGCCATTTGCATAGCCAGATGGGGAACAAAAAGGCTCATTTGAGCTCATAGCAAACATCCTAGTAGCCAAACCACTCCCAAATATGGTCATCATCGACACGTAGTTTTCGATGGGCTTGTTTAGGTAGTCAGTATCCTTAGGGTGTGCCTAAGATGTAACCAAATGAGATATGTCAGGAAGCATGGCATGAAAATGAAAATCTAATCGAACAGTTGTGCGTCACAAACCTAATGTAGCCCTTATAGTGCTCCTGCTCCAGCACTATCATGTGGTTTTCCTCGTCCCACAGTGCTCTACTCAACTCCCTAAGCCTACTCACCCTCGCCCACCACTAGCGCCACTTACGCAGGTGGTTGTACACCTGCGTACCAGTGACCTCATTGCCAGTGAACTCATTAAGAGCCTTAGCAACTTGGTTCAAGTGGACTTCTTTGAGTCCTTTGTCAGTTCTTACACCAGAAGATATGAGTTGGCACATGCGACGGAGCACAAAGGAGGACATGACGTTGGTCCATCTCATTGCACCCTTTCCACATTTCCCAACACCACCCCAACCTCCTCAGCGCCCCCACAAGATCAAAAACCTCTTCAGCCATTGCCTACATCTAGCAAGCAACCCAAATGAAAGGCAACAAGAACCCACAACACCACCCAGACCAGACTTAAACCCAGATCATAACCTAGACCAAACTTGAAAAACAACAAGAAGCCAGAACAATCTTTCAAAAGCAGGGAGAACCAAAGAAACATTCAAAGGAATCAAAGAACACTTAGAATGGTAGGAAGAAAGATCATCATTGAATATCTCCATGTCTCAGTTCATAGCCATGCCATTCATGTAGTCACAAGTTAAATTAATACAGTACCAACACACAAGTGCTCAACATGGGGAAATAATAAAATAGCATACATCAAGGGCACCAACAAAGTGTCATACACTAGTAAAGGATAGGAAATGGTAATGCTAGACACGAGAATTGCCTCTATCCTCCCATATTTCATTAGCCCACTCGTCCCTTTTATTTGCCCGGGCAAAGTTGTCATCCAAAGGAACACCATGGCCATTGGAGGCACTAGTGTTGGGCACCCAATCTGCCTCTAGAGGAAGGACCTCGTCTTGGCCGTGCTCAAGTATCCAATTATGCATAATGCAACATGTAAGAACTAACTTCACTTGGGTCTTGAATGGGTGGAAGGGTTTGTTGTCAAGAATGCGAAATCGATTCTTCCATGCCCCAAAAGCCCTCTCAACTGCTACCCTTAGGCTGGAATGTCTCAAATTGGACAACTCTCTAGGATTAGTGGGGTAGTTCCTTCCACCTTACTCCCTCAGATGGTATCTAGTAGCTTGGAAAGATGGAAGGAACCCAAGGTGAAATCCATATCCAACATCAACTAAGTAGAATTTGCCTAAAAATTTATGCACATACATTAGTTCTATGGTTTATATAATGGTATAGTATTTGTGGCTACCATAAGACATTGAATACCCGAGGAACCCTTTACCCTTCTTCCCTCTCAAATGCATCATAAGAATCAGGGCGTCATGCGCTGAACCCTCCCAACCAGCTAAGATACAGGTGAACCACAGATCAAAGTCCACTACAGCTAACACATTTTCAGTAGGATATTGTTTCCTACCCCTAAAGGCCGCAGAAATCTCCTTTGGTACTCTAGTATGCACATGTGTCCCATCGATTGAGCCTAAACAATCCTAAGACAACCAACTACTACTGTTACATGCTACACATGCATATGTACAAGACAATCGTAGTATATTAAATGACAATTTTAGTACCTTAAAATAGAGATGACATCTTGAACTCGTTTGGATCTTTAGGGGTGTCTCATTGGATGGGGGCCTAAGCATATCATTTCTTAGCTCACCAATGGAGTACAAGACATCCCTAAAGTACCATCTCACTGTCTATATGGACCTCTTAAAGGTTTGATGGATTACTCTAAATCGTTGGTTATGGCCGACCACATGGAGAAACATTGTGTAACACCTTGGTTATGCAGAAGCCAAGATGTCATCTAAGCTACTAACACCAATCAACACTATAAATTATTTTGAACAATTTAACAACTAATGGCAACCAAACTTCAACATACATATATATTGTTAAATTAAATACCCTAGATTTCAGCATGCAAACAAACCCTAAATTTCAGTGTATAAGGTTTCATTCCAGAGGAACAATACCATGACAAAGTCTGAAATATTTATATCATCAACTAGCATAAGTAAAGCTTAAATATGTACAATAAAAGCACCATGAATCCAATTATTACAAAATTCGAGTCTCATTGAATAAGATAATAGAAACAATATTTGGTGATGGTTGTGCAACATTGTGAATTTTAATAGTGAGCTACTTTCCCCAAAGAATATCATATATGTCGGTCACCTAAACAATAAAAGCAAGAGTGAGTCCACGACTCAGCAAATACAACTGAACATTATAGACAACATCGAATCAAAAACAAATCATTCTCAAGGAATCGAATACATGAGAAAAATGTCATGATCTTGATGCAAGTATGAAAATGAAATCAAGTTCTCTTCTGCATATATCGGTATAGCCAGTGAAACACCCGTCGGTGATCACTCAGGCCCGCATTATCAAAATGCAGGAATCCAAGGCCCGTGTGAAGAATCTTTCATACGGGGATCCATTTGCCCATATTAGAATGATGGGACTTATTTGTCTATATTGGAATGATGGGACTTTCATTACCCGCTCCCGTGGGTGAGGCACGAATGATTGATATGAAATGAATAAAAAATGCATTCTTTCATAGAAACAAATTGATACCAACAATGAACATAACCATGTAAGAACAGAAGTACTCACCATCCATAGAACTCAACTATGACATATTCATATAACCGATTTGAACCGAACAAACATTTAAGATAATTCAATCTATACTTGCCTTTCGTGTTGCAACATGTTGGAAGGTAGATAAGGTGCAACTAACCCCGAAGTCACTCCTCCTACAACAAGTATTTTACTCAAAACAGGCTTAACAAGGTAATACAACGCTAATTGCATTGCTCTCAACCGCATTTCCAAAACCCATGGTTCAATTATTTAATCTAAACAAACATGACGACGAACTAGCATAAAACATAAACCGGATAGCGACCTTCTAAAATACATATCTCCCAATCTACTTATCATAAAAAGCCATTTTTCATCTCTCTGGAAAGATTATAAAATTTTCTACAGAAGTCTAGTTGGTGATATTCTCAAATTTTGCATTTAACTAATGTTAACTGACAGAAGAAAAACAATGACATAACTGTCTGATATTCTGGGCAATAAATTAAAATGGCTATAACTTTCACTAAGATGATCCAAAGAATGTGTTATTTATCAATATGGAAAGCTAAGAGAATAGCATTCAAAATTCATGTTGGTGGAAACCCTGATTCGGCCATTAACAGATCCTAATCTGCCAGTTTTCACAATTGTTATAATTTGACCGGGATTCTGGACAGCAATCATTGCGAAATTCATACCTCACAAACCACAACTCTAAATAACATGATCTCGGATCCTACAGAAACCTAACTAAATATCCTACAATTTTCTAGGAGGCCAAAAACCGTAATTTCACCCAGATCTAGACCAAAATGGAAGAACAAAAAGGCTACATATTACCGATTAAAATGCAGCAGGAACAACAATCCACTAAACGACCACATCCCATAGAAAATTATTAAACCAACAGCTAGGAGTTGAGATTTACCCTAGAAGACACGAATAAACTCACTGGAAACCCCACAAGGATGTCCTCTCCCCTTTCCTCTCCCTCTCCTCCACCTTCCTTTAGCCGACAGCAATGGAGGAAGCACCACTAAGGGGGAGGACAGGAATGGACCGCAAGGGGAGGAGGTGCTGGACCAGGGCGCCAATGGAGAGGGCAGGTGGCGGCTCTAGGGGGAGGAAGCACAAGGAGGGAGGGGGTCTAGTGTTTCAGTCACCCCCCATTTTCCCACTTAACCGGCCCCCACATGGGCCTCATGGGCTAAAGGCCTGAGGCCCAAGTTCTTGAAAAAAAAATCTGTGCAGCAAACACTTCGGAGGTTGCAACTTTCTCTCCTTAACTCGGAATGGAGTGATTCTTATCTTCAAATTTAGCTAACGTATAGTAATTCAACTTCCTATTTGTGCAATTTTTCTGAAAATGACGTCTTCATTACGAAATTTGCCTTGGAAGTTGACTCAGTTGCGGACCTTGGTTCTCTGTGTAGCCTGCCTTACGGGTCCCATATCTCAAACCTCGGAACTCCAAATTAGGTTAATGATGACCCTAAATTGGACTATGGAAATTAATCTACAACTTTGTAGTTACGAGGTTTTCCCTTCGAAGCCGTTCCAAACACAAAAATCACGTTGCAAGATGATTACCGATTATGGCATGTTTCTATGCGAGACAAATAAGAAATCTCTCAATCTCCTTATATTTGCTGTAAATAAACGAGATATTACACATTGCAACTTACTCTTCTACAGGGCTGTGTATGCTATCTCGCAACAAGTTCCTTTCTCTGAACAAGTTTCATGTGTGGAAAAATGGGACTCTCCTCATGCACAACATGTTTGCACACTCAACATCATCACAATTGTATATTTTGTTTAGGTTTGCCTGCGCTCACTGTCTCTCTCGGACATTGGGGCATATGTGATTATAGGTTTTGACTGTCGAGACAACCTAATCCTATTCAGAAAGAAAGCATACAAAACTGTGACTAGAGCAGACGTCTTAATAATAAGCAAGTGTAGTTTTCTTTACATATCCATCTAAACAAGTAAACAAAAACCCATGTATCAGGTTTATATGAGCACAACTGCAAGTACTATATAATATGTAACATATTAAAAAAAATTATAGATTTCTAATGCCACAGCTACTGCTTCACAAGGAAACGCCTCCCAGTGCCATTCAAACATCATCGACATGGAAAAATATGCTCATATTTCTTTGCATGATAGATCTAGACCACACAAAAAATTGAACAATATAATAGATCTGGACCACAAAAAAATCCCATCAAGCAATATATCTGAACCACAAATAGCATGATAGATCTAGAGCATAAAAAAATCATGAATACATCATAGATCTGACCACAAAAACCAAAGTTGACATCCATATCTTCAAAAGAGCCAAATCCATTACGTACGAACAAATCAAAACCACAAAATCGCACAAGAAGAAAGGGGGAGAAGGGGTAGACATTTCAGGAGGGAAAGGAAAGGAAAGGAAAGGGGAGCAGCCGGCATGGGAGAGGAACCATGCCTCCTTACCTCTGCACAAGCACAACAAGGAGTACGGAGAGGAGAACAGATCTACCAGGAGAAGGTGGGGAGAGTGAGTGGTGTGAGAGTGTGAGATCGGGTGTGTAGGGATAAGGGCAATGAGTGGCGCACAACGGTGGTAACCCTAAAAATCACCCGCCATATCACCTCTACACGCGCGAAGGCACGCGCCTATGCTTGCATGAGCCAGGCACCCAGGATATGACCGCTTTACGTGTTTCTCCAGAGCCAGGCTCCGCGCCGCGCGTTGCACCCCACGGGCCAGGCCCATGCACGAATGCAAGCAACCAAACATTGTCTCGCTGCATCCAGCGAGCCAGGCTCAGCCGGATGCGGACAACCAAACACGCACATACTGTTGGGGCAATAGTTGGACAAGTGCAAGGACAACTTATCATAGACCTGACTTTATTTTTTTCATACGAGATGACAACAGCCATCAATAGTAGCAGTAGTGGCCTCAGATCAATAATAGGTTCAAAAACAAATAAAGCAACCCTAATCATAGCACTCTTTTTATTGGAAAAAGAACATGTTAGAAAATGCACCTTGACATTTGATGAGGATCTAATAATCCTCAAATAATTAAATTGTTTATCTGTAATTATTATTATAGATAACAATATCCTCATAACAGTCTTGAGTATACTGAGAGACCATGTGAGAGGTCCTCCACTCTGAGTGATGAGTATTTGACAAGTGTGTTGATTAGATTGAGAGTTGAGTTTTTCGGTTTGGGTGCTTCGGGCCGAGTCAGGAAATCGGAACTACCATTGTATGGAGCGGAAGTTCGATAAATCGAACTACCGCGCTGGAAATAGGATCTTCCGATTTTCCCGGATTTTGAGTTCGGTGACGGAATCTAACTTCCGCTCAAGGGGTAGCGGAGTGTCCGAGAATACTGATTTTAAGGTTCTCTGAGATGAAAATCGGATTTGAAAATCTGGGTTTACGGATGTTCCAAAGATCGGAAGTTCCGCAATGGTAAGAGCGGAAGTTCCGATAATCCCGACAAGCGCGGATAGTTCGAAATCGGAACTTCCGCCGTGGTAAGTGCGAACTTCCGATTGTGTCCGTAATCGCGTAGAAGGTTATTTTGTGATTTTGATTTTGTATGAGTTTGAGTCTTATACAAATGTTGATGCTATGATATTGTGCAATGCTATGTGATGTGTTTCGCTCGTGTTGACTACGTGGCATCAAGATGAAGCCGTGACGAGACACGAGGTGATCGGACTAGGCGCAGCAGGCGCTGAGGTCGAACGGCCGATGTGTCGAAGACGGCGTGAATCTTGAGGTGGTTGCGTGTCAAGGACAAAGCAAGGTGTACGGAGGCTTCGGAAGGTGCGCAAGGGGCGAAGGGTCTTTTCGCAGCGGCAAAAGTGGAGGCGGTTCCGCTCGGTGTAGCGGGCTTAATGGGTTGGAGGCCCATTAGCAAAGGCTATAAATAGGGAGAACCCCGAGTTAGGGTTAGACTTTTGAGAGAAAATTAGGTTAGCTCTAGAAAAGGATTTGTTTTGCTTTTGAGAGCTTGTTGAGAGGAGAGTATGAATCAAATCTTTTGTAATCATTCCTCTTGCTTTACCTCTCAGAATCGTTGTTTCAATCCAATGAAATCGAGGTTTTGATTATTTGACTTTGCAACTCTTCCTCTCTCGCTTTCATGTTGAATATCTAGGGTTTTGACATATCTTTTGATTTGTCTTAAGAAATAGCATGAAACTTGATATCTAGAGTCGCTTTGATATTGCTATTACATCCTCAAAGTTTCATGAGCTAAGAATCGAGAATCTCGCTTATCATTGGTTTTGGTCTTTCTTGCCCCTTCTTCAAGAAATCCGCTCTTGGTTTGATCATTGAATCTTTGTTTGCAATTCTTCTCCATGAGGTCAAGATGGTGTTTAGGATGATGTCCTGTGAAACTTGTCCGAGAAGAGCATTCAAGATTTAGTTTTTGGATTTTTGAAAAGAAACCCGAGCGCATCGTTTTTGGTCAGACAATCGAACTTCCGATTGTCCATAGTGGAACTATCAGCAGTGGAACTTCCGCACCGATTCCGAACTACCGAGTGCGGAAGTACCACGTAAAATCTAACGTCCGATATTTGATGTAATGCATCGAACTTATGATTAGTTCTCGATTTTGTCTTACTCTTCTTGAGAGGGTTTGTAGATCTTATTTAAATACAAGAAAGGGAGTTCTTAATTTTAAGGCACCATTCACCCCCTCTGCTGCCATTTCGGTCCTTCAATTGGTATCGAGCCGTTAGCTCTTCTTTATAGATCTTAACCGGCCGGTTGAGGCATGGCAACGGACAAGTATTCCACCAAACCTCCAGCCTTTGATGGCCCGGATTACCCTTCCGAAGAGCCGAATGGAAGCTTACATCCGTGCTCGTGGGTATGCCATCCGGAGAAAGGTGAAGGTTAGATTTGTTGTTCTCGCCGATGAAAACATCAATGTGGGAAACATGCCCGATGTTGAGGCAAATGCTAAGGCAAGGAACATTATCATTCGTGGTTTGAGAAGAAGTGAGCTTGATCGCATTTCTCACTTGATTTACCATTTACATCCGGGTGACCTCGATGCATACCATGAGGGCACCACCCAGATTAAGACGGTTCGACAAGACCAGCAAGCGTGAATACAAGAAATTTGAGATGCTTGTCGGTGAATCTCTTGATGAGTGCTTTTCGCGTTTTCACAAGATTTTGAGCAACCTCCGAGCGGTTGGTCTTACATACCGACTCGGATAACGCCGACGGATGCTTTCAGACTTGATCTTCGTGTTTGGGAGATGAAAGTGACTACCATCAAAGATAGCACGGACCTCTCGACTCGACTCTTGATGCGCTTTACTCGCCTCAAGACTCACGAGATTGACATTGTCTCTCAAGGTCGAAGTCACAATGATGGCTTTAGTCACCGATCCCACTTCGATCTTCTTCTCGAGTCGATCGTGGGTTCTCCTAGTCGCTCTCGTGACATAACCGATGATCGCTAGAGCACTTGAGGATGAATAACTAGCCCTCCTAGCTCGGAAGTTTTCTCATGCTTACAAGAGGAGGAGGGATGGTAAAAGAGGAGGTCCTGTGATTTGTTTCGAGTGTGGTGGCCCCAACCACATCCGAGCAAACCGTCCCAAGCTTGGGAAGGGCAAAGGTGACTATGGCGGTCCAAGCAAGAACGACTACATCGACAAGAACCGCAACACGAAGCCCTCAAAGACTGATCAAGGCAAGAAGAAGTTCCGCAACTTTGGGAAGGCAAAGAAGTTGCTTCCATCGCGTCCTCACCGCCTCGATTTAACCGGACACCACGAGGTGGAGGGGTGGAGGACGATGATGGGAAGGACGATCATGATCCCAAGGACGACGGCAACTTCTCCCAAGATGTGCTTCATGGCCCTCGGGCGAATCGAGCGACAATGAGTCAGATCTCGACTCCGATGAGGTTAGTCCCACTTATGACCAAATTAATGATGCTTTTCTTAAGCTAGGTAGATTTCATGCTAAGTCTAGGGCTAAGTGCCGAGTTGGAGAAGGAAGTAGTTAGATTATCACGGAGCTTACTTTACTTACATCCGCTCCCTCCCGTGATGAATGTGACACATGCTTTGTGCTTTGATTAATGATATGGAAAACTAAGGACCTTGCATGATAGTGTGTCCTCCGAACTTGACATGATTAAGGTAGAGAACATTAGCCTTCTTGTCAATTAGAGATGAGTAGGGTAGCACCTCCTTCATCCACTACTATTGAGGCTACCGCTTGCACCTCATGTGAGGTCAAGGACAATTCGCTTAGAGGTCTTTATACCATGTTGCTTGATCTGCCTAAAACTTGTGAAAATTGTAATAATCTCAAGATGAACCTAAAACGGCGAGATCACAAAATTGTTGAATTCAAGTCGCGCTACTAGAGCCTATTGTTTCTTGTTTAAACCGTCCTAAGTTAATCACGAACTAGAATCAGATCTAAGCGCTTCAAGAAATGATTGATCACAAGAATAAATTGGCTCAAGATGCTTCTAAGGATCTTGTTAGCTCACCATGCAAGCAATGTAATAAACTAAAATGTGATTTGATTGCTTTGGATGAAAAATGTGTGAAGCTAACTAAGGACCTTCTAGAGACACAATCATCTGCTTGTATTGTGTGTGCTGGAAAGAAGTGTAAGGGTTTGGTAGAGACGCCTAGCAACGTGAACCAATCATAGCGAGGACTGTTTCAAAGTCTACCGTGTGCGTGCACAAGCCAATCTTTCCTCCGTTGTTGGTTCTTCTTCTCGCTCCCTTACCTTCTCATTGTCCCTTCTTCCCCTCGCTCTTCTTGCACCTCTCTCTTCGGGAGTGTCAAGATCTTATGAACACTCTCGAGAGGTTTGTAGGAGGCAAGAAGAAGCTCAATCTCATTCTAGACAAATCTAAAATTTGCAGATTTAATCGTGGTCTAGGATATGATATCCATGAGGATATGAGGAAGCATCCACCTGTCGTGCTCAAAACCATAGCACCAGGTGTGATCAAAACTAAGCCCAGGACCTGAGAAAGTCAATTTTGAGTCAGCGGGCTTTGTTCAAAGGATTTCTGACAGCAAGGTGATTCCATCTGCAGCTTTGGCCCCTCAGAAGGCGAAGTATCATTGCACCTTCGGTCAGAAAGATGGACATTTAGTTGATCATTGCTTCAGGCGCGCCAAGATCGCGCGTAGAGACCGTGTTGAGTTTCTTAGGCACATTCAGGGTCAGCCCCAGATCTAGAGTGCACCTAAGACCAACACGAGGTCTAGGTTTGTTCCATCTGATGATTTTGGGCAGCATCGAGGACTTGGTTTTTCCGAAGTTTTCGATTTTCATCCTCATGCTCCCTTTGGTCGTAATCTCCGTCGCCCCGAGGGTAGATCTCGCTTTCCTTTCGAGATAGCTACCCATGGCGAGATCGGCGTTATTCGCACTTCGACTCGCTTCTCCCATAGCAATGGATCCAAAGAACAGTCGAGATCTTTGACTTGTTGAGTGACAGAGAGCGAGGGTAGATAGAGGTCGCCTTGCTTGACTACTTCATCTTGCTCACGTGTTACTCAAGATTGGGTGCCAAAATCACCGTTGATTCACCCCAAGATCGAGACTTTACTCTGTTGACTCGTGGTCGCCGGCCGAAGGGAAAGGTCTGGATTGTAGACTCCGGTTGTTCACGTCATATGACTGGTGAGTCTCGTTGGTTTTCTTCCCTAGCCCGCGCTCCAGGTGATGAGACGATCACCTTTGGAGATGCTTCATTTGGGCGCGTCATCGCTAAAGGTAAAGTGAGCATTAATAATTCCTTTATTTTGAAAGATGTTGCCTTAGTAAGTAAGCCGAAGATAACTGCTTTCGCCTCTCACCACCGATGACTGCATGAGGTGAGCTTTAAGAAAAACAATTGCAAAATTCTTGATTCTTCTGTAGTCTAGTTTATGGATTTCTCGATATGGGAGGATCTTTCGTGCTGATTTTTCTGAGTCTTCTGGTGATCCTCTCAGGTGTTTAGTAGCTTCTGAATCCCGTGATTTGACTTTCTGGCATAGGAGACTTGGTCATATAGGATTTGATCATCTGACCCGAGTTAGCGGCCACGATCTCATTCGTGGTTTGCCGAAACTCAAAATGGTCAAGGATCTTATTTGTGCTCCTTGCCAAGACGCGGCAAAATGGTTGCCGCTTCACATCCTCCATTCATAAAGGACTATGACAGATGCACTGTGTCAATCGCCCATATGGACACAGAGGGACCAAATAGAGTGCGATTAGTAGGAGGAAGTGGTACGTACTTGTCGTGGTCGATGACTTCTCGAGGTATTCTTGGGTGTTCTTCTTAGCCTCAAGGATGAGACGCTTACTCTTTTCGTGGTCTTTTAGTAGGCTTTCGTTGAGCTCCCTGTGCATTACGAGCAATTCGTGACCGATAATGGCACCGAGTTCAAGAATTCCTACTTTGAGAGTTTTTGTGGTGAGACAGTGTAGAGCACCGCCTGCCTCCATACGCCCCCAACAAAATGGCGTTGTGGAGAGGAAGAACCGCACCTTGGTCGAGATGGCCAGGATGATGCTTGATGAGTACTCTACACCTAGGAAGTTTTAATGAGGCAATTGCTACCGCTTGTCATGTTTCTAACAGAGTTTTTCTTCTGCACTCTTGCATCGCACTTCTTATGAGTTGAGATATGGGCGAAACCCAGGCCTCGCATTTTCGTGTGTTTGGATGCAAGTGTTTTATTCTCAAGTCCGGGAACCTAGATAAGTTCGAGTCACGATCTTGTGATGGGATCTTTCGGGTTACTCGACTTCTTCTTGTGCCTATAGAGTCCGAATCAGGCTGAGTCTAGTAAATTGTTAGAGACTGTGAGGTAACCTTCGATGAGGCCACCGAACTAGGCCTCGATATCTCGTGTTCTTTAGAGCGATCTGAGTCCATCTTTGTGGACGAAGAGGAAGACGGAGATGAAGGTTGTCTACTCGATCCAGCTCCTTCCTCCTCCTCTTGAGGTGCCTTCTTCCACCGCACTCGAGGAGATCACCTTACCTTCGCTTCTTCCAAGCTAGTGGCCTGCTCCTATCTCATCCGATCATGAGGTAGAGGCCACTTCTTCATCTCACCCCGACCTCCAAGACACATTCAAAGGACCATCCTCAGGCGGATAATTGAGACCTCTTCGAGCGTGTCACACGCTCCAAAGTCGGGCTTGTCTCTTTTCTCGTCTCCATTCTCGCTTTCGCGCCTCTTTTGAGCCTAAAGATGTTTGTCATGCTCTATCTGACGAGTCTTGGACAAACGCTATGCATGAGGAGTTGGAAAACTTTAAAAGGAACAAGGTCTGGTCCCTTGTTGAGCCCCCTCAAGGTCACAATATCATTGGGACCAAATGGGTGTTCAAGAACAAGCAAAGTGAAGATGGGTTAGTTATTCGAAACAAGGCTAGGCCGGTAGCTCGTGGGTACTCTCAAGTTGAGGGTCTAGATTTCAAGAGACCTTTGCCCTCAGAGCTAGACTTGAAGCCATTAGAATCTCGCTTGCCTTTGCAGCTTCTAAGGGTTTCAAGCTTTACAGATGGATGTCAAGAGTGCCTTCCTCAATGGCCTTATTGAGGAAGAAGTCTATGTGAGACAGCCTCCAGGTTTCGAGAATCCCAAATACCCTAACCATGTCTACAGGCTTTCCAAAGCCTTGTATGGACTCAAGCAGCTCTCCCGAGCTTGGTATGAAAGGCTTAAGTCCTATCTGTTGAGTCATGACTTTCAAATGGGTAAAATTGACAAGACCTTGTTCATTCGCCGCCTTGGCACCGATCTTCCGCGTCCCGCATCTCTGTGGATGACATTATCTTTGGCGGCTCCTCGCATGCTCTTGTTTCCCGCTTTTCCGATGTCATGAGCTCTGAGTTTGAAATGAGCATGATGGGCGAGTTGAGCTTCTTCCTTGGCTTCCAAATCAAACAGACTCGGAGGGTACCTTTCTTCATCAAGGCAAATACACTCGAGACCTCCCGCTGCTTCGACATGAATGATGGAAAGCCAAGATCAACTCCGATGGCATCTACAACCGCTCCGATCCGGATGAAGACGGTGAACCCGCTTGACCAAAAGGAGTTCAGAGCATGATTGGCTCTCTTGTACCTCACACCTCGAGACCGGACATACATTTTTCTCGGTGTCTTTGTGCTCTGCCAGCTTCTCCTCGCGATCTCATCGACAAAGCGGTGAAACGCATCTTTCGGTACCTTCGAGCTACCATTGACTATGGCATCCGTACTCTTCCTCTTCTTGTCTATCTCTTAGAGCTTTCTCCGATGTAGACTTTGCCGGGTCAGAGGATAGATAGGAAGAGCACTTCCGCACTTGCCAATTCATTGGCACTTCTCTCGCCTCCGGTCGCCGAGGAAGCAATCCGGTGTTGCGCATCCACCGCAGAGGCCGAGCACGCTGTCGCAGCCGATTCTGTCGTAGCCAAGTGCTTTGATGGTCTCGACCTGCAGGATTTTGGGTTATCTATCGATCGCGTCCACTCTTTTGTGATAACACGTCTGCGATTTGCATTGCCAAGAACCCAAAGGCAACATTCTCGACCAAGCATATTGATATCGATATCACTTTCTTAGAGACCATGTAGAGAAGGGTGACATTGTGCTCCAGCCAGGAGAGTGAGCACCAGCTATCGATATCTTCACTAAGCCTCCGGACGCCTCTGCCACCTGGGGAGAGCTTAGTGGTTTGTCCTTACGGATCACTGTGAGGGGAGCTTTGTGCTACTCTCAGATTATATTATATTATGTTATATTATACCCTTACTCCTTTCTCGTTACATTTCTTTTAATATTTCGGTCAAGTCCTTCCAAAGATAGGTTAGAGTGGTTCTCTTGCCACATTGCTTTAATCGCTACTTCTTGTCTTGTGCTTCTAGGATACTCGAGTATTAGCTGCTTTCTTCCTTCTCTAAAGTAGAGCTTACTCACTTCTTATAGGTTCTAGCAGGGTCGGGCCACCCTTGGGTAGACAGGATGTTGTTTGCTCCTTAGTGTATGAGTTGATCACCGATAGTCCTAGAATCATATGGGGTAGATAAGAACCCGTCTGAGCGATAGTTTTCTATATCTTTTCTATGCTCTAAAGGACCGCTTTTTCGTGTTACTTATCGATTCTCGCTTTTGTTCCTTTGGTTCTGGGGAGTTATTCTTGGTTATTCCATACTCTTAATTTTGTCATAACTCAACTCTCAATTAAAAGATGCATCTCATTCAAGGGAATCGATTTTGTGCATTTCATCAAGCATTGCATGATAATCAAATGGAGCCTTGTTTATTATCCCTTATGATCTGCTTTTACTATTTTACATCTTGCCATGATTTATGCTAAACCGCTAGATCTATCATGACTTTTTATGTGTAGTTTAGTCTTTGCCATGCTAAAGTGTTTAAAAATGCTAAACTTGAATTAAAATCTTGTCATGATAGCTCTTGAGACTAGTCCGTTGAAACTATCCTTTTATGATTTTCGCCATGTCAAGTAGGTCGAGTTGAGTCCTGAATCTCTTTTGAACTTTTGAGTAAGCTATGTCGCTTGGTAAGAAACATGACTTATCTCTTATCACCGGTCTAAAACTTCAAAAGCAAAATGATCTCTTTTGTGCGAAAAACCGATCTCACCAAATCTTTCTCATGAGACGGCTTGCCATTGCACTAGGCATGAACTCGGGGGAGCCTTGATGACCTAAGATCACCTCCTTAAGTCTGTTGCTTGGAGTGGTCGATAAGGCTTGGGATCTAGCACATGGTTAAAAAAAATGGTTGAAGCTCAGGAGGCAGTTGTGGATGGCACCTAGTCCAGAGCTTGCTTTACTGAGATAAAACCATAAAAAGTCTTCAGAAAAGGAAAAATGTGCTAAAATTGCTTATCATCAGAGAGACCAAGTTCTGGATAAAATAAGTCTTTCTTCAACTGATAGCACTCTAAACTGTTCAGTATGAGTCTTCTTGGTTCAACTTAGATTATTTGACATGGCTTGTATCATCCTTGGATGCCTTTAGCTAGACTGCAATCTTGGTTTAATTGACTTGCTAAAGAATTGGATCATTAATCAGATTATGGATTTTCTGTCTTAGCTATTCTCTACATCAATTGTCATGATCTTGATAGCATTCTTCTGTGTTATGGCTTGGTGTAATTCTCTAATAGTCATTTTGGATAATCTACATGGCTCCTAATGCATAAAATGAACATCATATAGTCTTTTCCTCCCTTTTCTACATATTGATGATTTTATTGCCAAAGGGGAGAATTTTTGTGAGAAAAGCCTTCGAGAGAAAAGCCTTGAGTTTTGTGCGAAAATTGCTCTTTCATCTCATCTCAAGTCTTTCTCTTTTGTCAACTTGGTCTTGAGCTTAACTACTTTTGTTTAGACCTTGGTTGACTGTAAACTCAAACTCATCTTATACTTTTTCGGTAATTGTCAATATACTCATCAAGGGGGAGATTGAGAGACCATGTGAGAGGTCCTCCACTGAGTGATGAGTATTTGACAAGTGTGTTGATTAGATTGAGAGTTGAGTTTTTCGGTTGGACTGCTTTACGAGTCAGTCGGAAATCGAACTATCATTGTATGGAGCGGAAGTTCGATAAATCAGAACTACTGGCGTTGGAAATAGGATCTTCCGATTTTCCCGGTTTTGAGTTCGGTGACGGAAATCGGAACTTCCGCCAAGGGGTAGCGAGTGTCCGAGAATACCGATTTTAAGGTTCTCTCGAGATGAAAATCGGATTTGAAAATCTGGTTTACGGATGTTAGAAGATCGGAAGTTCCGCAATGGTAAGAGCGAAGTTCCGATAATCCCGACAAGCGCGGATGTTCGAAATCGAACTTCCATTGTGGTAAGTCGCGAACTTCCGATTGTGTCCGTAATCGTGCGAGAAGGTTATTTTGTGATTTTGATTTTGTATGAGTTTGAGTCTTATACAAATGTTGATGCTATGATATTGTGCAATGCTATGTGATGTGTTTCTGTCTGTGTTGACTACAGGGCATCAAGATGAAGCCGTGGCGAGACACGAGGTGATCGGACTAGGCGCAGGCAGCGTTGAGGTCAGAACGGTCGGATGTGTCGAAGACGGCGTGAATCTTGAGGTGGTTGCGTGTCAAGGACAAAGAAGGTGTACGGAGGCTTCCGAAGGTGCGCAAGGGCGAAGGGTCTTTTCGCAAAGCGGCAAAAGTGGAGGCGGTTCCGTTCGGGTGTAGCGGGCTTAATGGGTTGGAGGCCCATTAGCAAAGGCTATAAATAGGGGAGAACCCTGGAGTTAGGGTTAGACTTTTTGAGAGAAAATTAGGGTTAGCTCTAGAAAAGGATTTGTTTTGCTTTTTGAGAGCTTGTTGAGAGGAGAGTATGAATCAAATCTTTTGTAATCATTCCTCTTGCTTTACCTCTCAGAATCGTTGTTTCAATCCAATGAAATCGAGGTTTTGATTATTTGACTTTGCAACTCTTCCTCTCTCTGCTTCATGTTGAATATCTAGGGTTTTGACATATCTTTTGATTCGCCTTAAGAAATAGCATGAAACTTGATATCTAGAGTCGCTTTGATATTGCTATTACATCCTCAAAGTTTCATGAGCTAAGAATCGAGAATCTCGCTTATCATTGGTTTTGGTCTTTCTTGCCCTTCTTCAAGAAATCCGCTCTTGGTTTGATCATTGAATCTTTGTTTGCAATTCTTCTCCATGAGGTCAAGATGGTGTTTAGGATGATGTCCCGTGAAACTTGTCCGAGAAGAGCATTCAAGATTTAGTTTTGGATTTTGAAAAGAAACCCGAGCGCCTCGTTCTTGGTCGGGACAATCGAACTTCCGATTGTCCATAGCGAATTATCGCAGCGGAACTTCCGCACCGATTCCGAACTACCGGAGTGCGGAAATCACGTAAAATCTAACGTCCGATATTTGATGTAATGCATCGGAACTTATGATTAGTTCTCTGATTTTGTCTTACTCTTCTTGAGAGGGTTTGTAGATCTTATTTAAATACAGTAAAGGGGAGTTCTTAATTTTAAGGCACCATTCACCCCCCCTCTGTTGCCATTTCGGTCCTTCATATACCCCTTATCGTCCATAAAGGAGAAGCTTAAGATAATTGGTTGTAAACCATCCTACAACTACTCTGTATGGTTGTAAGATGTTCTATGATCATCTCATGGCCGTAAGCCTTTGTATGACCAGATCAATTAATACCACCCTATAGTCAACAAAGTTTACAGATATGTGAGCCTAATTGACTAGGAAATTTTATACGCTATGTAGATCAATACAGAGCAATTAATATACGCTATTGTCCTCTAAGATAATAGCATGCATCACGCCTCTCTCTTTGATGGTAACTGCCAGGCGACGTAGGGGTGTTATCTCTCTGACAATAACTTCCATCAACATATGCATTACATCAAACGTTGAGTCGCCTCTTGGCCTGGAGTAACTGTCACCCCTTCATGCGTTATATAAAGGCTAAAGTTAGTTGACATTGGGGCAGATCGGGAGAAGATATTAAGCATTAGTTTTCTTCCTAATTGTAAAAAGCATTGTTAATACAACAACACATGAGTATAGCTGTTATTCTCTCCAGACAAGGACTGAACATGTCTAAATCCCTATGTCATTCTTTGTGTAGTTCTAATTCTAGGAGACCCCCAAATATTTATTCGTAAGATCGATATTGGATCATCGACAACATTGCATTCAATTAGAATCTTGGGCTCTTTGTAGATGTTATTTAACCACTCGTTCTCAAATACTCTGCATTATTGATAAAAAATTGCTACCAAATGTTTAGCATATTCCTGTTCCTTAGTTGTAATTTCCTATATTACCCCTTTGAACTTTGTATATCGTCTTGTCCTTTTTTAATACATCATTATTTGTGCTTGTGATATTGTTAAAGAATATTATAGTCAATTTTTATCCAAAGTATTGTTACTGCCGTATATATATGTAATTTGGCCAAAAGTGACATAGAACATGTACTTGAGACAGTAGAAAAATGTTGTTTACTTGGGTGCTCTGGCAGGGATTATTCCCTAAATGTGGTGTCTCCCCTCTGGAGTCGGTGTTGTAATTCTCTTTTTTCTTGAAATGAATAACACAGTTGCCCTTGGTTAAAAAGAAAAGGAACACATGTTGTTTAACCTGAATGTTCTGGATACGAATACATAACACTATGTTAAGAAACCGGGCCCAGGACCGAAGAGTCCTGTCCCAGGTGGGCTCCTCATCCTCCAGCTGCCTATATAAAGGAGGAGGGACCCTCAACCTTATACACGATTACAGAAGAGCAATAAAGAGAAGCCTGAAGTTCCCTCGTATATCTTTTTCAATCTACTATTCTGTTCTTACGTTCTTGCATTGTTCTTGCGATTCTGAGTTTGTCTACGAGATAATCGCTCGGACCGGACTCGCCAGCAACGATTCCTCAATATGTTATCAGCACAATCGACTCTCATCGGATCGAAAGGTAACCGTCGTGGCACGACACTCGTAGATCGAATGTTTTTCTAGATTGATTTCAATTATGCAAATTTGGCTTTCTAGATTGTAACCTACGGTGCAAATCCACTCTAATCTACCATGAGCCGACATAAAGTCGCCGGCCAAGTCGATCGGTAGATTGCATGAAAAAGTATATCCCGATTGTACTGTAGATTGAACTTTGCAAATTCGTTCTAATCTACCGCGAGCTGACTTGAAGTCGCCGGCCAAGCCGATCGGTTGATTGCGAATGAACAGTAATTGTGCATGCACATTAATTAAAAAATGGCCGACGCACGACCTAGAGCCGTGCACCGCCGCCGACCTCCACCGGTCGATGCCGCCGCACCCCCCACCGGCCAGCAGCCACTTTAAGTGCCGGTCGGTGCCGCCTCTGCATGGGCAAAGAATCACGAAAAAAATTTAGGGAAGAGAGACCGCCGTGCCGGAGCAGCCCCATCACACCACCAGACGCTGCTTCACCGCGCTAACGCCGCCGCCAGCAGCTGTGCGTCTTCTCCTCGGCCGCCACTCGGACAAGGCTCTCCGGCGCCGGCACTGCCGCCCTAAGCGGCTCCGACGCTCGATCACGCCACCAAGACGCGATTCCGGTGCCCGGCCGCCACTGCCCGAACGTTGCCGCCACCTGGGCGCATAGGGGGTAGCGAAACCCTATCCCCGCTCTTTTAGCGGCAAATATGGGCCAAGAAGGCTGGCCCATTTTTCCGGCCAGAAAGGAAAAAAAAAAGAAAGTCCTATTTTTGCAAAAGACCCTTGGAAATCTGAAAATTATGAGAAATTTTTCACGAATAAGGAAATATTGCGGAAAACCCCTCGACTTTCTGAAAATTACGCAAAATTTTCTCAAAACTGAAATTTCATGTTTTAACCCCTGAAAATTGCAGAATTCGCCAAAAATCATTTTTCCAGCAGAAAAGTGTCTCAGGAATTCAAATTTTGAATTGGTTTTAGTATTTGAAGTATGTTTAACTTTGTTATTTATTAGCATTTGAATCGGTTTTATGCAAGTTACGAGCAGTAGTCTTATGCACTTTTTGCATGAATATGCATATGACTAGCATTATGAACCGTGAGTTCGAAGAGCTGGCCCAGCATGGCCACAATTACCTAACTTGGGCATCAGATATCGAAATTGTACTTAGAGCCAAGAAGCTCCGTGCTGTTATTGGACTTGGCACCTCGAAGGACGCCACTCCAACTGCTGAGGAGAATGATCAAGCACTTTGTTTCCTCAGAGACCATCTCTGCCTAACGCTCAAGAATGAGTATATGGTAGCAAAGAACGCACTAGCTTTATGGACCGTACTGAAGAAGCGGTTCGAGAAGATGAAGTACACCATTCTTCCTTGGGCAGAGCAAGAATGGAGCCGACTACGTTTTGTTCACTATAAGACCATGGGGGTACAGTTCTGCATTGCACAGAATTTGCACAAGTCTTCAACTCTATGATAAAGTAACCACAAATGAGCAGAAGATCGAGAAAACTCTTTCCACCTTTCACCCAAACGCGGTGCAATCCACACACAACTATCGTTAGGACGGCTACAAGGAGTATGTCGAACTGATTGACATCATGCAAGTTGCAGAAGCTCAAGACGACGCTCTAAAAAAGAACTATATCTCACAGCCGCCTAGTAGCAAAGTTGGCCATGAAGTCAATGCAAGCAGCTACAAGGTGAGGAAGCCACACTCAAAAGAAAGAGGCAAGAACGATAAAGTCATGGGTCACAAAACCAAACAGAATGCTCAAACCAAGAATGGCGAACAAAAGAAGCGTGATGAGAAGCCCTATGGTCAACAGGACCAAAGTTGCTACAAATGTGGCACTTGGGGACATTGGTCACATGTTTGCCGTGGGTCGTAGCACGTGATTGATACTTTCAAGGCTAAGAAGAAGGGCAAAGGACAACATGATGCACACCTTGCCATTGTTGGCACAGAGGATCCATGATCATGGGATGCACCCATGGATATGGATATCTCAGTAGCAGCCCCCATCACACCCTCTTTGGACATCACAGCGGTAGCAGTTGTTGTTGCTGAAGAAGAGAAGCTCGACATGGAGCAGATCCAGACAGAAGTTTCATCATACTTCGCTAATTCAATCTAGTGCACGCATAGCACTTATATTTTATAGTCATTTACAGTTTATGGTTGTGATAGAACATTAATTTTTGAATAATGGTTGTAAGCTCTAGGAGAGCAAAGCAATAAATTCTTATGATAAATCCAGCAAGATTTTTCCCATGCTAAAAATAGCAAGTTGTGTTTTGTTTTGAAGTATTTTACTTATGCGTGTGGATTATTTCCCACCCCATATTAATAAATACTTTATATATTAGAACGCGTGTGGCGCCCTATGGAGAAGTGTGCTTAGCAGATTGCGATACAACGAATACCATATTGAGAGAGACAAAAACTTTCCAATCGATCAGCAAGAATGCTGGTAGTCTTATGACGATCGCAGGTAGTGATACTTGTATAATAGGCTCGGGAAGAGCCACAATTATACTCCCGATAGACACAACACCGGTCATTGAAGAAGCATTATTGTACCCAGAATCGACTAGGACTCTCTTAAACTTTAAAGATATTCGCGCTAACGGTCTCCACGTAGAGACTGAAGAAGACTATGGTAAGGAATACCTACTTATTACAAAGCACGAAGAAAATAGAAAAGGGGTATTAGAACGACTTCCTTTATATGAACCTGGGCTATACTACACTCACATTAAGGCACGTGCAGCCTATACTATCCTAAAAACCATTTTTAGAAGCTCTGAACTTTTCTGTCTCTGGCATGATAGATTAGGTCACCCCGGTCTTAGAATAATGACAAATATAATTACAAATTCTCAGGGACACAATGTCAATGTAAAGAATTTTTCGAATCAGAAAGATTTTGTGTGCGCCGCATGTGCCACTGGGAAACTGATTACTAGGCCCTCTACTCTGAAAGTAAAGGATGAAATCTCTGCATTCCTGAACCTATTCAGGGAGACATTTGCGGTCCTATACAGCCCCTGTCAGGGCCATTTAGGTATTGCATGGTGCTCATCGATGTTTCCTCGAAATAGTCGCATGTATGCTTATTATCTACAAAAAAAACTATGCTTTTGCAAAGCTGATCTCGCAGATAATTAAATTTAAGAATAATTTCTCTGATCATCATGTGAAGTCCACCAGAATGGACAATGCTGGAAAATTTACTTCAAACCCACGGGAATTCGTGCACATGACCCACGCACTAGTGAAACAAATAGAGAAGTCTAGAAGATAATTGATTTGCAAGCATTAGCGAATCAACTGCCCGACCACTTTAGTGATTTGAAGAGCGTGACCAAGTCGCATGTGCCTGCACGCAATGTGCAAGAGGGTTGAAATACCAAAGAAAATAGAAGGTATCCCTAATCCCGTCCAGAGGCTTCAGAATAAAAGGACGAGAACTTCGGCCCCTCAAATCCCAAGTAACCTGGGACGCCTAGCGAAAAAGGATAAGAAGGACTTGACACAGTCGATCATTGAAGTTCCCCACAACTAGAAGGGGAGCCAGTTGAGACCTGCACCAGTATGGAACCTTCAGTAAAAGGCATACCGGATTTGAATATTCCCACAGAGGGAGACATCAGCATGGATGTGTGCGCACACATCGAAGCTAAAAAAACTAAAGGGACTTGCCCTGTAATTGGAAACAACGGTGGGTAAGTAGAAGCATTAGAACAATCGCCCCATGAAAAAATAGCTATAAATTATGTGACCACGGGAGAATCTATGAATAGAATAACATCTAATGTCGGTATTTATTTTGCAAAGAAAATTACCACAATCATCGATGTCGATCCAGAGCCAGCATCGCTCGCTAAAGTTATAAAAGATCAGATTGGAAGAAGGCAAAAGAACTGTAATTATTATCCCTGAATAAAAGAGTGGTATTTGGGCCTATAAGCCGCACGTCTCCCCATGTGCACCTCGTAGGGCATAAGTGAGTATTTGTTTGAAAGAGAAATGAAAACAATGAAGTTGTAAGACATAAAGCAAAACTTGTTGCACAAGGTTTCACTCAGCGACCAGGAGTTGATTATGAAGAAACTTATTCCCCGGTCATAGGCGGAACTACCCTTAGATATTTAATCTCAATGACAGTAAACCTGAATTTAGAAATAAAATTGATGGATGTGGTAACTGCATACCTTTATGGGAACTTGGATTCGGACATTTATATGAAGGCACCTGAAAGTATACCTGTCCCGAACCAAGACAGAGCAAATAGAAATCTGTACAGTGTGCAACTCAGAAAGTCATTGTATGGACTGAAGCAATCAGGTAGAATGTAGTATAATCGCTTGAGAGACTTTCTCTGCAAGAAGGCTACACGAACAATGATGATTGTTCCTGTGTTTTTATACGGCGATCCTAGGATAGATTCTGTATAATCTCAATATATGTAGATGATCTTAATATCGTCAAGACCCTGGAAGATATTAAGACATCAAACTCTTACCTACAGTCGGAGTTCGAAATGAAAGACTTGGGTAAAACCAAATATTTCCTAGGCTTGCAGCTTGAGCACATCCCTGTAGAGATTTTAGTACATCAGTCAACCTACACTCAGAAAGTGTTAGAACGATTCGGCTTTGAAAATGCATATCCTTCGAAAGTACCGATGGTCGGGAGATCCATGCAGCAGGATAAGGACCCGTACAGACCTAAAGAAGAGGGGGAGGAAGTCCTGGGACCAGAATTTTTGTAAGTACCGATGGTCGGGAGATCCTTGCAGCAGGATAAGGACCCGTACAGACCTAAAGAAGAGGGGAGGAAGGTAGGGAGGAAGTCCTGGGACCGAAATTTTCGTACCTGAGTGCAATAGCACTCATGTATTTGGCAAACTGTGTTGGAAATATGCGCTAGAGGTAATCATAGAGATGATTATGTTTCACTATGTTCATAACATTGGATAATATGTTATCTTATTCCTGGAATAATATCAATAATATTTATTATCAAGTATGTGACTTGATTGTGAAACTCTATATTTCTGTGATGATTATTCTTAAACGTTCCCTGGTAGGAAACATATGAGAACACATGTGAATAGACTAGCATATGTATTGGTTGATGACTATGTTTCACAAGTCATGGATATAGAGATATCAAACCAATAACATGGACACATGTTAGAGAACATGGTGTTGGAAAAGACCCACCTTGAGATATTGTTGAGAGTGTTATGATTCTATGTATCATTAGTTGGTCTCAAGCAATGATGATATATAATCCTTCGACCTGAGATCAGCATGGTTTCCTACATATGTAGTAGCACTCTTAGGGGTTGCCAAACACTACTCGTAACTGGGTAGTTATAAAGGTAGTTTTTGGTATGCTATGAAATATGTGGAGGGATGTGACTGGTCAGATATGAGATTTGTCCCTCCTAACATAACAGGAGAGATGTCTCTGGGCCCCTCGTTGTGGTCGGATAAAGAAAGTGCATGGCCATGCCACTAGTGGTCGAAGTGTCGACCACATAAAGTTATTCGACACTTGATCGAGAAAGTATTGAATAATCCATAGATGATACAACCTCTCACCTGGAGTTCAACTAGACATCGTGAGGTAAATGGAGAATACACGAGAAGGTCTTTCAGTTCGATCAGATATGGACTACTCGTATGGAGATGCGAGCTGGTAGTAGGCTGGTCGAACATGGTTACTAAGTGGTTGAAACCTGGTCGTAAGGAGTTACGAATTTGTCGAGACCATATATGAACTGGTCATATAGAGATACGAGCTGGTCGTTAGTGACATGGATCTGGTCGTAGATCATATTGTATTAAGGTTCGTCCGATATATTCTATCGACGATCAAATCATCGAACCTACAAATATATATAAAAAACAACGAAAAAATAGCACGTATCTCCTAAAAAGGAATGAGGCTGCTCTTTATTGCTATGAACTGGTTATTACAAGGAGTGTCTGCAATCTAGACCAAAGGCTAATCCTAGTAACACTGGAGTGCAATGTTTGCTATGACTTTGCAATCTAATCGACTGGTTGTCTTCTGAGAGTGATTCCCAATCGATCCTCTATTGGTCCCCTCTCCATCTTCTGCGGTCCTCCTTATGTAGTTGATGAAGCGTTGGCAGTTATCCCTTGGAGAGACGCCTGTTGGGAAGTGATGCGTCTGGTCGGAGAGAGGCGTTAGTTGACAATGTATCAACTGTTGTATGGTCTTTTCTTATGTATTAAATAATATATAGAGGTTTCAATCCTTGTCATATTCTATGTGTGTTTGGGAATCTTTATGTGCTGCTAGGTACCGCTGACGACTAGTGGCCGGAAAAGAGTTTTCGAGTCACAACCGATTGCATATGAACCTATAGGGTCGCACACTTAAAGGTCTGTGATTTGATTTGGATGGTGATTCGAATTCTTGTAGGCCTCGAGTTCGTAATGGGCTTCATGTTCGAGACCCATCATGGATGCCTATAAATAGAGGGGCGGTGGCAAGGGGGTGTGATGACGATCTTTTGGAAGAACTCCTTAAACCCTAATAGTCACGCCTTCCTCAACCACGCTGTCGGTACTAGCACTCCAGCACGTGGTGCCCCCTGCCCCATATGTGTGGATACCTTGGAGGTGTTGTTGCGAAGCATCAACACTAGGACGATCCGCAACTCGTGACAATCACATGAGTCGGTGGAGGAGACGCGCGGCGAGTACGACTACTCGGAGGAGAAGACACGCGGCGAGTATGACTACGACCGCATCAACTCGCTACATCGACTCTACTTAAGCTACGAGTCGGCGCGTCTAGTGGTAATCTCGTGATCTATTACTAGCGGTGGTTCCTTGGTTGCGCGATAATTTTTTTGTTTAGTGCTATCGTAGCCTTCTCGCGATCTATCAAACTGTAATATACCGGACATTGCATTTGCCGTGAATCTACTAACAAGGTATAGTGCAGAACCTACCAAAAGGTATTGGCAGGGAATAAAAGATATCTTTTGATACCTCCAACGAAGCAAAGATCTTGGTCTGTTCTACAGAAAGAACCAAGACCTTACTATGACTGGCTATGCAGATGCTGGGTACCTGTCGGACCCGTATACAGCTAAATCGCAAATATGCTATGTATTCCTATGTGGTGGAACTGTAATTTCATGAAAATCGTCTAAGCAAAGTCTTGTATCTACTTCGACAAACCATTCAGAAATCATAGCACTGTACGAGACCTCACGGGAATATTCTTGGCTTCGGTGAATGATTCACCACATCCAGCAGTCATGTGGATTGAATACCGCGCAGACCCCACTATTATCTATGCAGATAATGTAGTTTGTGTTGCACAAGTGTATATGGGTTATGTGAAGAGTCCCCTCAAAAAACATATCATGCTCAAGTTCTTCTGTGCTCATGAATTGTAAAAGATATACGAAATTAAGGTACTGCATACTAAGTCATGTGAAAATCTTGCAGATTTATTCACTAAGTTACTTCCAGCGCTAGTTTTGAAAGATGTATACGTGGAATTGGAATGATGAGGCTTAAAGAAGTACATAATTCAGGGGAGTATATTCACGAACTCATTATTAAAGCTTGATCACGAAGATCGAGTACCCAAAAAATAAATCCTAAAGATTAAATAAAACTGGGTGGATTGTACTATTTTTCCCTTGACGAGTTTTTCTAAAGTTTCTCGGCTAAAGTTTTTAACGAGACAATTCGTGTAACGCAGCGGAACGCATGTCATGTACTCTTTCTCCTAATGTTTTTCACTGAGTTTTTATGGAGTTTTGACGAGATATGAACATGTTGGATGAGTGCCAAGAGGAGTGTTAAGAAACCGGGCCCAGGACAGGAGAGTCATGGCCCTGGTGGGCTCCTCATCCTCCAATTGCCTATATAAAGGAGAGGGACGCTCAACCTTATACACGATTACAAAAGAGCAATAAAGAGAAGTCTGAAATTATCTTATATCTCTGTTTCAATATACTATTCCATTCTTACGTTCTTACATTGTTATTATAATTTTAAATTTATTTATAAAATAATTGTTCGAATTGAACTCGTCAGCGAAGATTCCCGATACACTCCACTAATTCCGAGGCAACAGCATCCGAGCAGAATCACAAAACCGACAAGAACTGTCGCTACCCCTGGTTGGATAGAATAGTTTTGCATTAAAAACTAGGAACGACCTCGGCTTTTCTCCAGAGATGCTAAAGGGGAAAAGTCAGTCCAACGACCGAACCTTTCCTCTCCATTTTTTAGGGAAATTCTGTTCACTTTTTTATAATACTTACGGCTTAAGTTACTGATTAAAGACGTTAGCGATATTGTTTGGTCGACAGCAGTATTAATCACTAATCAGCTGCGATTAGTTGGTGTGATTGAAGGGAGATATATTGGTTGGGGGGGTGGGGGAAGCAATTATTGATGGCTTGTGAGCTGATTGCTTCAATAAGCGCCGAAAACTACAGCACAAAACACTGAACTTACAACGGGACAAGTCAAGATGAGATGTCAAATCTTGTATGTATGCTACCCAAATCAGAGAAATTAATTTGCAGGAAAATTTGAAGGCCGCTTGGTGGGCAGTCATATAACTTGGCAAAACCATTTTAAATTTCAAGTAGCAATTTACTCGGGAATATTCCATTCACAATCTTCTCCCTTGTTTCCGATCCTGATGAGTTTTTTTTTCTGAACTTAAGCACCCCTTCAGATTAGTGTGTCTAAAGTCTGAACAAATTAACAGGTTGCACAAACTAGGATTTAACTGAGTTTTGATCATACGCTAAATATTTCCGGATCACTGCACCCATAAAAAAATCACAAAAAAAAGATGATGATGCTTTTGCAATAGAGATGGAAAATTAAAGTACGAGTAAACAAGAACGCATGAACCCCAAATAGCTCTGTTCATTCACATACCCCAAGTATCTTTCTTCTACAAGCGGATCGATACGCGAGGAGGAATCGACTACATCACAGAGCCCAGCAAGACGGTAGAAAAGAAAACGAGAGAAGAGTCAAGAAAGAAGGAACTAAGCCACAAGCAGAGCCGCGAGCGGAGACCTTCTAGAAGTCCCGGCAGAGGCGGAACCTCTCGGCCCACGGCCGCGGCCGCCGGAACCGGCTGGGCCGCCTGGGCGCCGGCGCCGCCGTGGTGCGGCTCAGCATCTCCCACATCACGTGCACGTCCTCGTACTCGCACGTGCTCACCTCCTGCCGCAGCCTCCACAGCCCTGCAAGCAAGCAACGCCGGAGTTAGACCAAACTAGCCCACGTGGACGGACCGCAGCCGTCGGATCATATCATATCCGGCGAGTCGCTTCGCCGCCTTACCGGTCTGGCGAACCCCGAAGCGGGCGGCGACGCCGAGCCAGACCCGCCGCACCGGCAGCACGACGCGGTCCCACCAGTAACCCATCGCCGACGTACGGCGGGCGAGCGAGCGGGCGTCGGATTTGTGTGATTTGTGTCGTGGGAGACCAGACCACTAGACAGAGGAGCCCCCTCCCCCTCGAATCCTCTATGAGCCTGGTCGCCTCGGTGCTCCTATTTGTACACGCGGGGCAAAAGGGTAGGCACCGATGCTTCGATCTCCTAAAAAGCTGACATGCGGGCCCGAGGGCGGGGTGGTTTGTGGGGACTGAGTGTCAGCTGGTTGGGCAGAGACGGCAGGCGCGGAGAGTTTTTTAATTGGGAGGCGGCGGGCACGTGCCCGAATGTGGTAGGCGGTGCTGCACACGTAGGCGCGGGTCCGGATAAAGTGGGACCTTGGTGGATTTGTGCCGTCGTAACTGCGGGTATGTGGCAGTTGAGTGGTGGTTACGGGGTGGCTGGAGTTAGGTCACGCGAGAGCGAGCTGTTGGGTCCTGACGCTGCAACTACTACTATTTGGACCATTTTCTCGGATATTTATCGGATAGGAAACGAATACACAGTTTTTTTTTTCAAAACAATACGAAGGGTCCTGACGCTGCTACTACTACTATTTGGACCATTTTCTCGGATATTTATCGGACAGGAAACGAATACACAGTTTTTTTTTTTCAAAACAATACGAATTCGGTAGCGTACCATCCGTCCAATACGTTATACAGCTTCGGATATCTAGAGATACATGAGTCCGTATATTCGAGGTACTGTTTGAGGCAGCGTGCGTATTGTCTTCTAAAGACCATAACTTTCTAATTCGGAGTCCAAATTAGACAAATGAGTAGGTTAAATTGTAGCCTCGGTGACATCTACAACTTTGTAATTATATATATTTTCCTTTAACTCCATTTAATTTCCCAAACATACGTCCAAAGTCCAAATAATATTATGACACCTAACATTTATCCGGATTTTTCCCAAACATGATTTCTTTCATCATTCTTCGTTCTTGGGAGTAGCAAAACACATTCATTTTATACAAAAAGTAAATAAATAGTAGTAGAAAATATTTTATAATGAATAATACAATGTTTATGCAGTAGGTAATAAATATTGTGTTGTAAGCAAAAGTGGTAAATAAAGCATACACGGGAGAGCATATTGAGTCATTTTACATTAAAACTGATGTGGATGAAACCTCAAGACGAGATTAAATTAGTAGGTTGTCCGATCTTTCACGGTGAAATAGCGATAATGGTAAATAGCTTGACGTTGAATCAATCTACGAGAGAAAAAAACAATGTCGAACAGCCAACAACACCGAGTCGTACCAAGGACTTAGGCACGAATAAGCTAGTTGAACCACAAACAGGGACAGAGTTAGAACATTTTTACCTAGGGGTTATATGGACTAAATATCGAGGGTTACCAACTAGAAATAGTTTGCTATTTTAAATAAGAAAATTAAGAACTATATAAAAGATTTCATCAATCATAGTATACGAGGGCTCCCACTAACCCCTGTCTCCGTCCCTAAGCACAAGGATTCACGCAGATTAGAGCAGCCGCAGGGACTTCTCCAATCTTGAACGCATCACACAAGAAATCTGGAACGATCCTTCTCACGTAACTTAAATCACTGAATAACACCATAACGACCAAATGCCAACACACACTGTGTCTTTTATTCCTAATTAATCAAAACTCTGATTTTAAGTGGCGCACAAACTAGACTATATATAGCCGTACCAACTTGGCTCTCAAGTCTGACTCCTACCTGGACGTGATATATAACACAAAATAGAAAGCAAGACCCTGGATATAAAAACATTGCCTTTTACATCTCACCATGCTTTGTTTGGACTCGACTAAAATTACCGACTAATAATTAACCCAACCAATTACAAAACCGACACTAATAACATTCAAGGTGCGCTATCTAGCTTGATCCTGGTTGCCTCAGACTGCAGGTGGGCCCCACCCGAGTGAACATAGAGAATGATACGTGCTTAGACAAAGGAGGATATATATGCCGGCAAAACAATATATGCATGCACACATACAACTTGTTCCCTGAGGTTTGTTTCATGCATTCCTTCTCTCTCTCTCTCCTGCATGTGGTTTTTTCTGCACGTGTAGGAGTTGAATTACTTTTTCCTCTTGGCCAATGCATAACTCCAAGCCCGTAATCTCCTCCATCTCTTGGTGATTTACAAGGAAACAAACTCCTTTTTCCGTTTGATCCAACGTGTAGTATCTGGGCTCCCGTTTCCCTTGGTTGGTTATCTCCTTCCTGCTGCTCGTACTTCCTGTGCAACATGCGGCTCCTGCAGCCTCCCTTGGTTCTGATCCATGCACGTAGCGCACACACTTGTTCCTGGCACGCGACTAGGCTCCTCAGGCGTGTACACCTGCCCTGCGCACGCACCCCTGCCCAACTCCACGCGTGGGCCCGGCCTCCACGCGTGCCATAGTTTCTTCATGTGCCGCCTGGCCCAGCACACGCGCATACGATCTTCCGCGCACACGCAAAACATCCTCTATTGTTAACAACAGATTGCACAAAAAAAATATCAGCAACGCAAATTGAGTTACTAGAGGGTAACTGGGCCGCATCAAAAACTTGTTAGGAGGTGGATGTAAACATGTGCACTGAAAAAGTGTTTCAGCGATGAACCATCTGTAGTTCTATTTTGTTTGATTGATGATCTTACTATTGTTGTGATCTTGTTGATTGCCGAAAATAAACTGGTTTGACGAATATTTTGATCACATAAACTAATTCTTTGTTTAAGTTGTTGTTATGCGAACAATAAGAGTTTTTCATGTTCCGAGAAATATTTGTGACCGTATTCGTTTCGATTCGCTCCATATTTGTATTCAACATTATTCGTATTCGTATCTAGGATATTTACATCCACATCAGCATCCGGAAAAAAAATATGAAAAAATGTGGCAGAGCCATGACCTGTCCATATCAAAGATTTGTAACATCACAAGATTCCAAAAGTAGATTTATTATTTTCAAAACCATCATTTATTTAAAAAAATTTGTGAATTTATTTAAAAGGTTTTTCTAATTTCCAGCAACAATTTTTGATTTTTTTAAATAATCAAAGATTGGTAAGAACTTGAAAATAATTTATTTGAGCTCCTAATAATCTAAGCAGCCTCCCCATGAACTTGCATATTTTTTGGGGTTGGTTTGCTAATTTTCAAAAATGAAACTTGATCTCTGGAATTAATAACTGGAAACGATTTAAAAATCCAGAAATCATTGCTGCTCCGAATTCCTTCCGCTCGGCCCAGCCTTCTCGTTACCATCTTCCTTCACCAAAGTCGTATTTTCTCCAAGGCTCCTTATCTCTCACTATGTTCGCTGTTATCGCTGACCGGTGGGCCTCAAGCCTACCCATCAGGAGTTGTCTTCCACCGCCGCCTACCGCGCTAGAGCACACGCACGCCAAGTGTAATGCAACAACCGGTGCTGGCAAATCCGCGTCCTCCGTCGTTGAGGCTGCACAGGTGTGCTCGAGCCATCACATCCCTGCAAGTGCCGACGCGACGCCACAACACCCTCGACCCATGAAGAAGTCACGAGGAGAGCGCCTTCGTCTTGACATGAAAACCCAAGCTGAGCCCTTCTTCTTCCTCCCCGCCTCGCCGTCTCCATTTTGCCCATTCGTAGCCTCTCTCCCTCTAGATCGCCAGGAATGCTATCGTTGTTCTTAGCTCAAGTGTGCGCTCCGCAGAGCAAAGCTTCAGTCCCTGGTGAGGTATTGCCTCTTCGCTCACGTCACATTGTGCCATTTTCTCCCCGGGACTGAATCCCTCAATCGATTTCACCTTTGGTGCAATGTGTCGTCGGATCCACATCGTCTTCATCATCTTCGACTGCCATCATCGTCGCCGTCTTCTGCCGCCTCTAGTGAGCTTCTTCGCTCATCTTCTGCTTCTTTAGGATCACCTCACCTCTCTGAACCTTGTTGTGATCTCCGTGTCAATTGATTCGAGCCATGGAAAACCGCCGCTGTTGAAGCTGTTGTCGTCGCCGCTGTTCACCGTCATCCGGCCACCACCAAGCTTCTCCGTCTTCATCAACCGCTCTTTGTGATCGTGGTGAGCTCCTGAAGCTGCTTTTGCACTACTCACCGTAGTGTCTCGTGGACTCCTTCTTAGTTGTCTTAGCCGTAGCTAGCATTGTCGCCTCCAATTATCACCAACATAACCCCGACGACCATAGGTCTCCGTGACGCTGCCTATAGTGTCGCTGTAGCCCCATGTTGCTTCTTCTAGGACCAGCATCCCTTCTTTTGCTCTCCTGCACCGATGCCATCACAAACTTGAGAGACTGCTACCTTCCTCCGCCGCTCTGTCGTCTTCGTCCACTTCTCGGGCCGCCGTGACTACCTTAGTGATCGTCGTGGTCTCCCTATCCATCCCCGAGCTTGTTCAAGCCCCTCTACATCCACCTAGCCACCGGTGAGCTCACAAAGCTCTTGGCCAGCGATCCATTCCCCTCTCTCTGTTCTCTCTCACCGATAAGTGGACCATATGGTTTAGCGTTAATGGCGTCCTTAGTGATTAGATTATGTTAATCGATGCTAGTTAGTACTAATGAGTCGCCGACATGTGGGCCTAGTTCTTTAAGTTAATTAAAATTCAAATTT
This sequence comes from Hsuehochloa calcarea, assembly GCA_036346395.1. Taxonomy (NCBI): domain Eukaryota; kingdom Viridiplantae; phylum Streptophyta; class Magnoliopsida; order Poales; family Poaceae; genus Hsuehochloa; species Hsuehochloa calcarea. Next base: position 33,415,671 of record CM070597.1, read on the forward strand.
AAACTGGTATTAAAGCCCGAATCACTGACATGCGGGTCCCATAGCCCCATTCACACCTTTGTGAACTTGGTGCACCGTGGACTCAGCCCACCTGTTAGTCGGATGACGCAATAAACTCAGATTTTCATTTATAAAGAAAAATAGAAATTAAAGATTAAAATCAGTGCACAATGTTTCTCTTTTTGTTTTTCTGGATTTTCCAACTAAACCAAATTCAGATGCTTATAACTTTTACATTTGAACTCCAAATTAAGTGAAAATAGTTTCTAAAACTTTATTAAATCATAATATTTCATAATATGTATAAATATTTGAATTTTATATCGTATTTAATCTATTTGGTATTTTATTGTGTCTCGTGGTTTTTGTCGATTAGATACCGACATGCCCGAATTGTACGAAGTTGATCCAGAGCAAGAATCATTGTTCAATGAGCAAGGAAAGCACCCTCCTTTGACCATATTGATCCCATTATTTAAATATTTTTTGCCCAAACTAGTATGCATGCTTAATTTGAGTAAATTGCTATATCATTGTTAGTATTTAGTTATCGCCAATTGATGCATCGATCCTACCTTGAAAAATTTATACCCTTACTGTTGTCACCCTAGGTATATTATCCACTGTTGGTAATCATATTTGTGGGATTTTAGAATGGTATATGAAGCTTGTGCTTAGTCATGCTGAGGTTAATAATGATTTAAATGGTGGAATTTGGTAAAATAAAGTTTAAGGCACTATAAGAAGTTTTTTTTTTACAAAATATAGACAGGGGTTACCTCTGGTATTTTCGATAAAAATGTGAAAATGGAATGGTTTGGACTTGGGCGAGTGATGTGTTGAGATCGATGTAGTTGCATGAGAACTCGGTTTGTGATGGTTTCGCCGGGGTAATTAAGGACCGAACGTTGATGCCGTTAATCCGAGCATTATTTTCAATACAACCATATGTCCGAAATGGGACAGACCTGACCAAATAATTTATCAAGTCTAAGCATTGATCCTTCATATTGTAATCGGTAGGTGTTATCTGGGATGTGCAATGTGCAGACGATGGTAAATGACATCCATGTCCATGGGGCACTTGCATTAGACGATGGTAAAGGATGCCCATGTCTTTCAAGTGTTACCAACACAACTCTGAGCCCTCTTGATAATGGTAAAAGGATGTTCACATGTTGAGGAGTTAGCTCATAGGACGGGCTGATGTAAGGTTGAGGTATTTAAATGCCTCGTTATGATCTTCTTAGTCGCACCCCTACAGAAGTGTGTTGGTCGGAGATGAATAGTTAATCATACCTTGTGGGTAAAGATGTACATCTTTTATAGAGTGAGATTTCAATCTATTCGAATAGTCGTGTCCCTGATCATGGTCATCGCTCGGTGATACCGTACTTGGTTTGATTTTCTGATTTTGTATAAAATTGGTTCTATTGGGAATTGGTATGGTGGCGGATATCCATGCACAAAAATATTTTGACAAAGGACCGTCAAAAGTATTGTGATGGCAAATGATAGCCATGGATTACAACTACTATGTGCTTATGTGGTATTTCATATTAAAGTCAAATGACTTTATAAACTTGCTTTTAAAAGGGTTATATCTCTATTGCAAATAAAAATTGTTTTAAGCAAAAGAAACTAGACAGGACAACCACCCTTTGATATAGTCTACATGTATTATCATCTTTGATCTAAAGTCTTGCAGAGTACAATTTTTTACTCACCGTTGCTTGTTGCACAATTGTTAGAGCAAGAAATTGAAGCCCCCGCGTCCGGTTACTTCTTGATGTGGGATTATAGGGATGACGGTAGTGTCGAATTCTAGGGCGTTACCTAGTCAGTTTCCCAAGGCCCAAGGGTTATGGCATACCATATGGGATATTTACCCTTATTTATCGTTTATTTTCACTGCAAGTACTATTATTTGTGATCTATTTGGCCGATTGACCCCGTTGTGTAAAACTTAGTCTTAATGAACTTTGTTCAATTGATTAATGTCATATGTTACTCTATTTTATTTATTCGTATATGAATGTAATTCAATATTGTAAAATATGTGCTAGCGATTGATCATGGGACAAGTATGAGTTCGGAATTCAACTTCCAGGTCCCCGCACAATTGCGCTGGCGTCGGGCCACGGCAGTGGCGGCAACGATATTCGAGTGTCACAGTGGCAACGGGAGGATCCGAGTATCACGACGGCGGATGAGATGGCGGCAGCGAGATCTGGGTGTGCCGGTGGTGGGGAGTCTGTGGAGCTGTGCACGAGGTCGAATCAATGACGGGGAGAGGCATGGATTCAGATAACAACAATGGATTAGTGTGGTAAGTGTGATAAGCAAACCATTGTGTTGCTGCCGGGAGGACTTCATTCATTAGGACGAGTACCAAACAACCCCCCCGCGTAGATTCCTGGCATGGTCTACAACCAAGCATGTTTGCTCACGACGTGAACTAAATAGGCCCCCTACTGATGTTCCACTCCTCAATATCAAGATTTGAAAATGGTTTGTGTAATGGAGACACCAAATATTCTCTTTCTTATAGCGAATCGCCGCCACTGCACGGTGTCAGAGTCGCGGTCGAGACCAGGGCATCACCACCGTTCCACCGACCGGCCTCTCTTCTCCCCATCCTCGTAGATGCGCCGCACCCTGCCCGCCTCCTTTTCATTCCCTTTTGCGCCCCGCCTCACCCCCTTCTCGTTTCCCCTTCTTCCCCTTGCTCTCCTCGATCCGTGCACCACCACTGTTGTCAGCGAAGGCGTCGCCACCACTATGTCAGATCCCCACAGATTGGATCGGGAATAGACAAAGGAAAGGGGAAAGTGTAGCAGCTACGTTCTAGAACTAAAGTAGACTAGATGATTTGGATGGTATTGATGCCTTCCATGCCTTGATTACAAGGTTTAAATAGTCTTACAAACCGTAAAAGTAAAAGGGAAAAGGATTAACAGCAAGTCTTGGGTTAAACCCGAATGGCAACGCAGGTGAAAATCGATGACGTGAATAAGAAATACAAGGGTAGTTCGAACCATTGATCTAAACTCAAAGCAGTATCTCCATCTCCACCGTCTATTCTTCTTAACGTTTTACGCATCGTCTTCTACCTCCCGACACCCTCCTCTGTTTTGGTTCCCCTCTCTTCTCCTGTACTGTGGTTCTGACATTGCCTCCCTCTAAGCCACACACTTGTCCTCAAGTGTTGCCATCAGGAAACCAAGCGCGAATGGTCTGTGAGTAGAAATCAGGAAATGTCCCTTTGATAAAGTTAGCATCTTCCCAGGAAGCATTCTCGGCTGGCAAATTAGCCCACTGAACTAACCATTGAGTAACTAAGGTATGGTTTCTGGGCATAGCCCTGGTTTCAAGAACCCGTGTCGGCTCTGTCTTGACTCTGCCGTCTTCTCCCACCAATGGTAAGCCCGGACTGGGTATTGCACTTTTACCACAATGTCGTTTAAGTTGACTGATGTGAAACACAGGGTGTATCCCGACTCCTTCTGGCAATTGAAGTCTGTACGCCACATTGCCGACCTTCTGCATTACTCGAAATGGCCCGTAGTACCTGCTGGTAAGTTTCAGAGATTGTTTGAGGCCAAAGGCAGCAGTCCTATAAGGCTGCATTTTCAGATACACCATATCCCCCACAGCCAACTGTCTCTCACTTCTTTTCAAATCAGCATACTTCTTCATTCTTGCTTGAGCCTGAGTTAAATTCTCCTTCAACCTTCTGAGCATGTTTTGCTTCTCTTCTATAAAGTTCCTAGCTTCCCCATCATCAGGTCCAGGAACAGCTACCTCATTAATCATTGGTGGAGGAAAACCGTATAATGCCTGGAATGGGGATAACTTGAGAGATGTATGAAAAGTTGTATTGTACCACCATTCTGCTAAGGATAGCCAGCTCACCCATTTCCTTGGCTCCTGCATCGCCATACACCGCAAATAGGACTCTACACACTGATTGACCCGCTCAGTTTGCCCGTCGGTTTGTGGGTGATACGCCGTACTAAACCTTAGTTGAACCTTCAAAGATTTAAACAATTCTTGCCAAAGTCTACTGGTGAAAATCCGGTCCCTATCAGAAACTATAGCCACCGAAAATCCATGCAATTTGAAGATATTGTCAATGAATGCTTGTGTTACGGTTTGTACTGAATACGGGTGAGAAAGCGGAACAAAATGTCCATACTTTGTGAATCTGTCGACCACAACAAATATCACTTCCTTCCCCTTTGAACTTAGTAGGCCTTCGACAAAGTCCATGGATATGTGTGTCCATGCCATGTCGGGGACTGGTAATGGCTCCAACATCCCTGGATACTGACAATGCTCGGCTTTGGATCGTTGACACACTGGACATTCTTGTACCATGGTATGTATTTCCCTCTTCATCCCTGGCCAATAAAACAATTGTTTCACTCTCTGATATGTAGCCACTCTCCCTGAATGTCCTCCTATGGCAGACTTATGGAGAGAGTGAATAATGTTCTGTCTTAACTCCAGATCATTTCCCACATAAATTTTTCCTTTGTACCTCAAAACTCCCGAGTTCAGGGTGTATCCCGATTCTGCATTTGAAGCCAATGCTAGCTGTTCCGTCAACTCTGTGCAATGAGCATCCCCCTGATAACTGTTTACTACAGCCTCTATCCAAGTAGACACTGCAATTGAGATGGCCATAACACTAGTACCTCTCCTTGATAAGGCATCTGCCACTTTATTCTCCTTCCCTCTCTTATATTCTATCACGTAGTCAAATTCAAGTAACCTCAACATTAACTTGTGTTGGATCCCCTCAGCCAACCTTTGCTCAGTCATAAACTTCAAGCTTTGCTGGTATGTTCTTATTATCAGTTGAGTTCCCAAAAAGTAGTGTCTCCACCTCTTCAAGGATTCTAAGATTGCTAGTGCTTCCCGATCATAGGTGGACATGGCAGCAGCTCTAACGCCAAGAGTCTTGCTGAAATAAGCCAAGGGTCTTCCTCTCTGCATCAAGACTCTCCCAATTCCAACTCCACTTGCATCAGTTTCCAGAATAAATGTTTCAGAGAAATCTGGTAGTGCCAGGACAGGTGTGGTCGTCAATGCGAGTTTCAATTTCTCAAAAGCTCCATCCTGGGGTTCCTTCCAATTAAATCCACCCTTCTTCAGCATATCATATAGTGGTCTACAAATGATACCATAATTCTTGATGAATCTTCTATAGTATCCAGTCATGCCTAAAAAACTCCTCAGCTGTGTGGTGTCCTTGGGTTTCGGCCATTCCACAATTATGCTGATTTTACTGTCGTCGAGCTACCCTCACCGAGATTACATGGCCTAAATATGTCACTTGGGAACCGCAAATACACATTTAGTGAAATTAGCAAAGAGTCTTTGTCGCTCAATAACTCCAAAGACAATAGTTAAGTGATTCTTGTGTTCCTCTTCACCCTTGCTATAAATTAGTATATCATCAAAGAATACTAGGATGAATTTCCTCAAATACGGAGCAAAAATGCTGTTCATGAGACATTGGAATGTAGCTGGTGCATTAGTGAGCCCAAAAGGCATTACTAGATATTCATAATGGCCTAGAAAGGTGTTGAATGCAGTTTTGCAAATATCATTCTTGTTCATCCTTATCTGATGATACCCTGATTTTAAATCCAGCTTGCTGAATACTTTTGCCCCAAAGAGTTCATCTAGCAAATCTTCAATTACTGGAATAGGATATTTGTTCTTAACCGTCTGCGCATTCAATTTTCTATAATCGATGCAAAGCCTCCAGGTCCCATCTTTCTTCTTGACTAGAATTGCTGGAGACGCATAAGGACTTGTGCTTGGCCTGATGATTGATGATTCTAGTAACTGTTTAACTTGTTGTTCCATTTCATTCTTTTGCTTAGGCATGAACTCCTGTGAAGGTCTGATATTAGGAGGTACTGAACCTTCTTTAATAGGGATATGGTGGTCACACCCTCTTTCTGGAGGTAAGCCCTGTGGTTCCCTAAATATGTCCATATAAGTCTGAATCACTTTCTGGTATAAAGGTCTCACCGAGTTGGTTTCTCCTTCCACCCCCTGGTCCTGTAATTCAATGACATACCCCATAGTTCCCTTTCCTGTCATTTTGTTCAGTTCACTGGAAGTCAGTAACCCCACTGACGCTAGTACTGATTGGTCATCCAAAACTAAAGTCGTTTTTCCCTCTTTCATGATGGTCAATCTTCGTGACTTAAGATCGATACTGATTGGGCTGTGTTGATACATCCAGTCACAGCCAAGTACTACATCATAACTTCTTAGTTTGAGGATCTTGAATGAATTGCAAAAAACCTGGCTATTGATGCTATACTCCACTTCTGGCACATGTGACCCAGTTAATATGGTTCCCCCTCTAGCTACTGTCACTCTCATCAGGTTGTTACACATGATTCTGCAAGTGGTTCTCGAGGCAAACCTCAAATCCATAAAAGTGTGAGTACTACCACTGTCCAAGAGTGCTATTCCTCTTCTTCCTCCTATACTGATCTCTACTGTATAAGTAGTGATCCTCGAATGACCTTGGATGGCCTGAGCTGAGACCTGCATATGCATTAGGAGTCCTTCAGGTTCTGTTTCTTCAACAGTACTCTCATTAGTGTCTGGAGGGTTGTCTTCGGATTCCACACTGGACGGCAAATTCTCTTCAGTTTCGGACACCATTAAGTTCACGTTCTGGTACTGTTTACATTTATGGCCAAGAAACCATTTGTCACCACAATACTTGCAAATACCAGGAATAAATGGAGCATTAGTTTTACTTCCCCCCCTCTTTCTTCTGGAAGTTATGAGCAACCTGAGTCTTGTTTTTGGATGAGTTGGCATTGAACACATTCTTTTGAGAGCTAGCAACTGGATTGGTCATTCCTCTCCTGACCAAGGCCCCAACCCCCTTTTCCATATCTTTAGCCATCCAGTAAGCTTCACACAGAAATTGAGGTTTCAGAGGTTTAAGGTAATGCTTAATATCAGGCCTTAACCCATTGATAAAGCATTTTACAAAGAAGGATTCATTCTGCAGCGGATTCTCATTTTTATAAATTGCCATCAACTCTTCAAACCTGTCAATATAATCTGAAATGCTGAGAGAGTACTGCTTGACTGAATGGAAGTTCTCTAAGACCTCATAGCCACTGTACTGTGCAAACCTGTCACATACCATTCTACAAAATGTAGGCCAGGGAGGAGGATTTCATAACAGTCCAGTGCTTCTTATCCAATTATCAGCTCTTCCTCCCATATACATCTGAGCTAAGTCAAATTTGGCTTCATCTGGTACATTAGCCATAGCAAAGTATGTTTCAGTTTGCCTAATCCATTCCAGAGGATGATTGCCATCAAATCTAGGGAATTCTATGTTAGGACCCCTAGCAATAGACTTATAAAAGTTGTTGGCCCTTTCTGTACCCAGATCCGTATTCCATGGCCTACCATAATGATTATCTCTAACCTGGTTTTGGTTGTTCAGAATGGGTGATACTGGGGTAGCAATTGGAGAGGGGTTCTATCCCCAATTAATAGTTGCCGCTGAATGACCAGTAGGAATATGGTAGGGATTTACCTCATGGTGGCCAATGATATTTACTCCTCGAGTACTGCTTAAAGGTACCTGGTTCACAGCCCTGAACCTTCCCATCGTTTCCAACTCAGTTTCTTGGCCCCCTTTTGGATCTACCAGCTCTCTCGCAGTAGCGGTATCTTCTTTTCTCGCCGGATAGGCATCCGTTCTATTGAAGTTTTCTTGCGCCTGATGCTGTGTTACAGACAGTCCCTGAAGCAACGATTCCATTCTATTCATTTGAGATTGCATACATGTGACTTGCGACTGCAGTTCTCCCAAATGATGCTGTATCGACTCCACCTTACTTTTGGCTTCCATCGCTTCTTGCCTTACCAAGATTAGTTCCGATGTCTCGCTTTCCGATCTCACTGCTGTTTTGGTCATTTTCCCTTTCCAAAATCTGAAGCTGAGATGGAGAAGTTTTTCCCCACGGACACTCCCAAACTCTTGCCTGTTCTTGATTTTCTACCACCGATTGAATCTGATTGACCAGGGATTTTACGGCGACCGTAGTACACCAACCTAGGTTCTTCAGATTGATTCTCCGCCAAAGATCAAGACGGGCTCTGATACCATTTTGTCAGATCCCCACAGATTGGATCGGGAATAGACAAAGGAAAGGGGAAAGTGTAGCAGCTACGTTCTAGAACTAAAGTAGACTAGATGATTTGGATGGTATTGATGCCTTCCATGCCTTGATTACAAGGTTTAAATAGTCTTACAAACCGTAAAAGTAAAAGGGAAAAGGATTAACAGCAAGTCTTGGGTTAAACCCGAATGGCAACGCAGGTGAAAACTGATGATGTGAACAGTAAATACAAGGGTAGTTCCGAACCATTGATCTAAACTCGAAACGGTATCTCTCCATCTCCACCGTCTATTCTTCTTAACGTTTTACGCATCGTCTTCTACCTCCCGACACCCTCCTCTGTTTTGGTTCCCCTCTCTTCTCCTGTACTGTGGTTCTGACACACTACCGCTCCATCTGTCGGCCTCCTTTTCGTTCCCTTTCTCCCCCACTCTCCAGGATCTATGCGCTGCCACTACCACCAGCCAGGGCATTGCTACTGCTGCCACTCCTCTCGTCGGCCTATCTTCTTCCTTCACCATCCTTCTCCTGGTGTTTGACTCCCTAGGGTTGGGCGGCCAACGTCGGCGGTAGTGGCATGGTTGCTTGCGCATGGCCTCGGGGGCGGCGATGGAGACACTTAGGCTGCAGATCCTGTGGCCCCCAGCGACCCCCGTGACCTTGGTTGGTGGCAGGGATCGGTGGTGCTGGGGAACGATGGTGAGGCAGCGCTCCTCTCCGTTTTGTCGCTCCTCACCTTTTACTACTCCCTTTCTTCCCTGGTTGTCATTGGCTCCACCACCGAGCCATCCCTCCTCCCTCCTGCTATGCCATCACTAGACCACCCCCGCCCCCAGCCTCATCGCCTCGGCCTCGCACCAATTACTAACTCGCTCGTTAGCGGTGCCACCGTTGCCGATCCGCCTTCCTACGCTGCCAATCCGTGGTGGCTCGCGGCAAGGCAGCCTTGCCTTCCCAGCTAGGGTTCACTGCCTTCGAATGCGGGCTGTGGCAGCTTCGTATCATCAATGAGGGTTGGCTGTCGCTCGCCTGTTCTATGTAGGTGCTCGGAGCCGCTGCCATCTCCTTCGTATTCAGCGACCTTGAGTCGGCAAACCGTCTCTACGTCATTGTTGTCCTCACCGTCGCCAATCTCCTCCTTCGCCAAGCTTGTTGCTCTGTTTTCATACTTAATTTGATCCAATATGAGGATTCTAAATTTTCCTCGTCGTGTTTAGCTAGTTAAGTAATCATGTATCTTCTTTTCCCCAGGTGGTTCAAAGAGTTGGGGTGAGATACACAGCATCCATCGATCTCCACCACATTTTTGTGTCTTAGCCCTCGCTGGACATCAGGAAAGTGCTCATGTCCCACAGTCTCCCTCCCTGTGTGTGTGTGCGCGCGCGCACGTGTGTGTGTGTGCAAATCCATAGCAGTGAGTTGGTCCTGTGTACAATCCCATTACTTTTGATGAGATGGTAGAGGTGAGCTCAAGAGGATTCACATGTTTAGCATTCCATAGATGTAAGGCAAGACTATTGAACTTAAGAAGTTGCATTGGCTACAAAAATTTCTATTCTGTCATAGTTTTGGTTTCATATATATAACCTAGCATGACAACAAGTGCCATCACTGCACTGCATCCATATCTGAACTAGTTGCTGACTCAATGTAGTTGTGATCTAATGTGTTCTCTTCCTGTAATCATTATGTATTGAAGCCAATTTTGTTGCCCAGAGCATTACTTCGGTTAGGACATAGTTCAGTGCTTATCGTTGTGTCACTTGTTGGACTTACCGTGTGACCTCATATGTGGAGGAGCATTCAGGTGATAATGCCATTCTGAAAAAAAAGTTGGTGGTGTTTAGGCAGTTTTTTTGGGGGTTGTAGTTTCTCATCTATAATATTTGGCCAAAACCATCCACTAAAATACTTTCTAGAACATCTTTGTATGAAGTACATAACTGTGCTGGGCTATTTTGCTGCTTCTTTTCTAGGTCAAAGTTTTCCACATGACTATTAGTGATATATTTATTTTTTGAGACTTTGTAATTTGGTGATCGAAGAGCCTAGACTATTTTTAAGGTTCGAAGGGCCTAGACTTATGGATCTTTGTGTCCCAATTTAGACCGTTTCGTACACCAACCTAGCGTACATAGATTTATTGAGGTTAATTCCAGTTTTCCTCCTAGCAGTGAGTAAAGATGGTTGTATTCTTAGGTTTCTTATCCATGAATTGTTGTTGCATCCCCCCAAAAAGTTACTCTGCTATTATTTTTTGTTTCTAGAATGATGCTGCATTTTTTGTTTGCGTGTTCAAGGGACAAATGTACACTTGAGGTTACTTCTGAAGGACATATATTGATGCCTTTCTTCAGCCCAGGCCAAGAGATCTGGTATGGTGTTGTTTCCCTTTTGAGGGACATACAATTTAATGCCTTTCTTATACCCAAAAAACAAATATGAAATGTGGTTGTGTGTTCAAGAAACGGGTATGCGTTGAGTTCGATTGTTTATACTAGAAATATGATTGTTGGTTTTTACATTTGAAGATTCAGGTAGTCTACATCTTTTGTGAGCTAACAGTAAGAAATCCAATTTTCAATCATGGAATTCATTTATGTTATGATCTTTTCAGATTACTTTAAGGTTTTAGCAGATGCCTTTCCTATTAGTAGTTCATGTTTTCAAATAAGAGCGTGATGAAGCAATTATCATCAGACATTCCTTATTTCCAGTGTTTTCTACTTTGCAGAGGTCAGTGCAATAGAATGATAGTGATAGCCAGACATAGTAAGTAATTACTAATTGCCTACTTTTCCTCCCAATTGAGTTGTTAAGTGAAGTTGCGGGACAACAACACAACATTCTTTCATAAAAAACATTCAAGTTTTCCAATCCGTGCTACCTTATATTTTCTTTGTCAGTTCCATATTTACATAGACTTCATGATGTTATAATAGATGGCCGCCAGGTGCTCATAGATGAAAATATCCAGAGTTCCGAGCAATGCTTTTAGCAAATATATGATGTGTGCAGTTCGCATATCATCCTTTGGTTAGATTTTATGGGGAATAAAGATTCTATGAGAGAGTTTGTACTGTTTGTACTAACCTTAGTTAGCTTCACCATTCATGGATATTCTCTCCTAAACTATGATTTGTATATAAAAGTTTCGTTTGTCTTTTCGATTGAATGGTTTTTCCTACATGCTTTCCTGATTATCCAAATTCTTATAGTGAGTATGATGTCGAGCTTTTAGATTATGTTCCCATCATGAATTGTATCACATGCAGGGTATGAATTGATAGAGTGAACTTAACTAATATCTCATATATCCATCCCATGTCTGTCCTTCAGCTTGATGTGTTTTGAAGAAGAAAAATGGTATTGTTATATACCTATTTTGTGTGTGATTAGAACAATCATGGGTAGGTACTACCAAGTGATTATCCATTGCTCTACGGCCAGTACTTTCTTGAAAATTTTACAGTTGTGCTATTTTGCCAGCATAATTCACTGTACTCTGAGTTACTCATGTGCTTTTGTTTGTAGTTGAGATATTGTGTCTTATCGGCACAGATGTTATATAACTAATTTTGCAATATCTTTCTTCCTGTTTTGCAGGTGCTTAATAGCGTTTATAGTTGTCGCTGCTTTGCTCGCTTAATTCATTACTGTGGTGCCATATTAGATGCATTCCATTATCCTCACAACACATGCCCTTCATGTATCTTGCATTTCTATTGACATAATAATGTTAGCCATTGTTTAGTAACCTATGACTAAGTAATTGCTTTATATGGAACTCCACAGTGCAACTATAGAGGCTAGGTGCTCATTTATTACTTTTTTTGTTCTGTGCCCATGATATGATAAGAATAAGAGGCACTCTTTTGCTGAGCTATTCAACTCTTCTTAGTTTTATATCACGGTGGACAAAAAGAAAAAAGAGACAGTGCTATTGTCGGGTATGGGTTTGGGTTTTGGAGTTTCATGACTGTTCTTTAGTAAAGTGGTAGCAACTAGATTGTGTAGGAAGTGATCCACCCTCGCAGTCATACTTTGTTTCCAACACACTTAGATTATTTGTACACATGGTCAGTATGTAGATGGAATTTTCGAATATTGCAGATTAAAGGGGGTAGAATGTAATACCCTGAAAATGAATCGGGAGACTAGAAAGGAATTCGGGAGAGAATTTTAAAATAGGGAGAAGGACCAGCTAGAAAATATATTTATCAGCAGTGAGAGGTGGATTTTTGCAAAACCCTGGAAACCTGGGCTTGGGCCTTGGCCCAAGAGGGCTTGTGTGGCCAGCCATAAGGGGGGAGGCGCCACCCTGCCCCAAATCCCTAGCCGCCACCCTCCTTCCCCTTCTCCCCACTTGTGGCCGCCATCCCCTATCTCCCCCTTGGCCGCCACCTCTTGTGCCCCCTCCCCTGCGTCTCCAGCACCTCCAGAAGCACTTTCTTCAGTGGTTCATCACGGGTAACCTCGATCCCCCATTCGATTGGTGTTTAATTTTCATGATTAGGCGTTACCGGTAGCAAATCTATTCTGGCAGTCGGTAGAGATCGTAAGTTTGGAGGCCGTAAACGGAAGAATTTCACCACGACGTCTTCCAGATAATTGTAGGTCTTGTTCTCAGCTTTTCATAGGCGTAAATATCACCCAATTCGGAGTTATGGTCTAAAAGTTACATTGATTTCTTTACTGCTGTCTAGAGAGTCTGACGAGAATGCGCAGTCGTTTTGCTTATTAGATATGATTTAGTTAGAGGCCGATTCAGAGATTTCACCTAACATGAATGTTGTAGGAAATTAATTAAGATTTCCAGATTAGTAAAGAACGTGAATTTTGGTTAGGCCAATCAAAAGTTATGAATTTTATTCTACTGCCGTAGTTTCTGACTGACAGATTGTAGATGCAGAATTTCATCTGAGCATTAGACATAGAATTTTGCTGAATTGGAAAGTCTTGCCAACTAGGTTATTGTAGAAAATTTTGTTATTTTTCTAGAGATACTAAGATCACGCCTTTCCGAGTTTCGTAGCAAAAGTTATGAAGGTTTTAATACCGCTGTCCAGAGTAACCTTCCGCTTGTCTGTCGTGTAATATGAGTAGAGCTAATATTTAGACCCTGGGTTTTGGGGAGACGGGTTATAGTGGTGCGAGTAGTGTCTTCTTTTCACGTCGTTCTTATGTTAGTGATTCAATTGTGTAGGAGAAGAGGCTGCGGAATTAGAGGCGTCATCCTTGCCTCCCAACTCGTCGTAGCGCGAAAGGCATGTACAATTGTGTTGATTGATATGTGTTCTCCTGGTTTGATGAACGTGTAATGAATAGTTTTACTATTTACTTGTTCACCTTCATAATTGATATACCATGGTTCTTTGATATAATGTTTACCTTCATTGCACTCCTTCACCCACGGGAGTGGGTAGTGAAGTCCCATCAATCCAACATAGGCGAGCACATTGAAAAATGTATTGACTAATATTTGTTTGAACTGCTTGATGCTCATGCTATGATTAAGTTCTATGGATTGCAAGTAATTCCAATCATTCTTGTTTCTTTTCATGGATGCTAATCCATGCTTCTTAAGATTATGTCTTTTATATCCATGAATTCATTCATTCATTCATTAACTATTCATGTTTCACCTACGGGAGTGGGATGTAAAGACCCATCATTCCAATATGGGCATGTAAGACCCACCATTTCAATGTGGGCAAATTGAATCCCCGTTATGAAACGTTCTTCATACGGGCCTTGGATCCCCGTATTTTGGATAATGCAGGCATGAGTGAACATCGACGGGTGTTCACTGGCTATACCGGTATAAGCAGAAGAAGAGGTCATGCATTTCATTCATCCATATGATTTCTGTCATTCCATATTCTTACTCTATATTGTGACTGTCATGTTCTTATTCAATGTTGTTCATACTATTCTGTTGTACTTGCTGAGTCGTGGACTCATTCTTGCCATGTTTATTTGTTTTAGGTAAATAATGAGGACGGCGTGCTTGGGAGGGAATAGTCACAGATCACTTCATTCACTTCACATTATTCACTTTTAAATAGATGAACTGGTCATTACCTTTCATTTGAGTTGAATTAGTAATTGCCTAATGATCTTGGTATAGTCTATTGATAAAATTTATCAAAAATGATTTACTATGATTGGATAATTAGAGTTTTGATATGTTGTTGAATTCTGATTCAATCCATATATATTCATTCTGTTAGCCGTTGTTTTTATGTTATTAGATGATAGATTCTTGAAATTAATTCATAGTATTGTTTGGTGTTAGACTTTAGGTAATATCTTGGCTTTCGCATAGCCAGTGTGTTACAATATAATCTCACTACGAAATAGCCTTGTGTTAGGCTGGTTAAGTAAACCGACTAAAATTCTTTGGGCCCACCTGGTTGGTTAGTGTTAGTTCACCCCCGGCCAGTCTAAAGCATCTGCATCTGGCTATAGGGCTGTTTGTTTCGCTTCGCCGCCAAAAAGCCGAAGCCCCCGCACACCGCTCCTGCCCGCATAGCCCCCCACTCCGGTTGGTCATGTTCCTCCTCCCACGTCCTCCATGGCGCACCTCCTCGGTGCGAATCCTCCCCCTCCTGCTTCCCCGCCACGCGCGCCACTGCCTCCTCCCTCCACCTCCCGAGCCGCCGTGGGCCTCCCCCTCCTCTCCCTCGAGCCGCCAGCGACCTCCCCCTCCTCCTCCCCCCGAGCCACGCAACTCCTCCTCCCTTCTCTTCTTCATCGCATCAAAGACAACAAAAGATACTCACTATTCGAGTACTTGAAGTCACTGCAATTGGAAGCTCAGGTTTGAAATCACATTTCTCCCCATACATGAAACATTGCAATCCATTGGATCAATCAATCTTGGCCTGCGCCTCATGTCAGCGCCCAAATTTTGTGTTGGCCTGTTGTTTTGGTTCAATACCTCAATGGCAAGGCATTTGTGTGTGCCATTTGTGTTGCAGATTGGACAAGGTCTATTTTTGGTATTGTTCATAGGGTCTGCATGTGTTGCTGACTTGTATGTTGAATCAAAACTTTAGATTGTTCAATTGTTGTTACATGTAATGCAAAATGGGAATTGTTGTTACATGTAATGCAAAATGGGAATAGGATCTCTGCATTGGTATGTAATCCAACACACTATAGTAAATTTAGGCATGAAGTCATGAGCATGAATATTTGTTTAAGTACCAGGACACTATCACGGTATTGATGGAGTGGTTTATACATGGAGTGGTTGTGTAAAATGACTTCATACAAAGGATTTTGAGATGAGAAATTGCAGGCTATGTATATGTAATCTTGGTTAATTGATAGTTGAGAAATAAAAGATAAAGATTGTTCTATTATGAAAACAACATCTAGCAACTAAGTTTGAGATATCTAGTTGAATTTTTGGTGCCTCAAGATGTTGGTAGTGCTTAGTATTCTGTGAGAGATGATATGTTGGCAATTTGTCATTTGAATTGACATTAAATGGCTCTTTAGATCGATTCCTTGCTTAAGGTAAGGAATTCTGGGAATTGTTGTGATGGATATTGGAGCTGGATGGATGATGCCAAAATGTATGCATCCATGCTCACAATGGTACTAGGTGATGAACTAGAAATGCATTTGACACGATTCTTGCTAGAGTATTTCACTGCATCATGATTTGAACAAACAGATTTGAGCAATGTCTTAGCACGCACAAGCAATGCAATGATGATGCATCAATAATGATTCTAGCAAACAGATTCTTGATAGAGTACCTCACTGCATCAATAATGATTCTAGCAATTTACCATTTAACTGAGTGTTAAATCTTGAGGATCTTGACCTATCATGCTAATACTTGAATTTAAACAGCAAGCATGCTATAAAGAAGATTTATTCTAGTGCTTGAGAACATCTGAAATAGTCCTTTTATTGTCTTTGCTCTGAACATCTGAAATAGTTGTTGCAGCCCAACTAATATTGAAGATGTGACTGTCCTGGACTGAGGATGGAGCTCTAATTGTGGTGGATTGGAATTGATGAAGTTTCAGAAGTGATCTTAATGCCCAACTCTGTTGGAACCATCTGGACCTTGTAGTTCTTATTGAATTATTGGAAGCATATTGTTGGTATATATTAAGATGCTTAGGTCAAATTGATTTAGTAATCTGTATCCTTTTTTTGTATATCTTTGCTTCTTAATCGTGGCTCTTTTTCCTTCTTTTTTCTTTGTTACTTCTTTATTTTTTGGGGTACGTGTGAGGGTGGAGTGCCTAATACTACCGATGCTGGTCCCAAGCCCGGAAAAAATATAGGGGGCATGGATTATTCAAAATTTGTAATAAACAAATAACATATCATCGTTAAATAATCATTTGTTGTAATAATTATGTGTTGTGGATCCACCACCAGTTCCAAAAGTGAGCCCTTCCCTTCTTGCTCCCGCACTTTTAAATCGATTATTACCAATAGCACTGCTTGTAGCGATGATCAATCAGGGAATATGCTAGATGGCTTCATTTTGGGTACTTGCATTAGGAAAACAACAACAAAAGAAAGGGGACTTGAGATGGATCATGTTTAATGTGAGCATGAATGTGGTACTAGTATGAATTATGGTCACTTTTGGTTTGTTTGATCTGGACTTGTGATTCCATTTGAAAATGATGGTGAATTTTATTATTCTGGGGTTTTTTTTTAAAGTATTGGTTGACACTATCAATTGAAAAATCAACATCGAGTTCGTTCATGATACTACTGAACCATGAATTCGCCACTTCTCTGCGTGAATTCATGGTTGTTGATTTGTTGTAATAGTTATTTATTACAATTATTATTATCGTATTGTATTTATATAATAATTTGTTGTATTAATTATTCAATGTAATAATGTTTTGTATTAATTATTCATTGTAATAATTTGTTAGTTATCATCAAATATCGTTAGTTATCTTCACTTGTCATTAACTACCGTCAACTGTCGTCAAATTTCGTTAGTTATCATCACTTGTCGTTAACTACTGTTAAATTTTGTTAAATATTGTTAAATGTTGTAAATTGTCGTTAAATGTTTTAATTGCGTTAAACATCGTAAAACAAGTTATTACTGTCCTCAGGGGCATTTCATATATTTCTCATCTCGGAAGATGCAGCCAGTCTACCTAAAAGCCAGCAACCAAACACAAAATCAGAAAAACCGAGTCGTTCAGCCTGTAGCTAGAAAGCTGCAGCCAGCCTACCTAAAAGCCAGACAATCAAATACAAAATCAGAAAAACCGAGTTGCTGAGCCCGCAACCAGAAAGTTCTGCAGCACAGCGGAAGCCGCTTTTCAAAAAAGCCCAGCAAAAACTCTGAAACTCCATCAAGATCACTTCTGAAACATGGACGTTGTTTTTTCTTACCGTGATTACAACACAGAAGAAACTCTGCAAGTATGGAAGGCGTCCGGTTCCAATTGCATACCGTTAGCTAGTTACTGCGCAAGATGCAATCGACATATATAGGGTCATGCAACGTTGGGTCTGTCTATTAATGGACCGACCGCGCTTAATATTCTTCTCTGTTCCATCACTCTCTCGAAGCATTGTTTGTTTGGATGCTAGTGAAAAGAAACCAAGGAATATTTTCCCTACGGGGATTTTGAAGGCACATGAATTCTCCTCAACCCATTGGGGGTAATAATCTCCTAGGGAAATATTCCCTGCCACCATTTAGAAGCTATAAGGATGAAAATCCCAGACATTCAAATAAATTCAAAAGGGGGGAATAAGAAATATTTGGGAAAATAATAAAATCATTAAAAAAACTCATAAATGTTCAGAAAAATAAAAAAATCGCTAAGGCACAAAAAAAAAAAAAAAAACCCCACAAATAACAATAAGATAATAAAAAATAATTTAAAAAGCATGAATTTTTTGTAGAATAAATGTGCTAAAATCTGCACCAACATTCAGATTAGATCCATACCTCCACACATGAATATCACATTCATACTACTACTACTACTTGTACCTATAGCATTAATCATCCGTTACATACGACCAAATTAATCATCTATAACATGAGGACGGGCCCAATTCATGCAAAAGTTGAATTCAAGCATCTGGTTAGCCATGTGCACCATGTTTCAAATCCATCAATCTGACACTTCAAGCATCCACCCAGTCCAAATCCAACCACTTCTCTCTTCTACTATATTATGCCTATATGAAACAATATGAAAGACTAATTAGTGAAATATCTGAAAACTTGAAATAAAATCTCTATGGTAAAGGGCATATGCATGCTCAAGATTAGCTACAGATAGCAGCAGCTCCTCAAAATTGCCCAAATAGAAAGCAACAATAAAAATGCCAACATGAGCACAATTAGAGGTGTCCAAATGGCGACATGGCACAGGTCGACTGGCCAGACAAGTTAAACAAGTCGTGTCGTGCTGACCCGTGTGCTCAGCTGCTGACCTAGGCAAAACATTCTAAGATAACAGGTCGTGTCATGCCAGCTCGAGCATGGTTAGCGCGATGGGCCAGTGTAGGCATGTTCAGCCTGACAAGGTGACAAGCCTCCAACACGAGCACAATACCTCCTCTTCCTCCTCCTCCGCTACAGCATCCACGGTCGCCCTCCACCTGATGCCACACCTACTCACCACCAGCTCCCTCGCTGCCGTCGGTAGCTTCTCCAGCCGCCAGCTCCTCCTCATCTTCATTGTTGTCGCCATTTTCTAGCCAAACCTTGTCGTCGCCACACATGCCTTTCGCCACCCACCACGGCGATAGCTGCTACCGTGTTTCGATCGCTTCCTCCCCTTCCCCGCTGCCATCACATCCACCCTTTTCCCCTCGCCGCATCGACCCACTCACCCTGCAGTGGATACAGATGCCATTGGGGAAGGGGGAGGAGGAGCCGAAATCTTGAGAAGCCACTCTCGTCGCCACCCAAGGAGGAGGCATCGACCGCCAGGAGGGCTGCCACCGAGAGGAAGACGTCGATGACAAGGGAGTTCGAGGCTGTAGAGGTGGCCAAATGGGTTTGATGCCTAAACGGGCCAGGCCGAGCCATGCCCGCTGGGCCAAGGTCACGACCCAAGCATGACACGGTGCATCGTGTCATGCCGACCATGACTGTTTAGGTGTCAAGTCGTGTCATGCTTGGACCGAGCTAGCAGTGTTGTGCTTCGGGACGACCGGGCAGGCACATCCCATTTGGACATGTCTGAGCACAATATTGTATACTTTCTGAAACATTGTCTATATGTATGTTATTATCGATGCTAGCTATCAACCACAAAAAAGAGAGGATTATGTCCATAATTGCTACCTCCTTTCATGATGAAAGAACAAATAGTATAATGTAAATTGATTATGTCCATAATTGCTATCTCCTTTCATGATGAAAGAACAAATAGTATAATGTAAATTTCAATGGCACGAGCAACAATATTGACTCTTTTCATTTTCCATCGCAACAATGCATTAATCTATTGGCTGGTCAGCTTGAGTATAGACCATGAGCCCATGACCAGTAGGTTGGCTTTGTGTGCAATAGTTTAATTTGCAGGATTCATAACACACACATATTAACTAACTTTGGTACCATACATTCAAATGTATTCGCTTTGGCTGGTCAACATATTAACTAACTCTGATACCAATTGTGGATTTCATGGGGATATGCTCCAGATCTTAGGATGATGTGACAATTGGCAATAGCGTTTACGGTTTGTCGTTTCACGCGTTTTCGACAAAGCTACAGGTATTCTGGACAGGGGCGGTCCGACCGGTGCTTGCATCATGGTCCGACCCGGTCCCAATCGGCTCGGACCGGCCATGTGGGCTGGCGGACCGCATGACTCAAAAGTGTTCAAAACGAGCTGTGCCAAAAATAGGTGTTGTAGGCAAGTGAGGGGATCTCAATGCACTTGGTCTCTTGATTTTTGGAGTCACCAGTAAGAAGTTCTATTCGTTTTGAATTTCCAGAAGGTTTCGGATTTTGGGAGTATGAATTTCGGCTAAGTCCCAAGGGGCGGTCCGACCGCTCACGTGAGCGGTCCGACCGCCATGGGCGTCCGACCGGCCACCCGGAGCGGTCGGACGGTTTCTACTTGAACGTCGGCCAACTTCGTGGCGATGTTGATTTGTTAGGTCAAAGTCATTGGTTTCATGGCATATGATTTGCATGATGCATGTTTTGACTAACATGGGTCAAGTTGTGAAGAACTTGTTCCCGAATTCGTGTTTTCTTGTCTGTGGTTGTGCAGGTAGCTTGGTGGTCAACGACGGTCAACGGCGAGGAGGATCGGGACTAGACTTGAAGAGTTGAGGTCCAGAACGATCGACGATGCCGGGTGAGGTCAACGACTCAAGCGTGACACAAGATGGACAATGGTGACCTATTGGCGAATCCATGACGCATGGTGAAGCGGTTTAGGTCAAAAGGTTAAAGACGGCGCTTTGGCGCGTGCGGTGTGACCCGCTTGTTAGTGGGCCTTAACGGAGCCCAATGGAGTCAAACCCTAGAGTCTAGGCCTCCACTATAAATAGGGGAGGTGGTGGTCGCACCATCTAGCTCTTCTCTCTCGCCTTTTTATGTTTCAAAACCCTAATTGTCTTTAGGGAGTTGAGGTGGAGGCAAGGGCTCTTGATGGTTTGTGGTGAATTTCGTGATCTTTGATTGTCCATCGATCCATGATGGTGTGGATGTAATCCAAAGAACAATCACGAAATCAATCTATGCAAGGTTTGCTTGAGATAAGTCTCTTTTCGTTCTTGCTTTCAATTTCGTGTTTTAGGGCTTTCTTTGATCCGCGAGTTTGTGATTGATTCTTTCACGTGAATTAGCTTGCTGTGATATGTGTGAATCTATCTAGCATCATCTTGATCATCAATCCTCACGAACAAGCTTTAGGATCAAGTTTTCGTTCTTGCCCGCTTTAGACCTTCTATTAATCAATTGGTAATTGCTCAAGATCGTTCCAAGAATTATCATAATATTCGATTGGAATAGGTCCTCAATAGCATAGAGAAGGTGTGTGCAAAGTTTCGTGAAGTTTGGAGTTGAGAATCAAAGTTAGACCTAATTGCAACTTCGTCATCGGGCCGATTTTATCGTTTCAGATCGGTTCAGATCGCCGGTCCGATCAGCTTGTCACCACCGGTCCGACCGATTTGGAGCGTCCGACCACCAATATAACAGCGGTCCGACCGCTCGGCAATCGGTCCGACCGGTTCACTACAGAGGTCAGACCGCCAGTACTTGTGTTGCTTTTGATTCTTGCTGATTATTGTCGCATTGCTTAGGGGTATTTATTGGATTCAATACTAGTCTTCCATTTGTCTTGGTATATTGATCTTCATAGCTTTCTAATAGCTACTTGGAGTGAAATTGTATTGAGTTCATAATTTGTGAAAAAGTGAGCGCACTCTATTCACCCCCTCTAGTCGCCTTTACGGTCCAACAAGTGGTATCGAGCGAGTTAGTTCAATCTTGATCTTAACCGGTCACTGAACTTTGGCGATGGATAAGTTTTCTACTAAACCGCATATCTTCGATGGGCACGACTATGCCTATTGGAAGAATCGTATGCGCGTCTTTCTTGAGAGCGAGGGACAAGCTATTTGGGATGTTATTAGAGCCCCGCTGGTTATTCCTGAAATTGCTACACCTGCTTCTGTAATTCTTTTGGCTAACAACAATAAGGCTAAGAATCTTTTATATGGTGCACTTGGTAGACAAGAATATGATCGAATTTGTAATCTTTCAATCACAGATGAAATTTGGAACACTCTCAAACATATCATGAGGGTTCATCCCAAATCAAAAAGTGCGCCAAATCTTTTACAAGCGTGAATACAATAAATTCGAGATGCGTCCCGAGAGAGCATCGATGACATTTTCATCGCTTTAATAAAGTAATTAATCAAATGAAAGTCGTTGATATTGAATATTCTCAATCGAAAATGCCACCCATCTCTTGGTCGCAATCAACACCAAGGAGGGGAGATGAAAGCTACCGCTATAGAGGAAAATGTTGATCTTTCAAGTCTTACTTTAGAATTGCTTTATAGTAAACTTAAGACTCATGAAATTAAAAGAGTTGATCATCCCAAGAAAGATAATTTAGCATTGGTAGCAGATCCTCTCAAAAGGCTTTTGATGACTCTTTTGAATCTTCTTCGGATTTTCATTTGCTTGTTTATCTGTTATTCATGAAGAGGAGCTTGAAAGTATTCACGAAATGAGTTAGCTCTTCTAGCTAAAAATTCACACGGGCCTATAATAATGTGAGAAACAAAAGAGAGGTGGTCCGTGACATGCTATGAATGTGGTGAGCTAAATCATATCCGGGCAAATTGCCCCAAGCTGAAAGGTAAGAGCAATCATAAGGAAGGAAAGCCAGCTTGGAAGAAGCCTCCTTTCAACAAATCAAGGTATGAGGCGAATAAGCTTGTGAAGGTCGCCACCGGTCCTTGCCGCTTTTGAGGATCAATCCTTGAGCGATGTGGATACGGGAGTGAGGAGGACAAGGAGGAGGAGATCCTCAAGGCAAAAAGAAAGGGAAGGCCAAAGACTTCACCGGCATGTGCTTCATGGTCGACACCACAACATTGATGATGATGAGGTATCTTTTTCTTATGATGAGCTTTCTGCTAAATATGATTCTATAGTTGAGCAATTGCTTAGTCAAGATGAAGCGCTAGAATTTGTTATGACGAAAAATAAGAAATTAGAGTCAAAGATTAACAAACTAAAAGTAGAGCTTAAAAATGCTAAGACTCTTGAACATGATGAATGTTTATCTTGTCATGCTATGCACTCAGAAATTACTAAGTTACAAACTGCTCATAATATTTCTGTACAACAACTCGAGAATGCTAGATCTGAATTAAATGAGATTAAAAGTGCTCCTTGTGAAAAATGTTAAGAATCTAGTAAAAATTCGTCACCACCGCAAACACATCTACATGTAACATAGTTTCAAAGAAAGCTTCTGTAGTATGCTTTTGTTATCCCCAATCTTCATGTTCAGGCACAATTCGGTGCCAATGCACCCTGGAACTTACATGAAAATAAAGACAAGGCCACATAACTGAGATGTATCTACGTGTACCATTGCCTTCTTCTTTCTTCATTTATATGTGCCCAATATGAAATGGAAAGCATATGAAAATGTTATCTTATCTAATCAATCCACCCTACCCTATCATTGATGTGTTGATGAGAGATCATATGAAACTATTATCTTATCTAATCAATCCACCCTACTCTACCATTGATGTGTTGATGAGAGATCCAAGGAATCAAATGGATTGTGGGAGTACTAGATCCAGGCAGAGGCAAAGCAAAGAGGAAAACCTACCTTCTAGTTGATGGCGTGGAAGAAGGTGAGCAAGGAGCGGACGACAGAGGCGAACCCGCTGCAGAAGAAGGCGTTAACCGTGGCTCCTTTCTCTCCCTCTTACAATCTATCGCAATATCTACGTCCCAGAGACTCTTGACGGACATCAACCTCCACCTACTCTCTTTCCTCAAAACTAGTACCTAATAACACCAGATCTGTGAGAAAAGGGTAGACAAAACACTAGGAGCAAGAGGTGGACATGCTGGGAGGAAGAAGAGGTGGAGCTGACTAGCCGGAGTGGTAGAAGAAGGCGGCACCCATTCACCGGAGTGGTAGGAGAAGACACCGCGTCCTGCGAGATTGTGGTGGCAGCATCACAAGGACGAGGTTGAGCGATGAGTCGAGTCGAGACGGGGAGAAAAATTCCAGTGTGGGGAGACGAATATTTTTTCATGCAGAAATTGAGCGGATTGGGCTGGAAAATACACGTCCCGTGGGCTTCCAAATGAACATTCTATCTAGCCCGGGGATTGCTTCCACGTGGGTTTCCTCCCACGGAAATGGGCTGGGATCTCGGCATCCAAACAAGCCTTGAATATTATTTCTCTTGTGTTTTGGAGCGCCAAACCCATGTGCCGATCCAAACTATCCCATCATAGATTCATGTGTTACCAAGGCCAAATCGAGCATTCGAGAGGCCATCATGGATTCATGTTTGCGCTTTGCAGTGTCGAGGAAATGCCAAGCTGTTGTTGTCGTAGCCTCGCATGCCTGGGAATGTGTGGATGATTACGCTTTTTATCCATGCCCGGACCGTTGATAGCTTGGGACAGAGGAAAAAAAATGCAGGACACAAGTAGTACACCACGTTAGGGCGTATATAATGGTATAGACGATTGTTGTCTACAATACTCTTCATGTCATCTATAGATAAAATTAAAGATAGCGCATACAATGGGTTGTCTTCAAGTTTTGTATATATGATCCCACAAACTATACAGACAACATGGGTACAACAACTAAGTAGCAGTCTATAAAAGCCTTATAGACTGCTTGTTGCATGCCATACAACTTTATTATTTCTACATGTTCTCTCTCATTCACATCATTAAAAATCTTACATAGTAAATATTATAGACTGTTGATGTCACCACACAGTACATCTCACAACGGCTTGGACCAAACCGAACCGGACATAATCGTAACACCCCCGCACGATCAAACCGCCATTTAGACGCGCACACACTCGTGACTCACTCGATCAATGGAGAGAGTAGCTGCTTAGGGCACATACAATGGGTGATAAAAGAGAACATGGAAGAGAAATAAGTCGTCTAGCATGCAATAGACGGTCTATAAGTCCCTTAGGGCATATCTATACACCCCTCCATGTCATATAGAGACAAACTTAAAGTCAACTTCTATAATGAGTTGTCTCTTAAGTTTGTTCTACGAGAAACCATTATCTTTTAATTATTACATAAAAAAGTGTTTGTTATAGGCAACAACTCATACAATGATATTTTGTACTGACTATATATTCATCTCTTCACGAAGAGACATCAACACTATCTCTCCACGTTCTTTGTCCCCCGTATTAACAAAAATCCTATGTGGCAAAGCTTATAGATAGTTGTAGGATCGGATATGACAATCAGGGAGGAGGGTGAATTATTGTAGTACCTTCTTTTTCAATTACCGAAGAGGATCTGTATTGGATTCAACCGACAACCGAATACAACATACTCATATGAGATGTCTCCTCATTGTCGTGGTCGAAACTGCTCTGACTGTTCTGTCAATCGATGATATTGCCGACAACCAGATGACAACCACAGCATGTGATTGAAGACGATGAAGACGACCTGATCAACCGGAGTTTCGACCAACTAGTCGAAAGAGGTTGTCTATCAGATTTCTTTCGTCCTAAGAATTCAGAACGTCACACACTGCTTGGAATGAGAACAAGTCGAAGACCGCTCGGAACAAGAACTAGTCAAAGACTGATCAACACAAGCGTTGGTCAAAGACAGAAGAATATGCAGCCGGCGATGACTAATCTTTCTTGAGCAGATCTCATATGTTATTTCTAAAACATGTTCTGTGGCTACAAAGTGCTCTCACGGCACCCCTCAAACCCTAGCATAAAAACACCAAAAAGCTTTCTTCGAAAGCCGTCGCCAAAAGCCTCCAAAATCTCTAAAACTCTCAATTTCTTCGGCCTTTATATGCTAGAGTGCTTAACAGTGTCCTTAACAACACGAACACATAATCCTATCTCTTCTAAAAATCAAGGGACCTGTAACCTCACAAATCCCGGATTTTATAATATCTCTAAACCTTCTAGTTATGAACACCTTCCATAAAACCTCACGCGTCGAAGCCTTCGTACCCGCACTTTCTGTAGCTTCTCCATGCATCATGCATTCACCTTTGATCTCCATGTTCCTCAGCGTGAGCACGACCACCTCGTGACATCCACGACCACCTGAACCTTGGATTTTCCCATCCTAGTTCTGGTCTTCCTCGTCATCGACCAAGACCATCTCCAACCCCAACCTGCACATGCAAAGATCAAAGTATGTTTTCCAGGCGTAAGTTCTCCAACTTGACCAAAATCAGCTCACACATGCATATCACACTCTCATCTATCACTAAACATGAACAAGATTTCATGGGGATATGCTCCAGATCTTAGGATGATGTGACAATTGGCAATGGCGTTTACGATTTGTCGTTTCACGCTGCTGACAAAGTTACTGTGCTTATCGCTGTGGGCGGTCCGACCGGTCCTTACCGCGGTCCGACCGGTCCCATATCGGTCGGACCGGCCATCTGGGGCGGTCGGACCGGCGATGACCAAAAGTGTTCAAATCGAGCTGGGCCAAAAATAGGTGTTGTAGACAAGTAAGGGGATCCCAATGCACTTGGTCTCATAATTTTTGGAGTCTCCAGTAAGAAGTTCTATTGGATTTAAGTTTCCAGAAGGTTTCGGTTTTTGGGAGCTTGAATTTCGGCTAAGTCTATAGGCGGTCCGACCGCTCACGAGGAGCGGTCCGACCGCCATGGGCGGTCCGACCGCCACCGGAGCGGTCGACCGCAGAACTACTTGAACGCCGCCAACTTCGTGGCGATGTTGTTTTGTTAGGTCAAAGTCATTGGTTTCATGGCATATGATTTGCATGATGCATGTTTTGACTAACATGGGTCAAGTTGTGAAGAACTTGTTCCCGAATACGTGTTTTCTTGTCTGTGGTTGTGCAGGTGGCTTGGTGGTCAACGACGGTCAACGGCGAGGAGAATCGGGACTAGACTTGAAGAGTTGAGGTCCAGAACGATCGACGATGCCGGGTGGGGTCAACGACTCAAGCGTGACACAAGATGGACAATGGTGACCTATTGGCAAATCCATGACGCATGGTGAAGCGGTTTAGGTCAAAAGGTTAAAGACGGCGCTTCGCGAAGCGTGCGTATGTGACCCGTTTGTTAGTGGGCCTTAACGGGAGCCCAATTAAGTCAAACCCTAAGAGTTTTAGGCCTCCACTATAAATAGGAGGAGATGGTGGCTGCACTCTCTCTCTCTCGCCTTTTTATGTTTCAAAACCCTAATTGTCTTTAGGGGAGTTGAGGTGGAGGCTAGGGCTCTTGATGGTTTGTGGTGAATTTCGTGATCCTTGATTGTCTACTGATCCATGATGGTGTGGATGTAATCCAGCTTCAATCACGAAATCAATCTATGCAAGGTTTGCTTGAGATAAGTCTCTTTTCGTTCTTGCTTTCAATTTGGTGATTTTAGGGCTTTCCTTGATCCGCGAGTTTGTGATTGATTCTTTCACGTGAATTAGCTTGTCGTGATATGTGTGAATCTATCTAGCATCATCTTGATCATCAATCTCTCACGAACAAGCTTTAGGATCAAGTTTTCGTTCTTGCCCGCTTTAGACCTTCTCGTTAATCAATTGGCAATTGCTCAAGATCGCTCCAAGAATTATCATAATATTCAATTGGAATAGGTCCTCAATAGCATATAGAAGGTGTGTGCAAAGTTTCATAAAGATTAGAGTTGAGAATCAAAAGTTTCACCTAATTGCAAGTTCGCCATCGGGCCGATTTTATCATTGCGCATCGGTTCGAGTCGGCCGGTCGATCGCCGTCATCACCGGTCGATCGATTTTGAGCGGTCCGACCGCCAAAGACAACGCCGGCCGATCGCCCGCAATCGGTCCGACCGGTTGAGTATAACTGATCGACCGCCCGTCTTGTGAGTCTTGGTAATCTTAGTTGATTTTGTTATATTGCTTAGGGTTTAATTGGATTCAATACTAGTCTTCCACAGATCGGTACATTGATCTTCATAGCTTTCTAATAGCTACCGGAGTTAAATTGTATTGAGTTCATAATTTGTGAAAAAGTGAGCGTGCTCCTATTCACCCCCTCTAGTCGCCTTTACGGTCCAACAAGTGGTATCGAGCCCTGCTAGTTCAATCTTGATCTTAACCGTCCAACGAACTTTGGCGATGGATAAGTTTTCTACTAAACCGCATATCTTCGATGGGCACGACTATGCCTATTGGAAGAATCGTATGCGTGTCTTTCTTGAGAGCGAGGACAAGCTATTTGGGATGTTGTTAGAGCCCACCGGTTATTCCCGAAATTGCTACACCCGCTTCGCAATTCTTTTGGCTAACAACAATAAGGCTAAGAATCTTTTATATGGTGCACTTGGTAGACAAGAATATGATAGAATTTGCAATCTTTCAATCACAAGATGAAATTTAGAACACTCTCAAACATATCATGAGGGTTCGTACCAAATCAAAAAGTGCGCCAAACTGCTTACAAGCGTGAGTACAATAAATTCGAGATGCGCCTGGAGAGAGCATCGATGACATTTTCAATCGCTTTAATAAAGTAATTAATCAAATGAAAGTCGTTGATATTGAATATTCTCAATCTGAAAATGCCACCCATCTCTTGGCCGCAATCAACACCAAGGAGTGGGAGATGAAAGCTACCGCTATAGAAGAAAATGTTGATCTTTCAAGTCTTACTTTAGAATTGCTTTATAGTAAACTCAAGACTCATGAAATTAAAAGAGTTGATCATCCTAAGAAAGATAATTTAGCTTTGTAGCGATCCTCTCAAAAGGCTTTTGATGACTCTTGTGAATCTTCTTCCGATTTTCATTTGCTTGTTTATCCGCTATTCATGAAGAGGAGCTTGAAAGTATTCTCAAAACAGAGTTAGCTCTTCTAGCTAAGAAATTCACACGGCCTACAATAATGTGAGAAACAAAAGAGAGGTGGTCCAGAACATGCTATGAATGTGGTGAGCTCAATCATATCCGCAAATTGCCCCAAGTCAAAGGTAAGAGCAATCATAAGGAAGAAAAGCCACTTGGAAGAAGCCTCCTTTCAACAAATCAAGGTATGAGGCAAATAAGCTTGTGAAGGTCGCCACCGGTCCTTGCCGCTTTGAGGATCAATCCTTGAGCGATGTGGATACCGGGAGTGAGGAGGACAAGGAGGAGGAGATCCTCAAGGCAAAAAGAAAGGGAAGGCCAAAGACTTCACGGCATGTGCTTCATGGTCGACAAGACGACATTGATGATGATGAGGTATCTTTTTCTTATGATGAGCTTTCGCTAAATATGATTCTATAGTTGAGCAATTGCTTAGTCAAGATGAAGCGCTAGAATTTGTTATGACAAAAAATAAGAAATTAGAGTCAAAGATTAACAAATTGAAAGTAGAGCTTAAAACTGCTAAGACTCTTGAACCTGATGAATGTTTATCTTGTCATGCTATGCACTCATAAATTACTAAGTTACAATCTGCTCATAATATTTGTGTACAACAACTTGAGAATGCTAAATCTGAACTAAATGAAATTAAAAGTGCTCCTTGTGAAAAATGTTTAGAATCTAGTAAATTGATTGCTTTTGATGTTTTTGATTCTAGCCCTTGCACTTCATGCTTAGAAAAAGAACGTGAAATCAAAGATATCTTAGAAGCTGCTAGAGTCAAATATGCAAAGCTTAAGGACAATATTGAAAATACTACTTGTGCTTCATGTTCCACTCTTAAACTTGAAATTGCTTTGTATAAGGAAAAATATATGGATAAAACTTGTGATTCTTGTGTTAACTTGAGAAAAGAAAATGCTTACCTTCATGATACATTAGAAAATTTTTCTAAAGGTAAGAAACAATTAAACATGATTCTTGACAAGTCTAAAACTCCTTATAAGAAGCAAGGTTTAGGATTCAATTCTTTTCAAGACAATTCAAACCCAAAAGTCATTCAAGTCTTGGAAAAAGGTTTAATTGAATTCAAAACCCAACCTCGCAAAAACATCTTTTAAATCAGAGGTTTTGCCCAACCTTGTATTAATTCAAATGGTGCGCTTCTAGTGGTACCAAGTACCATTGCACTTATTGCAAAAGGGTGGACATTTGATTGAATATTGTTGGCGAGGTTGAAAAATGATAGGAAAAATTTTGATAGAATTTCATTCATGCAACCTAGAGCTTCTATGAGACATGGTAACACCGAAAAGAATAAACTCGGATTAGGATTTTTATCTCATGCAAATCATTATGTTTCTAGACATCCTAATTCTAATGTGTATCGATCAAGCGGTCCGATCACGGTGGTCACCGGCCCGACTGGTTTGGTCACCGGCCCGACCACAAAGACAAAGCGGCCGACCGCCATGGACAGCTTCAAGTCTCATTTTAATTTAAACATTGCTCATAACCGAATGTTAAATGAAATCAAGGATAGTACTTCGGTTTGTATACTCCTTGCAGACGTGTGTCTCAAGATCGATTCCTAAATCTTGTTTATCTAATCCCAAAGATTGAGACACATCGTTTTTACTCCTTGATTTTTAGGATTACCGCGAAAGGGAAGAACACGTGGTTCGTTGACTCGGATGTTCACGCCACATGACCGAACTCAAAATGGTTCACCTCTTTCACGCGAGCAACAGTGATGACTTCATCACCTTTGGAGATGATACACAAGGGCGAATTGAAGGAACATGATCAATTAGGGTAAACAACAAATTCATTCTAAAAGATGTCGCTCTTGTGGACAAGCTTAGGTATAATCTTCTTTCTGTTTCTCAGCTTCTTGATGATGGCTATGAGACTGGTTTTAAGAAAAATGCTTGTCGTGTGCTTGATTCTACTGGTGAGCTTGTGTTTGGAATCTCTAGAGTTGGTAGAATTTTGGAGCTGATTTTTCGTAATCTCTTGTCGGATCTCTTAAATGTTTGCTTACATCGCCTTCTCGATTTCGCTTTGGCATCGACGCTTGGGGCACATTGGTTTTGATCATCCGACACGAGTTAGCAACCTTGATCTCATGAGAGGTTTGCCTAAGCTCAAAGTCGTCAAAGATGTCAGATATGCGCCTTTGTAGGCATGGCAAACAAGTTGCCGCCACACCCTTCTCAGGATTATGGTTATGACTGACGGACCAGGACAGTTTGCTTCATATGGATACTGTTGGTCCGGCTAGAGTCCGGCCATCGGTGGAAAATGGTATATTCTTGTTATAGTTGATGATCTTTCTAGATATACTTGGGTGTTCTTTCTTACTTCAAAAGATGAAGCTTTTGGTTTTTTCATGACCTTGTTCTTCGCTTGGCTTCGAGCTTCCCGGTGCTTTGAGAGCGATTCGCAGTGATAATGGCACGGAGTTCAAAAATGCTTCTTTTGCTTCTTTTTGTGCTGAGCGTGGTATTGAGCATCAGTTCTCTTCTCCACACGTCCCTCAACAAAATGGCGTGGTGGAAAGGAAGAATAGAACCTTGGTCGAAATGGCTAGGACGATGCTAGATGAGTATAGCACACCGAGGAGATTTTGGGCCGAAGCTATTGCTACTGCTTGCTATATTGCAAATCGTGTCTTCTTGAGACCTTCTTTAGGCAAGACTCCTTATGAGCTTCGCTTTGGTAGAAAACCCTCTGCTTCGCATTTTCGAGTTTTTGGATCAAAATGTTTTATCCTTAAGACAGCAACTTAGATAAATTTGAATCAAGAACTTTGATGGGGTATTTCGGGTTATCCCGCTCATTCGAGGGTTTTCGAGTTTTTAATATTGAGACTAACATTATTCAGAGACTTGTAATGTCACTTTTGATGAGACTAGCCTCGAGCTAGATCAATTGCTCTGAGATGATTTACAGTGACAGAGAGTATTTTTGTGGAGGAAGATGAGGACGGCTAATGTTATTCCTCATCTGCTTCTTGCGAGGTGCCCATATTGATACAAGAACTCGCTACGCCTACTTCACCTTCAGCTGAGGCTCTCGCATCATCATCATCGCTGATCATGAGGTCGAAGAAACGACATCTCACCCGGCGCCCACTTCGCATTCAGAGACAAAGATCCTCCTAATGTATAATAGGTAATCTACATGAGCGAGTCACTCGCCCGGTATAATGATCCAAATCTCTACTCTCATTTGGCTTTTGTTGCTTCTTTTGAACCCCGCGATATATCACATGCTTTATCCGATTCTAGCGGGTAAATGCCATGCATGAGGAGTTAGAAAATTTTGAAAGAAACAAAGTTTGGAACCTAGTAGAACCTCCTAGTGGTCATAATGTTATAGGAACCCGTTGGGTGTTTAAGAATAAACAAGGTGAGGATGGTTCTGTGGTTAGAAATAAGGCCAGATTGGTAGCTCAGGGTTTCAGCCAAGTTGAGGGGTTAGATTTTGATGAGACATTTGCTCTGCTTGCTAGACTAGAAGCCATTCGCGATTCTCGCTTGCATTTGTCGCATCAAAAGGTTTTAAATTATATCGATGGATGTTAAAAGTGCCTTTTAAATGGTTTCATAGATGAGGAAGTGTATGTTAAGCAACCCCGGTTTTGAGGATCCTAAATATCCAAATCGTGTTTTCAAGCTATCTAAAGCATTGTATGGTCTTAAACAAGCCCCTAGAGCCTGGTATGATAGACTTAAGACCTTCTTGCTTAAAAATAATTTTGAGATGGGTAAAGTGGATAAAACTCTATTTATTCTTAGGCGTGACAATGACTTCCTGCTTGCTCAAATTTATGTGGATGATATTATCTTTGGTGGTTCCTCTAATGCTCTTGTTTCCAGCTTTTCTGACACTATGTCTAGGGAATTTGAGATGAGTATGATGGGAGAGCTTAATTACTTTTGGGACTTCAAATCAAGCAATGCAAGGAAGGAACTTTCATCCATCGACGAAGTACACTAAAGATCTTCTCAAACGCTTCAACATGGGTGATCGCAAGCCAATTTCCACTCCCATGGCAACTTCGATCGCTTTGGATCCAGATGAGGAAGGAGAAGTCGTGGATCAACGCGAGTACCGCAAAGATGATCGGCTCCTTCTCAGATTTGATGCCTCGAGACCGACATACACTTCACGGTATGCCTTTGTGCAAGATTTCAGCGCCTCCGAGAACTTCCCATCGCTAAGCCGTTAAGCGCATATTCGTGTATTTACACTCTACCCTCTTATATGGCATTTGGTATTCTGCTCTTCACTTTGTCCATTAGAGGTTTTTCGATTCGATTTTATGGGTCAGTTTGTTAGATAGGAAGAGTACCTCGTGCACTGTCACTTCCTAGGCACTTCTCTTGTATCTTGGTCTTCTAGGAAGCGGTCTTACATACACAATCCACTCACTGAGGCGGAGTATGTAGTCGCCGCTAGTTGTCAGAGCTGATTTTGTGGATGACGCCTACTTTGAAAGATTATGGGTTAAACTTTGCTAGTGTTCCTCTTTTCGTGATAACACTTCGCTATTAATATTGCTAAAACCCAAGCAACATTCTAGGACTAAGCACATAGACTTTCGCTTTCATTTCCTTAAAGATCATGTTGAAAAATGTGATATTGTGATGCACTTCAGAGAGTCCAAGCTCAATTGGCGTATATTCTTACCAAGCCTTTAGATCAAACCGATTTTCCTCCTTAAGAAGCGAGTTAGGGTAATTTATCCTTATGGGTTGGTTTGAGGGGAGTTTGATCTTTTCTTATCTTTCCTTGTTCTTTTGATTTTTATTGTTCTTTTCCGAACTTAGTGATCTTTTCAACTTTTTAAGTTTTTAGGCTTTTTAATTGCATCTCATTGTGTCATATTGCATTCATATAGAAACTCCATCAAGTGGTTACAACAAATGGTATGAAAAATCCAAAAGATGCATTGTAATATAAGATTTTCACTTATCTTTTAAAGTTGATGAAGCTTTGCCTATTACCCTTTAGAGCTTTTGTATTTCAATTCTTGCTCAATGTCATGTCTAGTTCTTTGACTTGCTAGAATTATCATGCTTTTACATGTGTAGCTAAGTCTTTGCTATATGAGCTAGAACCTTTAAACAACTCAAACTAAAAATTGCAATTTGTGGATGTTTTAGCGAGTTGCGTAATTAGTGCTCCTCTTGTGACATTGGCCCCGCTGTAATTGCTTTGTTAGCTCTTTGATCTAGAATTGACCATTACTTGAGCTTTTGTGTTCTTGAGATTCTAAAAGTACTCATGTGAAAATGAAAATCAAGATTGTCTTATGCTTAAAATGTGACAAACTATTCTTACGAGACCGCTTGTCAAATGACATGAACTTGGAGATAGTTTGATGATCCGACGATCTCATGGGGACCGCTTGTCGAAATGACATGAACCTCAAGATTTGTCGCCTGTAGAAGCTTAGAAAGAGTTTGTGGATGGCTCCTAGTCCAGGATCTTCTTTACTAAGATATACCTTTAAACAACTTTTGGTCGAAGCTTAGGATGAGTTTGTGGATGGCTCCTAGTCCAGATCTTGTCACTAAGTTAGATCCTTAGTCAACTTCAATATTCAATGCAAATGAGAAAAATGTTGACAAATGGGCGCTATAAAATTTTGAGCAAAATGATTCAATACGGACTTGATTGACTCTTCATGTGGTCTTTGTTAGATTTTTGATCTCACTTTGATAATTTGACATGGCCAATTTCACTTTAGGATCCTCGTTGATGAACTTGTTTGAATTTGAAGCGTTGCTTAAATTGATCAAATCTATCGCTTTACTTTTGAGCCTTTGTGCTTAGCTTTGATATATATGTCTTACCATGATCTTGCTAGCGTATTGCGGCTTGATATGTCGTTTGTGCAATATTAGAGATACTAGCTTGTTCTTTTGGGTAATCTCCAAAGCTTCTTGTAATAAAAAAATTGAAAATACAAAAATTGAAGCCACCCATTGCACTTCATGCATATTCCTCTTTATGCTTCTTTTGTTTCGCTTCTTTCTTTATTCTCTATTTGTTATCCTGGATGAGAGGAAGGCGTGATTCCTTGATGAATCCATTGTCAAAGGGGAGAAGTGAAAAGATATTTCTTTGGGAGATGATGTGTAATATTTCGCTGCTACTCTTATTTGGAGTAGATGTGTTAATGAGAAGATTGGGGAGAAGTTTATACAAAGGGAGAAACTCAAAATTTGAAATTTGATGATCATAGTGAGGGGAGTTCTTGAATTGCATTCTTTTATACTCACAATGATCATAGGTCAATTGAACAATTGTTTATTCATATGGACCTCATGTGAGAATTTTGACCCGCTTCGAAATTAAAGTTTTATGCTTATTTTTGCTTTGTCTCACATGCCTATACTATTCGATGCCGCTTGGTCATTTTCATTGCTTTTTCTTGCTTATGGACCAAGTTGTGCTTTTGTGCGAAAACTACGAGTAAACTCGCTTTCAAACCTCTTACTTCCATTTTTCGGATAATTGCCAATGTGTTCATCAAGGGGAGATTGTGGATTTCATGGGGATATGCTCCGATCTTAGGATGATGTGACAATTGGCAATGGCGCTTACGGTTTGTCGCTTCACGCGCTTTCGACAAAGTTACTGTGCTTATCGCTCAGGCGGTCCGACCGGTCCTTGCCGGCGGTCCGACCGGTCCCATATCGGCTTGGACCGGCCATCCGGGCGGTCGGACCGGCGATGACCAAAAGTGTTCAAATCGAGTGGGCCAAAAATAGGTGTTGTAGACAAGTAAGGGGATCCCAATGCACTTGGTCTCATAATTTTGGAGTCTCCAAGAAGAAGTTCTATTGATTTAAGTTTCCGAAGGTTTCGGTTTTGGGAGCTTGAATTTCGGCTAAGTCTATATGGCGGTCCGACCGCTCACGGGAGCGGTCCGACCGCCATGGCGGTCCGACCGACCACCGAGCGGTCGGACCGTGAACTACTTGAACGTCGCCAACTTCGTGGCGATGTTGTTTTGTTAGGTCAAAGTCATTGGTTTCATGGCATATGATTTGCATGATGCATGTTTTGACTAACATGGGTCAAGTTGTGAAGAACTTGTTCCCGAATCGTGTTTTCTTGTCCGTGGTTGTGCAGTGGCTTGGTGGTCAACGACGGTCAACGGCGAGGAGAATCGGGACTAGACTTGAAGAGTTGAGGTCCGAACGATCGACGATGCGGGGGAAGTCAACGACTCAAGCGTGACACAAGATGGACAATGGTGACCTATTGGCAAATCCATGACGCATGGTGAAGCGGTTTAGGTCAAAAGGTTAAAGACGGCGCTGGCGAGCGTGCGTATGTGACCCGCTTGTTAGTGGGCCTTAACGGAGCCCAATTAAGTCAAACCCTAAGAGTTTTAGGCCTCCACTATAAATAGGAGGAGATGGTGGTCGCACTCTCTCTCTCGCCTTTTATGTTTCAAAACCCTAATTGTCTTTAGGGAGTTGAGGTGGAGGCTAGGGCTCTTGATGGTTTGTGGTGAATTTCGTGATCCTTGATTGTCTCTCGATCCATGATGGTGTGGATGTAATCCACTTCAATCACGAAATCAATCTATGCAAGGTTTGCTTGAGATAAGTCTCTTTTCGTTCTTGCTTTCAATTTGGTGATTTTAGGGCTTTCCTTGATCCGCGAGTTTGTGATTGATTCTTTCACGTGAATTAGCTTGCTGTGATATGTGTGAATCTATCTAGCATCATCTTGATCATCAATCTCTCACGAACAAGCTTTAGGATCAAGTTTTCGTTCTTGCTCGGTTTTAGACCTTCGTTAATCAATTGGCAATTGCTCAAGATCGCTCCAAGAATTATCATAATATTCAATTGGAATAGGTCCTCAATAGCATATAGAAGGTGTGTGCAAAGTTTCATAAAGATTAGAGTTGAGAATCAAAAGTTTCACCTAATTGCAAGTTCGCCATCGGCCGATTTTATCATTGCAGATCGGTTCGAGTCGGCGGTCGATCATCCCGTCATCACGGCCGATCGATTTTGAGCGGTCCGACCGCCAAAGACAACGCCGGTCGATCGCCGCAATCGGTCCGACCGGTTGAGTATAACGGTCGACCGCCCGTCTTTGTGAGTCTTGGTAATCTTAGTTGATTTTGTTATATTGCTTAGGGTTTAATTGGATTCAATACTAGTCTTCCATTTGTCTTGGTACATTGATCTTCATAGCTTTCTAATAGCTACTTGAGTTAAATTGTATTGAGTTCATAATTTGTGAAAAAGTGAGCGTGCTCCTATTCACCCCCCCTCTAGTCGCCTTTACGGTGCAACAAATACCCCGGTCTGCTCATAGCGTGACCCATGTGGCCCATGAGGAGTTGTGTGGTGGGATTAGTCCCACATTGCTTGTCTTAAGTGAGTTGTAGTAGTATATAATGCATGTTGGATCCAAACGTAGCACCTCCGGGTTAACCCTTTTACACGAAGCGAGGACGAAAGTGTAAGTGAGGTGCTATGTGTGCAGTGTCGCCTTACGGTGGGGTGGGTATTGAGCCGATTTTGGGTCGTGGTGTTACATCGAGCTCTGATGATCTAACTATATCACTAGGCACTCTGAGCTACAATACCCAGAGCTACAGTACTCTGAAACCAGTTGAGAGGGATCATCAAGTATCACCGTTTAGACCATCCGATACAAGGCAAGATCCGACCATTCAAACTGAACATTCTAACAACCGAAACATTCACAAACACAAATGTCAATGCAACCCAAACAACAATTATTCAACATCACAAAATCTACAATCAGTCCACATGGTGGTCTAACAATCTCCACCTTGATGAGTACATTAGCAATACTTAATAAAACTTGAGTTGAATTTTCAAAGAAACGAAACAAAGAAAGTTTCAAAGCTGCAAAGCAAGAAATTTTGACAAATCACAGCAATAGTCGTAAAGCAAAGAAATAAACAACAAGAGTAAAAATAGCAAATAAAAACACATCGTTAACAAACAGTTATGGCAGAAAAACTCCCCCTCAACACAAGGGGAGCAGATTGAAGCAGATTTCTCCTATTTTTCTCCCCCCCTTGACAACGTAATCATCAAGAACTTCGGAGAAGGAAAAAATCTCAAGCAAGGAGAGTAAAAATCAAGAAGCTTTGTAGATTATCCAAGTCACTGCGCATTGATTTAATAGATTGACCAAGCCATCTTTTTTAGTAGAGCTATCTAGATCATATAAAGCCATATGCCATATAGCAATATCAAAACAAGTCTTTTAGAATGATTAAGCAATTTAAATTACTGACAAATATCTCAACAATGACCCAACCGATTATAATGAGCACAATGAGATATCACAAAGAAAAGTTAAAGCCTAAAAGTGAGGCACACTTTAAATCTAGATGAACTAGCAGTCTCATGTAACAACCTATTAGTCCAACTCAAGTTTTAAGCATGTGGCATGCTTGTAGCATACTTCTTGTCATTTGAGCACTTTTTCTGCCCTTTTTTGTTTATATATACACACACACACATATAAACAAAAAGGGCACAAAAAGTGCTCAAATGACAAGAAGTATATATCTTTTCCATTTTCTCTTTCTCATTTTTTATATAACATGCCAATTTGAGTGAACATAAAAAAATTACAATAAGAGACATGAGCCTCAAAGTCAAGATTTAAAATAAGACTCACAACCAAGCTAATACTTGTCGATGAACGTCACAAAGAAATAATTATAATCAATCTAGTCACAGTATTCCGCCATGTCATATTTAGTTCAAATGTGGCAAAGTAATCATACCCAGTAATGATCACGGCTACACAACACATGAGTAAATATGATAAAGAGAGCTCTACACCTCAATTGATTTCAATGGCTTGGACTTGATGAATTGTTTGACAAGTATAATAAACAAGGCTTCTCACAAATTAAAAAACAAGCTCCCCTCAAAATAATCGCATAGGATGCAACACACCTAACTCACTTCGCAAAAGAGCAAACTATGCAGAATCAAGTGGTTTTGTGATAATATCAACAACTTGCAAATCTGTATCAACAAAATGCAAAACAACATCTCTAATTTCCACATGGTTTATAAGAAACTGATACCGAATATCAACGTGTTTGGTTCTTGAATGTTGCATAAAAATTTTAGCAATACAAATAGCACTAGTGTTATCACAGAAAAGTGGTACACTACCCAATTCTAAGCTAAAATCCTTAAGTGTAGCTGACATCCACAACAATTATGAGCAACAACAAGCAGCAGCTACATATTCAGCATCAGTAATGAAAAGTGCAACAGACAACTATTTCCTAGAAGCCAAAGAAACAAGAGATGTGCCTAAAAAGTGATATGTGACAGAGGTACTCTTTCTATCAATTCTACAACCCCAAAATCTGCATCTGAATAAGTTCTAAGGGTAAGGTATGATTAAGAAGAATACCATAGACCAAATTCTAAAGTTGATTGAAGATACCTGAAAATGCGCTTAACTGCCTAACAATATGAAACACGTGGGGAAGCTTGAAAGCGAGCACACAGACATACAGTAAAGTGAATGCCTAGCCTTGAAGCAGTGAGATACATAAGTAAAACAATCATACTTCTGTATTCTTTTTGAACAACAGGTTCTCCATCCTCGTCAGGGTCTAACACTGCATTGGACCCCATTGGTGTGGAGACTAGTATACTTGTCCCCATGTCGAAGTGGTGAAGGAGATCCTTAGTATACTTGGTTTGATGAACAAAAATACCCAGCTTTGATTGCTTGATCTGAAAGCCTAAGAAGAATGTGAGTTCACCCATCATGCTCATCTCAAATTCACTGCTCATAGTATCTGAAAACTTGGAAACAAGAGCATGAGAGGAACCACCAAAGATGATATCATCCACATAAATCTGAAT
The DNA here is from genome assembly GCA_036346395.1 of Hsuehochloa calcarea. NCBI lineage: Eukaryota > Viridiplantae > Streptophyta > Magnoliopsida > Poales > Poaceae > Hsuehochloa > Hsuehochloa calcarea. Next base: position 33,455,356 of record CM070597.1, read on the forward strand.
GAGTAAAAGATCATTGCCATGCTTGAGAGTAAATAAAGTTTTATCTAATTTCCCCATTTGAAAGTTATTTTTAAGCAAATATAATTTAAGTCTATCATACCATGCTCTAGGTGCTTGTTTTAAACCATATAAAGCTTTGAATAGTTTATAGACATGATCAGAAAATTTAGGATTTTTAAAACTAGGTTGTTGTCTTACATACACTTCTTCCTCAATAAAGTCATTACGAAAAACGCTCTTAACATCCATTTGATACAACCTGAAACCCTTAGATGCTGCAAATGCTAAAAGGATTCTAATGGCTTCTAATCGAGCAGCAGGTGCAAAAGTTTCACCAAAATCAAGACCTTTAACCTGGGTAAAACCCTGAGCCACAATTCTAGCCTTATTTTGAACCACAACACTATCCTCACTTTGTTTATTCTTCAAAATCCATTTGGTTCCAATAACATTATGACCATGAAGAGGTGAAACTAAAGTCCATACTTTATTATGCTAGAAATTTTCTAACTCCTCATGCATAGCATTAATCCAAGACTCATTAGATAAAGCGTGACTTACATCTGGGGGTTCAAAAGAGAAAACAAAAACAGCATGAGCATATAAGGCATCAAGTTATACCTGTTGCGAAGAACTCTCTCATCTAACTCACCAATCATTTATTCAGGAGGATGACATCGTTGAATATGCAGAGGAGCTCGTGGTATCGTAGGTGACATGGTATAGCAGTAGTGGCCTCTACCTCATTAGAGGTAGGATCAAAGCCACTAGTTGTAGACTACATCGGTGTAGATACATGTGTCGAAGTATGAATCAGGGTTATCCTTTCATTGTCATCGAGTCATAGAAGATGTCTTCGATCACGTCATTTACTCAGATAATCGCATTATCGGGTCTAGTACTAGGACTAGCCTCATCAAAAGTGACCTCGTAGGTCTCAACAAATTTTGTTAGTTTCTAAGTTGAATACACAATAACCTCGAGTGTGAGCTGCATATCTAAGTAAAATGCCATCTAAGGATCTAGATTCAAATTTATCAAGATTTCCATATTTAAGAATAAAATATCGACATCCAAACACCCTCAAGTGAGTAATATTAGGAGAATGACTAAAACGAAGTTCATTAGAAGTCTTATGCAATTTAGCTCGCAAAAATACTTTATTAGAAATGTATCAAACGGTGGAGATAGCTTCAGCCTAAAACTTCCCAGGTGTAGCATGTTTATTTAACATTGTTCTAGCCATCTCAACCAACATTCTATTTTTACGTTCTACAACACTGTTTTGTTGTGGCACACGAGCAGAAGAAAATTGATGATCTAACCCTTTTCCAAAACAAAAAGAAGCAAATGATGGGTTCTTGAATTCAGTTCCATTATCAATTCTAATTGCTCTAAGTGCTCCTCGAGTTCAGTGGCAAGTCTAAGGGTAAGCTCTCTCAAGTGACTAAAAACTTCGTCCTTAGATGCCATGAGAAAGACCTACGAGTATCTAGAGTAATTATCAACAATAATAAGAACATACCATTTACTTTCAACTGACTGAACTCTATCAGAACCTACAGTATCCATATGCAACAACTGACCAGGTGCATCAGTCATAACAAGTATGAGAGGAGGATGTGATGTAGATATCATCTTACCGTGATGACAGGGTGAAGAAATAAAATCCATTGATTTTTCAATTTTGACATTAGGCAATCCTCTAACAAGATCCATATTACTGATACGAGCAAGATGATTAGAACCAATATGACCTAGTCTACGGTGCTAGTGGTGTAAATCCTTAGAATCAGATGAAACAAGACATCTAAGATCAGAGGATGATGAATATGAAAAGTTACCCTTAAACAAACGACCAACTTGAATAATTTCACATACTAGATCGCCAGATAAATCTAAAATGCAGCATGAAAGCTTTTTAAAGCTCACCTCAAAATTATCGTCTATCAACTGGAAAACTGAAAACTGATTATAGCTCAACATACTGACAAGAGCAACGTCTTTTATAATAAATTTGTCGTTGACGCGCACAGTACCTTTTGCAAGAACTCGTCCTTGAGCATTATCTCCAAAAGTAATCATCGCATTACTGGTGGCATGAGTGTGGGAGGAGAATCATCTAGAGTCTCCGGTCATGCAACGAGAGCAACCGGAGTCAATGAACCATATGTTATCCTTCCGCTTGCGATGAGCCTACAAAGCACGGACAATCTTCGGTATCTTAGTACTAGGGTTAGACAATAAAGATTTAGGTAACCAGTACTGAGATACATGATAAACAGAAGCAACAGCAGGTAGAGACAACGAATTTTTAGATTCTGGGCACTACCAATCCGACCACGCTTGTCGTGTTTGGTCGACCACCTACCGGTATGACCGCGTCACGTATACCCATTCGACCGGACCACACAAAAACTCCCAAATATGCAGAAAATTGTTTAGAGGGAGCAAAGCGATGATGAGAAGCTTCATCAAACTCCACTCCAGTACGAGAAATCTTTCTTAACCTATCTTTCTTTTCTTTCTTTACTTTTTAAAAATAAAATTGAACCAAATGACCCTCTCTACCACAATGAGTGCATTTATACTTATCTTGATGAGAAGTCGTATCTATTGCTTTTACAGCACCCACTTGGGTAGATGAATCCTTTGCAATACCAGACGATTTAAAGATAAATTATTTTGGTTCAAATTCTACTTCAAATTTTTCAGGTTCAAGAAGCTCAACAATCTTAGGAGGATTATTCTTGGCATGTTCAACAGAATTAAATCCTAGACCCTGATGCTTAATACTCACTTTTGACTTGTTTAGGATCATATTCAAAATTTTCTTACCAAAAGAAAATCTCTCTAAAGTGTCCTTGAGATACTCATTGTCTTTAACTAAGGTGAGACAAGTTGTACAATTCACAGATTCACTCACAAGTTTGAGATACTCATTATCTTTAGCTTAGGTGAGACAAGTTCTGTAATTAACAGTTTCACTCATAAGTTTCTTAGAAGCACTAGACTGAGCTAATCTTTTATTTTTTAGCAAAATCATTAAGTTTTGGACCGTTAGAGCAAGAACATATCTCGTGATAAAGTGTCTGTTGAACTATTTCATGAGATGAATTAAGTCTAGCTTATAGCAATCCACAATTAGAACAAGTTTTAGTTTGAGCATTTGAAATACTTGACTCTAAACATGTAGATGAACTAAGCTTGAGCTTTTCAATTTTGTTATTTGTAAGTTTTAAATTTTCATCACAAGAGTCATGTGGCAACCTTAAATCATCAAAATTAGCATTTACATTCCTAAGTTGAATCAACTTTGAGGCATTCATTGACTCAGCAGTCTCCAACTCAGAATGTAAAACCTGAAAAGACTCACAAGATTCTTTATCAAGAATATAAGCTTTAAGTCTATTGATTTCAGAAATTAAGCTTTCAACAAGACATTATTTTCTTTTTTGACTTTTTCAGTTCAATAGCAAGTTTAATCGAATCATCTTCAAGCTCATCATATGATAGTCTTACCTCATCGGGATCACTGTCATTATCGTTGTCATTGTCATTTTTCGCCATGAAGCACATACCCATGAAGTCATCGTTGTTCTTCTTCTTATCTTTAGCATCATCTTTGTCGTGGTGGTTGTTGTCACAACTTTCATATTCCACATCACTCAGATGAAGATGCTCGATAGCAGAGCGAACCTTTTCAGCAAATTTCTGGCAAAAATTGCCACCCTTGGTGTTGTTGTTCTTGAATGGCTGACGACGATAATTCTTGTCTTCCTTTATCACCTTCCCTTTGAGCTTGGGATACTCCATCTTAATCCAGTCTGGTTCACCACACTCATAGCACTTGATTGAACTTGACATGCCACCTCGCTTCCTCATCCTCATGTTGTTGAGTACCTTGTATGCTCGAGAGGAGATCAACACTAAATCCTCTTCAAGGAGCTGTTCGAACTGTTCCTTTGAAAAAAGACGACAAAGCAAACACATGAAAAGAACTTGACGAAGCAGGCTGCATGGGGTTAGTTACAAGTGCTAAAGATGAAGATTTATCAATCTTAGATGGAAAAGCATCCATCTCATATGTGTTCAATCTAGAGAAAAGATCATCTATGGTTAAAGTATCTAGATTGACAGTTTGGTTGATAGTTAACCACTCAAAACCTAAATATCTCTAAATTTTAGTTGCATTATCTTCATCAGTAGGAATAACATTAACACCACGTAAATTACTTAATATTTTTTCAAACCAAGCAAAAAGATCATCAATAGCTTTTCTAGACTTCATAGCAAAATCAGAATATTCTTTTTAATAAAGATTTTTACGCACTCTCTTAATTTTAGTGGTTCCTTCAAGATAATCGCAAAGAGTTTTTCATATTAAATTGGCTGACATAATATGAGCTACACGATCAAATTCTTTACGTGAAATCCCTTGAAATAGTAAGTTACGAGCTTAAGCATTTAAATCAACATCTATTTTATTTAAATTAGTAACAGTAACTAGAATCTCATATGGTCTAGCAACCTTATTCCAAACATCATTACCTTGAGTCTCAATATAAACTTGCATACGACACTTCCAGAAAGCAAAATCAGTACCATCTAGTATGGGGATGATTCACATACCTCTCTGACAGCATAGCAACATGCTCTAGTACCACTTGTAGGATTAGATACGACAATAAGAGGGGGAGGTGAATGATTGTAGTGCCTTCTTTTTGAATTACCAAGAGGATATGCGTTGGATTCAACTGACAACCGAATACAACGTACTCGTACGAGATGCCTCCTCGTTGTCATGGTCGAAACAACTCTGATCGGTTATGTCAATTGATGCTATTGTTGACAACCAGATGACCAGCACAGCACATGATTGAAGACGATTAAGACGACCTGATCAACTGGAGTTTCGACCACCTAGTCGAAAGAGGTTGTCTATTAGATTCTCCAGTCCTAAGACTTCAGAACATCCGCACTGCTTGGAACGAGAACAAGTCGAAGACCACTCAGAACAAGAACAAGTCGAAGACTGATCAACATAAGTGCTGGTCGAAGACAGAAGAACATGCAGCCGATGATGACTAATCTTTCTTGAGTAGATCTGATCTATTATTTCTGAAACATGTTTTGCGGCTACAAAGTGCTCTCACGGCACTCCTCAAACCCTAGCACAAAAACACTAAAAAGTTTTCTCCGAAAGTTGTCACCAAAAGCCTCCAAAGTCTCTAAAAACTCCCAACCTCTTCGGTCTCTATATGCTAGAGCCCTAAACAGTGTCCTTAACAACACGGACACATAATCCTATCTCTTCTGAAAATCAAGAGACCCGAAACCCCTCAAATCCTGGGTTTTTTTAATATCTCTAAACCTTCTAGTTATGAACGCCTTCCATAACTCCTCACGTGTCGAAGCCTTCGGGCCCGCACCTCCCGTAGCTTCTCCCCGCAGCATGCATTCACCTTTGATTCCCATGTGCCCCAACGTGAGCATGACCACCTCGTGACATCCACGACCACCTGAACCTTGGATTTCTCCATCCTAGTTCTGGGCTTCCTTGTTATCGACCATGATCGTCTCCATGCCTAACCAGCATATTTGATCTATTATTTTTGAAACATGTCTGGTTCTCCAACTTGACCAAAATCAGTTCACACACATATCACACTCTCATCTATCAATAAACACGAACCAGATCATCCACGACCTTAAAATCCAGCTTTCGGAAAACAACTCAAAACTACTCTGTAAAAACCGGTCTTACTGCTATGTACACGCCGGTCATATCGCTGGCCAACCAGATACGAGTACTCGAGGTACTCGAAGAATACAAGAATTGGAGCACTCGAAGCCTACGACCACCGATCAGAAGCCTACGACCATCGATCATCGACCAGGCACTGTAGTTTTCGACCATCGATCAGTCACTGTAGCTTTTGATCATCGACCAGTCACTGTAGCTTTCGACTATCAACCATGCATTTGAACTCGACGATCGACCGATCATCGTAGCTTCCACCAACGACTCGATCGCCCTTTGTACTCAGACGCACTCGACTTATGATCGAGTATATTCCTCGGTTTTCGAGCTACAGATTTCGGACCTCTATCACTTTTTCGAGCTACAACACTCGTGAGATACAAGATGCTGAGCTACATTACTCGGAGCTATAGTACTCTGAACTATATCACTCGGCACTCGGAGTTGCAATACTCTGAAACCAGTCGAAAGGGATCATCGAATATCACCGTTTAGACCACCCGATACAAGACAAGATCCGACCATTCAAACAGAATATTCCAATAACCGAAACTTTCACAAATGCAAATGTCAATGCAACCCAAACGTTAATTATTTTTCATCACAAAATCTACGACATGGTCTAACAACAGCTAACATGACATCATTGTACATATCTTTGTATATGACTTTTTGTTGTTATATTCATGCCATCTGTAGAAATTATAGAGTTAATTTAGAGACAACATATTATAAATTATCTTTAGTTTTATTTATAGAATTATAACACGAGTATCTATTATGTTGGGTACATGGCCTACCAATAGTAGTATTATAACAGTCAGTACGAGCGAAATCTCACTGACAGGTGGGCCACAGAACAGACAGCTCAACACGTGGGCCCCGCACCTTATCCCCGTTCCCACGCGCAAACAAAGCCCGCCGCCCCATAGGCGCACCTCCACCTCGCGCAGGCGCGGCGCGGGAGGCCCCACGGCACGGCACGCCGTGGGAGTAGCTGACTAGCTGTGCAGCTCCCCAGAAACTACCGTCTCTTTTCGCCCGGCCAAAACAGAGGGAGCAAAGCGAAACGAGCAACGGGGGGAAAAAAACCTCCCCTCCCACGAATCGATCGAGCCCGACTCGCTTGGCGTTTGCTCCCGTCCCGTACGCGCCATCCTCCTCTCGACCTCTCCCCCAAATCCGGTCTCCTACCCCGTGACTCCCTCGCCCACCCAACGATCCCGACCCAATTCTGAGGCGGCGCGGCGAGGCCACCGCCCGCACCGCGGGGTAAGAGGGGAGGAGCCGGGCCCGTTCGGTCGGGGGTCGGGGAGAGATGTTCGCGAGCCGGCCGGCGGTGCACCCGGTGGAGGCGCCGCCGCCGACGGATCCGGTGGAGCAGCCCACGGGGGTGCTCATGAAGGACCTGCCCGGGATGCCTGGCACGCCTGGGGGGCTCGGCCTCCGCCTCGCTCAGTTCCTCTTCGCCGGCGTCGCGCTCGCCGTCATGGCCTCCACCAACGACTTCCCGTCCGTCACCGCCTTCTGGTTCGTCTCCCCCGCCCGGTTCTACGTACCCTTCTCTCCCCATCTTAGTTTCTTCTCTTCTGCTTTATTTCACTTCATTACCCAACTGCTTGTTTAGGTTTTGAGCATCGCGTTACATTTAGTGTGGATCGTTGGTTTAGAAAGGGGACATGATGTGATTTGTGCTGCTTAGTTGGTAAAGTGTGTGTACACTTTGGAAGTTGGGTGCCGTGGGGAACTCGCTATTGGATAGTAAGGCTCTGGGCACATCCTGTGTTGGAATTTAGCTCAATTCGGTAATGGTCCGCGGAATCTTGGAGCACTGTTTGTAACAGTCCTGCCTCAGTTGAGAGTGAACCGGCAGTGTGCATTTTGCGCTGGTTTTCTTTCACCGTTTGGGTCTATTCCGACCAGTGTTATCATCTGGGTTGGTTTTGACTTACTGAATTTGGATCTAGTCCCAGGCTTTGAGCGATTAAGTTGCAAGTCCTATAGTTGCGTTTAACTACTGGTCTTTTTGGTCAAAATTTCTCCACTTGTGCCCCTCGTGTCCAGCCATGTTTGAAAGCCACAGGGTGCCTCAGCTTTTGCTTTATTGAATCCTGATTGCCATTTAAGGACCTGTTTGGTATAGCTCCAGATTCTAATTTTCCATATTCTGTTATTGATTCTCGAGAATCCACTTCTCTAAGAATCTGAGTCATCTGTTGAAACCGTTTGGTGGTAGGTTGGCTCCAAAAATCATACGAGGGAGGATTAGAGGCAAATAGACTATGTGACCTACTTCAATTGTATTTGTGTAACTCAGTGGCATTTGTGGGTAAAATCCTTCAACTTCAGAGGGTATTTTCGTTTCTGAAGGTTGGATTCTCACGAGAATCTGCTGGAAGACTGCTTCTCGTTGCTAGTTCATTTTTGAGACAGCTCCTCGCGAGAAGCAAAATCTAGTGGTTTTGATAATCAGGGTGTTTGGTACGGCTCCATGAAAATCGATTGAGAAGCTGGGAGTGGAAGCTGTATCAAACAGGGCCTAAATTGGAAGAAAGATCAAGAGAGGGAACAGGAGGAGGCAAATCTTCTAAATTTTGAATGTAAGTTATAGATTATGAGGACTAGAAGACTTGAGCTCATTTCTAGTGCCCCGAGATATTGTAGTTCCACTAGTATATGGTGTTGGGGATCATATCTTTGGACCCCAATGCAAAAATGGACATTATCTTTGGAGTTCAAATTTCAGAACTAAAAAGGTGTTGGTAGAGTTGGAATTTGGACAACTAAATATATATCTCCTGTCAACATTTAAGTATAGACCAAACTTAAACATTGCTCCACATCATGATCGAATCAATGACAACTGTTCAATTGACCATGTAATATTCATCTGACCTCTTGATCATATCCTGATCTGGGCCCTGCTCGACCTTGAGATGAGATGGGCTTGGGTTGTCCTAGATTGGTCGTGGGACTAGGTTATGCATGGGCCAGCCTTTGCCCTTTGGTTGAGTTAAATGATTGGGCATGGACTGGACTGAACCTAGTCCCAGGTTGGACTTTGACAAGGCTTACGTTAGGATAATCTTGCTATAATATCTATATCCTTTCTCTGGATAACAATAGTTTTCACATGATTTCCTTCCTTATGCCCCCCAAAAATGTAATGTATGTACTTCATCGTTTTACAAGTGTTTGTGAAGTTTCATTTTATGCATTTCGCCTATGGATACGGTGATACTGCAATACACAATTTCCTAAAAACAAGGATATGTTGATACAGCGAGTATATATGTATTTAAAAAATTTAAAAATGTAAAGAGGCTACGAGAGATTGAGACAATGAGATTACCTTGATGAAAACTATGTATTTCTTGCATCCTAGCCAACAGCCATTTTTGGGCCGGTCGAGCTCCTCAATTCCTCAGTCCATGCAAATAAGTCATGTAGAGTGGAGTATCGCCGTATCGGTGTAATATCGTGTATGGGAATGGCTGTTGGGCAAAGTATTGGAGTATCATAGCATGTCACAACATAGGGGCCTTACTAATACATATAAGTACAGTCTCTTGTTATTAGTCATTACAAATTCGTTTTTTAGCTACCTAAAGTGATTACAAATTCGTTTTTTAGCTACCTAAAGTGTGCAACCCAAATATTCCATCGTATGTTCTCCTTCTGCTGTATTGAACTCACAGTCTCTTGTCATTAGTCATTACAAATTCATTTTTAGCTACCTAAAGTGTGCAACCTCAATATTCCATCGCATGTTCTCCTTCTGCTGTATTGAACTAAGTACTTGTCCTTAGTAAACTAAACTGCATTTCTGTTTTATAATTTATGAAACTTCCGTAGGCAAAACGGTAGGTCATCACATTATCTACCAGAATAGCACAGAGATCCCAATAACACATGGCAAGCAATGGGAGACAAGCAACCCTTTTCTCTTTCTGCTAACATATATGTTTCCTGAATTAGTTTAGCATGTAAGAGGAGATTAGCACTTTTACATCCATGGTTATTAAGGTGGTAAGGCGAGGCGAGGCGAGGCGACTCACCCCCCTCACACCTTTTAAGCGCTAAGGCGCGGGGCAAGCGGCGCCTTACATATCCTAAGCGCGCTAAGGGAGTAAGGAAGTGGAGATGAAAAGGATTTAAAAAGAGAAAAAAGAAACCACTGCGCCGTACGCCGATTCTCGTTGATGCACGCTGGGCCAGCCCATTACTTTATTCATCAGGCATCGTCGATTCGTCGCAATCCACGCCGACTTTATCTCCTCGCCTCGCGTCCGCGTCCTCTCTGCAAACGTCCGCTGGTGAAGAGGTGATGGGCGACGGCGACGCGTGGAGGCCGAGCTACAGGGACGGGATCAGCGAGATGGAGGCGCCGTCGCCTAGGGTTCCAGGCGACTGCTACTCCCCAGCCCGCCGCTCCCCTGCTCCCCCGACTCACCGCTGGGTCTCCCCTGCTTCCTCGACGCGCGGCCGGGCCTCCCCTGCTCCCTCGACGCGCCCGCCCTTGCTCCCTTGCCCCCTCTCCCGCCGGCTCCGGCTCCCGATGTCGCCTCGAGCTCTCTCCGCCGGATCCGCAGACGGGCCTCCTCTCGCTCCGCCTCCGCTCGGATCTGCTCGCAACGCCAGCAGGCGATGGCGACGACAAGGCGGGCGACGCTATTCTCGGCAGCGCCTTACCGCTTAGGCCATGCCTTAATAACCATGTTTACATCTAAAATTATCATATTAGTCTTTTTTATAATTTCCCAGTTTAGTTTAGCTAAGCCTTCTTCTTGGGCAAGTAGGTATCTCCGGTTTGTTACTTATTTGCTGATTATAAGGGCATGCTTGTGCACAACACAACAAAAATTCAACTTTTTGCATTAGTGTTATATATGTTTTTGAAATCATCCGATGCATGGATGCTATGGATTTTTTTTAAAATTTTAATGAGATAGACATGGGTGTACATTTTTTGTTGGCTCCAATTTATACTGAGCAACAAGGATAGTGTCAATGTTTTGGAGTTAAAAGAAAACTCTGCTGTCTAGTTTCTTGGCTTTGTGTCTGCTGCAGTCAAGTCTCTCTCATAGCGCCATTCTGTATTTCTTTTAGACATCCTCAAGGTTTTTTTAAATCTTGAAATCCTGTAACTTTTTTCACCATAGCAAATTGATGAATTGTTATTTTGGCCAGCTACCTTGTTGCAGCAACCATTTTGCAATGTCTCTGGAGCTTTTCACTTGCCATTGTGGACATATATGCATTGCTCGTCAAACGTTGTTTACGAAATCGCAGGGCTGTCTGTCTATTTACTATTGGAGACGGTGTAAGTGTTCCTCTTTCTTCTGCTTACGAAATACATTTGGTCAATCTACCATTATCTTTTGTATGATTTAAAGGATCTGTGTTGCTGAGAAATACCTCAAAAGTGCTACCTGCAGTGAACTTGTCCATGATAAACGCAAACATACTGCTTTACCGTGTAAATGTAAGACTATTCCAACATTCTTAAGAATATAGGGGTGTCATGATATAAAATAAGAAAGCTTGTAATGCAATAAAAAAGTAGTAGATTATGAGAGTTGAATGAAATTGTATTCTTGTTGCAAGTACCTGCATGGTAGATTCATCTTGGAAAGTGGAATTGCATTGTCTTCGACCTCCTGAGATTTTTTAAAAAATAATTTTAGCTGTTTCTTTGCAGATCACAGCAGCATTGACCTTGATGCAGCATGCTCGTCGGCAGGCGTCACTGTTTTGATTGGTAACGATCTGAACATATGTGCAGATAACCATTGTGGAAGTTTCGAAACTGCGACAGCAATGGCATTTATCAGCTGGTTTGCTCTTTCACCATCCTTTCTCTTGAACTTCTGGTCGATGGCTTCTAGATGAAAACAGAAAGAAAGAAAGATAGAGCTTGATTTTTGAATGGTTTGTGCACCCAATTGTGGTTTAGTGACAACTGGATAGACTTGGAAACTGATGTAGGCCCGTGGGATCACGAATCTAGTAAAACTCTGTAAAAAGAATAGGGAGTGGCGTGTTCTGCAAATGGTTTGCTGTGAAACTCTAAAATTCTTTTGAGCAAAGCACTCGTCCTGTAAAAGGGGATTGAAACTGGTTGAGTTTCTGTGTCCATATGCATGCATTATGCATATAGTGAGCTAATGTGCTGATTAATTCGTGATAAGTAGGCAACAGCATCGCAACGTGACTAGTTTCATGTGTTATTTTTTCTTCTCAAATTCAGTTGTGGTCATTCTGCTCTTGGAAAAAAAGCATTGAAATTCTTGAGAACCTTCCAGTGACGGCTGACATGCTTGCGGTTGCGGACTTGCGGCGCAATGCCCATCCATGACTATTGAGTTCTGCACCTAGGCTACAACCTACAAGAACCATGCAGCCATAGTGGCAGTCTACCACTCGTGGTAGAGTGGCACCCTTCTCTTTTCCTTTTTCTTTCTCTCTTTTTCTCTCTCTTTGCACCGGATGTTCTTTACTTTCCTTTTGTTCCCTTATCCCTCTCTGGCTCTCTGCTTTTGCGTATGTTCTAACTTGTAAGGATGTCCGTATGTACAGAAGCCAAAAGCCAGGTCGTTTCTTAGATGTCACTTGTCACGAGCTGGAGATGCACTCCTAGCCAGAAAAACGTGATCGTAATCGTTCGAGAAGAGAATGGGATAATACCGCGCCTGCATGCGTGTCGTCATCTAGACAAAACACTGTATTGGCTGAGGCATCTTGGAATGAAAAGAATGTCTTGGATCACAATAAATAGTGCCAGGGTAATGCTCACCGGCAGACGTCCGATAAGGACATTTTCAATTGGACGGTGCATCAATGTTGCAATCTGTTGTAAATAATGTTGCAATCCGTTGAAAACAATGTTGCATACAGTTTTTTGAAATGTTACATATGTACAACAAAAAATGTTGCAGCTGTAGGAAAAAAATATTGCACACTGTTCACAGCGATTTTGTAAATTTTTCAACGCGTTTTTTTTCTGCAGATGTTTTTTATTTGATCTGTGATGTTGCAACTATTCTACGTTGATGTTGCAAACATTGTCTGATGATGCTGCAACCGTTGTCTGATGATGTTGCAATTGTTGTCCTGGGATATTGCATTTCGAACCGTACGGTAGGAGGCTTCCACCCATACGTCCTAGTTATAATTATGTCATAGTGAACAAAATCTCCTAGTACTACAACAATTCTTTTTTGGTCAAAATTGTGAGACAATGTGATTTTTTTCCAACTTAGTTACCATGTTGCTACTGCTGTTTTGCAATGTTTCTCAAGGATTGAAAAAATATTTCGAACGGAATAATGAAATGTTGCACAATTTTGGTGAGAGCGTCCGATGGTAAGCATTTTGTCAGACGTCCGAGCGCTAACACGACCCATAATGAAATGTTGCACAATTTTTATGAGAGCGTCCGATGGTAAGCATCTTGTCAGACGCTTCGAGCGCTAACACGTCCCACAGTGCCATGGTAGAATACGTAGCCATCATCCAACTTTCTAGTTTCTAGTGGACTAGTGGTACAGAACTCTACACAAAATTTTTACAATGAAGTTTCTTTGTACGCAACACGATGCATTGGCAAATGGTAACGCTGATTAGAAGCTGCACAACATCCACACTAACATGCTTATTTATGTTCAAGTGACGTTACTACCTAGTCACAACACTCAGTAATCGAGCACCATGAAGACGAAATTAAGAAATGGAGTGCCTCCGATCCTTGGGCGGCTTCGTGCGCGCCTTCCCGTCACCCAGCGCGTCCGACCTCACGAACGGGTTGAGGCGGCCGAGCTTCTTGGACACGCTGTTCATGAACCCGCCTCCGCCGCCCTGCTTCTTCGGCAGCGGCGGCCTCCCCGACCCCGGGATGCCGCCCGCCGCGAATGCCGCCGACGGGTCCCTCATCCTCATCTTCATCCGCAGCAGCTCCATCCTCAGCTCGTCGTTCTCCCGCTGCAGCCGCGACACCTCGTCCGGCACGCTGCTCCGGTTGCGGCCGAGGAAGCTCGGCGTCGGCCTGTACGACAGCGCCGGCGACTCGCCGCCGATGTACGACGGCGCGCCGCTCGGAGGCGCCTCGCGCAGGCGCCGCTGCTCGTGGTACAGCACCTGCACCACCGTCTGCACCGGCAGGCGGTCGTTCTGCGCCGCGTGCGCGCACGCCTCCCGCGACAGCTTCTGGCAGTCCATCACCCTGCACACCTTCTTCCTCTCGCCATCGCTCAGATACGGATGCGCCTGCGGAATTAATCCACAGAAGCAACGAACAGTCATGTAGCGAACTACGTACTGAATAATCCAATGGTTTGTCTGAGCAATTAAAGCTGTAAATCAAGATCGATTTCGCTCGCAGCTTCTAACCTTCAAGTAGATGTCGATGGCGCGGTACATGCCGTCCTCGTTGAACCTGGCGCACTGCGGGATCAGCTCGGCGAGGCCAGTGAACATTTCGATGGACAGGTGCACGTCCGAGGCGATCTCGGCCAGGTAGCTCTCCATGAGCCTGCCGACCTGGCTGACGTCGTTCGGCGGCGACGAGGTCGAGATGAAGTCGTCGTCCGTGTTGTAGTCCAGCCGGGGCGCCGCCTCGCCCTTGTGCTCCAGGTACCCAACCAGGATCCTCTGCACCGCGTCGACGTCGTACGCGTTACCATCCTCGGGCGAGAGGGACGGGATGAGGAGGTCGTCGAGCGCGGCCTGGCCGAGCTGCGCGGCCATCCGCTTCTCGAGGTCGAGCCGGCACGCCAGCGTCGTGTCGAGGTAAATCGCCGCCCGGAGCAGCATCGACAGGAAGCTCACCGACATGGTGTTCTTCTCCCTCGGCAGGAGGCTCACGATCGTTTCAAGAACCACCCGCTTCTCGTGCTCCTGCCTCGGATCCATCTTCTTCCTATCTCTTCCTTGTATGTCCTGCACCAAACGCGAGTGTCAGATGCAAGCAAGAACTGCACCAAACTCACTGACATGGTGATGTGTTCAAAACTCACCAGTCTTCGCAGAGATTTCTGAGCATAGAGCATGATCAGTGTTCCCATGGCGATGCCCTTGAACCCCCTTGCCTTCATCGCAATCAGAACTCGCTGGAAAGTGTCGATCCGCAGCGCCGTCAGCTCGTCGGCCCACCAGTCGTCGACCGCCTTCGGCGGCAGCACCGACGGCACGCTCACGCCGTCGTAGCCACCGGACGCGGTAGTGCCCAGAGACATGCTGAACTGGCTGTCGCTGCAGGCTATGCACGCGATGGCGTCGATGCACCTGCCGATCAGCTGCACCTTCTCAGACGCCGGGAGGAGCTCCTCGGACTTGTGGAGCACGGTGACCGCGCCCGCGAGGCTCATCAGCGCCATCTCCTCCAGGTAGGCCTCCGTCCTGCCGACCAGGTTGCCGGTCTTGCACTCCTCGGTCATCTCCAGGTGCTCGGCGGCGCACCGCAGCATCCCGACGTTGTCCACCGTGATCTCGAAGTTGACGCCGTAGCAGAACTTGGTGACGAGCTCGAACGCCTTGGCGTCGCCGGGCATGCCCGTGATCTCGAGGTGGGTGACCTTGGAGCCATTGACCCCTGACACCAGCTTCCTTATGTAGCCGCATTTAGATGCCAATGGGAGCTGCAGCAACAATCACACACTCGTCAGAAGTCATCTTTTCCTTTTCGTGATCGCTAGAACACGCAGAGAAAAGTTGGGGGTCGATTACCTTGTGCAAGTTGAAGGTGGCCTCCCCAACCTGGATGGTAATATCGCTGGGGAATTCCTGGGAATGTATCCTGTGACAGCCAAGAAAAAAAAAATGCTCAAGTTCATTGACAACTACTTGCAATGACAAACTTCAGTTTCAGTATTTGACTCCACATGAAAAGGAGTGATGCTACGAAGCTAGCTTTCTTATGCAGAAGCTGCTGTTTTGCTCAGTTTGAGAAGCATCATTATGATCGTTGTTACGTTGAAAGGGAGTCATCGAGCAATTTGGACAATCTGCTTGGACCGACGACAAAGGGTTACTACCATGTTAAACAAGGGTCTCTCGAATTAAACAACCAACACATGCCAGTGGACTGTAAAAATGGAGACATGCCTATAACTAAGTAAAGAGCAAGTGAAAAGAAGATCAGACAAAAGCAGGAATGATGAAGGACGATCTCAACATGTAAACACACAGTTAAACCAAGAAAAGGTGAACTCATAGGAGGAATGTAAAGCAGCAGGGAGGAGGAAGAAGGTACCAGTCGCTGGTTCTCTTCGTTGCAGGTGAAACGAACTGAGTCTGAGTCTCCATTATGGAACTCTCACAGGTCACAAGAGAAGCTAAGCTGCACTCTTCTCCCCCCTCCTTTTTGTTCTCTCTCCCTCTGTCTACATTCTCCTCATCTTTATCGGCATCCGATCGACGTCAACATCAGAGGAAATCAGGACAGTAGATCGAGTGAAGCAGGTGCGGCACTTCCGGATTGAGTTGCGTTCGCCATTGGACTCGAAGCCCGCGGCGACGGCTGGAGGCCACACAATGGCATTGCGGCCCTTGTGGATGGATGGAAGAAAGGAAATATACAATTGTTTCTGGTTGTTGCTTGCTGCCCCCACTTGCTTTGCTTTTTCTCCTCTCCTTTTCCCATGACGACTTACTTGTCTTGGGGTGAGACCGAGACGTGAGCGTCGCCTTGTAGGAGTATATTTTTGGTCGGTCTCAGCCTCTCAGGTTCGGAATCGGACGCAAACATGGGCTTTACATCAGCCCGGTCTCCGGTTAGGGCGTAGGACACTGAAGTCCAGTCTAACTGCGGCCCAAACATTATGGGACATCGGAAGCTGTACAGCCCAAAGGAAGAGTTTTCTCCGACGACCTGGCGAGCAAATCTACTGGAACGTCGAACGGACCCAACCCTGTTGGAGTGTTGGTTACCACTGAAATTTCCAATCCAACGCAGCACCGCACCGTCCAGTCCAGCGGTCATGGTCTCCGTCTTACCACGGCGTTCCCTCGCACCTTCCTCCACTCCTTTCCTTCCCCAAGAACCCAAACCAAGAACCGAAATCACGAAGTTAAATTAAGCCGGCAAAAGGGAAGGAAAAGAAACGAAAACCTTACTGACCACCAACCAAATTCTTGTCTCGCGCAGGCGCCCTCAACGTCTCATCCGTACCGGCGCGGGCGCACGGGGAGGATCCATCCGGCCGGCCGGTCCATGACGAGCGCCTCCGAGCTGTTCGCCGCCCGACGCGCCCGCGCGCCCCGCCTCTCCGACCCCGACCCCGACCCCGACCCGGATCCGCACGCGGACGCCGCCCTCCGGGACCCGCACGGCCACGGCGGCCAGCGCCGCCGCCGGGGATGCCGCTCGCGCCGCCAGATCGACGCCGCCGGGGACGTGCGGCAGCACCTCCACACCGGGCCCCCGCCCCCGCGCCGCCGCGGCTCCTACACGGTGAGAGCCCCACAACTCCATCCCCGCCCACTGGATCGTCGTGATTGTTTTATGCTGTGGTTAGATCGGAGCATTTCGGGTGTTAGCTCCTAAAATTTGTGCGAGTAGTGTTCGTAATTCGTCTCGTGTGCGATCCTATGGTGATTGTCAAGTGGGGTTTATTATTATTATTATTATACTGGCTTGATAGCTCAGGAAATGGGGAATGATAAGGGATGGCACCGGCTGTGGATTAACTTCTGCTCTTCCAATTTTGGCGAGTACACTGAAAAATAAGCCATGTTATTCATCAATCAGAGCAAAGCTTCATGAGACCACATGTTTGCGCAAGAGTTGAAATGAACCTTGCTCATTGTGTTGGTGTATGTAGTAGAAGTGGGTTGTAGGTCCTAGGCATCTGCAGACTGTAGTTTGCTCAAGCAGCACACCTAAATGATTTCTTGTAAGGCTTGATCTATGTAATAGACATCTAATTTAAAGAGACATTTTCTTTCATCTTGATAGAAAATAGAAAAGTCTGGTTTTCAACCCACAACTTTAAAACAACCCTGAACTACCAAAACCAGGTCATATGTGTTAGACTTAATCTTGTTGTTGCAGTCAGTCATGTCATTCATTAGGTGCATGCACCGGTTAGTTTAATTTGAATTAGTCATTGATCCGATTAGTGCGGATGTTGGCGAGTCTGTGGTGGCGAGTCAGTTAGTTGCATGCAGTCTGTTAGGCTTACACGCAGTCAGTTAGGTTTGCATGCAGACTGTTATCTCTAGTTCATGTGCGTGCGCGTGCAGTGTATTTGAAGGAGTCATTAGTAAGTGTGCTAAGAGTAAAGAGAGGCCAAGTGTATTTGGTGTGTCCAGAAAAAAAATAAGAGCAGAGCCAGAGTGGGCGCTGGTGTGCAGCGCCACAAAATTCTCCTGTGTGTGCGTGTTCTCTCAAATAACCAAAATATCTTGCGTACGTTTGAGAGAGTGGGTGTGATTGAGAGGAGCTGATCCAACAAGTGGTATCAGAGCCATGTCTAGTGAAGGTGTGTATCGTGGCCAGGCCCGCTTGCATGGCCGCGGCGGAACAGCGCCGGCGGTGACTATGGTGGCCATGAGTGGTCGTGCAGCAAGTGAAGGAGGCGGGGGTGACGGTGCGCTACCCGATGCGCTCGGAGAACAACTACGGTGTGTGGGCGGTGAAGATGAAGATCTTCATGCGTGCACAAGGCGTGTGGGCGCGATGGAGGCGATGAAGTGGTCGATGAGAAGAAGGACCGGATGGCTCTCCGCCATCGTTCAAGCATCTTGGAGGCTGTGGTGATGGCCATATCCAGAAGGAGGCGAAGGAGGCTTGGGACGCTCTAAAGAAGATGCATGTTGGGGAAGATCGTGTCAAGAAGGTCGAGTACAAACTCTCAAGAGGGAGCTTAACGGTATTAACATGAGTGAATCTGAGAAAGTTAATGAATTTGCTTTGAAGGTTACCACCATCGTGAACGAGATACGTTCTCTCGGCACGAAAGTGGAGGAGAGTACCGTGGTGGAGAAGCTCCTACACTCCGTCCCCGACAATTTCCTACCCATTGTTAGTACTATTGAACAATGGGGTGATGTAACGGAGATGTCGGTGGCCAAGACCATCGGGCGTTTGCGGGCGTTCGAGGAGACTTCAAAGGGGCGACATCGTGAAAGAGAAGGCGAGCAGCAGCTGTTGTTCACGCGCGGGGAGCCGCTGCTCACACGTGCCGAGTGGGAGGCCAAGGTCGCTGAAGAGCAGAAAAGCGGCGAGGGCTCCGGCAACGGCGTCAACAAAAATGGTAACAAGAAGTACCGCGGCAAGTTCGACAAGTCAAAGATTGATTGTCGCAATCGTAGTGAGTTTAGTCGCCGGCGACGAGTCGCGACGAACGAAAAAGGTGACCAAGGCGTAAGCGCGACTTGCCATTGCTGATGCAGATTATGAGCCCGCATTGCTTTGAAGTCCCGCATGGTGCTGAAAAAAATAAAGCCAACAAGATTAGGGGGTGATTGTTAGACTTAATCTTGTTGTTGCAGTCAGTCGTGTCATTCATTAGGTGCATGCACCGGTTAGTTTAATTTGAATTAGTCCATGATCCGATTAGTGCGGATGTTGGCGAGTCTGTGGTGGCGAGTCAGTTAGTTGCATGCAGTCTGTTAGGCTTACACGCAGTCAGTTAGGTTTGCATGCAGACTGTTATCTCTAGTTCATGTGCGTGCGCGTGCAGTGTATTTAAAGGAGTCGTTAGTAAGTGTGCTAAGAGTGAAGAGAGGCAAAGTGTATTTGGTGTGTCCAGAAAAAAAATAAGAGCAGAGCCAGAGTGGGCGCTGGTGTGCAGCGCCACAAAATTCTCCTGTGTGTGCGTGTTCTCTCAAATAACCAAAATATCTTGCGTACGCTTGAGAGAGTGGGTGTGATTGAGAGGAGCTGATCCAACAATATGGCCCCCCTTAACCAATTCTACGGTGTTTTTGACATGATGTGGCGTCCACATGGATCCCAATCAGCATTAGAAAAATAATTTTAACCCCACCAAGCCCACATGTCAGTCACTATTTTGCCACCTCATCGTCTTCTTGCTCCCTCTTCCTTCGACTCCTGCCATCCCATGAGTGCGATCGATCACCTCGTACGCCCATCCATGGGCGCTCCGACAGGAGTTCACCACAGTCAACATCCACGCTGCGCTCCTGTCCCTCGTCCCCTCTCCTTCCTCCTCACCCCTCCTCCGGTCCTCCCATCACATCCTTCGCAGCCATGGCACAACAAGAATTCGAAGAAATGGGAGGAAAATCCTAAATCAAACCAAAATTAGTACACAAAATCACAGAACAAATTGGGGGCAAAAACTAGTGCACAAAATCCCATCTCTCCCTCCTTACATCTCTCCAGATCTCAAAATCAAACCAAACCTGTGCAATTAGCTGCTGTTGCTCTCCCTCCTTACATCTCTGAAATCCAAAATCAAACCAAACCTATGCAGCTGGCTGCTGTTGCTTCCCATGGGCTTGATGTACATCACTGCCACCATCACAAATTTCTTCACGCTGGTTGTGAACAGGACGCGGCGTCCTCCAGCTGCTCGTTGAAATTCCCAAAGAAAGCCAAGTGTGTGTGTGTGTGTGTGTGTGAGTGAGAGAGAGAGAGAGAGGGTGGGGGAGGGAGGTGGTCAGCAAGGCGCTGAGGCCCGCGGGTGGTGGTCGGTGATCTGAACCCGGTTGGTTCGGGCTAGAGCAGAGAAATGGACAGGGAAGAGAGAGAGAGAGTGGGAGGGGAGGAAGAAGAAGGGGAATTAAGTATGACTGGTGGGCCACAATAGTTTTTTTTGCTTTCTAATTCAGATTCTAACTCAACTATGCATGCAGACGTGTATGCCACATAAGCCAAAACTACTGCCACGTGAGATAAAACCGGAGTGGTTTCGGGCGAAGGGGTGATTTGCACCCGTTTTAATAGTTTGGGGGTGTAAATTGAACAGTTTTGTAGCTGGAGGTTGTTTTTCGGACTCATGCCATAGTTGAGGGTTGTAAAGTCCACTTTTTCCTAGAAAATATAACAACGCAATCAAGTGCTTTTTGCTAATAGACTTGCCTCACCCACTCTGGAATAACTTGGGTGTATATCTGGAATTTTGTCTGCAGAATATGAGGGCTACCCAAGTACCCAACATTGCTTATTATAACGTCCAAACATGTATGTAACTTGAGATACTGTAGATGATCATGACCAAATTGATTTATGCCACAGTTTAGAGTTCTCGGCCCTTTTAGTATATCAACTCCAGTTGAGAAATCATAACTTTAGGTACCATTTACCTCTTCATCATTGTTTATGATGGATCATCAAATGAAAATCTTTGTCATTTCTGCTGTCTACAGGACCGTATCTTATCATACATAGACAATAACAACATTGGGGATTCTGCAGCTACAAGGAACCGACTTGACAGGCTGATGTTCAGAACAAATGAGCGGCTTCCGGGTGCCGTCCTGCAAGCACAAGCACGTGTTCTAGAGAGACTGAGAGGCATTTCTCTTGGTTCATCTGCCTCCAGGACATCCATCTCATTAGATGAATTTTCAGCTACGGATGTGTTTAGAATCATCGACTTTGGAAGCAGGGAAGGCCCATATGGAGCAAATGGGCCCAGCTCATCATCTGTCCAGCTAAGTAGCGTGTCGGATGAAGAAAACCCGTCCATCAGTTCTACTTTCAGGTCACCTGGACTGAGCAAGGCGGCCTTCCTTCAGCTACAGATAGATATTTTTGAGGCTAGCAAAGATGATAGCAGGGAAGCGTCGCCAGAATGCTCGATTTGTCTTGATGGATTCTACGATGGAGATGAGCTGATAAGGCTGCGCTGTGGGCACAGGTTCCACTCGACTTGCCTGGAGCCATGGGTACGGAAGTGCGCAGACTGCCCATACTGTCGAACAAACATAAGGTCACGGTCCTGATGACAAGCCCTAAGTTCTGAATAGTCACTTAGTAGGACTATGACCAGCACTACATTGTATTGTTGTAATTTGTTACCGTCTGCATGCGTGCCGATTGGTTGATGCTATGACATCACTCTGTTAAATTTCAATTCTGGTATCCGATGTCTTGTGTGGAGTTGCTCCACAAGAGGCCCAAGAATTGTGTGTGGATGGAGGCTCAAGAACTGTTGTCTGTACATACATCTTGTGAGAAATTGACATACAGTGTTGCTTCACTAATATGAACTGCTGGAATGTTTCGAACGCGTCGGACTGGCCCAGTGGCCCTGCCTGCCATGCCCTTCAACCACGGTCACCTTTCCGAGTTCCTGCTAGTAGGGCTTGCAGGCGATGCACAACCCTGCGTCCCTGCCTTGAACGGAGCACGGGATGGTGGTGAGGGCTTCATCTTTCTGCTGATCTCAACCTAAGTTTGCTATGTTATAGTTGAAATTGGATCAAACTCAGTCTCTTTCTGCTGATTTATCTGTCTGAAGCATTCCATCGACGCCCAAAGTCCCAAACGCAATTAAAAAACGCTAGCGGTGCCCATACGGCCACATGCAGTGATGCACCCATATTGTTGTAGCGCAGCCGCCGCCGCCGCCCGACCGGATTCAATCGTGCATAGCTTTTTCACTACGAGTTCGCATATTAATCAATTCGCTTTGTTCACTCACTTCCCTCTTACCCCATCCGATCACGAATATATGCCGTTTTGTACATCGTGTAATGTTCCAAAGTTCTGTCACTTAAAATAAAATTAATAAAGTTTTTTTGAATTTTTTGAATTTAAAAGAGTTTTATTGATTTTCTTAAATTTTCTAGATTTTAAAAGTTAAAAATAAAATTTATTGAGTTTTTGGGGAATTTCTTGGATTTAAACCTAAAAAGAAAATTTTAATTAATTTCTTAAAATTAATTTCTAAAATTTTCTTGGTTTTTCCCAAGTTCTTTTGCTATCTCTTTGAGTTCAATTTAAATTTCTATTTTCCCAAATTTTAATTTTAATTAATTGTTTTATAGTATTGGATTTATTTTGGAATTTCTGCAATTATTTAATCCTAGTCTGTAATTCAAATCCAAATTGCGATTCTCAGTTCAAATTTGAAATCTGAAATCAAATCAATTCTCGGCCAATTTTGAATTCAAATGCTCAATTTGAATTCACCTCTCCTCAATTTCAAACCTCAGTTGAAATTTCAATTTCAAATTTATATTTTAATTTTCTCCGAAATGTAAATCCTAGAATTTCATTTCATTATTGGGCTGAAAATATTTTTCTTTTCTTTTCTTTTCCTTTTTCTTTCTTTCTTTTTCTTTTCTTCTTTCTTCTTCTTTCTCCTTTTTCTTTCTTTTTACTTCCTTCATTTCTCTTTCTTCTTTCTCCTTGCTCTTCTGCCTCTGTTCTTCTCTCCCATTTTGCTGTGCACCGCTTGGCCCGACCTCGTCGAGCATCGCCTCCGATCCTAGCCTCGCGCCGGCCGCACTGGGCCACCACGTGTGCCACCCCACCTCCTTGCCCCTGCGCATGCGCCCAACCCCACGCCCTAGCCGCGCCATGCCGCCCGGGGCTCTAGCCGTGCCCAGATCGAGCTGCATTGCCGTGTTGTGCGCATCCCGTGTTCCCACGCCGCCTGCGAGCGTTTTGGCCACACCGTCCACGTCATCACGCCATCACCATCATCGTGCCTTGAATTCACGATTGTGTACCATTCAATGGTCGCCATTTCATGCAAATTCGAAATCGGGCATTAACGGCGCCAGCGTTCACACTTGTGTTCTGTCGTTTGAGTTCGCGTTCGGGCCTATAAAGGAGACCTAGCACCCTCATTCTCCCCACCACACCCCTTGTGACTCCCTCATCAGCGAAACGCGAATCACCGAGCGAATTTGCCGTCTTCTCAAACGCCCACCATACCCAATTCTTGTTCCCATCATTTGATAAGTTTCTTGATGTCCTAACGCGTCACGTCGTGTTTCGAGCCTAATGGTCATTTCCCTCAATCAATTTTATGTTTCTTTGCGGCACATCGTCGAATTTATTTGTCGTCTTTCTTTAGGCGAAATCACGGCCGTCGTTCGATCTTCTTCTCCTCGAGTTTTTTGTCGATTGAACTGCGTCATCACATGTTCTCTGTGATTCTCCATCTATTCCCCACCTTCTCGCAGCCGCATTTTATCTGGACAAAAGCCACCACTGCCGTCGCCTCTATCCCGCCATCGGTTACCATCGTGTCGCCTTCCCATCTCCCCAACCTCACCTGCACCTTCCCTGTGCCCGAGCACCGCCCATGCTCACACCATTTTCCCTAGGGCGCTGCCACTTGCGCAGCCGCCACCCGTGGGACCGCAACCCCCACGGGGTTCCATTTTGCCCCTTGACCGACCACCCACGTCGTCGCCGCTCCGTCTTGAGTCTCCTCTATTACGCTCTGTGTTGAAGCTCTCTGCTTATTGTTCATTGACTGTATGACATTTGGGGCCTATGTCATACATAGTAATATTTCTCTATCTCTCTCTCTCTTGCTTTATCTACCATGTGGGTCAAGAAGGCATACACTGTGTTGTGTTGCTTTGAAAAAAAATATCAGAACAGTATATTTCAGGAATATTTTATTTTCAAAATTTCCATCGTATCATGTGAAAATCAAACTTCCGGGTGTGCGTTCTCCTTCGTACGAACCCCGATTTCGTCGATTCTTGTTTCTGAATTCATATAAATTCAATATCTATCTCCCAAAACATAAATTATTTATTTTTGAGTTTATTTGAATTTTGTTTGAATTTGGCTTATTTTCGCGTATAGATTTCGACGACTTTGGAGAGTCAAATTTCGACGCCGTTTCAGAACAATAATTATTTGAGCAAGGAAAGTTACATACTTTGATCCTATTATTTTTAGTTATTTAAATTTTATTTTAAATTACTACTCTATGCTTATTTGTATCCAATTTAGTTTAAATGTTTATTTGTATTCAATTTAGTTTAAATCCACATTTTAAAATTATATCTATTCCTAATTCCTTTATATGGCCAAAATTTGATGTTGAATTAAACTTACATTGTCACCTTAGATGAAAATCTAGTTTATGTAATAGTATGAACTAAAACACTTTGGAAAAAATATATGCCTAGTCATGCATAGATAAAAAAATCAATTTGGGGAATTTCAGCAAAAGAATCAACTATGGAATTTAAATGAGTCTATGTCATTATTATGGCATAGAAATTTACAAATGATTTGAGAAGCAAAATAAAAACTGGTTTGACTTGAGCGAAATGGATGTTTGGATGGTGCAAGTTGATGCACGGGACCGATTCATTTCTATGATCGAGACAAGAGTTTTATTGAAAGTCTCCCAAGTTGGTTAAGGACTGGTCTTCGAGCCACATCTTGCAAAGCTCCACCGTAGCACCACAAGTCTGAAGTGGGACAGGCTAGACTAAATAATTTACAATATTACATCGTGGTTGTGCCATCTGGTTGTGTGTGTCAGAATGACCTACTTTTATTTATTCCCACCTGGCGCAAGAGGGGGTTTCCAGCGGATGGTTCAATCCAAAGGAAGTGAAATCTTAGCGGGAATGAATACTTTGGGATGACTCATTGTAAAGGCCTTGTGATAATCAATTAGTCGCATACCTACAAAAGTGTGTCAGACAGACATCATAAGTTGATTATCTCTTGTGGGTAAATTCGTACAACCTCTATAGAGTGTAAAACTATTCGAATAGCCGTGTCCACAGTCATGGACATGCTGAGTAAAGTCACTCAAAGTTAGACTTTGGTTTGTTATTTCAAAAGATTTTATCAAATGATTTTGGATAGTTTATCCAATTGAGAAAATATGGGCAGAAAGCCTTGGTGTAAGGGGGGTTAGTCCTTCACCAGTGGTGCATCTTGCACTAATTTGATATTTAAGTTATTTATCTGTAATATTTATTATAGATAATAATGTCTCTTATACAACCTTCAAAGGTACCCCTCAATATTAATAATGAAAAAAATCAAACACACCTAGTGATCGTAAGCTATTCTACGACCACCATTGATCGTAAGTCTTCCTATGATCACATTATGGTCGTAAGTCTTACTACGACCAGGTCAGTTACGACCACTTATGGTCGATAAAGCCTACAGACATGTGGGCCTAATCGACTAGGGACATTTTGTACGATGTGTTTAATACATGCAGTAGTTAATATATGTTGTTATTCATGGGATAACTAAATGTATTAAACCTCTGTCTCTCACATAACCGCGAGGCAATGTGGAGGAATATGTCTCTGATAATAACAGCCCTTAAACGTGTGCACTGCATCAAACAACAAGGTGTCTCTTGACATGGACAACTGTCACCCCTTCGTGCACTATATAAAGAGAAGAGGATCAAGAGATTCGACAAGCACAACGAGAGACAGAAGTCAACAAGCCATAGTTTTAGTTACTTTCTCCCTGTTGTAAACACTATCAATACAATAAAATATGAGTATAGTTATTATTCTCTCAGGAGAAGGCACGAACCTGTATAAATTTTTTGTGTCCTTTTTCGTGTGGTTTCGCTCTAGGAGAGTGTAATGTCCCAAAATTTGACTTTTCAAAGATCTTTTCAGTAGTTTAGGTCCCTGGAAAATTTCACCGGTTTTAATTGAATTAATAAAGCTTTAATGAGACTTTCTGAAATTAAAATAATTTAATTTGATGAAAGTAAAATTTAATTAAATCAAAACCAATGTTATTTGACTTCCTTATATTCCAAGGAATTTTCTGGATTTTTTTCGAGTTTGTTTGCTATTTATTTGGCTTCCTTGATTTTTGGCCTTTTCTTTATTTCCAAATTTTCAATTTCCTTTTTCCTCCCTACCACGTGGCTGCACTGTTCATCTTCCTTCCCAAACCGACATAAGCAATCCCGTGCAAACCGTAACAACCTCAATTCCATATCTTCCTCCACGGTGCTTATAAAATCAAACCAATCGTGTCATATCAACCATCTTGATATCCTCTTCCAATTCCCCAAATTGGTTTCGTTGATTCGATCTCGTTTCCTCGCAATCGCAAAGGCGTGCTCCACCGAAGGCCTTCTCCGTCGAGTTCCGCCACCATCCAACGTCCCTAGCCGAACCGTCTACACCATTGAGTTCACCTCGATCGTTCTCGTCTTCCTTCCATCCCCATCGCCCGAAGATCTTCGAATCCTCGCCGGCCATGTCAAGCCATAAGGCTAAAAGCGTGTTAAATCACGTTCTCTTCTTCGGTGAGTTTCTCCTAAATCTGATCGCGTCATCTTGTGTCCCGCATCCAGATCTTTCTTTCCTATCTTTAGATTTCAAGTTTCATCCACCGTACACCGAGAACCAAGCTCTCTCTCCTTATTGGCCACCTCTCTTCTCATTAAATACTCCGCAACCATTGAGCCCCTACCTTTATCTTCACCATCGTTGGGTTCGTGTCGCCGCGTTCTACGCCGTGCTCCCATCCCTTTTCTCGGAAACTCACTGGAAATGTTGCGCCACCATGAGGCCGCCGCCGCTGCCATTTCTTTGTCTTGTTGCCGGCACCTGCTGCCGATTCTCATCGCCCCGACCATGTCATCATCTTCGTCTCACCTCTAGCATTCCATTTTGTCCATTGGCCGGAGCTGCTTCGCCTTTGTTCGCCACCGCCTCCAAGCGCCAATAACTGGCCACACGTCCTTTGTCCTCTCTGTTATCTTCTTTGATTCGTTTCCTGTCTGTGTTTCTCTGATGAATGGGTCCCATGTGTCATCCACTTAAGAGAAATTCTCTGTTGATTTCTCCGGTATGTTTTCTCTCTTTCTCTCCCTGATGTTTGGTCCCACTTGTCATCCACACAATCCAAGCCATATGTCCAATCTTCTCTCACTTACATGTGGTCCCCGCATGTCAGACAACTGTTGCTCAAACCCTAGTTCATGAGATTGATCCATCGTGGAC
Source organism: Hsuehochloa calcarea (assembly GCA_036346395.1). NCBI lineage: Eukaryota > Viridiplantae > Streptophyta > Magnoliopsida > Poales > Poaceae > Hsuehochloa > Hsuehochloa calcarea. The sequence continues at coordinate 33,483,014 of CM070597.1, forward strand.
TAGCATCTCTCTGTGGACCTGGTCCATAGACTAGTTGCCCACATGTTAACCCCTAATTCTATTTTTTGGAATTCTTTTAATTCTAGAAATTTATAAATATCAGTAGGTCCCATATGTCATACACTCAGCCACATTCCAATATTTATAATATTATGAGAATATTCAGTGGACCCCACTTGTCAGTTTCTCTCTCCCTTTTTCTTTTTCAGCATTTTCCTTTCCGGTCAAATTTCTGAGAGCTCGTTCTTCCTCATACGAACTCCGATTGAACCCATTCAACAAACCGATGCAAGCATGCAGCTGAGGTCTATAAGAGGAAGAAGCTGTGCGAGAAGATGTCAACTCGTCAATCATTTTCCTTTCGCGAATTGTGATAGTCTTTCCCGTGGTTCGTTTGGATGGTATACATATAGACCATGCCTTGCTGAATTCCAGTACGCATTTCAGATGGTTCTATATAACTAGATGCATATGTTGTACTACATGACTTCTATAAATTGAGACTATGGGTGTGTTTGGATGGGTGTAAGTATCTGGATGGGACAGTTCAGGATATGTCATGGTCTGTGCGTTTGGTTGCATGAATGGAATGAAACCATCTGGGACGAGTTGGTTCAAGTTTAGGGAATATTCTACGAAGATGTTGAACTAAACTCGTTCCTGAAAATCAACTTAACCACACGGTATAGGCTCATCCCTCGTGTGCGCTCGGCCCTGCTCGCCAATGGTGAGGGGGCTGTGGAGAGGCAGTGGCGACCACCAAAATGGGATGCCGAGAGGGATAGGGGGCAAGGGATGGTAGTGTCGCAGCTCGAGTGGCACCGGGGTGGGCTATCGGCGGTTCCTAGCAGCTGGGCGTGTGGAAGGAGGAGGGACGGTGGCTCTGGAGGGGGGAGGGGGAGAGTTAGGGTGAGCATGAGCGTCAGGGGGTTGCGGGGAGCTCACCTATGCAGTCGGTCGGGGAGAGAAGGGCTGAGGCATTCTGGCCGCGTGGCGTGGTCGACGCGGTGGTGGCGTTGTGGAGATGGGAAGCGGTGGGGCGGGTTTCGGCCGGAATAGGGGAAGAAGACGGTGTGGGGAGGTTGCCGGTGAGGAAATGGTAAATTGAGTGAGGGGTTTTAGAAGAAGAGTCTGTAACATGTTTTGACACGAATGGATTTGGGAGGGCACACTGGATTCGATGGGGATGATGAGTTGAGCGCGGTGGCGCCGTGCGGTGGCCGGGACAGAGAAAGGAAGGCGGCGATAGGAGAGTAGCGCTGGGGAGGCGGCGTTAGATGGCGACGGGCAAGGCGAGGCGGTGATGGTCAAGGCGATGAAAGGGAGGCGGGCGCGTATGAGGCAACTGAAGGCAACGGCGGGTGAGCAGCGCTGGGGTGGCGAAGAAGAAGAGGAAAAGAAAGGGAATGAATGGTTGTATGGAAGAAGAAGAAGAAGAAAAATAAAGAAAAGGAGAAGAAAGAAGGAACAAATGGAGGGAAAAAAAAGGAGAAAACAAAAGAAAGGAAAAAAAAAGGAAAAAAATATATATTTTAGAGGTAAACTCACCCCATTCAAAGAGAAAGTTACCAAACCAACTTCATTCACAAACCAAACACCATCTCATAGCATCTGGATCACCTCGTACATTCAACCAAACATATTCATGTATCATCCTATATATTCAACTAAACAGTCTGTTTGTACCATCTTATTCAAAACGATCTCATTCTATTTGTACCGTTTCATTTCATCGACCAAACACAACCAAAGTTTTTCAGAACAAGAATTAATCCAAGAGAAATCGGGACATGGCGCCAGTCACCGATGTCTTGGACGTCAGATGTCACTCCGAAGCCCCCCACAAGCTGCCCATGTTACGTAAATTGGATTTTGTCAAGAATGGTGCTTGAAGTAGGGAAAGAGTGCATCTCTGATGCCATCCTCCTCCCACTCCAGGCGTTGCCGCCACTCGTCGCTGCCCTGGATCTCCCGCAGCATCCCCTGCGGCCGGACGCCGTCCAGCCGCCGCAGCACATTGCACTGGTCCACCTCGAGCACCTCGAGGACCGGAAAGCTGACCGCAACGTTCCGGCACAAGCGCCCAAGGCTCCGCATCCCATGGACTGACAATGTCTTGAGGCTGGGGAACGTCGGGCTCCCTTGCTCCACCGCCGGTCCGTCGCCGCCGTCGACGATCGCCTCCATTATGTGGCAGTAGTGCAGCTGCAGACATTCGAGGAGCGGGAGGTGCAATGTCCAGTTGGCGTTCTTCAGCACGTAGCAGTTGAGAATGTTGAGCCATCGGAGCGCAGGAAAGACATGGCTGGCTGTTATTTGCCGGAACTGGATCGTCTCCACTTGAATGAGCCGCAGGAGGTCAAGCTTCTCCAGCCTCGGCATGCGGTAAGATCTCCGGTGCTCGTCGTCGGAGCGGCCGCCATCTACGACAATGTCCTGTACGCCGGTGCAGCCCCGGAGTGTGAACTGCTGGAGAGTTTCGAGCATGTCGAGGCCGCCCAGTACGTCGGATAGCGTGGAAGGAACAGCCTGAGCGATGCCGGCCCAGCCATGTCCTTCAGGCACAGCCGCCTCGTTGAGACATTGGCGAAGCCGGAGAGCTTCTGGAGCGCCGCGACGCTGCTGACATTGATGCCGAGGAACTTGAGGCACGCGTTTCTTGATTCGAGCTCTTCCAGGCTCGCCTCGGCGCCGTGGTCATCGTCGTCGTTGTCGCTCAACCTCCACCGGGTGTACTTGCTGGCAAAGACGTCGAGGATCTTCAGCTTCTGGAGGCCCAAGATGACGCTTCTCGGCATGTTTTCGAGCATGTTGGTGTCACTCAGGAGCAAATGCTCGAGCTGCGTGAGGTGCAGTAGATCAGGTGGTAGAGCGCTGATGTAGGTGCCCGACACGTTGAGGTACCGAAGACCGACAAGCGAACCAATCTCGCCGGGCAGAACCCTGATGATGGTGTCGGAGAGATCCAGGTACGTGAGGGCCGGCACACACCGGAGGAAGCTCCCTGGGATCGCGTTCAGCGACGTGTTCATCTGCAGCATCAGCGCCTTGAGGCCTGGCCGCGCGGGAGCCGCGGCGGGAGCTCCTCGATGAAGTTGTTCATGAGCGAGACCCGCTCGGTAGCGCCGGCCGGCGACATGCGCCACTGCTCGTTCAGCTTGGACGCGGTCTTGATGCCGACGCCGGCGCGCACCAGCCACTTGTTCCTCTTGGCGCCGCACTCGGAGGCGATCCAGAGGGACATGTCGCGTATCATGTCGTGCATCCTGATATCCTCGGGGTCGCCGTCGCTTCCGCACTCCAGCAAGCGGACGTCCTTCAGTGCGGTGATGATCCGCGTCCCCGTCTCGACATCTTCGTCGATGCCGGCGGCCCCGGCGATGAGGCCGAGCCCGAGCCAGCACTCGACCAGCTTCTCCTTCTTGATGGAGTAATCCTCGGGCCAGAGGCAGCACGTCAGGAAGCACCCTGCATGGTGGGCGTCGGGAGGTAGTCGTAGCTGACCTTGAGCACGCGCAGCATGCCGGTGCTCTCCTCCTCCATCCCGGTGATCTCGTGGAGGTTGGCGCCACGCAACTTGTCAATGGCGTGCCGCCACAGCTCCGGGCCGGCCTTGGTGGACAGAGACTTGCCGATAGTGATGAGCGCGAGCGGCAGCCCGCGGCATTCGCGGGCGACCTCCCGCGCGAGCCCAGCGATCTCCGCGTGGGACGCGATCGTCGCGGCTGTGGCGTTCAGCTCGAAAAGCGTCCACGCGTCGTCCGACTTCAAGCACTCCACGTTGACAACCCGATCAGCCTTCATCTTGCTGCAGACGATCTCCGACCTGGTCGTCAGTACAACCGTCCGCCACTGATTGCTCTGCTCGTCGCCGGCGCCGTCTGGATAAGGAACGCCGATGAGCTTGAGATCGAAGCACTCCCACAGGTCGTCTAGTAGCATCAAGAAGCTTGTTTTCCTCAGGTACTCGGCTATCGGCATTGCACGTTCCTCCAAGTCGGCGCCGGAGTGCTCGTCAGGCAGGCCTGCCAATGCCAAGCCTAATTTGCTCGCTACGTCGTTTTGGAGCCGCTCAATGCTGCATTCTTTCGAGGCCACCGCCCAGATGACGTGGTCGAATTTTCTGCCGCTCGCTGGCGACTGCCTTGTGGGAAGGAAGCTGTTGTTGATGGCGCGGAGGAGGGTGGTCTTCCCCACTCCTCCCATGCCGCAGACGCCGATGACGCCCACGGATTCGTCGGCGATGTACCGGAGCGCCTCATCGACGTAAGCCTCCATCGCGACCACGGCCGCGGGCGTTGGCACCACTTGGTGCGCGGTGGCGGTGAAGCTTCCGCCTCCGCGCCGCACGACGCAGATCCCGTCCCGCTCTTGCACGATCTGCTGCGCCTGCCAGAGCGCCCGAGCCGCGCGCTTGCCGATGCGGTGGCGCGAGACGAGGCGGAGGCGAGGCAGCGACAGCGCGGCGTAGTCCGCGACCACGCTGTTCGCCTGCTGCTCGGCCTTCCTGGTGCGGGCCAGCCAGTTCGCCACCTCCTCTGTGCAACCCAGCCGGCGCAACCGCGCGGCGCTGTCGTCGTCTTCGCTGTCTGGGCCGGCGTTGTCGGTGTCCGCCACGATAGCGCCGTGGACTCTGCTCCGCATGGCGGCTAGCTGGCCGGCGGTCTCCCGCAGACGGCGGACGTTCCTCGCCGCGTCGAGCATCACGTCGAGTTCGCTCCATAGGCGGATCATGCAGCAGGTGGTGGTTTCGCCGACGACTTGCTGGTCGGCCGGAGCGGCCACGTTGTTGCTGCTGGCCATAACGCCCGGGTGCGGCCAGGTACTCAGGTGGACGGTGATGGCACAGGCCAGTACTTTTCAATGGACGGACCAGATGGAGCTTGAGCTGGATAAATAGTTAGCAGCACGTATGATATGTGTAGATGAGTAGTGCTGTGCTCAAGAACAGTTATATTGTGTTACTTCTGCAGTGTTGCAGAAAAACAAGTGTGAACGGATGTGCACGCAGTTGGACTGACCCAACCAATGTTGCAATATGGACAATTCTAAAAGAAAATGTACAGCGATTGTCAAATCTTAAAAAAAAAAATTATTATTTGTTTCCACAGGTCAACTCATATGTTTGCTTAATGATCTGTATATACTCCATTCTTTTAGTAGCCTAGAGATGTAGTAGAATGTAATCATGGCGTGTGGATATGAACTTGTGCAGTCGGTGCAGTGACAGAGATAGAAGTAGTACCACCAACTAACAGTGACAGCAATGCAGTTAGGACCAGACAAATTGAATCTACGGTGAATAAAGATCGATCGAAGTCAGCCCACGGGGGAAGACGACATGGTAGAGACTAGCGAATGTGCTTTTATACTCTGCAGTAGAGCCCCTATGCCCTGGCATCTTTTTGTAACACTTCTTTCGGCGTTTCCCTTCAACCAACTATCGACCGTTTCTCTTCCTAAGCGTGTGCGTTCGTTGCCCGTCTCATAAACCATACAGCACGTACTCTCTGTCTTGGCACGGTTACCACGGTATGAAATGCGTACGACTGATGGACAGGTAGAATCCTAATGATATGTTGCATAGAAGGCATTATAGGAAACATCGAATCATCTATTATTTGACTGCCAATTTACTCAAACGTGTTGGGATATCGTTGGAATTAATTGGGATAATTCGTCGTATGTTAATCTTGAAGTGGAGAGAACCATATTAACTTTCAATTCTGTATTCTACTAGGAGGGTGTTCAGGCATTGCAATGAAACTCAAAAAGAGAGTGAGTGATATATATCAGCAGACGATATCACAAAACCGCATAATAAATATCAAGTTTATTTCACACACATATAAACAGAAACATTAACTCAATATATTACATCACCTGCTGCTACTACTACTACCCAGAAATTAAAATTTTAAACTCGTAGATTGTTTACCTTTGGAAGTTCAAGTTGATGCCGACTTCCATCCCCGAAGCGCTGTCCATTTTCGGCCATTGCCGACCGGCAAGCAAGAGGGCACGTCCCTTCGGCAGGCGGCCTCCTCCTTCTCCCGTAGTGCCATGAACTCATCCATTGAGGTGTTGAACGCCTCCTCCCGCTCCACTGTTGATGCGATAAAGGGTGTCCCGATCTTTCGGTGAGAACGATAACTCGATTTTGGTGGAGACGACTCTCACGATTCTGCTACCAATCTTACACGATCAATATGCCTCACAATCACTGAGCCAACTCCAAGATCGTTTTGACCTTGCTAGAAGCACGATCGACCTGACCACGAAGGTCTATTCCTGGATGCAATCGAAGGACACGCAAGAGCAAGATAATAAGCAATCTGAAATTACAAATAAGATTTAAATATTTAATAAAGTTGGTATTTTGAAGCGGTATTATGGTTGGTCTAATCGACAGAAGCCAATACACGAAGTTGCAACCAATCTAACTTTTAACTAAACAAAATCCAAGAAAACTAGAAGGGTGTGGCCTCGTTAAATAGGGGAGGGGGCCACACATAGCTAAGAAAATAGGGGGTGAGACTATACATAACACTGTTCATATGTAAATAGTACTTTATGAACAATATGGGCTGCCTAGGGTGGCTCCTTCCCTTGGGCCCAAGCATTACAAGGCCCAATTTGACCTAAACAGGTGGCGCAACACCTTATTTTGGTGATTATGAAGCACACAGAAGGAATTTGGAGGTTAGACTAGATCTGTTGGAAAGAGAACGGAGTAAGCTTTTCATCAAGTACTCGTGGAGCTTCAACGGACTCCGTATGTGAAAGTTATGCACGTTTGAAGTCATTGCTGTCTCTAGGGGCCGAATTGGATTCCAAAACGTATCCAGCTTGAACTCTTGTTTGGCTTGGACAAAAAGTGATGTGGTGCTACATAAATACATATTTTCATCATTAGGTAGCATCATATAGTTCATATAATATAAAGGCGCTCCTAAAAACGAGCTCACTTGATAATTTAAGTGAAGCGTACAAGCTCTTGTAATTAGAACAACAAACATAACAAATATGGTTGTATCTGTAGGGGTCATGTCCTCATCAACTGTAAAATTTTGTGATGACCCTTTTGAGGAGTATTCTGAATCTGCAATTAAAATTTTTACATGTGATGTAGTTCTAGTTATAATAGTAGTTAGTTAATGTAAGATCACCCCTCCCTGATTTCACCATAGTGACCAAATATCTGATGGAGATCATCATTTGTGATAGATGGGTCAACATTAAGCACCATAAGAGTTCCCTGGTTAATATCCTTCTCCGAAGGATTGTCCTATGGAAAAAAGTGACAATTAGTATGTGAATTTATGCTCAACTTTTGCACATATGCATGAGAAGCCCTGCAGTTTAAGAACCTGAGTAACAAAACAGAAAACAACAAGCACCATATTTATTAACATTCTAGGTGTTAAGGGCAAAATCATATAGGCTAAAATCGGCCAGGCTAAAATCATGTAGTCGAGTGCCGTGCGTTGCGGCGGAACACAAACTATAGAAACAAGTGAAATAAATTATTTTGAAGCCATTTTGATAACACAAATCAAGGGGAAAGAACATAACTAAATAAGATTGATTTGGAGTCATTTACATCCTAATGAAAATTCAACAAACATTCTATCAGTGAATGTAGTCCAAACCATGCATAACAAAATGTTGCATTCATTAATTGAGTCCTTGAAATAAGCAACGATAAAATGAACTTAAGATATACTTTGCTTCAACGCAATATTGAAACAATAACAAATCAAATAACATATCATTAATTCTTTGATTTTAATATTCAAGGAAATGATACATGAAAAACTATGAAGACAAAATATCAAGATGAAAGTTGACAAATAAATTAACTTAATAAATCTGAAGCTGGTTCAGCTAATGAAATGTAGAAACATAATCTTCTGAGGGAACACCAAGAAACCTGATACCACCCATCAAGAAGATATAAAAAGTAATAATTTTAATGGGAATTTAAGAAGGATAGAGATGAATATTAGCTGGATGGTTCAAGGATTCATTAGATGTGGTAGCCGCTTGTGAATTTGAATCTTTGATATGCTTTTCAATATCTGCATTTGAACTGCCCACAGGGACTGTTAATAGAGAAACATCGCCCAACTTTGGTAATGCTTAGGTGCATCATGTATATGAAATTGGTCCAAGGGTATCTATAACAAATACAAGTGCAGTTCATTGGTAAATCGTTCTGAGATAGAATGTCATAGTACAGGATTAACCTACTTACAGATTTTAGCATTTGCTTTGCCATGGTGTATTTCATGCCCATAAGGAAACCCGACAGTAACAACCTAATTTGCAAGGCTGGGCACCATTTCTGAAGATCCCAGAAACGAATACAACAACAAACCTGTTGGGAAAGGTTCAGTTTGCCTACATGCAACCAACATGCTGACACAACAAATGTACTATGTAACAGTTATTTGTAAAGAAGTGATGAGAAGCTACATGACATTCGCATTAGTGGACTCGAAGTGTGGAACCTATACTCAATATGACATTGTTACCTAAGGCGAAGCGGGATTCTCGAGGTTTTGGTTATCTAAGTAATTAACATTTTCTAAACCTTACTTACAAATTGACGTATGCCATATCATAGACAATCTATTGCAAGAATTTCAACTTAAGCAAACATACTATCTCTACCTGCCATACATAAATAGATAAGCATACTAGAAATAATAAGGTAATAAAGAAGAAATATCCATGTCTTACTTCAATATTTCCAGAAGATCACTAAAAACGTACACGATGAGCGAAATGGGTTTCTTCAATTTACAAACACTAAACAACATGCATTATATTTAATATCCATGATGCACTTCTAAAATTTCTCTATGGAGTTTACCAACACTATGTTCACGATAGACATCACCTTTTCCTTTCAGTTAGCCACAAACAGAATAGTTCTTTTACATTTCATCTTTTTCTTTCAATATTCAAATTAGTTAAGATAAGATAACATAAACTTGAGAACCCAGGAGATAAAATGTCACCTTGAGTACCCAAGATCACAACGCAACATATAAAACAACCAAAATACAAAAATCAACTATTATTGCAGTTTAGCCAAATAATCAATTTGACATCGCATAAATGAAGTACAAATCAACTCTAGGCAATAATCAAGTCGGATGGAATGACTAAAAATTTGCGATTATGTTCCACCAGGTTAGCAAAAACCCATGCCATGACCAAGTCCAATAAGCTCCTGAAGCTGGTTATGGATCACAATCCATATCAAAAGACAAAGATGGAGCACTTAATAAAAATTAATTATAGAAACACCTATGGGTTGCTAGTTAATTCTTGCAGCACCCACAACAGGATAGGCATATACAAGGGCTAAAATCTAATTGTATAGTCCATTGAATTCTAATTAACGGCCAGTGAGATGGTTAGAGGAAGCATAAACAAATGGAGGTTAGTTTAAGCTTGATACAACAAAGCCTAGGTTTGGAGCCATGAGCTCCAGCACATGGAGCCCCTCAATGGGCAAAGGTAATTGAGATTCGGACCATATGAGATTCGGTTGAAGGCTTTCCTTGTTTAACTTTACTTTGCATCAGATTCGGACCACATTGGAACAAACACACACATGCGCGCGCGCACGCACACACATATCTCATCTTACCTGTAGCAAGTTGAGGAGCACATAACTTCTTAATCTACTAATCGCTACTACATAGCATGTATAATCTCTCTTCCACATCCTTAACATATTAAACTTCTTAATCTACTAAATACTACTCCATAGAAAATAGAATGTCTTTTTCACATCCTTAACATTTGAAACACCTCTAATGGGGGAAAGTTGAAAACTCAACAGGTAGACACAAAGGACTCCTTAGACTTGTGAAAATTATACCACCCAAAACACTAAATAAAAAGGACCACAGTTCCTAAAAAAACAACAGAACAAGAAATATTCGTACTTGCTCGAATTTGCAAAAACAGCAGTAGTTCTTCTTGCTTGTCCATCCGGATCATCTTTGCAACCCTAAAGTAAATTGAGAATTATGGCAGGACAATTTGGAAGATACCTACATTTTCGAGCGAAGAAATCAGGTAGTCAACAAGTTCTGGATCAACAAGGACCTGAGCACCTCTTCCCCCTAACAAAAAATGCAAAGAGACATCTCAAATGATGAGAAGGAAGGATGTGAAAAAAATGGCCACAACATTCAGAAAATGAGCAATTGGGAAGGCAGTCCACCTGCAAAAGTATATCTCCAACTTTCTCCCTTGTTATTCCTGTCCCAAGAATAGCACCGAGAAAGTCACCATGAGAACATGGTTCTAATCGGAAATTTGAATGCTGGGGATGGTCTCACAGTCAACTTACATAACAGATAGTGGTGCTTATAATATAAATTTGAGAAAACCTCAAAGCAGCAACTACATCTGGGTTACTTGTCAGAGTTCGGATGTCCAACTAAAATTCGACATCGCTCAGCCTACATACATATATAAATGAGAAACAAGGTAGATAGGCTAATGGAAGCTATTAACAAATTTCCTTTGATGGTATTTGAATTTCACCTGTCGATAGACCCCCTATGCTACTGCTTTGATATCAGCTAACTTCTCAATTACCAGTGTAGCCTCCTTTATTATAGGCAAAGTGAGAAAATTGGTGTGGAAAACATCTCTCCTCTGGGAAGCCCTTTCTGGCATAAGTTGGATGTCAATATAAATTCATGAATGAAGGGAATAACTATATCAGCATCAAACTCCACACCCACTATTATATTACCAAGTTCAATATTGGTACTTGTTTGATTATGATTTATGCAGGGTGGAACTGGTGCTGAATGGGAATACACTAAGACAGTATTCCCAGGGGATGGGCGTTGTAAGTTATGAAATCTTGAAACTTTGTCCCAAAGATCCAAGAAATGGCACCAGCGAAGCAAACGATCGAAAAAACACGAAATTTGACAACCCAAAATTCACCTACTCTAAAGCAGGGCAAACCTTGTACACTAATGCCTGCTTTACCCTGAATGCATACAGTAACAATTAACGTGGTCACGATCCCCATCTTTAAGTAATCTTTGGTTCCTAAATTTCCATTCTAAACCCTGTAAAATCCCCTAAAACACCTCCAAGCAACCAAAATACACCACCAACAACATGTTAACATGGTACTCATTACTCCATTTCTTACCCTCTCTAGTCCCAAATTTCCCTACTAAACTCCCCAAAAACAACTCTAAAGAACCAAAATTTCAAGCACAGAGAAATGAAAAAAAAAACGGCAACAAATGAGAAGACAAGGCGAATGGGGACCTTTTAGAGGAGGGGTCGGACACCGGCGCCGCCATCCGGCACGCCGAGGGAAGCCAGCCTCCGCAGCTCCCCTATGTTCACCACCTTATTCGACAACTACACCAACGCACACAAAGTCAAAGACGATAAAAAAAAACCCTACAGGAATGCAAGCCCCAGAACCAAAACCAAAACCGTCACTCACCGCGGACTTGAAGTCGGTGAGAAGGTGCGCCCAGAGGGCAGCCCTGGAGCCGTCCTCATCCTCCTCCTCCTCCCCGCCTCCAGCCTTGATGAGCGCGCCCCCCGACCAGATCCGGCGCAGGCGCGTACCCGAGCGGCGCGGGTGGGGAGTGGTGTGCGGCGCGGGTTGATCCGGCACATGGCGTGTCGGCGCGGTGTCAGAGAGGTCGGGGGCGCGGGTGGGGAACGTGGAACGCGAATGGCACGGGTGGGGAGAGGGAGGGAGGGAGGAAGGGCAGCGGCGGGCGTGAGAGAGGAGAGGGAGGTGAGGGGGCGGCGGTTGCGGAGGAGGGGCGGAGAATGCGGGACGGGTAGCGCAGGTGGAGCGGTTCCAGGAGTTAACGCGTGCGGGCATGTGCGAACAGAAGAGAAGGAAGTGTGGAACGATCCGAATTATAGTAGTTAAGATATGAAAATCTTTATCATCATAGTCTGACATATTTGGAAACAAAGGAATGACGAGGTGTTTGAGAATATTATGTTGAATATTGCTAGTTGGAAAATTCTTTTCAAGAGTGTACTTGGGCTGCATGTGCTCCGTGTTAAGAAAGATGACATGCAATTTATCCTTGATTTGCTAGAAGCAATTAATTGATGTAATTTATCCCTAGAGGGTTGTAATGTATTAATACTTTGTACTCCTGAGTGTAGTTACTCCCACCTTTGATATACCACCTAAAAGAACTTGACATACTCCTTTATCACTTTGGGTATACTCATATACTAATTATAAGATACTTCAATGTGAACCACACGCAAAATTTGTAAGAGAGTTAATAATTTTTAGCATATTTTGTAAATACCTTCATATTCGCACTAAAAATGAGTATATCTAAACAATTATACATACCACCCTTGAAAAGGTGTTAATACCACCTAGGTGGTCTTATATACTTGTATACTACACATACATACTCTCGATTACACAAGATACTCCTTACGTTGTGAGATATAGAATAGGGAGTAACTACTCCCGGAAGTAGAAAAAGGCTTCCTCTCTCTCTCTATATATGTGTGTGTGTGTGTGTGTGCACGCGCCTCCCTACCGTTCCTCGTTAAAAAAAGGTGGTACCTCACCTGCTCGGTGAATGGCGAGGGGGAAGGTAGCGCGCTGTCGTACTATGCCAGGTTCCAACGGAACAAGACCCTCTGCCTTAGCTTGGGAATGGCAGAGGCGTACAGTATCATGCCCTTCAGCACATTTGGAACCGTTGGATTTGGATCAACTGAGGAAATTCTTGGATCAAGAAAGACTATAAATTCAAAATATATCATGAGAAATTTTGTCCTTCAATTTCTCATCTGAACAAATCTAGTGCACCAAATCTAAATCGGACGGTCCAAAATGTGTTGCCATTGGTGATGTGATTTTGGTTCCAACTCAGGTTAGCACGAGGCTTCATCTGCGCGGCCACGGGCCCATCGGTCCGATAGCTCATATGCAAGGTGCATGGGATCCAAGACGTTCGTTCAAGGAGAAACATGCCTCTATATTCATGGTCCACATATCAGTGTGATGCATTGCAACCGTGGTGTTTTTCTTTTGCGAGGAACAACAAGGATGGTACATATTTTTTTTACTAAATTAAATTTTGTAGTAATATTCTAAAAATAAACCCATCTATAGGTAATTCAAAAAATGAACCCTACTTGGTGGTAGCCCTTGATTGGTGCCACTGTCAGTGGAGTGGCAGGTGGGTTCATTTTGCAAAGAAGTTGAGCAGTGGTCTATTTTTGAAATTATTTTCTGTTGCACTAGTTTATTTTTCCCTTTTTGGAAAAGAAGTACATCCTCCAGTAAAAAATAAGTAAAAATATGTACAATCAAACTATTATAATTTTGACCGACGATATCTTTATGGATATTTGGAACATCCATATAAAAATAATGTAAGTAGACTTGTCTTTAAAAATACTTTTGTAATGTTTATAATTTTATTAGTTTTTACAAGTATAATTCATCGGAAATTGATAATTGAAGTTATGTTTTGTAATCGGAGTGAGTATTCCTTTGAGCCATATATCGCTGTCTGCGGTGCACTAGAATTTTGTCTTTTTGAGGGTCTATGCACTGCAATTTTCAATACCATCGAATCGATAGAGATTATTTAATTTTCGAAGAGGGGTGCTTCTAGTTCTATATCTACCATCAAGCATACAGCAACAGTAAATTCAATTTGAACACTAGGTCAATCACTGAACAAGTTATAAAACTGGAGCATCTCAGCTGTCAGTGTCACTCTGGAGTCTGGAAATGAGGAAACTCCACGTTGCATAGAGATATAGAACGCAATACGTACGTACTTCTCACGAATGGAAGAAACAGGAAAGGTACGCAGGGAAATAATCCTATGCTTACCGACTATAAGTACTACCTTTTGTACGTACTTGTCGACGTGGCTGGGCCCACCGACCAACTTCGATAGTTCTTTCTCTAGGAAAGCAAATTTCTCCACCATGTTTCTATCCATCTAACCAAAAAAAAAAGGCAATTTAGTTTGGAAAAAAATAGCCAGATTTAAATGTGATGTTCCATCTAACCAAGGCTTGCGAAACATTCCGATAGAATCGGTTCACATTGAACACTACAGCGAATCGGTTCTCCACCATGCTCGTTAGCGTGAACGGTTTGCTTCATCCCCACCTTGCGCCAGGTTTTATCCAACGTAGCCAATTGCAAATTGAGTCCTGCTGTACGTGCGATGGTATGGCGTACTATGCTCGTACGATCCAACGTGGCTACCCTCTCTTAGCTAGAAAACTGTAACAGTAAGGCCCACTAAAGTGACTCTGTTAGAACTATAAACAATCTTGACTGGAAGATTGAAACCGAAACAACAGGATGTCGTATGAGATAATTGCAACATCTATAAAAACTAAAAACGCGGAAATATACCTGATGACGATGCCATTATTCATTGTAGTGTTGATTTGAAACAGTAGATGTGTAGGTGCTTAATCTACCTAAGATTTAGTTTTTCACAGAAAGAGGTAAGCAACAAACTCCAACTACAGATGTGGATAAGTGATATAACATGAGTTACCTTGCTAAGAGGACATGACCCTTATTTATAGTCTTTAGTATGGAATCCTAACCTGTCTCATAATTAGAGATAGATTCCAAACAGGTCTCTACGCATATTTAAAATCCAACTCCATATTTTTCTTAATAGATACTCGACCTCTTAATAAATAATTTATTTGATCACTTTATATATTTGAGCCAACCATAGAATAGATAGCTGATATGTATTAAAACTCATGTAGGTCCACATAATAGAAAATTAATACAACAATCTCCCACTTGGACTAAATGAGTAGATACATATCAAACACTTTATGAACTTCAAAAATGTTATCTATATGTCATGAGCATCTTTAAATTAATCCGGTCCATCAATTATACCAACATAGGATCTGACGAGGATCTAATAATCCTCATTTTATCTTTTATCTATAATTCTTATTATGGGTAAATATGATGTCACATAGTCCCCAGAAGTACCCCTTATATTTACAAGGGGGAGACCTACCAAGTGATTGTAAGATCTTCTACAATCACCCCCATAGTCGTAAGTCTTACTACGACTATGTCATGGTCGTAAGTCCTTCTACGACCACTACCTGGTCGTAAGTCTTTCTACGACCACTACACAGGTCGTAAGTCCTTCTCGACCATTACGATCGTAAGTCCTTCTACGACTATTGCACAGTCGTAAGCTCTACTACGACTTATACCCAGTCGTAAGTCATACTACGACCAAGTAAACCACGACCACCTTATAATCAAACCTACAAGCGAGTGGGTCCAATTGATTAAGGAATCCGAACGGTCCATACGCACTACTATTCTGCGTAGTAATAGTGCTTAAATACCCCATTACCTCTGAATGATAACTGCCAGACGGCGTGAAGAAGCCAATGCTCCGGTAATTACTGCCATCATGCGCCCATTACTGGCTCAATTAAGGCGCCTCTTCCGCAGGACAAAACGGCTACTTCTTCACGACTATATAAAGACATCAATCAGAGGGAGAAAGGGAGGGCAAAACAGAGCAAGTCAAGGAGAAACACAAGTACTGTTATCTGTAATAGTCTTAGTTTCTTGCTTGATCATCGAGAATCTGATCAATACCATACACACACGGAGTAGGGTTGTTATTCTCTCGGAGAAGGCTGAACTGTCTAAACATCCGTGTCAACCACTCTGCGTGATTTCATCTCTAGGAGACCCCCCGAATCAAATAATCTTTACGTAAGATCGGTTCTAATACACCGACAGTTGGCGCCGACCGTGGGGATCTTCCGTTATCTCTTGTCAACATACTCTCTTTTCCAAATCTCATGCAATCATGGCGGAGAATGGAGCGAGGAGAAGCTGGTTTGACTTGGCGGTTCTGTGAGACGTCGACATGGATGCGGTTTCGACTACGGCCGAGTGATGCATCCGTGATGGTGATGTTGCCTCGGAGATCATTCTCCAGAAGCGATCCCATCAATGGAGTTGAGGAGGATCCTTATCCCCACAACGATCGTCCAACAGAGGGGCCAATTCCCACAAAGGACAAGGGTCAATCCGGCTGAACCGCACCGGGAGGACTCACGACACGACGAGAGTTTTCCTCTAAGTGTCCAAGTCCCCTAAAGCGGTCCGGCACAGTGAGACAAGTTCTGCGAGCCACCATTCGAGACTCCACCAACATCGGTGATCCTCTCTCAAAGTAACTCCAGAGAGGTGAGATCAAGCATGCTTTTCCTGCGAATTCGGCCGTCTCTCATGAGATCTCATTTGCGGACGGAGCGATTATAACCCGAGTTCCCCTACGGAGGATTGCTCCAAGTCGCGGATGGTGTCTCTCGAGTACTCCTCAAGCGGGAGGCCTCAAGCGCAAGTGAGAATCATCAGCGGGAGGTCTTCGTCTTTCCCACAAATCGAGTCGACCTCATGGAGGCGAAATCTGAACACTCCCGAAGATCACACCTGCGCCCCTCGTGGTAATGGCAAGGGCACCACCGGTGCGAACTTGACCAATACTCGATGGCGAGAGAAATCCTCGATATTCTCGCACTCCATCGAGAAGGCCTCAAAGATCGATGAGGAGAATTTTGAGGCCATCCGACGGAAGAAGATTGCCGCCGGAAGAATCTGCAGGCGCATTCAACATCGATCGAAGGAGGTACAAGAACTCCGGGACATCAACGACTTGCTCGAAAATCCCAATCAAGAGCTTGCTCGAGCGCGAGATCGATCTCTTTCTTTGAAGAGATTGCGCAAAGGCTTGAACCGTGATGACAAGGCTGGAAGTACCTCGTCGACATCATTCGTAGTCGTAGCAATACAACTTCCTCGGCTACCGATCAATCAAATATTTCACCACGTAGAAATCGACACGGCCATAAGTCGCATCGATCCCTACTCGGAGAAACACATTTCGATTGGTGATGATCAAAAACCCTGAGAGGTGATCATTCACCACTTCAAAAGAAATCCACAGCGGATGGAATCGAGGAGTATTCCCTCGTGAGAGCCGAGACCTACTACGGGGACGAGTCACCTATTCTTTGGGTATCGTCGTATCGATTACAGTGACATTAACCCTTCTTTCCTACAAAGAAGGCGCCAAGAAGTCATTACGGATGTCGGGCATTTTCTTTGACCTTGAGAAGTTCACGCCACCTCATTTTCGACCGGTGAACATGGAGAAGTTTGATGGATCTCAAAATCCCATCGAATTTCTTGAGATCTATACAACAACCGTCCGAGCGGCGGGAGGAGGAGAGCATGTGATGGCGAATTACCTTGGTGTGCTTGAAGGATCCGCTCGATCGTGGTTATTAAACCAACTACTCGAGTCGATCTACTCTTAGCAACACCTCTGCGATCTTCTACGGCGAATTTCCAAGGCACATACAACCGCCTCGAAAGGAAGGCGACTTGCCGGATCAAACAGAACAACAACGAGACTTTGCGTCAATTCATCAAACGCTTTAGTCAGGTTCGTAACTCATCTGTGATCAGAGCTTTTAAGCAAGAAGTCCGTAGTAGAAGGATAACAGAGGATATTGCTGAATCCTCCCAACAACATTCTTGAGCTCTTGAGATGGCCGATCGATATCATCGCTTAGAGGCGGTCGAGTGGAACAATACTATTGATCGAAGCGTACACTCCTCGAGAGCGGTGAAGTTGGTAAGGACAAGAAAGCAAAGAAGTCCAAGAAGAAAATAAAGAGTCAAAACCACAAACCGGTGGTTTCAAGGAGGTCTTAGCCGTGAAGATAAAGAGCCACGAGCCACCAAGTCGTATCTGATCAAGGCAAAGGTAAGCATACGATCGTAGGAGCGACAAACCAAGGTGGTATCCTTTTCATAAAAGGAAGGACACGACCTCATTCGCTAAGTTTTCCAAAGAAAGCTCGAGGACTACTACAACGACAAGAGCCACTCCCACTCTCGGCGGTAGGGAATACGAGTGGCCAAAAGTCATCGGATGATGAAGAGATGCCGTTCAAGATCCGTAACATACCGTAAAGCACATCTACAGAGGATCATCGACATACGAGTCGAAGCGACAACTCAAAGTCTGGGACGAGAGGTAAACTCTATAAATGCTCCTCTTGTCAATAATTTACCAAGTGGTGGAAGTTACTCTTTCTTTTGAGAAGGATGACTGCCCAACCACTTCGAATCGATCAGGTCGATACCCGATTGTGGTCGAACCCACCATCAACAACTGTCGGGTCAATCGAGTGTTGGTTGATGGTGGCAGTTCCTTGAACATAATGTTTACCAGCGCCCTGGACGAAATGCAAGTACCCAGGACAAAGGTAAGACCGGTACGATACTCTTTTCATGGTATTGTACCGGGGTCTTCGGCCAAACCCATTGGCCAAGTTTCTCTTCCTTTAACATTTGGTTCACCAAGTAATTTCAGGACAGAGAAAATCTCCTTTGATGTGGTCGATTTCGATACGGCATATAACGCCATACTCGGACGACCAGCTTTGGCAAAATTCTTAATGGCTACTCATTATGGATATCAATGTCTTAAGATGCCAGGTCCCAAAGGAGTGATCACAATTCATTGTGACAAAAAGATGGCGTATAACTGCGACCGTCGATCCCTCGAGATGGTTGGTCAAATACCAACTCGAGATGAAAGTCAGCCTTCGACTAGCAAGTCGAAGCCTAAAAGTCACACCAAAGCCGAGCGACCAAGTCAAAGAGGTTCCTCGGGCCGCAGAAACCCTCGAAGACTGTTCGCATCGGGGAAACTTCCGACCCCAAATAGGAAGACGCCCTCATCGCCTTCCTCCGAGCTAACGCAGATGTCTTCGCGTGGCAAGCATCCGACATGCCCGGAGTCCCCAGGGAGGTGATCGAGCACAGGCTAGCTTTACGGCGATAAAGTACCGTAAAACAAAATTACGAGATTTGCCCCGATCGGCGAGATGCTATTAAATCGAATTGGATAAGCTACTTAAGCGGGCTTTATAAGAGAAGTCAACCACCCAGAGTGGTTGGCTAACCTGTAATGGTCAAAAGTCAAATGGCAAATGGCGTATGTGCGTAGACTTTACTGATCTTAATAAAGCTTGTCCAAAAGATGATTTTCCTTTACCTCGTGTCGATCGGTTGGTTGATTCTCTGCGAGTTGTGAAATATTAAGTTTTTAGATGCATATTACGGATATCACGGATCAATATGTGTCTAAGCGATGAAGAAAAGACCGCATTCATTACACCATTTGGTACCTTTTGCTATGTCAAAATGCCATTTGGTCTAAAGAATCTGGGGCTTCTTTTCAACGCTTAATGCAATCGACTTTTCATCTCAATTAGGCCGAATCTGGAAGCCTATGTTGATGATCTAGTCGTAAAAGCATTAAGAAATTTAATCATATCAGCGACACGCAAGAAACATTCGACAACCTCGAAAGCACCGCTTAAAACTTAATCCAGAAGTGTGTTTTGAATTTCTTGAGAAAATTGCTTGGATTCCTAGTATCCGAGCGAGGAATCGAAGCAAATCCCGAAAAATAAAGGCCATCCTCGGATCGTCCTCGACCACAAAAAGGAAGTCGAAACTCACTTTGGGTGCATGGCGGCTTTAAGTCGTTTCATCGCATACGACTAGGAGAAAAGGACTACCTTTCTTTAAACTTCTCGGGAGACATGAAGGTTTTGAGTGGTCGAGCGAGGCAAGCGCCGCCGAGGATGTCAAGAGGTACCTTCGAGTGCTCTGCTCGGTTTCTCCAAAGCGGAAGAGCGCTCTTAATTTACCTAGTTGTCACGCCACGAGCGACAAGCGCGATCTTGGTCGTAGAGCGTGGCGTACAACGACCGGTTTACTCGTCGGCGAAGTTTTACGGGCCTAAGGAGCGTTACCCTCGAGTCCAAAACTTCTATATGCCCTCCTCATGTCTTGAGAAAGCTGCGGTATTATTTTGAGCGCACAAAATAGTTGTCGTGCTGCCCGAGTTTCCTTTGGGAGCAATCCTCCATAATAAGGAAGCAATGGGGCGCATGGCAAAATGGTCGATCGAACTTGGGAGTTCGACCTCCATTCTTGTCGACGAACGCCATAAAATCCCGGATCTTGGCGGACTTTGTCGCCGAATGGACAAATCTGAACTGCTTCGGATCCCGATCGATTCCCACGACCGATGGATGATGTACTTTGGGTCACTTACTCTAAGTGGCTCAGGGTCGGGTGGTCTGGTATCTCCTACCGGAGAAACCTTAAAGTATGCCATACAATTAAACTTTCGGGCCACTAACAATGTGGCGAGTACGAAGGTTTGCTAGGCGGCATACGAGTGCGAAAGCACTCTCGATTCGTCGACTACTCGTGAGAGAAACTCTCAACTAGTCGTGAATCAAATCGGGAAAAAGTACCAGGTGCTCTAGCTCGACAATGGCTCGGTACTTATCAAGTCGTAAGCTAGAAAAGCATTTTTAGGTTTGAGGTACAATTCATCCCTCGAAAGGATAATTTCCTCATGAGACCAACTTGCTCGGATGGCTTCTTCCGATCGCGATACCAAAGGAGTTTTCTTGGAGCAACTCCAAAAGTCGTCTCTGGTCGAAGAACCAGAGACACCTCCTATTGAGATGGCCTCATTAGATTACGAGGATACCTGGATGACTCCCATCTACGAGTATCTTCACAAGGGTTCCGTACCCGAAGATGATCTTGAGGCAGATCGATTATCCCGAAAAGCCAAAATGTATACTTTGGTCGAAGGAGTCCTCTACAAACGAGGAACCCAAGGGATACTCATGCGATGCATTCCGCAAAACGAAGGAATAACACTCCTTCATGATATACATAGTGGCATCATGGGACGCATGCTTCCTCTGAGAACATTGGTCGATAAAGCCTTTCGACAAGGTTTCTCTTGGCCTCTGACTCTGACGATGCCAAAGAGGTGGTTAAAAAGTGTGTCCAATGCCAGTTTCATGGTAGACAGATACACCAACCAGCTCAAGCATTACAGACAATACCTCTTTCCTGGCCTTTTGCGACCTGGGGTCTTGATATCCTAGGACCGTTTCCCAAAGCACCAGGAGGTTTCGAATTCCTTTTTGTGGCCATTGACACGTTCACAAAGTGGATCGAAGCGAACTGTGGATGGATAACAACGAAGCGACAAAAGGTTCATGATGAGATGCGTAATTAGCGATTTGGAGTTAAGTCGGATAATTACGAACAATAATAAACAATTCGCAAGTGCAAAATTTGAAATTTTGCGGCGAGTTAGTACCAAATTATGCTATGCTTCATTGCACATCCCCAAAGCAGCGGGCGGTCGAACGTGCAAACGGCCAAATAATGCGAGGAATTAAAACCCGAGTCTTCGACCAGCTTGTTAAGCGCTCGGGGGCTTGGGTACAAGAATTACCTTCTGTATTATGGGCAGTTCGTACGACCACTAGTCGAGCGACAGGAGAAACACCATTCTTTTTAGTGTTCGGAGCCGAAGCCATGCTTCCTCCGGAGCTAAAATTACGGTCGACACGAGTTGAAACCTTCAACAACTCCGACCAGGAACAACTACGAGCAGATGACATTAACCTACTCGAAGAAAGGAGAAACATGGCCCTAATCCGTTTTGCAGTCTACCAACAAGCCCCACGCAGATACTACGATCGTAAGGTCCAGCCTCGCAGCCTTGCTGTAGGTGACTTGGTATTGAGGCTCTGCCAATCCAAGTCTAATCGGAATAAACTCTCTCCTAAGTGGGAAGGTCCTTACACAGTGGTCGAAGTAACTCGGCCAGGGTCGGTACGACTAGCAATGGAAGATGGGCAGGTTCTCTCAAATTCTTGGAACATCGACCAGTTACGCAAATTCTATGTGTGACCAACCTCTCAGGCAATAAAGGTCCAGGTTCCTTCTACCTCTTTTGTCTTATTTTTGAGTAGTGCTTTTATAATCTTTCGACTTTGATCCAAAAAACACCCAGTTTTCCCTACATTGGCCGAAAGGCAAGTAACATCATCTTGTCGAAGTCTCTCCTCTCTGCATGTGGTCCTGCCCACTAGAAGGAAATTCCTAGCATCGACTTGTTACTCAGTTTTGTCGCCAATACAGAGAGCTCGGGTTATATCTAGTCGAAATATTCTTAAAGCCAACTCTTCCCATCTTAGTTTATTTTTTCAGTAATTTCGAAAAATATTCTAAGTAGAGTGCACTTTCTTATATTTATTCGACCACCTTTGGTGTACTCGATTCGTTTTAACTGGTCGAAGGAAGAGACACACCTAGTCGAAATCTTTCCTCTCTGCACGTGGTCCTGCCCACTAGAAGGAACTTCCTAGCGTCGCTCAGTCTCCCACTTTTGCTACTGGAAAAGACTTATCGAGTCCACCAAAAAAGGGCGAACGAATTATTAAAGTCCTCTTAGACATTAGCTTAACTCAAGTTGCTGTTTTTGGTTCGATTAAACCAGTCGGAGATGGTAACATCACCTAGTCGAAGCCTTTCCTCTCTGCACGTGGTCCTACCCACTAGAAGGAACTTCCTAGTGTCGAGTCGTTTCTACTCTTTCGACCAGTGTTTGACAACCATAACAAAAAACTATAAGTTAAATAAACCTCTCTTTGTTTTCAGAAACCCCATTTCACACACTATTTACTTAGATTGTCCAAACAAACTAAGCAAATAGTCGGGGGCTAGGATAAATTTATTAATTTGACTTCAATTCTTAGTCTTTCATTCGTTTATTATCTTTTGAGTTACTAATTACTCGACAAGATGATTTGCAGGAAACAAGATGGCCTAGGATAAAGTTATTAATTTAACTTCAGTCCTTTGGTTTTTCATTCGTTGGTTATCTTTCGAGTTGCTAACCGCTCGACAAGATGATTTGCAGGAAACAAGATGGATCATATATTACTCGTCAACAGAGACTGTCTGCCTTACAAAGTAGTTACAAGATTACTCTGAAGGGGGAGTGCCTAGCTGCATTTCCTCCGCTACCTTTTTGCCAACCGACCGCATTTCCTCAATCAGACGACTTGCCTCTGATTCAGGACAGTCGAAGTCGGCTTCGATTGGTTGCACATTAAGGCGGGGGTCTTGAGCTTTAAGTTTCGCCAAAGCGTAACTTACTGCAGCTTCGACTGCCTCCCTTATTGATTCAGCTTGATTAGCCTTCAGAGTGGTCATCATTTCTTGCAAGTTTCCGACTTGTTCCCCAATGGTATTTATGTGAGCAGCTAAAGTATCTTCTCGAGGAGTTTTTCCATCAGAATGTAGCTCACCAAGTACATTGTTCAGGAGTGTGATGTTGCCTTGAAGACTAGTCTTCATCGACTCCATCTCCTGTTGGGTACGAGTCGAAGCCTCGCGAAGATTCTTGTTTTCGACCACTTGTTCTGAAAAGAATAAAACCGGTCAAACAAAAATAAACTTCTAGAGGAAGCTAACACAAAGATAATTGTAGGTAAAAGCATTTCTTACCTACTAGTTGAGAATCCAATTTCTTGACCTCTTCTTCATGGGAAGCAACGGTTTCAGCGTGCTTTTTCTCCCATGCTCTGATGTCCTCTGCATTCATCTTAGCAATGCGGACGGACTCATTGTAGATCAAGGTCTTCTCTTGGATTTCAGCCTCGAGACTTCTCAACTCAGCAGCAATTTCTGAACAAGAAATTAGCATTAGAAAAGGGAAAATACTCGAAAAGGACAACAGGTAAAGAATTGCTTACCTGTTACTCGAGTTCTCAGACCCTCGAGTTCCTGATCCTTATTCTTGGTAATGCGGAAAGCTATTTGAATGACCAAGCTTTATCTCCAACTTCGTCAGGAGCTTCCTCATCTCATCTTCTTTTTCGAAAAAGAAATGAGAGATGGGTAAAGTCAAATTCAAAAGCGATTTTAAGTTCAAGACTTCTCGTTTATTTTTCCTGCAATCTTTTAGATGCAGAGATGGTTTCTCGGAGTCTATCCGAGAGGACTAATACTTCGTTCTTTAGCTTTCTCAACTCCTCTTTTTCATAATCGAGTGAGTCAGCTAAGGTCTTCGTGTCGCTTTTTAGCCTCTGAGAGGACAAAATGAAGATAAACATCGGTAGATTGGTTGCAAGTCCTTCTCGACCACCGACCTAGTCGTAAGTTTTCTCGACTATGTCATGGTCGTAAGTCTTTCTACGACCACTTCTTGGTCGTAGTAGCCGTAAGCTCTTTGTGACCAATACTTTGTCATGAGTTTTCCATGACAACTCTCGTAAACACTATCACGAGTAGTCAAGTCGAAAACGACTATGAGCAACGATGACTTACCATCTCTCTTTCAGATCTGAGTTCTTCCTTCTCTTGTCGTAGCTCTAAAAGTTGTCGATGATACTCACCGACAACGGCAATTTGCTCCAGAGCTTTTTGCAAAAAAAAAGACAGTGAGAAGAAAAGGAAAGCCACATATATAAGTATCCTAAAAATACTTACATTCATGGTCGATCTAGCGAAGATCAGTACACCAACTCCGGGTTCTGCGACTTATCTATCCTCGCGACTTTATCCCACCACACCTTCTCAAGGCGCTCATTGTCGAAGATATCTCCTCTATTTGGAATATCTTTGGGATGGGGACTCGGTCACGAGATCACATGTGCGATAGACCTATGATGAAGCAGCCCAAAGAAGTCGGCCTGAAGTTGAAATATTCTTCATCCTCCGATTATGTGGTTGCACTTTCTCTTTGGACACCTAAGGAATGTCCGCCACGACCTCCTTTCCCACACGGCGTCTGAGTCATCCTCACCTTGACGAGGCTTTGCGGTTGCCTCTGTGGTCTCTACAACCATTTCAGAGGTCATAGCTACCCTTTCGGTGGTCGTAGCTACGACCTCGATAGTCGAGCCCTCTCGGTGGTCGTAGCTCGACCTCGGCGATCGTAGCTACAACCTCGGTGAAGAAACCGCTTTGGAGCCACCTCGGTCAGGGGATCCTTGACCACTTCCATTATTACCTCTCTACCTCTCAAGAGGTGACAATGGGCTTCTCAACCAAGCATTCACGAAATTTGAAGGAGTTGGGTGAAAAAGAAAAGCAAATCGAGGTTGTGAAAAGGAAAAGGTAAATGTTGTTCTTACACTTTAGTACATTTCACATACCTGCATACCTCTGCTCTTAACCGAGAATTTAGGAGCAATCCTCCCAGCGGAGGATTTCTTCTTCTCCACGACCACGTCGGTCGAGGTTCCACAATTGGCCCGGCTCGACCACGTGCGGTCGTAGAGTTTAAACAGAACCGGGGCTCGGTCTCTGGTTCTCTGGATGGCGAGATCGGTCTCGACCATTCCGATAGCGACACTACCCTCATTGCGAGTTGTCTTTGGAGCGACATCGTCCTTCACAAAAGACATAAAATCTTTCCAGATCTCCTTTTCCAGTTGCTTAACAAAACTAGGAGTGGCAGCAACTGCGAAAGATTCCTTGTCATAATAGAAGGGTACCTTAGCCTTGCGAGGTTTGCGCTTAAGAGATTCAAATTGTTTCAACCTCCTCGGCCGATAGGCTGCGACCTCGGCTTGATTATAGCTATGGTGCGCGGTGTTTTGTAGAGGGTGCGGTCGAAGACCGAGCTCGAGCTTGCTCCTCCCTTGTCGGCAGATTTTACAAGTCGGCGTCTCTTAGAGGAGGAGCCGAGCCTTTGTCTTCGACAACCCGGCGCCAATGGTCATCGGTCGACTTCCTCGTCGTCTGACGATTTTCCATGCCTATTTTACGTAAAGCAAAACGAGAAAAGAAGAATCACTGATCGATCGTAAGTTTTCTCGACCCGATTGCCAAGTCGTAAGTTTTTCTCGATATTTTCTTGATCGTAAGATATTCTCGATCACCATTAGTCGTAAGTATCTTCTCGACTATAAAGTCCTAAAGAAAGAATCAACTTTTTGATTACCTTTAGACGCTCTATCTTTTCATCTGCGTACAAAGCCGCAATGATTTGAGGAACCACCACTCGGAGTGGCGGAGATTTCTCACAGATGAGTCTGACTCTAGAGTCAACCTCGGCATGTGAAAGATCTGTGTAAACAGATAAGAATATTAGACAATGTTGAGAAGGACCAAATCGAGAGCTAAGTCGATTGGTTACTTACCCTCGTCGTAATCTCTGGTTGGGTCTCCTCTCCCCGAGTATCTCCACATAGGAGATGCTCGTTTCTTCAAGGGACTAATTCGACGTGTGATGAAATCTTTCACCACATGCCATCCGGTCAGCCCCTCTTCTTTCAAGTCCTTGATGGCTTGAATATAGGGGGCAATCCGGCTGATATCTTCAGGAGTCGAATCCCATGAAGATTTCTTCTCGCACCTTCCCATAAAAGCAGAGGCTATCTTGGAGGTGACTTTCGGTAAAACCACCTCTTCCTCCACCCGACCATGAAGACCGGTAAAACTCTGAATATACTCCTTCGACTTGAGTCGTGGAGCTTGAGCCGCAGACTTCCGCGATTCGGTTTGTGAGCCATCCCATAATAATATTGGAATAGCTCGAGGTCCGCGGAATCCCAGTGCGCCCTTGCAGTACCACGAAGGCAGTCAACATGGTAATGGAATTAGGACCTAAGTTCACCAATTCCACCACAAAGTGCTCGAGTACCATTGTAAGAAAGGGGTGAGCGACGATCGGAGGCCGCACTCTGTCAATACGCTTGGAAGGCGGGGATTTGTCCATTTTTCCCCGATGGCGATCTTGCCAATAGCGGAATCCACTTCACGAGCCTTCTCGGAATCTTCCCGCGTCGACCAAGACTTTGATCTTGGCGCATCCATCTCCGATTCTTCCCATTCGGAAACTCTCTTGGCCATTTAGCTCGAAACGTAAGTTTTTATTTGGTTGGCGGCGGAGAAGATGAAACCTAGTCGAGGACGGAGAAAGCAAGAGCTCGAAGAACAGCGGAGCGATTTGAGGAAAAGATAAAAATCCAAGTCTAACTCTGGTGAGTTTTTATAAGCGCACGATTGCCACCGCTTGAAACCGTCTCGCCTATAGGTCTATGGGAGTTGGTTGCACCGCCGGGAACCGCCTTATCGGACAGGTCTGTGAGAGTCGTTTGCAATTCCCGAGATGGTCCGTTCGAGAAAATTAGGTGCGTATTGTCACCCCCAAGCGAAATTACTTTCTTGACCAAGTCTTTACGGTGAAGGAAGTATCAATCGGAAGGGTTTTTCTCCGATCCCCTACTACGATCATTTCATAGTCGTAGGGGTTTTACGACTTTTGATAGTCGTAAGCAATCTTCACGATTACAACCGCTTGAGAACCGCCTCATCAACAGATCTGTGGAGTCGTTTGCAATTCCCAGACGAGTGCAATCCGGAAAATTAGGTTCGTTTTGTCACCTCCAGCGAAATTACTTTCTTGACCAAGTCTTTCTGGTCGAAGGAAGTATCAATCGGAAAGGTTTTTTCTCCGATCATCCTACTACGACCACTCCACAGTTGTAGGGGTTTTTATGACTTTTTGATAGTCGTAAGCAACCTTCTTGACCAAGCAAATTCCTGGTCAAAGTAGCACTCAAATGTCGAAGAGCTTTTCCTTTGACCATTATTCTACGATATTTTCATAGTCGTAAGTCCATTTGCAAATCCTTCACCAAGTTACTTTCACTTAAAGCTGGGGGGCTAGATGACGAGGATCTAATAATCCTCATTTTATCTTTTATCTATAATTCTTATTATGGGTAAATATGATGTCACATAGTCCCCAGAAGTACCCCTTATATTTACAAGGGGGAGACCTACCAAGTGATTGTAAGATCTTCTACAATCACCCCCATAGTCGTAAGTCTTACTACGACTATGTCATGGTCGTAAGTCCTTCTCGACCACTACCGGTCGTAAGTCTTTCTCGACCACTACAGGTCGTAAGTCCTTCTACGACCATTACGATCGTAAGTCCTTCTCGACTATTGCACGATCGTAAGCTCTACTACGACTTATACCCGATCGTAAGTCATACTACGACCAAGTAAACCACGACCACCTTATAATCAAACCTACAAGCGAGTGGGTCCAATTGATTAAGGAATCGAGCGGTCCATACGCACTACTATTCTGCGTAGTAATAGTGCTTAAATACCCCATTACCTCTGAATGATAAGCGCGGGGCGGCGTGAAGAAGCCAATGCTCGGTAATTCTCGCCATCATGCGCCCATTCTTGGCTCAATTAAGGCGCCTCTTCGCGAGACAAAGCGGCTACTTCTTCACGACTATATAAAGACATCAATCGAGGGAGAAAGGGAGGGCAAAACAGAGCAAGTCAAGGAGAAACACAAATCTTTATACGTAATAGTCTTAGTTTCTTGCTTGATCATCGAGAATCTGATCAATACCATACACACACGTGAGTAGGGTTGTTATTCTCTCGGAGAAGGCTGAACTCGTCTAAACATCCGTGTCAACCACTCTGCGTGATTTCATCTCTAGAGACCCCGAATCAAATAATCTTTCGTAAGATCGGTTCTAATACACCGCGGTTGGCGCCGACCGTGGGGATCTTAGGTAATCTCTTGTCAACATACTCTCTTTTCCAAATCTCATGCAATCATGGCGGGAGAATGGAGCGAGGAGCTGGTTTGACTTGGCGATTACGTGACGTCGACATGGATGCGGTTTCGACTACTGGCCGAGTGATGCATCCGTGATGGTGATGTTGCCTCGGAGATCATTCTCGAAAACGATCCCATCAATGGAGTTGAGGAGGATCCTTATCCCCACAACGATCGTCCAACAGAGGGCCAATTCCTCAAAGGACAAGGTCAATCGGACGAGAACCGCACCCAGGAGGACTCACGACCGACGAGAGTTTTTCCTCCAAGTGTCCAAGTCCCCTAAGGCGGTCCGACACAGTGAGACAAGTTCTGCGAGCCACCATTCCAGACTCCACCAACATCGGTGATCCTCTCTCAAAGTAACTCCGAGAGGGTGGGATCAAGCATGCTTTTCTGCGATTCGACCGTCTCTCCGCAGATCTCATTTGCGGACGGAGAGCGATTATAACCCGAGTTCCCCTACGGAGGGATTGCTCCAAGTCGCGGATGGTGTCTCGAGTACTCCTCAAGCGGGAGGCCTCAGCGTAAGTGAGAATCATCAGCGGAGGTCTTCGTCCTTCCCACAAATCGAGGTCGACCTCATGGAGGCGAAATCTGAACACTCCCGAAGATCACACTGCGCCCCCTCGTGGTAATGGCAAGGGCACCACCGGTGACGAACATGACCAATACTCTGATGAGCGCGAGGGAAATCCTCGACATTCTCGCACTCCACTGTGGTTGATCGTCCAGCGGAATCAATCGTCCTCGCAATAGATCGTCTCCTCGTAGTCGATCGTCCAGCGTCCTCGTCGCTAATCGTCTCCTCCAGCAACCGATCGAGTGCAATAGCAATCACATTGGCGCATCTACAGTATCCACTCGTCTAGGGTAGGAATGATGTACGCCGGTGTGCTAGCACCAAGTCGCACAGGAAGGCTCTCTCAAGGAGATGGCGGCTGGGGTTTGGAGCAACTCACGTGTTGTCTGTCACCTCCTTTTTCCCTTGTACCCAATAGCCTTAAGCATCTCTTTATGTAGTGCCAGTGATGGATCTTATCCGAACAAGTTTGACAAATCATATCCGCACTGGTTTGTTCTAACCCGTTAAGTGTGTGACCTTGTATGTTCATGCGTAGTTCGGTTGTCACTCGGAAACCTTTTTGACCACGAGTCGTTAGTTGTACCTAGCAGGACATAATGATTCCTGAATACACATAAATTATATCAGACGAACTGTAATGCAATATGATCTACGACCAGGTACTTATCACTAACAATCAGCTTGTATCTCCATACGACCAGCTCATTTTTTGTCTCGACCGGTTCGTAACTCCTTACGACCAGGTTTCGACCACTTAGTGATCATGTTCGACAAGCCTACGACCAACTCGTATCTCCATATGACTAGTCTGTATCTGATTGAACTGAACGATCAGCTTGTGTATTGTCCCTTTGCCTCACAATATCTTGTTGAACTCCAGGTCAGATGTTGTGTCATCCATAGACTATTCAATACTTTCTCAATCGAGTATTAGATAACTTCATGTGGTCGAACTCTTCGACCACAAGTGGTATGGTCATGCACTTTCTTTATCTGACCACGTTGAGGGGCCCAGAGACATCTCTCCTGTTATGTTATGAGGGGCAAATCACATATCCGACCAGTCACATTCCTCTGCATGTTTCTTAGCATACTCGAAAGCTACTTTTATGACTACGCAGTTACGGAGTATTTGACAACTCCAAAGTGTACTCTTACACATATAGGAAACCATGTTGATCTCAGTTCTAAGGATTATATATCATCATTGCTTAAGACCAACTGATGACACATGAAATCATAACAATCTCAGCAGTGTCTCAAGGTAGGTCAATCCAACACCATGTTTTCTAACATGTGTTCACATTGTTGATTTGATATCCCTATGTCCATGACTGGTGAAACATGGTCATCAATCAATACATGTGCTGGTCTATAGGATCACCAGTGTTCCAACTAGGGATACATTTAGAATGACATCATATAAGTTAAAAGAGCTTCACTAACAAGTCACATACTTGTTAATATTTATAACAGATAATTCATTCAAGGAACAGAATAACACTTATTCAATAACTCATAAACATAGACGTTATACAATCATCTCTATGATTGCCTCTAGGGCATATCACCATTAAATAGAACCCAATGTCTTTACACTAAACTTGTATTGTCACATGAGCATAAAAAAATTACAAACTCCCACTAGAACTGAATTCCTCAATTGAAACAACACCCATATGAGTAACATGTTCATAGAACACTTTAGGTGTCAAACCTTTAGTGAACGGATCCGCAATGATGGAGTTTGTACATATATGCTCAATTGATAATTTACCACTCTTAATTATTTCTTTCACAACTAGGAACTTGATGTCTATATACTAAGACTTAGACGAGCACCTATTGTTATTAGAATACATAACTGTTGACTTGTTGTCACAATATAACTTTAGTGTTCTGTCGATCTGATCCAAAATTCACAGTGTTGTTATGAAGTTTTGCTACAATATCCCATGATTTGAAGCCCCATAGCAAGCAACATACTCAGCTGCCATTGTGGACAGGGCAACGAGTGACTGCTTAGCACTTTTTCAAGAAACTATACCTCTACCAAGCAGATAAATGTAACCTGAAGTAGATTTGTGTGTATCTTGACAACCAGCAAAATCAGGATCAGAATACCCAATAATTTCCAACTGATCCAATTTCCTATATGTGAGCATGAGATCCTTCGTCTTTTGCAAATACCGCAACACCTGTTTTGTTGCGACCCAATGATCCAATCCTGGATTGCTTAGATACCTGCTTAGCATTCCAACTATATATGCTATATCTGGTCTAATGCAAACTTAAGCATACATCAAGTTGGTGGTGATATGCCCTAAAGGCAATCATAGAGATGATTGTATCACGTTTATGTTTATGAGTTATTAAATAAATGTTATTCTGTTCCTTGAATGAATCATCAGTTATAAATATTAACAAGTATGTGACTTGTTGGTGAAGCTCTTTAACATATATGATGTCGTTCTAAACATATCTCTAGTCGTATGTCACTGGTTGGAATGCTAGTGACTTATCGACCAGCACATGTGTTGATTGATGACCACGTTTCACCGGTCATGGATATAGGGAATCAAATCAATAATGTGAACACATATTAGAGAACATGGTTTTGGATTGACCCATCTTGAGGCACCATTGAGATTGTTATAATTTTATGTGTCAGCAGTTAGTCTTAAGCGATGTTGATGTATAATCCTTAGAACTAAGATCGTCATGGTTTCCTACATGTTTAATTGTGCACTTGGGGGTTACCAACCGCTACTCCGTAACTAGTTAGCTATAAAGGTAGCTTTCGGGTATACTATAAAACATGTGGAGGAATATGACTGGTCAGATATGAGATTTGCTCATCCTAACATAATAGGAGATATATCTCTAAGCACCTCGATGTGGTCGGATAAAGAAAGTGCATGACCATGCCACCAGTGGTTTAAGAGTTTGACCACATGACGTTATCCGACACTTGATTGAGAAAGTATTGAACAGTCCATGGATGACATAATATCTCACTTGGAGTTCAACCAGATATCATGAGACAAAGGGATAATACACGAGCAGGTCGTTTAGTTCGATCAGATACGGACCAGTCGTATGGAGATACGAGCTAGTAGAAGTTTGGTCAAATATGATCACTAACTGGTCGAGAACTGGTCGTAAAGAGTTACAAACTGGTCATGACTAAATATGATTTGATCGTATAGAGATATGAGCTGGTCGTTAGTGACAAGAACATGGTCATAGATCATATTGTATTAAGGTTCATCTTATATTATTTGTGTGTATTCGGGAATCATAATGTTCTGCTAGGAACCTGTAACATCCCTATTTTCAGAGCTTTAAAAATCTTTTAAATAATGGTAGTACGAATATTCATCATTTGGATTATTTGAATATTAAATTAAAAAGCTTAATATGGACTTTAAGGACAAACTGATTTAATATGCTTAATCTCAACATCAACAATTGTCAAAACTATTTTATTTAGATTCTATATGCTTGGTTATATTTTATAGAATTTTCTGGAATTTTTCCAAAGTCATTTGCTATTTTCTATTTTCTATTTGTATTTTCTAGATTTATTTAAAAGAAAAATCCATTTTAATCCTCCGACGATCTTGGGCGAAGCCCAACACTATTCCCATTCCCCCGCCAGTTCCGCCTTACGCCTTGGATCACCGCGCGTGTCCCCTTCAAGCGATCAAGCGCTCATGCGCTCGCCTCTCGCTTGCTCTCACCGCAGGATCTCCATCGCCCGGTTGCCGCTTCGCCGCGCCGCACCTCGCCTGTCTCGCTGCCAGTGGGACCGCCTTCGCGTCGTCGTCTTCGTCCCGAACTCCCCGCGCCCGCCTCCGCCCTTCGCGCGCCGCCGCCGCCGTTTCCGCTCGGGACTCCCCGTCCTCGGCTATAAAAAGCCCCCGAGTCCTCCTAGCTCCTCGCCTCTCTCTCCTCCTCCAGAACCCCCGAGTCGCCGTCCTCGCCCTCGTCTCCGTTGCGCGGCATTGCCGGAAGAACCCCGTCGGCCGAACCTCCATCGCCGCTGAAATTCTCCATCGCCTGACCCTCGTTGGCCGAGCAACCGCCGCCGTTGTGATCGCAATATCCCGGGCTTCACGTCGCCACCCTCGCCCTCGGTCACCGACGCCCCCACCACCGTTGCCGGCTCATCCGACAAAGCCTCCCGTCCGCCGCCGCCCCTTCGCCACCGCCGGTAAGCCGTCGCCGCCCGGGCCTCGCCGCCTCCCAAGAATGCGCCACACTCCGGTACTCCATTTTGTCTTGGCCGCCGCCGCCCGCCGCCGCCGTCGCCGCCGCCAAATTCTACCGGAGCTCCTCTGTGCTCCGTCTTTGAATCGCCACCCAAGTCGGCATCCACGCCACGCCATCTCGGCTCCACTGTCCGTGTGGCGCTGCGTGTCACGACCACGTGGCGATCCACGCCACCCCTCACCTCGGCTCGGTGGATTTGGTCCACCGTGAGTAGAGAGGTGACAGTGGGGCCCACTGTCGAAGACGGATTTAAATTAATTATTTTTAGTCGGCTGACGCAAGCATTGCGCAATAATTCGATTTTCCTTTATAGAAATAATTCGGTAAATTCAATAAAATCCAAATTAGGGTTTATTTGATTTTTCCAATCTTCCAAAGCCCATATCTTTTGCATCCGAACTCCGATTGAGCCCATTCAAAATTTTAAATTCATATAAAATTAAGATCTATTTAATGGTGAATTTTATTTGAATTTTGGAGATTGTTTTGCTTCTGTATTTATTTGTTTTTGGTTTCTTTTGTCTCGGTTGCGAGTAGACGTCGATACTTTGGGGAATTTTGCAGAAGAAGGAGCACCTCAAGACCAAGACCAATATCTAGATCTATTCCAAGGCAAGTTATACATTTGATCATTTTGAACCCAGTTTTCAAAATACTTTGTTTCAATGTATTGCATTCTATTTCAATTATTTATTTAAATGCTTTTGGGATAGATATTAATCCAATTTGTTATATCCACCTTGTCTATTATATGCCATGATCTTTTGTCACCCTAGGTTGGTTAATTATTAGTTGGTATTATCGTAGCACCAACGTGGGTTGGTTAGATACGATTAGACTGCTTAGCCATGCCACGAGTCATCATTTCATGTGAGAGTTGCAATTATAAACTTGACTAAGTGATTATGAAACTGTTTGATGAAACTGTGTGTGCTGTGTGCTGTTACTCGTTGATGGCATGTGTTGCATTTAATCAACGGTGGGAAAAGATTTAGGCCGAGGCAAGTGGTGAATTACGTGTGAATGGTGGAGCTGTGTGCTTATTAAACTTTGTGATTTGGGTTAAAGCGGAAGTCTTGCCTTGGTCAATTAAGAACTTAACTTTGTGCGCCATTGAACTGGGCCTTCTTGTCGACCACATGCCTAGTATGGGTGGGCCGACTTAGTAAGTTATGGAGTCTTGACATTGACAACTCAGGTTGTATTTAAAGCATGTGATGGGTCGGAGGTGTGTACTGCATTGTGTTTGGGTCACATCGCGGGACGGTTCATTGCATCCCCGTCCAATGGTGTGTGTCGTTCCAAGGGTCGTGTGTACAAATTGACTGTGATAAAGCACACCAGAGTGTCATTGTTTGAGATGAAGTTTACGAAAGGTTTTGTTATGGTCGATGATCGCTACTGCTGATTGTATCGTGTGGGTAAAGTGTACAAACTCTGCAGAGTGTTTAAACCAATCTATTCGAATAGCCGCGTCCTCGGTTATGGACATGCTCGGGAATTTCACACGAGGGGTAGATTTTTCATAAAACCATTGGGAAGGGTCACCGTGTGAGGTAACTTGTTCAATTGTGTGAAAGAACTTGATTAGACTGTGTGTCCTTTGTGAAATCAATTGTTAACTTATTATTATCTATTTGTTTTGAATTATGCTTTCAATCTATTATTTGTATTCAATTGCGAATGTTGCATTTCATAAAATAACCACGAAGCCATTCCTTTGGAATAAGCCATCATGTATAAATGCATTACGTGGTATGACTTGCGAGTACGGTGTGTACTCACTCTTGCTACACAAATCAACATAAGTGGAGGAGTAAATCACTTTGCTTTTGAAGAAGAGTTCTCGAAGGTTGAGCGTTAGGGTCTTGATCGATCGGTTGCTCGTGGTAAATTGATGGGAGCCACCGGAGTTTATTTCATTTCATTGCGGTTTATTCTCTTATTGTCAGCCTTGCATGGCTTAATAAATGTAAAACTCGACCATAAGGTCCCAACAGTTATTTGTTATTCAAAGTACTCGTTTATTCTTATATTCGTTGTATGGATGTGATATTTCATCGATGTTGACACTGTGTGCACTAGCGTGATCCTGGACTAGTGCAGAATACACAGAGGGTCCAGATTTGTATATTTGGGTCCCGACAGAACCGCTAACGACTCGTGATCGGTAAAGGTTTCCGAGTCACAACCAACTACGCATAAACCCAACGAGTCACATATTTAACAGGTTGGCGTGTTCGGATAGAATCCGTCCTGGGTTCTATATAAGTAGATGCATTAGGCTATTGGGAGACATACGAGATACACGTGACATGAGTTGCTCCACCGAAACTCTAGCTGTCATCTTCTCGAGAGCCCTGCTGTGAGAGTTGGTGCTAGCACACCGGTGTATAGTATTCCTTCCCTGGATGTGTGGATACCATAGAGACGCTATTGCGGTTGATGTTGCTCTTGAGGACGATTCACGACCTTGGCGAGGAACGCGATTGGTTGCTGGAGGAGACGATCGCTACCAAGGACGATCGACTACGGTGGACGATTGACTACGATTACTTCATCGATGCGCTCTACGTTGGATCAGGCTGCTCCAACTATTCTTCCACTCCGCTGCGTGTCTAGTGGTAACAATATATGATCTCTTGCTTGCTTGACTTCCTGGTTTACGTGGAAGATTTTTGAATTGCCAGCTAGTGTAGTCTACCCACATCCCTTCACAAGCTCCCTATCAAAGATGAATAGGGGGTGTTCTGCATTTTGTTAGCCTCAAAATCATCCTTAGGATATTAGCTAAGACTGAATTTTTCACCTTTGGCCACAGGGGTATCTAAAGGTTTATAGTTCTGCATGCTAAATCTTTGCAATACCTTTTCGATATAGTTCTTTTGTGATAATCCAAGTATACATAGAGAGCGATCTCAGTATATTTGAATTCCTAATAGAAAAAAAAAGTATCACCAAGATCCTTCATCTCGAAATTTTCGGTGAGAAATCTCCTGGTTTCATGCAACAAGTCTATATCGTTACATGCAAGTAAAATGTCATCAACACACAGAACCAAAAATATAAACTTATTCCCACTGAATTTATGATACACACAATCTTCAACTGTATTTACCTCAAAAACAAAAGGAGATAATAACCTCATGAAATTTATAGTACTATTGCTGAGAGGATTGTTTGAGCCCATAGATGGATTTCTTTAATTTGCATACCATTTTTTTCGGGTCACTGACCATAAAGTTTTCTGGTTGCTCCATATAAATTATCTCATCAATGTTTCCATTTAGAAACTCTATTTTTACATCCATCTGATGAAGCTCAAGATCAAAATGTGCCACAAGTGCCATAATAACCCTAAAAGAGTCTTTCGAATAAACTGGAGAGAAAGTCTCTTTATAGTCAATGCCTACTTTTTGAGTATATCCTTTAGCAACAAGACGAGTCTTATATCTTTCCACATTGTCTTTCGAATCCCGTTTGGTCTTAAATAGCCATTTGCAACCAATGAGTTTCTTTCTTTCTCGCAATGGGACAAGATCCCAAACGTCATTGTCCTTCATGGATTTTAACTTTTCATTCATGACATTCATCCAATTAACAGAATTTGGTCTTTGTAGAGCCTTTTGGAGATTGATAGGGTCTTCTCCCAAAATTTCACTACAAGCTTCATTCTCCTGAAGAAAGATAATGTAATCATCAGAAATTGTACTAAACTTCCTCATGTTTGTGTGTTTCCCCTTAATACAATTAACACAAATGTTGAAATCTGTGAAATCCAGGGGAGCTAAAATTCCTTCTAACATAAGCCTCATAATTCTTTGCATGGAGATATGAACTAAACGCTTATGCCACAAGGAACTTGAATTCTCATTGGTAAATTTCCTCTTTATACCACAAGAAACCGTATGCAGAACTTCATTACATAAGGCAATAGTCTCAAGCAAATATAGGTTGTCATGCCAAATTAAAGAATCGGTACCAACTTTATTGGAATTATGAAAAAGACTAAATAAACCATTTCTGAAAGAACAATTATAAGATTACTTGTCTAATATAGAAATATAAACCAAATTCCTCCTAAAAGACGGTTCACAGCGGAAGCCTGGAGGGTTCACGGCACGCGGGGCGGCGGAAGCCTGAGGCTTCGCAAGCGGAATCCCGGACGGATCGCGCGGCGCACGCAGGGGGTGGAGGGCACACGGTGGCAGAAACTTGAGGGTGAGTGGGGGCGGCGCCGGGACACCTGAGCATCCCATCGGCGGGGGAGGCGTCAAAGCGTGAAAGCAACGGATCTGCCGCCAGATCTGGCGACCTTGGGCAAAACGAGTAGTCGGCAGATCGAAAACCGATCGATCCGGGTTAAAGGGAAAGATGCGCAACAGCGATGGGAACCAGATCAGATCTAAATCAAAGCTAAAAAAACTCCACGGGTTGCAAATCCACATGCAGATGCTCTGACACCAATTGTTAGTACTATAAACAATCTTGACTAGAAGATTGAAACTAAAACAGCATGATCTTGTATGAGATAATTGCAACACGCATAAAAACTGAAAAGCGGAAGCATGCCTGATGACGATGCCATTGTTCGTCGTAAGGTCATAAAAAACTGAAAACGCAGAAGCATACCTGATGACGATGCCATTGTTCATCGTAAGGTCATAAAAACTGAAAACACGGAAGCATACCTGATGACTATACCATTGTTCGTTGTAAGGTTGATCTAAAATAGTAGATATGCAGGTGCTCAATCTACCTAAGGTTTGGTATTTCTCAACAAGAGGTAAGCCACAAACTCACACTACAGATGAAGATAGGTGCTATGCTATGAGTTACCCTGCTGAGAGGACTTAACACTTATTTATAGCTTTTATTATGGAATCATATCCCGTCCCATGATTAGAGATAGATTCCAAATGGATCTCTATACAGATTTAAAATTCAAATTCATATTTTTTTTAATAGATACTCGAGCTCTTAATAAATATTTTATTTGATCACTTTATATGTTTGAGCAAATTATAAAATAAAATAGGTGATATGTATTAAAACTCACGTAGCTAATCCAATCGACTCAGGTCACGTGAGACGGAACCATAGTATTAACCTCGTAACTAAAATGTCGTATGTGAAGTTTTTCCAGGCAAATTTCTGGCCAACATGGCCAACAGCGATTGGCTGTGGGCCACATCAATCCGTACTTTGTAACTACTGAGTCGGAACATATAGCACCACTGGTATGCAGGGATAGAAGAATATGCTAAGACAGAAAAATTCAAGGTAGGAGGAACTTGTGGCTTGACTTTGACTACCATTAACACTTTTGGTATCCAGATGGAAGTTAAGGAATCCAAGATCAATCGAAAATAGAAGCAACTAATTTTCACTGAAAAAAAGAAGCAACTCATTAGTGTGGTCTGTCTTTAGTTCGTACTCCTTTAATTCCAAATATAAGTGGTTTATGATACTGATATGGTTTTAAGGTGATACTTTCACTATTAATTTTTTAAAAAAAAAATTATGTTGTTTCAACTAAAAAAAAATTATATATTATAAAAATATATTTCATGATGAATCCAGCTGTATCAATTTTATGCTAATCTTGATAATTTTGTATATATTAATAGGCAAAGTTAACATGTTTGACCGGTACCGTTGAAAAAAAAATAGAATTGGAGTTAGTATATACATTATCTATCAAGTCACAGCATGTCACTCTTGTTGCGTGTTTCATTCTCTGTCTCACGCCCAACCTCTGAAGTCCACCTTCAAGTTCAAGGCCTCAGGTGAACGTTCGCATGGCAAGTTGCCAGAAGAAAGAGCCATCACTTCCAGCGAGTGCTTCGAATTTGTATCGCTGAGAACTTTTTTGAATGCTGTAAGGTCAATAAACCAACCAAGAACCCATGGAAGACCTGGCGGCGACGGCCGTCGCCGCTGTGAGCCGCAGCATCGCGGACCGGCTGCTCGCGGACATCGACCTTGCCACCAGTGTTGGCACGAACGTCGAGGATGTAACGGACGCGCTAACCCGCTTAACGTCGAGGCGAACCGACCTCGAGGCCTCCATGAGGAGCCTACCGCAGAAGAGGCGGCCGGAGGAGGTCAGGGACTGGCTGTCGCGGGTGGGCAGCGCCGAGAAGCGGGTGGCCAAGCTCCGGCGGGACTACCACCGGAGGTGCTCCTGCATGAGCGCCTTCTCGCTGAACGTCTGCTCGAGCTACGACATAAGCCGGCGCGCGTGCCACGAGTACCAGCACGTCGCCGCGCTGCTGGACGATTGCGACAGGATGAGGAGCCTCGTCGCCGAGGCGCCCCAGCCTTCGTTCGCCGTGAAGGCGGTGCCATCTACGACGGTCGGCATGGAGGATTACTTCAACGAGGCGTTGGCGTACCTCGATGACCGTGACGCGGCGGTCGTGGCCGTCTGCGGCATGGCCGGCGTCGGCAAGAGCACGCTGCTTCGCCGCGTCAACAACGTGTTCGTCCAGGACACCGAGAGGAGGCACGAGTTCCAATACATCATATGGTTCGAGGTGCCGAGTGATTGCAACGTTAATAAGCTGCAGGATGGCCTGGCTCACCGGCTAGGCCTGTGCGCACTCCCGGACGGCGGCGTGCCGGAGCACCGGGCGCGCTCGATATTTGAAGCCCTAAGAGACGAGAGCTTCTTGTTGCTGCTGGACGGCTTGACAAGGCCCGTGAACTTGGTGGACATCGGAGTCCCGCACCCGGTGCACGACGACCGCCGGAAGCAGAAGGTCGTCATGGCCACCCGGGCGAAGGGGGTCTGCGGCAGGATGCGCTCGTCGCGCAGGATCGACATGAAGTGCTTGGACTGGGAACACTCATGGAGTCTGTTCAGAGCGGTCGTCGGGGACGAGACGATCAGTGCCAGCCCGAGGATACCGGACTTGGCAAAGGAGGTTGTCAGGAAGTGCGGTGGCTTGCCGCTTGCGCTCACCAACATCGGCGGCGCCATGAGGGCCAGGAAGCAGCCGCGGGAGTGGGCGAACACGGTGAATCTGCTTAGGAACTCGGAGTTCGACAAGATCCCGGGGATGGAGGCAGACAATGCTACCATGCTGCGGTCATTGCACGAGAGCTACGACAATCTGCGGCCCCGCGAGCTCCAGGAATGCTTCCTCATGGCGTCTATGTGGCCCGAGAACCGCGCCATTGACAAGAACGAGCTCGTCGAGTGCTGGATCGGCCTCGGGTTGGTGGACGAGTCGCTGCCGATGGACGAGGCCGTGCGCACGGGGCTCTCGGTCGTCAACGAGCTGGAGGAGGCCAACCTGCTGCAGCCTGCCGACACTGCGGGCGAGGTGAAGCTGCACAGCATAGTGAGAGACGTGGCGTTATGGATCACCCGCGACCGCGGGGAGGCGCCGAACAAATGGATGGTGCAGGCCGGCGTTTCGCTCCGGTCGAAGCAGAAGCTGACGGAGCTCTTCGAGCGAGCACGAGACGCGCAACGGGTGTCCTTCATGCGATGTTCGATCGAGTCCCTGCGGCCAATGCCGGCCTCCCACTGCCGGAACCTCTCCGTCCTCATGCTGCAGCACAACGACGCACTCTGCGACATACCCGGCGAGTTCCTGCTCGGCGTGCCGAAGCTGACATACCTGGACGCTTCCTTCACCGCCGTCCGGGAGGTCCCCTCCGAGATCGGCACGCTCACGTCGCTGCGGTACCTGAACTTGTCGTCGACGTTGCTCGAGTCCGTGCCGCCGGAGCTGGGGAACCTGCAGCAGCTCAGGTACCTACTGCTGCGGCACACCAACCGCCTCTCCGCGATTTCACCCGGCGTGCTGCGAAGGATGGAAAGCCTGGACGTCCTGGACGTTTGCCCGAGCCGGTACACCGAGTGGTGTGGCGAGCAAGGGGCAAGCCTGGACGAGGTGAGGACGAGCTCGGTGTTCGTAAGATCCCTCGGGATCACCGTCACGACATCCGCCGCGCTGCTGAAGCTGTGCCTCCTGGACAACGTGCGCACGCGGCGGCTGCTCGTGACGC
Source organism: Hsuehochloa calcarea (assembly GCA_036346395.1). Classification (NCBI taxonomy): domain Eukaryota; kingdom Viridiplantae; phylum Streptophyta; class Magnoliopsida; order Poales; family Poaceae; genus Hsuehochloa; species Hsuehochloa calcarea. The sequence goes on from CM070597.1 coordinate 33,524,503, forward strand.
GGATGGTGACCGCGCCGTCCGTCGCGCTGCGGCCTTCCGTGCTCAAGACGCACCACGGGCTGAGCCTACTCGAGACCCTGCACGAGCTGACCATTGCCAAGTGCTCAGGCCTGCAGGAGCTGGCTGTCGACGGCGAGGAGGACGCAACCGGGACAACGGTTAACAAAAGCTGGTGGCGCCTTCCGAAGCTCAGGAAACTCGAGCTCGACGAGCTGGACGAGCTGGGGGACGTACGCTGGATGCGGACGGACGTCGGAGCGTTCTTTCCGGTGCTCCGGTGGGTGAAGATCGCGAACTGCAACAGGCTAAAGAACGTGAACTGGGTGGTGCAGCTCCCGTGCCTGGAGCACCTGGAGCTGAGCCGTTGCTCGGAGATGGTTCATGTGGTAGAAGACGAGCCACGGGGAGAACGCACGGAGGCTCGCACGTTTCATTGCCTCAGAAGGATGGTCCTGGTGGATCTGCCGTTGATGAGCAGCGTTTGCGGCGCGGCGGTGAGCTTCCCTAGGTTGGAGGCCGCGGAGGTCGCTGGCTGCGGCAGTCTCAGAGAGCTGCCAGTTGAGCTGCAGCACAAACTTAGGGGGATTTGAGGCTGTGTTTTTACTTCTGGCTGATACCATTTCGATGTGTTTCTATTCTTTTCGATCGATGTGTTTCGATTCTTTCGAAAAAGAGAGGTTTGACGCTTCTGAATTCATTGTATTAATTCCACTTCCTACTCGCAGTATGCTCTTAATGATCCCGGCTCATGATTTAAAGTCAGTGTAAACGGTAAAGTTTTGAACACATTGAACACTTGCTCCTAATTGTATTGTAGCACCTTAACGAGTTGCAAGAGAAGATTTTCATGTTTATTTAACACTCGACCAAGAATGCTAACGGGCAACAAGCTGAGATGGGATCAGCACTCAGCAAGAGTTACTAGAGTGATTATGTGCAATGAACAAAACTAGAGCCTGACAGCTCCAGGAATAGCTGAACAACGCTGAATTATTCCAGCGTCCATGCAAATAGGCCTGAGGGGCTTCTAATTCTGTTGTAAATGTCATACAGTACAAGCAGAGTCCTTTACAGTTATCCTAGCATCTTCCAAATTTCACTTCAGAACCTATCCCTATGAAACTAACTATGACAGTTCAGAAGACAAACATCAGGCAAAATTCACCACCCTTCCAAGCCAGGTGCGAAAGAGAATAACATGATACCGCAAGTGCTTTTCTGCTGCTATCTGCACGATCACCATTTATCCAGTGCAGTGCATCACTGATTTAAACCAGACCATTACACAGACGTCAACTGGCCATCGTGAGAATCATCTCTTGAGGTGCATCATGCATGCAGTGCACTGTCCAGTGCATATCCAATGATAAAGCACACTGCCCTACAGCCATAGCGAGCTAAGTTGCTCCAATCTTATCATTCTACATGTATTTCAACTTTGATTACGAGAAACGGTCTCCCATGGTCGCCATATGCTCATGCCTCAGGCTCCTACTCCCCAAGTTACATATATAACAGGCAATCGATGGTACCTTACAAGCTGCTGATCTGGTGAGGCTTCTAGCGCAATCATGAGCCCATGGGATAATAGTCACCAAATTGTCCTGAATACACACACAACTGCAAAGTAGAAGAAATCATAAGGTATAATAGGGAAAATTAGAAAATTGCACAATGTTGAAGAGCAAGTGAGAAAACACACAGAAGTTTGGTACTCAATATTCTACAAGAATGTTAGTGCTAAGCAAAAGAAACATATGTGTGAACAAACTACATAGTAAGAACTAAGAACAAACACGTCAGTATAGGACAATGGCACCAACTGATGAATGCATGAGCTAGTGAGAACCATGAAAGAAAAACACTATAGCAGCATTTGTATCAAAGCTTATTCGCCCATGCAATCAACCTCAGACGGCAGTAAAATAGTAAAGTGACTATACTGTAATGTGTAGTGAAATGTTGAATTTATAGTACCTTGAACAAGATGTCAATTAATTATGGTTAGTTGGTCACTCATACCTAATATATACTTCTATATTGCAACTGACCGTACTAGCCATTATTTCTGTTTTCTTGACTAAGAAACAAAATGAAAGAATGAACAGATACAATGAACAAACTTACATATTATGAGAACAGCAAGTGCTAAAAGAATCAATTGAACAGGACGCCCGTATCGAATTTGATAATGAGACCTTTGAAGTTGCCTATGCAGGGTTCCAAGCCAACCATAAAGTTTCTTATGGTATGTACCCTCATCACAAGTACTCAAGCAACTCTTGTTTCTTTCAAAGCATCCATCTAAGCCCTATAGTAAGGAATGACAATGCAGGTTTAGAGAACTGGCATATCTTAAAATGATAGCATTATTGAATACCGGATATTTGCACCATTCAAGTATGATCCCTTTACCTGACTCAACTGAGAACTTCTCAGAGGGATTGCCTCTGCCACGTCTTGTTGCTCAACACCTGCCCACTTCACAGTTCCATTTTTGCACTTCATTCTAGGCTTAGATTGGAAGGCACTTGTCAATGCACAAGTTTTCATTATCTTCGGCAAAGACACTTTGTGTGGGCCATCAGATGATTGTCCAGCACCACCCTCGCAATCATTGGGAATTGACATATTCCACAATCCAATATCAGCATTGGCACTAGCTGCCCTTCTGTGCCCACGATACACATCTTCCTTCGCACTTACTGAACTCAACTCTGCAGAGCCAGATGAATCCTTGGAACTGCCAGATGACATATCTTTTTTCACCCTTGTTGCATTGCTGCCCACTTCAATATCGCCCGCAGATGGAATTGTGACCACTTTGTCTCGCTGTTCAAGAGGACTTGCAGAGAGGAAGGCTGCAAGGTCATTCCGTTCATCCTCATCCAAATTAACCCAGCTTAGTGGGCCCCTCCCCTCTGCAACATTGGATTCTTTCATGTTGTTCTCAACCTCTAGTATGCGATAGCCAATTGCCGCAACGAAGTCATCATGTCGTGCTCTTGTATCCTTTCCTGACGAGACAACCTCATCGTTTGATCTAATTGCCCGCTCCAATTCATCAAGCTAAAAGCGGAAGCAATCAAACACAATAATTAGCTTTTGAGTTGGAGCCACTTTTACTAGATTGCTATCTTCAAGTTTTTGTTCTGAAATAAAAGTAGCACATTTTTGGACGAAGCAATCAAACACAATAATTAGCTTTTGAGTTGGAGCCACTTTTACTAGATTGCTATCTTCAAGTTTTTGTTCTGAAATAAAAGTAGCACATTTTTGGACAATTTTAGTTCCTGACATACAGTAGATGGATATTAAATCCAACTTTGGACTCGTATCACCTTAAATCACACCCACATTACATAAATGCAGTTTTTTTTTCCTATATAACGACTTGTTAACAAAAGAAATTAATCAAATCCTATGTTTCGATCAACTGTCAAAAATGACTCATCAACAGCAGAAATAAAAAAATCCGTCATACCAAACAGTCCGCCTTGATACATCAAAAGGATAGGCTCATCAACAACTTCATCGAGCTAAATTCTTTGCACGGTTTTAAGCAAGGAACCGTTTTTGGAGCAATCTTACATGTACGTCTAACTATCTAGGAAACACCGGCTACGTTACAAAGCATTCACCAATTCACCGTGATAACAAATCTAAGAATACCAAAGAGCTACCGCAATCCGACCCCGGGGCCTGGAACAATACACAGCAGCGAAATGAACGATTAGAGCAACCAATTCACCTGCCACTTGGCGGTGCCGAGCGCAGTGTGTAGCTCGCGGCGCAGTTCGCCGGCGGTGACCTCTTCGCCAACGGCCGCCGCCTTCGGATCGCCTCCGATCCTCTCCTGTGCCCATATCCTATACACCGATTCCATTCTGCATAAAAGCAAACGAAAAAAGGCACACAAAATGAGGACCAGATCCACGAGAACGGAACGAACCCCAAAAAATCAAGGCGGAAAAAAAACAAAACGGGAAATGGTAACGCACCGATCGGCGGATTCCTGGACCTCCTCGGCGGCGGGGAAGAAGGGGTCCTTCTCCCAGCGGTCGAACGACGTCGCCATGGCGAGCTCGCCCCGGATCGAAATCGAAAACCTAGGATTGGATTGGCGAGATAAAGTGGGGGAGCGAGAAAAGAGAGGTGGGAAACGGCGAGCTTTTTTCTTTCCGTTTGCTTTTACTTGCCGCTATTTTCTTACGGTGGCAGCTATTATTATTAACACCCGGGGGATGCAACGCGTGCGCTTGAAAACGCCGCGCCGTGCCAGGAGACCAGGACGTGTCTACTGACAAGTGACAGCAGGGTGTTCCAGGGAGCGCAGTATATTTCGCCGCAGTATCATTGCATCGTTTCTAACACTACAACTGCTGGCACTGTTTATACAGACAGTGTTTAAAACCGTGATTAATTCGGATCTCGCCGGAAATGTTATTGTTTAGTTATGGTTTACCGGCAGCACATCAGGCATTGTAATTGTAGGCTTGTCCAGAAGATTTTGTAGGAATTTCCTGTGAAACAGTTTTGGAAATCAGGAAGAAGAAAAACTCGAGTTCCGAATTAGGAGTCAGGAATTTCCGGTATATATAGTCTTGTTTAATTCATTTTATTGGCAACGCTATTACACGTACGCTGTCTTTGGTAAGGACCCAGCTGTTGCTGTGTTGCATAGGGGAGAGGCCATGATTGGCTGAATTTTTCAAAATAATAATAATTTTAAAATATATATATATATAATATTTAAAAATTACAAAAATAAGTTCGTGTCGCCATTTGATATGACAATAGGCTCATATCGTCATTCCAATTGGCGGCAGGAACACTGTTGTCGTTGGAATAGTGCTGAGAGTGTCATGTCGCCAATTGAACTGGCGATAGGAACATATTTTTCTAATTTTGTTAATTTATATGTAGAGAATTAAGGCTAAAGATTTAGTACATTTCACAAAGTTTTTTTTGTTAATACCTTGAAGTGTCCACGTAGTTCGGAATCCAAAATTAGAGAAGATAACAAAATATGAAGTAGACAATGCAATTTGGAACACGAGTTCGATCATGATATGAAAGACCCTTCAAAGCGAAATGAAAAAAAAAGGTTTAGAGTTGCCATACGCGCTGTTGTCCCAATTGTATTGTTCGTGGAACCGATTCATTTGGGAAGAGACAATGTAATATTTAATAGTCGACATATTTTGGGAAAGAAAAGTTTGAAAGACTTTATAATTTAATTACGAATTACATAGCGCACTTGGTTTGGTTACGTACATTGGAAACGCCAACATGCACGAATCAACAAACCAAAATATACCTACGATACATGTGCGCCTTTTTTGAGTCAAAAAAAGGTGATTGGAACGAAATCGATCAATCCTGGTGACGCATCGATCCCTTCCCCCTATCTCTGGACTGCTCGCAATGGTGGCAAGTCTCGAAGTCAATCATGTTCTACGAGACAAGTTAGACGATTGAATGATGTTAGGATAGCACAACGTAGAGCCAAATTAATCATCAGGATACAAATTGAACATAACTCGCGGTTGTGGGTTGCCGGAGCAGCCAGAACGGTGACGAGTGGCTCGGAGGTTTGGCGGCTGGCACCGGAGCTCGAGTTTTTGGAGTTGGATTGAGTCAAGGGAAGAAATGAGAATGGAGAGGGAAGGGCGGGGAGGTGAAGGGATGAGACCAAGGCAAGAGGCGGCATGGGCGAGCTATGCTCGCACAGGGAAGCAGCTACGTGGCCACCATGCGAGCGTTTGGCCGAGCACACTGGCGCGCTGCATGGATGCTTGGAGAAGATGGGCTGACGAAGGGGGCCCGCCGATCGTGTGGGGGATGAGGTGCGGTGCGGTCAGACCAAGTTGGGTCGGGTCCGGGTTAGGGTTAGGTTGAACCGGTTCAGCAAATAATTGACTGATTTAATTTCCAAATCTCTCCACTTTGACCGGTTGCTAAAAATAGGAAATAAAATTAGAACATTCTAAAATTTTGCAGAGTGGTTCCTAGGATGACCTGGTACACATAAATTTTTTCTAATATCGTTGTTCATGTTTTAATTACTTGTTTTAAAATTATTTACTGCAGGGCTTTTAGAATTGGGATATGAATTTTCTCAAGGTCGATTGGAGTTATAAAAATCTGATAAAAATCATATTTATTCATGATAAATATTGTAAGGTTTAACTAAATTATTTTTCAAAGATCTTCACAAGAGTTTATTGTTGTTTTTATTTGAATCTTCGATTTGACTTATATGTTTAACTTCGATTTGAAAATTTACAAATGCAATAATTTGCGCAAATGCTCCAGAAATAAAATGTATACCCATGAGATGCATAATAATTTAGTTTTATAAAAATAGGGTTGTGACAAGATTTTTAGAAAAGACTATTCACCCCTCTCTAGTCGGCTTTCTCGATCTTACAGCTGCGAGGACCACGACTAGGCTTGGATGGGCCGCGCTAAGACCAGGCTCATGCTACCCATTAACCAACAGTTTTGGGCTATGGGGCCATGCTGTTTTGTAAGGATTAGATGTTGTTGCGATGTCGGTCGGTACGGCACGAATGCAAACGGAGCTGATAATTCCAGATGACCCACCTAAGGCTTGCAGAGTAAATACGGGATGGAGAAATGGATATCAGATATTATTCGTGTGTAACTCTGACTTTGTGAAAAAATACAGAATAGAATACAGGATGAGCGATATTCATCTGTATGTGTTCATATATCATGTGGTATGAGGGAAGCCTATTGTGACTTCACTTAGAAACAAGATAACAAATATGTGGGTTGTTGCATCTGAGTAGACATGAGATAATTTCTGTGTTAGCTCTGATTGCACTTCTCTTAACTACTATAATTCGGAATTTACTCCACCCACCAATGATCGTCCCACCTCAATCCACCTCGCCACCCTTTCTGCTTCTTCCCGAACCCCCCACGTACGACTGAAAAAAAAAACAAACCACCGCCTGAGCTTCCCCCATCTGCCCTGCGCCTCCCTCGCCCGCCTCCGTGCCCGCACCCGCCCCTCGCCCGCAGCAGCGACCCACTCGCCCATCGCTCGCCTCCCTCGTCCCTCTCCTCTGCGCTCACCCCTCGCCTCTGCACCCGTCCCGCCTCTTAACAGAGATTTAAAAAAACAATCGGTACGTGCAAAGAAAAGATTGAGCAGTAAAAGTGGAAATGTTTCTCTCCTTTTGATAGGGCTAGAGTGTGGAACGGTAAAGGTAGTTTGAGATACAAATTATGGTTGAGAGCAATCATTCATGTTTCCATATTACAATGGTATACCAATCGGTGTTAACATAACTGGGCTCAATATGTATATAAGTTAGCACTTATGGTATTGTATATTTAAGATCTATTGCAACGCACGGGCACCCTAGTATTGTTCAATGTAGGGGTACAAAAGAAGCTGATAATTTTCCTCCTACCGACTGAAGACTCGCAAAACGAATATGAGATGGAGAACTTTACAACCATCCTGTCCAGTACTACAACTTTTGCATTGCCTCAACCAGAGATGGATCCAAATCCGCAACGCACTGACCATAGTCCAGTTCAACAGCGGCAGTTTGCGTTTCTGTTCTCTTGGCTACGTTCTCGTTCTGCTGTTTTCTGCTGCCCTCACTTGTTGAAAGTAGGGATGTGCCTGCGGGGAGCTAAAAGCAACATGTTATACATTTTTCAAGGATAATAATTATTGACACACCATTCCGGGAGCTGATTCCAGGCCAACAAGTTGGCAGTGCACTATTTGCAATACATGTTCGATCAATAGCAAGTTCAATAGCTGGCAGGAACCTACCATAGCTTCACGGGCTGTAAGCCTATCTTGATGGTTATAGCGAAAAAGTCTATCAAGAAAATCAATTGCCTGCATCAGCTTATTGCAGAAATTAGTCCCAGCAGAGAAAAAGGACAGACAGGAAAAAAAATTGTAGGAAGATGAGAGAAAATGCAACCTCTCCAGAGACGATATGCCTATTTTCTGCATTGACAAACTTGGACCAAGGTTTCCTGCTATGCCTGCGTTTAAGCAACAACATACGTGTGATGCAAAACTTTGCTTATTTCCTGATACAAATTCTGATCTAAAGTAAAACCATAAGAAAAACACATTCAGAGTACTGTGAGAAACCTTCCAATCAGAGCCTCAAGCTGAGGATCAAGTACAATGCTGTATTTATTCAAATAAGCATTAGGCTGATCTGTACCTAGAATCTGCTCAGAAGTATAAAAGGTTTATCAATTATTAATGACTGCAATATCATCAACCAAAAAGGAGAAAACATATATGAATACATACACACACAAATGCCCAGCATACACACGTCTAAGAATGTTCGAGCGCACCTATGTGAGCAAAAACAAAGACAATTGTGACTACGACAATTTCAAACCTTGGCTATTTTGACAAGCTGGTCACGGTTGCCGTGGCCATAGAAGAATGGTTCCTTGCGGAATATCTGCGTCCAAAACAGTATATAAATCCCAACTGATGCTATAATCCTATAATAATTTAGTAATTTACAGAAGCAAGGCCATTGCACATTTCATCAGATTGTTTTAAAATCGTAGAAGGGAAAACGCACCATTCCGGCAAACATATAGCCAAGGCTCCACATGTCCAAAGGGTAGTCATAACCTTGAAAGTCAACCAGCAATTCAGGCCCTTTAAAATATCTGAATGAAGAAAAAAATTCACAGATAAAATATCAAAATGTGCAAATATAAGGGTTCATGTAGTACTTTTATCCATAAAAACATCAAATTGATATGATGATTTTGCAAAATCAGAAAATGATTCGAAATTTGTAAATAAACAACTATTGTGCAGTGTTCAGTAGAACAACAGAATTTTTCAAAAACAGGGGAACCTAGATGGCAGAAGGATTTGTTACTTAAGATATTTTTATGCAAATAAAACATGGACATCCTTGAATAGAAATTTGAAACTGATACGAGGAACTAATGCTAATCCCAAGCACTGTATAAATAAAGTTACAGGAACCGTGGATCTCTTCTTGAGGATAACAGGATGGGAATACCATCGATGACCAGAGCTACAGAATCATGAAAGTTATATTTTATCAAATATCAACTTGCCTTGAAGCAACACGAACATTGTATTCCTTGTGAGGAAAGTAAAACTCAGCAAGTCCCCAATCAATCAAGGGAAGCTTGCGGAGCTCATGGTCAATCGTAACATTGTGAGGCTTGACATCACGATGCATAATTCCTTGAGAATGACAGTATCTAATGCCTGAAATGTAAGCAGGTTGGCAATCAGTAAGATAACAGGAAAATAATGAGAGATCACATATGTAATTTTTAGTTTAAGAAACTCATGAACACCAAACAAGCTCAAGCAAAAGATTGGAAATCATAGGAGGAAAAAAGTACAGAACATCTAGCGAATAACTAACTAAATAAAAGAACATAATAGGAGATGCTGTAATTACAACGTAGTACTTTTTTTCCCTCAATTTTATTCGCATAGACTATCAGTACAAATGAGCCACTTATCTTACTATGTGCCAACAAGAAATAAGCAACTTTTGATTACTTATTCAAACGAAAACTAATATCATATCAACTGTATGAAAATGGTTAAAAATTTACGGCTAAATACAATTCACAGGGTTTGCTTATTTTTTGTCAGAATGAAATGAAGACTGATTTTACACCACTTGTTTTAATTAAAGCTGTCATTACAAACTGCAATACCCCAATAAGCTAAGTCCTGAAAATACTTGGGCTGAGTGCATCGAACAGAACTTACTGGTCAACAATTTAAGACATTATGTACATACTAGACTATTCATGCAGAAAACAGTTACCGTTGACTTCAGCCTCACATTCAAACCCCTATGTCCCTATACGCATGCTAAAGACTATTTTACCCTTTTACAGTTTACTGAATACACTTATGTAACAGTATCCTCGACCCTACCCACAACGATTCAACCAGGATCATATGCAATGATGTTGAGTTGAGTTAAAACCACTTATAACAACTGACAAGGGCAACTCATGGGCTTGCCACAAAGTCCGTACTTAGTCCATTGGTCAGCCTCTGACTGAGCATGTATATACCAAAAATACCTGAAACTATCATTGTTGGACTAAAAGCACAAGCATTGCTTGGTGACTACAAAGTCATTGCAGAAAAATGCATTACAGGCAAACTGCAAAGTTTACCTTAAAGCAGTGTTAGATGGGTACAACCACAACCAAGTACTGACAAGTCACAACTCTATTCACTAAAAGAGGTAAAAGTTCAACTCTTCAACCAATGACAAAAAAAAGGAGCAACCTTAAGAAGTTCATAGATGTAGAACCGGATGTCATAGTCTGTCAATGTTGGATAGCAAACTTTGAAATCTGTGCTGTTTCACATATTCGGATAGCACAAAGAACTCTAATAAGCACATGAGTAAATATAGTTGACAATAGTCTGAGTTGAATACAACAGAAGGTGAATAGCAAATAAATGAGCAAAAGTTGCATCATGCACTATCAGAAATAGAGAAAACTTATCAGCAGAAAAGGGCACCAAGACTAAATAACAGAACCTGCTGCTAAATTGATCTCTAACAGTAGTAAAATTAGAAAGTTTCAGACTGGTTGGTCACAATGTCACATGATCCACAATAAGTCGCTGGATTTAAAAACATGAACAACCATAAGACCCCTTGCCCATATGAAAATGGTATAAATGGTATTAAACAGAACCAGGGTGTTAATTTTCAGTTGATTAAACCAAGGACTAAACCAGAGTTTAGATAAGTAAGCAATGCTAAGTTTGTATCCATCAATTACCAAATTACACCAAGTATTGAGGTCAACAGCTGAAATATATTTAGCAGACCAACAAAAGGTGCTAATCTTCTAAGAATACAAGGATACCTTCTTTTTCTTAACAGGCTTGAGGATTTTAATGATGCAGCGCTCATCGTTTGTTACATTAATTCCTTCAAAAACTTCACTGTATTTCCTCTGCCTACTTTCCGAACAACCTCATAATCATCCTGCTCACTGAATGGGGAAGAATGATCAGTTGGTAATAGTACATAGCTAATAGAAACTAAATAGTACACCCTCCATTCTTTTTTACTTGACATTTTTTGACTTTTCACGGTCTCCGAGATGCAACTTTGACCTTTACTTTTATAGCTTTACGTTAAGATGTGATTAATAAAATTATAATATTAGGAAAGTATTTTTAACAACAAAACTAATGATATAATTTTCATATAACCTCTCTAGATAATTTTAAACTTATTGACGGTCATGATAGAGATATATATGTGTTAGAATAGGATTCTAGATATTATTTGGTTTCCTTATCTGTAACATGTACTTGTATATATATACTGGCCCATTGGCCCCCTGATAATAAAAGTTGCTATTCCTAACATGGTATAAGAGCCCTAGGCTTACCCTTCGGACTCGCAACTCGTTCATAGCCGCCTCTGCTGGCCTCCATAGCCGCCTCCATCGGCCTAGCCGCCTCTGTCGGCCTCCATCTCCGCCCAGATCCGCTCCTTCACCGTTGTGTCGCCTCGGTCGCCGTTGGCACGTGGAGGTCCTGCTCCTGGTGGTATCTCTGCTTCTTCATCGTCGCATGCGCCGGCCTCTGAAGCTTCCCGATCTGACTCCGCCGTCTCCAACTCGCGCCACCTCGGTCGTCGTTGGCACGTGGAGGTCCACGAGGTCTTCCCCGCCGATTGGTGCGGCAAGCGGCGCCGGCCACCACTGGTAGCGTCGGGCTCCGCAGCTTCCGAGCCACGCCGTTGGCTCTCAGCGTGACAGGGACGCCGCCACCACCGCCACAAGCCGCTGCCGCCACGTCGCCGCCACCACAAGCCGCCACCGCTTGCGCCACAAGCGCATGCCGCCGCGCCCGTCGCCACAAGCGCCCGCCGCGCTTGTTCCATTAGCTGCCGCCGCGCGGCCGCCGTCGCCACAAGCCGCCGCCGCCGCTCCATCAGAGGGAAGGGGAACCCTAGTTCCCCCCTCCCCGTTTCTGTGGTGGGCCGCGTGGGCCGGACGGAATAAAAGCGAAGCGGAGGCGGGCGAACAGATAAAAGCGAAGCGAAAAAAAACATTGTTCTAACCGCCGCGCCGTCCAGCGCCGCTGTTAGAACCGTTGCCTTAGTCGCCGCGCCGTCGGCGCCGCCTACCAATGGGCACTGCTTTCCCTCCTCATTGCCGGTGATCTTCGACGGTGTTAATTACACCGACTTCGTGTCTCACATGCGCATCCACATGCGTGGTCTTCGTCTCTGGGGCGTCCTCTCTGGCGATGTCACCTATCCGTCTTGCCCTACTCCTCCGACGGAGCCTACGTCTGCTGCGCTATCCTCGACAGCCGACAAGGCTGCTGTTGAGGCTGCTGGCCTTGCTGATGAGAAGGCTGCCTCTGCCTACCAAGAGGCTCTGGATTTCTACATGGATCGATTGACTGCCTACACTCAGTGGTGCGACGACGACGCTCGGGCTGCTGCTGTCTTCATCGCCAGTGTCCAACCACAGTTCTCTTTTGAGGTTGTGGGATTTTCTTCGGTTGTCCAGATGTGGACTCACCTTCGTCAACGCTATGAACCCTCTGGAGATGCCCTCTACCTGTCAGTGGTTCGCCAGGAACACTCTCTTCAGCAGGGTGACGCTACTGTTGACGCCTTCTATGCTCAGAGTTCTGCTGTCTGGCGTCAGCTGGACTCTCTTCGCACTGCTGGCTGTCGCTCCTGTTCGTGCTGCCTGGCTGTACGTGCTGATCTGGAGTTTCAGCGTGTCTACGAGTTCCTTACTCGCCTTCGTCCTGAGTTCGAGCAGAGGCGTGCCCAGATTCTTGCACGCCACCCTCATGTCACTCTTCTGGAGGCCCTTACCGAGATACGTGCAGAGGAGGCTCGTCTGAGTGGTGTTGGTCTGATGCCACTCCCCTCCGTGCTCGCCGCCCGGCCACCTGTTACACTGACTGCTCCACGCTTCAGTACACTGCCTCCTCCAGCGGCTGCCACAGGTGGTGGTGGCCGCCCTCCATCTGGCGTTGGTCGTCCTCGCTGCTCCTACTGCGACAAGGTCGGCCACATTGAGTCTCAGTGTTATAAGAAGCAGCGGCATCTTCACGTCGTTCTTCTCCTAGCACTGGCACCGGTACTTCTACATCGACGTCTGCATCGACTACTTCCGCAGCTTCTCTCATCGAAAGGGGAGATAGCGGACTCACGACGCCGCTTGCCGCCGCTTGTTCTCCTCGGCGAGTTCTGCGGAGTTCGCGACTGACTCTTCGGGCATTGAGAAACCACCTCCTACACAGTCAGGTACCTCCCCGTGGATCCTTGATTCCGAGCATCTTTTCACATGACTTCTGATTCTTCCACTCACTTTTGTTACACCTCTTGATTCCCTCACAATGTGCTTACTGCGATAGTACCTCTCTTTACGTCTCAGTCGAGGACCTCTTAGCAACTCATCTTTTCATGTTCCTTCTGTTGCTCATGTTCCTCGCCTAACCATGCAGCTTCTTTCTGCTGGACAGATTACTGACCTTGGTTGTCGGGTCATTCTTGACTCTGACTCTTGTTGTATTCAGGACCGCCACACGGGGCTCTGGTTGGTTCTAACCCTCAGCGCCTTGACATACAGCGTCTCTGGGAGCTTGGTGGCTTCACCTTCCTTCCGCCACCACCGCCGCCACGGTCTCTCCGCTCCGCCACTTCGTCTACCAAATTCTTTCCAACAATGGCACCACCGTCTTGGTCATCATGTGGATCTCGTATGTCATCTTTAGTCCGTCGTGGTCTTAAGGGTGCATCTCGGAGACGATCTTTAGATAGTCGGTGTAAGTTAGGGAAATGATTCACTTCCCTATTCTCATAGTGAGTCTGTGTCTCAGCGCCATTTGATCTTATTCATTTAGATGTTTGGGGTCCGGCTCCATTCCTTTCGAAAGGGGGCCATCGATATTATATCATTTTTATAGATGACTTCTCTCGTCACACTTGGATATACTTTATGTCTTCCCGTAGTAAAGCTTTGTCTATCTATAAATAATTTGCCACTATGGTTCACACACAGTTCTCCACTCCTATTCGAGTCTTTCGTGCTGACTCTGCTGGCGAGTACCTCTCTCATTACCTGCGCAGCTTCCTTGATGAGCAGGGCACTCTCGCTCAGTTTTCTTGTCCTGGTGCTCATGCGCAGAATGGTGTCGCTGAGCGCAAGTATCGTCACCTCCTTGAGACGGCTCGTACACTGATGATTGCCGCCTCTATTCCACCTCACTTTTGGGCTGAGGCTGTTTCCACTGCCACCTATCTCGTCAACATCCAGCCCTCTTCTGCTCTTCAGGGTGAGATCCCGATTAAGCGTCTCTGTGATCTTTCTCCAGACTACTCTGCCCTTCGTCTGTTTGGCTGCGTTTGCTACGTTCTCCTTACCTCGAGAACGCACCAAACTGACCGCTCAGTCTGTTGAGTGTGTTTTTATGGGATACAGTGCCGAGCACAAGGGCTATCGGTGCTGGGATCCTGTTGGTCGACGGATGCGGATTTCTCGGGATGTGACTTTTGACGAGTCTTGTCCCTTCTACCCACGTCCTGCCTCTCCTTCGGTTTCCTCTGTGGAGTCCCTATCTTTTTTGACCTTTCCAGATACACCCATCTCTGTCTTGCCCTCGTCCATCCGTCCCACTGAGTCTCCACATATATCTCCTGAGGCCTCTCCGCTGTTGTCGCCTCCTGCTTCGTCACCTGTGGCTCCTCAGGCTCCTTCCACTCTCTTTTACACTCGTCGACCTCGTATTGAGGCTCTTCCAGATGAACCATCTTCCCCAGATGTTTCATCTTCTCCTGATGCTCCATCTTCCTCTGATAGGCCATCATCTCCTCGCTACGGTCTCCGCAATCGTATGTCGATTCGGCCTCCTGCCCGTTTTGGTCTTGCTGGTGCAGCTACCCATGAGCCCGTCTCCTACCGGGATGCTGTTACTCATCCTGAGTGGCAGCATACTATGGCCGAGGAGATTGCTGCTCTCGAGCGTACTGGTACTTGTGATCTTGTTCCTTTTCCATCTCACTCTCGTTCCATCACGTGTAAGTGGGTCTATAAGATTAAGACTCGCTCTGATAGCTCTCTTGAGCGCTATAAGGCGCGTCTTGTTGCTCGTGGCTTCCAGCAGGAGCATGGTCGTAACTACGACGAGACTTTTGCTCCTGTGGCCCACATGACCACTGTCCGCACTCTTCTTTCGGTGGCGTCTGTTCGTCATTGGTCCGTTTCTCAGCTTGATGTAAAGAATGTCTTTCTTAATGGCGAGTTGCATGAGGTCTACATGCATCCGCCACATGGGTATTCTGTTCCTGAGGGTATGGTCTGTCGTCTTCGTCGCTCTCTCTATGGCCTTAAACAAGCCCCTCGTACTTGGTTTGAGCGTTTCTCCTCTGTGGTCACTGCTGCTGGCTTCTCAGCCAGTGATCATAATCCTGCTCTTTTTATCCACACTTTGTCTCGTGGTCGGACTCTTCTTCTTCTATATGTTGATAATATGATCATCACCGGAGATGATTCTGAGTACATTGCCTTTGTCAAGGCTCGTCTGAGTGAGCAGTTCCTTATGTCGGATCTTGGTCCTTTTCGTTACTTCTTTGGAATTGAGGTTACTTCCACTCCAGATGGTTTCTTTATGTCCCAAGAGAAGTATATTTAGGATCTTCTTTATCGCGCTTCTCTCACTGATCAGCGTACTGTTGAGACTCCCATAGAGCTCAACGTTCATCCCCGGCCTTCTGATGGCGAGCCTCTTTCTGATCTGACTCGCTATCGTCATCTTGTTGGGAGTCTTGTCTACCTTGCTGTTACTCGTCCGGATATCACTTATCCAGTTCATGTTTTGAGTCAGTTCATTTCCACTCCACTCAGGTCCACTACATCCACCTTCTTCGAGTTCTGCGATACCTTCGTGGGACTATCTCTCGCCGTCTCTTCTTTCCACGCTCCAGCTCGTTATAGCTTCAGGCTTATTCGGATGCTACTTGGGCGTGATCCTCCGATCGCGGTCTATCTCTCTTCATCGTGTTTTTCTTGGTGGTTCTCTCATTGCACGGAAGGCGAAGAAACATACCGCAGTTGTCCCGTTCGAGTCAGAGGTGAGTTGTGAGCTATGGCTCTTTTGATGCCAGAGATTACTTGCTCTACGTGGTTACTTGAGGATTTTGGTGTTTACGCCACTACAGCACTCCTTTCTTGTCAGACAGTACATGTGCTATCAGTATTGCCCGTGATCCTGTGAAGCATGAGCTCACCAAGCATATTGATGTTGATGCTTCCTTCATGAGGTCTTGTGTGCATGATCAGGTGATTGCTCTTCAGTATGTGCCTTCAGAGCTTCAGATATCGGATTTTTTCACGAAGGTCCAAACTCGAGCACAGCACGACTTCTACCTTTTCAAACTCAGTGTTGTTGATCCACCATGAGTTTGAGGGGGGGTGTTAGAGATATATATGTGTTAGAATAGGATTTTAGATATTATTTGATTTCCTTATCTGTAACATGTACTTGTGTATATATACTGACCCATTGACCCCCTGATAATACAAGTTGCTATTCCTAACAGGTCAAACTTTAAAAAGTTTGACGACACGGATTATAGGAAGTCAAGTAAAAAAAACTGAGGGGGGTAATTGAGTTTTACTCCAAAATTCACAAAACGATGAGTTGCTCATCAAAATTGTGAAACAGAGCCGCGGCGGTGCCTGTGGCGAGGAGGGAGGGGAGTGTGGTGGCACCCGCGTGGTTGGGTCGATCTTTTGTTCTTTTTTTTTGTTCGTCAGATTGGGCCGAGGGCGGTAGCTTTGGCGGTTTCTCGCATGGCCGCCTCTGCAATCTCGCACGCCGCTAGCCCGCTAGGGATCTCACAAACAAAAATTAACAAACGTTTTTTTTTAAAAGTAGGTTTAATTTTCTGGCCGTTAAATGTGCTTGAAGATATGCCGTTCAAATGATATGCAAAAATTTGGCTTATTCCAAATAAAAAGAATCGTACGCCTTGCATATAGACATCCAAGTATATTTTAGGGAAATAGCATGTGTATATAGTAAAAGTAATCGCAACAAATTTAAAATTCTTACCTTATGGATGAATTTGATATTTAATTTTTACAAGTGTGCAATAGACTTGAGCAAAATACGTTTAGAATGAGAGGTTTTTTTTTAAATTAATGGAACCTTTTTCATGATTTTTTTAAAACTTCATTAACTTGTTTAAGAAAAAAATGAAACATGCCTCCTGGACCACCCTTAATGGCGTTGTCATTAGGGTGGTGTTGCGATAATTCACATCCGATCGACCGAAAGTTTGCGAAGCGAATACAGAAAGGATGAATGAGTATCTAGCATTATTCGTGTCTGGCTCTGAGGAACAAATACGGAATAAGATATGGGATGAACGATATCCATCCATATGTGTCCGTATGTCAGAAGGTATAAAGAAAGTCTGTTGTGACTTCACTTGAGAATAGGATAACAGATAGGTAGGTTGCTGCATCTGAGCAAACAAGATATATTGAGTATTTTTTCCTTCGATATCTCAGCGATTAGTCTCTCCGTGTTCGCTTTGATTGTACCCATACTGTTTAATGTCTTATGTAGGGGGTACAAAAGAGGTATATAATTTCCGTCTGACCGACCGACGAAAGACTCGCAGAGCGAATACGGGGTAGATAAATTGGTATCCAATACTATTCGTATCTGATACCGACTTTGAAAAAAGTTACAAAATAAACGATATTCGTCCGTTTCCGCTCCGATTATTCGCCCCTAATTGCAAATGAACCCACTCCGATTGCACCCCTAATTGCAAATGAACCTTGCAATGCCACCGATAGCTCCAAAATTTATTTCCAAAAAGGATAAATGAAACATGCTTGCCAGTCCATCGTTGATAGTGTCGGTGGTGTGGAAAAGAAATCGCACTGCCTGTTGGAATGTCACCCGCAATGCACCTTAAAAATGAAGCATGCTGGGTCTGTTTTTCGATATAATTCATTCCCCGTAGAAATTTCAGAAAATTCCATTGTTCAAGACGGGGCCTTAAATGCCAGCATAAGGTTTTTTTTTTAGGGGCACAAGGATCATTTTAGATTGAAGGAGTTTCACATGACACAATGCGATCCCGCAGGAATTTTAAAAAATTATCTTGTTCCAAAGGAGGGCTTAAAAATTATCTTGTTCCAAAGGAGGGCTTAAAAATTATCTTGTTCCAAAGGAGGGCTTAAAATGAAAGATCATCGTTGACTTTCTTTTTCGGCGGGCCTGGCCTAGGTTCAGCAGGCCTAATTGAATTGGGCCCAACGCTAGCCTGGCCCATTCTAAGTTTTGCCTAGGTCTAGCGTGCATAATATAAGATGTACTACTCCATAAATTTTTTTCCCGAGACTTGGAGTAGTGCAACATGTTCTTTTTGTTCTGTTTCGAGTATGGCCCTTTACCCATATGTTCACACCTCACAGGCTCACATCATCCACACTAAAAAAACACAGTACCGGTGTGATCGCCTTTAACCTCTTTTGTTATTTTAGTACTATCAACTCGATAATAAATTGGGTTGTATGCATCTTTGATGACATGTCAGAAGAGTTTTCCTCTTTCATTATTTAAAAAAAACCTTACTTGGTGTGATCTATGCCATATCGATGTTAGATACGTGCCCTTTTCCGTGATAGCCAATCAGATATGCGCATGTCTAGCCAGAAGACGAACAAGTACTGCCACAAAGAACCTAGCCACCAGAGCATGCCGCCGGCTGCAGCTCCGTCGATCAACTGTCGGCCCCTCTCCCCTCTTCGCTGGTATTCTTGCCGGTGCTAAGCGGGGACTCGTTGATGTCCAAGTAACATTTTTCTTTAGTATTCTCCTGTTTTTATTCTAGATCAATTTGTTATAATTTGTTCTTCTCCAGCGGGTTATTGGTCGGATTTTATTTACCTATAATGAGTTTTATCAGACCGACTAACTTGAACAACGATGGCGTAGGTTCTACATATCAATGAAGATCATCGCCAATCTACTTCCCGATGCCGTGATCATCAGCAACCATGATGTCGTTGCAAGATCCGGATTCTTCGGTGAGGAAGATAAGAAAAGTCCAGCACATTCATCAACTCAAGGACTTGATGATAACATATTGTTTATTTAAAATCTTCAATGTAAAAATCGAGTACTTGTGTACTTAATCCAAGAGTTATTAATATAAATCAAGAATCTTTCTTAAAAAGGGGGGAGAGAAAAATACGTGTCTGTCTGCCTGATACACTGATACAGCGTAGGAACCATGCGGGCGGGCAGAAAATTTAAGGAGGACGTCCTCTGCTTTCGCGACCGAGGAAAGGTTGGACGAGCAGCATTAACCAACAAACGCGTCTTCCACGTACTCTTTTCCGTCGTCGTGCCGTGCTCCCGCAATTCACCGGAAAATACGCGCCCAATCGCCTATACACCCCTACGCACACGGCCGCTTCTCAGTTCTCACACACACAAGTCGCTTCTCACTCACCTTCATACCCAAAAAGGTTACGCAAAACCCTACACCTCAAGTCTCGCCGGAGCAGCAGCGACGCTCGCCCATGAGGGGGTTACAGTGGTGGCTGCCGTTCGGTGGCCGGTGCTGCTGCTGCTGCTTTGGAGGCGGTGGAGCTGGACCCGGGAGCGTGGCTGACGACGGGCTGGTGTGGGACGTGGCCCTGAAGGCGCACGCGTCCGGCGACTACTCCATCGCCGTGGCGCAGGCGAACGAGGCGCTTGAGGACCAGGCGCAGGTGCTCGCGTCCCCGGCAGCCACGCTCGTTGGCGTGTACGACGGGCACGGGGGCCCCGAGGCTGCTCGGTTCGTCAACGCGCGCCTCTTCTCCCTCATCCAAGGTGCGTGCGCGGACCTGTGCTCTGAGTATCTATTTGGTCAATTTGTCCAAGTAAAACTTACTGCTCAGTTATGTTGTTGTTTCAATCCTCAATCTTTACTCCCGGACTCACTGCAGAGTTTGCATCTGAAAACGGGCGCCTCTCGGCGGAGGTGATCAAGAAGGCCTTCGGCGCCACGGAGGAAGAGTTCGTGGGCATGGTGCAGAAGTCATGGCCGTCGCAGCCAAGAATCATGTCCGTAGGCTCCTGCTGCCTGGTGGGCGCCATCGAGGACGGCACGCTCTACGTCGCCAACCTCGGCGACTCGCGCGCCGTGCTCGGTCGCCGCGCCGCCCCTGGCAAAGGGAAAAGGGTGGTGGCCCAGCGGCTCTCAAGGGACCACAACGTCGCCGACGAGGACGTGCGGCGGGAGGTGACCGAGATGCACCCCGACGACTCGCACATCGTCCTGAACAGCCACGGCGTGTGGCGGATCAAGGGAATCATTCAGGTAATTGACAAGCTCTTGCTCACAACATGATACGCTCAAGCTGCATAATCAAAGCAAATCAAAGTCATCGCTTTCTTTACTCCGCAGGTGTCCAGGTCTATCGGCGACGTGTACCTGAAGAAGCCGGACATCTGCAAGAACAACCCGATTCTGCAGCAGTCCATCTGCCCGTTGCCCCTGAGGCGCCCGGTGATGAGCGCCGTGCCGTCGATCAAGACCCGCAAGCTGAGGCCCGGCGACCAGTTCCTTATCTTCGCGTCGGACGGCCTGTGGGAGCAGCTCACCGACGAGGCCGCCGTGGACATCGTCGCCAGCAGCCCGAGGAAGGGGGTCGCGATGAGGCTGGTGCGGGCCGCGCAGCTGGAGGCCGCGAGGAAGAAGGACATGAAGTACGAGAAGATCAGGACGATCGAGAAGGGGCAGAGGAGGCACTTCCACGACGACATCACCGTCGTGGTGCTCTTCCTCGACAAGTGCAAGGTCGCGCCGGACGAGATCGACGGCACCTACGCCCCGTCGACGTCTTCTCGTTCAGCCCCGACGACCAGCAGGAGGACCCGACGAGGCCCCTGCCGCGTTGATCGGCCGACGTTTCAGCGCTGGCGATACCGCACGTATATAGGAGCTCTGTTCTTTTCAGTGGTTCTTTTGCTCTCTAAACGGAACTTACATGGATCCTAAGACACTTGAGTTGCCACTGATTTGGCGTGAACTTGGCATTTTCAGCCAGACACTTGAGTTGCCACTGATTTGGCGTGAATTTGGCATTTTCAGCCAGAAAGGTTGGTTCTTTTCTGCCTCGCGGTCTCGCAGATCAGCCCCTCAACTCATCTTTTGGTTCACGACCGTGTAGTTTCCTTTTAGAGATGCACATTAGTATGCCTTTTTAGGTTTCTCGAAATAATCCTGCAGCATCAAAGAGAATTGTGTGTAATTAAGTTGTGAAAAGTGCTAGTGGCATGTCTTGTAAATTGGGTTTCCTAAACTGCTCTCTTTACTCAATCTTCTTCTCTCAGAGAGCTCTGGGGCTCCAATTTCTTATCTGTTCTGCCAGTGTTCTTCAGAACAGTCAAATGAACAAAGCATTGGGTATTACACAACATGCCAAGAAGATCAATAAAAATCAAGCACTAGCTCGTAAGCAGCCAGCGGCCACTCCTCACCGAGGAGTGTATGCGGCATTTCATCACCGGTCAGAGCATGTACAATGCAGATGCTTAGAAAGAAGTTTAGCAAATAAAAATTGATTTTTCTTGTTATGTAGGATAGATACGATGCTTATTTCGTAGCATTGATATTTAATTAAGCACCGGTGCTTAACATGTTCTTAGGTACGTAACTATATATAATAATAAAAATAATACAATCATCTAAGCACCTACAAAAGATATATTTGCATTGGAGAAAATACTTTTTACATAATTACTTGATAATACGACTATATTCTCCCTCTTTAAGCACCCATGTATAAACATCTTGTATTACACATGCCCTCGTAGTGGATGGTTTGCCTGGGAACATGGGCGATGCGGAGAGGCGACTGTCGACTGTCGTGGATCAGTTCAACCAACAATTGTGACCACTCGGGTCAAAAGGGTGGTATCTTCCAAATTGCATTTAATGCACAAAATATGAGAGAAGATCATAAAGACAAGGCAGATACGAAGTTAATTGCTTTTGAAGATTTGTTGGTAGTGGGTCGTTGGAGTCTTTCCAGGATAAGAGACCATGGGAATAAGGGAAAATTCCAATTGCGGTTGTGGATCCGTTCAACGAAGAAATTGTGGCTTCCAGATCCTAATGCTAGTGTAGGGGCTTTTTTCCACTTTATGTGGTTCCACTGTCGACATGGTAAACTAATCCGAACATGAAGCAACCTGAGACGGAGGCGATGGATTGTTCTTCGTCTTCGTACGCAGCCGCAAGCGAACGTGTATCAGGGAATGAATCTAGCTTGACCTGTTGACGAATACCGAGTCCAGGTTGCATAGTCTTATTCTGTTTTAACTAGCGACTTTAACGACCAAACTTACACGGAAACCATTGACATATATGTCACCATCCGTCGTCTCCCGGATGTTAACTCTTCTTTTTCTTTTCGATCATCTGCGTGTAGCGGTACAGTAGTAATACTTTCGATCAGCCTGATGTTGACTACAAGATGACCGGACAAAACCCAGAGGTGTCCTGATTTGCTGCTTCCATGTAGACACTTCCTGACTTCTTGATCGGCGGTCAAGTCCTTCCTGGAAAATCTATCATGCGTTCATGGCCTCATGCGGTTGGTGTTCTTTTACAAGTTGTGAACAACGGACCCAGGTGCCAGCACCGAGTGTACCATCGTGATCGAGGTCCGCACAGTACAGTGGAACCGCCGAAGCTGCTATGATCAGACCGTTACAAGATCACCAGATCAGGGGAAGCGATTTCTACATGAGGCCCCTTCTCACCACTGTTGGATTGCGAGAAAATCGTGGGCAACTAGAGCGTCTGTGGAGATCACCGGGAGATGATCATAATCTTAATGTGATGAAACAACTGGTAATGACGTTGAGGTATTTGGAGAAACACTCGTTTTTTTTTGTAGTTCCTGCTGTTGTCAGGTCATTGGCGGTTTGACCGGCAATGGGGCAGTCAGATCGCCTAGTGGGCGACGGTTTGACTAGCCTTGGCGGGTGGTCAGACCAACCGAAGTTGAAAAGTTGAATTTTTGGAATCGATCAAAAATCACGTATGTAGGAAGGTGAGAGGATGCGTTTGCACTTGGTTTTATTGAAAAATGAAGTTTCGAGAAAAAAAACCAAATAGAGTTTGAAATTTCGAGAAAGTGCGCTTTTCCTGGCGGTCCGCCGGACATAACGGTTAGACCGGTGGCCTGGCGGTCAGACTAGCCATGGACGACGGTCTGACTAGCCAGACGTGGTTCACGCGCCGTGAAGACGATGAATTTCGTGGTTTTTGGTCAAAATTATGGGATTTAGTACATAGATATTGCATGATACATGTTTTGGCTAATGTGGATCAAGTTACGAAGAATTTGTGATCGGGATCGATTTCTTAGTCTATTATTGTGCAGGTGGCTTGGAGTCAACAACGGTCAACAGCGAGGATGACTGGAACTAGGCTAGGAGAGCTGATGTCAAGAACAATCAAGGATATTGGGTGAAGTTATTGGACTCAAGCATGATGCAAGATGAATAAGAGCAACCGAACGGAAAGTTTGGTGCGACGAGTTGCATCAAGTGGCTTAGAGTTTGGTATAAGTGCTATGGTGTTTCCAGTGGGAGCCGGATGGGAGAGACTTGCCGATGTGAAGAGGGTCATTGATCAACCTACACGCGGCGAAGTATGGGATTGCCTCATGACGATTGGACTAGGCCTTTGGAGAATAGTCAATAAGGGGTATTTTGATATCTTCACCAAAATACCAGGTGGTGACCTTGGAGAAACTGCGATACAAGATGACGCAAAGATGAGCAATTTAGGTCAAGGAAAGGCGGAGTTCACAAAGAGACGAATTTGGGAGATCCAGTTCATCATACGCTTTGAGAAGCATGTGTGGGTGTAGAACTGTTTGTGAGTGGGCTTAACAGGCGCCCGATAAGATTTTCTCTCTAAACCTAGCCTCTACTATAAAAGGGTAGAGTGCAAGATTTGCACTCAACCCTCTCATGTGAAGAAACCCTAATTTATGATTTGGGAAAAGTGGAGATAGAGGATGCTAGAGTTTGAGGGAGATGGATTGATTGAGTGTTCAAGTGTTGAGTTTTTGTCCTCCATAGTGTAGTGGTTGTAAACCAACTATCTCTTAAATCAATCGAAGTAAGGTTTGCCCTAAGATGAGTTCTATCTTGTTCTTGCTTTCTCTTTGATGTCTTTGGGATTTTTGTGTTCCTTTGGTTTTTGGTTTGGTCTTTGCTGCCACCTAGCTTGTGATGAGGATTGACGAGGATCTAATAATCCTCATTTTTATCTTTTATCTATAATTCTTATTATGGGTAAATATGATGTCACACAGTCCCCAGAGGTACCCCTTATCTAAAAGGGAGAAGTCCAATGAGTGGTTGTAAGTCCTTCTACGACCACTACATAGTCGTAAGTCCTTCTACGACTACTACCTAGTCGTAAGTCCTTCTCATTTATCGCTACCGATCGTAAGTTCTTCTACGACTGGGTAAACTACGACCACCTTATAATCAAACCTACAAAGCGAGTGGGTCCAATTGATTAAGGAATCCAACGGTGCGCACGCACTATTATTCCGCTTATTAATGGTGCGTAATTACCCCATTATCTCGGAAGATAATTACGACGGCGTGAAGAAGCCGAGGCGCCGAATTATTGCCATCATGCGCCGTTCTTCGGATTAATCAGCGCATCTCCGCAGGCAAAACGGCTACTTCTTCACGACTATATAAGGGTATTGATCAGAGGGATAAGGGGAGAGGCGAACAAGAGCCAGTCAAGTAGGAACACAAGTGCTATTCTCTGTAATAGTCTTAGTCTTTTACTTGATCATCAAGAATACCATACACACAGATTAGGGTTATTATTCTCTCCGAGAAGGCTGAACTGTCTAAACATCCGTGTCAATCCACTCTGCGTGATCTTATCTCTAGGAGACCCCGAATCAAATAATCTTTACGTAAGATCGGTTCTAATACACCGAGCGGCTGGCGCCGTCAGTGGGGATCTTCCGTAATCTCTTGTCAACATACTCTCTTTTTCCAATCTCATGCAAGCATGGCGGGAGAATGGAGCGAGGAGAACTGGTTTGACTTGGCGGACACGCAGACGTCGACATGGATGCGGTTTCGACTACGAGCCGAGTGATGCATCCGCCGATGGTGATGTTGCCTCCGGAGATTATTCTCCAGAAACCATCCCATCAATGGAGTTGAGGAGGATCCTTATCCCCACAACGATACGTCCAACAGAGGAGCCAATTCCTCCAAGGACAAGGGTCAATCCGACGTAACCGCACCTGGAGGACTCACGACACAATGAGAGTTTTTCCTCTAAGTGTCCAAGTTCCCTTAAGGCGGTCCGACACAGGTGAGACAAGTCCGGAAGCCACCATTCCAGACTCCACCATCTTGTGATTCTATCTCTCGTGGTAACTCCAGAGATAGTGGGATCAAGCATGCTTTTCACTCAAAATCGACCGTCTCCCATGAGATCTCATTTGCGAATGGAGACATTATAACCCGAGTTCCCCTACCGAGGGGATTACTCCAAGTCGCCAGATGGTGTCCTCGAGCACTCCTCAAGCGGGAGGCCTCGAGCGCAAGTGAGAATCATCAGCGGAGGTCTTCGTCCTTCCCCAAATCGAGGTCACCTCATGGAGGCCGAGATAAGACACTCCCGAAGATCACACACTACGCCCCCTCGTGGTAATGGCAAGGGCACCACCGCTGGCGAGAGGACCAACACTGATGATGAGCGAGGGAAATCCTCGACATTCTAGCACTCCACTAAGAAGGCCTCAAAGACCCGAGGAGGAGGATTTTGATGTCGTCGAAGAAAGAAAATTGCGATCCGTAAGAACTTGCAGGGCGCATTCAACATCGATCGGAGGAGGTACAAGAACTCCGAACATCAACGACTTGCTCGAGAATCCCAATCAAGAGCTTGCTCGAGCGCCGAGTACGATCTCTTTCTTTGAAGAGATTACGCAAAGACTTCGAATCAGTAATGACAAGATCGAGGTACCTCATCGACAACACTCGGTGGTCGTAGCAATCGACTTCCTCGACTACTATCAATCGAATATTTCTCTCACGAGGAATCGACACGACCATAAGTCGAATCGATTCCCTATTCGAGAAATACCTTCGATCACCAAGATCAAAGCCCCTCGAAGAGGTGATCATTCACCACTTCGACAAAGAAATTCACAACGAGTGGAATACGAGGAGTATTCTCCTCGTAGAACTGAGGCCTACTACAGAACAGGTCAGCCTGTTGCCGGGTATCGTCGTATACGATCACCTGGCGACATTAACCCTTCTTTCCTACAAAGAAGGCGTCAAGAAGTAATTACCGGATGCCGGGCATTTTCGCCGACCTTGAAAGATTCGGCCACCTCATTTTCGACCAGTGAACATGGAGAAATTTGATGGATCTCAAAATCCCATCGAGTTTCTTCAGATCTATACAACAGCTGTCCGAGCAGCAGGAGGAGGAGAGCACGTAATGGCGAATTACCTTCCAACTGTGCTCGAAGGATCCGCTCGATCGTGGTTATTAAACCAACCACTCGAGTCGATCTACTCTTGGCAACACCTCTGTGATCTTCTACAGGCAAATTTCCAAGGCACATACAACCGCCCTGGAAAGGAAGACGACTTGCACCGGATCAAACAGAACAACAACGAGACTTTGCGTCAATTCATCAAACGCTTTAGTCAGGTTCGTAATTCAATTCCGGAAATTTCTGACTCCTCTGTGATCAGGGCTTTTAAGCAAGGAGTCCGTAGTAGAAGAATAACAGAGGATATTGCTTTAAATCCTCCCAACACCGTTGCCGAACTCTTTGAGATGGCCGATCGATATGCAACTGCTTCTGAGGCAGTCGAGTGGAATAACACTATCGATCGAGAAACACACGCTCTTCGAGAGCCAGGTGAGGTTGGTAAGGACAAAAAAGCAAAAAAGTCCAAGAAGAAAATAAAAAGTCAAAAGCCACAAACTAGTGGTTTCAAGGAGGTTTTGGCCGTAAAAGATAGAGAGCCCCAAACCACCAAGTCGAACCCTGATCAAGGCAAAGGTAAGCGCCCTGATCGTAGGAACGACAAACCAAGATGGTGTCCTTTTCATAAAAGGAAGGACATGACCTCACGCAACTGCCGAGTTTTCCAAAGAAAGCTCGAGGACTACTACAACGACAAGCACCGCTCCCTACTCTCGAGCAGGTAGGACATACGAGTGGTCAGAAGTCGTCAGATGATGAGGAGATGCCATTCCAAGATCCGCACCATACCGTTGAGCATATCTATGGAGGATCATCGGCATACGACTCCAAACGACAACTTAAAGTCACGGACGAGAGGTAAATTCCATACATACTCCTCTTGTCAATAAATTACCAGTGGTCGAAGTTACCATCTCTTTGAGAAGGACGATCGTCCGATCACTATGAGTCGATCAGTCGATTTCGATTGTGGTGAACCCACCATCAACAACCGCTGTCAAATCGAGTGTTGGTTGATGGTGGCGATTCTTTGAACATATTATTTACCAAAGCCACGGATGAGATGCAAGTACCGGGACAAAGGTAAGGCGATGCGATATTCCTTCCATGGAATCGTGCAGGGGTCTTCGCCAAACCCATTGGCCAAGTTTCTCTTCCTTTAACATTTGGCTCGCCAAGTAATTTCGTGACGAGAAAGTCTCCTTTGATGTGGTCGATTTCGATCGGCATATAACGCCATACTCGGACGACCAACTTTGGCAAAATTCTTAATGGCTACTCATTATGGGTATCAATGTCTTAAGATGCCAGTCCCAAAGGAGTGATCACAATTCAATGTGACAAAAGATGGCGTATAGTCATGATCACGATCCTCGAGATGGTTGGTCAAATACCAACTCGAGATGAAAGTCGACCTTCGACTAGCAAGTCGGCCTAAAAGCTACACCAAAGCCGAACGACCAAGTCAAAGAGGTTCCTCGGGCGCAGAAACCTCAAGACTGCTCGCATTGGGAGACTTCCGATCCCAAATAGGAAGACGCCCTCATTACCTTCCTCCGAGCTAACGCAGATGTCTTCGCGTGGCAAGCATCCGACATGCCCGGAGTCCCCAGGGAGGTGATCGAGCACAGGCTAGCTTTACGGCCTGATAAAGTACCCGTAAAACAAAAATTACGGAGATTTGCCCCTGATCGACGAGATGCTATTAAATCAGAATTGGATAAGCTACTTAAAGCAGGCTTTATAAGAGAAGTCAATCACCCAGAGTGGTTGGCTAACCCTGTAATGGTCAAAAAGTCAAACGGCAAATGGCGTATGTGCGTAGACTTTACTGATCTTAATAAAGCTTGTCCAAAAGATGATTTCCCTTTACCTCGTATTGATCAGCTGGTTGATTCTACTGCGGGTTGTGAAATATTAAGTTTTTTAGATGCATATTCTGGATATCACCAGATCAATATGTGTCTAAACGATGAAGAAAAGACCGCATTCATTACTCCATTTGGTACCTTTTGTTATATCAAAATGCCATTTGGTCTAAAGAATGCCTGCTTCTTTTCAACGCTTAATGCAATCGACTTTTCATCTCAATTAGGCCGAATTTGGAAGCCTATGTTGATGACCTAGTCGTAAAAGCATTAAGAGACTTAATCATATCAGCGACCTACAAGAAACATTCGACAACCTCGTAAAGCACCATTTAAAACTTAATCCGTAGAAGTGTGTGTTTGGAATTTCTTGAGAAAATTGCTTGGATTCCTAGTATCCGAACGAGGAATCAAGCAAATCTGAAAAAATAAAGGCCATCCTCGGATCGACCTCCAAACACAAAAAAAGGAAGTCCAGAAACTCACTTTGGGTGCATGGCGGCTTTAAGTCGTTTCATCGCATGCGACTAGGAGAAAAGGACTACCTTTCTTTAAACTTCTCGGGAGACATGAAGGTTTTGAGTGGTCGAGCGAGGCAAACATTGCCTTTGAGGATGTCAAGAGGTATCTTCGAGTGCTCTGCTCGGTTTCTCCAAAGCCGGAAGAGACGCTCTTAATTTACCTAGCCGCCACGCCACGGCAAGAAAGCGCGATCTTGGTCGTAGAGCGTGCATAACAGCGACCGGTTTACTACGTAGCGAAGTTTTACGGGCCTAAGGAGCGTTACCTCGGTCCAAAAACTTCAGTATGCCCTCCTCATGTCTTGAGAAATGCGGCATTATTTTCAGCGCACAAAATAGTCGCTCGTCCGAGTTTCCTTTGGGAGCAATCCTCCATAATAAGGAAGCAATGGGGCGCATGGCAAAATGGTCGGTCGAACTTGGGAGTTCGACCTCCATTTCGTGTCGAACGGCCATAAAATCCCGATCTTGGCGGACTTTGTCGCGAATGGACAAATCTGAACTGCTCAGATCCCGATCGATTCCCACGACCGATGGATGATGTACTTTGACGGGTCACTCACTTTAAGTGGCTCGAAGGTCGGGTGGTCTGGTATCTCCTACCGGAGAAACCTTAAAGTATGCCATACAATTAAACTTTCAGGCCACTAACAATGTGGCGAATTACGAAGGTTTGCTAGCTGGCATACGAGCTGCGAAAGCACTCTCGATTCGTCGACTACTCGTAAGAGGAGACTCTCAACTAGTCGTGAATCAAATTGGGAAAGAGTACGAGTGCTCTAACTCAACAATGGCTCGGTACTTATCAGAAGTACGTAAGCTAGAAAAACATTTTTAGGTTTGAGGTACAATTTATCCTCGAAGGATAATTTCCTCATGACCAACTTGCTCGGATGGCTTCTTCCCGATCCATAGTACCAAAGGAGTTTTCTTGGAGCAACTCCAAAACCGTCTCTGGTCGAAGAACCAGAGGCACCTCCTCTTGAGATGGCCTCATTAGATTACGAGGATACGGATGACTCCCATCTACGAGTATCTTTGCAAGGGTTCCGTGCAGAAGATGATCTTGAGGCGGTCGATTATCGAAAAGCCAAAATGTATACTTTGGTTGAAGGAGTCCTCTATAAGCGAGGAACCCAAGGGATACTCATGCGATGCATTCCGCAAAATGAAGGAATAACACTCCTTCACGATATACAGTGGCATCTGTGGGACGCATGCTTCCTCTGAAACATTAGTTGGTAAAGCCTTTCGACAAGGTTTTCTTGGCCTCTGACCTGTCACGATGCTAAAGAGGTGGTTAAAAAGTGTGTCGATGCCAATTTCATGGTAGCGGATACACCAACCACTCAAGCATTACAAACAATACCTCTTTCTTGGCCTTTTGCGACACAGGGGCTTGATATCCTAGGACCGTTTCCCAAAGCTCCGGAGGTTTGAATTCCTTTTGTGGCTATTGACACGTTCACAAAATGGATCGTTGAACACATGAATCGATAACAGCAGGCGACAAAAGGTTCATGATGAGAAGCGTAATTAGTCGATTTGGAGTACCAAGTCGGATAATTACGATAATGGTAAACAATTACGCAAGTGCAAAATTTCGTGAATTTTGCGGCGAGTTGGTACCAAGTTATGCTATGCTTCATTGCACATCCCCAAAGTAATGGGGCGGTTGAGCGTGCAAGCGGCCAAATAATGCGAGGAATTAAAACTCGAGTCTTGACCAGACTTGTTAAGCGCTCGGGGCTTGGGTACAAAATTACCTTCCATATTATGGGCGATTCGTACAACCACCAATCGAGCAACAGGAGAAACACCATTTTCTAGTGTTGGGCGAAGCCATGCTTCCTCGGAGCTAAAATTGCGGTCGACACGAGTTGAAACCTTCAACAACTCAGACCAGGAACAACTTCGAGCAGATGACATTAACCTACTCGAAGAGAGGAGAAACCTAGCCTTAATTCGTTCGGCAGTCTACCAACAAGCCCTGCGCAGATACTATGATCGTAAGGTCAACCTCGCGACCTTCTTTGTAGGTGACTTGGTATTGAGGCTCGCCAATCCAAGTCTAACCGAATAAACTTTCCCTAAATGGGAAGGTCCTTACGATGGTCGAAGTAACTCGGCGAGGTCGATCGACTAGCAATGGAAGATGGACAGGTTCTCTCAAACTCTTGGAACATCGACCAGTTACGCAAATTCTATGTGTGACCGATTTCTCAAGCAATAAAAGTCCAGGTTCTTTCTACCTCTTTTTTGCCTTATTTTTGAGTAGTGCTTTTTTAATCTTTCGACTATGATATGAGAACACCCAGTTTTCTTTACACCGGCGGCGAAAACGTCATCCGGGCGAAACTTCTCTCTCTGCATGTGGTTACGCCCACTAGAAGGAATTTCAAGCATTGACTCGTTACTCATTTTCTTTGCCCGATACAAAGAGCCCGGGTTCTATCCAGTCGAAATGTTCTCAAAGCCAACTCTCTCAATCTTAGTCTATTTTTTCAGTAAATTCAAAAAATATTCTAAGTAGAGTACACTTTCTTACATTTGTTCGACCACCTTTGATGTACTCGATTTGTTTTAACTGGTCGAAGGAAGAGACACACCTAGTCGAAGTCTTTCCTCTCTGCATGTGGTCCTGCCCACTAGAAGGAAACTTCCTAGCGCTGCTCAGTCTCCTACTTTTGCTACTGGAAAAGACTTATCGAAGTCCACCAAAAAGGACGAGCAATTACTAAAGTCCTCTAAGGCGTCTGTTTAACTCAAGTTCTTTGTTCTTGGTTCAATTAAACTAGTCGGAAATGAAAACATCACCTAGTCGAAGCCTTTCCTTTACGACGTGGTCACGCCCACTAGAAGGAACTTCCTAGTGACGAGTCGTTTTTAACTCTTTCGACCAGTGCTTGACACCCGTAACAAAAGCTATAAGTTAAATAAACCTCTCTTTGTTTTTCAGAAACCCCATTTTTAAACACTATTTATTTAGATTGTCTAAACAATCTAAACAAATAGTCGGGGGCTAGGATAAAGTTATTAATTTGACTTCAATTCTTAGTCTTTCGTTCGTTTATTATCTTTTGAGTTACTAACTACTCGACAAGATGATTTTCAGGAAATGAAGCGGATCATATATTACTCATTAACAAAATTATGCGCCTTACAAGGTAGTTACAAGATTACTCGAAGGGGAGAGCCTAGCGCATTTCCTCGCCACCTTTTACCAATGATCATTTCCTCAATCAGACGACTTGCCTCTGATTCAGGACAGTCAAAGTCGGCTTCAATTGGTTTAACATTAAGGCGGGGGTCTTGAGCTTTAAGTTTCGCCAAAGCGTAACTTCTGCGACTTCATTGCTTCCCTTATCGATTCGACTTGATTAGTCTTGAGTGGTCACCATTTCTTGCAATTTTCGACTTGTTCTCCAATAGTACTTGTGTGAGCAGCTATAGTATCTTCTCGAGGAGTTTTTCCCTCAGAATGTAGCTCACTAAGCACATTGTTCAGGAGAGTGATGTTGCCTTGAAGACTAGTCTTCATCGACTCCATCTCCTGTTGGGTACAAGTCGAAGCCTCGCGAAGCTTCTTGTTTTCGACCACTTGTTCTGAAAAGAATAATATCGGTCAAACAAAGATATACTTCTAGAGGAAGATAACACAAAGATAATTATAGGTAAAAGCTTTTCTTACCTACTAATTGAGAATCCAATTTCTTGACCTCTTCTCGATGGGAAGCAATAGTTTGACATGCTTTTGCTCCCATGCTCGATGTCCTCTGCATTCATCTTAGCAATGCGACGGACTCATTGCGGATTAAGGTCTTTTCTTGGATTTGACCTCGAGGTTTCTCAATTGGGCAAGCAATTTACGAACAAGAAATTGGCATTAGAAAAGGAAAATACTCAAAAAGAATAGCAGTAAAGATTTACTTACATTTAATCGAGTTCTAAAACCCTCGAGTTCTTGATCCTTATTCGCGTGTAATGCGGAAAACTCTGAATAACCAAAGATTTTTCTTGAACTTGATGCGAGCTTCGCATCTCTTTTTCTTTATCTGGAGAAGAAAGGAGGGTCGAGTAAAGGTTAAAGATCAAAAGCGGTCTTAAGTTCAGAACTTACTGTTTATTTTTTCCTGCAATTTCTTAGATCGCGAGAGCAGTCTCTCGAAGTCTATCAGAGAACTAATACTTCATTCCTTAGCCTCCTCGACTCCTCTTTTCACGGTCGGTGAGTCATTAAGGTCTTCGTATCACTTGCTTTAACCTACAAAAACGAGAACGAAGATAAACATCAGCTGAATAGGTTATAAATACTTCTACAACCACTGACCTAGTCGTAAGTTTTTCTGCGACTACGAATGGTTGTAAGTCTTTCTGCGACCACTATCTGGTCGTAAGTAGTCGTAAGTTCTTTTAGTGATACTTAAATCATGAGTTTCTTCCATGACTATTCTCGTGAAACTTTTACAGTATTTAAGTCAAAAACAACTATGAATGATAATTGACTTACCACCTCTCTGCCTCTGCGCAGAGTAGTTCCTTCTCTTGTCTTAGCTCTAAAAGTTGTCGATGATACTCACCGACAACAGCAATTTGCTCGAGCTTTACGCAAAAGAAAGCAGTGAGAAGGGAAGGAAAGCCACATATATAAGTATTCTGAAGATACTTACGTTCATAGTCGTTCTAGCAAAATCGAATATACAAGGTCCGGGTGCTGCAGCTTATCTATCCTCGCAACTTTGTCCCACCACACCTTCTCGAGGCGCTCGTTGTCAAAAGTATTATCCGTATTGGGAATATCTTTGGGATGGGGACTCGGTCACGAATCTGTAAGCGCCAGACCCTCTGACGAGGCGAGCCCAAAGAAGTCACCACGAAGTTGAAATTTTCTCCTTCGGTTACGTGATTTCTCTTGGGTAGGGAAGGAACGCCTCCTCGATTTCCTTCCCAGGCGGTGCAAAGGCGGTCACCACCTTGACCAGAGGCTTCCACAAATGCCTCATTGTTTCTCGACTTGATGGTCGTGGCGGCCACCTCAACGATGAATACCGCTACCTCAAGAGTCGTGAATTCACGACTTGGCAGATATGGGAGACACTGCAGGAGTCTCGACTTCATCGCCACAGGCCAAGGGTGATGCTTCGACCACCTCGTTGCTACCTCTCCGGCATCGAAGGGATAGCAATGGACTTCTCGTGAAGCATTCCGGGGTTTGAAGAGTCGGTGAAATAAAGAAAAGCAAATCGAGGTTGTGAAAAGAAAAAGGTAAATGTCCTTCTTACACTTGACATTTCACATACCTCTGCACCTGGTCTTAACCAGAATTTTGGAGCAATCCTCCCAGCGGAGGACCTCTTCTTCTCCACGACCACGTGCAGTCGAGGTTCAACATTTGGCTCATTTCGACCACGTCAGTCGTAGAGTTTGAACAGAACGAGCTCGGTTTCTGATCTTCAGATGGACGAGAGTGTCTCGACCATTCCGAAGCGACACTACCCTCGATTGCGAGTTGTCTTGATGCGGCATCGTCCTTCATAAAAGACATAAAATCTTTCCAGTTCTCCTTTCCGGTTGCTTAATAAAACTAGGAGTGGCACCGACTACGAAGATTCCGTGTCATAATAGAAGGGTACCTTAGCCTTACGAGGTTTGCGCTTAAGAGGTTGGTTGCTTCAACCCCTCGGCCGGCGAGTGCGACCTCGGCTTCAGATACAACTACGGTGCCGCGGTCTTGTAGAGGTGCGGTCGAAAGACCGAGCTCGAGCTTGCTCCCCCTTGTCGGCAGATTTTACAAGTCGGCGTCTTTTCGAGGAGGCCGAGCTTTTGTCTTCGACAACCCGGCGCCAATAGTCATCGAGCGACTTCTTCGTCGTCTGGCGATTTTCCATGCCTACTTTACGTAAAGCAAAGCAGAAAAGAAGAATCACTAATTAGTCGTAAGTTTTTCTCGACTAGTACCAAGTCGTAAGTTTTTCTCGACTTTTTCTTGATTGTAAGATATTCTCGATCACCATTAGTCGTAAGTATCTTCTCGACTATAAAGTCCTAAAGAGAGAATCGATTTACGATTACCTTTAGGCGCTCTATCCTTTCATCTGCGGACAAAACCGCAATGACTTGAGAACCACCCTCGGGTGGCGGGGACTTCTCACGAGATGAGTCGACTGAGTCAACCTCGGCTGTGAAAGATCTAATAAGCAGATAAAAATATTAGACAAAGTTGAGAAAGACCAAGCGGAGAGTTAAGTCAACAATTGCTTACCCTCCTCGTAGTCTCTGGTGGGGTCTCCTCTTCCAGTACCTCCACATAGGAGATGCTCGTTTCTTGAGAGGATCGATTGGCGTGTGATGAAATCCTTCACCACATGCCATCCGGTCACCCTTCTTCCTTCAAGTCCTTAATAGCTTGAATATAAGGGCTAATCCTTTGATATCTTGAGGTTGAGTCCCATGAAGATTTCTTTTCAGCGACCTTCCTCAAAAGAAAGGTGTCTTGAGTGACCTTCGAGAGAACCACCTCTTCCTCCGCCCGACCACGAAGACCGGGTAAAGCTCTGAATGTACTCCTTCGACTTGAGTCGTGGAGCTTGGATCATGACTTCCGGCAATTCGGTTTGTCGAGCCATCCCATAATAATATTGGAACAGCTCGAGATCCGCGGAATCCCAGTGTACGCCTCACACGGATACGAACACACTCAACATGGTAATGGAATTGGGACCTAAGTTCACGGTTCCACCCCAAAGTGTTCGAGTACTCTTTAAGAAAGGGGTGGCGAGCAATCGAAGGCCGCACTCTGTACGCTTGGAAGGCGGGATTTGCCCATTTTCCCCGATGGCGATCTTTGCCCGATAGCGGAATCCACTTCACGAGCCTTCTCGGATCTTCCGACATCGACCAAGATCTTGATCTTAGCGCATCCATCTCCGATTCCTCCCATTCGAAACTCTCTGGCCATTTCGCCGAGTAAGAAGTTTTTGATTGGGTTGATGGCGAGAGGATGAAACCTAGTCGAGCGGAGAAAGCAAAGCTCGAAGAACGGCGGAGTGATTTGGGAAGAGTAAAAATCCAAGTCTACCTCTGGTAAGTTTTATAACCGCACGATCTCCGCCGCTTGAAAACCGTCCGGCTATAGGTCTATGATAGATGGTTGTACCGCCGGAACCGCTTCATCGGACAAGTCTATGAGAGGCGGTTGCAATTCTCGGATGGTCCGTTCGAGAAAAAGTAGAGTGCGTATTGTCACCTCAAGCAAAATTACATTCTTGACCAAGTCTTTCTAGTCGAAGGAAGTATCAATCGGAAGAGCTTTTCTCCGATTCCCTACCACGACCATCGACGGTCATAGGGTTTTTATGACTTTTTAATAGTCGTAAGCAACCTTCTGATAAAGCAAATTCTGGTCAAAGCAACACCCAAATGTCGAAGAGTTTTTCCTTCGACTATCGTTCTCTGACATTCTCATGGTCGTAAGTCCATTTACTGAAACCTTTATCAAGTAAGTAACTTTCACTTGAAGTCAGGGGCTAGATGGCGAGGATCTAATAATCCTCATTTTTATCTTTTATCTATAATTCTTATTATGGGTAAATATGATGTCACACGATCCCGAGGTACCCCTTATCTAAAGGGAGAAGTCCAATGAGTGGTTGTAAGTCCTTCTCGACCACTACATAGTCGTAAGTCCTTCTCGACTACTACCTAGTCGTAAGTCCTTCTCATTTGCTACGATCGTAAGTTCTTCTACGACCGGGTAAACTACGACCACCTTATAATCAAACCTACAGTGAGTGGGTCCAATTGATTAAGGAATCCGAGCAGTCGCACGCACTATTATTCCGCTTATTAATGGTGCGTAATACCCCATTATCTCGGAAGATAATTACAGACGGCGTGAAGAAGCCGAGCGCCGTAATTATTGCCATCATGCGCCCGTTACTGGATTAATCAGGCGCATCTCCCGCAGGGCAAAACGGCTACTTCTTCACGACTATATAAGGGTATTGATCAGAGGGATAAGGGGAGAGGCGAACAAGAGCCAGTCAAGTAGGAACACAAGTGCTATTCTCTGTAATAGTCTTAGTCTTTTACTTGATCATCAAGAATACCATACACAGGGATTAGGGTTATTATTCTCTCGGAGAAGGCTGAACTGCATCTAAACATCCCGTGTCAATCCACTCTGCGTGATCTTATCTCTAGGAGACCCCCCGAATCAAATAATCTTTACGTAAGATCGGTTCTAATACACCGACAAGGATATAATAGTCATCAATTAACTGTTTATCTATAATTGCTATTATATATAGTAATATCTTCATATTATTCGTAAGTATACCCCTTATTGTTCATAAGGAAAAGTTTAGCGAGTACTCAAAATCTTTCTCGATCACCCCATGATCGTAAGTCTTTCTACGACGGTCGATAGTCACAAGGTGGTCGTAAGGCTTTCTACGACTAGGTCAGCTGCGACCACCCTGTAATCAATAAAGGCTGCAGACATATGGACTCAATACACTGTGTTTAATATATAGAGCAAGTAGTATACATAGTTATTCTTTGGAATGATTGCACGATACGCCTCTGTCTTTGGCGTAATTGTAAGGTGGCGTGGGGTGAAGTTTCTGACAATAACTACCATCAACATGTACATTTCATCAGGCGTTGAGGTGCCACTTGGAATGGAATAACTGCCACCCCTTTACACTCTATATAAGGGCTTAAGTCAGTACACAAAGGAAGGAGGAGGGCAATCAGGGTTAGCAGCAAGGGATCATTGAGTCTTAGTTTGAATGATTTTTTCCCGATTGTAACAAGTATAGTGAATACAAGAACACAAGAGTAGACTTATTATTCTCTCGTAGACTTATTATTCTCTCAGGAGAAACCCTGAACCTATATAAATCCCTATGTCTCTTTCTGTGTAGATCTAATTCAAAGGAAGCCCCAAACATTTATTCGTATGATCGATACTAGATCATCGACAACTTGCTAGGACATATGGGAATTGATCTAGGGCCATCTTAACCATCTTCCACCCACAAACAAGCTTTTGGATCAAAGTTTGAATTTTCTCGGTTTTTATGTCTCTTTGACCTTATCCAAGAAATTCGTGGAACCTTGGTTTCGATCATCCTGATCGTCGATAGGAATTTGTTCTTGACCTTCTTGATAAGCTAAGGATGAAATCTGGGGGGATTTGGATATCGGAATCAAAAGTTAGGGCAATTTGAGATCAATTCGTGTTGTTTGCCCTGTAGCAGGTGATCAGACGGCCCGACCATGGTCAAACCAGTCAACTCAAAGCAAGACTTCCGTTGTGCTTGTTTATTTGATCTTCATAGCTTCCGTAGCTACTGGAGTGAAGAAGAAGTTGAATACCGTAAGAGTTAAAAAAGAATAGGTGCTTTTATTCAACCCCTAGTCACTGAACAACATCTTTATTTCTTAGCATCTAAAGTAGGTGTGTCATTCACTAATCTCTCCAAACTACCGCTGTTAGTTTTTTTTTTGCTAAACTTATATTTGATGCCATGTATTGTGTCCTTAGCAACTATGCGTGCAATGATTATTACCATCGATACTAAGCAAGGAGATTATCTCACCTCTCGTAGTGCCTTAGTAGTATGGGATGGATATGCTCTTACATTGCTTTGCCAAATTGTAGTTACCAAGCATGGCCAAATTAGTCCGACACCAAAATTTGGCGTGGTAATTAACTTATCAATAAAAATAAGCTGGATTAGCATCCCTAATGTTGCGAAGTATTACTACTGGTACTATACTATTGCATTGTGTTCCCCTGAAACCTCCATACTTTCAGAAGGCACAACTAAATATGTCATGTGTGCGGTGTGCTCATTGTGCCTTATCTGCAGGCCATGCATGGATGTGTGATCGATTTGTCAAGCAATTTGAGATCCCCCAAGATTCTTCTCGGACGGGTGTAAGACGTGTTGTCATGGGAACTCACCAAAGCGTATCCATGGCGTCTCGTGCCATTGGCCTCCGAAGCAGTTTGTTCTGCTCGAGTAAGTTCCCCACAGGATAAAACTATCCTGTTTTAATCGAGGCCCTACCTATGTAGCTTGGGCCTAAAGCTGTTTTCTTGGGCTTTTTTCGCATTTCTTTCTCCTTTTTCTTTGTAGGGCAACAAGCAACATGGATGCAAATCATACTCCTCACTTGAAGGACCACAATACTTTTGGTGCGTATCACTGCTCCATTTGTGAGTGGGAATGTTTCTTTCAGAAAGACAAGAGAAAAGGAAGGTATATATGCAGTGCATAGTTCATCAGTTCAGCAAAAAAAATCAGAGAGAGAGAGAGAGAGAGAGAGAGAGAGAGAGAGAGGTTAACTGTATAAATTAGTTTCAGTTAGCTGCTAAGCTAGGCCAATTAGCTGAACCGAGTGGAGTCTGATGTGCTGGTTTCTTTAGCGATTTGCCGGTAGAAAAGGTTTGGTTAAATTAGCCTGCTTGTTGGGGATTAACAGCCGTAACTTTAGACCTTAACCACCAAGCTCGCAAATTATATATCAGCGGAAATGACATCTCCATGGTCTTGTAAAACAAGTGCATGCATGAACACAATCCTCTGCCGCGAAAGCAACTGATGCCAAATTGTTGTCGATCCGATCGATGATTAATTAGACGGAACGGAAACACACCACGTAGCCCTAATCACGCTCTAGCTACACCATTGTTCTCTAACAGTCTAAGTAGTGCATGCGACAAGTGAACTCTTAACTAATTAACAGCTACCTCTTACTCAAGACCTGCTGCTGCTAATTAAGACCTCTGACTGCCTGACACTATTATTATCCGCTGTACATTAAAAAAAATATAGCTACCTCGCACTGAACTATATATGCAGGTGGCAAAA
This sequence comes from Hsuehochloa calcarea, assembly GCA_036346395.1. Classification (NCBI taxonomy): domain Eukaryota; kingdom Viridiplantae; phylum Streptophyta; class Magnoliopsida; order Poales; family Poaceae; genus Hsuehochloa; species Hsuehochloa calcarea. The sequence continues at coordinate 33,564,400 of CM070597.1, forward strand.
CAATGAAGTACTATTTCAAGTTCAGAATAACCTCGATCGAACATCAGTAACAGGAAGAGATAAGTTCGTTCTGTCAGACTGCTGAACATTAAAGAACACTTTCCTCCTCCATGAAAAGAAGTTAAGAAGAACATAAAAAATCCTTGACTAATTGTATATCTACTGATCTACATGGCATCCCACTACTTCTGCAAAACCCTACTCTCTCACTTCTTTCTTTCTTCTACCCCTTACACAAACACAAGAACCATACCAAATAACTAGGCAAGCTCACCACAGCCAAATGGAGCTAAACACCAGAAGCATGCAATCTAGTAGCAGCAAGAGCAAGGGCAAAGCCATGGCCAAGATCGTAGAAGAGCTGGAGGAGGAGGAGGAGGAGGAGGAGGAGGAGGAGGGAGAAGAAGAAGCAGAAAACCTTAGCTCAAGCTGCGGTTGCTTCTTCTGCGCCATCAAGCAACCGGACGCCCGACTGCGCCGCGCTAGCCTTTCTACCTTCTTTCGAGAGTTGCCTTTCTGTGAAGACGACGGCGGCGGCAATGGCCAGTCATGCGGCGTGGCGGTCGGCGCCGTGTGGAGCGCGGCCATGGCCTCGCCGGACGACTCTGAGCTTCCTTCGCTCGGCGCGATCCGGTGCATGTCCGTCCTCCTCGCCCGCGCGCTCGCCGACGCGGCGTGGTGCCATCGTGGCCAGAACGTGTACGTGCCGTACTACGCCGCCCACGTCATCGGCTCGTACACCATCCGCTCCTCCGCGCACGCTGAGCTGGCCGTCGCAGCCGCCGCCGTGAGCTCCCTGCTGGCCCTCCTCGGCGGCGCCATGACGTGGGTTGAGCAGCGCGCGGCCGCGCGCGCTCTGGGCCACCTCGCCAGCTACGACGCCTCGTTCCCGGCCGTTGCACGGTACGCCGTCGACGCGGTGCCCCTCGCCGTGCGCGCCGCGTCCACCTGCATCGCAGACGTCTACGCAAACTTCGTCGCGGTGGCACCGAGCAAGCGGCCTAAGTACCAGCGCGACCTTTTGACGCGCGGGATCGGCGGTGGCGTCGACGCCGAGGACCGGAAGGCGGAGGAGTGGGCGAGCCAGCTCCAGTGCTGGTCACTCTACTTCCTGTGCTGCCTTGCCTACAGAGACCTGTCATCTCATGCCACGATATGCCAAGAGCCAGGCTTCTTGCGCGAGCTCTGCCGGATGTGGGGCGGCCTGGCCAACGGCGATTCGCCCGCCGGCGTCGGGCTGCTTCGCCTTCTCTGCAGGAGTGCAGTCGGCCGCGGCGCCATTGCCGCGTGCCGCGACGCGCTCTCCGGCCTCTGCGACCTCGCGCGGTCGTCCGACGACTGGCAGTACATGGCCATCGACTGCTTGCTGCTCCTTCTCGACGACCATGACACTTGGCATGCAGTCGCTGACTCCACGGCGCCGTACCTCGTTGACTTGGCCGAGATCCGGCACCTCGGTCCAAGACGACGACTCGGCGATGCCATTACAACTGCACTGCTTCTTGATGACGACCATGTCCGTGGCCGTGAGCTAGGCATGGAGGCAAAGGAGGCAATTGCCAACAGGGAGATAAAGGTAGAGAGGAAGGAGAGAGAAGAAACAGTGCTGAGGGATGAGATGCTCAAGAGAAAGCTTTTGGCCAAGGAGAAGAAGAGGCAAGGCAATGACAGGTTCTGGCACGGCGAGGTGGACAAGGCCATCGAGCTATACACCGAGGCGCTGGAGCTGTGCCCCCTGAGCAGGAGGAGGGAGCGGCTAGTGCTGCACAGCAACCGCGCGCAGTGCCGGCTCGCGCGGTGCGAGGCCGGCGCGGCGGTGAGCGACGCGACGCGAGCGCTCTCGCTCGCGCGGCCGGCGAACGCGCACGCCAGGAGCCTGTGGCGCCGCGCGCAGGCGTACGACATGAAGGGCATGGCCAGGGAGAGCCTTCTGGACTGTCTAGCCTTCGCCGGCGTGTGGCTCAACCGGAAGCACGGGAGGGCGGCGGGCGGCGGCGCGAACCCGAAGCTGCCGTATTGCGTCGTGCGGATGATCAGTAAGCAGATGAGCATGACAGGGCTCTTCGCCAGCGTGGCGACCAACGGTGTCAAGGTAGGTAGGGATGATTGCATGCCACGGTGCAGCAACTACCACGACGATGATGGCGACGACGAGGACGAGGACGGTCGTGATCATGATGGAAGCGAGGAGGAATTTGCTGAGAATGAAATGAAGCTTTGTACATCAGGTTAAGAAGTCACGATCTTAAATTATGCATGCAACACCATGTCTTGTCTTTAATCTTGCGAGATTGGTGAGTACTAATGATCGAAGTGGTTAATCTTGTTAAAGCATGTAGGGGTTTGCCGATCATCACGGAAGAGACTTGGAGGAGATTGGCCCAGAGGAAGAAGAACATGTGAATTGTAAACCTCTTGTTATCTCATGATCCTCGATCCGTTGTAAGCTAGCTTAATTACTTACATAAGTAGGGAAATCAGGGCTTAAAAGTTACGGCTGTTATCTGGCTAGAGTTGAAGTGACTGATGCCTTGATGCGATGGCTAAATTTTGTTGTGGAGGTTCACCTATAAGCTTTGCATTTGTAGGCCAGCTTCATACTTTCATGTGATCAACAACTGCTCTTTTGTAGAACTTGTTTATCCAGTGTTAGTCGTGAGCATGCATGTATGTCATCGGAAGCTTTTGTTCACCAACAAATTGACCACATGCATTTTATGGTTACCACAACTGGTAAATTTTCCATCTTTTCCGCACTCCCATGTATCTTCAGAATTCAATAGCGAATAATTGCACCGTGTATTTCTAGAAGTTTTCTTTCTCGCTAAAATTTAGTGAACTTTAATTAGCTAGTGTCTTTCTGCCAGATATCTAATGTTGCAAAAGTTTTCAATACCAGTACACCTATAATTTTCGTAATTTGAATTGACAGAAAAGCAGTTGGCCCAGCGATAGCTCTTTTACGATACACCCACTTATCCCCCAAGAGGTAAGATGGAGTTTCAATCTCAACCGTTGATTGACTGGGGTTAGTTTTGGCTTAATGCAAATACGACTAGTAATGAATCCAACAACTAATTAAGATACATACCTAAAATAGTAATGTATTAAATGGGCATATCCATCCATACCAAACTACGACAAACTCATTTAAAATTTAAATGGCAGTATCATCATCAAAATTCTAAACTTGTTTTACATCTAGTCTTAAGATCAAATCACAGCCTAGGTAGTGGATAATCGAATCCAGCACAAACTTAATTCAAATAGTTTAAACAAAATGTAACTATGTAAGCATGCTTTTGTTAAGTTTGAGATAGGTATTCGAGTCTAATTCGAATTTAAAATGGTACACATTTTTACAACAAAACAATGAACTTGAACATTTTATAGCAGGTTGAATTAAGTAATGCTTTGAATTCGAATTACAAATAAAGATAGGTTGCAAAAAATAATAATCATATAGCAAATTTCAAATCCCAAAGTAAGTAAAATTTTCTAGCATAATAATAATTTGCGATGTATGTTACATTTGATTTGAAATACATCTAACGGTTCTCATGAAAAGTGGTGTACCGTAAAAAAAAATCCCTGGTCGATAGATAGTCACAACTCACATGTATGGATTATCGATGTACAATGTAGCATTGGAAACTAGGTTCTAGCACGAGTTTTTGGCACTGTAAGAGAAGTGAAAGGTATTAATGGTGTACAGTGAAGTTGATTTTATTTTCCAGTATATCCCTCCTTAGTTTTGGCATTAAATTTCTTGCTAGAATT